>CM030365.1:89031862-91507213 GCA_017893485.1 Hemerocallis citrina
CAGTCGATTATCGTTCCGGGAGACAGCTGATAGCTTTACAAGAGGAGTTGGTAATATTTTGTAATAAGTTGTAATAGGTTAATGTAATATGTATTCTTGTTCAAGAACAACATATTGGTTGTACGATAATGTAATGACCTTATTTGACAATAAAAAGTTTTTAAATTTTCGTGTTATTACTGTGTTGAGATGTATTTGAAGGCAAAGATTCTGGTTACATCACAGATGTCCAGTCACGGGGATCCGGGGCGTTACAATTAGTCCAGTAATAAGCCCATCGTCTACTAGAGCAGCAAAATTTAAGATAGGTGGGGCCTTAAATGTCGTAAATCCGTCAGTGGACTTCTTCATAGGCCCAGTAGTAGGCCCAACCCCACTGGAGCTGCTTTTGGATTAAATTTCACTCCTAGCCCACCAAAAAATCTAGCCTTCAATTGATTAGTTGGGCTTTGGAGTTGTCCGACCCTAAAATTCAGGTTATTTAGGGGAGAATGGGCTTTGTTTTGGATGGACTTGGGCATCAGGTTCGGTAGGTTGGCAGTTAGAAAAGTCCATTGTTCTTTTTTTTGAAGAGAAGGTGGAGTATGGCCACCCTGTTTCATTAATAAGGAGTTAATAAAACAAACTCAGAATACCGAGCCAAGTACAAGGTCCTACATCATAACAAAATACATAACTCCACCCTAAACATGGGGGGTGGGATAAATACATCAAGTCCCCCCAACAAACCCTAGGGTGGTGGGGATCAATCAACAGTAAAAGGCCAAGCTTGCAGTCTGTCGATCGTCGGGTCTATCTGAACTTCCTCATCATCATAGTCCTCTACCTAAAAGACGCTTGCAATCCTCTCTCTGGAACCTCTGTCGCTAGTTTTAGACCTCCAAATGTACAAAATCGTGTTTTAGACCTCTACCTCCTTATGCTAAACTCCAAATTGTCCAGGTGTCACCAAGGTATGGTGTTTTGGACTTTTACAACCTGGCCTTCTGTGTAAAGCTTCTTCTCCACTGCTTTCCCTTTTTCCTTTTGAATTTGGCAGGATTTGGATTTGTCCATCTTCCCTCAATTGCAGATTTTGACTGCCCCTAGCATTTCATGCATCTTGGCTGTTGATCAACTCCATCTGATCTTGGTTGTTGCTGGTGTTAGGATTTGAGTTCGGTCTGTTCCCTGAATGTAACAACACCCCCCCCCCCCCCCCCCGCGGGTGCAATTGCAGATCTGGTCATCGTCTCCACCTCATGGGCACCATAGATGGTCGTATCTCGCTCTCGCTCTGGCTAAGACGACTTGGACAAATGACCGGCCATCGCTAGGCGCACCCACCGACTTTGACGTGGTTGTTGCGTTTAGTACCGGCTGTGCCACCTTTGATTCTAGAGCAAAATGTATCAGGTAAGATTGGCCAAACACATGAAAAGTACCCAATCTTGGCATTTCGCCCAAATTTGGGCTTCTAATCAGCATTCTAACCAATACCAACTCTTACTTTTTCACAGCTTTTGGGTCAACCTCCACTATCGAACAAAAGTTAGAAAGAATCTCCTCCAAGCTCTCTTTAATCCAGCAATATATTATGTGCCCAAATATAATAATAGTGACCTCGTGGTGGTTCTGGCCCGAATTCCGGTGACCACCGTGTAAAATCAACTTTGAAGTGACAAAAGTATAGGAAACCCATAGATGAAACTTCCGGGATGTTCTCCGACGATGGGTAGGAGACACGGAATTTTAGAAGACACATTCTTTTCACCATCCACTCCCAAGAACACCTTGATAGCCAACAATTGTTAAGAGCATCCCCCAAGTGATTTTCTGATGGCCTCCTGTATCTCACTCTCGACACTGTGCACCACTTCCTTAACCATTATTCTTCATGCTGAATCAACCTTAAATTGGTAGTAAGATTGAGTTTAACCTAATTTTCAATCGATCGCTCTCTTTTAATGTCCTGGTTCTCCTCCTTTTTCGTGATAACCACATTGTTGCATACATATGACAAATAACCCCACTTCATGCACTTGTGACATCTCACCTCCTTCGGGAATCCCCAAATCTCCACAATTGAAACAAGAAATCGATTTTCTCTCCTTTTCCTAGCTTTTTTCTTCAAATTCTGTTTAGTTTTCAATATGACCTTCCTCATAAACTCTGGACTCGACCTGAATCCAGGGCTTCCCTGCACCGCGATTCCCCGGCAACTTTCTTTCTTGTATCACCTCTAGGGCTGGCCCTGAGTTCTCGGAGGCCCAAGGCGAACTCCCGAAATAACCCCCCCCCCCCCCCCCCCCCCCCCCCCGTATACTAAAAAAAAATACATATATACAAAAAATTTGCACATTGTTGAAAGCAAAGTATGCAAAATATATAAATTTGTTTTAAACACCGAAATTTAAAGTCTCAAATTCAATTCAAGTCTTCAAGCCTAAACCCAAATAATTTTTTAAAAAAAATTTAAAGCTCAAATAATTATTTTTGGGAGCCCCTAATAACAGTATTTTATTTTACGCTCAAAATACGTGTCTATATTTACAAGGGAATTAGAAATTTGGGGGCCCCTAAAATCATAAAAATGCCTGGGGTCTGAGGCGGCCGCCTCACCCACCTCAAGGGTGGGGCCGGCCCTGATCACCTCCAAAGCTGGACTCCCTTGTGGAGCCCGAGCATTTGGCTATTTGTGCTACCAAACCGACTTGTTCAGAGTGGTGTGCTGACTTCGGTAATCCGAGTGGTCTAGAGGATGATGCTGGTGGGCACTTGCAACACCCTTATCTTCCAGCACTCTTCTCTTGCCATTATCGACAGCCACCGTCAACCCTCCGTCGTTAACCATGCTGGCGAGGGGGACTCCCTCTTGGTGCCCTAACTCTCGATGGGGAAGGTGGTGAGCGATATTGATCCCTTTTCGGGCTCCTTTGACAGTCCCATTCTCTCTCCGGTGATCTACGTTGTTGGTGAACCCATTCTCTCTCCAATGATCTTCAATGGTGGTGATCCTGTTCTCTTTCCGGTATTCTTTGTTGGCGAACCCTGGGGGACTCCTACAATGATCCCGACCTCTAGGGCTCGCCGGTGATTGACGATAGTGATGTCCTCTTGGTTGAGGATTACCATGACCGGCCCTCCTTCTCTCAGGTGAGCGTGATCTCCGATGCACATGTGAAGGACTCCTCCAATGAGCCCTCTTTCTTCCCGGTGAAGATTGTAATAGAAATTTACGTTTCTCAGTATCTTTCCAATGGTGGACCACTTCTATGGGCACACCTTGCACCGCGTCCGTTGGTGGCTAAATGGGACAATCACCCATCAGGAAGGTTAAGGTTGTGCAAAATACATGATAAATGAACAAATGATATACGATGAAGGATATTTTCTGTTGCAACACAAAAAGAAGTAGATTATTTTTATTTTATTTTTTATTTTAAAATAAGATCATAGCCACACACTGGAATTAATTCCCAAACTAACCCACTTCTTATTAATGAAACACCGCCATACTCCACATTTTCCTTCAAAAATAAAAACAAGAATAAATAGATATAGCAATGACACTAGCCAACTAGAATCTCAGATCACCTACTCCATCGGGCAATTGATCACCATAATCTACAATTTAAAAAATTGCAGGAAAAAAGAAAGAGAAATAAAACGCCCGTTAATGCAAGTTACGGGCCGCTTGTAGTGTAGGCAACAAGTACAGGAAAGATAAACAAGAATAGAGTAAAAGTGGAAACAAGTATAGCATGGAAAGGATGTAACAACAAAATAAAGGACTAACTCTAAATCAAGAACAGAAACAACGAGCATGACAAGATGAACGAGTGCTAGTGGCATGTAACAAGTGTCAAGTATCATGTAAACGAGTAACAAGTGTCAAGTATCATGTAAACGAGTAACAAGTGTCAAGTATCATGTAAACGAGTAACAAGTGTCAAGTAACCAAGTATCATGTAAACGAGTAACAGGTAACATGTGTCAAGAATCAAGTACCATGTACAAGTAGTAAGTAGCAAGTGATCATATTGTTTTCTAGTCTTGTATCTAGTCCTATCTAGGTAGCACTTCATGCGTCCCAGATTTTTACCACATTGTTGCTACATTCATGCAAATTACGTTTTAGATTTCATAGTGGATCATAGAGGACAGTGTACTTAGGGACAAACTCCAAGTATCAAGTATCAAGCTCCAAGTAACAAGTATCAAGCTCCAAATAACCAATTATTACGTGTCAAGTGTGCAAGTGTCAAGTAATCACCTGTCAAGCTCCAAATAACCGTGTATCAAGCTCTAAATAACCAAGTAGGATGTATGAATCATCTTCCTAGTATACGTTTCTGTATTTTTCACTATTAGATCTTTCCCTATAAACTCCAGCTTAGTTTATTATTATTATTATTCAAGCAAGCATGAACCTACACAAAAAGGCCAAGAAACATGGTAAAATGGCAAGAAACAAGTACAAGTTGAACAAAGGACACGAATGCGTGGCGAAAGACTCAAAATAGACAAAGACAATGAAAATTCTTGTTTAGGACAGCAAGACAGTACTGCACCAAATCTGGAATTCTTGTTGCCGCAAATATGAAAATCTGGAAAATAGACTCCCAGCCGAATTCAGCAAATATATATAAGTCATATGGTATTTCACAAAAACATGCCTCAAAACAGAGTTGTATCCAGAAAACAAGTTCAGCTAGAAATTAGAAATTTGTAATCATAAACAGGAAAACAGCATAAAAACTTATTGATTAAATCCAAGAAAAATCTGGGATATTCCCTAGTATGTTTAGTATTAAAAAATAAAGTTTCATAATTTTTCAACATAGCTAGTATAGTCAAATAACATAAAAAATCAGCAAGATACAGCAAGTTTGTAAATCTGAAATCATAAATACATTAGTACTAAAAAAGTAATAGATCACAAAATATAAATCGAAATGTAGATCCGTCAAAAGGGTGATAAAATAGATACAGTAGGCTACAATTCAAATTCACAAAGTTTTTGTAAACAGCAAATAGAATCAGGTCGAAATTTAGGTTCTTTACTGAACAGCATGAGATCTCTGCAAGTATAGTAGTTGTTTGGAAGCATAGAATAGTTATAAAAGTCATCAATTAAAATCCACAAAAATTAGGTTTTAATCTCAATCAAGTCTAGTTGTACTCAGCAAAATATTGGATCAAAATATTGTCTTTAGCATCAGTATAAAAATAAATAACCATACAGAATTCATATGAAACAGAATCTGGGATTTTCTACACATCTGTAGTAAAACAGCAATAACTTGCAACTCAAAAATCGAAACTGAGATCTGTCAGAAATTCTAGAAAGCAAACAAAATTCTCTATAATTCATATTCACAAATAATTTTTATATACTGACCTTAATGGTGTCTAAAATACTGAACAAAAACGGGGTAACAACACAAACTGAAATCTTCTTCAAGCATAAAATCAGCTAGTTTATATGAAACACCTCCAAATCATAACAAAATACGAAATATGGTATACTAGATGTCCAAGCAACATGGTATAGGGTATTTAACACGTCTACAACAAGTTATACTACTACCAACACATCAAGCATACAAGATCATACAACACCTAATAAATCACGAACAATATGCATGTATACATCAAAAATTTATTATATCTATGTTATTTCATGTCGTGTGTGTATGCGACGACTAGGGATGGATCAACAACTAGAGACAAGATCAAACAAGGGATTTTATGGGAATAGATTTTGAAGCAACTACACTACATGCGGTGTTTAGTACTTGTATTATACAACAAAAAGGAATACAAGTTATTTGCCTTATAATTGACGACGAATATGACAAGCAAGAACGAGAATAACGGGAACGAATTTCCGGGCATGAACACAATAACACGTGCAAATCCTACGCATGTGCAACACAAGAGAGGGGACGGCAACGGCAGCTGACAATGCCGTTATTGTTACTGTTCTGTCATCGGGAGGAGGGACATAACGCTGCTGGATGTTGCAGTCGCTGCAGCGGTCTTACTAGTGCTCGGGAGTAGGACAGCACAGCCGGGTCACCGGAGGGTGGTCGGGTGGATGAGGAGAGGTACACGCAGGGGTCTGGCACCAGTTGGCTGTCTGGCGGCATGACAGGAAAGCACAGGGAGAGAGTCGGGAGGTCGCTGCGGTAGGCTAGAGGTCGGGGTCTGGTGTTTGGCACTACAGGTTAGGTTGTGCAGCGCAGGGGGTCGCACTGTGGTCTGGAGCATCGCTGGCTGCTAGGGTGTCGGCGGAAGGGAGGAGAGAGGCGGAGGAGCACCAAGGTGATTGGTTTGGGAGGTCGGGAGTTGGAAGGTAGGGGAAGAAGTAAATAGGCGGCTAGGGTTTATGAATGGGTATATATATATATATATATATATATATATATATATATATATATATATATATATATAGGGCATAAAGATTAGGGTTAGGTGTTGATGGGTTGGATATAAAGGGGTAACGGTTGCAATGGGTATTGGGTATAAATGTATAAGTGGATTTTAGGTTAACATGGTTATGGGTTAAATGAAAGATCCAAATAAATAAAAAAATAGGATGATCCACAATAATGAGATGGGAACAAAAATAACAAATTAAAATAGGACATGAACAATTATAATGAAGATAAAAAAATATGGTTCGATCAGACAGAGGTGAAATAATAGACTGTCAATGAATCAAGAAGATCGAATAAGACGACGACAAATCAATTAGATAAATATATTGATAAAGAAGATTCAATATACGGTTCAAAAAGACATACAAGATGAATAAATACCCAAAAAGAAAAAAAATACATCAAAAAATACAATAAATGGAAACTAGAGGTTACACTTGTCTTGTCACAAACTAGTAGCTACACAAATTAACAAATATAAAAAAATGAAGGAGATTCTGCATGTGCTCTACACGTGCACGTGCATTTGTGCATGCACAAACAAGGTGGAGGCCGGCCAATGTTGAGAGGAGTGGGAGAGTGGGGTAGTGGGGTGAGATCATTGGGTAGTGGGATTAATCCTAGCCATACAATTTCCCTATATAACCCCCCCCCCCCCCCCCCCCCACACACACACACACTATTGTATGTCATTTGCACCAAAACTAAAGAAAATTAAGAGAGAGGAAAAGAAAGAGAGCTAGATAATTTCGGGTTGCATTCTTGGAGGCTTGGAGATCGCTTTCGCTAGGAGGAGGAGTGCTAAGCCGTTGGAGTGGAGCTAGGAGCTTTCCCTTCGGAGATTTTTTTCATTGGTGCATCAAAAAGAGGTGGGTGCCTTGCTTGTTTTCTAATTAGTTTAGAAATAATGATTAGGTGTTGTATGGTAAATTTTAGTCTAGTTTTAATGATTCTTTTTAATTTTGATGCATGTTGATATGGTGATATTTGCTATCATGAGTTGTATTGTGTGTTAAATTAAAGGATATGATTTGAATGATGAGACTAGAATAAGCGAAGGGATAAATTAAATGCATGTTTATAAGTGCTAGGCACAATTGCAAAATGAGTTTCTTTCGTTGCATGATTGTTGTCTTGTACAAAATTAGACAAAAATAAATATAAGAAATGTGACAATTAGTGAAGAGAAATTAGAAACAAATTGGGAAAATAAAAAGGGGTATGGTTGAAAGATGAAGAATTTCATTAACAAGCATAAAGAGTACAATTGGCATAGTTGCATTTGTATTAATTTCTCCTATAAGAGAAAAATGATTATTTTGGAAAAAAGAGAGCAAATCCCCATTAAAAAGAATAAAATCAGTAAAATCAATAATCTTTGATTAGTGTATAAATACAAATTTTATATTATTATTTTTTGAAGAAAATAAATAGTGGTTCTAAATCAATTTCATGTATATACACTTTAGAAGTTGAATATGTGAAAATGGGTATAAATCCTTTTAAAATATAATTAAATACAGTAAGAGAGATATTCTGGAGTTTAGAAATATTTATTTTATAATGTTAATTTGGGGAAGAAGAATGAGAAATAATTTAGTTGAAAAATAAGAAAAGGGAAATAAACAGAGAGCGGCTATTTAAAGTATATAACCCTTTATATTATTAGTTAGGCACTTGTCCAAAGTGGTTAGTGCATGTGTGGTGTGCCTAAGGCCGCCACGTGGCGCATTTGGGCGGGGGTGAGGTCTAGGGTTCGAGCCTCTAGCTTTGTTTCAATTTTTTTAATGTTCTTTTATCATTTTTTGGAGTTTTAAAATCCAGAAAAATTATATAAAAATTATAAAAATATTATGGGGATAATATAAATATTTCTCACTGTTTAAAATATAATTTTTAAGAGTTATATTTTCGTGACAGATATGGTTTGAAATACAATGTGTATGATTAAGGGGATAAGAATTGATTTTGTAGTAAAAAGAAAAGTAATAGGTTTTTGAATAATAAATATCTAATGATGAATCTCAAGAGTTGATATTTAATTCATTAATAATTTTGTGTTGGAAGTTAGATGAACTTGAAAGAAAAATAGCTTTGTGGAAATGGATAAAATTGAGTTTGTTCTTCATGAATGATAAATGCAAGAATAAGAAGAATTGATTAAGATGTAAATAAAAAAAGTTGAAGATGTGAATAGAGGCAAATTTAATTCATGATTATTGAAGGGTATGAGTACTAATGATTTTGGAACACGAGATGGTTGTTGGAATCTAGAGGCTAAGCAAGACCCTCAGAAACCGGAATTTATGATTATTGAATGGTTGTTCGAGCCTCTAGCTTTGTTTTGATTTTTTTTTTATGTTCTTTTATCATTTTTTGGAGTTTTAAAATCCAGAAAAATTATATAAAAATTATAAAAATATTATGGGGATAATATAAACAATTCTCACTATTTAAAATATAATTTTTAAGAGTTATATTTTTGTGATAGATATGCTTTGATATACAATGTGTATGATTATGGGGATAAGAATTGATTTGTGGTAAAAAGAAAAGTAACAGTTTTTTGAATAATAAATACCTAATGATGAATCTGAAGTGTTGATATTTAATTCATTAATAATTTTGTGTTGGAAGTTAGATGATCATGAAAGAAAAATAGCTTTGTGGAAATGGATAAAATTGAGTTTGTTCTTCATGAATGATAAATACAAGAATAAGATGAATTGATTAAGATGTGAATAAATAGAGTTGAAGATGTGAATAGAGGAAATTTAATTCATGATTATTGAAGGGTATGAGTACCAATGATTTTGAAACACGATATGGTTGTTGAAATTTAGAGGCTATGCGAGACCCTTAGAAACCGGAATTTATGATTAATGTGAATTTGAGAGCTAACCAGTGTGGGTTGAGCATCTCTTGAGAAGTAGCTAGGTTGGGCTGACTGTCTCTTATGTTGATTTAAGTCTGGTAGGGTAAGCTAGCTCTAGGTTGTGATGATCTTCTAAAACTAAAAACTTAAGGACAGGCAATACGGGAAGACATGATGAAGTATGGGCAAACATGGGGATGAGGGCCTCAGTTGGTCTACGGTGTAAGATGGTTTTCCCAAAATTATCGAGGTGTGATTGGGAGTGTCCCCATCTCATCGGCGGTGTGGGATTCATCTTCGAAATTATTGGGATCGAGGCGACGCCTATGGGGTGTTTTAGGACTATGGAAGTGCCATAGTTTGCGGTGTGAGATGGTTTCCCCGAAATTATCGAGGTGTGATTGGGAGTGTCCCCAACTCATCGGTGGTGTGGGATTTATCTCCGAAATTATTGAGGCGTGGGCTTAATACTCCAAAACATCTAAACCTTACCTAAGTCACCGTAGTAGAAATTCATGGTGAGAGATTGAACCCTTTAATGTGAAGCACGTAGGTGCTTGCCTTGGGACCTATGTGGTATGGGATGCATAGAATCTGAACAAGTATGCATTAGCGTAATTTTTACGTAAACATCTGCATTAGGCATTAAGGCATTTGGATACACTGACATGATTAGGATATGGTTTGATATACAATGTGATAGATATGGTTTGATATACAATGTGTATGATTAAGGCGATAAGAATTGATTTGTGGTAAAAAAAAAGGTTTTTGAATAATAAATCTGTAATGATGAATCTCAAGAGTAGATATTTAATTCATTAATAATTTTGTGTCGGAAGTTAGATGAACATGAAAGAAAAATAGCTTCGTGAAAATAGATAAAAATTAGTTTGTTCTTCATGAATGATAAATGCAAGAATAAGATGAATTGATTAAGATGTGGATAAATAGAGTTGAAGATGTGAATAAAGGAAATTTAATTCATAATTATTGAAGGGTATGAGTACCCATGATTTTGGAACACAAGATGGTTGTTGGAATCTAGAGGCTAGGCGAGAACTTTAGAAACCGGCATTTATGATTAATGTGAATTTGAGAGTTAACCAGTGTGGGTTGAGTATCTCTTGAGAAGTAGGCAGGTTGGGCTAACTGTCTCTTATGTTGATTTAAGTCCGGTAGGGTAAGCTAGCTCTAGGTTGTGATGATTCTTCTAAAACTAAAAATTTAAGGACAGGCACTAAGGGGAGGCGTGTTGAAGTATGGGCAAAAATGCTTATGAGAGCCTCAGTTGGTCTGCGGCGTAAGATGGTTTCCCCGGAATTATCGAAGTGTGATTGGGAGTGTCCCAAGCTCATCGGTGGTATGAGATTCATCTTCGGAATTATCGGGATCGAGGCAACGTCTATGGGATATTTTAGGACTATGGAAGCGCCATAGCTTGCGGTGTGAGATGGTTTCCCCAAAATTATCGAGGTGTGATTGGGAGTGTTCCCAACTCATCGGCAGTGTGGGATTCATCTTCGGAATTATCAGGGCATGGGCTTAATACTCCCAGAACATCTAAACCTTACCTTAGTCACCGTAGTAGAAATTCATGGCGAGGGATCCAACCCTTTAATGTGGAGCACGTAGGTGCTTGCCCTCGGACCTATGTAGTATAGAATGCATAGAATCCGAACAAGTATGCATTAGTGTCATTTTAGCGTAAACATCTGCATTAGGCATTAAGGCATTTGCATACACTGACATGATTAGGATAGTCACTTTTCACTCTTTGTTTACATTCAAGCTTGTGGTTGTTAAAATAAGTGAGTCGTTATATTTTCGGCATAGCGAGGATGGCCGTGTATAATTTTGCGTCGATTGTAAGCAACTGACGTGCCCACAGTTTCAAATGTAGGCATTGCTTTGCAAGGAGTCATAAAGATGATTGAATGCTAAAGATTATTTCCCACTTTAAGTTGTTGATGTTTAAATTATACAGTTAAATCATGTTGTAATTCATTTATTTTTCCGCTGCGTTGTTGTTGTAAATGAATTTGATGTAATAAAAGTTTCAAAATTCCTTATAAAATTGTACGAAGTGAAGTGTAGATCTTGTTGAGCTACGACTTACCGTATTTTGGTATTCGGGGCATTACATATATGGTTCAATCCCTTGTTATGCAACCTAGATCTTGAAGTGTAGTATTGGCTCTCGCCTCTAAATCCTAGAGGTCAATCTCTATCCAGATATCATCCGAGAGACTATTTCACTCTCGTCTTGGATTCTTCGAGAACACCTCACTCTGCAAGTCATCCTGGAGCCCTCATCACACAAATGTCCCATGAGTGTCGCTCTTATCCCAAAATACTGGAGATCAATCCCGCTCTGCAGATCATTCTGGGACCTCTTTCATCCCTCATCCCGACATACTGAGGAATATCTCACTCCACGGGTCATCCTACAGCCCTCATACTCATGTTTGCTCGTACTTCGTCACATCTCAAATCTATTGCATGTCCTTATATTCAGCATAAGTAACAATGCCTAAAGCTAGCTCACCCTACCGGACTTACATCAACACCATCGAGAACACTAGCCCACGCTGGCAAATTCTCATCTATCAATAATTCACAACCTGTTGGTACCCTGGGTCTCGCTCAGCTCCTAAAGCCAACACAGTAGAAACAACACCATGTTTCTAGGGTTCTCTAAGTTAACTCTAACCCATTGAAGTAATTTGAAATTGGTTCTCACATATTTGTAAATCATCCTTTATTTATTTCCAATTATAATCATTCTCAAATGACCAAAATTCTCTTTTTCTAAAAAAATCATCAATCCTAGTCATAATAGGATTCTAAAACTTTTAATTTAATAAAATATTTCAAATCAACATTTTTAAATTCAATTCAAAATCTGCAGTTAATCATCAATTAAACCTGTAATATAATTCTAGATTTGTAATGCAAATTTTGATTTAAAAATAATCTCCTTTAAAAGTCAAGATTTATAAATTCCCATTTAAAAATAATCTCCTATAAAAGTGAAGATTAGATTTCCAAAATAACCACACAAAAAAAAAATTAAACATTTAAATTCAATTCAAAATCTACAGTTAGTCATCAATTAAAATTGTAATATAATTCTAGACTCTTAATACAAATTTTGATTGAACTAATCTCCTAAAAAAGTCAAGATTTACAAATTCCCATTTAAAAAATAATCTCCTATAAATGTAAAGATTAGATTTCCAAAATAGACAAAAAAAAAATGATTAAGTAACCTGGACCTCTTGAGGCTCGAGAACCCGCGATCACATGACCCCAAAGTCGCACGCGCTAACCAGGCTTCCAAGCCTCGATATCTAATCTCTGGTTCCCGAAATTTAAATTAACCTGAAATTAAACCCATGACCATTTAGAGAAATATATTTATAATGTCTAAAGATTCAACCTAGATTACAATTCTATATATTTTCTACGAAAGTTAATTCTAGAGACTAAACTCATTTATAAAATAAAGACAGTTCTCAATTTCAAAACTAAAATAACTTTAGATTAAAATCTAATTAAAATTTTAACTTAATTTAATTCCCCCAAAAAATATTTAATTCCACAACCCGAGCTCACTAATCCTCGAATCGGGACCTCAAGGACCCAAGGTCACATGCTCAAATCAGACTCTCAGGTCTCAAATTCTGTCATTCTTGTTTTTTTTTTTCAAAACTACATGAACAAGAATCTTATTATTTAGGACAAAAGGGGAAAAAATCAGAATTTTAATTCAAAATCCGAGCCTACCTTGACTCGAAACCACCACCTCCAAGCACTAAGATCACATATAATAACTAGGCTTGCAGGCCTCATAACATGTTCCCTTGATTCCAGAGAAATGACATAGCTAAGACAGACATCTCAATATGGATCTATATCATGTACTGGACATTATGTAATTAACACTACAACAAAATAAGTCTACACCGACGTTTTTATCCCGGTGCTTTTCCAAAATGCCGCGGTAGGGTGTAAAAAAATTTTTAGTTAAATAAAAAAAATTATAATCCCTGGCATTTCGTATAAAATGCCGGGGTTTAATTATGAACCCTGACGTTCTTTAGGAAACGCCGGGTTATAGAATCTTATAACCCCAACCTTTTCAATTATATTTGACCTCTCTCTCTCTCTCTCTCTCTCTCTCTCTCTCTCTCTCTCTCTCTCGCACCCCTAGCCCATCGTCGTGAAGCCCGTCTCCAGTGATCCCCGCCCTCGTCCCCTTCGGTGTGCTCCCCGCCATCATTCTCTCCGACGTCCTCCCCACCATTAGTCTCATCCTTTTAAAAATTTCTGCGGTGCTAGATTCTTCAGATCCGGTGAGTTCGACTGCGATTTCTAGATTTCTTGTTTGATTGTATCCAATTTGATGTTTGTTTAGCTGTAACCCTAACTGTTAGGAACAATTGGTAGATTTTTTGAATAGTTTGTTAGGGTTCGTAATGTGAGAAGTGTGAAATTAGGGTTTGATTTTGGGAAAGGGGTTTCAAGAAAAGGAAAAAAGCTTGGTTTTTTATTCTTGTCAGTAGTTAGTTGATCATCCCTTGTATGTGTAAAAAGCCCCCTTTTAATGCCCCTTTTTAATGCATATTGTAGGATTTTTGTAAACATAGAAGAGAAAAGAGTTAACAAATATTAGGTATGGATTTATGAATTTGATAATAGGTTAATTTATGAATTTGAAAATTTGGGACTGTTAGAAGAATAATTCGGGTTTGTGGAATTGGGGGAAAATTATGGTTTAAAAAATGAACAGAATGAATTATCTTACAAAGCAGAACTTTGGTATGTGGACCTCATTTTAATAATGTCATCCCTAGCAGGGTTAAACTTATTATCATTATTACACAAAGATGTAAATATCTTAATGACTGGAGTGTCCCTATAAGTATTCTAGTATCACTACAACAAACTAAGTCTTTACTAGCATTTTTACCCCGGCGCTTTCTGAAAACGCCGGGGTAGAATGTAATTTTTTTGAAAGTAAATAAAAAAGACTTTTCTACCCCGGCATTTCATATAAAATGCCGGGGTCTAATTATGTACCCTGGCGTTTCTTAAAACACGCCGGGATATAGGCTAAAATATCCCCTATCGATCTCGGATCTCTCCAAATTCCCACTTATTTTTTTTTCATTCTCCCTCGCCCACTCTCTCTCTCTCTCTCCCCCTCTCTCTCTCACGAACCCAACACCCCCCTCCCCCTCGTCAACCTCCAGTCCGCGTCGCTGCCCCCCCCCCCCTTACACAACGCCGTGCCCCCGACCTCGCTGCTATTGTTGCCAATGCCTTCGCCCCACAGAAAAATTTCTCTCACAAACCCTAGCCCCCGATCACCGACCCCACCTTGCGATCGCCGTTGCCGATGCCGCTGCAGTACCCATCGCCTTTTTCACCCCATCACTCTGATCACTGTCATCTTCCTCCCTTTCTCAAACCCTAGGTATGAATTTGAGAATTTGAGAATTCGTTAATTTGTAAATTTGATAATTTGGGATTGGGAGAAGAATAATTAGGGTTTGGAGTTGTGGAATAATTAGGGTTTGTGTTATTTGTTAATTTTTGTATTTGATAATTTGAGATTGTGAAAAGAATAATTAGGGTTTGGGGTTGGAAAAATTATTGTACAATCTTGGAGTTGCCATCGAATTTTTTTGTTCAAAATAATAACTTTTTGGTAGAGAGCATCGAATAATTTTTTTGTTCAAATTAATAACTTTTTGCAAGAAAAAAAAAAACTCAAATTACAGCAAAGGGGACGCCCCCGTTTCCTCGAACTTTTGACCAAAATGACCCACTTTTTGAAAGTTTTTACCAAAATGACCCACTTTTGAAAGTTTTTATCAAAATGACCCACTCGCTAACTGAGTTAGCGACCCTAGGGAAACAGGGTCGCTAACCGAGTTAGCGAGTGTATTCTTGACCTTTTTATTCAGGTTTCACCACTTGGAGAACAACCTGAAGAAAAAAATCTAGTATACACTCGCTACCTCAGTTAGCGACTCTGTTTTCAATAGGGTCGCTAACTCGGTTAGCGAGTGTGGTACAAATGAATTGAGGTATGGCTTGAATTATAAAAAAATCATTGGGTTTAGAGTCGCTATCTTAGTTAGCGATTATGTTTGTACCACATTCGCTAACTAAGATAGCGAGTGTATTGACTTGAAAAAAAATATATTTTGATTTAGACTTGCTATCTCAGTTAGCAAGTGTGGTACAAACACACTCACTAACTGAGATAGAGATTCTAAACCCAATTCATTTGTACCACACTTGCTAACTCAGTTAGCGACCTTAGTGAAAACAAGGTCGCTAACTGAGATAGCGAGTGTATACTTAGTTTTTTTCTTCAGGTTTCACCATCTAAAAAAAACTGAAAAAAAGGGCCATGTATACACTCGCTAACTTAGTTAGCGACCCTGTTTTCACTAGGGTCGCTAACTGAGTTAGCGAGTGGGTCGTTTTGGTAAAAACTTTCGAAAGTGGGTCATTTTGGTGAAAACTTTCAAAAAGCGGGTCATTTTGGTAAAAAATTTCGTTTCCTCTCATCTTCTTCTTTCCCTTTCTTTTCAGCAAAGGGGAAGAAAAAAGGAGAAAAAAAAGAGGGGAATTTCCAGCAATAAAACCGTAGAAATCAAATTCCCCCAAATTCCTTTCACATCGTTTGAATCCTTACTCTCAGGTGAGCATCTCATCATCACATCTTAGGGTTTTGCAAAAGGTAGCAGCGGTTGGGCCATTAAGAGACCACAAAGGGAATGAGCTTGTTATAGTAGCTGATGTGGTCTGGATGTGGGTTATTATGGATATTACTTGTTGGAATTAAAATTTAATTTCTTGCAAACGATTCATTCTGTAACATTAAATAATGTTGCATGTCTTATTGTCTTGTAGGCTTGTGGATTGGTGAAAAATCTTGCTCTCATGGTATATATAACAGGTGGATCAGCTGCGCATCCGATTTTGGAATTTTTAGAGGAGTGGAGCACTGAAAATTTTGAGGTATGTAATTTGTTTTTGTGAGGGATATATTTCCAGTTTTCTTGTCTACTTCATGGCTGCTTGGGGTGTAATCTATTGACATTTGGGTTTGCTGAATTTGTCTCTAGTCAACTCAACTGAGGCATTTGTTTTCCTTGCTGTAGGAAATATCACCTGCTTTTATTCCTCAAGCAACTAAAATTTTTGTTAATGGTTGCTGGGTCGGCATCCATAGAAATCCTGACCTCCTAGTGAAGACATTAAGACAGCTGGGGAGACATGTATGCAGTTATCTTTTCATAACTTCGGAGTTCTTTCATGGATGGGATTGCGACTCCATTCATGTGGCTTATATTTGCCTTCTCAACTACCATACAGAGTATCTATTATGAATGAGTCATCAACCCACTAATTGGCAAATGATAATCCCCAGCTGAACTTCTTTTTGCTCAATTCTTTAGTTTTTCTGAGAAGAGCATTTACAACTAGGAGTTACAAAATTTGAGAAGAGCTTTACAAGTTTCATATAGTTTGTCCTATAAATAGCACTCAACTTCAAATTTCTCCTCACTTTTGAGTCTCTTTGGTTATTCTTTACTGGCATACTAATATTTGACACCATTGTGCACTTACTTTTAAAGACAATGTGGCTATGGGATTTAATAGAACAATTTCAGTCAGCGTTTCTATGAGAATATTTGTCCAAATGCTTGTATTGTGTAATAGACATTTAAGTTTGTTTGCAAGAATAAGAAGCAATTAAGTATTAAATAGAGAGGAAGTACTTTCCCGAAGTTGCTTAGGCATAAACTAGAATCTAAAGTAAACAAAATCAACAGAGACATGTAAGATATGGAAAAACATCTTGATGGACTTATTTTGGAAACCAATGTAGAAAATGTGCCCTTTGACTCTGCTTTGTAGGAGTTAATGTAGTATCTCTAATTGATTTGCCTAGCAAGTTATATAATCCAGGCAGAATATCTTGATGACTAGAGAATCAACAAATGGAGAAAATCTGATATATTAGCTGGGAATTGGGGATAATGCTAACTAAGGTTATTATGAGTTACCATCTTTAAATAAAATGTTATGTTTGAATACTGCTAACTATAGTTATTATTTCCTTTACTAGATTGATGTCAATACTGAAGTGGGAATTATTCGAGACATCCGTCTCAGAGAACTGAGACTGTATACAGATTTTGGTCGTTGCAGTCGTCCTCTGTTTATTGTAGAAAAATAGAGGATGTTGATTAAGAAGAAGCATATACGAGCTCTGCAACAAAGGGTCTGATTCTCCAAAGTTCAATGCAGTACATTTTTCAAGAATTCTGTCTTTTATGCAAATATAAAAACATTCAGTTTTATCTCAACAGGAAGCCCCAGAAGAAGGTTGGCATGATCATGTTGCAAATGGTTTCATAGAATACATTGACACAGGAAGAAGAGACTACTATGATATCCATGACTATCAATGTGAGTATATTTGCTCATGTAATCCTATTATTTTAATTTATTAAGCATGTGTAGCTTGTACTGCTTCTTGATCTGCCATGTTTATAGAAGTTTACTTGACCAGTAAAAGACATCAGAATTGGGAGATGAAGTTTACTTTGAATTAGAAAGAAGGATGAAATCTTAGACATGAAATAGGAATTGCAAAAGATGCAATCTAAGCTCTCCCCCGCCACCCATTCCGCTATCTCTTCTTCTGACAGCACACAGGCGCACATAAAAGTAACCCCCATTGCCTAGTTAGTCTTAGTTTTATGTCACTTTCCATCATTCATATCCTAATCTTAATTTTATTAGGTATATTAGTCTTAGTGTTGTATAGCATCGGTAATTGAGTTTGATTCTTCAGTACTTGAGTTTATTCATGTTGCTCTATTTGCACTATGCAGGGTTCAACTGAAATGAGAAAATGCACTTCAACTGGAGAATGAAGATATAGTGCTAATTAGTATGCTCAATATAGCTTGTAATATGGTGAATTAGGTGCTTAGACTATGTATTTTATGATTAGCAATGTAATAGACTGTGTATTTTATGATTAGCAATGTAATCTTGAACTAGCAAAAATAATGTATGTGAAAATGAATTTTTTATATATTCATTCATTAAAAAAATTAAATTAAATGTTTACCTACCCCAGCGTTTTTCAAAACGTCGGGGAAGATCCCCCCCCCCCCCCCCCCCCCCCCCCCCCCCCCCCGCCAAAAAAAAAAAAATTAATTAAAAAAATAAAAAAAGTATATATCGGCGTTTTTGCAAATGCCGGGGTATATTACACCAATACCAGCGTTTTCAAAAGCACCGATGTAGGCTGCCAAACAATCCCCGGCACGTGCTACACCGGCACTTACTGTGGCGCTTTTCCAAACGCCGGTAGGTTATTTCCTGGCATTTATAAACGCCGGAGAAGCCCAAAAAAATGCTGGGGATGACCTTTTCCTTTGTAGTGTAAATCTAATCTAAGACTTAACATGAATCAATAGTCATAGATCTGAATAAACATAGGTCAAAAGTTCATATTAATTCATTTTATGCAAGGTTCATCAACATATATTTAAAGTTCAACATGAAATTATATTAAACAATATTCATCCATTTACATTACTAGTTCTAGAAGTTAACATGAAACCATATCAAACAATATTCACCCATTTCAATAATTTTAGTCCCAAAATCTAACATGAGTCAATCACATACGATATTCCTAGATTAAAATCGCAATATGAATAAAATTTAAACATACAATCATGCAAAAAAGTTGATAAAAACACCCACCTTGATTGGATGTAGAAAAAGCTCCTAGGTTTGCCTTCTCCTCCTACATTGTGGCCTTCAAAACTTCACCACCAAAAACTCCAAAGCAAGATTACTCCCCAATTTCCTCTCTTTTTCTTTTTTTTTGGGGGGGGGGGGGGGATCTCCGTAATTACTAGATTTGGAGTTACAAACAAAATATTAAATTTTCATAACCTACCTGAAACATACTGCCAATTCAAAGGCCTTTAAAACCACTAATTCAATTTTCAAAAAACTCTCCTCTCTCCAAAAGTAACCGGCCACCCTTGGACTCATCATTATGGGTTGGGCCTAATCCAAAAATAAAAATATATCCTTTTACCTTAAAAATCAAATTCCTTAAAATATCATGGCCCAAGAATAGAAGTTCATTTTAAAAAAAATTATGATTTATAGAATGAATTATAAATAAATATTTGATAAAGGAATAATGCAAATTAAAATTTTCATGCACATGCATTACATGTGCCACAATAGGTGGAATATTTCTGCCAGGCGTTACAGTTCTCCTATTTCTGTTACATCTGTTATCATATTTATTTCGCATTCTTCGATCGCATCTTCACAACTTTCACTATCTTCTTCCATTACCATTATTTCCTCATCTTCAGTAATTTCTGACCAGTCTTCCTCATATTTTATAGGTTCATAGTTTATGTTATTCATTTCTTCTATTTCTTCTACATATTTCACATTTTCTTTTTCATTCTCTTAGGGCAATTTGGTGATATACATACTATTTCTCCACATATATAACAATTACATTTCTTTAGATTTTTTGTTATTGTTTGTTTCCATTTATTCTTTTGAAATATCTTTTATAAGGTTTTTTATATCTCTTAAAAGTTTTTCTGTATTTGGTTTATATTTTTGTACTATGTGTTTGGGTTTCTTTGTATAATTATAGTTATTATTACATCTCCAAAGATTTGGTCTTGCTTCATAACATTTTTTTTATTTATATGTTCTATAATATTTAATAGTTGATTTAGCTTCTTGGCATACTTTATCTCTATAATCTTTTACAATTTGTGTCTATATCCTAAAGTATCCATTTCTGGTTCGGCTTTCTCATTTACGTATGCACTATATATGTTTATACTCCACTGATCTGGTAATTTTAGGAAAAAAGAGTCAAGGATTGGACATTCTTCTTCTTTTGTGTAATAACTATCTTGGAATTATTCTCTGAATTCACATGCATAGTTATCAAAATAACACATATCACAAATTTCTAAATTGCTTAGTCTCCATCTTGCCTGATTTTTTTAATATATATTATGTCCTTTTGTTTTTTCGTACACACTAAATTTTCTTTATATTGCTTTTTTCGTAATTTGTGATTATTTCTTTTAATCCTATGGATCTTTGTGCTAAAGTTTCTTGTGTTCCTTTATCATCAATTGGTTTTGGATTCTTTATATTACTTCTTTCTTATTCTGTTAGTCTATTCCATTATTTCACTACTACTCCTATAAAGGTTGCTTCTATAAATTTCTCAAATGTATTTTCTGGGAGATTTTGTCTAAATCCTACTATTAAGGATGTTTTTACTCTTTGTAAAATTATTTTATCTACATCTTTTACATAGACTAAATCAAGTCATTCTTCATTTCCTGCTATTCCTTTTTCGTATTGTTCGGTGGATACATATTTTGGTGTTTCTTTTTCTTTTTATTTTCCTAACTTACTTCTTCCTCTACTTTGTCATTTCCATGGTAGGTTATAAGGTCTCATATTAGGTGGTGGTCTTAAAATTCGTACATATTAGTTGAAATTTCTGTAGGTTTGTTATAATCTTGTCTTTCTCTTGATCCATTTTTATTTCTTCATTTGTTATTGTATCCCACATTTTCAGTTATTGAATCTTTTTCCTGGTATTATTTTTTATTGTTTTCTTCATCGTCTCTTCTGAACCCCTATAGTTTGATTATCTAATAATAGAACTAATTATTTGCTTTCAACTCAATTTTTATCTCCCAATCTATTTAATTTTTCTGCTGAAAATTTTGTTGTTCATCCTATTCAAGTTTTTGCATATTGATATCCCCAATTTAATCTTATTATAAATCCTATTTTATTTACTTATTCTTTTCCCTATTGAATTTTGACTCTATACCCGTTAACCCAAAAACCCAAAAACCCACCACTTAACCGTAATTCTAATCTTATATATAAACCATTATCCTAACCCTAATTACTATCCCTGTCGTCTGCGCCCCGTGCACCACCGCTCTCGATTCCCAATGCCAGCCTCCAAACCCCCAACCATCTCTCCCACTGCCATCGAAGTCGACCACCACCACAGTCATCCCCTACCTTTGCATCTCCTTCTCCTCTATTTCGTTACACCAAAACCCATCACCTTCCTCTTCATAAACCTGTCCACCTGCACCTCCTCAACCTCTGATCATCCTCTTCCACCCTCGTTGCTCAACCCTCTCGACCACCAATCACCCTGAAGTCCCCCACCATGCCTTCGCTAGCCCTTGCACCATTGCCACCACCTTCCTCCTTGCCACCACACCCGAGCACCCCTTAGCTGTCGTTGACTGCACCACTACCTCGCAGATGCCCTCGCTGCCTTAGGCCATTGCAATGCACCGCCGCCCACCGTCGAAGTCGAGCCGAAGCCGCAAGACCCTGTGCTTGTCGTTTGCTGTGTTGGGAAGTTCGCCGTTTGCTATTCTGCCATTCTTGATGTTGTTGTTGTGTGTCAGCTGTGTGTTGCTTTGCACATATTTGCACGTGTGTTGGTTGTACGAAAGTGTCACGTGCACCATCGGGATTCTCATCCCGTTATTCTCTTCATACTCGGATTAACCATCGGTAAAGTCTTCTTAAACCCTGTTATTGTTCGTGTTCAAGAGTTTTCATTGATTCCTGTAAGTAGCTCATATTTTAATGTTCATATCTATATTTTTTGATATTTGTTCAAGAGTTTATAACAGATTCATCGGCGAAACTAAGTGATAAATCACTTTTCGTGCCATTATCCTTGACTTCAACCCTAGTCCGTATTGCACATTGCATATGCACGTAATACATGAAAATAATTAGATCCATGCTATAAAACTGATTGATGACCGAAATATTTTCGATTGAATATGATTTTCATGAATTAATTACCATGATTGTAAAAATGTCTCGTAAATGTTGAAATTGCATGCTAATAACTAAATAGAACATTTGGCAGAATTGAATTCCGAGTTTTAATCTGTAAGATATCTGACTTTTAGTACACCTAGGTCTTGATTTATAGATTTGCAATTATATGTGTATCATCCTGATTTGTTAATAATATGAATATGTTAAAAATAAAATTAAAATGTAAAATTAATTTGGCTGAGACTAGACATGATTAGGAATCACCCTGAATTTTTGTGGAATTATTTGATGAGTATTCAGACCCGATATGTACATGTAAAGATGATTCTATGTTTCTTCCTGAACATAAAATCTGTAAAGAATAAGAATTTGAACCTAGTTTCTGTGTTTTTTATATGTCGCGTGTATATGCTCTGAAACCGGCAGAGAGTCTAGTTTCTTGAACTTCTGATGGACCCTGTTTTGCTTTCCTATAGCAACGGGAATACCTATTTTTGTACAGCAACGCCTTGCTGTCCAGATTGTATGATTTGCATTGATTTAGTATAAATAATTCTTGCCTTGCATGTAATGAGTATAATTAGTCACACCTTGCATTACACAACCTTGACATCTTCTTGCATGCTCACATAGGATAAAATAAAATATTAACAAACCAGGTTATTATGGGTTGACTTGGTAGTGAGCAATCGGACAATGTACTCGGTAGGGCCCTTATTGTTATATTGATTATTATCATGGAAGGTAGAGAATCGATTGCTAATTATTGATTGTTAATTTTTTTTATCGATGTCGAGTACATGATCTGTTGAGTTCACCATCACAGTTTAAAACGTTCACTTGTTTGCATGCACCGAACCTGAGGTATGGGACACAGTACTACGTGCATTAGATTGGTTAATAAAATGAATAATAATCCTAGATTGACATTGCATGCTTGATTTTGTATATTGTCATCGATATTGATCATGAATTGTAACTATCGATTATTGCATAATTAAATATAGACCCTTGACATTATTGCCAACCATTGTTTTTGTTCTTCACTTGATCCGGTCCTTTATTCTTGATATACCATGTTTTCTTGTTCTCTGTTTCCCGCTACTTGCTGTCCGTGACTTGCTCTAACAGACATTATTTTTCTATTTTAGATTACAAGTTTGTAGGTACTGAAGGAGCGATACCATAAGAACTTGGTGAGCAACAATTTTAGAGAATGGAGCTCAAGAATGGACTGCTTGAATTATCTTTATGCTATTTTTCCTTTGAACATTGTTATTGATATTGTACTTTGTTATGGACTTGTTGACCCGAAGTTTGTTTTATCCCAGATGTTGGATGTTATGTTTTGAATTATTTCATTTATTAAAGTTGTTCTTCGTTTATGTGATTATATTCTCTTGCGTGGTTGTGATTGTTATTCATATTGTTGAGTTAGACTGGTACAGCTTATGGATGGTTTTTACATCATTCGCTAAGCCTTCGTTATGTGCTCAAATTCCCGTATTTTAGAAAGCGGGGCGTGACAGGTTTTTAGAGGTATCAGAGCTCAGGTTTGGCTAATGTGTTAGTCATGTTTGGCTTATATGTTAGTCAGGTTTGGCTCTAGCCAGTTTAACTCAATAATACGCGCACTACAATGATCACATGAACATATAATAACCAACATATGATTTAGTTACTAATTGTGTTTGATCTTATTGCAGACTCTGGCTCGCGGAGGATCTTCCTCTTCCCGTCTGAGGGATGAGCAGCAAGATAATGCTGCAATTCTTCAGACGATGCAACAGCTGATGGCCCTTTAGCAGGAACATAATGAACTAATGAGGGTTACATTGGAGGTGGCCAATCGAGCAGCTAATGGACCTATACCAGGGCCACTGCCACCAAGGCCCGACACAATGGCAGACTTCATGAGACTGCACTCGGATAAGTTTTCGAGTACGGAGATGTTGTTGGAGGCAGAGCAAAGGCTTATCCGGATGGAGTAGTTGTTGGTTGCGGTTCGGGTCGCTGATGTTGATTGTGTGGATGTGGTTAGCTTCCAACTTGTGGATCTCACCCATATCTAGTGGCGGGCTGAGACTAAGAGGCATGCGAGACTCGTTGAGTGGGCTACTTTCACGGAGAGCTTCATGGCGAAGTTCTTTCCCAGTGTTACCACGGCGGAAATGGAATGACAGTTTGTTTCCTTAACCTAGGTCAGTCAGATAGTGTTATTTAATGTCATTTGCTATTACCTACTTCACATGTAACAGTATTAATTTAAACGTTATCTTGATCCAGGGGAATCACTCCGTGGACGGGTCTGCTGCAGAGTTTACTTGGCTTAGCCACTTCGCTCCTGCCCTGGTAGCAACTGAAGAGGACAGGGCTCGCAGATTCCTGATGGGCTTGAGCTTTCACATTCAGGACCGCTTGGCTACCCTTCAGTTTCGTGCCTATGCCGACGTTCTGGATGTGGTCAAGCAGACTCTTAGGAGGTTGGGTGCTTCTCAGCGAGCTGTTCAACACCCTGTTGTAGCTCGGCCTGCTGGAGGGCCTATTCGGAGGTCAGTTCCGACCCCTCCCACGAGAGCGCAACCCTATCTGCCTGTTGCCCTGAGGACCGTTCAGACTTATGACTACTGTCATAAGGTTGGACACTCACGGCAGGACTGTAGAGTAGCCAATTAGCTATGCCTTGCGTGTGGGAGCAGTGATCACATGGTTCGTGACTATCCCAAGAACAGGGCCCCTACATCGATTGGAGGTGCTGCTCATCAGGGAGCACTGGCTCGAGATCAGGGTAGACCGCCTCTTCCTCAGCAGAGACAAGCCCCTGATCAGAGGAGAGTGGCCCCAAAGGAAGGCCAGACTGAAGGCCGTGGTCAGGCCTATAACCCGACTGCTGAGGAAGCAGAGGCAGCTATTGGAGTGGTTGCATGTATATCATAGTAATTGTATTGTTTATTCTTTCTTTATTCTACTTCTGCTTGCTATTTCTTCTTTTTGTATAATTATTTGTGCATATATCCTGCTTGCATCTCATTCACATTCTTTGATTATTCTTAGGTGTCATATTAGTTTTCTTTCTTCCTGCTCATGTTTTGTTCGACTCCAGTGCTACCCACTCCTTTGTTTCCTCCCTCTTTGTTGATCAGCATCGTTTGGCATGCGATGCTATGCCTGCAGCTTGGGACATCACCAATGATGGATGTGTCATTTCTGTTCTAGGGTATGCAAGCAAAGCTCTTTGCTGATAGGCGGTGTGGATTTCGTGGCTGATCTTATTGTGATCCCCAATTCTAGCTTTGATGTTATTCTGGGGATAGACTGGTTTGGTGTTTCTCATGACGTGATTGATTGCCAAGAGAAGAAGGTGACTTTCAGGCTTCCTAGGCAACCAGAGTTTGAGTTTCATGCGGGTGAGACACCGATTGGGCGTGTCAAGATCTTGATGAACCCTAGGGCTGCTACACTTGAGTCATTGTGCACTGATGGAGATGTTGCACCCTTGGTTGTGCGAGAAGTCCTCGATGTCTGTCCAGATGAATCGCCCGGATTGTCGACCAATCGAGATGTGGAGTTTAGCATTGATGTTCAGCCGGGTATGGGACCTATCTCAAAAAGTCCCTACCGCATGGCACTAGTTGAATTGGCGGAACTAAAGGTGCAAGATCAGGAGTTATTGGATAAGGGTTTTATCAGGCCGAGTGTTTCTCCTTGGGGAGCTCTAGTTTTGTTCGTCAATAAGAAGGATGGCATTTGCCGACTTTGCATTGACTATCGTGAGTTGAACAATGTCACTGTGAAGAATTGGTACCCATTGCCGAGGATTAACGATCTGTTTGACCAACTGGGAGGTGCTTCGATTTTCTCAAAGTTGGATCTTCGTTTCGGTTATCAACAATTTAAGGTGAAGTCAGAGGATTTTCAAAAGACAGCGTTCAAGACAAGGTACGGGCATTATGAGTTCTTGGTGAAGCCCTTCGGAGTTACCAATGTACCAGCAGTGTTCAAGAGTCTGATGAACAGGGTGTTTTCGTCGTTTTTGGATCATTTTGTCGTGGTCTTCATTGATGACATTCTGGTGTATTCACGGAATAGAGAAGATCATGCTGAGCATTTGAGGGTTGTCTTATAGACTTTGAGGGAGAACTGGTTGTATGGGAAGCTCAGTAAGTGTGAGTTTTGGCTGGACCGGGTTGCTTTTCTAGGTCATATTATCTCCGGTGAGGGTGTTCCTGTTGATCCGTCGAAGATCTCTGTGGTCAAGAGTTGGCCGGTTCCGAAGTCAGCATTTGAAGTGCGAAACTTTCTTGGATTGGCAGGGTATTATCGGAAGTTCGTTCAAAATTTCTCGAAGATAGCCGGACCCTTGACCAATTTGACGAAGAAGGAGCCGAAGTTTGTTTGGGATGAGGCTTGTAATGAAGCTTTTGTGGAGTTGAAGCGTCGATTGACATCAGTGCCTGTACTGACTATACCCAACAGTTCGAACGGTTTTTAATCCACTGTGATGCTTCGGGTAGAAGTCTGGGAGCAGTGCTGATGCAGCGAGGCTGGGTTGTCGCCTATGCATCCAGGCAGTTGAGGCCGCATGAGAAGAAATATCCCACGCATGATCTGGAGCTTGCAGCCGTTATTTTTATCTTGAAGTTGTGGAGGCATTATCTGCTTGGGGATAGTGTCGAGATTTTCATAGATCACAAGAGCCTCAAGTACGTGTTCACACAGAAGGAGTTGAACATGAGGCAAAAAAGATGGCTGGAATTGATGGCAGATTATGATATCAATTTGCAGTATCACCTGGGCAAGTGAACATGGTACCTGATGCTTTGAGTAGAAGACCTGCTGCTATGTTCCTTACTAAGCAGAAGGAAATAGTGGAGGATATGAGAAGGCTTGGAGTTAGATGTGATTCTTCCCGATACAGCACAGCAGTGCATGATGTTACAGTTGCAGTCTTCTTTGGTAGAGCAGATCAAGAATATATATAACATCAAAAATATATATAACATCAAAAATATTATTCCTTTCTCTGGCCCATTGGCCCAAGATGGGCTTTCTTTAGCTAAGCCCACTCTCGAGAAACTTCGGGGACGTCCCTTCACGTCTGTCTCCCGCCAGTTTTCCCCCCATTTCCTCAATGCTACCCCTTCATCTTCCCTAATCTCGCTCCGCTCTTCTCCTCGCTGTTTGAACTGCTTCCAAAAAGGGCACGTTAAAAGATTGTGCACCCTTAAAATGAAGTGCCATTTTTGTCTAAAATCTGGCCATGGCCGTTCCCATTGTTTCGTGCTTCAGCGCTTGCTAGGGCTCACGATTGGAGCGCCTATTTCGGAACAGGTTCTGTCGGCCCTAGATTTCCCCTCCCTGCAGCGCAAACTCTCCGCGGAGCAAGCGCTCAAGCCCCTTAAACAGAAGGAGGCTATCCCTGCTCCTCTCCTCCCCATCCCCCTATCGAGAAACGCATCGCTGGAGCTTCCACCATGGTGCTGCCTAGCTCTTCGGAAGCCAAATCCCCCACTCTTAAGCCGACTATTGTCAAAGTATTCATCTCTCACTTGGAATTGTCGGATCGTCTCAAGTTCTTCGACACTTACGGTGCGGTTTCGTTCACCGGGGGTACGATCCCTTCCTTTACTCTCAATTCCTTCCTCGGTGAATCTTGCAATGAGAAAGATTGGGATTGGGCAATCTGTTCGTGCTCCAACGGGGATGTGGTTGTTCGTTGTCCCTCTCCCAAAGTCCTCGACGAATTGATTTCCAACTCTTCTCTTGCGATTGGATTGATCTCTCTATCGTTCCGTAGGTGGGTTCAGTTTAACCCACCATCGCGTTCTCTGGAATTTATTTCAACCAATGTTACTCTCATTGGATTACCTCCGTGCTGCTCTACTTTGCGACTAGTTGGCTTAATGTCCAAATGCGTCGGAGAGGTCGTCAGTATATCCTCGTCATCGAAGCTGGCTTCAGGTTGTCTGCAAGTGGACGCGGTGTTTCGCATCCCTAGCAACCTTGATCGCATTGAAGCGTTCTCCCTCAGCAACGAATTCAACAGCTTCACTGTGTCAGTTCAATACCACGACCCGGCGATCCCGCAGGGTCTTCCCCCTCTCCCTTTTAGTGCTACCTCGAAGAATTCGTCTAAGCTGGCTTCCTCTAACCTCTCCTTCCACCCTGGTTCATCCTCGTCATCGAAACCCTCGTGGAAGGGCCCCCTTAAGCCAGTATCTAGAAAGAAAGCTCTTCCTTCCTCCAAGCTGTCTGCTTCTCCCTCCGCCCCAAAAATCTCCCCTTCCAAAGCGCCGAACCCTGTGTGGATTAACCCCACACTTGCGTCGGTGAAGCCTGGAACTGCTTCATCTACTAAAGTTCAAGTGTCCCCTGTCAAGCACTTTTCTCCGGAGAGTGCTCCTAGCTACTCACGTCCCTCGGCTCCAGCCCCTGAGCCCAAGGCCCCTCGTTCCCCTTATCGATGGCCAGCGTGGGAGCCCAACCCACACTATGCGTCTGATTGGGATCGCTTCATCAAGCAAGTGCAGGTTTCTAGCCTTCTTGCTTCGGATCCCTGCTTACCACCGATTAAGACCAAGCCTTTGGCCGTCTCAAAAGGTGACAGCTGGATTTAGCAGGATGATTTGCTTGACGAAGAGGTTGTGGAACTCAAGGAGGAGGCATCGGCTAAGCAGGTAACTGTTTCCAGATTTTCTTTTAGCTTGTTCCATGGTTTTTGTTCGTTTAAATTTGGATTTCGGTCGTTTAAATGCTATTTTTTTTAGCTTTCTTTCCACTCTTTACGTTCTCTTCTTCTTTCTTTTCTCACTTCATCATTCTTTGCTAAGGAGTTGGTGCGTGTTTATCATCAGTTCGGCAACGCTTACTGCCCCTCCGGCTTCACTAGTGAGCGGAGGAGGCTGGCGTTTCCTCCCCTACGCACCTTAACCCCTTCCCCCTCCTCCCCCTTTTCTATTTGTGACCACTTGGGTCCGCATCCTCTCGTTTCGATCAGTGAAGTCCCTAGCGGACCTCCTATCAAGTCGATGACGAGTGAGGTTAGCAAAGGTGACCTGGCTCTCTGTCGCTCCCCTCGTATTATTAGGTCTAGTGCCAGGATTTGGGCCAAAAAGGCTGCGCTTCATTCCCACTTCAGGCCCCCCGGTCATTCTCCCAGGTTCCCCTGCCCCTCCTTACGACCTTCCCTGTCCCTCCGTGTCACATCTAGATTCTGAGATCTTAGGATCCGTTTTCCACTCTCAATTCGAGCTTTGGTCTGATGACCAACTCAGCTCACAGGCGCGCCGCCTGGGCTTTATTATCGAGTCTGACAATTTGTCCGTTATCCCTTCCATTAGGCTCCTTGAACGTATCAGAGTACGTGAGCATACCAGTGTTATTGATTAGTTTATCTTGGAATATTCGTGGCCTCAATTGCCCGGTCAAACAAAGGGCAGTTTTTCAATTAATCAGCTCTTCTAACTGTGATCTCATCTCGATCCAAGAGTCTAAGATCGAGTCTCCTTCCCCGGCCATCTATCGGGCGATAGGGGGATCCATTATCACTAAATGGATCTCCTTAGATGCTATTGGATCGAGGGGAGGCATCCTCTTGGGTTTCAAAGAGTCAGTCTTCTCCCTCATATCCTACCATCGGCTCTCTTACTTTCTAATTACCAATCTGTTGTGGTCTCCTCTCAATTGCACTCTTACGATAATATCGGTTTATGGCCCTTCGTCCGCCAAAGGGCGTGCCTTGTTCTGGGAGGAATTCCGGTCACTCCAACCATACTCTAATGGACTCTGTATTCTCTGTGGAGACTTCAACGTCACCAGGTTCTCGTTCGAAAGATCCTCTTCTTCCCCTGTCGACCTCCAATCTTTTCTTTTCAACGATTGCATTCGGGATATGCAGTTTATGGACATCCCTCTCAATGGTAGATCATTTACGTGGTCTAACCAGCGCCTAGCGCCCTCCATGGCCAAACTGGACCGTTTTCTTGTATCTCAGAACTGGATCAATCAGTTTCAAAATACCTTCTCCAAGGCCCTCCCTAATCCATCATCCGATCATGTTCCTATAGCCCTCTACTCCAACTTCCCCTTTAGCCAGCAACACAAATTCAGATTTGAAAAATTCTGGCTGCTTGATCCGTTGTTCGTCAACCGAATCGAAGCATGCCTGGCCGCGGTTTCTGGGCCCTCAGGTTTGGCGAGTATCCTTCTTAAACTTTTTGCTATCAAATTCGGTTGTAAAATCTGGAGATACAACAGACAGCATAACACTTATTTCCTCAAAAACTTTCTCCTTGCTTCAATTGAAGCACTTGACCAGCAGGAAGAGCTGGGTCCTCTCTCCAACTCAGCTCGTGCTGAAAGGCTCTCCTGTAAAAAAGATTATGCAGACATCTTGCATCAGGAACATACTAAATGGGCTCAAAGAGCCAGAGTGCAGTGGTTAAAGGAAGGTTATGGTGATACAGCCTTTTTTCATTCATTTGCATCTCACCGACAGCGTTGTAATCGTATCACTACGATCTCTGACAACGGAGTTGATCTTTGCTCTGATGCGGAGATTCATCGGTCCATTCTGTCTTTCTATAAAAATCTTATTGGCTCTCAAAAACAGAGAGCGATCTCTCTTGACTGGAATCATCTTTATGGTCCACCCTCGGTAGACCTCTCCTCCCTCGAAGCGCCTTTCACCTTGGAGGAGATCAAAGAGGCGGTGTTTGCGTTAAAAAGTGACTCGGCGCCCGGACCGGACGGTTTCCCTGCTTTCTTCTTCCAACAATTTTGGGACTATCTTAAAGATGATCTTTTTCGAATGTTTTCCGAATTGCATCAAGGCGAGTTCTCTTTTGATCGCATCAATTATGCGCATATTGTTCTCATCCCTAAGATTCTGGGAGCTAACACGGTCTCCAAATTTAGGCCTATCAGTCTGATTAATACTACGTTCAAAAGAGTCATGAAAGTTCTCTCAGCGAGGCTCAGTGTGGTCATGCCGTCCCTTATTGACCCAGCACAATCAGGTTTCATCAAAGACCGTTTTATCCTTGATAGTGTAACTTCGGCTCAAGAAATCATTTCTTATTGCCACAGAACGAACTCTGAAGGCATTCTCCTCAAATTAGACTTTTAAAAAGCTTACGACAGTGTGAACTGGGACTTCCTCCTAGACATCCTCGCTTTTAGGGGATTTGGGCCCAAATGGATAGCTTGGATCAAGTCCAGTCTTCTATCTGGTACCTCATCCATTCTCATCAATGGCTCCGAAGGCCACAAATTTAAAATCAAACGGGGACTCCGTCAGGGAGATCCCCTATCGTCTCTCCTTTTTGCTCTGGTGGCTGATGTCTTTAGTAAACTCCTGCGCAACGCGCGGGAAGCCCAGGCCATTGATGGATTGGGTGAATCACAACTGTTCCACAGTGTCCTTAATCTGCAATACGCAGATGATACTATAATTTTTGCAAAACCTAATCCGCTTTCCCTCCGTAATCTCAAACTTCTCCTCTATTTGTTTGAGCTTGCCTCAAGGCTTACTATCAACTTCCAAAAATCTTCTGTTCTTTGGTTGGGAGGATCTCCTAACCGTCAACTGGAAATTGCTAATTTCTTCAACTGTCCTATCGCTTCCTTCCCTATTACGTACTTGGGAGTTCCTTTAAGATGGGGAAAGTTGCATAAAGTAGATTGGATGCCTGTGGTGGATAGGGTGGAGGCAAGGCTGAATGTTTGGTCGGGCAAACTGCTCTTTAGAGGAGGCAGACTCGTCCTCCTCAACTCAGTGCTTTCTTCTATCCCTCTCTTCTTGATGTCCTTCTATTACTTCCCATCCTGGGTCATAAAGAGAATTGACCAAATCCGGAGTAACTTTTTCTGGTCAGGATCCCCCACTCTACGGCCTGGCTCCCATTTGGCCAATTGGACCTTAGTCTGTTCCTCCAAGGAAGCAGGAGGGTTGGGGGTTCTCAACCTGTGCAACCATAATTTAGCGCTCCTGGGCAAATGGCTCTGGAAATTTCTCAAACTTGACCATCTTCCCTGGATTCAGTGCATCAAGGCCTATTGCTATCCTCAAGGGTCTTGGTGGGACTTTCCCAATCATGTCCACCGATTCGCTTCCCCTTTCTGGAAAGGTATCTAGAAAGCGGCGGCCGCTTTCCACTGTGGCATCTCTCATGTCTGTGGTGACGGTTCCAAGACTTTGTTCTGGAACGATCTGTGGATCGGTAATGCCACTTTGGCATCTTCCTATCCTGCGCTCTATCGTTTGGCATCCAACCCGGGTGTTAAGGTAGCAGACTCCTTCACCCTTATTAATTCCCAAAGAGTTTGGTCTCTCTCCTTCAGTACCATTCCCCCCACTAACTTAACCCCTCAGATCACGGAACTTCTTTCGACTTTGAACAATTATGTTTGGCATCCAAAGGATGATTTCTCTTGGCGTTGGCATTCGGCAGGTGTCTTCACTGTCAAATCATTTTATAATTTCCTCAATTTTAGAGGCACCCGCTCCCCTTTCGCCGAAGCCATTTGGCAATCTTGTGCCCCACTTAAAGCTAAAATTGTTACATGGCTAGCTCTCAACAACAGGCTTCTAACAGCTGAAGTGCTCAACAAAAGAAATCTGGCTTGGGGCCAGTTCTGCCCCCTGTGTGCATCCATTTTTTAGGATGCCGATCACCTTTTCGTGACATGCGACTTCTCGCGTCCGCTTTGGAAAATCTCCTCTCTCGCTTGGGAAGTTCCTTCCCTCCCCTTTAACTTACACTCATGTTGGTCTTGCCCCCCTTCTAACAATAAGTATTGCCAGTCATGGCACCTTTCTGCCCAAATCATTATCTGGATCTTATGGTTAGAAAGAAACAAAAGATTATTTAGACATCAAGCTTCATCCTCCCTCTCCACAATTGAAGATTTGGTTTTTCTTTTCAATTTCTGGTCTTCGACCTTAAAATCAAATGCTAAAAATGCCTTACATGGCTATAGGCTGGACGAGGCTATCCATTGCCTTCGTGCGTTACATGCTATTTAAATTATTGTTCTGTTTTTTCTTTGTTCTGGTCAATTTAGTCGGATTTATTATCTCCCCAGTCTTTGGAGAGTGACTGATGCCTTTTGGCTTTGTGCTCGGATTTCCACTTTTGTTCTCGCAGGATTGAAGTTAGCGATGCTTGTTTTTTATTTTGTTCACTTTGAGCTATAAGGCCTGACTCTGATCCTGTATCTTATTGGGATGGTCTTTGAATTACCGCAGATGTTGCAGTGGACTTTTGCCTCCCTGTACCGTCAGTTAGCGCTGATTAACTGCTGAAGATAAGCTATATCAGCCTTTTGCTCTTCTTCTTCAGCGAGTACTTCCCTGTTAAATAGTTTATTGCAGTTTTACTGCCAGGGTATGGTTGTTTTGTTCTTGTGTTCGACTGCGATGTTGCGGTGGCTGATGCTGTTTTTTCTGATAATGTATGGCGATGGTGCTCTTTTTGATTCCCCACTGTGTTAGGTCTTATAGCTAGTAACTACTCTTTATTGTAATGTTCTGTTATCTCAGCTACCCTTATTTCACCAAGCTAAGGCAGTTCTGCTGTTCATGTTATTGGTGCATGTGTTTCTCTGGTTTGCTTTCTTCAGTCTGCTTAATTCATTGCTTTTAGATCACTATCTCGGTTTGCGGCTGGTCTTGTTGATTGCCTGGAACCGAGCTCTGAGTATTGCCTTTTCTTTTCTTTGGTTATTAAGAGCTTGCTTACTCTAGTGGCTTTTGTCACTAGGTTTATTTTATTGTTGCCGGAGCTCGTTTAGCGCTCGAGCTGTTGTTTCTGTATCTTGTCGCATGCCTTGCTTCGTCCGTGATGCCAGGCATCCGCTCTTAGGCGGCTTTGCCTCCCTTCGTCACCCTGGGACTGATCGTCCCTCGTTTCTGCTGGCGGATGTGTCTCTTCCCTGGATGGAGTGGGGCGTCTTTGTTATCCTGAAGTCCAGTTTTGTTGTGGGTCTGCGTGATCCATCGATCAGCATTGTATTTGTTCTATTGTTTAAACCGTATTTTAGTTCGTTATTTACTTCTTGTAAATTCCCTATTATGTACATTTATTTATTAATATAATTGTTTTGTGTGGCTGGAGCTCTCGGGCTCTATCCGGTTCATCAAATTTTTTTTTATCAATATTCAATACGGCAAATCCCCATCTCTCTCATTTCTAATTTATATTTTTTATTGTTAAAATATTCAATACGGTAAACATAAAGACAAAGAGAGAGAGAGACGTGCGACGTGGCAAGCACAAACAAGCGCAGTATAGGTAGGGCCTATAAAAATACTGTAGCGTAAAAGTAGAATAAAGGAGTAAGCACGTGGGCAAGGCGGCCGAAATGCCGGCGGCGGGGACGGACTTTGACTTTCGTCAAGAAAACTGCAGTCGGTTTCAGACTCAGAAATTTATTTAAAGCCCTTGTTGACTGTCAATGTTTTAAAGTGCATTACTTTTTCTTTATTCCCTTTAACTTTAAGCCTCTCCTTTCATCAAAAAAAACTTTAAGCCTCTCCGTATTCATACTATTTCGAACATGCACTTCTATTATAAAAAGAAAATTTTTACAGAAATTACTCCAAACAAAAAGTATTTTTTCCCTTCATCTGTTATTTTTAGATGCATTGTTTACTTTTTAAATCAATTTGTTTTTCTTAAATTTACAGTTTTATGGGTTAAAATATACTCCAACCTGTTTGGTCTGTGGCACCACAGTGGAAAGTGCTTTGGCTTGGCAACCAATATTCAAGAGTGCCCTGGGCAAAACCTGATGCGCAAGTTGATGACCTTCGGGCTTCGAGCTCTTATCACAACAACTTTGTGTCGCTTATGGTCATGGGCTTAAGACAAGCTGTGGTGGGGACCATATAAGAAGAAGAGATTCACTAACTTCATAGAAAATTAAGGCTGTGTTTGGTTTATTGTTTTGAAAATTCATTTTAAATATTTATTGTCATAACCAAAAACTTTCATAGGTTCATAGTATTTGAATTTTTCTAATAAAATTGTTTTTTGTGATTTTCGAAAACATAGTATATTTGGTAACCTTTTTACATAAAATAGTTTTTTCAAAATTAAAGTATAAAAAACGTTTGGTAAACTGTATTCAGTATGTATGTATGTATGTATATATATATATATATATATATATATATATATATATATATATATATAAAGTAAGTCTATTAAGAGCTGGGGAGCTGAAATACTTATCGAGAGCTGGAGATTTCAGCCATCCGATCGCGTTTGATCGCGATGAAACGGCTGAGATCTCCAGCCGCTATGATGAGGGGTAAAAGGGGTATAATCGAAATCCCTTTCCCTATCTCTTATCTTCTCGAACTCTCTCTCCCGCTCTCTATCCTCGTCCCGCTCTCGAAGAAACCCTAATCCCTCTCTATACTTCTCACGCACTCTCTCACGCTCTCTATCTTCGTCCCGCTCTCTTCGAAACTTCGAAACCCTCCTGTTGCCGTTAAATTTGGTGTGGGGGCAAACAGATAGAACTTGTGGATTCTTGGGGAAACTGAATAGAAAGACCTGCGTACCTGTTCCCTGGGGCGTCGTTCTGTCGCTCCCGCCGTGCACCTGCAAAAAGTGCGAGACACCGGGGTTGTTCCCGGCGACGCACCCTCCGACGCTCAAGTCAGTAATCTAGGAAGACTATGAATGAGCACAAAAACTGGTGAAGAGTTGATTACCTCTCAATGGAGATGGATGGGGGGGGTATTTATAGGCGTCTTAGGGACTGGTTTTAGGAATGTAATCCCCGTGATTAGATAAGGGATATTCCTCGTAATCAGATAAGGCAAGTAATCTGATAAGGTATATTCCCTGTAATCAGTTAAGGAATTTAATCCCTAATCCCCAGTGAAAAGATAGATGTGAATCATGGCCGTTGATTTAGATCTAATCAGGGACCTTGATTGTATCTCGCTGGATCGGGCATGCAGCAGGTTGGAACCCGCGCCCAATTGAAGCGGATCCGTTTGTGGGTTATTGGGTCTTTATCGGAGAGACCTAGTACCCATTTCAGACCCTATTTGTAGGTGAAATTTCCGTTTTACCCCTGGACTTCAAGATTCGTGCCCGATTTGGACGGTTCCGATTAATCCCCATTTTTAGCCATATCACGAGCCCCCCACTCCTAAAGGCTGAGCTTGATCGGCCTTTGAGGAGTAGTTTTAGCTGTTTTAATGGCTGGCGGGGTTGTATCGGAGCCCAAATGGAAGGTTTTGAATCTTGAAGGAGGTAGTTTGGTGATTTTTCAAGCGGATTGAACTCTGAGTCGCTCCTTAGCTCTTATGGTCATGTGGTGTTCTTGCAGGGATACCCTGTTAACTTCGCGAAGTGTCAATTCGTCGTTCGGGGTTCTTAGAAGATTGCTCTCAGCAATAATTGCTTGTTTGGGGACGAGACGGTGCTCCCTAACTTCACAATTGCTTTGCAGGAGTTCTTCCTTGATTTCCCAAATTTTTAATTATTTTTTCGAGACTTCTTGGCAAATGGTTCGACCTTTTTCATTCGTTGAGGGGGACATGTGCTCGTATCATGCTTCCAACCCCTTCTACAGCTCGCTGACTAAGGGACCGAGGTCTGTATGCGGTTCGGCTCATCTTTCCGCAGAGGGGGGAGAGTTCGGCATGGTTATGAGTGCCGAGAGGGGGTTCGGCATGATCTGAGGTCCCATCTTTCCCCCGTAATAGGGTCGGTGCCAAGAACGCTCGGCAGCTGGTGCCGAACTCAATTTTTCCCTATAACAGGGTCGGTGTCACGAACGCTCGGCAGTGAGTGCCGAACGTGACTTTTTCCCCTATAACAGGGTCGGTGTCACGAACGCTCGGCAGCTGGTGCCGAACTCAATTTTTTCCCTATAACAGGGTCGGTGTCACGAACGCTCGGCAGTGAGTTCCGAACGTGACTTTTTCCCTATAACAGGGTCGGTGTCACGAACGCTCGGCAGTGGGTGCCGAACGTGACTTTTTCCCTATAACGGGGTCGGTGTCACGAACGCTCGGCAGCTGGTGCCGAACTCAATTTTTTCCCTATAACAGGGTCGGTGTCACGAACGCTCGGCAGTGAGTGCCGAACGTGACTTTTTCCCTATAACAGGGTCGGTGTCACGAACGCTCGGCAGTGAGTTCCGAACGTGACTTTTTCCCTATAACAGGGTCGGTGTCACGAACGCACGGCAGTGAGTGCCGAACGTGACTTTTTCCCTACAACAGGGTCGGTGTCACGAACGCACGGCAGTATGTGTCGAACGTGACTTTTTCGCTATAACAGGGTCGGTGTCACGAATGCTCGGCAGTGAGTGCCGAACGTGACTTTTTCCCTATAACAGGGTCGGTGTCACGAACGCACGGCAGTGAGTGCCGAACGTGACTTTTTCCCTATAATAGGGTCGGTGTCACGAACGCACGGCAGTATGTGTCGAACGTGACTTTTTCCCTATAACAGGGTCGGTGTCACGAACGCACGGCAGTGAGTGCCGAACGTGACTTTTTCCCTATAATAGGGTCGGTGTCACGAACGCACGGTAGTGAGTGCCGAACGTGACTTTTTCCCTATAACAGGGTCGGTGTCACGAACGCTCGGCAGTGAGTGCCGAACGTGACTTTTTCCCTATAACAGGGTCGGTGTCACGAACGCTCGGCAGTGAGTGCCGAACGTGACTTTTTCCCTATAACAGGGTCGGTGTCACGAACGCTCGGCAGTGAGTTCCGAACGTGACTTTTTCCCTATAACAGGGTCGGTGTCACGAACGCACGGCAGTGAGTGCCGAACGTGACTTTTTCCCTATAACAGGGTCGGTGTCACGAACGCTCAGCAGTGAGTTCCGAACGTGACTTTTTCCCTATAACAGGGTCGGTGTCACGAACGCACGGCAGTATGTGTCGAACGCTCAGACTTGTCGTTTTTTTTTTTTTTTTTTTTGGGATTTGTCTTTTCTGTGCGCCATTTGAACCCCTGACACCTCTGACAGCTCTGACAATTCTGACAACCCTGACAGATGGGACGTTCATTAATTGCAGTGACCCCTGGGGTTCCATCGGATGGAGTGCGCATTTAATTCAACTCATGATTCGTTGTAGTTATCGAGGTGACGATTGGGATCGCTCCGCCGCTTGGTTTAGATGGGCCGGTCGTACGGGCCCATTAGCCTCGTGGTGTGTGTCCCTCTTCTATAAATCCTCCCCCCCCTTCTCATTTCTCATTTCTTCCCTCATTTGCTCAGGCGTTCTCTTGTGTCTCAGGGGAGGTTTTTCGGTGACCGGCGTTTGACTCAGGCGAGGTTTTTCGGCAGCTCTTTCTTTTCAAGGTAATTTATAAATTATGTCTGTAGCTTCTGTCTTAGATGAAGTCTCTTGGTCCGAGCCCTCCCTTGAAGGCGTCGAGGCCTCGAGTCCGAATCCACCCAAGGGGAAGGTGTTCGGCAAGGATTCCATCGTCGTGGATCCGAAGAGGATGGGGGAGTTCGGACAGCTACCAGGTCCGCTGACGGGGCTGCACAGGGTCAGGGAGCTCCCGAAGGACCAGGCCGAGCGGATCGTCCATGGGAGGGAGAGGTCCTTCGAGGAGAACGAAGCGAGGGAGACGACGGAGGCGGACGACGCGGCGTTGATCCTGCGCGAGGAGGAACTGGCTGCGATCCGGGACTCTTTTTTCATCCCGGAGGAGTACGAAATCATGCTGCCGGGCCCCGGGGTTAGGGCTAATTCGCCGCTGCCAGTGACCATGTGTTGCTGGCCGGTCGATGCCTTTATCGCCGGTGCTCGGCGGCCTCTCCACGCGTTCGCCGTTACCGTGGTGAGCTGGTACGGGGTCTGCCCCATTCAGCTCATGCCGAACGCGTGGCGAGTGATTAATGGCTTCGTTCTCCACTGCCAGGCCGCAGGGATCGAGCCGCAGCTGAACGTGCTTCGGACGATATACCGGCTCCACCAGGAGAACAAGTCGGAGTACCAGTATTATCTGACTCCGAGGCACGGTGGCAGGCTCGTCGTCTGCCCCGACTCTATCAAGCACTGGCGAGAGAAGTGGGTCGTCATGCGGAGTCGAGAAGCGTGGCCGATCCCCACAAATTGGGCAGAAGGGGTGCCCAAGAGGGCGACGGCGCTGCCGAGGCTTACGGTAGAGGAAGAAGCGGCGGTCCGGACCCTCCTCGACCGGCCGAAGTACGATTGGAAGGATTTGACGGAGGACGTTCTCTACAAGGGAGGGCTCTGCCGCGTAGATCCTAGTACGCAGCTTCTCGCCAAGTTCTTTTTTCCGTACTTGCTGCTTTGTTTTTCTTTTGTGCTAATCATTTTTTGCTTTTGATGCAGAATCCATGGACTACGAGGCGGTGCTGGCGCTCAGGGCGGGGCTCGCCAGTAAGGCGCCGAGGAAGCGCAAGAGGGTTGCGTCGAAGCTGCCCTCGACCTCGAAGGTGCCGAGGATTGCGGCCCCCGACTAGGTGGTGGAGGTTGCTGACGACCCGGTCGTCACCGTGGCGGGGCCTTCGGCTCCTGCACCTGTGGGGGATTTCCCCATTGCCGCCGCGCTCGCCATGCCGACCCCGCCGCTGACCGTAGCAGGCGAGGAGCTCCTGACGGAGGAGCACAAGCGGATCCACATTCCGGACTGGCAGGTCCGGAGGCACGATGGGTTCCTCGGGAACTTGCTGGCGAGCATGCAGGCCGTCAAGCATCTCGCCACCCCGAAGGACCGCGCCGCCATGGACGCGGGGAGGGAAGGCGACGACGTGATCGAGATCGCTCGTTCGGCGGTATCGGTAAGTTCCGAGTTCGCTTCGTTCGTTTCATCCCTTTGAATCACAAAAAAAAAAAAATTTCTAACTCTCGGAGTTCTTCTTCTTTCCTTTGTAGATCGTCGTCCATTTCGGTCACCTCACCGAGAGGCTGACCGCCCTCGAGAAGGAGCTGAAGCAGGAGTCCGACCAGGCTCGGAACGAGAAGGCTCGGATGTCGAACCAGCTCGACAAACTCCGGGTCGAGCATGAAGGTCGGTCTGCGAGGATCCAGCACCTCAAGGCCGAAGTGAAGAGGCTGGAGGACGAGCTGCGTCGGGAGAAGGAGGGGTCGGCCAACCAGTTGGTCGAGGCCGAGGCGAAGCAGGCGGCGGTCGTGAAGGAGGCGGAGGATGCCACCTTGAAGAAGGCCCAGGGGTACCTCGCGCAGAACATGGCGAAGGCCTTCGCCACTGCCCTCGACCGGGTGCGAGAGGCATACCCCGGGGTGGACGTCTCGGGATGGTGACTCTTCCCCGGACACGTCGAGGGCTTCGACCCCGAGTCCGAAGGGGAAGAGGAGGAGGAGGAGGAGGGCGACGCTGATGCCGACGCCGGGGTTACTGGCAAGGTCCCGAGCACCACGACCACTCCGTTGGCGGCGGCGTCTCCTTCGGCGAAGTTGACTCCTACTCTGCCTCCTCGCCCGGGGAAAGAGGTCGGGCACTGAATCCGCCTTTCGTTTTGTTGTTTTTTATTTTGTTTTCTTTTTTTGTCTTTCCTTTCGAACTTTGTAATGCCTAATAGCGGACTGGCCACCGCTTTTTGTGACGTTTAATGAAAGGAAAATTTCTGCAAGTGTCGATGTTCGGAAGTTTTTGTGTTACGCATTTTCTTTTGCCGAACTGTCTCCTTTTGTTTCTAGAGATGAAAATTTTTCCAAGTGTGGCGCTTCGGCCATGTTCGGCATCTGTGCTGATTATTCTGATCTCTTTGCAGCTTATGGTGATTGCCCAAGACGTCGAGCTTGCTCGCCCGGACGAGGAAGTTCCAGCCGAGGCCGGCCTAGGGGCGACAAGGCTGTGTCTGGCTAGGTGTAGAGAGAAACTTTACGAGGTCGAGCTCGGATTGCACCGAGCTGAAAGCGAGAGGAGGCATCTCCAGTTCGTCCTTGGACGGCGAGACATCGAGATTCGTCGTTTGGAAAGCAGAATCGCCGAGCTTATACCCGAAGGTGAACATTTGCCAACTGATTTCAGTAATGAGATTCGAGTTCAGTGCATTCGTCATAACTTGTCCAAAATAACAGCGGAGAAGGACGAGTTGCTTTCCGAGATACAGCATCTGCAGTCCGTAGAGGCGAAGCTCCGGAGTGAGGGCGAGGGGCCGACGGCCGAGGTGGCCAAGTTGACGACTGAACGAGTCGAGTTGACTGCCGAAGTCGAAGCGCTAAAGAGGGCGACGGTGGATAAAAGCATCGAGGTCACCCACCTTCGGCGCCTCGTCGCTAATCGATCTGGAGTGCCGGACTCCGCGATACCCCCACGTTTCGAAGTCGACGTCAAAGACGACTCGTTGCGGGACAGGATCTCGGAGTTGGAGGCGGAAGTGGCCCGTCTGAAGCCACATTCAGGGCCGATCAACGTTCGAAGCACGTCATGCACTCGCGCTGAGAGTGAGCGGGGCATTACCTTCTATGAGATGGTGACCCGTCAGCGGATCGGCCAACCAAGCCCGGGGGACGCGCAGAGCTCGGTGGCAATCTCCTCGAGCGGGGCGTCCGTCGGCGTAGCTACCAGGAGCGGTGCCGAGGATACGTCCCAGTTTGCCGGCTTGGGGTCGCGCTCCGGGGACAAGCGTCGTCACTCTCGAGTGTCCTTGAAGCGGAATGCTCCAGCTCCGAAGAAGCGCTGAAGTGGTCGATTCTGCGAGTTCTTTGCTTATTTTTTGCTTTTCGCTAAGTGTAATAAGTCGGCATTGTAACTTTTCTCTGATGAGTTGTGCATCTACTGTGTTTGCCTTTGTACCACATCTGTTTCATTAATAAAAGCGTTATTGTCGAACTTGTGTGCCTTGTTCTCGCGATCGTTGTCTGCCATACCGTAACTTCTAAAGCTTCGGACCCGAATGGTGAGCTACCTCCGGCTCGCTGAGGAGCGAATTCGCGAAGTAGAATTGAGCCAAGTGTCCGACTTCGGGGTCCTTGGTTTACTAGGTTAGGGACGTCGGAGCGTTTAAGAGCGGCGAACTACCCCTGGCTCGCTTAGGATCGAGCTTGCGGAGTAGAGTCGAGCCAAGTGTTGGACTCCGGGACCATTGTCAATTTAAAGGGTGTGGGAGCAATTTCGAATGGCGAACTACCCCTAGCTCGCTTAGGAGCGAGCTTGCGGAGTAGGGTCGAACCAAGTGCTGGACTCCGAATCATTCAACGGCTGTGGGAGCATTTTCGAATGGCGAGCTACTTCTAGTTCGCTTAGGAGCGAGCTCGCGAAGTAGAATCGAGCCAAGTGTTGGACTCCGGAACCATTGTGATATTAAGGGGTGTGGGAGCAATTTCGAATGGCGAACTACCCCTAGCTCGCTTAGGAGCGAGCTTGCGGAGTAGGGTCGAACCAAGTGCTGGACTCCGAACCATTCAACGGCTGTGGGAGCATTTTCGAATGGCGAGCTACTTCTAGTTCGCTTAGGAGCGAGCTCGCGAAGTAGAATCGAGCCAAGTGTTGGACTCCGGAACCATTGTGATATTAAGGGGTGTGGGAGCAATTTCGAATGGCGAACTACCCCTAGCTCGCTTAGGAGCGAGCTTGCGGTGTAGGGTCGAACCAAGTGCTGGACTCCGAACCATTCAACGGCTGTGGGAGCATTTTCGAATGGCGAGCTACTTCTAGTTCGCTTAGGAGCGAGCTCGCGAAGTAGAATCGAGCCAAGTGTTGGACTCCGGAACCATTGTCAGTTTAAGGGGTGTGGGAGCGATTTCGAATGGCGAACTACCCCTAGCTCGCTTAGGAGCGAGCTTGCGGAGTAGGGTCGAACCAAGTGCTGGACTCCGAACCATTCAACGGCTGTGGGAGCATTTTCGAATGGCGAGCTACTTCTAGCTCGCTTAGGAGCGAGCTCGCGAAGTAGAATCGAGCCAAGTGTTGGACTCCGGAACCATTGTGATATTAAAGAGTTACAAGCAGAGGGATGTAATAGTAGTGAAAACATGAAGAAACTTTATTTATTAATATCTAATGATCGGCTGCTTCTAAAGTTACTAGCCGTTATTACAATGATAAAAACAAAAGGACAAACCACTACTAGTAAAAGGAAGGGAACGGTTCGACATCTCGAGTTACTTGGAGAGACGTAGTTGCCTTCTCTTGGTATTTCAAAAGATGGTCGGCGTTCCACGTCCTGGGAATTTCTCTGCCTTCGAGATCTTCTAGCTTGTACGTACCAGGGCGGATTACTTTCGAGATCTTGTACGGTCCCTCCCAGTTCGGGGCCAGCTTGCTTTTCTGCCCGGGGAACGAGATGGCCAACTTCCGAAGGACTAAATCCCCTTCTTTGAGGTCCGTCGGGCGGACTCTTTTGTTGTATGCTAGCTCGATCCTTCTTCGGTAAGCTTGCTGGCGTATGGCAGCTCTCTCTCGGATCTCGTCTATCAGATCTAGGCTTGTTCTGAGTTCTCTAGCATTCTGCTCTTCTTCATAAGCGATCAGGCGAGGAGAGGGTATCCCGACATCTAGGGGGATGATGGCTTCGGCCCCATAGGTGAGATTAAATGGGCTCTCGCCTGTTGGGGTCCGCTTGGTGGTGCGGTGATTCCAGAGTACGTTCGGCAGCTGATCGACCCATAGTCCCTTGGAACACTTGTCTAACCTCTTCTTGATTCCCGCAAGAATCTGTCGGTTGGCATTCTCAGCCTGGCCATTCGACTGGGGATGGGAGACGGAGGAGAATCGGTGTTGTATGGAGAGGTCTTCGCACAAGGCTCGGAAGGCGGCTCCAGTAAACTGTGTCCCGTTATCTGTGACTATGACTCGGGGAACGCCGAACCGGCAAATCACATTTTTCCAGAAGAATTGAACGACCCTATGTTCGGTGATCGTAGCCAGGGGCTCGGCTTCTATCCACTTAGAGAAATAATCGACTGCCACGACTAGGAACTTTAGCTGCCCGGGGGCTGGAGGAAATGGTCCTAGTAAATCCATCCCCCACATAGCGAAGGGAACGGGACTTGATAGGGAGGTTAGCGGTGCCTGTGGAAGGCGTCGGATGTCTGCATTCTTTTGGCAGGAGCTGCATTGCCGAACGTGTCGTTCGGCGTCCCGTAGGAGAGTGGGCCAGTAATATCCATAGTTCAACACCTTGCGCGCTAGAGCCCTGGATCCAGAATGAGCTCCGCCGATCCCCTCATGGAGCTCTTGCAGGGCATAGTCGGCTTGCTCGGGGGAGAGGCACCTTAGATACGGTCGACCATCTGCTTGGGTGAAGGAGCGTTTATATAAGATGCCTTCGATTAAGGTAAAACGCTCGGCTCGGGCCCTGATTCTTCGTGCTTCCCTCGGATCTTCATGGAGGAGTCCGTTCCTCAAGAATTTGACAATGGGTTTCATCCAGTTGTCTTCGAGGAGGACGAGCAATGCTTCAACGGAGTCTGGCACTTCGTCCTCTATGCTCGGCTTCAGGAGGACTTCTATCAAAACGGTCTGTTCCAGACCTTGAAGGGAGGAGGAGGCTAACTTGGATAAGGCGTCGGCCTGAGCATTTTCTTCTCGAGGGATCCTTTGGATGAGAGCCTCGTCGAACAGTGCCATGAGGCTCTTTACTTTGGACAAGTATTTAGCCATTCTATCGTCGCGGGCTTCATACTCGCCGAGGACCTGGTTAACAATCAACTGGGAGTCGCTGAAAATCTGTAGCCGTTGTGCCCCAGCATTTCGGGCCATTCGAAGCCCGGCTATTAGTGCTTCATATTCGGCCTCGTTGTTCGAGGCTTTGAAATTTATCCGGAGGGAGTATTGGAGGATGAAGTCATCTGGTCCCGCCAGGATGACTCCTGCCCCGCTTCCCTCATTACAAGAGGACCCGTCAACGTAGACCGACCAGACGGGGGGTCCCTTTGCTGCTTGGCCGGACTCGGGGATTGTAGTCTCAACTATGAATTCGGCCAGCGCCTGTGCCTTGATTGCAGTCCGAGGCTGATAAGTTATATCGTGCTGGCTCAGCTCGATCGACCACTTCATGAGGCGACCAGAAGTCTCGGGTTTGCGAAGAATCTGTTTCAGTGGCTGGTCGGTAAGGACGACCACCGAATGGGACTGAAAGTAGGGTCTAAGTTTTCTCGCGGCCATTATCAGGGCATACGCCATTTTCTCAATCTTCGGGTACCAGAGTTCGGCATCCCGGAGCACCTTGCTGACGTAGTAAATGGGCTTCTGAGCCTTTTCTTCTTCTCTGACTAAGACCGCACTGAGCGTCTGTTCGGAAGCTGCAAGGTAGAGGTAGAGCGGTTCGCCGGGTACTGGTTTGCTAAGGAGAGGGGGATTGACGAGGTAAGCTTTAAGCTGGTCAAAGGAGTCTTGTTGCTGCTGCCCCCACTCGAATCCTTTAGCCCCCCTGAGGGCTTTGAAGAATGGGAGGCACTTCTCCCCGGACTTCGACAGGAAGCGCCCTATGGCGGCTAGGCGACCAGTCAACCTCTGAACTTCTTTGACATTTCTAGGGGGGGCCATGTCCAGTATGGCCTTGATCTTCTCCGGATTCGCCTCTATTCCTCGTTGGCTAACCATGAAGCCGAGGAATTTGCCTGATGAGATGCCGAACGCACACTTGTTCGGGTTGAGTCTCATATTGTGCCTTCTTAAAACATCAAATGCTTCTTGGAGGTCGGTCACATGATCAACACCTCGGATGCTTTTTACCAGCATGTCATCGACGTACACTTCCATGTTTCTGCCGATCTGAGCCTGAAAAACTTTGTTGACGAGGCGCTGGTATGTTGCCCCTGCGTTCTTTAGGCCGAATGGCATGACCCTGTAGCAATAAAGGCCTTGGTCGGTCACAAAAGACGTCTTTGGGATATCCGGCGGGAACATCCTTATCTGATTGTAACCCGAGAAAGCATCCATGAAGCTTAGAAGCTCATGTCCCGAGGTTGCGTCAATCAGAGTGTCGATGCTCGGTAGAGGGAAGGGATCTTTGGGACAGGCTTTGTTGAGGTCGGTGAAATCAATGCAAATTCTCCAAGTTCCGTTGGACTTCTTCACCATTACTACGTTTGATAACCATTCAGGATAGTTTACTTCCTGTATGAATCAGGCCTTCAGCAATTTATCTACCTCCTCTTTGATAGCGAGCTGTCGCTCGGGGGCGAACTTGCGCCTCTTCTGCTGAACCGGTTTGGACCCCGGATCAACACTCAGGCGGTGGACTAGGAGTTCTTCGGAGATACCGGGCATGTCAGCTGCGGACCATGCGAAGAGGTCTTGACTGGCTCGGATGCATTTCACAATATCTGAGTATAGGGCGGACGGGAGGGACTTGCTTACGAAGAACTTGCGGGTCGGCTCTTGTTCAGAGAAGAGCACCTCCTCCAGTTCGTCTGCTGGCTCGGAGGTCGGTCTTGTGGAATCTTGGGGAATCTCCAGGGTCTCTAAAGAGAGGACGGGCCCAAGGGTCGAGGTCATGTAGCATTTCCGGGCCTGCTCCTGATTTCCCCTTACTTCCCCGACCCCGGATCGGGTGGGAAACTTCATCTTCAGATGGTATGCCGAGGGAACTGCTTCCAGAGCCGCGAGGCCGGGCCTGCCCAAAATGACGTTGTAGGCAGCGGGAACATCCACTACCATGAAGTCCATCGGCTCTGTCCTGGTGGTAGGGGTTTGGCCGGCAGTTACATCGAGGGTGATCACCCCTTCTATAGTTACCGGAACCCCCGTGAACCCATGGAGAGTGTAACCGGCGGGCTTGAGTCTGTCTCTGGAGAGCTTTAGGCCTTTGAAAGCGGAGAGGAATAGGATGTTGACGGAGCTGCCGTTGTCAACTAAGATCCTCTCCACTTTGAAATTTGCCATGTGGAGGCTGATGACGAGGGCGTCACAATGTGGGATACGAACTCCCTCGAGATCTTCGTCGGAGAAGGTAACTGGCACTCCGAGGCCTTTAGGAGGAGGCGTGGTTCGGACTGAATTGACCTCTCTGATAAACGCTTTTCGGGAGGAGTTCGAGGAGCCTCCCATCGGACCCCCATGGATGAGGTGGAGGACTCGCTCTTCCTCGAAGTCTGGCGTCTCCTCTCTTTCCGGACGCTTGTTAGCCCCCCGAGGCGGGGGAGGGAGCTCGGCTCGGTCCTTTTTTACAAACTTCGTTAGTTGTCCCCTCTGGATAAGGGCTTCGATCTCGTTCCTCAGAGCACGACAGTCGTTGGTGTCATGCCCATGGTCCCGGTGATAGCGGCACCATTTCTCTTTATCTCTTCTCTTGGCGGGAGTATTCATTTTGGGAGCCGGAGGCAAGACCCCGTCTTTTTCGACCTCCATGAAGATGGCTGAGAGGTTAGCGTTGAGGGGAGTGAACTTCTCAAATCTAGGGGGAGGTCGGCGCTGGCCGGCATTATCCTTCTGGAGCTTCTTGGCTCCTTCTTCCTCCGTCCCCTTCCTTTTAAGCCCGGAGGCGGGCACTTCCCAGTTGGGTTGTTGCTCGGCCTCTTCGGCCCGAATGTACTTTTCGATGCGAAGGAGAAGGTCGGAAAAGTCATGTGGGGGTTTCTTGGCGAGGGAGGAGCGGAGGTTGGAGTTGAGAATGTTGGATTGGAATGTTGCGGTAGCAACCGATTGGTCGAGGGAGGCAACGGTTCTAGCTTCAGCTGTGAACCTCTTCACGTAGTCCCTCAGTTTTTCCCCCTTTTGCTGACGGAGGTGCAATAGTGAGATGCTGGTTTTCTCGGTCCTTCGGCTGCTGACAAAGTGGGTGATGAAGAGGGTTTCGAACTGTTCGAAGGAGAATATCGACGCCGGGGCAAGACGAGAGTACCATTCTCGAGCCGGGCCTTTGAGTGTCGCGGGGAATGTTTTGCAGAGGAGGGCATCGGAAGCTTGGTGGAGGAGCATTAAAGTCTTAAAGCTTTCGATGTGATCAACTGGATCGGTCTCCCCGGTGTAATTCTCGAATTGGGGAGGTTTGAAGCCGAACGGCACAGGGGCATCCACTATGGTTCGGGAGAATGGGGGCCGGCTAGGACGTAGGGTTCTTCCCCTGAGTTCCTCTTCTCGGTTTATCTGACCCAGGAGCTTTTCCACCTCGTTAAGACGGCGGTCCATGATGTCATCCCTCCGACGGTAATCCGCCGGGCCGCGGGACTCGTCTTCGTATGAGGGGGAGCGAGGGCTGCGGCGACGGTAACTTCGGGAACGACGAGGACTCGGGGTGCGCCGGGAGTTGGTTGGTGCAGGACGAGGAGAGGGGGACCGTTGGCGAGGGCTCCGGACCGGAGGAGGGGATGGGGCCCTCGGCTCATTGGGATTTTGACGGAGGTTGAGGGCCTGTTGTACCATTGCTTGGAACTGCTGGAACTCGGCACGGGTGATGGGTGCCTCATTGTTCCTAGGCTGCTGCCGACCCGCGGGAGAACGCCTTCTTCGGTAATAATCGGGGGAGTCCTTTCTCCCTCTTCGGATGGGGGACCTCCTGTGCTCTCGGTGACGGGGGGATCGCTCCTGCTGGCGGGAGGCTTCCCCCCGAGCCCGCTTTTCATCCAGATGACGACGGAGGTCGTCATCTTCCGGGCGTTTGGGAGGGGCATTGTGGCGACCAAAGGCTTGGGGATGATGGGAGGCCATGGAGGCACTGGAGGCGTTGTGGATGGAGAGGTTCTCTTGGTGAAGAGGCTGTTTCTGGGGGTTAGACCCTTTGGATCAGGAGGTGGAGGGTTCCGTTGGAGCGGCTCTTCCATGGTAGGAGGGAGTTGCCCTTGTTGCTGAGCGGGATCAGGAAGGACTTCTTGTTGGTCAGGGTTGGGAACTCGATTAGACCCTCTTGACCTGACCTTGCGAGGCGGCATGGCTGGAGAAGACCTGTCCTCGGGGAAGAGGAGAGGTTTCTATTCGTTAGTTTCCCACAGACGGCGCCAATCTGTTGCCGCTAAATTTGGTGTGGGGGCAAACAGATAGAACTTGTGGATTCTTGGGAAAACTGAATAGAAAGACCTGCGTACCTGTTCCCTGGGGCGTCGTTCTGTCGCTCCCGCCGTGCACCTGCAAAAAGTGCGAGACACCGGGGTTGTTCCCTGCAACGCACCCTCCGACGCTCAAGTCAGTAATCTAGGAAGACTATGAATGAGCACAAAAACTGGTGAAGAGTTGATTACCTCTCAATGGAGATGGGTGGGGGGTATTTATAGGCGTCTTAGGGACTGGTTTTAGGAATGTAATCCCCGTGATTAGATAAGGGATATTCCTCGTAATCAGATAAGGCAAGTAATCTGATAAGGTATATTCCCTGTAATCAGTTAAGGAATTTAATCCCTAATCCCCAGTGAAAAGATAGATGTGAATCATGGCCGTTGATTTAGATCTAATCAGGGACCTTGATTGTATCTCGCTGGATCGGGCATGCAGCGGGTTGGAACCCGCGCCCAATTGAAGCGGATCCGTTTGTGGGTTATTGGGTCTTTATCGGAGAGACCTAGTACCCATTTCAGACCCTATTTGTAGGTGAAATTTCCGTTTTACCCCTGGACTTCAAGATTCGTGCCCGATTTGGACCGTTCCGATTAATCCCCATTTTTAGCCATATCACCTCCTATCTCTTATCTTCTCACGCTCCACTCTCCCGATCTCTATCTTCGTCCCGCTTCTAAACCCTACCTTTATATCTCTTATCTTCTCACCACCAAAGTGGAGCTCTCTCTCCCGCTCTCTTTCTTCGTCACTTGTGTAAACCCAACTCAACGAAAAACTCCATCTCCAGCCGCTTATCTTCAGATCTTTTGAGGGGTTAAAGGGCTATAATCACTATCTCCCTTATCTTCTCACGACCAAAGAAGAGCTCTCTCTCCGACGGAAAACCCAAATCGCGATTAGGGTTTCGATTTCTACTCTCAATTTCAAATTTTATTTCCGTTAGAATTGCTTCTAGTTTGTTGTTATATTTTTATCCTTGAAATTATGTATTCATTTCTTTAACAACTATACATTTATTTCTTGAAATTTATTTAAGCCATGTCAGAATCTTGTAAGATCGGTAAAGTTGCATCTGTGAATGGTTCAAATTTTTTAGAATAACAGATAATATTCGTACTATTATATGAAATTTTGAGATGCGGACATGACACATGCATATAAGCACACCTAATGCATGTTAGATGCAGTCTAGTTTCTGTTTCTTTTGAGATTTGCTTAAATCATTGCTTATAGTTTTGTTAATGGAGGGCATTTTTTATATGTGTCCATTGCATCAAATCAAAATTGGGAAGTCAAATCCTTTGCATGTTGTGTACGTGTACTAATACTTTAGAGAAAGAAGCTGAGGGATGTTTTCCATTTAACTAGGGATGTTTCTCCCAAAAAAGAAAAATATTTAACTGTCCAAAATGTGTACATACTTAAATTTTTTCAACACTAAGTTTTATATCCCCTCAGTATGAAGACTTTATTACTTATAGCTTCAGAATGTAGTCTGTTAGACTTTTTCCTTTGTGTTACTTTTAAAGTTGTAGCTTTTTTTTAATGTTTGTTGTCTCATTCTCCTATGAAGGATGGAGTTTGAAAATGAAGAGTTACTAAGCCAAGATGTTCATACTGGTTGGAGGGATGTTGATGATGCTTCTAAACCATTTGTTGGTTTAGTATTTGCAACATTAGAAGAAGAATATGAATTTTATAAAAGATATGCAAAATTAGCTGGTTTTTCAGTGCGTGAGTCCGTAACAATGGTTGACACTTTTATGAAAGAGAGGTATTCACAACAATTTGTATGCTCAAAGCAAGCTAAGCCGGTAGATACAGTTGGTGTGAATGTGGCCAATATTGAAGAATCGTCTTCTTTAAATGTGATCAAGAGAAGGAGAAGGGCTGTGACGAAAGAAGAGTGTATGGCTCAAATACGAATTCAAAAGGACGATGACGGGAGATGGTCAATTCGAAGGTTTGTTGAAGTGCACACCCATCTTTGTGTTACACCTAGAAAGCAACAATTCTTAAGATATAATAGAACTGTTTCCGAAGCGCAAAAAAGTTTACTTAGTTCTTTTAAAGAGGCTAACATAAGAACTTCAGAGTTTATGTCCTTCATGGAGATAGAAAATGAAGGTTTCAGTAATATTAATTGTACTGAAAAAGACATTAGGAATTCATTGCAAAGAGAGAATGATGGGATGAGAGCTTATGATGTTGATATATTGCTGGAGTACTTGCAAGAGGAAAAAGAGATGAATCCTTCTTTCTGTTTTCATTACACGGGTGATGAAGACAACAAATTAACCCATGTGTTTTGGGTTGATGCTCTTACTAGGAAGGCTTCCAAAAATTTTGGTGAAGTGCTAATTTTTTATACCACATATGACACAAATGAATACAAATTGGTTTTTGCTCCATTTATTGGAGTTAATCACTATGGTCAATCTGTCAATTTTGGTGCGGCTTTCATAAATAAAGAGACCACCGACTCGTTTGTTTGGTTGTTTGAAAAATGGGGTAAAACAATGGGTGGGTCTCCACCTAAAGTTATCATTACAGACCAAAATCCTGCAATGGAGAATCCAATCCGCATGTATTTTCCTGGTTCTAGCCACAGGCTATGCATGTGGCACATTCTTAAAAAGCTTTCTGATAAGCTTGGTGGTCCGGACCTTAATAGTGATTTTAGCATTCCATTCCATAGTTGCATTTGGGAATCAGAGACCCCGAAAGAGTTTGAAATGAGATAGAATGACGTAATGAACGCTAATGTCCAAATTGCAAGTATTACTTGTTTCAATAAATTATAGCTCTGTTTGACCATTTTTTTAGTAGTATTAATACTTGATACATATTACAATAACAGGTAATCCTTGGCTTTCTGACATTTATGAGCTTCGTAAGAAGTGGATACCAGCTTATGCTACGCATATTTTCACTGCTGGAATTCGTATAACTCAAAGATCAGAAAGTATGAATGCTTTTGTGGATAAGTATGTTAATAGCAAAAATTCTTTACATGAATTTATCACGAGATTTGAAAGGGCGATAAGAAAACAAAGACAAAATCAGTTAGCAGCTGCCTACATAACTCTTCATACAAAACCAAAGCTGCAAACAGATTTTGAAATTGAGACACAAATGTCTGAGCTGTACACTAGAGCGAAATTTCATGTATTTCAAGCTAAACTAGTTGAAAGCTTGAATTACGCCTCTTTAATGAAGGTTGACGATGGTAGTGTGCGACACTATATTGTGAGGAGAATGGGAAAGTCAGTAAAACCAGATAAAACAAGAGATGTGTTTTATAAGGAAATGGACAATGCTGGGTCTTGTACTTGTAGAAAATTTGAAGTGGAGGGAATTCCTTGTGGACACATCCTTGTGGTATTGAGAAATGAGTTTGTTGATTTCCTACCTCAATCATATATTTTAAAAAGGTGGACCGCTTTGGTAATTATCGAGGTTGTATATGATGATGCTGGTAAAGAAATCGTTGGTAGCTACGGTAGTCCACAAGATTTGGATATGGTGGAGTTGTCAAATGAAATGAACAAAGTGATAAGGATTGCTCGCTCATCAAAGGAGATGCGACAGAAGGCTAAAACATTACTAGTTGGTGTTGTTGCAGAATTGCAAGAAGATATGCCCCAAGAATTACAACAAGCAACAAGTACTTCACTACCTAAAACAGTCAATATTCATATACCGGATATTGCAAAGACCAAAGGTAGTGGGAAACAAATTAAAGGGGGAAAGGAGAAAGCATTGGAGAAGGCTACGAAACCACTAAGGAGTGTCGTTTGTGCAAGAAGCTTGTTAATCATGACAGTCGCACTTGTCCTTTAAAGGAAAGGTTAGTATTTAAATACAAACTTTATTTCAATTTTTGTTATACATAATATAATCTGATTTTTATTATGTGAATATTAATTGTGTAGCTCTAATATGAATGAGTCACAAGCTTCTACTACTTTTTCAAGAATGGAACCCATAACAGAAGAGGCTCCAAATATTGCATGAACTTTATTGATTTATTTTCTGTGGATTTTGCAAGGTATGTGTCATACATGATTTAAAATAATTTCTGACCCATATCTGTAATTATTGTTCTTTAATACCTTATAGCACATTTGTTAAATTAATCGTTATGTCTTCATTATTTGCAGGCAAAATAATGATGTACATAAATTTGATGCATGATCTGAAGTTCACAACCGAAAAGTTGGTAAAAGTTGATTTGGTTTACAGTTTATAATTTCAAGTTAGTAGGCAATGATGAAAAGTTTATGCATGAATTTTTTTGGGAAGCTAGTAGGCATGGCTTAATAAAGCAGCCCTAGTGACAAATTGAAAATTCCACATTTGACTCACTTATACTTCATTTATTATGCGGTAGTGATGAAAAGTTTATGCATGATTTTGTTTATTCATGACTATATATTCGGCAATTGGTATAGAAAATTTTAATGGGTGGTGTTCAACTTTATGTTCAGTTTGTGTTTGTTTTGAGCTGGGGAGCTGAAATTATTTGGTGTTCACCCTTTTGTTCAATAAAAGTTGTTCTGAGCTTGCCCATTTTCAACTTCATTTTCAAATGCACTTGTACTGAGCCTACACATTTTGAGGTTCATGTTTAGTTTATGGTGGTGTTATTCTGAGCCTGTACGATTTTTTCATCTGAGTCTACAGTTTTCTGTTTCTGTTGTACTTGTTATGAGCCTACAAGTTTTTTTGCTGAACTTTTTTACTTGATGATGCCCTGTCTATCCTAAATTCAATGATGTCCTGTCAATTTAAATTACCAGCTTCACCATGTTCAACATACACTCTCCAGGAACATAGCACATACGTACTTGCAACTTTTTTTATTTGATGAATCACTATGTGCAGGAATTCAAGAGGAAGAACAAGAAGGTCGTTAGTGGAGAACCAGAGATACCTTGAGAACACTCTCCGACAAATGGAATTCTTTACTGTGTTGGTCATGTATGGATTGTAATGAAAATAGTGGAAATTGAAAGTTACAACTAGTTTGTGGTTACAATTGTGTATTTATTTGTTTTGCATAATTTCCATTATGAAGTTTCTGTTGTTTTCATCAATTGGTGTACATATTGGAGATGAGATGGTTGTGTTTAGTTTTTGTTTGTTCTTAGCTTACACAATATGATACTTCATGTTCAGTTTCAGCTGTTCTCAACTGAGCTTACAAAACTTGATACTTCATGTTCAGCTTCTGTTTGTCTTGAGCTTACAAAATTTGATGCTTCATGTTCAGTTTCTGATGTTCTGAGCTGAGCGTACACAATTTGATGCTTCATGTTCATTTTCTGTTTGTTCTGAGTTTACACAATTTGATACTTCATGCTCTGTTTCTGTTTGTTCTGAGCTTACAAAATTTGATACTTCATGTTCAGTTTCTATTTGTTCTGAGCTTACAAAATTTGATATTTCATGATCTGTTTCTGTTTGTTCAGAGCTTACAAAATTTGATACTTCATGCTCTGTTTCTGTTTGTTCTGCGCTTACAAAATTTGATACTTCATGTTCAGTTTCTGATTGTTCTGAGCTTACAAAATTTGATACTTCATGTTCAGTTTCTGTTTGTTCTGAGCTTACAAAATTTGATAATTCATGTTTTGTTTCTGTTTGTTCAGAGCTTACAAAATTTGATACTTCATGATCTGTTTCTGTTTGTTCAGAGCTTACAAAATTTGATACTTTATGTTCACTTTCTGCGGTTCTGAGCTGAGCTTACAAAATTTGATACTTCATGTTCAGCTTTTGTTTCTCTTGAGCTTACACAATTTGATGCTTCATGTTTAGTTTTTGCTGTTCTGAGCTTAGCTTAAAAAATTTGATACTTCATGTTCAGTTTCTATTTGTTTTGAGCCTACACAATTTGATACTTCATGTATAGTTTCTGCTGTTCTGAACTTACCCATTTTGTACTTCATGATTAGTTCCTCTTGTTCTGAGCTTACACAATTTTGAGCTGACACATTTTGAGCTTACATATTGAGTATACATCATACCATCGCATGACACCAAAACAATAATGAACTAAATATATGGATGAATTTCGATCATCATAGAATTGCAAGGTAATACAATGTTCTTGACATCTGAAACTTTACAAAAAACTGAAACTTTACAAAAACTTTACAAGGTAATACAATGTTCAATAACGCACAAGTACATCAAAAACTTTACAAGACTTGAAAGTATACAACTTTTATCACCAAATATACAATTTTTTTGCTCCAAATACCAACTGCTATCGAATAGTGAATAGCTCCAAGAAGCACTTCATGCTGAAATCAACCTAAAATCAAAATTAAACAAGGCTCATTTAGCCTGGAAAAGACAAAATATTTAAAAAATATAGTTGGCTCAGAACACAAAATATCATTCGGCAATTATAGTAGGCTCAGAACACAAAACATTTAGATTATAAACTGTTTCGAAGCAGCAGCAGCAGCATGCTCAGTGTCAACAAACCAATGTGTTAAAAACACATTTGTGACCACATACCAGTTATAATTTTCAACTTCCATTACTTCCATTACAATCCATACATGACCAACACACTAAAACATGATTGACACCAGACCAAACAATTGAAACAAGAGAAACTGAACATGAAGTATCAAAATGTGTAAGGTCAGCTCAGAACAACAGAGACTGAACATGAAGTTCAAAATTTGTTAGCTCAGAACAACAGAACCTGAGCATGAAGTTTAAAATTGTGTAAGCTCAGCTCAGGACGACAGAAACCGAGCACGATTTTCAAATTGTGTAAGCTCCAAACAAAAAGAAACAGAGCATGAAGTATCAAACTGTGAAGGCTCAGCTCAGAACAAACATAAACAGAGCATGAAGTATGAAATTTTGTAACCTCAGAACAAACAGAAACTGAACATGAAGTATCAAATTTTGTAAGCTCAGCTCAGAACAGCAGAATGTGAACATGAAGCATCAAATTGTGTAAGCTCAAGACAAACAGAAGCTGAACATGAAGTACTTAAATTTTGTAAGCTCACAATAACAGAAACTGAACATGTTTAGTTGAAAAAGTGTAAGTTCAGAACAACAGACACTGAACAGGAAGTTTAAAAAAACCAGTAGGCTCAGAACACACTATTCATAACTAGGGCTGCATTGGGGTATCGTGCCAACTATGATATGATAGATATATAATCAAGAATAAATACAACAAGCTTGAAATAATTATTCAGATCATAAAGTGTTTTGCATCACTGCCTACACCAACACACCGAAGGAGAGAATCGAACACCAAAAGGCTTAAATGAGTATCCAACACATACGCATCCAACGTTAGTTACAAAAAAATTATAGTTTCTGTTTGTTCGGAGCTTACAAAATTTGATACTTCATGTTCAGTTTATGTTGTTTGGAGCTTATCATCAACTGTCTTATATATATAGAGTAAGTCTATTAAGAGCTTGGGGGCTGAAATCCTTATCCAGAGCGGGGGTTTTTAGCCATTCGTTCGCGATTGATCGCGATCGAACGACTCATATTCGATCCCGCTTATCTTCAGAATGTTTCGGGGTAAAAGGGGTAAAATAAAAAACCCCTGTCTCTCTTTCTTACTCAGGATCAATCGACCAAGCACACATAATAGACTTACTCATGAATATATATAGACTAAAAAAAACCAGTAGGCTCAGAACACACTATTCATAACTAGGGCTGCATTGGGGTGTCGTGCCAACTAGGATATGATAGATATATAATCAATAATAAATACAACAAGCTTGAAATAATTATTCAGATCATAAAGTATTTTGCATCACTGCCTACACCAACACACCGAAGGAGAGAATCGAACACCAAAAGGCTTAAATGAGTATCCAACACATACGCATCCAACGTCAGTTACAAAAAAATTATAGTTTCTGTTTGTTCGGAGCTTACAAAATTTGATACTTCATGTTCAGTTTATATTGTTTGGAGCTTATCATCAACTGTCTTATATATATAGAGTAAGTCTATTAAGAGCTTGGGGGCTGAAATCCTTATCCAGAGCGGGGGTTTTTAGTCATTCGTTCGCGATTGATCGCGATCGAACGACTCATATTCGATTCCGCTTATCTTCAGAATGTTTCGGGGTAAAAGGGGTAAAATAAAAAGAATGTTTCGGGGTAAAAGGGGTAAAATAAAAAACCCCTATCTCTCTTTCTTACTCAGGATCAATCGACCAAGCACACATAATAGACTTACTCATGAATATATATAGACTAAAAAAAACCATTAGGCTCAGAACACACTATTTCATAACTAGGGCTGCATTGGGGTGCCATGCCAACTAGGATATGATAGATATACAATCAAGAATAAATACAACAAGCTTGAAATAATTATTCAGATCATAAAGTGTTTTGCATCACTGCCTACACCAACACACCGAAGGAGTGAATCAAACACCAAAAGGCGTAATCTCAGTATCCAACACATACGCTTCCAACATCAGTTACAAAAAATATACTTTCTGTTGTTTAGAGCTTACACATTTTGTACTTCATGTTCAGTTTCTGTTGTTTAGAGCTTATCATCAACTGTCTTATATATATAGAGTAAGTCTATTAAGAGATTGGGAGCTGAAATCCCTATCCAAATCGGGGGTTTTTAGCCATTCGTTCGCGATTGATCGCGATCGAACGACTCATATTCGATCCCACTTATCTTCAGAATGTTTCGGGGTAAAAGGGGTAAAACCAAAAACCCCTATCTCTTATCTTCTCACGATCAATCGACCAAGCACACATTATAGGCTTACTCATGAATATATATAGACTAAAAAAACCAGTAGGCTCAGAACACACTATTCATAGCTTTATTCATAACTAGGGCTGCATTGGGGTGCCGTGCCAACTAGGATATGATAGATATATAATCAAGAATAAATACAACAAGCTTGAAATAATTATTCAGATCATAAAGTGTTTTGCATCACTGCCTACACCAACAAACCCAAGAAGAGAATTGAACACCAAAAGGCTTAAATGAGTATCCAACACATACGCATCCAACGTCAGTTACAAAAAATATACTGATACTATCAATCATTGTGTGTCATCGGTGCCCAAAAATCAGATGAATTGAGCTAGACTCAAATCACATAAATGTAAGGTAAGTGTTAAGGACATTGGTCATTCAAAAACCTTTATTTCATTTCTTCCCCATCTTCTCTCCCGCTCATTCCCCAAACTCTATTCAACTTTGCATAATTATCATGGCACACAACCAAATACGCTTCAAAACAATAATTTCAATCCCCAAAAATAAATAACCAACTTATATCAAAATGAATCTCATCATTGCCTACACACAAAACCGAATGAAAATGCAAGAAATTTAATAGAAATCATAAAAGCATTTATGAGAATCAAAAACTTTCCTTTGAAATCTGAGAGAGGCAGAACCCACTGAGAGTAGAAATCGAAACCCTAATCACGGTTTGGGTTTTCCGTCGGAGAGAGAGCTCTTCTTTGGTCGTGAGAAGATAATGGAGATAGCGATTATAGCCCTTTAACCCCTCAACAGATCTGAAGATAAGCGGCTGGAGATGGGGTATTTCGTGGAGTTGGGTTTACACAAGTGACGAAGAAAGAGAGCGGGATAGAGAGCTCCACTTTGGTGGTGAGAAGATAAGAGATATAGAGGTAGGGTTTAGAAGCGGGACGAAGATAGAGATCGGGAGAGTGGAGCGTGAGAAGATAAGAGATAGGGATTAGGGTTTCGACGTTTCGAAGAGAGCGGGACGAAGATAGAGAGCGGGAGAGAGAGCGTGAGAAGTATAGAGAGGGATTAGGGTTTCTTCGAGAGCGGGACGAGGATAGAGAGCGAGAGAGAGATCTCGAGAAGATAAGAGATAGGGAAAGGGATTTCGATTATACCGCTTTTACCCCTCATCATAGCGGCTGGAGATCTCAGGCGTTTGATCGCGATGAAACGCGATCGGATGGCTGAAATCTCCAGCTCTCGATAAGTATTTCAGCTCCCCAGCTCTTAATAGACTTACTCTCTCTCTCTCTCTCTCTCTCTCTATATATATATATATATATATATATATACTCTATATTGTATATTATTATATATAATGTATGTATGGGTTTGGTTATATGTATATACAGTATATAGACTCTGATACATACATGATGTATACATATACATACTGATATATAATAATATAAAATAATTTATTATAATAAACATATTTATTAACATACATATATATAATAATATATAATAATTATAATAATATATATGTAATAATAATATATTGTAATTATAATAATATATATGTAATAATAATCTCAACTATTTTAATGGGAGTGTTGGGGTTTCTAACTAAACAAACCATAACTTTGCAACCAAACAAACCCGTGCATGACCCGTGCGTAACTAATATAAAGGTGGTCTAAGGTTCGAAGCCATACAACGTCAGGATTTTTACATTAATTTTTTTTATTAAGACGTGCATCGCATGTGTAAATTACTAGTATATTATAATTATATATATAACAATTTATTATAATAATAATATGTTATATAATAATATATATAATCATAATATATATAATAATAATAATATATCATTGATATGGCTAAAAATAGGATTAAATCGAGATCGTTCAAATCGAGCACGAATCTTAAAGCTCTCAGGGCTAAAACGGTAATTTTACCTACAAACAGATCAGAAATGGGAACTGGGTCTCTCTACAAAGTCCAGTAACCCGAAAACGGATATGTCCTATTGGGCGTGGGTGGCAACCCGTTTCAAACCAGCCTAGATATTTTAAAGAGTACAAATTCGTGATTATCTCTAAGAGGCAGTTCAAACCGCCTCTCTTATCATAAAACAAGCTTAAACTCTACATCTTATCCAAAAATACCGGGATATAGAGATAAATGATTATCTCTAAATTGTCTCTTAAGGCGACTATAAATACCCCTTTTCCCCTAACATAACGAGGTAATCAATATTTTTCCACAAAAGCTCTCTTTCATAATCTTCTTGATTACTGACTTAAGCGTCGGAGGGTTCGTCGCCAGGATCCATCCCGGTGTATCGAATTTTTCGCTGGTTAACGGCAGCAGTAAGAAACAGTCAAACGCCAGCCAAAAGTCAATAGGTTTGCCTTATTTGTTTCCAAAAGAATCCACAAATTCAATAGTATCGAATTTGCTTTATATTATATATTATATAATAATATATAATATATATTATTATATATATTATATAATAATATATATAATAATATATAATAGTAATATATAATAATAATAATAATAATAATAATAATAATAATAGTAATAATAATATACTATAATAATAATATATGGGTAAAAGGGATATGAGCAACTTGCTCATTTAATAAATGAGCAATTGATGAGGTGGCATGCATGTGATTGGAAAATCCTAAAAGTTATTAGATGCTCAATGTATCATATGCATGCCATCTCATCAATTGCTCATTTATTAAATGAGCAAGTTGCTCATATCCCTTTTACCCATAATATATATATATATATATATATATATATATATATATATATATATATATATATATATATATATATATATATATATATATATATATTATTATTATTATTATTATTATTATTATTATTATTATTATTATTAATAATAATAATAATAATAATAATAATAATAATAATAATAATATATATATATATATATATATATATATATATATATATATATATATATATATATATATATATATATATATATATATATATATATATATATATATATATATATATATATATATATATATATATATATATATATATATATATATATTATTATTATTATTATTATTATTATTATTATTTTTATTTTTTTTTATTATTATAATAAATATGTAACAATAATATATTATAATTATATATATAACAATATATTATAATAATAATATATTATATAATAACATATATAATAATATATAATAGTAATATATAGTAATAATAATATATTTAATAATGATAATAATATATTATGTAATAATAAATATAATAATTATATATATAATAAATATATAATAATAATAATAATAATAATGATAATAATAATAATAATGTATACATACTATTGTATATACATACATATACATACATACTATACACACACATACTGTATACGTACATAATGTATACATATACAAATACAGTATGTTGGTTGGAAACTTAATAGACTTAGGAGATTTTTCAAAAAATGTATGAATATTATGCGGGTTTTTTAAAATTTTGGGCCCCCACATAGCCCCACCCCTGTCTGGAAGGTCAAGGTGCATGACACAACTCAAGGTGAAGACCTTCCATTGTTACGAATAGCGTTCCTCAAAAGAGAAATTATATTGTTGCCCAAACAAACGAAAAAAGAACCTACAGAAAATTTCATTGCTAGCAATAAACATCACAAGGGAGTGTGGATTTTGTCATGATCTTGATTTCCTGGAAGACAGACCATCTCCGTATCAAGCGGTCAAGTAGTCAGGGAACTTGGGACGAAATCCTTAACCTCCTAGAAGCAGATAGATGTCACAAGTGTTACCTTGAGCTTTTATTGAAGGACACCAAAATTCAGAGAGGAATCATTGGAGAAAGGTTTGGTACATTGCCCTAATGGCATGAGTTTGTTGGGAGAAGTCGAAGAACGCCAGTGACAGCGGAAAAGATTAGAGCAATGAGAATGTCGAGGTAGATGAGACGAATCAATCGAACAACCAAACAAATAGATCCATCAATCCAACACAAACACACGAGGATTTATCTCGGTTAGCTTTCTCTTAATCCAGAGGAAAACATAGAGAGATATAATATTCAACTAGATGATATTACAAGAAGTTACAAATTCACTCAATACCATGAATTAAACTCACTCACCAAGAACTATCTCTCAAGTCTCTCTTTACTGTAGAGAAAATAATCAATGAAGTATTTTACCTCTCATATTGGAGGCTATTACAATAAATAGAAGAAGAATAGAGAGAACCCTAGGTTAGTTTTGATATCTCAGTCGTCTGATATATCCTGTAGAAGAAGTAACTGAATAGGAGTCGTACGATCTGACTTAGAATTGAAAATTGGGCTGAAACGATCACCAAAATCTAGGCCCAAAATAATACAGCCATCGCGGTCGGTCGACTGCACCCAAGTGCGTTCGATTGCACCTCACTAGTGCCCAGACCCGAGGGATGTCCAGTCGACCACACAGTCGACTGCACAGCTCTCTATTGCTGCTGCTGCTGCTTTGTTTCCATCTTCTCCTCTCTTTGACTGCTTCGATCTCCGTACTTCATCGTCTCTTCTTCTAATACGAACCACGAGTATATAAGACATAATCCTAATAATGACTTTGGGCAGATATGAAAATTTTTTACTTGAGGTAGGTAGGTGCCTTTAGAAAGCACCAATACTGGATTGTCTCACATCACACACTTTGATTTCTTCTTGGGTAATGGTGACTAAAGCTAGGGCGAGGCTTCCGATCGAGGAGTCATTCCTCGCGAGAAGTTACAACAATGAGAAGGTTGCAATTGGTCTGACCTTATATTAGACAGGAGCCTTGTTGTATGTGGGAATTTGGAGTTCCAATAACTACATTTTTAGTTCCTGAGTGCCATACGTCCCCATTGTCTTAGGGCTTATCGACATTATTTTTTATGCTCTATATCCTCTCTGGTTGTCTTGTATTTGTTTTGTTATTTCTCATCAATAATATATAGTAGCAATACTTCACCTTTCCTTCAAAAAAAGAAAGTAGTATATATTTGTTTTTGAAGAAAATAAGTAGTATATTATATGAAAGATGCAACTTTATGTCGGGTATAAGTCCTGAAATGACCCAATCGTTTGCTCCGAAAATTAAGAAACCCCCTAATCAATCAAATGACCCCCCTGCATGATATCATCTTTCCATTTTATAATTTTACTAGATTTGCCCGTGGGCACGTGCCTACAGCACGTTTTCGGAACGATACAAAACACGAAAAGCCCTGTAAACAATAAAACAACAATTATGTAGCTCAAGTTTGAATAGTATGACAATAATTAGTTGTAAATAAAAGTCCATGTTTCCATTAATATATGTTGAAAAATAATTATAAATGGGGGTGTAAAATCTAACTTCTTAGAACTTTAAGTGTGGAAAATGATGAAATTTAACTGTTGAAGAGATATTTGCGATTTTCAATATAACACGTGCAATAAAAAAACATAAAAATTCTTAAAATTTACAAACCTAAAATCTTAAAATCTAAATTTCTAAGTAAATAGAGAAATAATGTGAGAGAGAGAGATAGGGAGAGAGAAAAAGAGAGAAATATGAAAAAGTTAAAAGAGAAGAGAGAGATAGTAATAAAGTAATGGGTTTTTTAGTTTTGGGGGGAAATATTTGGTTTTGGAGTTTGAAATTTTGGAGAGAAAATGTGTTTTATGAGGTTAGATCTAGGCCTTTGATTATGGGGAGATTGAAGGTGAGCCACTTGATAGCTTTCTTTGTGTTTTATTATATAGATGATATAGAAAATGACCAAAATACTCGTAGACTATATTAGAAATGGGGAAAAAAAACTGCATCCCTACACTACAATTTTCTGAGATATGAAATCATCAAAATACCCCTACACTATACGGCGATGATAGGGTGTTTGGTTGGGTATGTAACACCCCATATTATATATATATATATATATATATATATATATATATATATATATATATATATATATATATATATATATATATATATATATATATATATATATATATTCAAAATTAATTAGAGAGATGCTCTAAAGAGTTTCCTATAAGGGGGTTATATATTCAAAATTAATTAGAGAGATGCTCTAAAGAGTTTCCTATAAGGGGGTTTTATGGGATTTGTTGTACGGTGGGGGGGGGGGGGGGGGGGGGGGCAGGGGAAGGCAGCGATGCTGCGCTTACCTGCTGCGGTCTTAGATGACGTGGTGAGGTGTGGGTCCCGCACGGTTGATGGGAGAAGTAGCAGTACTGCTCTGCTGTGACGTGGCATGGGGCCCGAGTTTGGGCTGTTGTGCTCGCGAGAAAGGAGTTTCGAGATGTGGAAAATTTGTCCCATATTGGGGAGATTTAAGATTAATTGTGTATATATATATAATTTCCTGGGATTAAAGGTCACCAATAAGCTATAGCACATTTTATGAGGCAAGCCTGTGGTGGGCAATTGTTAGAAAAATCGCTGATCGGGGCCGGGGCGTTACAGGGTAGAAGGGGGGAGACTTTTTACCCAAATGACCCACTTTTTGAAAGTATTTACCAAAATGAATCAATAGTGAGTTCGGTGAAAATACCATCGTTTTCTTGGAAAGCGAATGTAGGCTTAGGTGTTTGGAGAAAAAACTTTAAGAAAAATACCAAAGTAAGACTCGTTGTCTTAAACAGTGAGGGTATTTTCACCAAACTAGTTGATTCAAAAACTACGAGCTTGGTGAAAATTCCCTATCTGTTTGAGACAGCAAGTGTAGACTTAGGTATTTTTCCGCAACTTGAAGAAAAAACTTGGAGAAAAAAAATATATCTAAGTAAGACTCGCTATCTCAAACAGCGAGTTCGGCGAAAATATCATCGTTGTTTGAGATAGCGAGTGTAGGCTTAGCTATTTCTCCACAACTTAGAGAAAAAACTAGAAGAAAAAATATCGAAGTAAGACTCGCTGTCTCAAACAGCGAGCGTAATTGTACTTCACTAGCTGTTTGAGATAACGAGTCTGACTTTAAATTTTTTTTGTAAATTAATTTAACAAAAATAAATTCAAAGTCTGACTCGCTATCTCAAACAACGAGTGTAGAACAACTACGCTTGGTATTTGAGACAATGAGTCTTACTTTGATATTTTTCCTTCAAGTTTTTTTTTTAAACACCTAAGCCTACACTCACTATCTCAAAAAACGATGGTATTTTCACCAAACTCGCTATCTGAGTCATTTTAGTAAATACTTTCAAAAGTGGGTAAGTTTGGAAAATATTTTCAAAAAGTGGGTTATTTTTGTAAAAAAAATTGCGCGGGGAAGTGCGTGGGGTCTTTTTTTATGGCATTATATTAAAAATATATGAAAATTTTACACCTACACTACTTCTGATATATGAAATGAAAAAAATAAAAAATAACGTAGTAAACTCTAATATTATAATGGGAGTAAGCCTTAGTGTCATTTGTAAATCTACCAATCCGTGTGACACACGTACATAACTAATATGAAAGATGTTTTAGGTTCGAGTCCCCACTACGACAGAGTTTTTATTTTAAAAAAAGAGTTATTATTAAGCTGTGCATCGCAAGGGGAAAGAAAAGAAAGAGACAATAGATGTTGAGGTGGTTTTTATAAAAAAATATTGTGTAGGGGTATTTTTGTTATTTTATATATAAGAAAAATTACGAAAATAGAAGATGAGGTCATGCCACGGGACAATTGATCAAAATGAAACAATGTGGGGGGGGGGGGGGGGGGGGGGGGGGGGGGGGGGGGGGGGGGGGGGGGGGGGGGGTGGGGGGTTCATGACTTTTACCCTTGCAGAAGGGGTTTTTTAAACTATTTTTGACGGTAATTTAGCATAGGACCAACATAAAACATGGTAAAATGTGAGAGCCTGACCTAAATTTCCCCTTTTGTGGTTCCTGTCATATTTACGAAATTGTTTTGGTTCTTTAGAGTCATTTGCAAAAATAAGATCTTTTTGACCGCTACTTACAAATATGGGACATCTCCCAAAGTATTTGCAATAATACGACACTTGGAGAAAATTTTCTAAAAAGAAATCCACCTTTGAAACTATTTACACAATATCACAACTAAAAATGTACATAATTCACTAACTATTTAAAAACAGAATATTTCACAGAAAATAAAGAAACTAAGCTTAAAATTATTTCAAAATTTAAAGTAAAACATGCTGATAAAAGATTGATAAAAAGAATGCATATAACTAATAAGGAAGCATCAGAATATTTTTTAATAACAAATAGAGTAACTAAAAAACTACCTAAGAAAATGCAAAGAGTAATAGCATACAAGGTACCAGATTATAGAAACGAAGAAGCAAGTTAGTATTATCAACACATACTAGCATGCAAAATATTAAATTCTAGGAATTAAGTTAGTATGAAATTAGTAATTAATATGATAAATATCCAAGAATTAGAAGAAAAATATAATGGCCCAGAATTTGAGAGAAATATAAGAAAAGACTTCAAAATTATTAATAACAACATAAAAGAAATAAGTAGATATCTAACAGATGACACGGAAGAAGAACTAGGCATAACAGAAGAAGGAATGAAGGCGTTAGAAGCTATAAAAAAACAATATATATATATTATTAAATGAAGATTTAATGGCAAATTCCAATTCAAAGTAAGTAGAGGAAGCATTAAAAAATCTCGATATAACAAATGGAGAAATACAAAAAGAATAAAAAAAAGACAAGATTATAACAAAAACTATAAAAAATCAAACTGATATGTATGAATAATTAAGACCACCACCTCATAAAAGTGCTGGGTTTCGAAGTCAATCACAGAGTAAATACGCAACACAAATAAATTAAAATTTTGAAACACAGCCATGGATCCATTCAAAAAGCATAAAACGTGTTAGGAGCTTTTATCTCAACGATGGAACGACTGTCTCCACAATCCGTCAATCACGAGCACTGCAATGTTGCGATGCCTCTATGGTATCCACACGAGCGAATGAAATCGGGCTCTCCCTCATGCTGCAGTACTAACTGCGGGATGAGGATGTTCCAGTTTCTCTCTCTCTTTCTCTCACTTTCTGTGATGGCTAGGATTTTTTCTTCTCATTTCCCTCAGACACATATCATATATATATAGTAGGAAATCCACCCTAAGAGAGTAGAGAGGTTGCCGTGCTCACAATCTAACCTAGGTCAGACTTATATGTGGGCCTACTAGTTTTGGTTGGCCCATTTAATTTAATTACTTGCCCAACCATTGTTAGGAGCCCATGTCTTACTTGGATTCCCAATTAAATTCATCTTATGAATTTAAATCTCAATTCTGATCCATTCTAAATGTGTGACCCTGTATATTCCCATTATGTTGATAGTAATACTAAAATCCTATTTTAGCATTATAAACAGTAAGTGGTATCTAGCAATACATCTTTGCTACTCAAGTAACGGGAATGCCAGTGATTTGACATTACCTATCTGTGACCAATGTTACCATGTAGTCTAGTCATTTTGTCCATATATCTTAATTGACCGCAAGGCATAGAGCATGTCACCCTTGTATAATTCAATCTTTGGTTTCTTGATATCCGAGTAAACTTATTAAATCAAATAAAATCAATATCTCATATTGACTCATTTGAGCATGGTCATGCATTTTGCAGTCTCACTCAATCAAGGGTCCCGAAGATATCGCCCATATTATGTAAGAGGGACAAATCCTATCTAAGTTACTCACATTCCTCTGAATGATTCATAGTATATCCAATAACCAAATTTATAATCACATTATCACAAGCGACGTTTGACGGTATTAAAACATATAACTTCTCATGTAGGGAACTGTAGTGACTTCAAGTCAAGGGACCATGTAACACCCTCCTATTTATAATTTTAAAATAGTCATTTGTAACTCTTTTATTGCTACAGATATTATTATTGTTATTATTATGCTTAAATATGCAATTTTATTTCAAATATATTCATTAATTTATTTATTTATTTATCCGGTGTAGTGGGTTTTCTTAGATTTTATTACGAAGAATAGCATTATTAGGGTTTATAAGTATTATGAGAACATTAGAGGGGTCTATAACAACTTTTCCTTTTTTCTTTATTAATTTCCCACCCCTTCCCTTTCTCTTCTTCATCCCGTCGACCAGACACCCCCCTCCAACACCGACCTCCTTTTCTTCATTCTTCAATTTGGGTTTTTCAATTTCCCATAAATTCTTACCCATTTTAGTGATTTCTTATGGGGTTCTAGCTAATTATAGGGTTCTCTCCAACATCCCGGCGTTGGTTTCTCGAAGTGGTTTCTTGGAAGGTGAGAATTTATTTCATTAAATTGTATATGGTTGTATGTTTCCAATTTTTGGCAAGAGAATTGGGATGATAGGGAGATTAGGAGATAATCTTTATGTTAGAAGCGATTAATTCTTTATTAGATATGGTAGGAGTAAATTTAAAAAGAGTTAGGCTTTTGGGTTTGAAATTAAAAGAGTTTATGACTTAAATTTATTAGAGAGTGGTCATAGGAATTGTTGTAAATTATGAGAAACAACTTAGAAAAATTTTGGAGAAATTTATAGGCTTAAATTATGGTTAATAGAATTATGAATGTGTGCATACGTGTAATGCACACCGGGCGTTCGATGAAATACCCGTGAGAGATTAGAATGATTGTAATTGTTATTTATGATTAATTTGGATATCTTTAACCCTAATCAGTGTTAAAACTTGGTAATAAGAAGAAGAAGCGAGTTTGGGAGAAATAGCGGAGAGCTTACATAGCCGGACTTCATGTTTCCTCAGGTGAATATGATTTATTTTATTTTATGTATATAATGTACTATGAAAATTTTAAGTTATGACTTGCTATGTGTGATACGTTAAGTGCATCGAGTATAGAAATTAATAAGTTTGATATGGAGTAAATTATGGGGTGTAAGAAAACTAATATGTGTCTGGGAGTGTGTTGATGCTTGCATATCTATATAATAAAAAAACAAAGAAAAGCTATCAAGTGGCTCTCCTTCAATAGTACGGAAATCAATGGTCCAGATCTAAGCTCCCAAAAGACATTCCCCCACCCCCCCCCTGCTGAAAAAAAAACAACTCATTTATTTATTTAATTATTTCTCTCTCTCTCTGTCACCTATTAAGATCAGTTTGCTCTCTCTATTTCCCAAACCAGGGAGCTCCAATTTCTCTCCCTCTCTTCCCTATGATTTTTTAGCCGCTAACTCTTAAATCCCTAAAACCATTTTCTTAAACCTTCGCTTTGATTCCAATGGCGAAGCCTCCATCATCCTCTCAAGCGCGAATCTCAAAGAAAATCCGAATCCAAATCCAAATCCAATTCCAAATTCAGTGTTGAACCTCAATATGGAGGTCGTCGCCGATATCTGATCCGCTGTTAATTACGTATCGGCGACTCCCCTCCACCAAATTGAGAGCAAATATCAAGCGATTCCGTATCGGCGACTCCCCTCCACCGAATCGAGAGCCTTTACATGTGCTGCGGCGACTCTAATTTTATCTCAATAACCGAATTCTCATTCAAATTTTTAATTTTGTGTGTGCAGGGGATTACTCAGTTTTTTGCTAACTCGAATTTTGTGTGTGCGTGGGATCTAAGTTCAGAGAGGTATGATTGTTTATTTTTTTGGTTTAAAAAATTTTAATTGATGATTTATTTGATGAGTTTTTTATTGGTTTTGATTTAAGGTGTACGCAAGAGAGAGATGGATTATTTGGTGTCCTCAATTTGTGCTCTCAAACTATAGCAAGACAGGTTAGCTGATCATTGACCTAAAATAACTTGGCAAATATGCAACATTAACTTTTTTACTGCAAGAGAATATACTATCGTGAAGTATTCCTTTCACGGGTTATTAGAAACTCTAGATAACAAGGCATATAAGAACTTTTAGTGTATGTTTAGATATATAGGATTGGGATGACTGGAGTTTACCAGTGAAGGGTGCAAACTCTCCACTCAAGGAAGGCTGCTAAAGTAAATTTTTTATTGATCTATTTTGATTTTTTTATAAAGATGCAATGGGGAGACAAAGTGGAGATAAAAGAAACAATTAGCTTGGATTAGAGTTTTGAGAACTTCAAGTATTACATTTTGGTTAAAATAATAATAAGAGATATTTCAATTGCAAACTGAGTCTCAGGCAAACAAATGTTTAGATTATTGATATTGTGGATACCTTTACACCTGTACTTCCTTAAATAATATGTTTCCTACTTCAATTAATTTGCTGGACCTTTAAAACTATTTTATATAATCAAACCAGGTGTACCATTCCGAAGACGTGCCATAGGCACGTGTCAACGGGCAAACCTAGTGACAAGATAAAAAGCATGGTGTATGCATATTATGTGATAAAAGATAGGGTAAATAACATGGTGTATATCGGTTATGTGATAATATATATATTGAGTTAAAATGATGAGATGATATGTGATAATATGATGGGATTAAATAAAGGAGATATACTTATATATAGAAATGTAAAGGAGAAGTTTTATAATTATGCTATAAAGGAGAAATTTGTACTATAAAGAAGAAAATATAATATTAAAGGATAAATTTTATAATAAGGAGAAATTTTATTGTAAGGAGAAATTACAAAGGAGGTTATACATAAAGGAGGTAATTTATATAAAGGAGAAATTTTATTTTAAGGAGAAATTATAAAAGGAGTTAATTTTATTATTTGCGGTGCCGCACAATCTCCCAGGAGTTTGGGCTAGACCCCATAGGCCCAAGATACGTCCGGGAACATGAATTATATATTCCCCTAAATTTATATTTGAGAAACAAGAGTTATATATGCCCCAAATTTTATTTGAGGAACATGAGTTTTCCCTCGCTGGTACAGGGCCAGGAGGAGGACATAGCCTTGGATGCGTAAGACCTATGTGGCAGCAATCCGCATATTATACTTATTTCTGACTAGCTTTCGGGCATTAGTCTTGGTTGGACATGCGCGCAACCGTACTTTCAATTTAGCCCACAAATGATAGATGTAGGACACCTAGATCTGGGTGAAATGGTGGATTTGCGGGATTGAAATGTACAGGGGGAGGCACAGAGATCCCTGTGTTGTACGAGGAGGTCAGTTGTGTGGGCACTGAAAAGAGTAAAATGAAGTAAGCATATAATAAAGGAGTATAAAGAAAATATATAAATGGAGTTATCGGTCTTAAGAAAAGAGTAAGTATTTATATGATATTTGAGTTATTGAATGGAAAAAACTTTATTTTTGTACTGTCATGAATATAAAAGAGATTCCATGATATTACTGGAGTTTTGTTGTCATGATAATATTGGGGTATGTATTTGTATACGATATGGTGGGAGTTAAGTATGGAAATATATTATAATGGAGTTTGATATTTATATGAATATATTACGATAGATATGAATTTATTACGTGATATATATATATATATATATATATATATATATATATATATATATATTGACAAAGCTATATCGATAAACATGGAGTTGTGTATTTTAGATAAAAGGAGATATATGAATATATTACGGGAAATATATATATATACACATTTACACATTGAAAAAACTATATGGTTAAAGTTATGCTTGTAAATATGTGGTGTAAATATATATACAACCATGTGGTGGGAGTTGTGCATTTATATGCAAGATAAAGAAAAGAAGTAAAAAGTAAAGAAAGTTGTATTATGAAATATAAAGAAAAGAAGTGAAAAGTAAAGAAAGTTGTATTATGGGGTATAAATAAAAAGTAAAGTAAACTGTATTATGAAATGAGAATGAGAAATTAAAGTAAGTACATTATGAGATGAGAATGAAGAGTAAATAAGTTATGTTATAAAATGAAAATGAGAAGTAAACTAAGTAGTATGCAGTGATGAGAATGAAAGTCAAGTAAAGTGTATTATAAAATGAGAATGAAAATTTAAGTATGTGATATGATAAAATGGAAATAAAAGGCAAAGTAAGTTGTATTAGAAATATGGGACTAAAAAGTAAAGTAAGTTGTATCGTGGGATGTGAATGAATATTGATGTGGGATGAGAAGGAATATTAATGTAGTATGATATAAGAATGAATATTAAAGAAAAACAAAATATAATATGACTTTGTTACGCCTTGGAATTGTGTCAAGGAACTACGTGCCCTCTATTTCAGTGAAAATGATGGGAACTACCTGCCTAGGCACAACTTCAAGGTGGATCTATGGAGTGTTGATATAATAGTTGTACTACAAGATGTGAATGAATATGAGAGTAAAATATAGTATATAATAAGAATGAGAAGTAAAATAAGTTGTATGATGAGATAAGACTGAAATATAAAGCATGTATATGATAAAATGAGAATTAAAGTAAGCGGTATGATGAAATAAGAATAAAAAAGGAAATTAACTATAATATAAAAGGTGAATGAATGTTAATGTATTATGAGATGTTATAAGACAAAATGAAAATAAATATAGTATAAGATGAGAAGAAATATTAAAGTAAAAACAAAATGTAATATGAGTTTGGTATGCCTTGGAATTATGTCGGGAAACTATCTGCCGAGGCACAACTTCCAGGTAGACAAAGTACATGTTGAAATGATAGATTGGTTGAAAACTAGAATTTATTTCATGTGTAATATCCAGTTTTCGTTTATTATATTTTTATGTTAAATCCCAGGTTATATTTAGAGATCATCACGCTAGTAAGTTCTCTAAGTTTCTTTCTTATTAATTATTTTAGTAACTAGCCTTGTAGATTATACTCACACCAGTTTTGGCTGGCCCCTGTTGTGTTTGGGGGGTCAGAGGAGTAAGGGTGGACATCCTTAGACCCTTTTGCAGGAATCAAGTAGCACCGAGGTGAGACATGTGGCTTCTTTATTTTTTATAGTGTTATTTTCTCATGAATTAATAAATTTTTATATGTAGATATTGTTAACTTCTATTAGTTAAAGTTTAATATAATTAGGGGTAGAGTATAAAATTCGTGTAATACTTTGTATTTAGGAAAATTATGTATGTATTTGTATGAGATGGTGATATATAGTGATTAGATAAGTATGGTAAACCCGTACCCACCTCGTTGTGGAGTATTGGATTCTGTGTGTTGGTTTTTAAAGGTTTTTCTATGGTTTTTCTAAAAATCTATTATGTTTTTCAAATTATTTTTTGGTTTTTAATTTGAATCTTGCATATTATGATAAGATATGCCCCTAGAGCCATATATATATGTTTCCTGTGTGTTGTTGCTTGGATTGGCCTGGGGATGATAGATATTAAAAGCATGAGTTGTGATATATTTAATTGTTAGCAGAATTCTGTAAGGTATCACAGTAAAAGGGTCAAATATTTCAGGGGAGACTGCCAAAATTTTAATTGAAATCCATGAAGATTATTCTAAGTAGGAAATAGAAAAAAAAAGAGGGGGGGGGGGGGATTTTGGGTCGTTACAGACCACGTACACCATGGTAACTATAAGAATCGCTCATAACACTCACGTAATGATCCATGCAGCATTCTCATGATGGATCAGTCCAGTACATTATTACTATAATATGTACCAATGTGAAGACTTGATATCTCATATCCATGACCAGTGAGATATGGTCATTAGTCTACGCACATACTGATCTCTATATATTATTGTTGTCCTATTTCACAATAATATTTGACTATTGACATGTAATAATAGTGTTCTGCTTTCAACCAATAGAATCTCACAATCAATTCATGTGCTTGATATCCCATGGTACTAAACCTTTAACACCCAAAAAGTTTAAATATAATATTTTGAATTAATAAATAATTTTTAAATTTAATTTATTTAATTATTTTGATTTTTTAGAAATTGTCACTTTTCACGTGCAACACACATGCAAATATTTTTGAAATGAAAGTTTAAAAATTTTGAGCTAAATTAATTCTATTATTTATAATTTAATATAATTTTAATTTTGAGATTTTTCTGAATAAGAGAAACTACTTTTGTAAATAATTTGAAAGAATGAAACTTTTGAAAAATAAACGATTTAGGTCAAGATAAGAGCCCAAATAATATAAAAATAAAATTTAAAATCTGAATATGTTGATTTGGAGGCTAGAAAATTGAGGGGGTTTTGAGGGAAAATCAAATCCAAATCGATTAGGCCAAATATAGAATGTAACAAGAATTGATCTCATAAAACAATTAATTTTGCAATTAGGGATTTTCTAGAGGGTTTTATTTGTAAATTTTCCAAGAAACCCTAGATGCAAATCCCGGCCTATTTAGAAGGCAGCATACTTTCGGCCTCCCTTTTTTCTTTTGGACTTTTGTGATTTTTGTGGCTTGGAGATGTGATCTATTGCTTGGAGGAGGAAACTACTACATTGCATCAGTTTTATTCAATAAGTGGGTAACACTCTATCTCTTTTGTTATGTTTTTCTCTTATGGATTAGTAGTATCATGCTAGGGATGAACTTTTAGTGATCCATGGTTGTATGTTAGCATGACTGTTGTATTTGTTTTGAGATACTTGTAGAGATGTGTATTTGATATGAGATTGTTGATTATATGACATAAAGATTGAATCTTGAATGCATATTGATCTAAAATAAATTGTTCTTGAGTAATTAACTTTTCTATGCATGAAAGATCAAGTTTATTTACGGAAACAGATCTAATGAACTTATATGATATGGTAGATGTGTAGATCTTATTGTATGATTCAAGAAACATGATTTGAGTAATTAAAAGATAGATTTTTTATGAGCTAATTACTATTTTGATGTAAATTCTTAATAAGTTGAATACTATAAAATTTATATATTAATTATATGATAAAAAAAATTGAAAATATATGCTTGAATGTGTGGAACACTAGGGTTAGTGTTTCGGGGTTAAACCCTGATCCCAGGGTTAGCTGTTGTTGGCTTTCAGTTTAGAGCTTGGAGGCTCGGATGGTGTGCATTGATGGGGGCTTGTGTGTGAGGGTTGGAGGACCCTAGTGCACACAGAAACTATATATATATATATATATATATATATATATATATATATATATATATATATATATATATATATATATATATATATATATATATATATATATATATAAGTATATATAACTTAGAAATTGTGTGATGATTAATTGAATCTTTTGATCAAGTTTCAAATGTGCAAATTACAGATTTTGTAGAAATCTAGCTTCAGATTTTAATATGTTTGAGTAATAATTTTGTGTTTACGAATCTATACTTTTATGGTTAAAATTCTCAGTTTTGAGGGAATATATGTTTCAGTTTTGAAAGATAAAAACTTTGAATTCGAAAGGTTTATTTTCAGTTTCTGAAGAGATAAAAATTCAAATTTTTAGAACTAAAGAATTTCAAGTTTAGGGATGAGATCTCGGAAAATAAAGAGACTTGTTTCAGTTTAAATTGATTTGAATTCTAGATAAATTCTTTGAGTTTTATGTATTTATGGAGAGTGAAATTTAAAAAGGATTTCTATGGATTGGATTTTATTCCATATAAGAAAGAGTCTTTTGTGGTAACGACGGTTTATTAAATGAATTGTGAATAATGAAGAGATTTGTGGATGCACAAATGTATGTTTTTGGAATGAAGTATTTCCGTTTTGAGATTTTGATTCATAACCGTGGTGTTGTGGGAAAAGTGTTGTTTTCAGAAAAGAGTAAATAAATAGTATTATGATGACTGAACCAAGTGTGGTTCTTGATTGAAAATCAGGGTTATTGTGAGAACCCTAGATGGACGCTTGAGGTGTTGAGTTGTGAGCACTAGAGACTGAGCGAACCCTAGAGTACCGGCAGTGGATATTTTGATTATGGAAAATTAGCCCGAGGGACTAATGTTTCTGGTTTTGGCAAGTGATGTCCGGTGGGGGTGAGCTAGTTCTAGATGGTTATGGTTACCTGTGTTCGAACCTAAGGACAGACACTAGATTGGAAGATGTGATGGAACTTGGCAACGTAAGTATGGGCTCGGTTTTCAGTCGGACGGATGTATTTCGAGATTGTGTGATTTTTATCTCTCTCTAGTATGTTTGCACAGTACACTTGTACGTTTGGCGGGATGCATTCTGGGACTGGGGTCTATTTGAGGATTGTCTAGAAGATGGATTTGGTATGTTCACGCATACACTTGTACAATTTGGCAGGATGAGTTTCGGCAATGGGGTCTATTTGCGAAATGTACAGTATATTTGCGTAGTACACTTGTACAGTTTGGCGGGATGAGTTCCGGGACTGAAGTCTATTTGTGGAATGTACGGTATGGAGGTGATTCTCCATAGTTAGAGTGATTCTTATGGGATGCTTGCGTGTTTACACTTGTATAGTCTGTCGGGATGCATACCGGGGCTAGGTTCTACATGGAGTGTCTAATCTTGCTTCTGTCACCGATGTAGGATTGCATGGCGAAGGATTGAACCCTAAATGAGGTGAACGTAAGGGCTTACCCTCAGACCTATGTATAATGAGATGCATAGAATCCGAACAAGTAACATTAGTGTGCATCGTGTGCATTGTATGTCTCGAATTCTGTTTTTATGTATTATTCTTTGTTTTATTGACACACTTATTCTCTTAAGTTTAGTGGCACTCGTTGATTTACGAATCTTTTATTATTGTTTTATTTTATGTTGTGTGACAAGTTTGTGATTGTGAGACTTTGGAGGGTTGCTATTATTATATTATTGTGTCAGTTGTATTCAACTGACGTATCCATTTTTTGGTCAGTTTTGCTGGATTGGCGAGTAAGTGTCTTGAGCAAAGTTAAAGCTTGGACTTTGAGATGACTAAAATTTAAATGTTGAGATGTGTTATAATAAATGTGTTTATTTTTCTGTTGCGCATTGTAATAAAGAACTGTTGTAGAGAAAAGTTGTATTTTTCCCTGTGTTTTACTGTGTTTGGATTACATTGAAGTAACGATTCTGGAGTTGTGTCTCTTATTTCTATTATTCAAATTCGGGGTGCTACAGAAAGTGGTATCAGAGTATACTTCAATAAGTAACACTAAACATGGTATGGAGAATGAACCTAGGTGGACATTAAAGTGTGTGTATCAGTCTTGGAGTCATGAATGTTTAGTTGATTAAACTTGCATTTGTGTTATTCTATACTCAAACTGATGTTCTTTTTCCTTTTCTGTAGGATGCCAGATCATCACAATCCTATGGAAAACGTGGAAGAAGACGACTTCTTGGAGGATCCTTTGGAGGACTCCGAGGAGGACCCGGAAGAGGAGTCCGAAGAAGTGCTAGAAGAAGAGAAACCACAGGAATCACGGGATATTACCCCCCCCCCCCCCCCCTCCTAGGTAACCTTCGGGTGAATCTTCAGATGAATCGCCTAAGATATAAACCTACTAGAGAAAACCCTGAAATGACCATACCAAATTATATAGAATTTGACTTAATTTAACAAAGCAAAGATATTACAAAAGGAAAAGCACCACAAATAATGTTTGGAAAGAGATCATTACCAATAAGAAACAAACAACAAGCATTAGAACTAATATCAATAATAAATACACTAGATAACTAAAATAATAACCAATTTAAGATAGAAATAGAATATTATGACAGTGGTAAATGGAACAAGAAAATAGCCCTTGTCGATACAGGAGCTACTAATTCACATATTGAACAAACAAATAAAAAAACAACATAATTATTACCATTAGAGAACCCACATTACCATTTAGACTATTATAACAATAGACATCTAATTGTCCACAAAAATTAATATTACCACTAAGGATAAATAGTAGAAATAAAATGCTATTACATTTACATGTAGACCCAGAGCACAATATTAATGAAATGTTATTAGGAACTGACTTCCTTACATCAATACAATCGTACTCAATACAAAAAGAAAAAAAACAATAACAGTAAACAATGAGAGTATAGAAATAAATAGGGTGTTGTGTAAATGAATCCATTGAGAGCAACAAAAAATAAATTATACATACTATCAGAATTTGTATACGAAAGATACAAATCAAGAAACTATCATAGTCTAATAGACATAGGAGCAGGCAATAGCTTATGCCATGAAAATATACTACCAAAATGGAAACAAGATAGAAATAATAAAAAAGCAATAACTGGATTGACATGACAAACCATTATACTTGACAGATACCAACAAAATGTTACCATACAAATAAGAAATTATATCCTAAAAATATCGATAATATACCAATTTGATGATATGAATAATGATGTACTATTAGGAAACGACTTTTTTCCAACAATAATATCATATAACTATATCACACAAATCGTTCATATTTACAACACCTTGTAAACACCGAGCAAAAGCAATTAAAATAACACAACCTTATTCTAGGGCAGACCTGCCACATCTCAGAGTTTCTTCGGCCTAGTGTGGTGAATACCAATATTTACCAAACATAACTAGAATACAGACAATTACACAAAAAATTATACAAAAATAATTCAAAGATCTTTGTGGAGAAGACCTTTTAGCAAAATGGCACTTAAGTAAACACACGGCTCATATAGAATTAGTAGACAAGAACAAAACAATAAAAATTAAATCTATTAGACGTACTCCTACAGACATCGAAAAATTCAAAATACATGTAAAAGAACTAATGAAAAATAATTACATACGAAAATCACAAAGTCCACATTCATCACCAGCATTCATAGTAAGAAAACATTTAGAAGAAAAAAGAGGTAAATCTAGAATAGTAGTAAATTATAAGGAATTAAATAAAAATACTAAAAGATTTGGATATCCACTACCAGATATACAGATACTACTAAACACAGTAAGAATAAGGAAAATATTTTTAAAATTTGATTGGAAATCAGGATTTTACCATGTAAAACTAAAAAAGGAGTCAAAACAGTTAACAACATTTAGTACACCACAAGGATTCTATGAATGGAACGTATTACCATTTGGATATAAAAACAACCCAGGAGTATTTCAAGAATATATGGAAAAGATATTTGAAAAATACAATAATTTTATACTATTATCTATAGATGATATTATGATATGATATGAAAACAAAAGAACAACATAAAGAACATTTAGTAAAATTCATAGAAATAGTTAAAAAAAGTAGGCATTATATTATCAAAAAAGAAAATGGAACTGTTCAAAACAGAGATAGAATTCTTAGGAACAAAAATATCACATGAAGAAATAGAACCACAGCCAAAAATAACAGAAAAAATAATGACATTTCCAAATGTTTTAAAAGAAAAAAGAGACGTACAAGTTATAATTGGACTAATAATCCAAACAATATGATATATACCAAATTTAATAGCAAAAAAAATTGGTTACAACAAAAACTGAAAATTTTTAAGAAATGAGATTGGACCACACAGGATTATAGAAATTTGGAAATATTGAAACAATAAACTTTTGAATTAAATAAACTAAAATTACTGGTTAAGGAATTGTAACTCTCGTTCCCGATTATACGAATTTCTCTTTTCTTTTCTCTGTAGTCTTGTACTTCAATTTTTCTATAAATCCTTCTAATTCCTTGAACCTCATTGCTTTCATTTGAATATCTGATTAAATTTTTTGAACCTAGAAATTTTTACTATTATTACTATTTAATCATTGGTTTATTTATTCTGTAAATATAAACCCAAATTATACTTCATTTTATCCTATTACTAATTGGTATTTTGATTAATGCATGAAAATCATATTCAATTCTATAATCTTGTTCCTTCTCTTATTTGATTAACCGTCTTATTGAACACTAGAATTCTAATACATTCTATTGTGTTATTAGTATTTGAGTATTTAATTTATGTGTTATTGTTGAACACTAGAATTCTAACAACCATATTACTATTTCGCTATTCATTTTTTAGCCCAATGCCAAATCTATTATTATTCATTGAATTATTTTTATTATTACTATTATGGTTGTTATTATTATTATTATTATTATCAAACCTTCTCGATTGTTTATTAATTTATGAAATCCCATAGATCTTAACCTACCTTTTATTTATTTGTTTATTTTGATAACCGAACAAATGTATATTTTTGTGTACCAAGTCTATTATTATTTGATCATGGTGTTAGGCCCATGTTTTAAATCTCGATCCCTCCTATAATTATTTATTATATTTTTTCTAAGTCCAACCAATGCTATTAAATTAATTATTTTTATTTATAAAGCCCTAAACAATTATTAAGTCCATACTATAATTATTTTACCTTATTTGTTTCAAGCCCAATGTTATTCATTTCGAAGCCAAACCTATATTCTTTACATTTGTATTATTTAATGGAAGCCCAAACCAGTTCAAAATTTTATTATCATTATTATTTTTCTAAAAGGCCCAATTTCTTTCCAAGCCAAATTCTACGGTTTTTATCTCATTTTGTTTTATTGAAATCAGAATCTGAGCCCAACCAAAACCATCTCCTATTGGATCCTAAACCCGAACCCACCTACCCTACTCCCACTAACAGCCAATTCCGAAAATCTCTCCATGTTCACATCCCCACTAATCTCCTGATAATCGGAAACTAACCCCTATTATCTACCCCACTTTCTCTAACTAAATTCCCTTAATCCCATATTAATCAATCCCCTAATTATCTAAACAAAGCCCAACACAGCTCTTCATCTCCCCAATACTGTTAAAACCCTTCATCTTCCCTGTACAACCCTCTGTCTCCTACGCAACCCCATCCCTAATACTGTTCAAACCCTCACCCCCCTACTGTGCAACCTCAGACCTCTCATCTCCCTCCTTCTTCTCTGGTCGATCCCAAACCCAACTCATCTCCCCCGTCGTCGAATCCACCGTTGTACCTGTTGGATCCTGTAGGCAAGGCAAGAAACACTAGAGGGGGGGAGCGGGTGAATAGTGTTGTATAAAAATTAAAAACGAAATTGAACTTTTTTTTTCTGTTCAGTCGACTTGAAAAGAGAAATAAGTCGACTGAGGCGTCAGATTAGAAGAGTATTTTAGACAAGTCTGGTCAGTCGACTTATAGCAGAAAACAGTCGACTTGCCAGATAATTTTTCGAAGAGTATATCATACCAGCCTGACCAGTCGACTTAAAGAGGAGATGCAGCCGACTGTCCAGACAAGTTTCACCGAGTAACAAAAAAGCAAGTAAAGAAAATGCAAGTTCAGAGAAATACAACCACAGAGTACACACGATGTATCCTGGTTCGGTCCTCCTGACCTACATCCAGTCCCCAAGAAACCCACCTAAGATTTTCCACTATTCTTGAAAAAAATACAAGAATACCCAACGGCGTTTAGACAACAACCTTGTCCAACCCGTAGACATCTCTCACCACTAGAGAGAGCAAACCCACTGTTCCACCAAGAGTGAAAAACTGACTCTACAACCTAGAGCCCTACTTTCCAACCGAGAGGACCACTCTCACAACCCGAGAGTGAAGAACAACAACAAAAGAGTTACAATCAACCTATAGCCTTGTTTTGTGATTTTTGATTTTTGTAAGTGGCTATTTGGTCAACTTCTGAATTCTGTCCAAATTCAATGTTATATTGGACTGAAAATCAGAGAACCAAGACATAGAAGATTAGAGTGCTAGTTTGAATACTTGTTCTTTTGAAAGCAATAAACTTAAACTTTTTTATCAAATGCTTGGAACCTTTCAATGGTGACTCCTAGGCTCTATTTATAGAGAGGAATCCCTTGAACGTTGTAAATCAGTTTATAAAACTGATTTAAATTGGATATAATCTTTTGAACTTTGAAAAACAAGTTTTCAATTCTGAAATCTGTCGAAACGACTTGAACAGTCGACTGGGTTGCCATGATAAGTCGACTGGTCAGAGTTTAAAAGAGTTCAATCAGTTTCGTACTGGTATAGTCGATTGGTGCCATAAAGAGTCGACTGGTACTTAACAACTGATCTAATTCAAACTGTTCGAACTTTAATCTTTTGAAAAACACTCAATTATAAAGATGTGTGAGTGTGTGTGTGTGTGTGTCTGTGACAAGGCTGTACATCAATCTAAGACTCAAAAGAAGGAAAATTACAATTGTTTTACAAGACATGTAATATAACACATTGGAGCATAGGTCTTGTCTTGAGTCTTGAGTCTTGAGATGAAACTTTAGCCTTTGTCTTTGTCTTTGAAGCTTTCTTGATCAATCTTGAGCTTTAGAACATTAAGAGCTTCGTTTGAACACTTTTCCTGCAATATACAAGAGGTAGTTAACAACTTTGCATTGTGTAGTAATTATCAAAATCAAGAATCAACATTCTCCCCCTTTTGATGATGACAACACAATAGCTTACAGTAACAGAAATATTACACATGCTCAATGCTCCCCCTAACTAATGTACAATATGCATAGGTTGAAAAACATGCACCAAATACACAGACACAAATATACACACAGATAGCTAGTTTTCTCCCCCTTTGTCATCAACAAAAAAATAGGAGGAAAAAATAGTAAACACAAAGGAGCATTTGCAACATAATAAACACATAGCAAAAACAAATTTATACATAAAAATTTGAAATACATTGTTCAAATGAAAAAATAGAAAATACAAAATAAATAGAAAAATAAAATGCAGCTAATCAGTCTTCTTCATCGTCATCTTGGGCACCTTGAAAGGGAGGAGAAAACTGAGAGGTGAACAAGTGAGTGAGATGGGAAAGACTGGCTTGAAGAGCGTCTTGACGATCCATGATATGATTGACAGAAGTGTAAAGCTGAAGCGGCTAAGGGGATAGGAGGTGTATTCCTACGAGGTGGAGAGGTGAGAAGTTAGGGTTTTTACTCAAGGGGAAAGGGCTACGATCAAATCTGGAGAACATCAAGGGACAACATTGGTCAAAGGTGAAAACAGAGTAAAAGAGTCGCCTCAAAAGAAGTGCCAAATTTCGAATTTGAAGAAAGACTGATTCGCGACAGTCGACTATATGGTTAAGGCAGTCGACTTAGGCGAGAGCAAAAATAGATAAACGAAAAAGTAAAAATATAACTGACAGTAAACTGGATTACTGTTCACAGTCAACTTTCCAGAGCATAAAGACTCAGGAAAATAGATATAACGAAAAATACTTGGTAAGTCGACTGAAATAAAGTTTTAAATCGACTTACCAATGTTAAAGTTTCAAGAAACATCATGAAAACTACAAATTCCTAGTTCTCTTCTTAAAGTGATAAAAGTGTCTTCCTTAAATGGTTTTGTAAAGATATCTGCTACTTGTTTATCAGTAGAATTAAAGTCTAAAAAAATATCTCTTTTAAAAACATGATCACGTAGAAAATGATGTCTAATCAATGTGTTTCGTACGTGAATGTTGAACCGGATTTTTGGATAAGTTAATGGTACTGATATTATCACACATTATAACAGGTTTTGAATATGAAATACCATAGTCTAATAGGGTTTGTTTCATACACAAAATTTGGGTACAAGCCAAACTTGCAGCGATATATTCAGCTTCTGTAGTAGATAGGGATACCAAATTTTACTTCTTACTGCACCAAGATACTAGGGAATGTCCCAAAAAGTGACATGTTCCACTAGTGCTCTTGCGGTCAGTTTTACTACTGGCCAAATCTGCATCGCTATATGAAAAAAGTTGGAAATTATCGGTGCATGGATAAAATAAACCATACTCAGACGTGCCTTTAATATATCTTAAAATACGTTTCATAGCTTTTAAGTGAGATTCTTTAGGACATAACTGATATCTCGCACACAAACATACACTAAACATAAAGTCTGGTCTACTAGCAGTTATATATAAGAGTAAGCCAATCATGCATCGATAGAGTTTTTGATCGACACTCTTACCTAATTCATCTTTGTCAAGGGTAGTGGTAGTAGCCTTAGGTGTCGTCTTACTACTCGTGCTATCAATACCAAATCGTTTGAGTAATTCCTTAGCATATTTTTCTTGATTAATAAATATGCAATTTGGTGACTGTTTAATTTGCAGTCTAAGGAAATAATTGAGTTCACCCATGTGACTCATCTCAAACTCATTTTTTATGATATTAGTAAACTCTTGACATAGATTACTATTAGTAGAACCAAAAATTATGTCATCTACATAAATTTGTATGATCAAAATATCGATCTTAATTTTCCTAATATACAAAGTAGTATCTACTTTACCTATTTTAAAACACGTTTCTAAAAGAAAAGTCTTCAATCGATCATACCAAGCACGAGGTACTTGTTTAAGACCGTATAAAGCTTTTTTCAATTTAAAAATATAGTTTGGGAATTGTTCATATTCAAAACCAGGTGGTTGCTTAACATAAACATCTTCCTTTATGAACCCATAAAGGAAAGCACTTTTCACGTCCATTTGGAAAAGTGTAAAATTCATCAAACAAGCAAAATATAATAAAATACGAATTGATTCTAGTCTAGCAACAGGAGCATATGTTTCATCAAAATCTATGCCTTCTTTTTGATTATACCCTTGAGCAACTAGTCTAGCGTTGTTCCTAACGAATTGTCTTGGTTCATCTAACTTATTCTTGAATACCCATTTGGTACCAATTATAGCATGATCAGGAGGTCGTGGAACTAAATCTCATACATCATTCCTTATAAATTGATTTAAATCATCTTGCATGGCATTCATCTAAAACTCATTCTCACAAGCTTCTTGTATATTCTTCGGTTCAAAATCCGACAAGAAAGCCGTGTGAGAAATCATGTTAACATGAGATCCTGTATGAATACCACGTGAAATGTCACCAATTATTAAGTCATGAGGATGATCTCTAACTTCAACAAAATATTTTGGTAAAGTTGGAGACATCACAACAGGATCAGTCGACTTGACTAGTCCATCAGTCGACTGATTCACATCAGTCGACATGACTTCCTTATCAGTCGACCTATCCGCAAGGGTAGTTTGCTCAAAAGATGTAATGACCTTATTTAAAGGTGATGAATCAGCTTCATCATCTTCAATTAAAGTTAATGAAGGCAGAGATTCATCAAATGCAACATGCATGGATTCTTCAATAGTCAATGTTGACTTGTTGAAGATCCTATATGCCTTACTCCTATTTGAGTATTCTATAAAGATACCTTCATTAGATCTAGGATCAAACTTATCTAAGTTATGTTTACTATTCAGAATAAAACACTTACATCCAAATATTTTGAAGTAAGATACTTTAGGAATTTTATCAAAAAATAGCTCATAACATGTTTTTTAAGCTTAGGCCTAATCAATATTCTATTTAAAACATAACAAGCTGTAGCAACGGCTTCAGCCCAAAAATACTTAGGTAAATTATTTTCAACAAGCATGGTACATGCACACTCTTGCATAGTCCTATTCTTTCTTTCGACCACTCCATTTTGTGGTGAAGCTCTAGAAAATGCAAATGAATGAGTTATACCATTCTTGTTGCAATATTCTGCAAACGTTTTATTCTCAAATTCTCCACCATGATCACTTCTAATTGTGACTATGGTTAGAGACTTTTGATTTTGAATTCATTTACAAAAATTAGCAATTTCAACAAAAGCATCATTCTTATGTTTTAAAAGAAAGTCCAAGTGAATAAAAATCATCTAATAAAACAAATACATACCTACTTTTATTTAAAGAAGCAACTCTAGTAGGGCCAAATAAATTCATGTGGATTAATTCGCGAGGCCTACTAGTAGAAATTACTTCTTTTGTTTTAAAAGTAGATTTAATTTGTTTACCTAGTTGACATGCATCACATAACTTATCCTTTTTATAGGATAGTCTTGGTAGCCCTTTAACTAGGTTATACTTAGACAAATTAGTAAGAGTTTTCGTATTCACATGGCCAAATCGCTTATGCCATACCCAATAATCATTATTAGAAGCTTCTAAGCAGAAATCATTCAAAAAATCATATGACTTTAAACACAATTCGTAAATGTTATTCTTCCTAAATCCTTGAAAAATTATATTTTACATGGTAGAGTCATAAATTAAACATGCATCTTTTTCAAACATGATTTTATATCCCTTATCACATAGTTGGCTAATACTTAACAAGTTATGCTTAAGTCCACTAACTAGAAAAACATCTTCTATTGACGGGTTAGTGTGCTTACCGACCATGCCTATTCCAATCACCTTCCCTTTGTTGTTGACACCGAATGTGACTGTTCCTCCATCAATTTCTTGTATGGAAGATAGGAGGTTTGCATGACCAGTCGTGTGCTTTGAGCATCCGCTGTCAAGTACCCACCGATCTCTTTTAGGTACCTATAAAATTTCTAATGTGAATATGGTACCTTTTTCATTGGGTCTAAAAGAGATTAGTTTATGGGAAACCAAACCCAAAAAGAGTTTGATTTTCCACCAAATGCAGAAATATAGTTAATAGAATTACATACAGAAAGAATGTATGAATTATGTAAGTAATTCTATCTTTCGGACTCAGATTGACTGGAACCCATATATTTTTGCTCTGTCCAGTCGACTTTATCAAACCTTTCAGTTGACTGTTACTGAAATCCAGTCAACTGGGAGGTAGGATAGCTCGACTTATCTGAGGTTTTTTGTTTCTTTGAATGAAACTCAGAACCTCTGGACAGGCGACTGATACTTGGGTTCAGTCGACTCGTCTGAACTATAGATTTACCTTTATCATTAAAATTTACAGTTTTAGGCTTCTCAAAGAACTCATACAGTTTATTCTTAACACTAGACATAGATACAGATTTATTTACACTAGTGTTCTTAGAAACATGAGGTCTTTCAAGCGACTTTTGAAAACCAAGTCCAAATCTTTTATTGGTTTGTACTTGATTTTGGAGAACATCATTTAAATTCTCCTTTTCTTTATTAAATTTAGATACATTCTTGAATATCTCTTCATAATTTTTCTTTAGAGACACAAGATCTATATCTAAACTAGAAATACGAGAATTTAAAGATTTCACTTCTTTATCAAGGTCAAGATTTTCTTGGAAAAGTATTTGATTTACTTTCTCCAAGTTCTTAACTCTAATTTTTTCTTTCTTAAGCTCTAGAAAAATCTCGTTGAAAGCATCAAGCAAATCATTAGAATCATAATCATCACTTACTTGATTTTGAGATGCCATAAAGCAAACGTTAGCAACCTCGTTTGTCTCTTCATTTTCTTCTTTCGATGAAGAGTCGCTATCATCCCGAGTTGCTTGGTATGCCTTTTTGTTCTTCATGAACTTGTTCTTTATGTACTTGTCCTTCTTCAAGTTGGAAGCCTTTCCTTTTAGATTTAGCGTTCTCTAGTGGAGAATCCTTCTTCATATGACATGTTTTGTTACACATGAAACAAGTTGGAAGTTCATTAGTATCCTTAGATTTTGAATTAAACTTACCTTTCCTTAGGAACTTTTCGAACTTTCTCGTGAACATGGCTATCTCCTCCTCATCTTCTTCTTCATCCTCGGAGTCCGACATGGCTTTGAATGCTAGTGTCTTTTTCTTTGATTGTTGAGATTCTAGATCCTTCTTGCGTTCTTCAAGTTGTACCTCATACGCCATAAGATTTCCCACAAGACTCTCAAGAGAAAGTTTTGTTAAATCGTTGGCATCTTCTATGGCGGTGGTCTTCTTCTTCCATTCGGGGGTTAGTGCACAAAGAACTTTCTCACCATTTCGGCTTGAGTGTATGTCTTTCCAAGTGCCACAAGTGAATTTGTAATGTCCGTGAACCTTGTAATCATCTCAGACACATTCTCGTTCTCCTTCATGCGGAACGTCTCGAACCTGTGAACAAGAACAGATATTTTAGATTCTTTTATTCTATTTGTTCCTTCATGAGCTACCTCGAGTGTGTGCCAAATTTGATGTGCGGTTGTTGCATTGGACACACGGTTAAACTCCTCATTTGTAAGGGCACAAAATAACGCGTTCATCGCCTTTGCATTGTTCATTGTTTGGCTCTTCATGTCATCGTTCCATTGTGCATATGGAATGGTAGGAGAGGTGTACTCGGTCTCCATCATGTTTCATATCTCATAGTTGATGGACTGAAGGTAGATCTTCATTCTACACTTCCAATAATTGTAATTGGTTTCATCGAAGAGGGGTGGCCTTTGTGTGGATTGGCCTTCGTGGTATTGGTTTGCATTAGAATTAGTTGCCATTTCACTCAACCAGGCTCTGATACCAAGTATTGGATCCTGTAGGCAAAGCAAGAAACACTAGAGGGGGGGTGAATAATGCTGTATACAAATTAAAAACAAAATTGAACTTTTTCTTCTGTTCAGTCGACATGAAAAGAGAAATAAGTCAACTGAGGCGTCAAATTAGAAGAGTATTTTAGACAAGTCCGATCAGTCGACTTATAGCGGGAAACAGCTGACTTGCCAGACAATTTTTTGAAGAGTATATCATACCTGTCTGACCAGTCGACTTAAAGAGGAGATGCAGTCGACTGTCCAGACAAGTTTCACAGAGTAATTAAAAAAGCAAGAAAATGCAAGTTCAAAGAAATATAACCACAGAGTGCACACGATGTATCCTGGTTCGGTCCTCCTGACCTACATCCAGTCCCCAAGCAACCTACTTGAGATTTTCCACTATTCTTGAGAAAAATGCAAGAATACCCTACGATATTTAGACAACAACCTTGTCCAACCCGTAGACCTCTCTCACCACTAGAGAGAGCAAACCCACTCTTCCATCAAGAGTGAAAAACTGACTCTACAACCTAGAGCCCTACTCTCCAACCGAAAGGACCACTCTCACAACCTGAGAGTGAAGTGTGAGAGTGAAGAACAACAACAAAAGAGTTACAATCAACCTATAGCCTTGTTTTGTGATTTGTGATTTTTGTAAGTGGCTATTTGGTCAACTTCTGAATTCAGTCCAAATTCAATGTTATATTGGACTGAAAATCAGAGAACCAAGACTTAGAAGATTAGAGTGCTAGTTTGAATACTTGTTCTTTTGAAAGCAATAAACTTAAACTTTTTTATCAAATGCTTGGAACCTTTCAATGGTGACTCCTAGGCTCTATTTATAGAGAGGAATCCCTTGAACGTTGTAAATCAGTTTATAAAACTGATTTAAAATGGATATAATCTTTTGAACTTCAAAAAACAAGTTTTCAATTCTGAAATCTGTCGAAACGAATTGAACAGTCGACTGGGTTGCCATGATCAGTCGACTGGTCAGAGTTTGAAAGAGTTCAGTCAGTTTCGTACTGGTACAGTCGACTGGTGCCATAAGGCAGTCAACTGGTACTTAACAGCTGATCTAATTCAAACTGTTTCGACTTTTAATCTTTTGAAAAACACTCAATTATAAAGATGTGTGAGTGTGTGTGTGTGTGTGTGTGTGTGTGTGTGTGATAAGGCTGTACATTAATCTAAGACTCAAAAGAAGGAAAATTACAATTGTTTTACAAGATAAGTAATATAACACATTGGAGCATAGGTCTTATCTTGAGTCTTGAGTCTTGAGATGGAGCTTTAGCCTATCTTTGTCTTTGAAGCTTTCTTGATCAATCTTGAGCTTTAGAACCTTGAGAGCTTCATTTGAACACTTTGCCTGCAATATACAAGAGGTAGCACAACAACTTTGCATTGTGTTGTAATTATCAAAATCAAGAATCAACAGTACCACCATCACCATCATCGCCACCTCCAGTCCTCCATTGACACCCGCAGTCATTCCTAGTCCACCATCGACCTCCCATCGCCGTCGCTTCCCCACCGCGACCACCATCACTTCAACCACCTGCACCATCATCCTCATCCCCTGCTTCCATCGCACTCATTGACCACCATCACCGCACTCCAGTCCCCGTGAACCCATCGCCTTTCCTCCATCCTCGTCTCCACCTACTACGCCTCCACTGAACACCCCATGTAACGCCCCGAATCCCAACACACTGAATTCGAGATGTTCTACAGGATCTTTTCACTTTCTTTGAGTACAATTTTACAAGGAAATTCAAATCTTTCTTTTTACATCAGAGTTACATCAATATTACACTTTTCTTTTGCACAGCGGAAGTAAAATTTACAACAATTAAACAAATGTACAACAACATGGTAAAATCTTTATGCATCCATTCCTCTTACACATGCAATTACCTGCATACAAACTATGGGTACGTCAGTTTATTCAACCGACGATAATTATACATGGCCATCCTCTCTATGCCAGAAACAGTATAACGAATCTCATTTCTTAACAAATCACAAACTTGTTCATAGTAAGAATACAATTCAAAAGAGAACTCTTAATGATGTCGTGTCGTGATTGTGCACTTAATCCTTAATGCAATTATTTAATTCACATGACACTAATGCGCACTTGTTCGGATTCTATGCATCCCATACTACATAGGTCGGAGGGCAAGCCTCTTAACCGTTCTTCATTTTTGTAGGGTTCAATCCCTCGCCATGACTTAAACTACTTCTGTAATTACAGTGAGTATCCTAGATGATCTATGAGTACAAGCACGTATCCTGGCCCCTGGAGTAGAATTCCGCGCCATGTCTTGACTCATCAAGCATGCATTCTGCGGCAATTCAGCCTCCTCCCTGAACACGATCCTCTTGCAGTCACCAAACACCCCACAAGCGTGACTAAAGTCCGATCATTCTGAGTTGTGCCCGCGCCATGTCTTGACTCATCAAGCATGCATTCTGCGGCTCACACACCCGCACCGTAAACTCTAGTTCTCATACTTATATTTTTCTCTTACTTTCATCACCTCTTCACTATGTACTAAATATTAGAATCATGAATAAAAATCAAAGTTCTAGAGTTAGCCTCTCCACCAAACCGGACTTATCATTTCATTTCAATACATGACCATCCTTGGTCTTCTTTTCAATTTCATTTCATTTCCTTCATTTCACTGCCGGGGGAGACTTAGCTACTCTTCGTTTCAATTTCCAATTCACAATTTCTAATTGAGCACTTTCAGCTCATAATTCATTTAGAGTCTCACAGACTTTCTTATCATGATCTTAGTCTTTCATGTTCATTTAATTCTCAATTCCCATTTATGATTCATTTTACCTAAATCCACACAGTCATAAAAAGAGTTCATAGATTTCAATCATAAAGTTCACAACTTCCAACAGCAATAAATAAAATGAAATCTCATACATATCAAAGTCCACTCTGTACAGTCGACTTGGAAGGACACCAGTCGACTCATACAGTCAATACAGGTTCATCATAAATACTCGGGATAGTCGACTGCTGCACACGGTCAGTAGGCTGTCCCGCAACCTTTCATTTTCACAGTCATCCACGTGACAGTCGACTGTTCAGCCACCAGTCGTCTGTCCTGGGATTTTTAACAGCACATTTCTAAGTTCATCTCAGTCGACTGGCTACACGCACTAAGTCGACTGGACAGTTTCATAATTCAAAAACAGAAATTATCTTTTCAACCGTTCTCACATGCATTTTCATTACAGCATACATACATTCACATTTCATAAACACCACACTTCTTACTTGTTCAGTAGCATTGTAGCATGGAATTTCAAATTACTAATATGTTCTTTCTTTAAGGAAAACACTTTAAACATGCACTCACACTATTCATAACTTTCTTACGAAGATGAAGATGTAAATCTCAAGTCATTATACTAGGTCAACATAATGGAATATCTCATTTCATGGAATTGCCGAATATTCATACTTAAATCGATGCACCAGTCGGCTGAACACCTTGTCAGTCGACTGCACCGACAGTTCTTAGTTTTGTCAATCATCGCTAGTTCTTTTCATCCATTCACCTTCCCTCCATCATATGTGTCATAGGGAAAATATAAAATTAGTGATCACAGGATTACGTCTATTTGCACATATATTTATTACCACATCATGAAAAATAATTGTCTCGTACCAGTCGACTGGTTCATGCGACAGTCGACTGTACCGACTCATTCGTTCTTGTTATCAACAGCATGCTCAGGCAATTTCTAATACATTAAATTTACTTTTCATAACATGGCAGCAATTATAACAATCATGGTATAATTTCTACATTAGAAGTCCTGAAAAACACCCACCTTATTTGACGAAGTAATCGAATCCAGCAAAGTTCCTCAATGCAATGCAGCACTCCTTGCTCCTTGCTCCTTGTTCCACACTGAAGCCTTCAGAATGCTACTCGGTCCCCCACAGAAAAGCACACACACACACAACTCTCACAAATACTTCTCTTGAAATAATAATCTAGTGTAAAAGAAATAGAGAATGAGAGGGGGTATTTATACACAAATTAGAGTGAGATGGAGGGTTAGGATGCACTAGGGAGTTGGAAGATCAAGGGCTAGGATGGACTAGGAAGTTGTGAAAACTACCCACACCTCACATTAACCGCCCATGATCTCACACCCACTCACCACAATCCGGCCAAGCTTGTGCCTTGTGCACGTGTACATTGAGTGCACGTGTACACACAAACCACTCTACAAAATTTGTACATCAAATACCCGGTAAATAAAAAGAAAAGATGCTACACATTACAAGTTGTAGAAAATAATAATAGAGTTTAAATTCATGGGCTAAAATTAATTGGGCCAAAATAATTATTTTGTAGAAGAGATAAATAAATTAACACTTGGGCTTTTAGGGAAAAATCCTTTATAAAAACAATGCTCTTACTCATCATGTTAAAAATAATAGCCAAAATATTACACGTGCATACCACGTGCAACAAAATAAATAATCTTCATTCATTAGGAAAAATCGGGGTATTACATCACTCCCTCCTTAGAATAGTTCCGTCCCCGGAACTACAGTCAAGAGCGAGAAAACAGAAAATACAACACAACAACAAAACAAAAGATACAAAGATACAATCAAGCAAAAAGCTCAGGATAGTCCTTCAACATCCTCTCCTCAGATTCCCAAGTAGCCTCTTCAACCAAGTAGTTTCTCCAGACTACTTTGACCATCGGTATCGTCTTATTCCTCAAGACCTTCTCCCTACGGTCAACAATCTCGACAGGAGTCTCGATGTAATTCAGGTCTAACTGCAAACCTTCCGGCACCTCAGGCAAATGATGACTCGGGTCTGGAATATAACCTCTCAGCATAGACACATGGAAGACATTGTGCATCTGAGACAACTCTCCCGGTAATTCAAGCCGGTAAGCAGTTTTCCCGATCCTTTTCGATATCTTATATGGGCCTATAAACCTCGGGGCTAACTTCCCGCCTTTGCCAAATCGAACCACACCTTTGCTGGGCGATACCTTCAGAAAGACGAAGTCACCAACCTCAAACTCAAGATCCCTTCTCTGGTTGTCTGCATAGCTTTTCTGCCTGCTCTGAGCTTCTACCAACCTTTTCCTGATCAGATCAATCTTCTCAGAAGTCAGTTGTACAAGCTCAGGACCAAACAACTGCCGCTCCCCAACTTCATACCAACAAACAGGAGTCCTGCACTTCCTGCCATACAAAGCTTCGTACGGCGCCATCCCGATGCTAGCCTGAAAACTTTTGTTGTAAGCAAATTCTACCAAAGGTAAATGCCTTTCCCAACTGCCTCCAAAGTCTAGTATACAACACCGAAGCATATCCTCAAGAATACGGTTGACTCTCTCGGTCTGCCCGTCGGTTTGCGGATGAAAAGCAGTGCTGAAATCTGTCTTGGTACCCAAAGCTGTCTGAAGACTCCTCCAGAAATGCGAAGTAAACCGTGCATCCCGATCAGACACAATAGTTGAGGGAACACCATGAAGTCGGACAATCTCACCAACATACATCTCAGCCAACTTGTCCATCGAAGCAGTGAGTTTCATCGCCAAAAAGTGAGCGGACTTGGTTAGTTGATCGACTATGACCCAAATTGCATCGTTGCCATTAGGATTCTTAGGCAATCCCGTAATGAAATCCATACTGATGTTATCCCACTTCCATTCCGGAATAGGTAACGGCTGTAATAGACCTCCGGGTCTCTGATTTTCGGCTTTGACCTGCTGACAAACCTCACACTTCGCAACAAAATCAGCCACATCCCGCTTCAAACCTGACCACCAGAAATGCTGTTTGATATCTTTGTACATCTTAGTACTCCCAGAATGTACCGACAAAAGAGTAGCATGCACCTCCTGAAGAATACTCTCTTTCAGGTCCACCTGATTTGGAACACACAGCCTATCTCCGAACCACAGCACTCCATTCCTGATTTGAAATCCGGGCAACCTGCCAGCACCAACTTGCTCCTTCATCTTCAAAACATCAGCATCAACCTCCTGACTTGCAATGATCTTTGCATTCAAAGTATGCTAAAGCCTCAACTGAGCCAAAGATGCTCCCAATCCTTGCAAGACAACTTCAATACCTGCTCGGTCCAACTCCTCAATCAAATGCCTCTGAGTTGTAATCAGACTGGCCAAACTGCTCTTGCGACTAAGTGCATCGGCAACAACATTAGCCTTTCCAGGATGATACTTGATCTCAGGTCGCATATCCTCGAGCACTTCCAACCATCTCCGCTACCTCAGATTGAGATCACTCTGCTGATATATATACTTCAAGCTCTTGTGGTCTGTGTACATGTTCAACTTCTCACCGTACACATAGTGCCTCCATTGCTTCAAAGCAAAGATAATCGCAGCCAACTCCAGATCATGAGTCGGATAATTCTTCTCATGCGGTCGTAGTTGCCTAGACCCATAAGCGATTACTCTACCTTCTTGCATTAAGACACAACCAAGCCCCCGATGTGAAGCATCGCTATAAACATCATACTCAACACCCGCTCTCGGCAAAGCCAAAATAGGTGCAGTAGTCAGCCTATCTTTCAACTCCTAAAAACTCGCCTCACATTGCTCAGTCCACTTGAAGCTCACATTCTTCTTGGTCAGTCCAGTAAGCGGTACAGCTATCTGAGCATAACCTTGAATGAATCTCCTGTAGTATCCAGTCATCCCAAGGAAACTTCTGACTTCCTTCACTGTAGTAGGCCTAGCCCAATCTCTCACTGCCTCTATCTTCTGAGGGTCAGTTGCCACTCCCTCCTTAGAAAGGATATGACCTAGGAATGCTACTTCAGATTTCCAGAAATCACACTTGGATAACTTGGTGTACAACTTCTGCTCTTCCAACTTCTGCAAAACTGCCGCCAGATGCTCAGTATGCTCCCCTTCTGACTTGGAGTACACGAGAATATCGTCGATAAACACCACGACGAAAGAATCAATGAACGGCCTCAGAACTCTGTTCATCAAATCCATGAAGATTGCAGGTGCATTTGTCACTCCGAATGGCATAACTAAGAATTCGTAATGCCCATGCCGAGTTCTAAATGCAGTTTTGTGCACATCTTCAGCTTTCACTCGCACTTGGTGATACCCTGATCGAAGATCTATTTTGGAGAATACAGCTACTCCTTGTAGACGATCGAACAAATCATCAATTCGAGGAATCGGATACTTATTCTGAACAGTGACCTTATTCAGCTCTCGGTAATCGATACATATTCTCATCGATCCATCCTTCTTCTTTACCAGAAGCACTGGTGCTCTCCAAGGTGACGCACTAGATTGAATAAAGCCTTTTCCCAATAGTTCCTCAATCTGCCGTTTCACCTCATCCTGTTCCACTGGAGCCATCCTATACGGTGCCTTAGAAATGGGTGCACTTCCCGGCTGAACAGTGATGCTGAACTCTACATCACGATGCGGAGGTAACCTAGGAAAATCTTCCAAGAACACAGTCGGATAGTCCCGAACTACAGGAATCCCTTGCAATTCCACAGGAGTCTCTTCCTTGCGGATAGTTGCCACCAGCTTAGCACACTTCTGCTTCCCTTGGAAAGTGACTTCAGGTCCACCTGGAGCCTTCACTGTTACGGTCTTGGTCTTGCACTCGATGCTTGCACTGTACACCGACATCCAATCAATGCCAATGATAACATCGACTCCCAAGATAGTCAGCTCGATCAGTTCAATGCCAAAGATTCTATCTCCAATCACAATCTTGCAATCAGCGTAATACCGATCAGTGGTCAAAGTTTCCCCTGATGGAGTAGCTACTGCTAAGATCTTGCCTGGAAAAATCTTCGGTTCCACCCCCAACACTTTAGCAAATCTAGGAGACACAAAAGTATGAGAGGATCCAGTATCGAACAATACAACAGCTTTCTTTCCATTAAGATAGAGTTCTCCTGTTACATAATACACACCTTTACATAACAGTTTCACAATATGAACGGGAAGAAGAAATGACAAAACCACTAAACATCAGCCCTCGTACCAGAGATGACCTGATCTGCTTCCTCAGCATCAGCTTCCGTCAAAGCAAATACTCGCCCTGACTGGTACGGCCTCTTCCCAGTCTGCTGTATTGGCACATTGTGATTGCCAGCCCGTAGTTTGAGACATCGAGATTGGTAATGTCCCACTTCCCCACAGTTATAACAGGTGACTGCAGAAGGTCTCCCCACATTGTTTCCAGGTCCTCCAGCTACACTAACTGCCTTCGCCCCTGTCGGTTTGAACCTTTGTGCAGATGGTTGTCCCTTGAAACTCCCCGATTGTGCAGGCCTCTTCCCGGACTGCCAGTTGTTCCTCTGGTGCTGAGCAACATAGAACTGCTCCATATCCGCTTCCGTTGCTGCTGCCCTCTTGACCAGCTTATCGAATCGCCTGACACCGAGGGGTATCATCCGGGATCTCAAGCTTGGCCTCAACCCATGCTCGAATTTGCGAGCCTTCTTAGCCTCATCCATCACCAGTTCAGGTGCATACCTAGAGAGCTGAGTAAACTTAGTCTCATACTCCCTCACTGACATGCTGCCTTGCTGAAGTGACAGAAACTCCATTGCCTTCTTCTCCTGGACGTCGGAGGGAAAATAGTGGCTACGGAATTCTTCCAGAAATTCCTCCCAGTCGAGCAACAAGCCTCCCATGGTCCTCTTCACCGACTGCCACCAAACAGCCGCATCCTTCTCGAATTGCAAAGTCGCCAACTTGACCTTGCTGCCCTCCGGTGTCTCCAACACCTCGAAGATCGTCTCCACTTGCCGAATCTAGTTGTCAGCCGCATCTGGGTCTGACTTTTCCTCGAACACTGGTGGTTTCATTCTCTTGAACGATTCCACTAGCTTAATTGCCTCAGGTACTGGATTCACCGGCCCTCTTCCTTGATTCATGGCCACTGCATTCAACGTCTGGTAAACCCTTGCAAGTTCGGTCTCCAGATCCAACCCCTCACCATTCCTAGCTCCTCTTCTCGAAATATTCTGATGCAAAAGATCCATTAAATTCAAAGTATAAGAAAAGAACTTAAATCAACTTGCATTTCATTGAATTCCAAAGTTTATACATTCGAATTAAAAAACATTTTTGACATCAGAAATGAAAGAAATAGAAGCTACAACAATCTAACTCCTACAGGTCCTCTTCGCTGCTCGAAGTTCTTCCCGCAGTTCATCCACTTCATCCTTCAGCACATCCGGCAGGTTCTTTCTCTTCTCAAGTTCCCACACCCGGTGACTGAGAACAGAGAAATCGTCCTTTCGCTTCGCCAGCTGAGCTTCCAAAACTCCAACTCTCTCTTTCAGGGTCTCCACCTGCCTCTGAAGAGAAGCCACAGTGCTACTCAGAGCTGGTCCCTCTTCTTCATCGGAAGAAGAATCGTCAGATGAATCTGGAGGTAGGGTAATCTCTCGAGATTCAGGCCACTCCTCATCATCAGAATCTGCTTGCCCAGGATGATACTCGTCCTTAGAATCAGCCTGTCCAGGATGGTACTCTTCCTCAATAATATGCCAGTCGTCGCCTCCAGCAGGATCGAAGTGATCAGCCATCTTAGAATAGAGAGGAAGAAGCATAAACCATAGAGCAACACAAATGTAAGTCACTTACATTTAAATCTCTAAACTCAAACACACACTCTAATGTCCACTTCTAGGGTGTCGTTCCTTATAAATTTGTACAAGTGTGAAAGCGTAGAACGCGTGGCTCTGATACCACTCGGTAACGCCCCGAATCCCAACACACTGAATTCGAGATGTTCTACAGGATCTTTTCACTTTCTTTGAGTACAACTTTACAAGGAAATTCAAATCTTTCTTTTTACATCAGAGTTACATCAATATTATACTTTTCTTTTGCACAGCGGAAGTAAAATTTACAACAATTAAACAAACGTACAACAATATGGTAAAATCTTTATGCATCCATTCCTCTTACACATGCAATTACCTGCATACAAACTATGGGTACGTCAGTTTATTCAACCGACGATAATTATACATGGCCATCCTCTCTATGCCAGAAACAGTATAACGAATCTCATTTCTTAACAAATCACAAACTTGTTCATAGTAAGAATACAATTCAAAAGAGAACTCTTAATGATGTCGTGTCGTGATTGTGCACTTAATCCTCAATGCAATTATTTAATTCACATAACACTAATGCGCACTTGTTCGGATTCGATGCATCCCATACTACATAGGTCCGAGGGCAAGCCTCTTAACCGTTCTTCATTTTTGTAGGGTTCAATCCCTCGCCATGACTTAAACTACTTCTGTAATTACAGTGAGTATCCTAGAAGATCTATGAGTACAAGCACGTATCCTGGCCCCTGGAGTAGAATTCCGCGCCATGTCTTGACTCATCAAGCATGCATTCTGCAGCAATTCAGCCTCCTCCCTGAACACGATCCTCTTGCAGTCACCAAACACCCCACAAGCGTGACAAAGTTCGATCATTCTGAGTTGTGCCCGCGCCATGTCTTGACTCATCAAGCATGCATTCTGCGGCTCACACACCCGCATCGTAAACTCTAGTTCTCATACTTATGTTTTTCTCTCACTTTCATCACCTCTTCACTATGTACTAAATATTAGAATCATGAATAAAAATCAAAGCTCTAGAGTTAGCCTCTCCACCAAACCAGACTTATCATTTCATTTCAATACATGACCATCCTTGGTCTTCTTTTCAATTTCATTTCATTTCCTTCATTTCACTGCCGGGGGAGACTTAGCTACTCTTCGTTTCAATTTCCAATTCACAATTTCTAATTGAGCACTTTCAGCTCATAATTCATTTAGAGTCTTACAGACTTTCTTATCATGATCTTAGTCTTTCATGTTCATTTAATTCTCAATTCCCATTTATGATTCATTTTACATAAATCCACACAGTCATAAAAAGAGTTCATAGATTTCAATCATAAAGTTCACAACTTCCAACAGCAATAAATAAAATGAAATCTCATACATATCAAAGTCCACTCTGTACAGTCGACTTGGAAGGACACCAGTCGACTCATACAGTCAATACAGGTTCATCATAAATACTCGGGATAGTCGACTGCTGCACACGGTCAGTCGGCTATCCGGCAACCTTTCATGTTCACAGTCATCCACGTGACAGTCGACTGTTCAGCCACCAGTCGTCTGTCCTGGGATTTTTAACAGCACATTTCTAAGTTCAGCTCAGTCGACTGGCTACACGCACTGTCGACTGGACAGTTTCATAATTCAAAAACAGAAATTATCTTTTCAACCGTTCTCACATGCATTTTCATTACAGCATACATACATTCACATTTCATAAATACCACACTTCTTACTTGTTCAGTAGCATTGTAGCATGGAATTTCAAATTACTAATATGTTCTTTCTTTAAGGAAAACACTTTAAACATGCACTCACACTATTCATAACTTTCTTACGAAGATGAAGATGTAAATCTCAAGTCATTATACTAGGTCAACATAATGGAATATCTCATTTCATGGAATTGCCGAATATTCATACTTAAATCGATGCACCAGTCGGCTGAACACCTTGTCAGTCGACTGCACCGACAGTTCTTAGTTTTGTCAATCATCGCTAGTTCTTTTCATCCATTCACCTTCCCTCCATCATATGTGTCATAGGGAAAATATAAAATTAGTTATCACAAGATTACGTCTATTTGCACATATATTTATTACCACATCATGAAAAATAATTGTCTCGTACCAGTCGACTGGTTCATGCGACAGTCGACTGTACCGACTCATTCGTTCTTGTTATCAACAGCATGCTCAGGCAATTTCTAATACATTAAATTTACTTTTCATAATATGGCAGCAATTATAACAATCATGGTATAATTTCTACATTAGAAGTCCTGAAAAACACCCACCTTATTTGACGAAGTAATCGAATCCAGCAAAGTTCCTCAATGCAATGCAGCACTCCTTGCTCCTTGCTCCTTGTTCCACACTGAAGCCTTCAGAATGCTACTCGGTCCCCCACAGAAAAGCACACACACACACAACTCTCACAAATACTTCTCTTGAAATAATAATCTAGTGTAAAAGAAATAGAGAATGAGAGGGGGTATTTATACACAAATTAGAGTGAGATGGAGGGTTAGGATGCACTAGGGAGTTGGAAGATCAAGGGCTAGGATGGACTAGGAAGTTGTGAAAACTACCCACACCTCACATTAACCGCCCATGATCTCACACCCACTCACCACAATCCGGCCAAGCTTGTGCCTTGTGCACGTGTACATTGAGTGCACGTGTACACACAAACCACTCTACAAAATTTGTACATCAAATACCCGGTAAATAAAAAGAAAAGATGCTACACATTACAAGTTGTAGAAAATAATAATAGAGTTTAAATTCATGGGCTAAAATTAATTGGGCCAAAATAATTATTTTGTAGAAGAGATAAATAAATTAACACTTGGGCTTTTAGGGAAAAATCCTTTATAAAAACAATGCTCTTACTCATCATGTTGAAAATAATAGCCAAAATATTACACGTGCATACCACGTGCAACAAAATAAATAATCTTCATTCATTAGGAAAAATCGGGGTATTACACCCCACCATTGCTTCACCTCGTCGACCTCCTCCCGACCACTCACAGCCTGCCCTTTCGCCGTCAGCAGCTCAATCACTGCACTCTGAACTCATCCCCTGCACCGATCGCCTCACCTTCCTATAGCCGCTACCCTGCATCCCGCAACCTTCTCGACCCCCATCTCCAGTAACCCCGAGCGCACCCCATTCCCTACCTCCAGCCTCCGTGCCGTTGCCGTGTTGCTGTTGTCGCACTCGTACTTGCTGTCGTTGTTGTCACTGTTGTCGACTGCCGATGTTACTGCTGTTGTAGCTATTGCAATTGCTATTTGCTAAGCTCGGTGTTTGCTGTCTCGTGCTTTACACATGCTTCCGTACATGTAGTTTGCACGTGCATCGTTGCCGTTGGGATTCTCATCCTGTTATTCTATTATAGTCGAATTAACCATGTAACTGCAAGTCCACTTGAACACCGTTGTTATTCTAGTATAAGATCATTTGATCCCCGCAGTAGTCCATATTTTAATTATCCAATTTATTTGCTTGATATTAGTCAAAGAGGTTATCACGGATCCATCGGCTAAACCACGTGATAACTCTCTTTTCGTGCTATTATCTTTGACTCAAACCCAAACTTGATTACACGTCATCATATGCATACTACTTATATACAAACTAGAGACATGATTATAGAGAATGATAATCGGATGCTTTTGTTTGTATATGAAGTCGTATTGAGATTCGTGAGTTTACATGCCATGATTATAATCATCTTGCTTTGTCTATGGTAGAATTTCATCCTAATATTAAGTAGAATTTCCTGTTAATTATTCGCCATGAAATTATATGCTTGCATGTTTGAATCATTGCTTATTCATATTAATTAACTTGCTGGCCTGCTGTCTACTCAATGTTGCATTAAACATTTGAATCAGTTGTTGTAAGAATTTAATAAAACCTTGTACATAAAAATTGTAGCATGTGAATCTACTTTTTAGAACATTTAATGGATCTAAATTCTGATATATAATCTGTAAGATATCAGACTTTTAATGCTGCTAGGTCTAGACTTCCAGATTTGCTGTTTACATGCATATCGTTGTGAATTAGTAATTGAAAGGAAATGTTAACAATAGAATTAAAATTTGAAATTAATCTGACTGTAACTAGACATGATTAGGTGTCACCCTGAATTTTTCTAGAATTATTTGATGAATATGTAGACTCGATATGTACATGTAAAGATGACTCTAAGTTTCTACCTGAACATAAAAGCAGTAGAAAATATGATTTTACCCCTAGTTTCTGTACTTATCATATGTCATGTGTACATGCTCTGGAACCGGCAGTGAGTCTAGTTTCTAGAACTCCTGATGGATCCTGATTTTCCTTCCTGTAGCAACGAGAATCCCTGTTTTGGTACAGCAACATCTTGCTGTCCAGAAGTATGTCTTTGTATTGATTTGATATTAACATGTTGAGCTTACACTTAACAAGTATGATTAGTCACACCTTGCATGACACAACCTTGACATCTTCTTACATGCTCACATTAGGATGTAATAAAATATTAACAAGTCGGGGTATTAAGAGTTCACTTGGTAGTGAATATTGGAGACTGTACTCGGTATGTGCCTTATTGTTACATTGATTATTGTTGTGGAAGGTGGAGTATCGATTGTTAATTATTGATTGTTAATTACTGTTTATCGATGCCGAGTACATAATCGATAGAGTTCACAATCATAGTCTAAAACGATCACTGTTTGCATGCACCGAACCTGTGGTATGGGCACAGTACTACGTGCATTAGATTGTTTAATAAAAGACTAATACATCTAGATTGTCACTTACATTCTTGATCTTGAATATTGCCATCGATCTCGATCATTGATTGTAACCATTGATTCTTGCATGATTAATTATAGACCCTTGATCTAGGGTTGGCAAACGGGTCGACCGGGCCGGGTCGGGTTGAACCCGTTCGAGTTGGAACCCAACTAGGGCGGGTTCAAGTCGGGTCTGAGTGGCAACCGGTCCGGATCGGGCCGGGTTGAAATTGCAAAAACTCGATCCGCTTAACCCGTGAACCCATTCGGGTCCAACCCGGGTCGGGTTAGATCAGGTCGCGGGTTGGCCCGTCTATTTTTTTTTTAAACTTAAAAAAATGTAATTTTAATAATAATTAAAAAATGTAATAATAATAATAAGAATCAAAGAGTGAAACTGCCAACGAAAAATGTATATATTATTAATATGATTTCAACTTATACAAGTTTCCAATTTTTTAATAAGAAACAAAGATTTTCTACAAATTTGTTTTATACAATATTAAATTTCTTCGATACAATTTCAATTTTCTTCGATTATCCTAATTTTTATAACAAACAAAGATTTTATACAATTTTTTATACATTTACAATTTTCTTCAATTTGTTGTTGTGTTGTTGGTCTTTAATTCTTCATGTTGGTTGCTATTGTTATTGTTTTTGTTCTTCGGGCGAGTTGCTTCCACTTGTAGACGTATCGAACCCTTTTCCTTGAGTCCTATCTTCGGCCTTCATCCAGTCTTCCGTACATACGAGCATCTCCAATGATTGGGGCTTCAAATGATTCCTGTAATCGGTTAAATCCTGCCACTTGTAGAAAATGCACTTTCTGAGGCAACTGTAGAGACAGGAGGAGTTAGTAGATCTTTAGCCATATATTTAAGAATACTATAAGTATGTTCATGGTCTTTCCACCATTATAAATATCAAGTGTAGAAGTAAAACTTTCAGAATCTTGTTGATTATACCAATGTAATTTATTTGGTTGATTAGTCCTAGATTTTTTTGATTGAAGTTGTGCAAGTAAATTAAATGTGGCATCATCTAATTTATTCTTACCCTTACCTCTAGAAGTAGCAGAAGAATAACTAACTAAAGTAGTTGTACGACTAGATGCTAAACTTCTATCATAAAAATCATACAAGTTATTTAATGTCATTTCAAAACTAGCTAAAAATGTTTGGCAATCAATTTCAGATTCATCTCCTAGTAAAGTAAAAAATATTTTAATCAAACTCTTCGTACCTTCTAATTTGATACGAGGATCCATCACAGTAACAATACAATACAACATAGGAAGTGGACTAAAATACTTCAAAAATTTGGTATATGCAGGTTTCACAATATGACCAATAAAAGCATCATCGATCATTTCTTTGAAAGTTTGCATCATAGTAACTATCGAAATAAAAATGCTACTAGAAGTAGATTCATAAGATTTTGAAAATTTTAAAGTTACGGTCTTAAAATATTCTAAAAATTTTAACAAAGATTCAGCAAAATACAAAGCTTCGGGAGTCATTTGAAAATTTGGCATATTTTTTGCCATACAAAAATCATTTATACATGCTTTATATTCAGTAACAACATGTAGCAAATCAAAAGTAGAGTTTCATCGGTGTTTAACATCTTTTGGAAATTTTCTAAAATGTACATTTTTAAGCCTACACCATGCTTTCCATTCTTGAAATATGGGGCCACTTAATGCAATAAAATTTACACAATTTCTAATGTTAACTATATATGGGTCGGCTATTTTTAATGCATCTTGAACACATAAATTTAAAATATAACATGCACATCTAATATGAAAAATATTGTCAGATGGAGGGTTTAATGCGGTTTGTAATATACTAATTGATGCATTGTTGTTAGATGCATTATCAAAACTTATTCACATAATTTTATCACGAATATAAAAAAAATCACAAATTTCTAAAATACGATTTGCAATTTCATTACCACTATGGGGATAGGGCAACGCGGCAAGTGATATGATCATTTTTTGAAGAATCCAATCACTATCGATCCAATGACAAGTTATTCTCATCATTGGAATATTGTTGCAACTCTTCCAACAATCGGAAGTTAAAGAAACTCTACAAATTAAACTCTATAAAATAGGAAACAAAGCTTCTCTCATTTCGATGTATATTTTAAAACAATCCGACTTTACAGTATTCCTAGAGATTCTTTTAAAATGTGGGTTTAATGCGGTTTGATTAAAATTTTCTAAGTCCCTACTCTCGGAATAGAAAAATGGTAACTCTTCCTTAATTACTAGTCGGGCCATTTCCCGATGAATATGTTCGGGATCATAAGGGTGGCTATCAACTAGACCGGTTCTAGGGTGGATTTTTTGTTGGCCGGGTAGGTCTACAAGAAGTTCCTTGTTTACATTTTGGATGTGTCGTTTTATTGTACCCGTCCCCTCACCCTTCTTCCATTTGTATGCTTTCGAACAAGTTTTACAAATTTTTATACCTACACCCAAATTTTCTTCGTCGGGAACATAGTCATAAAATTTGTGACAATCGCTTGTTTCCTCTCTAGTTTTCCTACTACTACCCAGTTGTGTTGTTTCGGTTGCTTGTGCTTGTAGTTCTTTTTCTATGTCTATGTCTCCTACAAACACATCGTGTGTACCAATGTGTCCGGTCATAGGGTACTCTTCGGCGGGCTCAATTTGTGGAACAATAGGAGGCATACGAGAAGTGCCGATGGAATCTTGTCCACTTTGGCTACAGCCACTACCTCGTAATCTAGACATGTCTATATAGAAGTGTATGTGAAAAAAATAAATACAATCTATGCGAGATAAATTTTTTTAAAAAATCTAGAAAACAATAGGTTGGTGGTGAGAGAGAAGATCAAAAAACCAATAAACAAATATGATACCATAAATTTACACTAAAAAAATATCAAGACAATAAGAGGGTTGCAAAATTTTGATACCGTATTTTGCGGATACTCGTATATAGAATGAGAATGAAAATAAAAGTAGAAGGAGAAGTAGAAATCCGGACTCGTATATAGAAAGAAAGAGAGCTTCTTTGTTGGAGCCTTAGAGGAATTGAAGACTTGAAGTAGACGTAGTTGAATGTTGAATTCGATACGATCGGAATATGTCGCTTCTATGTTGCTAGCTTCTTTGTTGATAAAATTTCAAAGAACTAAGATTGAATTGAGTAGTAGTAGTAGAAAGAGTAATAGAATAAGGTGTGAAGTTTTGAGAGTGGTTTAAGGGTATTTATAGGGGGAAAACAAAAAAAAACAAAAAACAAAAAAAAAAACAAAAAACAGCTAAAACAGCCGTCGGACCCGTGGGTTGAACGTTTGACCCGTACGGGTCCAATAGTTCGAAACCCGCGGGTTGGTGGGTGGGTTTGCCACTGTTCACTGGGTTAGCGGACCGGGTTCAACGGTTGGAAATCCATATTACTCGACCCGGGTCGACCCGCTTAGGCTCGCGGGTTCGACCCGGAACCGAACCGTAAATCAACGGTCCGGGTTTTAGCGAGCGGGTCGCCGGAAGGTCGCGGGTCAGCCCAGCCCGGTTGCCAACCCTACCTTGATCACATCATCGACCTTTGTTATTGCTCCTTGATTTGATCTAATTTATATTACTTGATACACCATATTCTCTTGCTCTCTGCTTTCACTACTTGCAATCCGAAACTTGCTCTAACGGACAATATTTTTTTCTACTTTAGATCACGAGATTGCAGGTACACACGGGATAATACCCGAAGAACTGGGTGAGCAACACTTCTAAATGGAGCTCAGGAATAGGCTGCTTGATTTTCTATTCTATTTTCCTTTTGAACCTTGATATCGTTATCGTACTTTATTTTGGGTTTTATGACCGGAATTTGTTTATCTCCCAGACGTTGGACATTGCTTTATGAGTTTATTTCATGAATCTTTTGAAGCTTATTTATTGTGTGTGGTTGCGAATATTATTCATATTGTTGAGTTACACTGGTACAGCTTATGGATGGTGGTTACATCATCCGCTGGGACTCAGCTGCGTGCCTGTGTTTTCATATAACGGGAAACAGGGTGTGACAGGAATGTACATGGATAATGGAAACAGATGCAAGTGAAGATAATTGGGGAGCAATATTAAAATTTATAGAAAAGTTTTGAGTTATTCATAATACATACAAAATTCATATTAAGAACGGATAATAACCAAGCAAAAACTTGGATTAAAAATTAATAGATCCAACTATTGCAAATAAAAAATTAATAAGTTGGCAAATGGAACTAGTATATTATGATTTTATAATAGAAAATATAAAAGGAAATGATAACATTCTAGCGGATTTTCTATCATGAAACTGACAATTTTACTTGCATGATGGAAAAAAGAGTCCAGCAAATACAACAAGTTATAGTTCTCCTCAAGAAAACTATGGAACAAATAAAAGGAGCATTTTATCAATTACAATTACAAATATGTGGACTACAAAGTCTTTTCTTCTAGCACATAAATCAGCATGCAACCGCAGAAAATATGGTGGACAATATTAGTGAAAAAATGAGAAAAATGGGCGAAGCTACTCAAACAGTAACCTCCGTTCCCGTAAATATGTATTTCCTGAATATTTTCGGTATTTTGATTATTTATAAATTAATTTTGTGCTAAACAGGTTTCGGATATTCTACTAAGTGTTTTATAATCGACGATTACATTTATTTTGAATAACGATGTATTTTCTAATTATATGTTATGTTATTATTGTTTGGATTATGTTATGTTATTATTGTTTGGATTTTAATGAACTTGTTAATCTCAAATCCTATTATTATTATTATTATTATTATTATTATTATTATTATTATTATTATTATTATTATTATTGTTGTTGTTGTTGTTGTTAAATCCCACTAGTTTGATCTATATTATATTATTTAATTATTTAAATTGAAGCCCATCATCTAAAGCCTAATTTTATATTTTGATTTTATTATTTATTAATATCTAACCTGAGCCCAAAGTTTAGCACAATCCTATAACTAATTTATTAAATTGTTTTGAGCCCATAAACCAAGCCCAAATCTAAACCCAGTACCCATATGTATTTGTATAGAATCAATCCTATATACTTACCCGTATACAAATCTCTTCACTTCCCCCACTTTGCACATCCCCTAACTACAACCCCCCCACTATCTCGACTACCTATTATTATAATTGTATTATATTATATTTATTAGTATTCTTTTTATAAACCCATCTCCCCTACTCTCTCTCCCCGTCTCCCTCTCTATTTTCCCTTGTTTCGAAACGAAACAGAGAATACTCATCCCTTCCTCAACCGCAACTGTCTCAATCACTGCGACCACCGATCGTAGCCCTTGCCGCTAGTGTCGCCACTATCGACTGCAACACCATTGCTGCTCCCCTCTATCACTGAAGCACCCCCCTGCACAGTGCTGCTGCCGTCCTCCGCCGCTCGCTGTCCAGCCATCACCTGCAGCCCTTCCTTTGTCGATCCTGCCGCTTGCTGTTGGATCCATAAGCTACTAGGTTGGCGCTTTTGGCTGGCTGCTGCTTGTGGAGAACTGCTGGTTGCTGTTCGGAGAGGGGAAGATTGCAATTTTGCTGTTGCTGTTGTGGGGAGGTGATTGGGCTGTTTAATGTTGTGTTGCTATTTTCTATTGTGGGGATCCGCTGCTGTTGAGTGTTGGAGTTCTTGCTGTTCGTTGTGCACGTGTGAGTGCACGTGTCGCCGTCGGGATTCTCACCCGTTATTCTTTTAATATTCAGAATCGTCTCCTAATAGGGAAGCATCTCTTGAACTCATTTTTATTGTTTCTAGTTCAAGAAAACACTCTTTGAAATCTGGCAAATAGTAATCAAATTGAATATCATATATAATTGAACTCCATTGTTTATTTATTGTACCATGTTCTTGATTCATAGTCTTCTCATCGTGCTATTATTGTTGACTTCAATCCCAAACCGTTAATTTATTGTACTATTGAACATTCACATATACTGTCTTGTCATTTGCTTGACTTTGTACTGAAGTTTCGACTCGGTTCCTGACATAGAAACTTAAAATCTTGCACTTAGAAATTGTAGTACACTTAGTCCATATATTGTTATGTTTTGCATATAAACCGTGTTTTCCATATTTAATGAATTGTACCATATGTATTTCATGTATTGTATAGTTTTGATATCATCTTGAAATTGTACTAGTGCTACCGATCTCATTGATTATATCTGTTGCATGAGTATTGATACCATCACCCACAGTGATCACATGCATGTTCATAACTGATTGTTAATAAAATAATTACAAGACAGGGTAATAAGGGTTGACTTAGCAGTGGATAATCTCAAAAATATACTCGGTAGGGCCCTTCTTGTTTACATGGAATATTGACATGGAACGTGGAGAAATACTTGTGAACTTGTTATCATGTTATCTTGTAATACTTGTGAACTTGTTATCATGTTATTTTGTAATACTTGTGAACTTGTTATCCTGTTATCTTGTTATCTTGTTATCATGTTATCTTGTGACATCGAGTACACGCTCTGTAGATCCCACAACGAAGTCTAAAATGAACACTATTTTGTATGCACCGAACATGTGGTATGGGACGCGGTAATACGTGCATTAGTTAGGATTGATAAAAGACTTATAGACATAAATGAAAATTGAACATTGACACTAATACTGAACACTGGTTATTAAACATTGATTTCTGATTTCTGAATTATTGATTATCAACTTTTGATTTTGTTACCGTTTATCATTTATTGACTCCGATATCGTTCCAATTTCTATTCTTATTATATAGTCCTTTATTTCCTATTTTACTGCTTTCTACTACTTGTCACCCGAAGCTTGCTCTAACGGGTTCTCTTCCTCTTTCCTTTAAGTTATGTTATAAAGGTATAGTGATGGGTAACTGAAAGAAACTCGTCGAACTATTACTGCATTGCATATTCTCGAGCTATTTGGGAAGTTCTTGTATCCCATATTTGGTTATTGGATTTTATTTTGTTTAAGTGATTATATTAATCTACGTGGTTATGATTATTTCTTTTCATGTTGTTGAGATAAGACTGGTACAGCTTATGGATGATGTTAAAACCATTCGCTGGGTCGTCATCATGGACTCGTATTCCCATATTTTGGGAAGCGAGGAGTGACACAAATAGTAAAAGAAGATGCAAATACATCTTCAAATAAAACTACATACAAGGAGACTTTGCTAACTGAGAAAACTCCTTCCAGAGTATTAAAGAAAATATTATCGTTACAATATATTGAGAAATTATGTCAAGTAACGGAGGTGAACCTATATATTAAGACTGTATCACAGCATCATATGAATAAGGCCATCATCCTACCAGGAGCTTATCCAAGAACAACATGGGCACTATTTAAAATAGGACTTATTCATTGTATTTATCCATCCAGAAAATATGAAGAACTTATCCAATTGCCAAGAGAAATATATAAAGAAGTCAAGAGTTATTTTGGTCTTACAAAAGCCTAAAAAATATATGTCAGAATGTATTCAGCAATCCCTGAGTACCTTAAAGAAAAGGAAGCACTTCCAGCAGAACATGTTATAAAAATAGGGATGACTACACAAGTAATCTACAGAGCATCTAATATTATACCATACAAAGCTGAAGAATTTAAGAAGTTAATCCCAGAAAGAAGGGCAATGGAATTCAGAAACATGTATTGTGAACTAAAAGACATCAAGTTAAGAGACATTAAGTTATGGATCTATGACTTTCAAGACCCAGAGAAAATAATAATGTATATCATACCAAAAATAAATAGCCACAAGATAAGCGTGAGCTATTCGACAGCTGGTACCAGATACTATATATAGGAGCAATGATAATTACAGAACAGACAACTAGATACTACTAAAACCAGATGAAGACAGAGCACCAACATAAATGTTGAACATGTGAATATGTGGGCTAGGAAGAATCTATTTTTCTAGACAAGTCTGCAATGACATAAATAGCGACATATTCACCTCAATTATCGGTCTATGATGTAAGTAATGAAGTAATCAGAATAATAATTGAAACTGATGTAATGAATGACGTAAGGATTCAATAATGTAAAGTCATCACTTCCCCTATAAAAGGGCATGCTTAGTAAGGAAGGAGGCAGAGAATGTTAGAGGAATAAATTCCATATAATTTAGTAAGGAGAGGTTAGTCTGTAAGAGTTTGAATTGAATAAAATATTATCTTTCTATCAGTTCTAGTATCTATCAGTGCTAATACAATATAAGGTATGATTAAGTAATCTCTTTCACAAGGGGAGAGTTATGTAAGGCTCTACCTGAAGGATCTTCTAAAAAGACCCATTTACAACCTTATATAGTTAAGCCGTACACCTAGTAGCAGGAAACGAGTTAGGTTGAATGAAGCTCTCTTGAAGAACATAGTAGTCATGAGATGGGAGGAACGTAAAAGGAGCACTGAAATCGGAGTGCATATCAAAGGTATTTTATCCACCGGTAGTAATTGGTACAAATCAACTCAAAGATGCTTAGCTAGGCTGGAAGCATGATGGGCTTTTTTGTTTGATTTATAGGGTATCCATAGAAACCTCTCCCTACTCTTGATGTCATACTTATTGTTTCAAGTTTTAAATTCACAGAATAACTAAAAAGAATAATAGATAATAATAATAGCTCCAATCATGAGTTAATTTACGAATTATTGACTAACTATCAAGGAAGTGACAGAATATGGGTTTTTGATGTTTATTATCCCCAAAGATTAACAAGCATGTATGAATTTTATGAGTTTAAATTATTTTTTCTTTAGCGAACAGAGAGCAATAATTAAAATAATAAATAAAATTAATTCAGGAGAAACTAGTGATATAAATGTCTAAATAATTGATGAACTATCTTTCTATAAAAGATATGTATTATTTTATGAAAATGGAGAACTTAGTAGTTATATATAGAGTCATACAACAGCATATACGTAATATCTTGAAGAAAACGAACATACAGAGGAAAGAAATTAACATATGGAAGAATCCCCTGTTGGGTTTCATGGTCTATCACAGAGTAAATAGACAGCAAATATAAATATATAAAAAATTCCGAAAACCAGCAATTGATTCACGTAAAAACCATAAAACGTATTAGGAGTTTTTACCTCAACGATGGAACGACTGATTCCACAATCTACCAATCATGAGTACTACAACGTTGTGGTGCCTCTACGGTATCCACATGAACGAACAATGAAATCGGGCTCTCTAGAGGCCAGTTGTGTATTGACATTACTAGTTTACATTACATCATGACATTTATTTCATATATGAGGCATTTTATTTAATGTGTTTTTTTTATTGTGATTAAATGAACATAATAAATTCCTTAGAATAATAGGTTCAGTACCATGGGATATCAAGTGCATGACTTGATTGTGAGATTTTATTGGTTGTAATCATAACAATATTCTTAAATATTCCTAGTCAAGTATTATTGTAAATTAAGACAACAATAATATATAGAGACTAGTATGTGTGTAGACTGATGACCATATCTCACGGGTCATGGATATAAGATATCAAGTCTTAACATGGGTACATATTAGAGTAATAATGTACTGGACTGATCCACCATGAGAACGTTGCATGGATCGTTACTTGAGTGTCATAAGTGGTTCTCACAGTGATCATGGGTATGTAGTACTTTGACTTGAAGTTACTACGATTTCCTACATGAGAAGTTATAAGTTTTAATGTTGTCAAATGTTGCCTGTAATAAGGAGATTATAAAGTTGACTATTGGATATACTACAAATCATGCGGATGGATATAAGTGACTTAGATAGAATTTGGCCCTCTTACATAATAGGAGAGATATCTAAGGGACCCTTGATTGAGTGAGACTGCAAAATGTATGGTCGTGCTCAAATGAGTCAATATGATATATTAAGCTCATTTATTTTAGTAAGTCTACTCAGACATCAAAAAACCAAAGATTGAACTATACAAGGGAGACACACTCTATGTCATGTGGTCAATTAAGATATCTGGACAAAGGGACTAGACTACATGGTAACATTGGTCATGGATAGGTTATGTCAAATCACTGAAATTTCTGTTACTTGAGTAGCAGTGATTTATTGCTAGATATCGCTCACTATTTGTAATACTAAAATATGATTTTTATTACTGTCAACGTAATGGGAACCTACAGGGTCACACACTTAGAATGAATCAAAAATTGGATTTAAATTCATAAGATGAATTTAATTGGGGATCCAAGGAAGACTTGGACTCGTGATATTGGTTGACATTTGATTAATTTAAATTGGCTGACAAAATTTCAAAGGCCCACACACGAATCTGACCCAGGTCAGATTGAGCCCAACAACCTCATTACTCTCTTATGGTTGATTTTCTGCACCTATATATATAATACATATCTGTGAAAAAATCACACATGAGAAAACCCCAGCCTTCACAAAAATTGTGTGAGAGAGAGATCGTGAGGAACATCCCCTTCCCGCAGCTGGCACCGCGGCGTGAGGGAAAGCTAGATTTGATCCGTTCGTGTGGATACTGTAGAGACACTGCAATATTGTAGTGCTGTGATCGACATATTGTGGAAACTGTAGATCCATCTTCAAGGTATAAATCCTAAACATGATTTATGGTTTTCGCATAGATCCATGGCTATGTTTTGATATTTTTTGTAATTTTACCATTGTGTATTTAAACTGTGATTGTCTTCGAAACCTAACAGTGGTATTAGAACCACTTGCAAAACCATAATTCGGTTATGTATAATATGTGATTATCCATGATATGTTCACACTTTTGGAAGAAAGATTCATATGTGATATAATTTTTGCAACAGTTGCTATATAAGGATTCGTTTATGTGTTGGTTATTAACACAGATGCCACACCAGGGTAGCTCTCGGTTTGGAACTATTGAAAACTCTAGAGCAGTAAGATATGATTTGTAGTGATGTTAGGGTTTCTTTAAGCATGTGGAGTTCACGCACCTGGATCATTTGTAGTGTCATTAGGGTTTCTTAAAATATGAAGAGTTCATACTCTGGCGGTGGCAAGGGAAGATAAGGCAGTTTCTTACTCCGGGGTTGTAATATCCCGGACGGATATTACATTGTATAAATTATTATTTTATTATTATTTTGTTTTAATTCCAGAATTGAAATATTTTGGTGGTTGTCACCCAGTTTTGTTCATAAACATTATCTGTACACATATACCTGTTTGTATACATTCGTATTGTATAAAATTGGTACCGTGATCTTCCGAACTGATAATAAAATTTATTTTATTATTATTTCCGAAATTAAATTATTTTTATACGGATTATGCGAAGATTTTTGGTATACATATATATATACATACATATATGTAGTGTATCAATTAGCACATTGTACAAATTTTGTGGTGTGTATTTTTAGATAAAATACTTCTCTTTGTCATGACAAGTTAAGTTGGATGGTTAAGTTTTAAGGAAAGACTAAACCTAGGGTTAAGAATATGCATAAGAGAATTAGGAGATTTCTTCTAGAAGCTTACACCATGCTTCCACCTCACCCTCACACCCATACCTCCACCTCATCTCCTCCCATACCCAAGCATGGCCGGCCTTGTTTTTTGGAGGGGGGTTGTGCAATTTTGTGGGTGCACTTTTGCACTCTTCACCTTTTCTCCAACTCTATAAATACCCTCTTCCTTCATCACTTGTCTCATTTTAGAACGAGAGGAAAAGAAAGAGGGAACTCCTAATTAGAAAGTTTTTCTTCTTGTAGGTTTCTCTATAGAAGTCCTAAGAGCTAAGGGGAAGGAGAAGGTGTACTAGCAAGTTCTTCCTTCAAGGAAAACTAAGGTGGGGGTTTCTCCAACTTTATGTGTGTGTTGTTTTCTTTTGTTTTGTGTTATTTTGTTCTCTTTTGTGTGTGGGGTGGGGTTGTTCTTGTTCTTTTGTTCGGTGTTGTTGTGTTGTTGTTTTGATTTGGTATGTTTTTGTGTTAACAACTGGAACTAACAATTGTATGGACAAAAGAAAGAACCTCATGAGTAAAGTAAAGGGTAGAACTAAATAAATAAGAGCATAATGATTGATTCTTTGATTGTTGTAATTTTGTTCTTGTTGTTGTTATTTTGGACTAATGAACATAAACGTATGGAGAATTGTTAATACCCCCATTTTGTGTTGTAGGACTTGACATTGGACTCATACACATGTGCATATGGACTTGTGTACATACCCACTTTTGGGTTGTAGAACATACAACTTGGACTATTGGTCAAATGCATATGAAGATTGTGAACTAGATTAATTATATAACTGTTTTGGGTTATGGAACTTGACAACTATTGAATAAGTCTTTATTTGCTTCTTGTTCTCTAATTTATTAAATGACAAATTGTGCTAACTCCTAGTTATAAAAAGATAGACTTGTAGTATGAAGAAAAAAAGTAGACCTTTGTTATGGGTAAGACTTGTAAGCTATAAAAGGTAGGTTTTTTAAATTGTAATTCATATGGTTAGATTTTTGTAGCATTTCAACTTGTATCTTGTAAAAAGAGGTAGTCTTGTAAAAGTAGTAACATTCATGCTTAAGTATTGAAAAAAACCCATGCTTATGATATGTTCATGCTTAACTTATTGTAGGGATTGTAGTAAAGAACCCATGGTTATGTTGTATCCATGCTTAAATTATTGTAGGGTGTGGTAGTAAAGAACCTATGCTCATGTGTATACCATGCTTAGATTGATCGTATATCCATGTTTAGATTGTTGTAAGTTGATGTTTATACCATATTAAATTGTTGTAGGTTCATACCGTGCTTAGATTGTTGTAGATCAACATACCATGCTTAGATTGTTGTAGATTGACATACCATGCTTAGGTTGTACTAATTATCCATGCTTAAGTTGTAGCAACTTTTCATGCTTAGGTTGGAGTAAGTATCCATATTTTTTTTTTGATATATCGGATAGAGCCAAAAGGCTCCAGCCATCAAAAAATATATAAATCAATAATAATGTAAATTACAGACATATCATCAGAGGTTTTACAAGAAGTAAAACAGACTAAATAAACAACAAATAGGAAAAAGAGAAAGAAAATTACAAACTAATTAACCCAAGGCCGACTGAAAAGCATGCCAATAAGTAAATTACAAAACAACAGAAGAAAACCACCGAATAGAGAGACGAAGCGCTCAGCCCAAAGAACAACGCACAAAAAGGAGCCAACACACCCTCCCTCTCCCTCATGAGGATAAGAATCAAGAGACAGCGTCGGGCAAAAACGAAAGCTAAAAAATCATCCCCCCGCGGAAAAAACAAGCTGCTCAAGCAGCCCAAGAGAAACATGAGCGGCACCAAAAGAACAGCCAGGCTGCCATCGCGGAATCTCAACCGTGCACCGACTGAGGAGCTGACACAGAATTAACTTTCCTAGCAAGAAGATGCCTACTTACACAAATCTGAACATTATTACCGACTTTCTTATTGTATTTCCGCTTAACGGGGAGAGGGACAATCTTCACCACAGGGGACGAAAAAGCAGTGGGGTCAAACGATTGCGCTTCGTCTATGTAGGGGCAAGAAGGGGTAAAGTGAACACTGGAGGCCACCGATGAGGATATTGTGATGGAGTTAGTAAGACAGGCAAAACCGTCGCAAGAAGAGCCATCTAGACTCGGCGGAGACTTGAGGGGCAAAGAGTGCAGTATATGCATAACCTCCCTAAGGAGATGGTGGATCGAAGATAGCACCCCTAAATGTTTAAGCTAAATAACATCCTATCGCCAGAGATATTAAACAACATAGTGAGAACGTGGAGACATTACCCTACAGTTTACAGAAGGATGTTCGTTAATAAAGTTATACCTAATGTTGTTCGTGTTGAGGATATTGTTGATGAGATTTCTGAAGATAATAATTATGAGCTATGTGGTTTATTAGTAATAATGCTATCAACAGTTATACTCATCGCTATGTGTAGTGATACCGACCTTACATCGGTAAGTCAGGAAATAGAAAGAATTCAAAATCATCGTCGTTAAGCAAACAATAATGTTACAACACTATTTAACCCTTTCTTTTTCATCTTCTTCTGTATCTGTAGTCGACGAACTAGTGAATGATAAGAGAGCGTAGAAATTTTGGGAGAAGAAATGATCATAGAACAGGGAAAATTGTAAAATAAAGAAGGAACCTCCAAATAATCAATAGCATTGACAGAAGATACCGGGTTTGAAATGCTACGAAGCCGTACGTGCCCCAACGCATTGCGAAACCAGGAGTGCGAAGAAGGAACGGATTTAACCAATCCAGAATTGTGATGGAATTAGTAAGTATCCATGTTTAGGTTGTACTAATTATCCATGCTTAGTTGTAGCAATTTTCCATGTTTAAGTTAAAATAAGTATCCATGCTTAGATTAATTGTAGGAAATTATATACCATGTTAAATTAATGTAGGATTGATGTTTAAATTACCTACCATGCTTAAGAGTGTTGTAGATTCATGCTAAGTAGTATTACCATGTTTAGAATGTTGTAGGTTCATACTTAAAATATATACCATGCTTTAGGTTAATGCTTAAAGTAGTATACCATGTTTAAATTGTTGTAGGAATGATGTTAAATTACATACCATGCTTAAATTTTTGTAGGGTGTGGTAGTAAAGAGCCCATATGTATGTTGTATCCTTACTTAACTTGTGGTAGGAAACCTAAGTTTATGTTTATCGACCATGTTGTAGGAAATCTAAGTTTATGTTGTCTACCATGTTGTAGGAAATCCATGTGTATATTGTATTCATGCCAATTGTTGTAGGTTAAAGTAGTAAAGAAAATCATGCTTTGTTGTATACCATGCTAAATTGTTAATACTCATGGGTAAGTTGTAGTAATTAACCATGCTTAAAGTAGTAGACATTCATGCTTAAGTGTGAGTAAAGTCCATGCTTAAAATAGTAATAAACATTTATGTAGAAAGTGATGGTAGATATCCATGTTATAGTTGTAGTGTTTAGCAAAGAAACTATCATGTTGTAGTTGTAGTATTAACTATCACATTGTAGTTATAGTGTTAGTGAAGAACTATCATGTTATAGTAAATTATGTTTGTAAAGAACTAGCATGTTGTGGTTGTAGCGTTAGTGAAGGACTAATCATGTTGTAGTTGCAATATTGAGTTGTGAGGTCATTCTAGCCAATCCCCTAGAAGGAACCCATGTTGAGATTGCTTAGTTATTCTAGATTCAAGTGCCATGCATGCTTGAATGGTATATTGTAGCTTTCTAGATAAAAGAAACCATACTTGAATTGTATATGGTAGTATTGTAGTGAAGGATTAGGGAGAACCCATGAACCCATGCATCTAGCTTCTAGGTGATTCTAGCTCAAACTTGAGAGAGAACCCAAGAATCTAGTTACATGTAGTTCTAGTTCAATTTGGGAAAAAAAAAACCCGTGGATTCTAGTTGTGTGAGGTTCTAATTGAAATTGGACTGTATCATGGGAACATTCCTCATCCTTATAGGTAATAAGGATTGGGAAGGTCACTAATAATTGATTAGCTCGAAAAAAAAATTTATATCGCTTTTGGGCTTCTCATTGGCAGAATACCTGTTTTAGACTGTTAATAGATTCTTCTGTTACTTCTAATTATAGAAGATCAAGTTTGCTAGTAAGCACGTTTGGTTGCTTCTAGGTTTGATTACCTGTATGGTTTTTGTATGTGGTTTTGCTCATACGTGGCTCGACTGGCCCGTATGTAGCTGTGGGTCTCATACGCAGCTTATTTGGCTCGTATGTATATTGTTGTCTCATACGCGGCTCGATTGGCCCGTATGTAGCTGTTGGTCTCATATGCAGCTTATTTGGCTGGTATGTATGTTGTTGTCTCATACGTAGCCCGCTTGGCTCGTATGTAGTTGTTGGTTTCATACGTAGTTTGTTGGCTTGTATGTGTTCTGTTACTCGTATATAGCTTATTAGCTAGTACGCAGTTTTGTTGTGCTCGTCTAGGGCGACATTATTACCCTAGGGGCTGTCAACCATCAAGACATGTGTTTTCCTTACTCCTAAGGGACTGTGGACGAGTCACTCCTTGTGTACCGTCGGATCTTAACCGGTGTAGGTTGATCGCAGACCGGAGTATAGACGAAATCCAAGTTTACGATAGGCCATAAACCAGATCCTTAGGGATTCTGGTAAGTCTAGATTGAGCAGCTCAGTAGAGTTGTCTTGCGAAGTCTAACTTAAGACTCAGCATGTTGTGTAAGTTCTGTTGTCATCCCTCAGTTTGTTTAGGGTTAGTGACATTGTTAGGGTAGTAACTTATAGCTATTGCTACTTAATCATTACTTCTTATCATTATTCGCCAAAGGGAAAGAGTTGGTGTTAAGGGTGATTCCTTATGATCCAACCTGTCCTATAGGCCAGCACTAGGCGGTGTTATTGGGTTGTACCATTCTTTTCAAAGGGATATAGTCTGTACCTTCTCACGAGTTGGGAGCACGGGATCCGTATCTCGTCTGTTAATTTCTGAAGTGCCTTGATAAGCGGGAGCAATTCCTGTCAGAGCCAGGGGGATGGACCCCCCGAAACTCCGTCTTGGCTTGTATCTAAGGGCGAGAAGCCATAGACTACGGTCTGGTTAGGGGGCGGCAGGGGATGCTTCGAGCTAACCTGAATCTGTGAAAACTCCAAGGATTCGTCAGATATTTGAAGGAGGTCTGGTATGCCTGGCAGAATTAGACCGTTTCAGGGCAACCTCATCAGTCATGTCTAATCTTCATAAACAAGTTGAGTACAAGAGTAGAGCTCATGGCACGGGTTCAAATCCCTATATATGAAGAAACGGCTTGAGATGGGCGCATGTAGTATGGGCTGCATGTTGTTTTGGAGACTCGCTGGCATTAGAATAGGAGCATGCTAGCCTTAGTTGATATTGCATTAGATTCTAGTCATAGCACTCACGAACACTTAAACTACACTGACACATTTGCCATGGTTGAATGTTTGTTTTGGGAGATTTGCTGCTAGTTATCAGCCTTAAAGCATCAGTGAATACTAACGTCCCCACTTCAATAGGTACTGGATCGCAGAAGTACAGGTGCAAGACCAAGGAGGACTCAAGGCAAGGAAAGCGAGGAGTCGATGTCATTTTAAGTTCCGCTGAAATAATTATGTTGATTATCTATTTGTTGAAAAGTACCCAAGTGAGAATTACCAAGTGTTGTTCTTCATTCATTGTACTCTGATGTAAATTTTTGAAAGTTGTAATACTTGGGATTGTAAAGGTATTATTGTAAAACTGTTGTAATGTATTGCAGTTGTATAACATTCCGACTTGTAACACATTTTGTGTTGAATAAAAAGTTTTAAATTTTCCTGTTTTTCTGTGTATTGTGACTAATTGAAGAAAATATTCTGGTTTATGTCACGGTTTCCCAGTATATGGAAATTGGGGCATTACAGGGGTGCTGCCATGCGACCCCGCAAGGAGAGGCCTCCCCTTGACCCTCGCCCGCTAACCGGGCAGCGGGACCCCCGTGCCAACTCTGCGTAGGGAAATATTAATTCGCCGAAAACCAATCCGTTTTAAATAAACTAAATTAAATTATAAAGACATATTCTTTGATTATTATGTTATATGATGCATAGTGCGTGGTTGTGGCCTTAGTTCAGTGATGCGTGGCTTAGTTCAGTGATGCATGGTTTATGTTCTGTGATGTATTGTTTATATTTTGGTATTTTGAACACGGCCTGCGTGTCGTGCCTTTTTCTCTACATTCTCAATGTAATCCTTTCTCTCTACCCTCTGATTGTACATTCTTCCTTTATATGTAAATATAATCTCACTAAGGGGGCAAGGAATTGATAATCATATAAGAACTTGACTGGGAAGCTGCTTGCAGAAGATGCTATAATCCCTATGTTTGGTTATTGATACTCTCATTGGCTTCAGAGTATAAATGTGTTAAGGGTCATAACCATATCACATATATTTTATGTTTTTATGTTGTATGAGATACATTAGTTTTTTTTTTGTTGTTGCATGCTAATGGATAATAGCTAGTGAGATAAATTAATAAAATAACAAAATTCCTCAAAGTAAATATTAAGTCATAATAAGATGTCTTCCAATGCGTGGCACTCGTCTAGGCTAGGATCGATTAAGTGTAGGCATGCCAAAGTAAGTTGTCTTTATCCATCCTAGTGAGACACGATGGAATAAAAGTAATATTCAATTGACAACCATTGGGTCTGACTTAACTAGGCTATTTCAACAGGATTGAATGTTTAGAAGCATAGAGTTGGGCTTTAGTCTATGAGATAGATTAGAATAAGTGTTATTCACTCAAATATCCAAGTGTTGCATACGATGTAATTGGGAAGTGTTCCCTACCTAAATAGTTGAATTTTGGGTGATCAGCCAAAGCTGACTCAAAGCAAGGTGAAATATGGATATTGGCATACTAGAAAATCTTACAATGAGATTTTTTGAGTCAATGCTGAGGGTCGTTGATTTGAACAAAAAAATGGTAGGAGGTATATTTAATAAATTAAATATCTCAATGTCATGATACATACTCTGCATATTTCTGTTAATGGTTAAACATTTCTTACTTTGCATATTTCTGTTAAATATTTCAATGAAATGATATTTACTTTGCGTATTTCTGTTGATAGATTACCATGGCATCGAACACATCAAATAACCTATCAATGCGATCTGTCCTTGAGAAGGAAAAACTGTCTGGAATAAATTTTCTAGACTGGTACAGGAATCTGAGGATAGTCCTCGGGCATGAGAAAATATTGTATGTTCTAGAGCAGCCTATTCCTGAGCCACCTGCTGCAATTGCCCCTCGCACCGAAAATGATTCTCATAACAAGCATCAAGATGACGCATTGGATGTTGGTTGTCTCATGCTAGCCACCATGAACTCTGAGCTTCAAAAGCAACATGAGAACATGGAAGCCTACGATATGATCGTACACCTCAAGAGGCTCTATCATGAGCAGTCTAGGCATGAGAAGTTTGAAGTCTCAAAGGCATTGTTTCAGTGCAAACTGGTAGAAGGAAGCCCTGTTGGAACCAATGTGCTCGAGATGATTAGGCACATAAAGAACCTTGAAAGGCTTGGTTTCTCTTTTGGTCAAGAGTTGGCCACTAACTTGGTTCTGCAATCGTTGTCGGAAAGTTATAGTCAATTCTTCATGAAATACAACATGAATGAAATTGACAAAGCTCTGCCAAAACTGCTAAGCATGTTGAGAGTCGTTGAACAAAATATTTGTAACGCCCCGCCCCAATACTCAGACAAATTATAAATACTATGTAGTTTCACTGCCCACCACAGGCTGCCTCTCAAAAGGTGGTTAACCGAATTGGTGACTCTTGATCTCAGGCAATAGTATTTATACTCTGATTATCCTCACAAATTCCCGATATGGGACTATATTTCACAATCCTCTCACAAATCTCACAGACCAGTCGACTGCTGGCAGTACCAGTCGACTGTCCTCTATCAGTCGACTGCTGGCAGTACCAGTCGCCTGATCTGGGGTATTACATACACCCCCCCTTAGGAATCAGCGTCCTCGCTGAGCACAGGGCACACCTCAGTGTAGGACCGTCCTTTCTAGCACCTGGCATGCTCCGTGAATAGGCCCCCCTCCTTCGGAGGCACCCTCGACACGTAAGCATATGTACCCCACGAATAGGCCCCCCTCCTTCGGAGGCACCCTTTCATCGTGCAGATACACCTGGTGGGTCGAAAGTCGGCTCTGATACCATTTGTAACGCCCCGCCCCAATGCTCAGACAAATTATAAATACTATGTAGTTCCACTGCCCACCACAGGCTGCCTCTCAAAAGGTGGTTAACCGAATTGGTGACTCTTGATCTCAGGCAATAGTATTTATACTCTGATTATCCTCGTAAATTCCCGATATGGGACTATATTTCACAATCCTCTCACAAATCTCACAGACCAGTCGACTGCTGGCAGTACCAGTCGACTGTCCTCTATCAGTCGACTGCTGGCAGTACCAGTCGCCTGATCTGGGATATTACAATATTAGTAAGGGAAAGACCATTATGATAGTCCAACAGGCCAAAGGTAAGGTCAAGGGCAAAAATCAGATTAAGAAACTCAAGGGCAAAGGAAAAGGCAAGGAAAATTTCAAGCCCAGCACTTCTGCCTTGAAACCTAAGGGTGGCGTGGCCAAAGAGGGCACATGTTCTCACTGTGGTGAGACCAGATATTGGAAGAAGAACTGACATAAGTACCTGGAGGAGCTTAAAAAGAAGACTTCCACTACAGGTATTTTTGCTATTGAAGTCAATTTATCTACTTCTGCATCTTGGATATTAGATACTGGATGTGGATCTCACATTTTTGTAAATGTGCAGGATATTGGCTAAGAGCGAAGTTGACCTACGGGTTGGAAATGTAGCAAAAAGTTGCTGCTTTAGCTGTAAGAACTTATCATTTATCATTGCCCACTGCGCTTATCATTGAGATAGAGAACTGTTATTTTGTGCCTGCTATTTGTAGGAATATAATTTCTATTTCTCATTTGGGCGAGAAGTATTTTTCATTTATAATAAAGGACAAAAGTTGATTTATTTATTTCAATGATATCTGTTATGCTAGTGCACAATTGAGTAATGAACTTTATATTCTCGACATCGAAATGCCCGCTATAATATAAATACTAAGTGCTTCAAACTAAATGATACGAACCCAACTTACCTCTAGCATTGTTGTTTGGGCCACATAAATGAGAACTGCATATCCAAACTCCATAAAGATGGATTCTTGGACTCATGTGAACCTTATTTGTTGGGCAAGATGATAAAAGTTCCATTCACTAGAAAATGTGAAAGGGCTAATGATTTTTTAGGTCTCATACAAAGTGATGTCTGTGGACCTTTCTACACATTGGCTAAAGGAGGTTTTTAGTACTTCATTACATTTACTGCTGATTTTAGTAGACATGGGTTTATGTATCTGATGAAACACAAATTAGAGTCATTTGAAAAGTTCAAATAATTCAAGAATGAGGTACAAAACGAACTTGGTAGAAGTATTAAAGCTCATCAATCAAATCGAGGTGGTGAGTACTTAAGCCAAGATTTTGATGACCATCTAAAAGAGTGCGAGATAATATCTCAACTCACTTCCCTACGACACCGCAAAGGAATGGTATCTCTGAGAGGAGGAACCAGATCTTGTTAAATATGGTCTGATCCATGATGAGACATGTAGATCTTCCAAGCTCCTTCTGAAGACATGCTCTATTAACTGTTGCTTTCACACTTAACTGTGTTCCACCTAAACGGTTCAAGAGACACCATATGAGATATGGACTGGGAGGCATCCTAGTGTGTCTTTTATGAAGATTTGGGGTTGTGAAGCCTATGTAAGGTACCAAGTATCTGATAAACTTGGTCCTAAATCTGAAAAGTGCTTCTTTGTAACATCTGCCATGGAAACCAAGGGATATTATTTCCATAATCCCACTGAAGGAAAAGTGTTTTTACACAGACTGCTGTGTTCCTAGAGAGAGAATTCATCTCCAAGAGAACCAGTGGGAAAATGATAAAACTTGAATAAATTCAAACTTCGCAATGTAGCAGCGAACCAATAGTGGAATTGGAGCAGGTTCCACAAATCGTTGTGGAACAAAAACCTAAGGCCTGCATAAGTCTAGTAGGATACCTAATCAACCTGAGAGATATAGTTTTCTCGTGACTCAACATGGTGACGTATTACTTATGGATGAAGATGAACCTACGACTTATGAGGAAGCTGTAAAAGGCCAAGACTCTGAGAAATGACTTGAAGCCAAGATCTGAGATAGAATCCATGTATGCCAACCAAGTATGGATCTTGGTAGACTCACTTGAAGGGGTAAAACCTATTGGGTGCAAATGGGTTTTCAAAAAGAAAACTGACATGGATGGTAACGTGCAAATGTTTAAGGGGCGGTTGGTGGCTAAAGTTTTCAAGCAAGTTCATGGTGTAGACTATGATGAGACTTTTTCCCCTGTTGTCATGCTTAAATCTATTTGGATCTTGCTTGCTATTGCAGCATATCACGATTACGAAATCTGGTAGATGGATGTCAAAACTACTTTTCTAAATGGAAATCTTCTCGAGGATGTGTACATGACACAACCTGAGAACTTTGTCACTCCAAAGGATGCTGAAAATGTGTGTAAGTTGCAACGATCCATTTAGGTGTTAAAGCAAGCTTCTAGAATCTGAATCTTCGCTTCGATGATGCAATCAAAGAGTTTGGTTTCATCAAGAATGAAGTTGAACCTTGTGTCTACAAGAATGTTAGTGGGAGCAAAATTGTCTTTCTGGTGTTGTATGTAGATGACATACTACTCATCGGGAATGACATTCCTACCTTACAGACTGTAAAGACTTGGTTAGGAAAATGCATTTCCATGAAGGACTTAGGTTAAGCTACCTAGGTATTAGGCACCAAGATCTATTGAGATAGATCAAGAGGATTGATTAGTCTGAATCAGAGTACATACGTATACAAAGTATTGAAACATTTTAATATGCTAGAGTTCAAAAAGGGATTTCTGCCTATGCCGCATGGTGTAAGTCTGTCTAAGGCTCAATATCCTACAACTCAAGATGATAGGGATCGCATGACTAAGATTCCATATGCATCTACAATTGGAATTTTCATGTATGTCATGTTATGTACTCGTCTAGAATTCTCATATGCCTTGAGCATGACGAGCAGGTACCATTCATTTCCCAGTGAGAGTCACTGGACTGCTTTCAAGAACATCCTTAAGTACTTAAATAAGAACTAAGGATTCTTTTGGTATATGGAACTGAGGAAGAGCTTGTTGTAAAAGGGTTACACTGGCGCTAGCTTCCGATCTGATAAGAACGACTCCAAATCGCAATCACGTTTTGTATTTTGCTTAAATGGTGGAAGTGTAAGCTGGAAGAGTTCGAAGCAAGAAGCAGTAGCTGATTCTACCACAGAGGTTGAGTATATTGCTGCCTCCAATGCAGCAAAGGAGGCCATTTGGATCAGAAAGTTCATCACTGAATTTGGCATAGTTCTAGCATTGTGGACCCAGTGGAACTCTATTGTGATAACAATTGGCCATTGCACAAGCTAAGGAGCCTAAATCTCACTAGCGATCCAAACATATACTTAGACACTTCCATCTCTTTCGAGAGATCATCGATAGAGGAGATGTGAAGATATGTAGAGTACAGACAAATGATAATATTACTAACCCATTGACAAAGTCTTGCACAACGAAAGCATAAGGGACAAACTAGGTCTATATGCATTATATGTATGTCTGATTGGCTCTAGTGCAAGTGGGAGATTGTTGGTGTATGCCCTGGAGACCAGATGTGTATTGACATTACTAGTTTACATTGCTTCATGACATTTATTTCATACATGCGGCATTTTATTTATTATGTTTTTTTATATTGTGATTAAATGGACATAATAAAGTCCTTCGAATAGTTGTTCAATATTATGGGATATCAAGTGCATAACTTGATTGTGAGATCCTATTGGTTGTAATCAGAACACTATTCTTAAATGTCCCTAGTCATGTATTATTATGAATTAGGACAACAATAATACATAGAGACTAGTATGTGCATAGACTGATGACCATATCTCACGGGTCATGGATATGAGATATCAAGTCTTCACATGGGTATATATTAGAATAATAATTTACTGGACTGACCCACCATGAGAACGCTGCATGGATCGTTACGTGAGTGTCATAAGCGGTTCTTATAGTGACTATGGTGTATGTACTCCTTTGATTTGAAGTAACTATGATTCCCTACATGAGAAGTTATAAGTTTCAATGTCATCAAATATTTCCTATAATAAGGTGATTATAATGTCGACTATTGGATATACTACAAATTATGTGGAGGGATGTGAGTGATTTAGATAGGATTTGTTTCTCTTACATAACATGAGGGATTTCTATGGGCCACTTGATTGAGTGAGACTGCAAAATGCAAGATCGTACTCAAATAAGTCAATATGATATATCGAGGTCATTTATTTTAGTAAGTCTACATGGACATCAAGAAACCAAAGATTGAACTATACAAGGGTGACATGTTATATGCCATGTGGTCAATTAAGATATCTGAATAAAGGGACTAGACTACAGGGTAACATTAGTGTAACATCCTGAATTTTTATTCATAATTAAATAAAGAGTTTTGTTGATTTTATGTGTGCTGCACGTATAAATTCATGCGCATTTTTTCCTAGAAAATTATTTATTTTTGTAACATGAACAAATATTTTAATCATTCTCTTTTACTTTTAAAAGCATAATTAAATTCTAAAGCCTAATTATTTATTCTTAAGCCCACCCTAATTATTTAATTATTTTAATAACCCATGGAGTTCTAAGCCCACTAATTTGAAAGCCCACTAATTTAATTCTCTTTTAATTAGCATGACTTATAATGTAGATCAACTTTGTAGATAATTAATTAATTAATCATGTATAACTAGTAACTAGGGGGTACGTTGGAGACACGTGCATTGCACTAGCACGTGCCTCATTATGCATGGGGAGTAGGCCGGATTGTACAAAGAGAGGGGGAGAGATGGGAGTAGTGGTGAGGTGGTTTCTCAATCATGGGTAGTTGCTACAACTCCCTAACTCATCCTAGCCCTTGATCTCTAACTATTTGATCTAATCCTAGCCATCTATTCTCACTCAAAATAAGTATAAATACCCCTCCTAGTTCTCTTCATGGAACACATTAAAAAATTTGTAAAGAAAGAAAGAAAGAAACACAAGAGTTAGAAAAAGATTGAGAGAAAGTGATTGAAAGATTGAGTTGTGTGCCAGTTGTGTGTGTTCATCCCCTTTGGAGGCCGGTCAAATCAGCAAGGAGCAAGGGAGGCTCGGGTTCCATCAAGCACAAGGAGGAGAAGGCAATTGTGGCACAATCTAGGAGGAGAATGATCGCTCTTTGTTCAAGGAGATTTCTAGGAGTTCTTGCTTTTGTTTCTTCAAATAGGTGGGTGGTTTCTCTACTTCTAACTTAGACACCATGCTAGGGGTTTGATTGATGAGATTGCTAAATAAACTAATAAGATAACCATGTGTTGGCTCTAAAAAGGAACTAGTAGATGATAAAATGAATGCTTGATGAATTGTATGTCAATTGCTATAAATTATATTTATTGTAGTAGAATTGTTCTATTGCTATGGAAATGTGAATTTGGAACCATGATAGTTGTAGAATATGCTTGTGAATGACTAGTAATCGAAATAATTGAAATTGTGCTTATTAAATTCTTGTGACACTAGTCTAATGAATGAGACCATGACATAGAGTATTGTTGTAACCCCTGTTTTTCATTTTGGGTATTTTTGAGTGTATTTTTCATTTTGGTGTATTTTCTCTCTTTGTATTCCTCTTGTATTTTTTTTTGGACCGTATATTAGATTTTTGTTTCAATATATTTTCATTTTATTCTTATTATAATCTTTTTATTTGAATTCCTGTTTCGATTGTCTCCATTTGATTCGTCTCCTTTTTGCTCATGCCATTATTTTTTATTCTCACTATTAAATTTATTCCTATTTCCATTTTGTTATTTTAATTCATAAGTTTTTTTTCCTATCAAAATTTTTGGATCTCAACCCCCAAAGCCCATTCTAATAAAATCCTATATATTTTTCGCTACCCCCCTAGCTAGAATTTCCTCCAGCATATATAATCCCCCACTTCAGATCCTATGTGTTAACCATACCTTATATATATTCCCAGACCTATAGAAATCATTTATTAATCACCTATTAAAATCTTTCATACCTTCTTTCCTAGTTTAAACCTTACCAATTCTTACCTGTGCACCCTACCCGTAGCTGGATTTCCCCAGACCCGAAGCCCACTTCCCTAGCACCGGCCCACACACCCCTGGCCCTGTTTCCGCCGTCACCTAAGTGCACCCTCCCCTCCTTCAAAACCCTAATATATATATATATATATATATATATATATATATATATATATATATATATATATATATATATATATATATATATATATATATATATATATATATATATATATATAAATATAAAACCACATGCAGCCTAGTTTTCCCAAACCTTTGCGCCCTATCATGTGCTCTATCTCTCCCGTTTTCTCTCCATCCGCCATCTCGCGCTCTCTTGCTCTTGGGGTTTTCTTACGCGTGCTCGAGTGCGCGTGTAGATCTTTCATGGGCTCGTTGATTTTTCGCTCGTGAGTTTCGTTCGTTGCCGGGATCTGTTCCCGTTGTTCTTGGTGTTCTTCGTTTTCGTCTTCAATTAAGACAAGTAACTTGTACTCCAATTCATTTGTTTGATACAAGTCAAAAAATACCACCTATAGTGTAGTTGGGTCTAGAGACGACTCTTATTTGTGTTATGTTTGATGGGTTTTGTCTCTATTGTGAAAAATTGACCATAGATGACTCACGACACAATTTGGGACATGAATTAACTTAGGATTACCCGTTCTTGATTTTGATCATGTATGTAAGACCCTTGTGAGAATTCGTGATTTGGTTGAGACTCGTGTGAAATACTTTCATGCTAGATACCCTAATTTTATGATGTTTAGACACTTGGTAGACTTGATTTCATGTTTGGTTGTGTTTTGAACAAGTCTTGTATGATATATGTTGAGTTGTTGTAAAAGAAAAAAATTTGTATTTTGTTGCTATATGTTTTGTTTGCTGTTTTGGACTGTCTTGAAGTCAGTATCTTAATTTCGGTATAAAACATGAGATTTAGATAATTTCATCTGTTTTCAAACTCCTCTGACCTTGCTTGATTTCGTTTTCGTATGAGTGTGATATGACTGTTTTACTACAGAGATGTCGATCTTTTCCAGATTTTATTTTTCGATGATTATTGACGACTAAATCATTTTAATAACTATGCTACATATATTATTTTGAACTGAAACTTTGGTCAGTCTTTCTATACTTATTTAGGGATTACCCAAAATTTTGGTGGATTTTACTGGTGAGTTTTATGTGTTTTTTCATGCTCGTTTATGAAATATATGCTTGCTGTATTTTGCTCGATGTTCTGTAAAGAATTGTGTTTTCACCTTACTTCCTTTTACTGTATGAAAAATATTTGTGAAATATGAAAGTTAGTTTATTTTATCTATTTTCATCTCTCTTTGGCAGATTTGGATTTCGTTTCACGGCTTGCGAGATAATTCAGTTTTCGTATAGTAGTGTTGGGAACTCCAGATTTACCAGACTATCGTTTCTTGATATTTTCTAATCTTGGTTGACTAAACTAAACTTACAGGAATATTATGAAACTTTATATTCTGATTCTAGACATATAGGGGAATCCCCAGATTTTTCCTGAATTTGTTTGAGAGGTTTTGATGCATTTTTCCTTACTGAAAATTCGTTTTACTGATTTCTGACTGAACATGTTTTCTGGATTCAAACCTATTTAGAGTTATGATGTTGTGAATTACTATATGACTTGTTTATATTCGCTGAATTCGTGTGAAGTCTACTTTCCAGATTCTTCGACGAATCCAGATTTGGATGTAATAGTAGCGGGAATCACTATTTTAGTACAACACTGTCTTGTTGTCCTGAATTAGAAAACTAGTTGTTTTATCCTGTTATGTGCTATCTTTTACCTGTACTTTTTTATCTTGCACCCTGAACCTGATACATATTTATACTCTGTTATTCTTACTTTGTTTTGCGACACATATATGCATGTCTGATTATAATAATAAATGACCAAGCCGGGGTTAAGGGAAAGATCTAGTAATGAAAAATATAGAAACGTGTACTTAGAAGAGGACCTGTGTTCTGCCTACCTGTTACGTGTTCATGACTACATGATTCACGATTCTGTTTCATGTACCTGACTACATGCTTCCCTATAGGAAGATGTACTCGGAAGAAAACCACTAGGTTATGCCTGTTTCCTGTACCTGGCTGCATACTTCCCTATAGGAATGTGTACTCGGAAGAGAACCACTAGGTTCTACCTATTCCAGTTACATGTTATCCTGTACCTGAGTACATTGCTTTATGGACTCCGCTACGAAATCTAAAGCGAAACTATTTGTTGTAGCAACTATGTGTTATGTTTTTCGGACGCATGAAGTACTACCTAGATAGTAATAAAACAAGACTTGATATAACCTGATACCTGTTACATGATTACCTATACTTGTACCTATTACCTGTATACCTGTATACCTGATTACCTGTTACCTGTTACCTGATACCTATTACTTGTTTACCTGTTTACTTGACACGATACATGTTACCTGTACCTGTTAGTATACCATGCTACTTGTTTCTATTTTCCTGATTCATGTTAGACATTTATTCTGTTGACACTTATACCATACTTGTTTATTCCTTCTGTTGTTTTGTATTTGTTATTTTTCCCCATGTGCTTGTATCCCACATTATAAGTGGCCCGTAACTTGCAATTGATGGGTACTTGTTTTTCTTTTTTCTTCTCCTACAAATTTACTAATTGCAGATCAGGACAGTCGACTACCAGATGGTATTGGCGAGATGATGTATTGGTGCTGGATTTTCTGCTTTATTATTATTATTACTTTTTGCTTGAACTTGAATAAAAATGTACTTGATGACTTGGATATTTATTTGTATTTGGGCGATGTGACCCAGGATATTTGACTTGTTCAGAATTTGATTATTTGAGATTATTATATTTGGTTTCAAGTAATTTCTGTTGGTATCTTGTTTCAATTATGCATATCTGATTGTATCTTTTGCTTCCGACTCTGATTATTCCTGTGATATGTTGTAAAGATTCCTGAACAGCTTATGGATGATAAAAATCATTCGCTAGGCTTTTGTTACGTATCAGTATTTCGTATTCTTTTTGGAAAGTGGGGAGTGACAATTATGGGAGTAAAAGAGGAAAAAGCAAGAGTTAATATTCTTTTAAGATAGTTGTAATACAAAATTTCGTAGAGAGCATGCTAAATTGAAATGTTATAATTTTGGACCTAGAACACAATTTAAAAGGAAAAAATCATGGTTATTGTCAAAATAATGTTTTTAAATTACTATTTTGTTAAATATATATAAAATTAGTATTCTGGAAAATTTTATGAATTTATGTAGAAGAGAAACAAATTTAAGAGCTTTTGAAAAATGTAATAATGTTGATAAACAGAGAGTCGAGTTAAAAGTAATTTAACCCAACTCATATCAGTTAACCACCATGGTCATATGGTTATTGGGTGCGCCATTAGAGCCTTACTATAGCTCGGCGGCACCGTTGTGCCTAGGTTCGAGTCTCGGCAGAGGCTTTTCTTTTTGAAAATTTGATTTTCCACCAAACCCGAGAACAAAACTTAACCCTACTTAAACCCCTCCTTTAGACAGTTGAGCACTACGGTATTTCTGGTTAGTGGGTGGGGTTTAGTGCGGTCACTGTTCACCCGTTGGGCATTGGGTGTGGGTTCGAAACCGGCTGTGGCCACATTTTTTTTGGGAAAGAAAGAAAGAAACACAAGAGTTAGAAAAAGATTGAGAGAAAGTGAGAGAAAGATTGAGTTGTGTGCTAGTTGTGTGTGTTCATCCCCTTTGGAGGCCGGTCAAATCAGCAAGGAGCAAGGGAGGATCGGGTTCCATCAAGCACAAGGAGGAGAAGGCAATTGTGGCACAATCTAGGAGGAGAAGGATCGCTCTTTGTTCAAGGAGATTTCTAGGAGTTCTTTCTTTTGTTTCTTCAAATAGGTGGGTAGTTTCTCTACTTCTAACTTAGACACCATGCTATGGGTTTGATTGATGAGATTGCTAAAGAAACTAATAAGATAACCATGTGTTGGCTCTAAAAAGGAACTAGTAGATGATAAAATGAATGCTTGATGAATTGTATGTCAATTGCTATAAATTATGTTTATCGTAATAGAATTGTTCTATTGCTATGGAAATGTGAATTTGGAACCATGATAGTTGTAGAATATGCTTGTGAATGATTAGTAATTGAAATAATTGAAATTGTACTTATTAAATTCTTGTGATACCAGTCTAATGAATGAAACCATGACATAGAGTATTGTGCGAGTAAAAGAGGAAAAAGCAAGAGTTAATATTCTTTTAAGATAGTTGTAATACAAAATTTCATAGAGAGCATGCTAAATTGAAATGTTAAAATTTTGGACCTAGAACACAATTTAAAAGGAAAATTTTATATTTTAATGTCAAAATTATGTTTTTAAATTACTGTTTTGTTAAATACTAGGTTTGCCCGTTGACACGTGCTTACGGCACGTCTTCGGAACGGTGCACCTTATTTGATCATATAAAATAGTTTTGGAGGTCCAGCAAATTGATTGAAGTAGCAAACATATTATATGAAAAACTTTTGGAGGTCCAGCGAAAAACATAGTATATGATTTTTTTTGATTTTTTTGAATTATTTTAAAAGTTTTTTAATTTTTAATTTTATTATTATTTTTTTAATTTTTTAATTTTTATTTTCTTAATTTTTTAAATAGAAGAGGGAGGAAGAAAGAGAGAAAAAACAATTAAATAAATATAGGAGTTGTTTTGGGTGGGGGATTTGAATTTGAGTTTTGGGGGAAAACTTTTGGGGGGGAAATATGTTTTGTGAGGTTAGATCTGAACCTTTGATTTTTGGGGCAAATGAAGGAGAACCACTTGATAGCTTTCTTTGTGTTTTATTATATGGATATATAAAATTAGTATTCTGGAAAATTTTATGAATTTATGTAGAAGAGAAACGAATTTAAGAGCTTTTGAAAAAAGTAATAATGTTGATAAACAGAGAGTCGAGTTAAAAGTAATTTAACCCAACACATATCAGTTAACCACCATGGTCATACTGGTTATTAGGTGCGCCATTAGAGCCTTACTGTAGCTCGGCAGCATTGTTGTGCCTGGGTTCGAGTCTCGGCAGAGGCTTTTCTTTTTGAAAATTCGATTTTCCACCAAACCCGAGAACAAAACTTAAACCCCTCCTTTAGACAGTTGAGCACTTCGATCTTTCTAGATTGTAGGTGGGGGTTAGTGCGGTCACTGTTCACCCAATTGGCTTTGGTTGTGGGTTCGAAACCAGCTGTGGCCACATTATTTTTGAGAAATCCAACTTTTTAATGTATTTGATTTTTTTAAAAGGTTTTAAATGTGTCAAAAAATTGAAGAAAATATTGGAAAATTTTCCTGAAATTAAGTAGACTTCACAAAAAATTATTTCCTAAGTATTTGGAGTTTTAAATGAGAAATAGGAGTGAAAATTTAGAATAAAAATTCACCAAAACCTTGGACATGATTCTTTTGTAATTAAAGACAAATTAATGAATTGTTGAACACAGAGAGAACTGAAAAGAGATCAAATTAAGATTTTCACTTATAATTATTGAGTAGAATTCAATGAGAAATTGATTAAGAATATGCAAGTTGTGCATGGAAATTTATTGAAAAAGAGAACATGATGAAATGTGAAATTTGTGAACAAGTATACTATCTTTTAATGAACATGAAATGAGAATTTAGACTAGAATTTTAGCTATGACCTCACATCGGCAAGAATGAAAGTGTTGAAAAGAGAAATGTGATATTTTGACCAAGTTGGGTCATCGATAACGATTGATATTTTAAAGACCGGTGTAGGGGTAACGCTAAATTCTAGAATGTTGATTTTTCATTTATTCCTAAGGATTAGACACATAGTGGAGATGTGATGAACGTAAGAGAAAAACATGCGTATGAGGGTCATTGGATTGGCGGCGTGAGAGTGTTCACAGGATGTCCTTATGATGCGTCATGATTAGGGCGTGGACACTACTCCAGAGTATTGTTCCGGTGGCGACGCTTGTGGGGTATTTGGTGACTACGGGTGGTGCCATGGTCTATGGCGGAGGTGAATTGACCACAAGATGCTTGCATGATGAGTCGTGTCAGTGCGTGGGGTTCTCTCCAAGATGCTAGGACGTGGGCTCGTAACTCAAAGAATACCTAGGATACTTATGGTAGTTACAGTAGTAGTTAAGTCATGGTGAAGGATTGAACCCTATAAGATGAAGAACGGTTAAGGGCTTGCCCTCGGACCTATGTAGTATGGACTGCATAGAATCCGAACAAGTGCGCATTAGTGTCATGTAAATAATAATAACTGCATTAAGGATTAAGTCCACTTCCACACACGACATCAATAGGGTAGTAGTCCCCTTAGTTTGCTTAGTGACAAGTATGTGCTTTCTATGTATAAGAAATTGATGTAATATATCCTAGCGTCAGTTGAATGAACTGACGTGCCCACAGTTTCCATGCAGGGCAAAGTGAATGAAAATACTAAGGAGGAATTGATGCTTAAAGATATGTTCAAGTGTTGTTTTATTTTATTCATGTGATTGATGTAAATTTGCTTCCATTGTTTAAATGTAATCCTGTTGTGACAAAAGTTTTATTTCCTTGTAAAATTGTACGAAAAGAAGTATAAAGATCTTGTGGAACTTCGAATTTAGTGTTATTTGGAATTCGGGGTGTTACAATTGGTTACGGATAGATTATGTCAAATCACTGACATTCCTGTTACTTGAGTAGCAATGATGTATTGCTAGATACCGCTCATTGTTTGTAATACTATAATATGATTTTTATTACTGTCAACGTAATGGGAACCTACAGGGTCACACACTTAGAATGGATCGAAATTTGGATTTAAATTCATAAGATGAATTTAATTGGGGATCCATGTAAGAGACTTTCAACATTGGTTGGACATTTAATTAAGTTAAATTGGCTGACTAAACTTCAAAGGCACAAACATGAATCTGACCGAGGTCAGATTGTGAGCCCAACAGCCTCATTACTCTCTTAGCGTTGATTTTCTGTACCTATATTTATGAGACGTATCTGTGGAAAAGTCACACATGAGAAAACCCTAGCCTTCACAGAAATTGTGAGAGAGAGAGAGATTGTGAGGAACTTCCCCTTCCCGCAGCTAGCACCGCGGGATGAGGAAAAGCTTAATTTAATCCGTTCGTGTGCATACCGTAGAGGCACCATAACATTGTAGTGCTATGATCGGCATACTGTGGAGATAGCAGATCCATCTTCAAGGTATAAATCCTAAACACAATTTATGATTTTCGCCTGGATCCATGGCTAGGTTTCGATATTTTTTGTAATTTTTTTGCTTTGTATTTAATCTGTGATTGCCTTCGAAACCTAACACTCCCTCACATCGCGGTGCTAGCTGTGGGAAGGGGATGTTCCTCTCGCTCTATCTCTCTCACTTTCTATGACAACTACAGTTTTTCTTGTTTCATTCCCACAGATACATATCATATATATATAGTAGGAAATCCACCCTAAGAGAATAGTGAGGCTGTTGAGCCCACAATCTAATCTATGTCAGATTCATGCGCGAGCCTTCTAATTTTGGTTGGCCGAACTAACCTAATTAATTATCCAACCAATGTTGAGATTCCAAGTCTTATTTGGATTCCCGATTGAATTCATCTTTTAAATTTAAATCCCAATTTTGATTCATTCTAAATGTGAGACCCTGTAGGTTGCCATTACGTTGACAGTAATTGTAAAATCCTATTTTTGTATTACAAACAATGAGCGGTATATAGTAATACAGCACTGCTACTCAAGCAACAGAAATGTCAATAATTTGACATTATCTATCCGTGACCAATGTTACCATGTAGTATAGTCATTTTGTCCAGATATCTTAATTGACCACAAGGCATGGAGCGTGTCACCCCTGTATAGTTCAATATTTGGTTTCTTGATATCCGAGCAAACTTATTAAATCAAATGAAATCAATATCTCATATTGACTCATTTGAGCACGGTCATGCATTTTGCAGTCTCACTCAATCAAGGAGCTCAAAAATACCACTCTTGTTGTGTAAGAAGGGCAAATCCTATCTAAGTCACTCATATCCCTCTGCATTATTCATAGTATCTCCAATAGCCGACTTAATAATCACATTATTACAGACGTCATTTGATGGTATTAAAACATATAACTTCTCATGTAGGGAACCGTAGTGACTTCAAGTCAAAGGACTACGTACACCATGGTTAATATGAGAATCGCTCATAACACTCACGTAACGATCCATGCAGAGTTCTCATGGTGGTTCAGTCAAGTACATTATTACTCTAATATGTAGCAATGTGAAGACTTGATATCTCATATTCATGACCCGTGATACATGGTCATCAGTCTACGCACATACTGATCTCTATATATTATTGTTGTCCTAATTCACAATAATACTTGACTATTGATATTTAATAATAGTGTTTCAATTTCAACCAGTAGGATCTCACAATCAAGTCATGGCTTAATGTCTCATAGTATTGAACATACTATTCTAAGGACTTTATTATGGTCATTTAATCACAATAAACAACACAATAAATTAAATGCCTCATATATGAAATAAATGTCATGATACAATTTAAACTAGCAAGGTCAATATAAGTCTAGCTTTTAGGGCATACACCAACACCCCCACATGATAATGATAATGAACTATCAGAAACAGAATCAGAAACTATAAGAGATTTTGGAGTTATGCTTGATTACTTTAGTATTTTTGAGATTAATAATGCATGTTATTTTCAGGTATATTATTTTAAAGAAGAATATCATCTTTGAAGTTTTTGATACTCTCTTGTTTTTCTTTTACTTGTTATCAAAACTACTATTTCACGCTTCACTCAGTTGGTATCAAAGCCTTATTTTAAGTAAGAACCCTTACCTGGTTTTCTAAAAATATTTAGTACAATTTAAGTAGCTGAAAAATTAATTAAAAATATTTAGTACAATTTAAGTAGCTGAAAAATTAATTCATTAGCTGGTGTTCGAATCTCCTTTTAGGAATCTCAAGTGGATTCTCCCACCCCCTCCCTTCGTCGGTCCTTTGGCGGGCCCCTTTTCTCTAGCTGGATTGCTTTTGACGCTTTATGCTCTATAGGAGGCTTCCGTTCTTGGCTTCAGTTTGGTAGGCGGGGTCAATCTTTAGCTGCTTCTGTTGGCCAGCATGTTTTTTTGGTGGCGGCCCAGCGTTTTGGTGTTTCCTCACCTTTTTTCGGGCCTTGCATCACTTATGCTCTGGGTCTCCTTGGTTCGTTCAGTTGGCTGTTTTGTTTTTTGGGAGTTCTTCCTGTTGCTTGGTCTTGGCGACTGCTGTTTATCTACTGAGGTGTGGGCCTCTCTCTTATCCTGCCGCAGTTTGGCCTACCTCTGGTGGTCCGCTTTCTTCGGCTTCGGATGCCTTTTCTTTTCTTTGGCTAGCTGTTGGGTGGGAGTCAGTCGGGACCAACCCTCTCCTTGGCTGCCTTGGTCCTGTTCTTGCTTGCGGTGCTTGGGAGGGACAGCAGCCGCTTTGCTTAGCTTTGTTTTGTTTGTTGCAGTTTCAGTTTCCTGTCCTTTTGTATTGTTTAGATATTGTATTGTAGCGGTTTATTTTTGTCCCCTTGTTTTACTCTTTGTAAAATTGCTGCTTGTATGATACTCTTTATTTATGTTATATATTGTTGGCTGGAGTTGTAAGACTCTATCATTACATTAAAAAAAAAAAAATTAATACAATAGATTAAATAGAAAATATTGCAAAAACAAATTTTAAATTTGCAACAAAGTCTCACATCCTATAGAAAATATCATAGGGAAGAAAGTGTAGAATACTATTTAGAGCATCCACAGTCGTTTTCTAAATCTCCCATTTTGCCATATTATAACAAACGATGCGCTGCAATCGTTAGCTATATATGCCATTTTTCCCATTTCTCTCAAATCTGTTTCTCAAATTTGAGAAACGAAGTAAGAATTCTCAAATTATAGAAGACGGGGAATCATATACCGTCCGATTGATTTTAATATTTTTTAATCGACTGAGACGGGGAATCATATACCGTCCGAAGGATTTCCGAATTTTTTTTATTTAAAAAAGGGTCGGACAGGGAATGATACCCCGTCCTTCCCTTTTAAAATATTGTTTTTTTTGGAAAAAATCCCCAGACGGGGAATCATCTCCCGGACGGGAGATGATAGCCCGTCCAGGGAAGATTTCCCTTTTTTTTTTTTTTTTTCCTTTTTTGGGTTTGTTTTCCCAAATTGCCCTTCAACCTATATAGAACGAATTTAAAAGTCCAGGGGTAATTTGGTCTTTTGCCAAATGAGAAAAATTTGAGAAACGACGACTGCACGATACTCCTCTATATGCTATTACTGTAGCTGCCATATTTTGGCAAATGAGAAAAACGACTGTGGATGCTCTTAGAAACTATTTCTCAGTTACAAATAGTTCGGATATTGTCCCTTCTTTTTTATAAATAATTTCAAAACATATCCTATTAATATAATTAACTCGGTTCTTTATGTAGCCGATTTCTTATGTATGTAACGGTCATTTTCATGATACAGCAACCTCGTCATTTGTCATAGCTGCTGCAAGGTCATATATATAAGGATCTTTGGTTAGCAAAAACTAAAAATAAATAAATAAATACAGATACCGTAAATATTTAAGAGTGCCGAAGACAAAATGTTTAACATGTGCATATAGGTACTCTTCGTTATAAAGTTAATCTGAAGGAGTTTTTAAATACATAGTCATTATCATTTACTAGTATTTTTTTTTTTTTCTGTGTGAGGCACGTTTTGATAATGAATTGGAGATAAACGTGTAATATACGAAGTCAATAGTAATTAGCAGGTGCAATAAATATCTTAATTTAAAAAAAATGGAGCTGAATGGGAGATACACGTATTTTTTTAAAAATTAAAAAGGAAAAACTTTGATGCGTACGTGCAGCACGTGTTGAAAAATAGATTTGGAGTTGCACGCACGATACACATGTTTATTTGGTGACTAAAATGGTGTTTCTTATATGACAAAAAAATATTAAAAATTATTTATTTGTGATAAACTCTTCCATTAAATAATAAATAAATATCTCTACTACTATAATGGGAGAAGGCCTTTGTCCATAACCCAACCCGTGCAGCGCACGTGCAAGTAAATTTTTTTTTCCCTTTTCATTCCCCCCAATTTTCCCCCACGTGCACAGCACGTGTATCTACTACTATAATGGGAGAAGGTCTTTGTCCATAACCCAATCCGTGCAGCGCACGTGCAGGTAAATTTTTTTTTCCCTTTTCATTCCCCCCAATTTTCCCCCACGTGCACAGCACGTGTATAATACTAGTATTATATTATAGATAGATAAATGGATAGTAATTTACACATGTGATTATGTGATGTATGTTTAATATAAAAAAAAAATTTGAAGTAAAAAATCTGACATAGTGAGGTTTCGAACCTGAGATTTCCTTCATATTAATTATGCACGTAAGATGCACGTGTTGGTATTATAGATAGATAAATAGATAGTAATTTACACTTGTGATTTATGTTTAATATTAAAAAAAATTAAAGTAAAAAATCTGACATAGTGAGACTTCGAATCTGAGACTTCCTTTATATTAGTTATGCACATACAATACACGTGTTGGTAGATTGAAAAATGACACTAAGACCTCCTCCCATTATAAGATTAGAGATTTTCAACATTGTTGAAACTAAATATGATAAAAGATATGAAAAATTATGTGCAATACATAGAGAAGGGAGCCAACCCACCCACCCACACGGTTCACACTAATGTTTATACAGATATATCTCTAATCTCTAATCTCTAATATTATAATGGGAGAATTGGAGTTATTATTTGTCAACATACAAACCCGTGCGTTGCGTGCAACTTAAACTCTCTCATTAATTACAACTAGTATTATACACGTGCCGTGCACGTGGAGAAAATTGGGAGAATGAAAAGGGCAAAAAAAAAAAATCTAACCAGCACGTACTAAGGACAAATTACACTAAGGCCTTCTCCCATTATAGAAGTAGAGATAAAAACAAACAAATAAAAAAAAATTCACTTATTTAAAAGGTGCAATACAATTTTATAATATTTTTTTAACACTAAAATACACATATATGTAGCACGTATAACTCAAATTCTACCTATAAACACGTGCATTGTACGTACAAATTGTAGTTTTTCCTTCAAAATGTTTTTTCCAATTACGTGTGACGCACGTCCAACTTCAAAACTATTTCTTAACATGTATATTGCATAAGAAAATTCTTCAACCCTTATCAAAATATGCATCGCACAAGAAAAATACTAGTATAGAAAGAAGGGAGCCAATCTATATCTCAGTGGTGTTACACGATAAAATTGCCACTAGCATGAAAGTGAAGGGGTTCTTAATTTTTTTAAAAAAACTTTTTTAGTTTTGAAGCATATCTAAATCTGGCAATATTAATTGGGTATCCAAGACCTATATATATACGTGCCTTTCTGATGTATGTGATCCCCTCTTTTAGTGGAAAAATATCTAATGGTTTACAGAATTGGGTACAAGATAAGTTTTCAGTCAACTTTTAATTCTCTTAACTACGGAGATAAATAGGTCGTAGTAGCATAGCAGAAGAAACATCACTTTTACACAGATAATTTGGGCGTGTCGAGTCTAAATAAACAAATTATTTGTTTGTTCTATACAACATACCAGTGTACCCTTCTGCAATATTGCACAAACTTATATAATATAATTTAATATAATATAATATAACTAGTAATTTATATGTGTAATGCAAGTCTTAATAAAAATAGTTTTTAAAAAGTAAAAATTCGGATGTAGTCTTGGGTTTGAACTTGTGACCTCCTTTGTAATAACTATGCACGGGTGATGCACATATTTGTTTGTTTATAAATGACAACTCCAACTCTCTCATTATAATATTAGAGATATGTAGCATAACTCGTGCTATACAATACCTTTTTTTAAAATAAGAAAATAATATTTTTTTTTTGATAAATTCACCTAATAACATCTATATAATAATAAAGGTCGGGAGCCTTGTCACGAGGACTGGGATTAGTCTGACCCGTAGAGGAGGATGGAGACCCAGCATAATCAAAAAAAACATCTATATAATAATAAAGATTCCAATTCCAATTTGGATGGAATAAGAGTGGAGAGTTATCTCCTACATTTACACTCTTTTTTTTATTTTAAAAGGAAAAAATGAGAAAATTTCTAGACAAAAGTAGTTTAATTATTTTTCATAAATTCTAATTAAATTTCCGTATTAAATAATAATTTTTAGAATTTTAATTTAATCTCTTAATTTTAAATCATTTGATGTTATTTTTTATTGATTTATTGAGCTAGCGCGATATTTGGAGCAATTTGGATAGCCCATCGAGCCTGTGCTCGCCCGCTCAGTGGAATAAGGTGCCAAGATGATGTGGTGACATGGCGCAACATGGGACGTTGATCACATGATTAGCTCGCCCGCTGAGTGAATTGGACATGCGTGATTGGGTGGCGACGTGGCGGGATCAGGAGCCTCGATTACGCACGTTTGCGCGTATCTGGACGATCGGACGGTCGAAAATTAAGCGGAGGTGGTGGCTGAGTGTGTGCACGTGTTAGGTATGTGTTATTCCTATTTTTGCTCTCATTTCTCTATTTCAAAATGGAGAAAGGGGAAAGGGGAAAGGGGAAAGGGAGCACATCTCTCTCCTATTAGCATAATATATAAATATAATATAATTTTAATGTATATAATAATGAAGATTCCAATTCCAATTTGGATGGAGTAAGAGTTGGGAGTTACCTCCTACATTTGCCCTTTTTTTATTTTAAAAAGGAAAAATGTGAAAAATTCTAGACAAAAGTGCTTTAGCATAATATATTGTATAGATTCCCAAATTTTAATTATTTTTCAGAAATTCTAATTAAAAATTTGTATTTAATAATAATTTTTATAATTTTAATTTAATTTCCTAATTTTTAATCATTTGATGTTATTTTTTCTTGATTTATCGAGCTGGCTCGTTTTTTGGAGCGTTCTAGATTACCCATCGAGCCTATGCTCGCCCGCTAAGTGGAATGATGTGGTGACATGGCGCGACATGGGACGTTGATCACATGATGGGCTTGCCTGCTGAGTGAATTGGACATGCGTGATTGGGTGACGACGTGGCTCGATCGGGAGCCTCGATTACGCACGTTTTCGCGCATCTGGATGATCGAATGATCGAAAATTGAGTGGAGGTGGTGGCTGAGTGTGTGCACGTGTTAGGTATGTGTGAATTCCTACTTGTGCTCTCTTTTCTCTATTTCAAAATGAAGAAAGGAGAGAGGGGGTTCATTCTCTCTCCAATTAGCATAACATATAGATATAATATAATTTCAATATATATAATAATGAAGATCCCAATTCCAATTTGGATGGAGTAAGAGTGAGGAGTTATCTCCTACATTTGCTTTCTTTCTTTTTATTTTAAAAATGAAAAATGAGAAAAATTATAGACAAAAGTGGTTTAACATAATATATTGTATAGATTCCAAATTTTTAATTATTTTTCAGAAATTCTAACTAAAATTCTGTGTTTAATAATAATTTTTAGAATTTTTATTTAATTTCCTAATTTTAAATCATTTTATGTTATTTTTTGTTGATTTATCTAGTTGGCGCGATTTTGGAGCGATCTGGATCACCCATCGAGCCTGTGCTCGCCCGCTGAGTGGAATAAGGTGTCAGGATGATGTGGTGACATGGAATGACATGGGACGTTGATCATATTATGGGATCACCCGCTGAGTGAATTGGACATGCGTGATCAGGTGGCGACGTGGCGCGATCGGGAGCCTCGATTACACACGTTTTCATGCATCTGGACGATCGGACGGTTGAAAATTGAGCGGAGGTGGTAGCTGAGTGTGTGCACGTGTTAAGGTAGCGCGATATTTGGAGCAATTTGGATAGCCCATCGAGCCTGTGCTCGCCCGCTCAGTGGAATAAGGTGCCAAGATGATGTGGTGACATGGCGCAACATGGGACGTTGATCACATGATTAGCTCGCCCGCTGAGTGAATTGGACATGCGTGATTGGGTGGCGACATGGCGGGATCAGGAGCCTCGATTATGCACGTTTGCGCACATCTGGACGATCGGACGGTCGAAAATTAAGCGGAGGTGGTGGCTGAGTGTGTGCACGTGTTAGGTATGTGTTATTCCTACTTTTGCTCTCATTTCTCTATTTCAAAATGGAGAAAGGGGAAAGGGGAAAGGGAGCACATCTCTCTCCTATTAGCATAATATATAAATATAATATAATTTTAATGTATATAATAATGAAGATTCCAATTTCAATTTGGATGGAGTAAGAGTTGGGAGTTACCTCCTACATTTGCCCTTTTTTTATTTTAAAAAGGAAAAATGTGAAAAATTCTAGGCAAAAGTGCTTTAGCATAATATATTGTATAGATTCCCAAATTTTAATTATTTTTCAGAAATTCTAATTAAAAATTTGTATTTAATAATAATTTTTATAATTTTAATTTAATTTCCTAATTTTTAATCATTTGATGTTATTTTTTCTTGATTTATCGAGCTGGCTCGTTTTTTGGAGCGTTCTAGATTACCCATCGAGCCTATGCTCGCCCGCTAAGTGGAATGACGTGGTGACATGGCGCGACATGGGACGTTGATCACATGATGGGCTTTCCCGCTGAGTGAATTGGACATGCGTGATTGGGTGGCGACGTGGCTCGATCGGGAGCCTCGATTACGCACGTTTTCGCGCATTTGGATGATCGAATGATCGAAAATTGAGTGGAGGTGGTGGCTGAGTGTGTGCACGTGTTAGGTATGTGTGAATTCCTACTTGTGCTCTCTTTTCTCTATTTCAAAATGAAGAAAGGAGAGAGGGGGTTCATTCTCTCTCCAATTAGCATAACATATAGATATAATATAATTTCAATATATATAATAATGAAGATCCCAATTCCAATTTGGATGGAGTAAGAGTGAGGAGTTATCTCCTACATTTGCTTTCTATCTTTTTATTTTAAAAATGAAAAATGAGAAAAATTATAGACAAAAGTGGTTTAACATAATATATTGTATAGATTCCAAATTTTTAATTATTTTTCAGAAATTCTAACTAAAATTCTGTGTTTAATAATAATTTTTAGAATTTTTATTTAATTTCCTAATTTTAAATCATTTTATGTTATTTTTTTGTTGATTTATCTAGTTGGCGCGATTTTGGAGCGATCTGGATCACCCATCGAGCCTGTGCTCGCCCGCTGAGTGGAATAAGGTGTCAGGATGATGTGGTGACATGGAATGACATGGGACGTTGATCATATTATGGGATCACCCGCTGAGTGAATTGGACATGCGTGATCAGGTGGCGACGTGGCGCGATCGGGAGCCTCGATTACGCACATTTTCACGCATCTGGACGATCGGACGGTTGAAAATTGAGCGGAGGTGGTAGCTGAGTGTGTGCACGTGTTAAGGTATGTGTGATTTCATATTTTTGCTCTCCTTTCTTTATTTCAAAATGGAGAAAGGAGAGAGGGGGTACATTCTCTCTCCTATTAGCATGATACATAGATATAATATAATTTAGAAAATGGGGAATGGTGAATGGCGGTAGAGTAGGCCTTCGTGCGACGAACGCCAGCGGATCTAGAAAGATGAATGGTGTTTTATGTGCATTTTTTTGGGGGGGTAAGTTGAAGGTGTGGTGTGCACATGTTATAGTAGTGTGAATTTATAGTTTTGCACCCATTTCTCTATTTCAAAATAGTGAAAGGATAGAGTGGGTATGCCTATTTGCTTAAGATATAGTATAATTATGCTAAGATCACTTTTGATCCATTAATTTTTCTAATTTTTTAAAATATTTTTAAACAAGAAAAAGAGAGCAAATGTAGGAGGCTGCTCCTCACTCTTTCTCCATCCAAACTTTTAACTGTAATCATATCCCTTAATTCTTAAAAATAATAAAATATTGTATAGATGTTATTAGATATTTATTTTTGCTATTTTCTTTTCTTTTTAAAACGATGTGCAATATATTGCACATAGTTATACTAATTTATTTAAACTAAACAATAACTAGTAATATACACGTGCGATGCATGTATTAATTTTTAAAAAAATAAAGTAAGAACTCTGATTTACATGTGCGATGCATGTCAAATATGATCGATTATATATTTTTAAAAGTAAATGTGAAGATTATAATGGAAGAGTTGGAGTTGCACGTGTGTTGCACGTAAGTAGGTAGATTTACAACTCCAACTCTTCCATTATAATAGTTACTAGATTTGCCCGTGGGAACGTGCCTACGGCACGTCTTCAGAACGATAAAACATATGAAAAGCCTTGTAAATATTAAAACAACAATTATGTAGCTCAAGTTTGAATAGTATGACAATAATTAGTTGTAAATAAAAGTCCATATTTCCATTAGTATATATTGAAAAATAATTATAAATGGGGGTATAAAATCCAACTTCTTAGAATTTTGAGGGTGGAAATGATGAAATTTAACTATTAAGAGATATTTGCTATTTTCAATGTAACATGAGCAATAAAAAAACTTTAAAAATTTAAAAATTTACAAATCTGAAAATCTAAAGTTCTGAGTAAATAGAGAGAGAGAGAGAGAGAGAGAGAGAGAGAGAGAGAGAAATTATACTATATCTTAAGCTAATAGGCATATCCCCTCCCTCCTTTGTCCATTTTGAAATGAAGAAAGGAAAGCAAAAGTAGGAAATCACACCAACCTTAATACGTGCACACCCAACTTTTTTACTTAACAAAACAAAATACAAAAACAAATACACACAAAAAAAAAAACTCTTCCTCTCCCAACACCCCTTCCTCATAATCCCGCTAACCCTCCTCCTCAAAATCTCAGCAGTCGTCGTCCGCCAGCCCGCTCAAATCCTCGCCGTCGACGATCACTGGTCCGCCATGGGTGATAACATCATCGGTAACAATTCTCCTATAAGAAATTAGGGTTTTGAATTCCTAATTTGTTTTGTAATATTATATTCAGGAAACCCTAATTTACCACCTACTATTTCTAATTACGGCGTTTCAATTATTGAAATTTCGAAATCCAAATCCTAACTATGGATTCAAAAATAAAGATTGCTTATTTTGACCAAATTCTAACTAATGTTGTAACATCCTGAAATTTTAAATAATATCTTAGAGTTTATAAATGAATTAAAATGATTTTTGTGATTTAATAAATATTTTTCTGAAATTTACCTTTTTGCACGTGCAAAATGCGTGCAAATAATTTTCTTGAGAAACATAAAGTCAAAAAATCTATTTGGAAAATCTAACATTTATTAGTAGATATTATTTATAATTTTTCTGTATTTTTATGAATTATTTATGACATATTTGCAAATACTCAAAAATGAAGGACTTTTGTGCAAAATTGCCACTTGGAGCAAAAAAACTCCAGATTTCGGTTTTCTGGGATATGAATATTGACTGGCCAGGTCCAGGGAGTAAGGGGATTGTAACCCCTGTTTTTTATTTTATGTATTTTGGAGTGTATTTTTCATTTTGTGTATTTTTATCTCTTGTATTTTTCAGAACCGTATATTGGATTTGTTTCAATATATATTCTTTTTATATTAATTTCGAGCTCCTTGTGTCGTTTTGTTCATTTTCACCATTTTGGGTTCTTTTTCTCATTTTCTTGGCCCCGTTCATTATTATTTTACATTTTGGTGTTGTGATGGATTTTTGGTGGTGATTTTCCGAAACTATGATTTTTGACCCCTGATGAGATTTTTAGGAGGCATAGAATTCACTATAAATTGTATTCCTATGTGAAATCTACCTAATACCCATTATCCATTTGTATACCTATTACTACATTATAATACCCACAACCCATTAACCCAAAATTACCCTATATATATAATCCCCTAATCCCCTTAAACCCTAATTCCATTAATCTCTTTTCCACTCCTAATAGCATCCGGCCTCCACCCTTGAAAGCTCCCGGCTGCACCCTTCTCTCCCAAACCGAGCTCCCACCCTACATCCAAATCCGGCCATCTACATCCATCCAATCTGGCCACCACCATACATCAAAACCCTTCAAACCCCCATCTACATACAAACCCTACTCCTCCTAGTTGGCCGGCACCACACAAGACCACCATCAACACCAACACCATCACAAAACTCTCTCTTTGTGGTTTCTTAAAGTGGGTATTCTCCCCTTCATTCGTCGCATCAAGGAGTTTGAACGTGTGGGAGTTTTGTTCGTGGGTTTGCTTGGATTCGCTCGTGGAAAGGATTCGCTCGTAGGTTTTGCTTCTAAGACTATTTGCATCGCGTTCACTTCCATAACAAGGCAAGTAACTTGTACTACAATTCATTAGGTTGATACAAGTCAAAAAGTTCATATCTAGTGTAGTTGGGTCTAGAGACAACCAAAATTTGTGTTTTCTTTGATGGTTTTTGTCTCTATTGTAATAAATTGGCCATAGATGACTTATGACACCAAACTTGATAGGATAATGACCAAGGTTATGCCCAAAACACAATTTTGATGCATGTATTTGGATATTGCATGAATTGTGTTTGATTGAATGCTCATGTGAAAATAATAGGTGTGGACATGTTAGTAACCCTAAATCATGATGTTAGATGTTTGGTAGGTTGTATTTTAAGTTTGGTTGAGTTTGGATCAATATTCATGAAGTTATGATGTTCTTGATTAGAGGTGTGAAATCTGTATTTACTGCTTGTTCTGTTTTGATTGTTGTTTTCGTCCATGCTACGGTCAGTATTTGAATTCCAAAATAAATGATGGATTTTAGATAATTTCATATATTTTCAAACCTCACTGGTTTTACTTTATTTGGATTTCATATGACTGAGTTATGAATGTTTTGGTACAGGCGTGTCGATAGATTCCAGATTCTGTTTTGAGTCAATTTTGTTAACAATTTATTTTCAAGAACTATTCTACACATAATATCTTGGTATAATATTTTGGTCAGTGTTTCCTTATAATATTAGGGACTACCCAGACTTTTGATGAATTTTAAAGATGAGTTTTATGTGGTGTTTCATGTTCTTTTCTAAAATTTACTTATGCTGTAATTTACGGCTGATCTGTAAAGAATCCTATTTTTACTATAATTTCTTATACTATATGAAAATTCTTTGTGAAATATAAAAGTTAGTAAAATCTATCTATTCTCAGGTCGTTTTGGCGGAATTGGATTTCGATTTACTGATTGCGAGATATCCTAGTTTTCGTACAGCAGTGTTGAGAATATTATGAGACTTGTTATTTTGAGTCTAGACATATAGGGGATTACCCCAGATTTTTCGTGGAATTATTTGATAAGTTTTCATGCTGTTTTCATGCTTTTGAAGTTGTTCCCCTGTTTTCTGGCTGAACCTAAATTTTGTATTCAAATCAGTTTTGAGCTGAGATGTTGTGAATTAGTACGTGACTTAATTATACTCTTTGGATGCGTGTGGATGTCTAGTATTCAGATCTTTCGACGGTTCTTATTTTGAATGTCTGTAGCTCTTAGAATCACTGATTTAGTACTGTTTGATCTTGCTGTCCTGATTATGAACATAGACTATTTTGCTCGTATATGTGAATGTATATCATCCATGCATGCTGATTTGTTACCCTGAACCTAAACCTGATTACATCATATTTATTTGACACTATTTCGCATACATTCATGTCTGTTGGATAACAATAATAAAAGTAACCAAGTCGGGGTTTAAGGGACAGATCTAGTAGTGGATAGTGCAGAAATGTGTACTCAGAAGAACCTGGTTTGGTTATTGGAGCTTATTTACATGTGGAGCTTGACACGATTTACATGACACGATTTGCATGACACGTACACACATGGGACTGGAGCTTGTTTTGGGTTTTGGAGCTTGTTTTGGTTTGGAGCTTGTTTTGGTGTGGAGCTTGTTTACATGATACTTGGAGCTTGTCCTTGAATACACTGTCCTGTATGGTCCCCTACAAAATCTAAAGTGAAATTATTTTGTTGTAGCAACTATGTGATAAAAGTTGGGGCGCATGAAGTGCTACCAAGATAGTAAATCACTACAAGACTTGATACATGATGCTTGAATATGATACTTGAACATGGTACTTGAACATAATACTTGAACATGATACATGCTTGCTTGATACTTGACTACATGATATATGAAACTTGATACATGAGACTTGATTACATGAAACATGAAACTTGATGCTTGACATTTGAACACATGACACTTGACACTTGATGCATGTTTATAAGATACTCGTTTACTTAACACTTGATTTATGCCATGTATATTTGACACTTTTGCCATGCTGGTTTGTCTAGGTTGACATCATACTTATACCATGTACTAGTTAGTTTTCCCATTTCATGTGCTTGTATCCTACTCTATTTGTGACCCGCGACTTGCAATTGACGGGTACCTTTGTTTTCTCTCTTCCTCTTTTCTGCATTCGATGAATTGCAGATTATGGAGAACAGGTTCAAGATGGTATCGGAGACTTGAAGTATTAGTGTTGCTTTTGATTATTATTATTATTTCTTGTATCGTGCTAAAACAAATTTTGTATTCGTGAGACTTGGATTATTCTTGTATTGAGACTTGGATATTATTTACATTTGGGCGATGTGACCCAGGATATTGTTTTCTCCAGACTCTGATTTGTTTGAGAATATTGTATTTGGTTTCAAGTAAATTTTCTGTTGGTAATTGTTTCAAGTATTCATGAATGGTTGTGCCTTTTGCTTCTGACTTTGATTATTCCTGTGATGTGTTGTAAAGATTTCTTGAAACAGCTTAAGGATGATGAAAATCATTCGCTGGGCTTTTGTTACGTACTCGTATTCCATATTTTTGAGAAGCGGGCGTGACAGGGTTTTTAGTGGTATCAGAGCACCAGGTTTGGCTAATGTATTAGTTGACTAATATATTAGACAAGCTTGGCTCGAACTGGGATCTGCACAACATTTCACCAACCATGCATGCATAAATAAAACTTATACCAACTTAGATTCTGGATGCTACTAGTGGTGCAGCTGAGCAGCTGGGTGATACTTTCGTAGTTCGGAATTTTATAGATGTATTTCCACATGAGTTTCCTGGCTTATCCCCTGATAGGAAAGTGGAGTTCGGAATTGATTGTCAGCCTGGAACAGAATCGATATCGAAGAGTTCCTACAGGATGGCACCGATTGAGCTGGCAGAGCTTAAGGTGCAGATTCAGCAGTTGCTTGATTTGGATTTCATCATACCTAGTATTTCTCCTTGGGGTGCTCCAGTCCTTTTTGTGGACAAGAAGGATGGTGGTCGTCGTCTGTGCATGAATTATCGAGAGCTGAACAGAGTTACTATGAAGAATCGGTATTCGTTGCCCAGGATCGATGATTTGTTTGATCAGCTGAGTGGGGCTGCTATTTTTTCAAAGTTGGATCTTCATTCTGGATATCACCACGTTAAGGTGAAGGCTACAGATATACCGAAGACTACTTTCAGGACTAGATCGGGCACTATGAGTATCTTGTGATGCCGTTCGGGGTCACGAACGCGCTGGCTGTATTCATGAATCTTATGAACCGGGTGTTCTCTCAGTTCTTGGATAAGTTCGTGGTGGTCTTCATTGATGATATATTGGTGTACTCTCAGAATCGGGAAGATCATGCTGAGTATCTTAGAGTGGTTCTGCAGACTATGAGAGAGCATGAGCTCTATGGGAAACTTAGCAAGTGCGAGTTTTGGCTCGACAGGATTTCTTTCTTGGGGCATACTGTTTCTGACGATGGTATTTCTGTGGATCCTACCAAGATTGAGGCTGTGAAGGATTGGCCTATTCCCAAGTCAGTTTTAGAATTGAGGAGTTTTCTGGGTTTGGCTGGCTATTATCGGAAGTTCGTCCAGGATTTTTCGAAGATAGCAGGACCATTGACTAAATTGACTGGGAAGGATCAGAAGTTTCGTTGGTCTGATGAGTGCAATGAGGCTTTTGTTGAGTTGAAGAAAAGACTGACGTCAGCGCCTGTGTTGACTATTCCAGATAGTTCAGGCAGATTTGTGATTCACTGTGATGCTTCTGGTAAGGGTCTTGGAGCAGTTCTTATGCAGAGAGGCCATGTTTTTGCATATACATCGAGGCAGTTGAGGCTGCATGAGAAGAACTATCCTACTCATGACTTAGAGTTAGTGGCAGTGATCTTTGCTTTGAAGCTGTGGACACATTATTTGCTAAGAGACCGAGTGGAGATCTTTACAGGCCACAAAAGTCTTAAGTACGTCTTCACCCAGAAAGAGTTGAACATGAGGCAAAGACGTTGGTTGGAACTTATGGCCGAATATGACATCAGTTTGCAATACCATCCTGGTAAAGTAAACTTTATGCCAGATGCTTTGAGCAGGAGACCAGCAGTTATGTTCTTGACTCAGCAGAGAGATCTTATTGAGCAGATGAGGTGGTTGGAGCTTGATGTTGTGTTGCCGAGTTCTGGTCGGAGTTGTTTAGCGCTCCAGCTGCAGTCGTCTCTTGTTGAACAGATTAAAAAGACGCAGGCTAGTGATGCGCAGTTGTAGGGTTTTCAAACTGAGGTTGAGTCTGGGTCCAAGACGGACATGGTTATTCATACAGATGGTTCTCTTCGTTTTGGTTCCCGGTTATGTGTCCCTAAGGGTGAAGTTCCTCAGAGGTTGCTTGAAGAAGCTCACCAGTCTTCGTATTCTATCCATCCCGGCAGTACTAAGATGTATCGGGATTTGAAGCTTCATTTCTGGTGGCATGGTATGAAGAGGGCTGTTTCTTAGTTTGTTTCTCAGTGTTTGATCTGCCAGCAGGTTAAGGCAGAGCATCAGAGAACCGCTAGACTTCTTCAACCGCTTCCTATTCCAGAGTGAAAGTGGGAACATATCACCATGAATTTTGTGACTACTTTGCCGAGGAGTCCTAAGGGTCATAATGCTATTCGGGTGATTGTTGACCGTTTAACGAAGAGCGTTCACTTCATTCCTTTTCGTGTCGGTCCGTCTACTGAGAGCCTAGCTGAAAGGTATATGCAAGAGATTGTTAGACTTCATGGGGTTCCAGTTAGTATTGTATCCGACAGGGATATGAGATTCAGATCTCAGTTTTGGGAGAGTCTTCAGAACAGTTTGGATAGCAAATTAAAGTACAATACAGCTTTTCACCCCCAGACTGATGGACATTCAGAGCGGACTATTCAGATTCTCGAGGACAAGTTGAGGTCCTGCATGCTTCAGTTTGGTGGGTCTTGGGAGGATCACTTGCACCTTGTGGAGTTCTCGTACAATAATAGCTTTCAAGCCAGTATTAAAGTTGCTCCGTTTGAGGCACTCTATGGACGGAAATGCAGGTCACCATTGTGCTGGGATGATGTTGGCGAGAGGCAGTTATTGGGTCCAGAGTTGATCACCAAGACTGTTGAGGCTGTGGTTCAGATCAGGAAGCACTTGCTGGCAGCTCAGGACAGGCAGAAGCGGTGTGCCGATGTCCATCGTAGGGCGTTGGGGTTTGCTGTGGGTGACCATGTTTTTCTCAAGGTATCGCTGTGGCGTGGTGTCATTCGATTCGGTGGCGGGGGCAAGCTTAGCCCTAGGTTTATTGGGCCGTTTGAGATTTTGGAGCGAGTAGGCAAGGTGGCCTATCGTCTTACTTTGCCACCAGTTTTATCAGGAGTGCACGATATTTTTCATGTCTCAGAACTCAGGAGGTATATCCGAGATGAAAGCCACGTGATCGACAATTCAGAGTTGACCGTACGGTCGGATTTGACTTGTGAGATTCCGCCAGTTGCTATTGTGGATCGGTGGGAAAAAGTGCTTAAGAATAAGGTCATCAAGCTGGTTCATGTTGCTTGGAATCCTCACTCGCCTGGTGAGTCGACATGGGAGTTGGAGGAGGAAATTCAGCAGAAGTTTCCTCACTTGTTTGAGTAGTTTGCTTTGGTTTTGTTTTGTTTTTTTTCTTTGCTTTTGGGGTTACCCTATGCATCTTTCTTTTGAATTTCGAGGACGAAATTTTTTTGTTAGGTGGGTAGGACTATAACCCCTATTTTTCATTTTATGTATTTTAGTGTGTATTTTTTATTTTGTGTATTTTTATATCTCTTGTATTTTTCGGAACCGTATATTGGATTTGATTCAATATATATTCTTTTTATATTCATTTCGAGCTCCTTGTGTTGTTTTGTTCGTTTTCACCATTTTAGGTTCTTTTTCTCATTTTCTTGGCCTCGTTCATTATTATTTTATATTTTGGTATTGTGATGGATTTTTTATGGTGATTTTCCGAAACTATGATTTTTAACCCCTAATAAGATTTTTAGGAGGCATAGAATTCACTATAAATTGTATTCCTATGTGAAATCTACCCAATACCCATTACCCATTTGTATACCTATTACTACATTATAATACCCACAACCCATTAACCCACCATTACCCTATATATATCATCCCTTAATCCCCTTAAACTCTAATTCTATTAATCTCTTTTCCTCTCCTAATAGCATCCGGCCTCCACCCTTGAAAGCTCCCGGCTGCACCCTTCTCTCCCAAACCGAGCCCCCACCCTACATCCAAATCCGGCCATCTACATCCATCCAATCCGGCCACCACCATACATTAAAACCCTTCAAACCCCCATCTACATACAAACCCTACTCCTCCTGGTTGGCCAGCACCATACAAGACCACCATTAACACCAACACCATCACAAAACTCTCTCTTTGTGGTTTCTTGAAGTGGGTATTCTCCCCTTCGTTCGTCGCATCAAGGAGTTTGATCGTGTGGGAGTTTTGTTCGTGGGTTTGCTTGGATTCGCTCGTGGAAAGGATTCGCTTGTGGGTTTTTCTTCTAGGACTATTTGCATCGCGTTTACCTTCATGACAAGGCAAGTAACTTGTATTACAATTCATTAGGTTGATACAAGTCAAAAAGTTCACATCTAGTGTAGTTGGGTCTAGAGACAACCAAAATTTGTGTTTTCTTTGATGGGTTTTGTCTCTATTGTGATAAATTGGCCATAGATGACTTATAACACCAAACTTGATAGGATAATGACCTAGGTTATGCCCAAAACTTGATTTTGATGCATATATGTGGATATTGGATGAATTGTGTTTGATTGAATGCCCATGGAAAAGTAATAGGTGTAGACATGTTAGTAACCCTAAATCATGATGTTTAGATGTTTGGTAGGTTTTATTTCAAGTTTGGTTGAGTTTGGATCAATATTCATGAAGTTTGATGTTCTTGATTAGATGTGTGAAATCTGTATTTGCTGCTTGTTCTGTTTTGATTGCTATTTTCGTCCATGCTACGGTCAGTATTTGAATTCCAAAATAAAAGATTGATTTTAGATAATTTCGTCTATTTTCAAACCCCACTGGTTTTACTTTATTTGGATTTCATATGACCGAGTTATGAATGTTTTGGTACAGGCATGTCGGTAGATTCCAGATTCTGTTTTGAGTCAATTTTGTTAACAATTTATTTTCAAGAACTATTCTACACATAATATCTTGGTATAATATTTTGGTCAGTGTTTCCTTATGATATTAGGGACTACCCAGACTTTTGATGAATTTTAAAGATGAGTTTTATGTGGTGTTTCATGTTCTTTTCTAAAATCTACTTATGCTGTAATTTACGCGCTGATCAGTAAAGAATCCTATTTTCACTATAATTTTTTATACTGTATGGAAATTCTTTGTTGAATATAAAATTTATTAAAATCTATCTATTTTCATGTCGTTTTGGCGTAATTGGATTTCGATTCACTGATTGCGAGATATCCTAGTTTTCGTACAGCAGTGTTGAGATTTCCAAATACGTTAAACTATGTTTCTCGATGCTTTGGTATTTTTGATAACTGATCTATTCTTACTGGAATATTATGAAACTTGTTATTTTGAGTCTAGACGTATAGGGGATTACCCCAGATTTTTCGTGGAATTATTTGATGAGTTTTCATGCTGTTTTCATGCTTTTGAAGTTGTTCCCCTGTTTTCTGGCTGAACCTAAATTTTGTATTCAAATCAGTTTTGAGCTGAGATGTTGTGAATTAGTACGTGACTTAATTATACTCTTTGGATGCGTGTGGATGTCTAGTATTCAGATCTTTCGACGGTTCTTATTTTGAATGTCTGTATCTCTTAGAATCATTGATTTAGTACTGTTTGGTCTTGCTGTCCTGATTATGAACATAGACTATTTTGCTCGTATATGTTAATGTATATCATCCATGCATGTTGATTTGTTACCCTGAACCTAAACCTAATTACATCATGTTTATTTGATACTATTTCACACACATTCATATCCGTTGGATAACAATAATAAAAGTAACCAAGCCGGGGTTTAAGGGACAGATCTAGTAGTGGATAGTGCAGAAATGTGTACTCGGAAGAACCTGGTTTGGTTATTGGAGCTTGTTTACATGTGGAACTTAACACGATTTACATGACACGATTTGCATGACACGTACACACATGACACTGGAGCTTGTTTTGGGTTTTGGAGCTTGTTTTGGTTTGGAGCTTGTTTTGGCTTGGAGCTTGTTTACATGATACTTGGAGCTTGTCCCTGAGTACACTGCCCTGCATGGTCCCCTACAAAATCTAAAGCGAAACTATTGTATTGTAGCAACCATGTGATAAAAGTTGGGGCGCATGAAGTTCTACCTAGATAGTAAATCACTACAAGACTTGATACATGATGCTTGAATATGATACTCGAACGTGGTACTTGAACATAATACGTGAACATGATACATGCTTGCTTGATACTTGACTACATGATACATGAGACTTGATTACATGAAACATGAAACTTGATGCTTGACATATGAACACATGACACTTGACACTTGATGCTTGTTTATAAGATACTCGTTTACTTGACACTTGATTTATGTCGTGTATACTTGACACTTTTACCATTCTGGTTTGTCTAGGTTGACATCATACTTATACCAGGTACTAGTTAGTTTTCCCATTTCATGTGCTTGTATCCTACTCTATTTATAACCCGCGACTTGCAATTGACGGGTACCTTTGTTTTCTCTCTTCCTCTTTTCTGCATTCGATGAATTGCAGATTATGGAGAACAGGTTCAAGATGGTATCAGAGACTTGAAGTATTAGTGTTGCTTTTGATTATTATTATTATTTCTTGTATCGTGCTAGAACAAATTTTGTATTTGTGAGACTTTGATTATTCTTATATTTTGAGACTTTGATATTATTTGTATTTGGGCGATGTGACCCAGGATATTATTTTCTCCAGACTCTGATTTATTTGAGAATATTGTATTTGGTTTCAAGTAAATTTTCTGTTGGTAATTGTTTCAAGTATTCATGAATATTTGTGCTTTTTGCTTCCGACTCTGATTATTCCTGTGATGTGTTGTAAAGATTTCTTGAAACAGGTTAAGGATGATGAAAATCATTCGCTGGGCTTCTGTTACGTACTCGTATTCCGTATTTTTGGGAAGCGGGGCATGACAGGGATTTTATTTGATTTTATTTTAAATCAATTTGATTAACTAATAATTGGAACGATCCATATATGTAAATAAATGATTTTCTTAAGGAGTAAATTTGTAAACTTTGTGAAACTCTAAAACCTAGATCCCGACCTATATTAGAGGCAGTAGTAGCCGCCCATCCCCTGTTGTGAACTCAAAACATATTTCTCATTATTTTCTTGGAGTTTAAAACTTGGATCTTGGACTTTTGTAAAGGAGAAAGAAGGGGTTTTTCTTTACTATTTCTTTTGTGCTTCGATTGAATCTTCTTGAGGAGAGTGATACTTTCTTACCTCTTGTTTGCTATATGATTACAAGTTGTACAAGTAGAATGCATGGTTAGAAGTTGTATGATTATAAAATATGATGAGTGAATATAAATTTTGATGTATGAATAACCAATCAATAACTTTCATGAAGGAATATAAATTTATGAGTAATTTCCATGCTTAACTGCACAAAGACCATCACTTTTTATGTCATGCTTGAATAAATCATGTGTTGAATGGATCTTGAATGTGTATGAGATTTGTAGAGTTGTTATTTAATTTGGTATTGAACAAATTAGTGTTTGTATGATAAATTATTGAATTTGTGGGTGTATAAATAGATTGCAATTGGATTAGTAACATCATACATATATATGGATGAGCAAAGAGCCTTTATGTTGCTGTTTTGCTTTTGTATTCGCTGTATTGAAATTAAAGATGAAGAATTATTATTGTTTTGGAGTGGGATTGAACAAGAAATAAAGGAACTTGTTGTTGAGTTGAATGGATTGAGATACTTTGACCAATGAATGTGTATTTCAAGATTACTCTCAGTTTTAAACATGTTTGAATTGAGTTTTCTGTATGAGAAAAGATCTTGACTGCGTCTTGTGGTCTTCAAGAATTTATATGAAAAGTTTTTTTAAACATCTTCTTATTCAAGTTATAATTTCAAGATTTGGGGTTTTTTGTGAATTTCATGAGGATTTGATTCAATATATGAACTATGATGTTTTCACCCAAGATGCACTTGTTTTATCTCAGGTTTTCATTATTTGAAATCATTTATTCGAAGTTTTTAACATATATCAGTTTTTTTTTGGAGAAATCTGCAAAGTTCTTGGCTGCAGCAGACTGCGCGGTCGACCGCAGTGCATCTGCCGGTCGACTGCAGTTCATTTGAACATGCAGGTGCAGTCGATTGTCACACTAGGCTGTCGCCAATCCTTCACTAGCAGTCGACTGCAGTAATTGCTGCAGTAGCTGCCAGTCGACTGCCAGAGTTTTGAGTTGCTGTTTTTCCTTGAATACTGTCGATCGGCTGTGGTTTTATAACAGTGTTTGTCGGTCGACCGTCGTGTCTGACACTCGTATCTATTTTGCTGTAACTTTCTTATTTCTTTAACGATTTTTCTTCGAATTTGCAAAGATAATTTCTCTGTTTTCAAAGTGATTTAATTCAGATTATACCCTTTTCAGAGAGTATGAATTCTTAAGTTTTGATGGAGTTTAAGTTCAAATTCTTGTGGTTTTGGAAAATGAACATTTTGTAATTTCCATGAGTATTATATTAGATTTATTCTATGCTGTTTTGAAAGTATAAGATCTCAGTTTTGTTTTCACTTCGCTTCAGTTTTGACAAATTATCCAGTTGTACTTTGGAAGTATTTTGTTTTATTGACTATTGGTTTGAGAGAAACTCGTTATGAGTTGGATTATTTAGATTTATGAAATACCAAGAAATGTTGAGTTGATGTTTTGCGTTTTGAGACTCTAGAGGTTGAATGAGACCCTAACATGTCGGTGGTTGAGACTTTGTGGATATTTTGGCCAGTAGGGCCTTGTTATTAAATTAGTTGAATTAAGTCTGACAGGGTGCACCAACTCTAGTGGAAATTGTGACTTGATTAATAATAGTCAACCTAACAACAAACACTAGTTGAAGTTGTGATAAAATGAGAGAAAACATGGGTAGGGAGGCCTCATGTGATTTGCGATGTGAGATAATCACCGAAATTATCGAGGTGAGTGAAATAGTCTACAAAATTACCTGCGGTGTAGGATTGATCTCCGAAATTATCGGGATCGAGACGATGCTCATGGGATATTCGTGTGATGAGGCACCGTAGCTTGCGGTGTGAGGTATTCTCGAAGATTCTCAGGTATGAGTGAAATAGTCTCCGGGATTATCTGTGGATAGAGATTGACCTCCGGAATTATCGAGGCATTGGTTATATACTCACAGAAGTATCTAAATCTTAAAGTAATCACTGTAGTAGGATTAGTTACATAACGTAGGATTAAACCATATTAATTGGAGTACGATAAGGGCTTACACCGGACCTATGTAGAGTGGGATGCATAGATTCCGACAAGTATGCATTAGTAATCATCATATGTATTTGTGATTTCTTGACTTGTTTTATGCATGCTTTCTTTGTTTCCTTACACTTGACACTTAGTCTAGATTCACTTGTTGACTTATGATTTTATTCTTTAAGTTTTCATTTAAGTTTGTATTTTCTTTCAATATCACTCACACAGTTATGCCTTACCCCTGTAGTTTTAGGGATTAGGGATGTCTCTAGCCTCATATTTTACAGGTAGGTACCATTAGCATGGACTTGGGAGCATGTGGTAGAATATTTGATGTTTATGCATCTCTTGTAAAAAGGATTGATTGTAAAGAGAAAATTGTATTTATGGTGTTGTGTTGTAAAAAGTATTGTAATTTAAAGTGTTTAAATTCCATTGTGCTTTGTAAAAAAGTTGATGTAATAAAAGTTTTTAAATTTTCCTGTATCTGGATGCTATGTTTACGATTACAATTAAGGTTGATTCTGGAATTTGTGTCACGTATTTCTAGTTTATTTATTGAAAATTCGGGGCGCTACAAATGTTATGTTCCTAATTCTTTGTTTCTTCATATCCAAATAAATTAAATTTTAGAGGTCATGGTAGAAACTGAGATTTCGGAAGGCGAAGAGATGAATGAAAGAATAAATTGTGGGAACGTAAGAGGTAATGTAAGTGTTTAACAAAAATTACTTTTGTTAAGTTATTGATTCATTTATTTTTAGCAATCTCTCATAATTATTTTAGCAATCTTTCTTCAATTAGAATTGTTGTTTCTGTTTTTATATCCTTTTTTGGTTTAATATTTAATTTGTTTGTGTCTGAATATTTTTTCTTTTTTTTATGATAGTATGATCAAGTTTTGAGATTCGGGATCAGATGCAAACCTAATAATATAGGGTTTCGGATTAGAAGAAGGGGGATCGTCATGTGTGAGATTGGAACGAACCGACTTGCATACGAGGGCTTTACTTCTAATTGTTATTTGTTTTCATTTGGACTTTTGCATTCTAAGTAATATTATCATTAAATTTTCAATTACGAAGAATGATGGATTGTAGATGATGGTAAAAAGCATGAAAGTTGAATAGTTTGGACCACTTTATCATTATTGTATTTTATTATTTTTAATTTTCTTAGGATAAAAGAGAACAAACGAGTGAATATATAAGAAAGTTAAGGACCTGTATCAAATGGTTGATGTAATGAGAATATGAAAATTTGTTGAAGTAAGAGAAGCTTCGGAATATGCTGGAATCAGAAGGGAAACAAGATGCAGATAGTGGTATATTTTATATATCTTTTGTTTTGTTTGAAAAGTTTTGGTGAATTATAGTATTGTATGTGTATTTTATAATTTAATCATTTTATAGAGACACAACTAAGGAGTAATGCAGAACAGTTGGAGGCAAATATTGAGGGACTTCGCAGACAATATGAGTATTTGCAAGCAAGCTTTAGAATGGAGGAATCTGATAAGATTGTAAGTCTCTTTTTTAGCATCTCTAAATTTCGGTAATTATTCGAATATTTTTTTATTTTCTTTTAATTGAATAGAAATATATAATGATGTTGGTTGGTTTGAAAGTGTGAATTAGTTAATTTGTAGATTTGTCATCTTTTCGATATATTGTGATTGAAATAGCTAAGAGGCATTAAACTTAATTTTAAGTACCATACAATTTTATGAGTCCCTCAAAATTATTTTAGTTTGTGCAATTTGCACAGGGTAACACTAGTAATTAAATAAATAAAGGAGTTGTTTTTGGGGAGGAACTTGCGCGGGGGGGGGGGGGGGGGGGGGGGGATATCTTTTGGGAGCTTAGATCTGGACCATTATTTCCTTACTATTGAAGGAAAGCCACTTGATAGCTTTTCTTTGTGTTTTATTATATAGATTATATATTATATTATAGATAGATAGATATATAGATAAATAGATAGATATATAGATAAATAGATATATTTTACAAATGTGATGCACATTTAATATATTTTTAAAATTAAAGTAAAAATTCTGACGTACTGAGGACTCGAACCTGAGACCTCCTTCATATTAGTTATACACGTGCAATACACACGTTGGTAGATTTACAAATGACACTAAGGCTTTCTCCCATTATAATATTAGAGATTAGAGATTAGAGATTAGAGATTAAGATTAGAGATTAACTTTTAAGTTTTTTTTTAATTTTATTTTAAAATAAAGAGCAGAAGAGTCAAGTACTACCTCCAATATGTTTGGAAATAGGAGATCGAATACTCTAGTTTGGTCTTACTTGCATTTCCTCATCATCATAGTCATAAAAAATTGATGATCTATCCAAAAGAAGATAATATAAATAACCTGCATTAATCTACCATATATATTAAATGTACAAAAAGTTATAAAACTCCCCAATGTTTAGTTATAAATCTTCCCATATTTGTTTTCGATAAACCTGCCCCAGGGTCGTTGTTGTATAGTCGAAGAAACTCCTTTCAGCTTTCCCTCTCAGCTCCCCCAGATCCAACCATTTCTCTCCGCCTTCGTCCCCTCTCCCTTCGTTAAAAGTCGTAGTTTCGCTCTCCTCTGTCAACCTAGATCTGCTTTTTTGCGTTTCTCAGATTCTGTTGGCGCTCCACCCACCTAGGAACCTGGTGATTGCGGCGTCCATGCCTGCCTGGTTCTGAGCTCTGGTTTGGGGATCTATTTGCTCGGCTTGGCCCCTGGGCACCACGTGTGCTTTTTAGTGCTCGTTCTCCGGCATCTCACTGTGAGTAGCCTTTATTTTCTCTTTTAGCATTTTGGAGGTGTGGTTGGCCTTCGTTAGTTTTGGGAGTGTCATTTGAGGCACTGTCTTTGGTTTTAGTTTTTCAACTGAGTCTGGCTGTTTGAGCTCTGATCTCTTGGGGCTGGCACTACTCCAAGTGCTCGGGTCACCGCCCTTGTTTTTACCCCACTTTCTTATTGTGATTAACCAATATGAGATTACCGTTCTTTTCTTTAACTCTTATGTTCTCTTGGCTTGGTGATAGCCTTACAGCTCAAGATTATTTTCTTCTTTTTCCTCTGTTTTAGAGAAGGTTTTTTTGGTGATTGGTGGTGTCTCAGATGAATCGCTACAGTAGCGTGTTTTTTTTGTCGTTTCTGGCCCCTTTACGCTCTCTTTTCTCCTATTCCTAGGCCCAATTCTGGGCCTTGGGTTGCCATGGACTTGACATGGATTGAAGTTGTAAAAAAGAAAAATAAAAAAAAAGTGTTTTCAAATATTTCTGCTGGAAATGGTGGGCCGCCTCAGCCCAACCATTTCTCGCTTCTCTCTCAACCCATTAAACCCGCCCTTAACAATCTTCTAGGGCATAGCCCTTCATCCCTCTCCTTCCCTTTCTCCTCCTCCATTTCTTCTGGCTCCAAGTTTGTGTCGCCTAGCGCTCATCCCCAACCTTTACGCTGCTTCCGCTGTCTACAAGTTGGGCATATTAGAGCATTTTGCTCTGACAACATGAAATGTATGTTCTGTTTGAAGTCTGGTCATGTTCGTAATTGTTGTTTCTCTTTACAACAAATTTTGGAATTGACGGTGGGGGGTCCCCATCTCAGACAAAGTTGTTGCTGCTCTAGATTTTCCCGTGCTTCAATCGAAGTTGGCGGATCGCCATGCAACGAAGGCCAAAGCGCCCTAAGGTTTCATCCTCTTCCCCCCTCCTCCCAACTCCTACCGTCCCCCAAAGCTTCCCGCTTGTGGTTCCAACCATTCCTCAGGTTGAGCCTCCTCCCAATTCGAAGAACTCCAAGTCTCAGGTCAATTTGGTATTCATTCCTGACTTGGAGTTTTCCGACAAATTGAAGTTTTTCGAGCAATACGGTGCTGTCTCTTTCAAGGGAGGTTCGGTCTCTAACACTACTTTAAATTCTTTCCTTAGCAATTTTTGCAATGTTCAAGATTGGGAGTGGTCGGTCAATATCTGCTCCAATGGTGAAGTGCTTATTAACTGTCCCTCCTTGAAAACTCTAGAGGATCTTGTTTCCTGCAACACCCTTTCGATCGGTGCCATCCACGTTACTGTTCGTAAGTGGATTAACCATGGAAGCCCCCCTCCTCCTTTAATGCCCTCTGCGGTTAAAGTTACTCTGCTAGGCCTCCCTCCTTTCAGTGTTTCCCACCGAGTCGTTTCCAATTTCACCAAATGTGTGGGGGAACTTAAGCACATCTCCTCCTCTACTAAGTTAGCTTCGGATGTCTTCAAGTCGACACCGATTTCTTTTGTCCGTCGGTAAAAGATAGGATTGACTCTTTCGTTTTAAGGGACCAGATATCTTCGTTTCTGGTATCAGTCTCTTATCAAGACTTGAAGGATATTAACCAATCCACTGCTCCGGCGTCCTTGCCTGTTGCTAATCTGCTGAGGATAGCTCCTATTTTACCTAGCACTTTTGCTATCGGTACTTCTTCTCAGTCTACCTCTCACTCTTCTAAGTGGAGGAGGCCTCATAAAGAGCCACCCAAGAAGAACCCCCCATTTCAGCGCAATCCGGTTATCACTCCGTCCAAACCCAAAGGCTCTCCGTCGAAAGCCCCAATTTGGTTTGGATTAATCCAGATTTGTCTGCGGGGAAATCCATCTCCTCTTCAGGGGACTCCGTCTAAGGTGTACTCTAAGACCACTGCTCAAATAACCACTGAGGCTCATTCTTCTACTGTCCCACCAGGTCATCCCATCTCTCTTCCTTTAAAGCAAATTCCTCCAGAGCAGTCTGAGAAGTGGCCCGCTTGGGATGCGAACCCGCAGTATTCCTCTGATTGGGACAAGTTCATTAGCGCGGTTCATCGCACCCACCGTTCGGGTCATCCCCCCTCTACTGTTCCTTCGAAAGCTGCATCGGTTGCTTCACTTAAAGCTGACGCTTGGGTGGATAAAGATGATCATCTTGCAGACGAGTTGGTTGAGATGGATCACTCGCTCTCTCATAAGTAGGTATCTTCGTCACCTAGTACCTTCATTTTTCTAATTCAAGCTGATTTCGAATTCAATTTCTTCAACTTATTTTCTTTCAAAATTTATCCTGGTTCGTTTTCCCCGTTGGGTTTCTACATTGTTGCTGGCATTGATTTATTTTCTCTTCCTCTTCTTCCTATCGGGACCTTACCTTCTCTCATTGGTATTAGGAGAGGGTCATATAACCTATCTTTGGCCCTTTCAGCACCTTGCCTTGTCCCGTCAGACCGCAAGGCCTCCGATACCTCGGTTTCGGCTGCCCCCTCTTAGGTTTTGGGGGGCTCCTTTTTAGAGACTAGTTCTGAGTCCAGTAGCGATAGAATTTTCTCCTCTAAAGGGATTAAAGACAATTTTAATAAGATTATTAAACCGAAATGTATATCGGTCATCCGTTCTAGTGCTCATATCCGAGCCAACAGAGAATCAAACCTTTTAGCAGATCCTCATTTCCTTATTGCGAATCATTTCCGCAAGAAAGTTTCTTCTCCCCCCTCTCCCCATTTTCTGGTAAGGAACGTTCGGGTTCCTTATCCCAGGTGCATTTTAACTCTCTCTCCAATTTAGAGATGCTTAGCATGACTAGGAAAATGGGATTTTTAGTGGACTCGGATAACTTTGTTGATTTTGAGGCTATTCGCAACTGCGAAATTTTGAGATATTTTGAGGCCAATGTGTTTAATGATAAGCATCTCTTGGAACATTCGCGGGTTGGGGTGTGCGTCGAAACAACAGGCGTTGTTTTAACTAATTTCGTCTTCCCACTGTGATATGATATCGATTCAAAAATCAAAACTTGTATCCCCTTCGAATTATATCCTTCGCTCGATAGGCGGATCCTTTATCTCCCATTGGATTTCCCTAGATGCTATTGGCACTAGGGGAGGAATCCATTTTGGTTTCAAAGAAGCCAGTTTCTTTCACGTTTCGACTAGTCATTTGACGTTCTTCCTGCTAGTTCGTCTTCACTGGCTCGAGTACAATTGTATGCTCACTATGGTGTCTGTCTACGGTCCGTCTTCTACGGATAGGAGGGAAGAATTCTGGAACGAATTTTTCTCCTTCCAACATTCCATTAACGGCTTCTGGATTTTTTGTGGTGACTTTAACGTCACCAGATTTTCTTCCGATAGATCCGGAGCATCTCATTTCTCTTCCGATTCGTCCCGCTTTAATGAGTGCATCCACATCCTCCAATTGACTGATCTGCCACTCAATGGTAGATCATTCACTTGGACCAATATGAGGTCTCCTCCGACCTTGGCTAAGCTTGATCGTTTTCTGGTATCCTGGGACTGGATCAATTTCTTCCATAACTCTTTCGTATCAGCCTTACCCAGTCCTTCGTTAGATCATGTTCCCATCTCGTTATCTTCTGACTTTAACTTCTCTAGATCGCATAATTTCTGTTTCGAAAAATTTTGGTTGCAAGACCAAACTTTCGTCAACCTCATCACGGAATGTCTTTCTGCTATCACAGGCTCCTCCAGTTTAGGCCGGATTCTGATTAAGCTGCATGCGATCAAATATGGTAGCAAATTATGGCTTAAGGAAAGATATGCTAATGATAACTTTCTTAAAATAGTTTGCCTTTCGACCATTGAGTCCATTGATCGTATGGAAGAAGCTGTGCCAATCTATAATGCCCTCCATTCTGAGTGCGCTTCTTGTAAAAGAAGCTTCGCAGATTTACTTCACACTGATCACATTAAATGGGCTCAGCGAGCCAAATGTCGGTGGCTTAAAGAAGGAGACGGTAACACTGCTTTCTTCCATAATTTTGCATCGCACAGGTAACGATGCAACAAAATCTCGGGTATCATTGATAACGACTTTGAGTTATCATCTACCGCCGACATCCATGCTTCTTTCCTCCAATTCTTTAAAGATCTCTTAGGATCGACTAAACATCGATCTATCCATCTAGACTGGCAACAACTGTATGGTCACCAGTCTCAAGATCTATCCAGTCTGGAAGCCCCTTTTTCTCTTGAAGAGATCAAGCGGGCTGTGTTCTCTTTGAAAAGCGATTCTGCCCCTGGCCCGGATGGCTTTCCGACATTCTTTTTCCAAAAATTTTGGGATTGTCTCAAAGACGATCTCTTCCAAATGTTCTCCGATCTTCATCTTGGAAACTTTTCCTTCGATAGGATCAATTATGCGCACATTATCCTAATCTCCAAATTTTTGGGGGCTAATTTGGTCTCCAACTTTCGACCTATTAGCCTCCTGAACTCTACCTTCAATATTATCATGAAAGTGCTCTCGTCTCGTCTTAGTACCATCATCTCTCCTTTAATTGACCCCATGCAATCGGGTTTCATTAAGGATCGCTTTATCCTTGATAGTGTGGCTTCGACCCAAGAAATCATCTCGGATTGCCACAAATCGAATTCGGAGGGCATCCTGTTAAAATTAGACTTTCAAAAAGCCTACGATAATGTTAGTTGGGGTTTCCTTTTTGAAATTCTTTTTCATCGTGGTTTCAGCCCGAAATGGATTGCCAGGATCAAATATAGTCTTTTTGCTGGCACTTCTTCCATTATTATCAATGGGACTGAAGGTCACAAATTCAAGTGTAAGCGTGGGCTCCACCAGGGAGATCCTATTTCCTCCATGCTTTTCACACTGGTTGCGAATGTGTTTAGTAAACTTCTACACAATGCATGGGACGCTGGCGTTATTGAAGGTTTGGGTAGTTCTCGTAGTTTCTGCGATGTTTTGAACCTCCAATATGCAGATGATACTATTATCTTTGCGAAACTTAATGGGTGCACTTTACGTAACCTTAAGTTACTTCTTTATGTTTTTGAAAGTGCATCAGGACTGGCCATCAACTTCCTAAAGTCTTCTGTCCTCTAGCTTGGGGGTTCCCAAAACCGGCAAACGAAGATTGGACATTTCTTTAATTGTGTCTCTGCCACCTTTCCTATCACTTATCTAGGTATCCCCTTGAGATGGGGTAAACTTCATAAAGCGCACTGGTTGCCGATGGTCGAAAAGGTTGAATCGAGGCTCAACCGATGGTCTGGAAAACACCTTTCTCGCGGAGGCAGACTTGTTCTTGTTAACTCTGTTCTCTCTTCTATCCCGCTCTACATGATGTCTTTCTACTACCTCCCAACGCTGGTTATTAAAAAAAATAGATCGTATTAGAAGGAATTTCTTCTGGTCTGGTACGGATGCGTATAAGGCTGGCACTCACCTTTGCAATTGGAAGCTGATCTACACTTTTAAGGCAGCGGGTGGTCCGGGGGTTCTTAATCTTAGACACCAGAATTTGGCTCTCTTAGGCAAATGGCTGTGGAGATTCCTTAAAAAGGAGGAGCTGCCTTGGCCGCACATGATCGCTTTCAATTGTTTTACCCGGTCATATATGACAGATTTTACCACCTCTCTCCCTCATAAATCTTCTACATTCTGGAAAGGGGTTTGGAAAGTAGCCAACCCGTTTCAGTGTGGGTTAGTTCATCTTTGCGCTAATGGAACTAGGACTAGATTCTGGCTTGATTTTTGGTTTCGGAACACCAAACTCTCCCATGCATTTCCTAATCTCTTCCGACTAGCGTCCAACCCATCGCTAGGGTGGCTGATTACGTTATCATTATCGATAACCAAAAATTCTAGTCCATTCCGTTCTCTATTATTCTCCCTCCGACTCTTCAGACTAAACTGCAAGAGTTATTTAATAGCATTAAATTTTACCACTGGTATCCTTTTGAAGATTTCAAATGGAGATGGACCACTGGTAGTAATTTCTCGGTGAAATCCTTTTATAATTTTCTAAATTTTGGGGGGACTGTCTCCCCGAGTGCCAAAGATTTATGGAGCAACTGTGGGCCACTCAAATCGAAAATCCTATCTTGGCTTGCACTGAATAATAAGCTTCTGAATGTAGATGTTCTTAATAAGATGCACCTAGCCGTTGGTCAGTTGTGTGTGTTTTGCTCGAGTCACCATGAAGACGCAGAGCATTTATTCCTTAAGTGTGCATTTATTCAACCGCTTTGGTTGATTTGCGGTCAATGCCTAGCAAGCACAGGGCCCCCCGGAAGTTTTCTCTTCATGCTAGAGGTTTCAATCCTTCAGGAAAGAGTTTTGTAAATCGTGGGTTCTTTCTATTAGGGCCATTATCTGAGTTATTTGGGCAGAGCGGAACAAGCGTATTTTCAGGCAGACAGCTACTTCGATTGACAGCATCATCGATGAGTTCTTATTTTTTGCCCAATTTTGGTCTTCCACTTTACCTGTTGATAAAGTGGCAGCATTGCATTTACATCGTCTAGACGATGCTTTTAATTCTCTTCGTCATAATACTTCCTTTTCGTAACCTTTTTTTATTTTTTTCCTTTCTTAATTTTATTGTTCCATCAACTTTTTAGATCTGAATTCTCGGGCGAGCCCGGAGGGTTCTCTTTGGGAGGAACAGCTGTTGGGAGTTTTTGAGGCATTTCTTTAGCCTCCTTTTGTAGACAGGCTTTCATCCCTATTTTTGCAGTTCTCTGAGCTTCGAGGTATGCTCGATGGTGTTCTTTGGTGGCTTCTTTTAGCGTTCGGGGGCTCTCCTTAGGAGGCTCGATATCTGGAAGGTTCGGATCTGGTTTTTAGCCAACTATCTTTTGTTGCTCCAGATTGTACAGGACTCTATTGGGTTTAAGTTGTTATGTTTTCTCATGGATCTGTTCTTGAGTTGGGCTGCTTTGATTGTGTTTTAACCACGTTTGTTGAGTGAGCTCTGTTTTTGGCCTGGCCTTTATTTTGGGGGTCAGTCTTGTTGTGGTGGTTGATTCATTTTGTTGTGGTGGTTGACTGGTTCAGTATTTTTTATCGGTATTTTTGGGAGGTCTGAGGTAATTAAGCTTTGTTTGTGAAGGTGGTTTTCAAGCTTTCCCACCCTTTTTTTGGGCCCAGGTTGGTAGGGCTAAGCTTTAAGGTGGAGCTCACTGGTGTGGTTCGGAGGTGGATGACCTCCGTTTCATCCGATGATGTATTCTCGTCGGATATTTTGCATCGTGTTTACCAGATTACTCTTCTGGCGAGGAGGTTTTGCTCCTCAGCCTGCTCTTTGTGCGCTGCTCTGGGGCTAAAATGGCTCCTGGAGGGCTCCGCTTTCTCTACTGTTGTTCGCTTAGCTTTTCGGAGTTTGTCTCCCTTCTAGCGTTGTGTCGATATAGCGGTAGTCTCCGCGATGATCGACAGAGTTTTGCGGCGGGCTTGCTATCTTTTTGGCCTGTACTGTCGCGAGAGAGCGTTGTTTTTTGGTTCCCTCCAGTGTTCAAAATTTTCGAGACTGAGTTTAGTTCCGACTCTCATCGCGCTAGTCTGTCCGGAGCTGGGGTTTGTTATCTTGTGGTTGCGGCTTGAGGGGTTTTTTTGCTGTTAGCTTGTGTGTCTGGTTCGCAGCCCTCCTCAGCGGATAATTTACCGCGGCTCGCAGTAAATTTTGTGCTGCATCATCCCTATGTGGCATCCGTCTTTGGCTACGGCCGACGAGCGTGATTTCTTGCGTGTTGGCGGGTGTGTGTCTGGTTCGCAGCCCACCTCAGCGGCAGATGTGCGGCGTAGCTACGCTAGGGAGCCAGATGGCTGTTTTGTGTTTAGTGCGTTTTGTTTTCTTCTGTTTCATTGTCCATTTTTGTTTGGGCTCGGTTTTTTCTGACTTGAGCTTAGTGCTTTGTTTAGTTTTAGAGCCTTGTTTTACCGCTTGTAATATGAGTTTTTGTATACTTCTTTGATTTCTGATATTATTGGCTGGTTGGTACCGTAAGGCACTATCCATTTCATCAAAAAACATAAACCTGTCCCATATATGACGTATTCTCCTTTTTTAATACTTATTTCCATATTTGAAATGACTTTAAAATTCATACTCTCAGAGCATCCACACAAATAGCCAAATTAGATTGCCATTTCTAAATTTGGCATCCATAATAGCAAAACTCTTCCATACCAACATCTCATTTTGTTTACCAAATTTGGAAATAGCCAAAAATTTTGTCAAATTTGACAAACTTTATAGCAACGCTATATGTCTCATCATCACTCGTTTTTTTCTTTTCCCACCAAATTTGAATATATATATATATATATATATATATATATATATATATATATATATATAGGAGAAGGTTCGGGTGAGAACCATGTCCTGGGGTGAGAACCTAAGGGCCTATCCCAGCCATTCATCTGTGTAATCTTAACGGTCAAGATTTTTTAAAATTAAACAATAAGATTAATTAATTTTTGCATTAAGATGTCAATCCCTTTAATTAAGGGATGGGGACCGCGTAATAAAAGGAATGAAAGATCACAGATTATTAGGAAACATATATTGTCTTTTTTATTTTATTTAAAAGGAATGTAGATCACAGATTATTAGGCAACATATATTGCCTTTTTTATTTTATTTTCAGCCGAACCACAATCTTCATCAGGATGAACAACATTTGTTGCTACGTACAATGTTGCTAAATATGACATTTTTGTTGCTACGTACAATGCAGTTAGTTGCTATTCAAAAAACATTCAGTTGCTATATGGAAACCGACAGCATGTACAACATAAGTTTGCAAATTGATAAACAAACAATATATATATATATATATATATATATATATATATATATATATATATATATATATATATATATATATATATATATTCCTGCTAAAATATGCACTAGTTGTATCTACTTACAATACAGTCAGTTGCTATATAGTGAACGAATTGGTGAAGGAACGAATTGGTGATGATTCTGCAGTTGCTATTAATTTGGGATACAAAATCTTCTCGAATAGCAACTATAATTATAAATAGCAACTGTAATAATTATAAATAGCAGCTGTAATAATTATAAATAGCAACTGAAATAATTATAAATAGCAACTGAAATAATTATACAGCAATACCTGACCACTTAAACAGCAACTGTAATAATTATAAATACTAACTGTAAGGAACGAAATGGTGAATGATTCTGCAGTTGCTATTAATTTGGGAAACAAAATCTTCTCCAATATTTTACGGGAATAAATTATTTCTCTCTCCAGTTTGACCAAATTTGTCTTAACCGTTGCACACAAAAAAGGCAATTTATAATTATTCCTTTTATTATGTGGTCCCCGTCCCTTAATTAAAGGGATTGACATCTTAATGCAGAAATTAATTAATCTTATTGTTTAATTTTAAAAATTCTTGACCGTTAAGATTACACAGATGAATGGCTGGGATAGGCCCTTAGGTTCTCACCCCAGTGTTGGTTCTCACCCGAACCAACCCCTATATATATATATATATATATATATATATAATAGTGTATATATATATTATACATATATATTTATGTATATATAGACTATTATAATATACTATTATATATACTAGTATCATGCACGTGCGATGCACGTGGAGGAAGAAGGGAAAAGACAAAAAAAGGAAAATAATTCCCAAACTGATCCACTGACGAAAATATGTACCAAACTGGGCCACTTTCGCACGTGCACGCGGGGAAGAAGGAAAAGGACAAAAAAAGGAAAATAATTTTCAAACTGATCAACTGCCGAAAATATTTACCAAACTGGTCCACTTTCGAAAATATTTACCAAAATGGGTCACCTGGCTTCAAAATGACAAAAAAAAAAAAAAAAAAAATCAATGACAAATACCACTGAGGCCTTCTCCCATTATAATAGTAGAGATTTGGCAATCAAAATGACAATCATGGATGTAGAACAATCTCTCATATTTTGGCAAAGTTGTCATTGGGGTGCCAAATTTTAAATTGGCAACCCAAATGGCACTCCCATTGGTGTGAATGCTCTTAGAAGAAAAAAAGAAACAACTCATACCTCTTTACTGGTATGATATATTTTTTAAGGGTAAATACTGTAAGGACATTAAAGTCATTTCAAATATTGGAATAAATACTTTAAGAAATGACATTACTTGGGAGATAACTTGATTTAAAACAAACATGAATCATAATGATTCGTAATTAGACAACTAAACATTGTGGTGGTGGTGGGTTTAAAAATTAAGCTACAATTTAGCATCAAGATTTCTTTTAATTGTGGGGAAAAGAAACCGCTCAAAATCCAAGAAAGATAGCAAGCTTAAATGAAATAATTTGGGGACAAATACACGTTGAGTATTAAATTAAAATACACAAAGGGATAACTAATCCCACCTCATACATGGTACAATGCACCTGATATTTTCATGTGTACGCATTTAGGGACTAGCAATGGCAAAAACGTAAAAAAAATTGAGAGCGTTTGATGCAAGGCAAAAGGCAGGCTCCACGAAGCCAGGGTGGTCTCCCCTCTAACGCACGTTCTTACGCGGATCCCATCTTCAATCAATCATCCTTAATTTAATTAGTAAACTAATCCTTATTAACCATTTCACGCATAATTAATTAATTTATAAAATAAATTTTAAGTAACTGAGTTCACACTAAGGAGTTATTTTTTATCAGTTATTTTTTCCGGATAAATTTTACTAAAGCCCTCTTTGGTGATTAGGCAATAAACCTCCCTAAGAAAGTTTTTTGCATCAAATATACCAGTAATCTGCACATGCAATGCATGTGCTAGTTATTTTTTAAAATTTTATGAATTAAATAATAAACGGTAATTTGGTCTCGAACTTAGATCTCTCTTTAGTCATACATACTCTTTACAAATTATTCCTAGTGGCACAAATTTTTATTTTATATGAGTGGTACTTTTGTAAATAATTATGTTATAAATAAATTTTGAACTTTAAAGGTATTATGGTAACTAATAACAGTTAAGTAAATGAATGGTTAATATAACTCTCACTTAAAAATAAATGGTTGAGATTAGATGGTTGAATGTCTACAAATGACAACTGTAACTCTCCCATTATAATATTAGAGATTAGAGATTAGAGATTAATTAATTCTGAAAATATAATATTTTGTTCTTAGAGGAATTTAGTGATACTTTTACTAAGAAAAAGCACGAAAGCCAGGATCTTTCAGAAAATGGATTCCTATTTGAAGAGTGCATAACCGCATGGATAAGCTCACACTAACCCGTCAATTTTGGATCCAAATAATATGTATTTGTAAGTTGTAAGAGCATCTACAGTCGTTTGCTATTTATGCATATTGTGAATATTTTAGTTTAAAAAGTGCTGCAATTGCTTGTTATTTATGCATATTTTGACGATTTCGCAACAGTAGATTGCTATATATGATAGTGGAAATGAGAAAATACATATTATACAGGACGGATCTTGAAGATTCGTCCCACGAAAAAATTATTTTTTAATTGGTCGGACGGAACTCGAAAGTCCGTCCGACGTTTTTTTTTAATTTCTGGGAAAAAAAAATCCTCAAATAAGCCTAACTCCCCGATCCGTCCGTGGAGGGGTCCACCAATTTTTTTCCAAAATTGTTTTTTAATTATTAAAAAAGTCACAAAAATTATTTAAAATTCGTAGGACGGATCTCGAAGATCCGTCCGATCATAAAAAAAATTTGTTTACTTTATTATAGCATATTTATCACTGCAGCAAACTCGTTTTGCTATATGTATAATATACATTTATGCATATTTTAGCAAAGCATGAGTGTGGATGCCTTAAAGGACTTTCTGTTGAAAAATACCACTTAACTTTGGTATTTTTCATTACATTGCGTTTGCAGCATAAAAGAACTTTCAAGAGAGTTTACTGGAAAAAAAAAGAGTTTCTCTCTCTAGATTTTCTAGAGAGAGAAGCTCCCCAAATAACCCCAAAAACAAAAATCCTAGATCTAGAGGAAGTTTGAAGGGGGTGGCGGCCGGATTCTCGCCGCCCCCTCCCCGTTCGCCGTTTCCTTTCCGCCGATCGTCGCATCCTCTCCACCTTCCTCTCCACTGTTGCGTCTGTTCGTCGCCCCTCACCCACCTCCACCTCCATCCGAAGCCACCGTCGTCGTCTTCCGTTCCCCATACCCCCGACCCCCCCAGATCTGCCGTTCGTCGCCCCTCCCATCTCCACCTCCATCCGAAACCAAAGCGCCCATCGTCGCTGCCTTCTGCTCCCCATAACCTCGATCCCCCCAGATCTGGTCGTGGCCATGCCTTCCCCTGCTGAGCGCGGCGATGAGTATCTGTCATCGTCTCCGCCAGTGCTCCACAAACACCTGCCGGATCTGATCGTCTGCGGACGTGTCTCGTTCTGTCCGTCGTGGCGACGAACCCTTGTATTTGGAGTGGGGGGCGTGGTTTTTGGGGTTGGGGTTTGGGTTTGGTGGGCTTTGCCCAGTTGTTCTTCGCGCTTATCACCATGTCCACACTCTTAGGGCCAATCACGGTGATCTACGGCTATGATTTGGTTTTTCTGAGGGTTGGTAGTGCATGTGAAGAAGCCGGGTGTGCTTGAATGTGCCGTAGTGTGATTCTAGAGAGAGAAGCTTTAGAAGGGTTAAGTTGTCTTGCATGATTATGGTGCTTGGGCCCAAAGATGGGGTCCCTCCGTGATGTGCGTTCACATGTCTCAACTTTCGGGGTGCTTGTCTCAACTGTCGCGGAGCGACTATGTCGCGCCAGAGCATCCTCCCGCGCCTGTTGTCGCGAACACCATGGATTTGGGGTTCAAGTGTGTGAGGTCGGTGGTTCGGTTTGGGGCCCATGGGGCCAGGCCTATAGTTTGTTGGTGTTAGGGGTGACGGGCTGTGGGGTTTGGGTATGGTTGGTCTGGAGTGTCCTATGATGTCGCCGGTGAAGTCTTCACAGCGCCTACTATCAGGCTATTGAGCTACCTCCAATTTAGGCCACTGGCGCGTGACAGCATCGTCTCTTCCCTCGGATTAGGATTAGTCGAGATAAGTCTGTGTGGTAAGAAATCACTGGAGAGAGCTTGAGCGTGAGAGATGTGAAGGTATCCTCTCCCGCGGCTCTCTCCTGGAGCGTGGTGTTTGGTGGGGTGAGCGTGATAGTTGTTTGGTGAGAAATCGCCTCAGAAAGCGCTATCGTGTGAGATGTGAATGTATCCTCTTCACGGCTATCTCTTTGGTACCGGTTGTGGGAGCTACCGGCACGTTTGTAGGATGAGTGGTGGAGATGGTGGGAGGGTGCAATCGTTGTGCATGTGCCATGGGGTCAGTTTTCAATCTGCGGGGCTTGGACCCAAAGATGGGGTCCCCTCAGCGAGGTGAAGGCAGGGATCGGCGGGTGATAAAATCCTGCCAGACTTGTCTCAGGTGGGTGTGCATGTGCCGTGGAGACACTATACGAAGCTAAACTGACGTACTTACATTTTTACTAGATCGAGCTTGTTTGTCGGCCCACCCTCCAGGGTTGTTGGAGGGATTTGTTGTTTGTACGTGTCATGTTGCTTCATATATGTTTTATTTTCTGTCTGTAGTTTGTACTTTGGCTTAGTACTCTGGGTTTGTTTCGTTAAGCTCTTATTATGAAACAGGGTGGCCAGATTCCACCTTTATCCTTAAAAAAAATAAAAATAAATAAAAATAAAAAAATAAATAAAAATTACTGATTAGTGCCATTATTTTTCCCTTTAACCTCTTTGAAAAGTCAAACTATTTTTTTAACCTCTAGATTTATAAAACGTCACAGATAAACCCCTAAATTTTATATAATTTTAAAATGAACTGTTTTAATGGAAGCTATGCTGTTCCATTTAAAATTAAGGGTTTTTAACATGTATGTCCCTAACAAATATGTGAATATCACATATACCCCTCACAAATGAGTATTTTCATATTTACCCCTAACAATGTGGGTCCAACTTCTTAGTTACCCCTTAAGTTAAAATTACATTAAAAACATTTAAAAAGTATAAAATATACAATTTTATTTAATAGATTTTATGTAAAATGACTGAAATACCCTTCCTCCACTAGTCAAGCTACTTTTTATAAACTCAGTCGACTATAAAACGAACTGAAACACATCAACAATTTTCAATTTTTCTTCAATTTTCTTAATAAATGGACAAATTTACAGTACATATTTGTAATTTCATCTTCTTTATCTTTTTTTTAGCCAAATTCGTCACTAATCTTATAAATTTCAAATACACGTAGTTTGAAGCAACTTTTAGGGGTAAATTAGAAATAAGATCATATTGTTGGGGGTATATATGAAAATACACATTTTTGAAGAGCACATATGATATTAGCATATTTGTTAGGGACATACGTGTTAAAAACCCTAAAATTAAACTATTTCCGTAACATGCATACTATTTATATTCAAACCTTACTATTCTTTGTAGAAATTAGTGTTTCTTTCGAAATTAAGCTGCTTCTTCTTACAGTAAACTATTTCTCTAATATATTAATCAGTATAGAAATGTACTGCTATTATTTAAGATATGTGGCTTTTTCAAGAGATGTGTATGCTTCATTCAAAACAAAACAAAAATCTTTTTTCTTCTCTTTTCACAACGACTGGAGAGTCTGTATACATAATAGAAGATGTTTTCTTCCAAGGGGCCGTTTAGAATTATCTTTTTGGAGGAAATTATTCAAATTTACAAATTTGAGGAAATTTGCAATTTCCCCATTTCAAAAACGCAATTGGCAATTGAACACTCTTCTTGCAAATTCGGCTTCGGGCTCCCACCTCCACCTCAGCCAAATTTGCAGAAAGAGGTGGGACTGTAATTTCTGACTGATGTCCCTCATAATTTGGCGGAGAAGACGCCTGGGGCCCACAATTAAATTTGTAAAATGATGGTGCAATTACAAAAAGGTGAAATTTAAAATAAAAATTTGTAAATTAGCTCAAATTTATAAATTATTATTTTCCCAGAAGAAGTGAATCCAAATATCCCTTAAATAAGAAATGGTATTGATATGGCTGAAAATAGAGTTAAATCAGAACCATCCAAATTGGGCACGAATCTTAAAGCTCGGGGGTAAAATGGTAATTTCACCTACAAACGATCTGAAATGGGTACCGGGTCTTTTTTTCCAAATGCCCAATAACCCACGAACGGATCCATCTCAACTGGGTGTGGGTTCCAACCCGCATGAAACCCGGTCAAGCTGGATATAATTAGGGTTTATGATTATACTTAATTAACGGCCCTGATTCCTTATATCCATCCACTGGGAAGTAGGGATTTATCCCTAAACTGGTCCCTAAGGTGCCTATAAATACCCCCCATCCCCCACTGTTAACAGGCAATCAATCTTTTGCCAATCAAAACTCATTCATAATCTTTCTGATTACTGACTTGAGCGTCGGAGGATGCGTCGCCGGGATCAACCCCGATGTTTCGCACTTTTTGCAAGTCAACGGCGGGAGATCACGGTCAAACTCCGGCGGAAAGGTTTCAAGTTTGACTATTCAACGTCCCAAGAATCCACAAATTCTATCTGTTTGCCCCCACACCGATTTCAGCAGCAACAGATTGGCGCCGTCTGTGGGAACCACGAATAGCACCCCATCCTCTTCTATCGGTTAAGATCACATCCAGCCATGCCTCCAAGGAAACTGAGATCCAGAGGGTCCAACCGTGGGCCCACTACTCCTCAGCCGCAACAGGAGTCTCCCCTCCAAACCGTCCAGCAGCAGGGACAAGTCCCTCCTCAGCCTGATCAGCCTCTGCAGCAGGAACAGCCTCCTCTTCAGAATCTTCAGCACCAGCGGGCTCGAGCTGCGCCCCAGAATACTGGTATTGGGACCTCTTGTCCTCCTCCTCAGAAGCAACCCCTTCACCGTTACCACGTCTCCATACATAACCCTTCAACCGACTCAATTGCATCTCACAACCCCCGGCCTTCCGAAGACCTCCGTAACATCCTTATCAACCGGCAGAAAGAAGAGGACCTTTTCCGCCGTTTGGATGAAAGGCGGGTCCGTGAGGGAGCCACCCGCTCAGAACATCCAAATAAGCGATCTCCTCGTCGCTGAGATCACAGGAGGTCTCCCCTTCATAGGAGGCGGAGGGAGTCCCCTGAGTACCATCGAAGAAGACATCATTCTCTCACTGGTCGGCAACCCCAGAGGGACGAGAACGAACATATCACCCGAGCCGAATTCCAAAAGTTCCAGGATACAATCCTGCAGGCCCTCAATCTCCAACCGAACAACAACAACAATGCTCAGAGGGTCTCCACTCCTCCTCCGATCCAAAGTCCTCGCTAGCGGTCCCTAACTCTTCCTTAAGCTCCGAGCCACCACCATCACATCCCTAGTCCTCACCATTCCTTCGGCTACCATCGCCGAACTCCGCACTCCCTTTCGTACGAAGATGAGTCCAAAGGCTCGCCAGGGTACCGTCGAAGGGATGATGCGGTCTACCACCGTCTCCACGAGATGGAGAGGCGCCTTGGCCAACTGGATAGGGAAGAGGAACTAAGAGGAAGGGCCCTTCGTCCGAGCAGACCCCCATTTTCTCGAACCATCATGGAGGCACCCGTCCCAGCAAACTTCAAGCCCCCACAGTTCGAGACATATACGGGGGAGTCAGACCCCGTGGATCACATCGAGAGTTTCAAAACTCTCATGTTGATCCACCAAGCTTCCGATGCTCTACTATGCAAGACCTTTCGGGCCACTCTCAAGGGCCCGGCTCGGGAATGGTAATCCCGCCACGCCCCATCCTCCATCTTCTCCTGTGAACAATTTGAGACCCTCTTCGTCACCCACTTCGTGAGCAGCTGCCGAACCAAGAAGACTAGTATTTCACTACTCTTCCTCAATCAGAAGAAGGGTGAGAAACTAAGAACTTATGTCAAGTGGTTTACCGCGGAAGCCAGGTCCATTGCTTCCCTCGACCAATCAGTCGCTGCAGCCGCCTTCTAGTCCAATGTCCTCAACTCCAACCTCTGGTCCTCCCTAGCCAAAAAGCTCCCACGAGAATTCTCCGACCTTCTTATCAGAAGCGAGAAGTATATCTGGGCAGAGGAAGCTGAACATCATCCCACATTCAAGGGGTCTTCCTCCGGAACCAAGAGAAAGGCAGCCGAAGATGAAGGAGCTAAAAACCTCCAGAAGGATAACAGGGGTCAACGCCGCTCGCCTCCCAGATTTGAGAAGTTTACCCCTCTCAACACCAATGTTTCAACTATCCTCATGGAAGTCAAGAAAGAAGGAGTCTTGCCTCCTGCCCCGAAGATGAACAACCCCGGGAAGAAGAGAGACAAGGAGAAGTGGTGCCAATATCATGGGGATCACGGCTACGACACCAATGACTGTCGGTCCCTGAAGAATGAAATTGAAGCCCTCATTCAGAGAGGGCAGCTGTCCAAGTTTGTGAGAAAGGACCGAATTGATCTTCCTCCTCCCCTAAGGGGGGCTAACAAGCATCTCGAAAGGCGCGACAAGACTCCAGAGTTTGAAGAAGAACGCGTCTTGCACCTCATCCATGGAGGTCCAATGGGAGGAACCTCCAACTCTTCTCGAAAGGCCTTCATCCGGGAGGTCAATTCGGTGCACGGCATACCCCCTCCCAAAGGCCTCGGAGTCCCGGTCATTTTCTCGGATGAAGACCTAGAGGGCATCTGAACCCCCCATTGTGATGCATTGGTAATTAACCTCCACATGGCTAACTTCAAAGTGGAGAGGCAACTGGTAGATAATGGCAGTTCTGTCAAGATCCTCTTCCTAGCTGCCTTCCGAGAACTCAAGTTATCGCGGGACAGGCTCAAGCCAGCAGGCTATACGCTCCATGGATTCACGGGAGTGCCAGTGACTATCGAAGGGGTGATCTCCCTGGATGTAACCGCTGGCAAAACTCCTACTACCCAGACGAAGCCAATGGATTTCATGGTCGTCGACATCCCAGCTGCTTACAATGTGATTCTAGGCCGACCTGGCCTTGCTGCTTTAGAAGCCGTCCCCTCGGCTTATCATATCAAAATGAAGTTCCCCACCAAGGCAGGAGTGGGGGAAGTAAGGGGTAGTCAGGAGATGGCCCGCAAGTGTTACATGACCTCCACCGGGGGACCGGTCCTTTCCCTCGAGACTCTTGAGATTCCCCAAGGGAACACCCAGCCTATGTCCGAACCAGTAGACAAGCTGGAGGAAGTACTCTTTTCAGAGCAAGATCCGAACCCCAAGTTCTTCATCAGCAAGACCCTCCCCTCTGCCCTCTGTTTCGACATAGTCCAATGCATCAGGAAGAACCATGACCTCTTTGCCTGGTCAACTGCCGACATGCTAGGTATTTCCGAAGACCTCCTCGTCCACCACCTAAGTGTTGCTTCGGGGTCCAAACCGGTCCAACAGAAGAGGCGCAAATTCGCCCCTGAGCGCCAACAGGCCATCAAGGAAGAAGTGGACAAGCTCCTCAAAGCCCGATTTATACAAGAAGTCAACTATCCCGAGTGGCTCTCTAATGTTGTTATGGTCAAGAAGGCCAACGGGAGTTGGAGGATTTGCATTGACTTCACGGATTTGAACAAGGCATGCCCCAATGATCCTTTTCCTTTCCCCAGCATAGATACCTTAATCGACGCTACTTCGGGTCATGAGCTTCTGAGCTTCATGGATGCCTTCTCCGGATACAACCAGATCAGAATGTTCACCCCGGACATCCCAAAAATCTCCTTCGTCGCTGATCAAGGTCTCTATTGCTACCGAGTGATGCCCTTCGGGCTCAAAAATGCCGGTGCCACCTACCAGCACCTCGTCAACAAGGTCTTCCAGAATCAGATCGACCGAAACATAGAAGTGTACATCGATGATATGCTAGTGAGAAGTACTCACAGGTCCGACCATGTCGCCGACCTACAAGAAGCCTTCGACGTGTTGAGGAAGCATGATATGAGACTTAACCCGAACAAGTGTGCGTTCGGAGTCTCGTCCGACAAGTTCCTAGGCTTCATGGTTAGTCAGAGGGAGATTGAAGCCAACCCCGAAAAGATCAAAGCCCTACTGGATATGGCCCCTCCTACAAGTATGAAAGAGGTTCTAAAGCTTATAGGACGTCTCGCCGCCATAGGGCGCTTCCTGTCTAAGTCAGGAGAGAAATGTCTTCCTTTCTTTAAAGCCCTCAGGGGGCTAAGGGCTGCGAGTGGGTCCAACAGCAGCAAAAATCATTCGACCAACTGAAAGCCTATCTGGTCAATCCCCCACTCCTCAGCAAGCCTATTTCTGGGGAGACACTCTACCTCTACCTTGCTGCCTCCGAGCAGACCATCAGCGCTGTCCTAGTGAGGGAAGAAGACAAGGCTCAGAAGCCTATCTATTATGTAAGCAAGATTCTCAGAGACGCCGAGCTCCGCTATCCAAGATTGGAGAAGATAGCATACACCTTGGTTATGGCAGCCAAGAAGCTCCGTCCCTATTTTCAATCCCACTCGGTGGTCGTCCTTACCGACCAGCCGCTCAAACAAGTCCTGCACAAGCCTGAGACCTCCGGGCATCTAATGAAGTGGTCGATCGAGCTCAGTCAGCATGATATATCTTATCAGCCTCGGACCGCTATCAAAGCTCAAGCTCTGGTTGAGTTTATCGTAGAAAGCACCATCTCGGAAGTGAGTCAAGCCGCAAATGGGCCACCCATCTAGACAGTATATGTAGACAGGTCTTCTTGCGTCGAAAGGAGCGGAGCCGGAGTCATTCTGGAAGGCCCAGATGACTTCGTTCTCCAATACTCCCTCCGCATCAACTTTAAAGCCTCCAACAGCGAAGCTGAGTATGAGGCCCTGATAGCTGGCCTGGGTATGGCTCGCAAGGCAGGGGCACAGCGTATCCGAATATTCAGTGACTTGCAACTGGTCGTGAATCAGGTCTTAGGAGAGTACGAGGCGCGAGATGACCGAATGGCTAAGTACCTAGCCAAGGTCCGAAGTCTCATGGATTCGTTTGAAGAAGTACAAATCCAGCGGATCCCTCGAGAAGAAAACTCTTAAGTAGATGCCCTCTCCAAATTGGTCTCCTCCTCACTCCAAGGTCTCGAGCAGACCGTCCTAATCGAAGTACTCCTAAGACCAAGCATAGAAGAAGAAGCCCCCGACTCGATAGAGTCGCTGCCCGTCCAACTCCGGAGCAACTGGATGAAGCCTTTGATAGAATTCCTCAGGGATAGGACCCTTCCCCAAGATCCAAAAGAAGCCTGTCGAATCCGAACGAGAGCAGAGCGGTACACCCTTATTGAAGGAGTCTTATACAAACGCTCCTATACCCAAGTAGATGGTAGACCCTACTTGAGATGCCTCTCCCCGGAAGAAGCCTCGTACGCCCTGCAAGAACTCCATGAAGGCATAGGTGGCGCCCACTCGGGATCAAGGTCCCTCGCCAGGAAAGTTTTAAACTACGGGTATTTTTGGCCTACACTACTTCGAGATGCCGAGCAATGCGTCTGGCAATGCAGCCCTTGTCAGCATTTCTCCAACATCCATCACCTACCCCAAGCACAACTCACATCTCTCTCAAGCCCGATTCCCTTCGCAATGTGGGGGATGGACTTGCTAGGTCCATTTCTGCCAGCTCCGGGCCAGCTCAAGTTCCTAGTCGTTTCAATCGACTACTTCTCTAAGTGGATCGAGGCTGAACCTCTGGCCACAATTACTGAGAACAAAGTGCTGCAGTTCTTCTAGAGAAATGTAATCTGCAGGTTCGACGTACCTCGGGTCCTAATAACAGATAATGAAACACAGTTTACAGGGGCAACGTTCTGATCTTTGTGTGAAGACCTCAGCATTCAGCAACGCTTCTCCTCTATCTCCCATCCTCAGTCCAATGGTCAAGTAGAGAATGCCAACAGGCAGATTCTCTCCGGCATCAAGAAGAGATTAGATAAGGCCGCCAAAGGCTTATGGGCAGAACAACTTCCTAACGTATTATGGAACTACCGCACTACGAAATGGACCCCCACAGGAGAGTCGCCCTTCAATTTCACCTATGGGTCCGAGGTTGTGATCCCTTTAGAAGTTGGTCTGCCATTCCCTCGCCTTATTGCTTATGATGAAGAGCAGAACGCCAGAGATCTCCGGACAAATTTGGACCTGATTGACGAGCTCCGTGAAAGAGCTTCAATTCGCCAACAAAATTATTGGAGAAGAATAGAGCAGGCCTACAATAGAAGAGTCCATCCCACGGATCTCAAAGAAGGGGACCTAGTCCTCAGAAAGCTAGCTATCTCGTTCCCCAGCTAAAAGAGTAAGCTAGCTCCGAATTGGGAAGGACCGTACAAAGTTTCCAAAGTAGTCCGCCCCGGAGTGTATAGTCTTGAAGATCTTGAAGGCAGAGAGATACCCAGAACTTGGAATGCTGACCATTTACTGAAGTATCAAGAGAGCGCTTGAACGCCTCTCCAAGTACCTTCAAATGTCGAGCCATTCCTGTCTTTTTATTTGTACTTTGCTTTTTTATGTTCCCATTGTAATAACGGCTTGCAACTTAGAAGCAACTGATTAGCAGTTATCAATAAAAAACTTCTTTCCCCTCATATTTCTCTTGTGATTATTTTGTCTCTCCGTTTAGAACCTTTAATGATGCATATTCAAATGACGTGTTCGGAGTCCAAAACTTGGCTCGATTCTGCTTCGCAGGCTCGCTCTTAAGCGAGCTAGAAGTGGTTCGCCATTCGGAACTACTCCCACAACCATTGAAATTTACTCGAACGATGTGTTCGGAGTCCAAAACTTGGCTCGATTCTGCTTCACAGGCTCACTCTTAAGCGATCTAGAAGTGGTTCTCCATTCGGAACTGCTCCTACAACCGTTGAAATTTACTCAAACGACGTGTTCGGAGTCCAAAACTTGGCTCGATTCTGCTTCGCAGGTTCGCTCTTAAGCGAACTAGAAGTGGTTCGCCATTCGGATTTGCTCCCACAACCGTTGAAATTTACTCGAACGACGTGTTCGGAGTCCAAAACTTGGCTCGATTCCGCTTCGCAGGCTCGCTCTTAAGCGAACTAGAAGTGGTTCGCCATTCGGAACTGCTCCCACAACCGTTGAAATTTACTCGAACGATGTGTTCGGAGTCCAAAACTTGGCTCGATTCTGCTTCACAGGCTCGCTCTTAAGCGAACTAGAAGTGGTTCGCCATTCGGAACTGCTCCCACAACCGTTGAAATTTACTCAAACGACGCATTCGGAATCCAGACCACTTTGCTGGATGACTGACAAAATTTCTACAACTATACTAGACATGGGAGAAGAATACTTGGAGGAGTGCTTGAATGAATGCCCCATTGCTTCACTTGGCTGGTTAACTGATGAAGATATTCAGGTATACATTCCCGAGCGACCTGCATTCCGAGCTGCGTATTGGAGAAAAACAACTTTCTCCTCAAAATTCGTGCAAGATCTTTGATCAGACGAGACAGATTGGACCACAACCACAAAACGACAAGATAGCGTTGTTTTCTCGTGATCCACCCCATCTTCTACATCGAGATCTGCGCAAGGTCTTCAGATGGTCACATCCGATGGAGCCACGTCCTTCGAAGTTCAAAAGTTTGGCAAGACCCCACTTCTACTCCTCGCTCTTAAGCGAGCTAGAAATGGTCCGCCCTTCAGAAACACTCTTACAACCATAAGAGACTAACTGAACACGCCAACACACAAGCACAGAGGATTAAACAAAGCTTTCACTTCTATAAAAGTTTAAAGTACAAAGAAACCCAGTTACAAGACCAAGCTACTCTCATCTACGACGAGTTACAAAATTCGAAAAGCTATAATTACAACAACTCGCTCAACGCTTCTTCGGGACATGGACGTTTCGGTTTAAAGACACCCGGGGATGGCGCCGCCTAACCTCGAAGCTCGTCTCCAAACCAGCAAACTGAGATGCCCCTTCAGTACTGCCCCTGACAGTGGCCCCAACAGATGCTTCGCTCGACGAAGTGGCCACACCACTTTGAGCATCGACCGGGCTCTGCCTAGCAGCAAGCGAGTGAGTCGCAAGCTCGTAAAACGAGATTCCCCTCTCACTCTCTTCACGAGTGCACGACGTACTTCTGACATTAATCTGTTCAGGTCAGGGTTTGAGCCGAGCAACTTTCTCCTCGAGCTCAACCATTCGATCCTTCAGTGAGTCGTCCTTCACAGATATTTTAAAGCGAGGAAGCTTAGCAGAGCCTGCGGCATCAGAGCTGTCGACGATAATTCAACGGAGATGAGTGACTTCGATACTCTTGTCAACTGTAACTCTCTTCAACCCGTCAACCTCCGCCGTCAACTCGTTGCGCTTGACCATCTACTTGCCCACTGCCTCCATTAATTCTTCTTCCTCCGCCAAAAGCTCTTCTTCTACTATCTTCAAGTGGTGAACCTCGGCCAGTAGTTTGCCTTTCTCCTCCGTAACATCAAATAGCGCCTTCCGAAGCAACTCCACCTCACCCTCGAGGCAAACCTCGCGAGCTCGTTTCCTTAGTTGCTCCCACTCGGAAAGACACTTTGCCAGCGTCACCTTGAGATGATCAAGCTCCAACTCGCTCTTGAGAAAACACTCTCGACTGCGGGAGAGGGCCAACTTCGTTGCTTTTAAGTTAACCCGAAGACGAGAGGCTTTAGCTGCTGAACTCGACTCGACAACCTGAAAAGCGAAAACATATCAACGCAAAGAACAAAAAGTGTTTTCAACACTTAGCGAAATCTTCAGTAACAAGGGGTTCGCGACGCTATGTTCAACACTTAGTCAAATTTCAAGACAAAGTTATTTTCATAAAAATTTCGAATCAAGACACACCCCAACACATGGTCGAAGAAAGCAAAATTTCATTTATACCAAAAAAGCGGTGGCCAGTCCGCTACAAGGCAATACATGAAGAACAAAAGACATACAAAAGCAAAAAGGATCAATGGGCCACCTTGAGCGATGGCTCAGTGACGGGCACCTCGGTAGACTGCTCCTCGTCCTCTACCACTCTGGCTCGGGGTTCAGCCACGACCTCATCATATCCTCCCCCCACCACCACGGTCTCGGGGTTGGCAGGAGCATCGTCACCGTGCAGCTCGTCCCCTTCCTTTCCTTCGGCTTCTTCCTCAGCTTCAGGGTCTTCCTCGACGACCGGACCCCACAAGCTGTACCCCGACCTATCGAAGCCAGGGACCTGAGCCTCGACGTGCTCGAGCGCAGTGGCATAAGATTGCTCCATGTTGGCCGCCATATGCTCCTTAGCCTTGGCCTCAATCTCTACCCTCGCCGCCTCCACGGCCTCATTCTTTTGCCACTTCACTGCCTCTAAGGCCCTCGTCACTTTGGCCCTCTCCTCGGCTGCTTTGGCGACCTCCGAAGCGAGCTTTTCCCTCGCTTGTGCCAGAGCCACCTCAAGGTCGGCGACTTGGACTGCCAAAGCATCCGAGCGGCACTGCTCTGCCTCAAACTGCTTCATGGCCCTCGCCCTCTCTGCTCTGTCTTTATCACAAGCGGCCTTCAGCTCCTTCTCTTGCTCGGCATATTGCTTGAAGAGGTGGCTGAAATGGCATGTGGCCTGCAAGAAGAAGTAGATAGAACACATCAAAAGCCGAACTAAAGACTTGGAAAATTTTCGAGAGAATATCAAAAAACAACTGAAAAAACTTATCGACATAAGCGACCGAGCTATTTCTAGGGCATTGTCGCCCATCGTCCCCGCCTTCAGAGCAGCTCTGTCCTTCGGGGTTGGGAGATGGCGAAGAGCCTGCATACTCATCCCCGAGTCCCCCAAGAAGCCATCATGATTCATCACCCGCCAATCGGGGACGAACAACTTCTTGTGGGCCTTGGTCAGGATGACCTCGGCCTGTTCAGTGAGGGGCGGGGCCTCGAGTGCCAGTGCAGCCGAGACGGAGAAGCCCTCGCCCAAAGGAGCGGAGATGGTCGGCTGAACAACGCTAACAGCCGAGGACAATCGCCGAGGAGAAGTGGGGACGACGGTTCCGACCACGACTGAAGGAGCCTTGGTAGGTCGGCCAGAAGTGGGACCAGCGCTCGTCCTCTTCCTCTTCTTGGCGTCGGCGGCCTTGTTTCGTTCAGCCATCATCGCCTTGAAGTCCATGTTCAGAGCCTCTATCGAGAAAAAGAAAAGCAAGATTCAAAAAAAACACAAAGCATTAAAGAAAAGTAAACAAGGGAAAAGAGATGTCCGGAGCGTACTCAGGTCGATCGGACTAAGGCCCGACCCGTGAAGCACCTCCTCAGTCATATCCCTCCAACTCAACATCGGAAGTCTGATCAGCTTTGCTGCCACCTCTGCCTCGACCGGGGTCAACACCGGCACGGCCTTGACATACTTCGGCACATCCTCCTTCCACCGGGTCGGGAAGTCCCATGCCGAGGGGCCCGTGATCAGAAAGAACTTCCCCTTCCACGACTTTATCGATTTAGGGTTCTTTATCAGCTTGATGCCTTTCCGAGGCGACAGATAGTAACGGGGCTCGGTCTTACTCATCCTGTTGATCTGATACAAACTCCGGAGGATGACAAGCTGCGGCTCCACCTTGGCTGTTCGGCATTGGAGCTAAAATCCAAGCACATGTCGCCACGTGTTCGGCATGAACTGAATAGGACTCAGTCCATAACACCGGAGGACTTCAGCCACGAAAGGATGCAGAGGAAAACGCAGGCCGGCATTCAATGCGTCGTAGGCGAAGACACAAGTATTCGGCGTTAAGGCTATGCACGCTCGCACAACGGGGCCGGGGAGAATCAGGGAGTACTCCGAGGGAATGGCTAAGCCCTTCCGAGTCCGAAGTAGATCTCGTTCGGTTAGAACCAAAGGTATATTGTCCACCTTGGTAACTTCCCTCGGATCATTCTCCTCGTAGGTTTCCGAGCGACCGTAGACAGCCTTGGTCAGCAGCTCGCCGCTGTACTGCCTTATCCCCCCATGGCCAGACAATACGGTCGGCAGCCGACCCAACTCGCTTGCTCCTCTCACCGTCTCCACCACTGTCTCAACGATCGACGACCTTAATAACTTCTTCCCCTTCCGTCGGCTCACCACTTCTCTCCCTTCCTTGTTGCTCTGACCCCCTGAGGAAGATGCCTCACTACCCAAGGATACTCGCGACATCTCGTAGAATATATATAAGATGAAATAAACTGACCTTGATGTGACGTTTACGGTCGGAGAAACTTCGCCGGAAATCGCTTGGCCTTCGCAACGGCTAGCACAACAACCCTTGAGCTCAAATCTCCGCTAGCAGAGCAACTCGAGAGCGAAAGTAAGTTTTAAGAAGTTAAAAGTGAAAGAATGAGATAAGAAGTGAGAGAGGTGAGAACTTATAGCCAAAGAGGTGACTGTTGGGCTTTTGTAACACTTGGGAGCCCATTAAGGAAGGCTAAATGATGGAATAAAGAGAAGCGACGATTGCGGCAATTCGGCCTTGGCCACACAGCTCAACGGCTCGTCATGAGCCGAGCCACCAAGGTACTCTGCCGAGCTACCGGGGCACCGACCTCCACATTTGGAGAAAAATGCCGCCGAGCAATTCCTACCGTCAGATTGTCTCAAAATTTGTGTCGAAACATGATGAGCGGTTCAGATCACACCATGCCCACAAAAAAAAAGATAGCATTTTCTCGTGATCTGAGCCCCTATCCTCGTGATTTGCGCCATGATGGACGCTCCAGATCCAGACACGTGGCTCAACAACTCGTCATGAGTCAAGCCACCGAGGCACTCTATCGAGCTACCGGGGCATCGACCTCCACATTTGGAGAAAAATGCCGCCGAACAACTCCTACCGTCAGATTGTCTCAAAATTTGTGTCGAAACATGATGAGCGGCTCAGATCACGCCACGCCCACAAAACGACAAGATAACGTTTTCTCGTGATCTGAACCCCTAACCTCGAGATCTGTGCCATGATGGAAGCTCCAGATCTAGCCACGTGGCCCAATGGCTCGTCCCGAGCTGTCGAGCCACCGAGGCAACCTGCCGAGCTACCGAGCAGCTATGGCCGAGCTACCGAGCTACCAAAGAGCTAAGGCCGAGCTACCGAGCCACCGAGCAGCTATGGCCGAGCTACCGATGCACCAACCCTCACATTTGAAGAAAATGACTGCCAACCTACCATAACCGTCAGATTGTTTTAAAATTCGTGCAAGAACATGATGAGCGGCTCAGATCACGCCACGGCCACAAAATGACAAGATAGCGTATCCTCATGATTTGCGCCATGATGGACGCTCTAGATTCGGCCACGTAGCTCGGTAGCTAGTGACGTGCCGAGCTACCGAGCTACCGAGGAGAGTTGGCCGAGCTACCGGGGCATCGACCTCTGCAAGCGGAGAAAAGTGCCGCCGAGCCACTCCGACCATCCGATCCCTCAGAAATTCGTACCGCTGGCTGATGGAAGACCTAGATCATGCCACGCAATAAATCGGATTAAAAATTAATTTTTTATTTATTAAAATCGAATTATTTATTTAAAAAATTACGAAAAATGATCAAAAATTCGAGGTAATTAATTAAAAATTCTAAAAAATAATTATAAATTCAGGGAAATATTTTTGAGCTCCTGGGTAAAGAATTATTGCTTAGAATAATTAATTAAGGCCCCCGAACAATAAATCACCCTTCGCAAAATTAAATAAATAGTCCGAAAAATAAATAAAAAATAAGAAAAATCACCAAAAGTTCAGGATAGCTCAAGAACAACCTTGAGCGTGCGACCAACTCCGAAAATCACCATAACGCCCCGAATAAAGATTCGACACCCCTTATTTAGACTCCGGTACAACTCTACAAGCCATTAAAACCGTAAAACTACTCCTCAAAGGCTGATCAAACTCAGTCTTCGGGAGTGGAGGGCTCGTGATATGGCTAAAAATAGAGTTAAATCGGAACCATCCAAATCAGGCACGAATCTTAAAACTCGGGGATAAAATGGTAATTTCACCTACAAACGGGTCTGAAATGGGTACCGGGTCTTTTTTTCCAAAGGCCCAATAACCTACGAACGGATCCATCTCAACTGGGTGCGGGTTCCAACCCGCATGAAACCCGATCCAGCTAGATAGAATTAGGGTTTATGATTATACTTAATCAACGACCCTGATTCCTTATATCCATCCACTGGGAAGTAGGGATTTATCCCGAAACTGGTCCCTAAGGCACCTATAAATACCCCCCATCCCCCACTGTTAATAGGCAATCAATCTTTTGCCAATCAAAGCTCATTCATAATCTTTCTGATTACTGACTTGAGCGTCGGAGGGTGCGTCGCCGGGATCAACCCCGGTGTTCGCACTTTTTGCAGGTCAACGGCAGGAGATCACGGTCAAACTCCGGCGGAAAGGTATTAGATTTGACTATTCAACGTCCCAAGAATCCACAAATTCTATCTGTTTTCTCCCACACCGATTTCAGCGGCAACAGGTACAATATGTTTTTTCCCCAAATACTGCCTCCATATATTACAAATTGTATATACAATGCACTTCAAGACTTGGAACTACTTATTATTATACTATATATTATACTAATAGGTCTACCTTCTATTTCATTTCTCCATTTTAAAATAGAGAAAGGAGTGCAAAAATAAAAATTTCACATACCTTAACACGTGCAGACTATATCTTTTAATTAGTTAATAAATAATAATAATAATTAAAAAAAGCTTTATCTCCCAAATCTCCCAATCCCGCTAACCCTTCTTTGCCTAACTCCCCTCCGTCGCAACACCCCGTTAGCCTCACCGTTGTCGTACGCTGCCATCCAACTCCCCTCCGTCGCAGCACCCCGTTAGCCTCAGTTTCGCTGTACGTTAGCCCGCTGCTAGCCTCGTCGTCGTTGTACGCTGCTCACCACCCATGCAACCTCCCACGCAGGTAAGTTGGAATTGATGGAGCGAAAAATAGTAGCAATGGTTGCAAAAGGAAGGGCTTGGTAGGAATCATTTCTTCTTCTTCCTTCACCTCCTAAGCACAAATTTATATGCCTTGATCTATTTATTATTTAGATAATTTATTAATTGATTTTACCTCCATTATTTTTTTGATTATTTTTATTTTAGAAAAGGGATAGATGCACAAGAAGTCAAGGACTGACTAACATCCATTATGATTTTTGATTATTTTTATTTCAGAGATGAGATAGATGCACAAGAAGTCAAAGATTTACTAATTAGGTACAAATTTTCAATGTAAGTAGAGAGTCATAATTAAGAATTTGATCTTATTTATCTAATCTTTTATACTATTATTTTCCCTTTATTTTTTTTAAAAGAAAAAAATGCTTTGTTCTTGTTGTATTTTCTCCTTACTTTTTGCAGTGCACTATAAGTGTTTGTGAAAATGCCTTAATGAACCCAGACCTGAAACTGGGAACATTTCAATAGCAAAAAATGAACCATGGTGTGTTGATCTGATACACTTATAAGTTGTACATTTTCCCCCACATACTCTTTACTTGGTTACTTTTTTTTACTAAATAGTCAGGTCATAATTCAAGTTTTTGACAATCCAACACGTCTAGGTGTCACTGAAATTTGTTTTATGTAAAAATTGACATCATCATAGTATCACATTTACATAAACTTGAGGTCTTAAGTAGATACTAGAGACCATGTCCCCTAGGAATTATTTCTTCACCCTAAACCCACCTTCACATACTTACATTAGAAGATCTTATGTCGGTTCTCTTTATTGTACACCTACAAATAGTTCTTCCATCCAAATAATATATGGGAGGTTTCATACTTTCATATGGAATTTTATGTCCCTTATTTTGTAGTAGCATCTAACATTTTACTCTTAAACCATTTTTTTCTTAACTATCCATTTTTTAGAACAAAACTTAGTTATCTTTTCATTCTGCCAATGTCATCAAATTACTATTACTAGTATGATCTCCATGCACACAGCCTAATGCTATTGGGTATAAGATAATTATTACTGTTATTTTTGACAAAAGAGAAAGAGGCTACCACTATTAGAATTGATTTTTTTAATCTTGAATAATTCTTAGAAGAAAACATTAACTCATGACTGATAAAGTATATAAAATTACAATAGAGAAAACAAACTCAATGGCAATATATGTTCATGCTGGTAAATACAGTAATAAATTTAGTTTTAAGAAGTCATAGATAAGAAGTATTTAGAAAAGCAGTGAATTGAGAATTAGGAGGCCTTCCATGAACAGTAAAAGATGAAAGAAGAATTGCAATTCTGAACTTGCACTCAGTAAGAGGTCTGGTTCAAGTCCAGGATGGCCCAGCTGTGCCAGGTCATGAACCTATTACATAGATATATGCTTAAAGATGATAAAACAATATAGAATTTTTTTATTATGAGTATAGATAAGTTATGTACAGGTTGAATTTGCACTAGAGAACTGTGAGTGCACAAATTCATTGTCCATGATCTTACACTAAGAAGTTGTAGAGAAAAGGTATATTGACTCCACAGTTAACATTATAATATAGAACTCGACATATAAAGCTTGATCGGAGTAAGGTTGTAGTTAAGCTGCAAATAATGAAATTAATTCCCATAGATGTTGTTTCATTGGCATCAAAGATGTTTGAGGCTTCATACTGAGCAAATGAGATCCTTTAGAATTAAAGAGTGTGATTGTGGTAACTAAAGAGTGTGATTGTGGGAGAATGTCCAATGAATTAAAGTAAAGAGACAACCTTTGTAATATAATTTATTAACTACAACTTCACCACCTTCTACTTTCCTTCAATTTCACTCTTGGAAAAAATGATTTCATAATGCGTCTCAGTATGTCAGTTTTTAAAGGTCCTTCAGTCTTGATGGTTCTTTTTTCTTTTCTTGCAGTATTATCGTTATTCTTTAGGAAGAGCATCATCAGAGTATGTGTTACAGGAAGTCATCCATCAATTGTAGGCAGATCGACAAGCCTAAAAAGGGTGTCTAATATGAACTTTCAAACTTTCAATGTATTTTGTTAGCAATAATGTTATGAATTGGTCAATACTGTATTAACTAATTTTATATATGACACAAGATGTGGGGTCCCATGAATTCTGAAGCATCAAATGTTATTGACCAAAACTTTGTATATTTAGTGAACTTTAGATAATTCTATATATGTATGTGAGGAAAGAATGACTACTTGTATTCACGGACGAAGATGTATATAATAAGGCATGCGATTTGGTTCTCTCTCTATTTCCCGCTCTCTTAATCTAATGACTGATTTGGTGAAAATTAGAAGAATAAAAAAATTGACTACAAGTTGAATATTGTGCTTTGATGAAATTAGATTGATTGATTATGGATCAGCGTAAAGACATTTAGTTTATTCTCAAAACAGGAGTACTTTTAGTAATTAATGTTTTTGTTTTTGAATAGTGTTTGTCATTGAATGGTGAATCACATCATTTTTTAGACATTTTTATAACATATCATAAATGTTTAAACCCTTAAAAAATTGTTAAGCACAGACACAAATCTACTTATACTCGCACCATGAATGCAACATGAAAGAGTACCAACTTCCACCAATCCTACAAACTTCCACCAATCCTTATAGTTTCCGATTGCATAAAAGACTATGGAAATCCTGTCCTGGGAAGCCAAACCTCAATACAAGCAAGTTGGTGAAATTTAGCAATATATAGATTGTCGTTATGTCTCCTCCATCGAAGCATGTTCGAGACTCTCTCTTTTATTAGTATAAGATAGAAATTACAATTAATATAAGCTTATTAATGTGTTTATGATGTTGATTCTTTTTCATTTGAGAGGGAAGGATTTAAGAGGAAAGACTTGATCTAAGAGGGAAGACGGTTGATAAGCACACGGTGGAGAAGGAGATAGTGGAGTACATAAAGAAGGAGTCCAAGAAGAGCCACAACCCCACCTAGCACTGCATTGTCAGCCAAACTTTGGTAATTATTCGACTTTTTTTTCCTTTTCTTTCAATTGAATAGAAATATGGAATGATATTGGTTGGTTTGAAAATTTGAATTTGCTATTTTGTAGATTTTTCATCTTTTGATTATATTGTGATCGAAATAGTTAAGTGACGTCTCTAAATTTATGGACCTTGGGTTTATCTATGTCTTGGTGTTGTGTCGGTGTTGAATATGGTCACCTCCATCCAATTATGACTTTATATTTTTGTTTAAAAACTAAAGTTACTGTGCATGTATAATAACATGTAAATGATAATAAAAAAATATGAATTGGTGAAATTTCACTTAGTTATTTCAAAAAATATGACTGAAATAAATAAAAAGCTCATTGTTTGAGTTTTCCAAATAAGAGCAGCATATGTTATTAAATAAGATAAACTGAAAATAGGGCCGGCCCGGAGATCCGGGTTGCCATAGCGAGCTCATGTTTTGTTGCCCTTCAGTAAATTTTTTTTAATGCTAACAACAAAAAGTAAAAGTAAAAACAAATAAAATAAATTTATGCAAAGTCATGGTAAACACTAAATGTACACTAAGCCATGGAAAGCAATTTATGCAAAAATATTTCCTGATTTAAAATAAAAATCAATCTAGGAACAGAAAATTTTGTAAGTTTCAACAAAGTTATAGAATCCAAAAACTAAATCTAAAAGCGTAATTTGCAACAATCATAGAACCCCAAAACTAAATCTACTTACCACACTGTTGCAGCAATGACAGTACCCATCACGTAGTTTCTGTCAATCAAAGGAACTTGTTAGTGAAAAAGAAGAAGTATATAATGGTAAACTTAAGTAATAAAAACAGTAATTGATTAATAAATACTTGGCCTGGAACATAATACCTACTTTGGTTCCCTCATGTAAAATGTCATTCATGAACACCAACTTGTGGAGGCCCATATCCCTTCACAAATGACAATTCAGATAATTAAGTTTAAGTTGAAGCACAAGATTTGTGAAAATCAATGCATATTAATTAAAGATATCCACTTTTTCTATGAAGATGTCCTCCTATATAGGCCAGCACAAGTATACCGACAAATCATTCTAAAATATGATAGGTATGTTGTAAGGACCTATCTTTATATTTCATGGATCTATCTTTGATAAAAGCATGATTACATTGTTATTTTAATCTTGAACAACACTATAAAGTGAAACAAAATATGATTACATTTACAAAATCAAAATTACATTCGGATTACAATTTGGTTCAAAGAAATATGCTTCTCCTTGCATTTCTTGAAGCAAATTTTCAATTAAGTCATCATACTTAAGCTTCTCCAAAAATTACATCTTTGCGTTGCTTCGAAAAAATTTTCAATTCGGATTACAATTTGTCTTAAACACTAGTGCCAATAGCTTCTCCAACTTGACTTGAATGTAGAGACTTTTTAGATTTTGCATCAAATAATTTAGAAATTGAACCCACTAGTGATTGTGCAATTACATCTTTGCGTTGCTTGACCCTCCTATTATGAGATCCGGAATTTTGTTTCCGAAACCTCACTCGGTTCTTGCCATTTTCATCATTTGTCATTGTACCTATACGATATCGCAATAAGAATTAAACCTCACTCGGTTACTATCATTTTGAAAAACTTGAATAGTGTATTAAAATAAGTAATATCCCTAAAAAAAAGTGCAGAATGAGGCAAGTTCCACTCAGCTTAGAATAACAACAAAGGGGAACCTTCAAATAAAAGAAAGCAAAATGAATCAGTTTGCTGAATCAGTTTGAAGCACCGGATAAATTTACAAACATAAAGAAACTAGCATAATGAAAAATAATAAAAATTTTCTAATTCACGACATCTAAAAAAGTAGAAACCCTATAAATCAACAGAATTAGAAAATTTGATTTTTTGTATGAAGAGTTGAGCTTACTTGAGATTAGGGTTTCGAAATCGGATTGGGGATGGGAAAAAGAGAAAGAAAAGAGAAAGAGGGGATCAATACTGGAAGAGGAAGAGAAAGAGAGAGACGGGAGTTTTAAAAAAAAAAATTAAATTTTACACATAGGCCCCTAATAAAATTTATTTTACTACATAAATATGTATATTGATTTTTTTTAAAAAATTTTGTTGCCCCCATTAAAGGGGGTTGCCAAGCCAATGAGCTTGTTGGGCTTACCCCAGGGCCGGGACTGACTGAAAAAGAGATACAATACATATTATCATTGTATTATTTGAGTTCCATATAATTTTATGAGTCTGTCAAAATTATTTTAGTCTGTACAATTTGCATAGGGTAACACTAGTATATCTTAAAATTAAAAGAGTAATTTAATTTCTTAAAGATGTTAAGCGGAAGAATTTTGTTTTTTGGCAAGGGTCTAAAAGGGAGTTAACCCTTCATTTAATCACAAATAAAGTAATCCATTCCGAAGCACTTTCACTTTCGCACACCATCAAAATTCACACCAGTTTATTAAATTAATATTTAAATTGTAACCCCAATTAGTTCTCCTTCCTTCTTTCCTTCCTCTCTCTTATTTAGCTCTCACTACTCGACAGATGACTTGATACATCCCACAACCCCGCCCAACCCCACCCCACCCCACAACTCAAGAGAGAGAGAGAGAGAGAGAGAGACAGAAAGAGATTCATGAAAAGATAGAGAGAAATAGATAACCCAAAAGCAAAAAGGAAGCAGCAGCTGAAGCAGAATAGGAGGAAGAACGAAGAAGAAGACCCACTTTTTATTATCACCTCTACTCCCCCCCCGCCCCCCCCCCCCCCCCCCCCCCCCCCCCCCGCGCATCAATTCTGATTTTACCCACAAAAAGGTTAGGTCCTTTTTCTCTTTTGGGTTCTGGGTTTCTTCCCAGTTGATCTCTGCTTCTCTTTCTTTTGGCTTTAATTTCATCTGGGTTTCTACTCTCTTGTGCTCTTGAGTTTTTTCAACTGGTTCTGCACGGAGTTTTTATTTATGTCGGCTTAGATTTATTGGTTTTATTGCAGTATTATTAGCTATTGACTTTGATTTATTGTTATTTTGCTCTTCTATTTGAAGCCCTTGAGATCTTTTTGCTGTCTCCTTGTAGACCATAAGGTTCATCTATGAAAGCAATTTCTCTTTCCCCAATCAGCATATTTTGTTGTGTTTTCTTGAAATTAATTGATGTGTCTACTTTTCCTTTTTGTAGAAATCATATTAATTACTTGATTCATATAGGAGAACTAATTTAATATCTGGTTAACTATGAAGCTTGCTTGTGTCCTATTCATTTCCTTATTTGTATCTATTTTCTTTAGAAAAGAAATTAAAAAGACCAATCTGTTTTTTTCTTAAAAATAATAATAATTCGAAGTTGGGAAATCCCAATTTAATTGATTTATTATATTCATGAAATTTTTTGGGTATGAATTGCTATAGAAGATGAAAATTTGACCCATATGTCTGTGGAAGGAGGAATATATATCTCTTAAATGCTTTCTGGTTAATATGATTTCTTTCATGACTTTAAAACTAGAAAATAGATTATATGTTTACTTAGTTTAGACAACCTGAGCTTGGAACTCTTGGTTCGTTATTTCTCATTAATGAAACACGGTAGTGTTTGCCATCTTTTGCATATAAAAAAAAGGAAAAGACAAAAAAAGGGAAGAAAAGTTTAGACAATCCATCATCCTAATATCTTTGAATTCTTTTTTCATATGCTTAATTGCACATGGTATGAATATGATGATGAAATTGACTAATACAATTTAGTTATATCCTTCAGTTGCAGGTGATAATTGTATACTCAGCCATTAGCTACGACTCTGAATGATGGCTGGGATAACCATGGGAGGCATGAGCTTCTCACGAAATCTTGATTACCTTCACTTTGTCCCGAATTGCTACGATAAGAATTCCACTTTTGCATCTAACATCTCGCCTCTTCAGCAGTCTACCACAACTGATCCGAGCATGGTTGAGGGAGATTCAGTAGAACCAGCTTCGGAAAATTTTCCTGATGCCCTTCCGGACGACGAAGACAGCGATGATGACATGGATGTTGAAGAACTTGAGCGCCGCATGTGGCGTGATAGGATGCGCCTGAAGCGCTTAAAGGAACAGCAGCAGCAGCAGCAGCAGCAAGAGGAAGTCATCCGTAGCACCGAGCCTGTTGACACGGTTAAACAACGCCACTCCCAGGAACAAGCTCGAAGGAAGAAGATGTCGAGGGCCCAAGATGGGATCCTCAAATACATGCTCAAGATGATGGAAGTTTGTAAAGCACAAGGGTTTGTTTATGGGATTATCCCGGAGAAGGGCAAGCCGGTGAGTGGGGCTTCGGATAACCTGCGGGGTTGGTGGAAGGAAAAGGTGAGATTCGACCGGAACGGGCCTGCTGCAATTGCAAAGTATCAGGCAGATAACGGGATCCAAGGGCCCAGCGACGAGATGAGTTCTGGCTTGGTGAGCCCTCACTCGTTGCAGGAGCTTCAAGACACCACTCTGGGATCTCTTCTCTCTGCGTTGATGCAGCACTGTGATCCTCCTCAGAGGAGGTTCCCCTTAGAAAAGGGGGTCCCACCACCTTGGTGGCCGAGTGGGAATGAGGACTGGTGGGCCCAGTTGGGGTTCCCAAAAGACCAGAATCCTCCTCCTTACAAGAAACCCCATGATCTGAAAAAGGCGTGGAAGGTAGGAGTCCTGACTGCGGTGATCAAGCACATGTCACCTGATATTGAAAAGATCCGAAGGCTAGTAAGGCAGTCAAAGTGTCTACAAGATAAGATGACTGCTAAGGAGAGTGCAACTTGGTTGGCTGTTGTCAAGCAGGAGGAGGATTTGTACCATGATCTCCACCCGGATGCTTGCCCCCCTCCCACCATGGGGTGCTCTAGCCTCGGAACTATCTCGTTCAGTAGTAGCTGCACTGAGTACGATGTAGAAGGCGTTGATGATAGTAAGAATGATGAGGAGGTGATGAACCAAAAGCATATTGACGGCAATTCTTCTACTGATTTGGTACTGGCTCAGACTAAGGAAGAGAATACTGTTGAGTTCATAAAAAAGCGGGCTGCATCTGGTGAGCCCGAGATAGTTCAGGGCCAATGTCTCTACAACTGTAAGAACTCAGACTGCCCTCACAGTGATTTCGGTCTAGGGTTTCTCGACAGGGGTGCCAGGAACAATCACCAATTCCTCTGCAAGTACCAGAACAATCCTCCCCCGAGTACTTTTACAGTGAATGAAAACAAGCCCTTTGTTTTTTCTGTGCCCTACACACCTCCTCCGAGATCAACTGCCGACATTCCTCCTATAAATGTGTCGCATGTCTCGAGTATGGGGATTTCAGAAGATGATCAGCGGTCAATCAACGAACTGATGAGCATGTATGACAACAATATGAACAAAGCAGGGGAGGAGCAAAATCCTAATCAGCCTAGATTCGTGTTGGAAGAGAACAATGGATACGGGCAAGTGCTAGGGATTGGGAATAACATATTTGAGGAAGTCAACACCTCAGTTCAGCCACAGTTCTTCTCTTTCGGGGAAGATGTCAGTTGTCCGATGGAGCCTGCAGCATATCCTAGGCAGCCGAGCAATGTCGACACTGGTTTCAGATTCGGATCACCATTCAATATGAATCCTATGGATTTCTCTGATGCATTGCCTCGAGGGATAGGGGAATCAGTGATGACGAATCAAAACAACTCTAACTGGTTCTTCTAAAATGACTGCAATAATGGAGTTGTTTGATGGTCTCTTCGTTTAATTAGTTAATAATATATATATATTTTTCTTTCAGCGTTCTCCCCATTTTAGCCCAAAAAAAATAAAAAGCCTAAAAAGAGTCGTGTATTGAGAAAATTCCTTTGAAGTAATCTGTTGTAATGTTCTAGGGGAGCATTCCATCCGCCAGACTTCGTCTAATTATATAGGGAATTAGGGTTTGCAGAACTGCGGGCGTTGTAGTAGTAGCACTGTTGATTCCCGCATTTGATTATATGTTTATAAAAATCCGGTATTTGAAACTAGTTGTTGTGGTTGCCATTGTTTGGTCTTATCTGTACTTGTACTCCGTGTCTAATTCCGTTTACTTCTTTAGTGTATAATCTGTGGTTTGTTCTCCAGCTAACTTTGTACGCTAGTTATGGATAATCTTTGTATCAGTAAAATCAAGAGTTTTGTTATGTGGTGATGAACTTGATGACAAAAAGTTACCAGCTTGGTTTGATTTGTTCTTCTCCTCTGTTTTTTAAGCGATATTTTATGGAATGAATCCATGTCCAAAAATTTATCTGCAATATCAGTATCAGCATTATGATATGAAACTGCATTTATAGTGTACATTTAATCTGTAATATGGGTAACAGCATATATGATATGAAACTGCATTTATAGTGTACACCTCAATGGTCCAGTTTTCGTCGGTGATCTTTTTGATCCGATTGGGGATTTTTTCCAAAATGATCCGCTTTTTGAAAGTATTTATCAAATTGACCCACTTTTGAAGGTGTTTGCTTTGCCAAACGGACCCACTCAGATCGACAGTTTGGTGAAAATATTCTTATGTTTGAGATAGTCAGTGTCAGTGTAGTTTAGGTATTTCTTCCCACCTTGAAGAAATTTTGCTGAGTGAAAATATCCCATATTACACTCGCTGTCTCCAACAGCGAGCGAGCTTGTACTATACTCGCTATGGGAGACAACGAGTGTCGTTTGACTTTTTTTATTATATTTTTATTATAATTTATTATTATTTTTTAATAAATCGCACTCTCAATTCTCACTTCCTCTTTCTCCTTCCTCTCTTCACCTCACTTCCAACTCTGTAATAAAAAATTCTAGCCTCCCAAATTCGACCTCTCACCCACAAAATCTCTTCTAAATCTCAAACTCTTCACTTCATTCCTCACAACCATTCTCTCCTCCCACTCTCAAAACCCTAATCCCATCTTCCAAAAGACTGTGATATGGTTCATTTTTTCATTCATTATACTACACTCGCTATCTCATATAGCGACTATATGTGTAGAAATTTTTACAGACTTTGAAGTCTCTGAAAAAATAAAAAAATATACATCGCTATCTCAGATAGCGACTGTGTGTGTAGAGATTTTTATAGAGACTTTGAAGTCTTTGGAAAATAAAAAATATACATTCGTTATCTCAGATAGCAAGCATCATCATACCACACTTGCTATCTGAGATAGGGACTGTGTGGAGAGATTTTTACAGAGACTTTAAAGTCTTTAGAAATTTTATCAATACTAAACTCGTTATCTGAGATAGCGGACCTCTTTGAACTAAACTCACTATTTCAGATAGCGAGTGTAGTTATGATATTTTCAAATGCTATCTGCAGCAACAAATTTTCCTATATACATCATATATGGTTTATTTCCATATTTTCACCACAATTCATTATGAACAATTCAACATTTGAATGAACATTTATCTAACAATGTAGATTCTACTTTAAAAGAAAAGTGCATTCAACATTAAAAAAAACTTTCAAAGTCAGGCTTGTTATCTCAAACAGCGAGTGTAGTACAACTATGCTTGCTGTTTGAGATAGCGAGTCTTTGATATTTTTTCTTCAAGTTTTTTCTCCAAGTGGTGGAGAAGCATCTAAGGGTGCGTTTGGCCTAGCTTTTTTTAGCTTTAAAGCTACTTCTAAAGGAGAAGCTAGAAAGTACAGCTTTGAAATTAAAAGCTGAAGCTGTTTGGATAGTCAGCTTTTTTTTTAACTTTAAAGCTACTTTTAAGCTAGAAGTTGTTTGGCATATATCAATTAAAAGCTACTTTTATACATCATCTTCACCAAATCCCAAATCCCTAATCCCTAATCCCTAATCCCTAATCTTCACCTAAACCCTAATCTCCACCATCGACGGTGATGAGATGAAGAAGAACGACGAAGAAGAACGACGATCAAAATGAACGACGAAGAAGACAGCTCGTATTCTCCTTCTGATCTAACGACGACGGCTAAACCCTAATCTCCACCATCGACGGCTCGTCTTCTCCTTCTGATCGAACGACGAAGAAGAACGACGAAGAAGACGAAGAAGACAAATCGAACGACGATCCGAACCCAGATTGCCATTTTTTTTTTTGGACTGCCATTTTTTTTGGGTCTTTTCTAATTCTAGATCGAATTTTGTAAGAAGACAGATTCTTTGGGTTTGAGGTTGACGATGGAGGAAGAAGAAGGGGAGAGTTGGGTTTTGATTTGTTTTTTTCTTTGTTGGTTTTGATCAAGAAGCTAGAAGTAGATCTTGGTAGCTTCTTTTAGAGCTCCTTTTTCTTCATAAAAAAAAGCTACTTCTCTTTTTGTAGAGCTTTTCAAAATATATGTTTGGCCCAGCTTCTCCTTCTAAAGGAGAAGCTAAGCTAATTTTAAGCTGGGCCAAACACTACCTAAGCTTATATTCGCTATCTCAAACAATGATGATATTTTTACCAAACTCGCTATATGAGATAGCGAGTTTGCAATCTTGGTAAATACTTTTGAAAGTGGGTTAATCTGGTAAATACTTTTAAAAATGGGTCTAATTCATCCGATTGGAGCCACAAGATTTGCTTAATTCAAAGCTTTATAGAACTTTTGTTCCAATATTTCATTCTTATTGAGAAACACCAATGAATATTCCAGGTTTGTTTGTGAAATCATGCAGATAGGGAATACTGAGAGCTGCAATTATTCTTGAAAATCACCCGGGGGTGAATATGGTGATTGCGTAATTTTTTTATACAACGGTCGTTCGACTCTATGGTCTACGTCCACACCTCTTATCTGTCGCAATTCTCTACTATAAGTTAAAACCCCCGTGCAGTGAGTTCTCGGTGTTCAGACCGAGAGACCTATTATCCCATATGACTTTTATATATAAGTCCCATAAAACTGCTTCTTATCGAAGCGAAAGAAAAATAAAAATAGCAAGATCGACGTCTTGACTAAGAAAACAATAAAAACACACTCTTGATCGTTGAGAAAGTATTAAGTTCAGAAGAATTAGAGTAGACAGTGATAAAGAAAAATCGGTGAATTCACCTCTATTTTTAGGGTAAAATATAATTTCTTTCAAAACACTGAAAAAATGCCAAAAACTGTTTTTTTTTGTAGGTATCGGTCGATTGCAATTATGTGCAATTGACTGTCAATCTCTCAGCCCAAGCCAAAGAGGTTGACAGTCGATTGTATCAAAAATTGCACATGAAGTTCGGTCGACTGTTGCGACAGTCGACTGTGCGGTCGACCGTTATTTATTAAAAATAGATTACTTGGTGTATCCACTTTATATTCCTTCCGTTCCTTAATATTCTATCAACGATTCTTTACATATATATTTTTCATAATTATAGAAGTAAATATTCTTGGCATTGCTGACTTTTTGAAGATTTGAGCACATATTTCTTGTGTGATAATATCTGTTGATATTTCACAATCTTTTCAATACTTTTATTTTGAAGTTGATTCCGAATTTCATTTGAATTTCGATCCTCTATTAACATGTATATATCTTAGCTGAAAATAATAGTCACAATAGTATATTTTGTACACACCAAATTTAGGGTTAATGATTCTTTCTCTTACAAAAATAAGCTTGTATTTTGCCAAACAAATTAATCCATTGAATGCGAGTATTCCTCTTCCAATCCGGAGTTCGTTTTCATTCTTCTTTTATTTACATTTTCTTGTTATCCAAAGTTGTCTCGTTTTCATTCTCCTTTTATATTTCTTGTTATCCAAAGTTGTCTCTTTCTTCCTAGTCATGGTTCACAGTAATCACACTTTTATCACGATTTTTCTCTAGAAGAAGCCCGATATTTTTTCACATGCCACTCACTTCTGTTGCATAACATTTTTTCCAAAATAGGCGACATGGGCTTCTTTTTCTTTTGTCAAGATGTGGTGCTAGCTAGCTCATTCAAGAACAAGATATATACATGAAAGTATTGGATGCAATTGGCACAATTAATCTTTGTAGGGTTTGTTTGGCTTCAATTGCAACGGGGACTAGAGTTTTTAAGGATAACAACAATCTTATACCTAGAAATGCGTTTGATATCATACATAAAGCAAGAGTTCGCATAGCTCCTTGAATATAGAAAATATCTCGAGGAGATCCACTTGACACTCGCCTCTTTGCTATTTTATATGAATATCTTATGCCCAATTTGGAGAACTATTCTTTTTATAGAATTAGTAAGAAAGAGTCGTTAGGAAAAATCAGCCAAAAGAAAAAACAGAAATCTTCACCTACATAACTCTATGCTAAGCTTATTGTGAAAGTAGGAAAATGTCTGGGTATCCAATGGGTACAACCGAGAAAATATCATGAATGCCTTGTAACAATTATCTAAAAACTCCAGGAAAAGATATTGTAAATGATATTTTTACTATATCAACTAGGTAACAGTGATCAATTAAATAGTTTATATGTTTCGAGTACCAGTTCCTCATTAATTGCTGTGTGTGTATAGATCCCCTAAGTCCCTAACAAACCAAAATCCTCATAACATGAAACCCACGCACATGTAGCCTTCCTTGTTTAATATCTTTTGTCAAAACGATAGAAGTATACTCCGTTGCCCATCTTTGAGTACAAAGAAAAGTATAAAATTAACTGGAGTTGAATGACTTCTACCGAATTTCAAGGGACAGATGCGCATAATTTTTTTTTTTCCAGTGGATTGGTAGAGAGAACACTAAAAATAACAATCTTCATATACATTCACTACTACAAAGGGCGAAGGCAACAGCGGCATTTTTTTGAGATTCCCCGGTGCTTATAAACGGCGGAAAATACCCTACCGGCATTTGGTAAAATGTCCAACAAGTGCCGGTGTAGCGCGGGCCGGGATTGTTTGTCAGCCTACACCGGCGCTTTTGAAAACGCCTGTGTTGGGTTAGCCTACCCCGGCATTTGAAAAACGCAGGGGTATATTTTTTTTTATTTTTTAATTTATTAATTTTTTTTTGGATAAAAGGATACCCGACGTTTTGAAATCTCGCAGGGGTAAGTACACATTAATTTTTTTTTTTAAAGTTTTTTTTAAAAAAAAAAAAAATTTTTTTTTAATGGATGAATCCATACAAAATCGTTAAAAATTCCATAATAAATTTCAATAATTCATACAAAAAGTAAAAAATCTTATACAAATTTATACTAGCTCCTCATGCTCAAGCAGGCGCTGAAAAAGATCTTGGTAGTGGTCAAGATTCAAATTTATAACAGGTTCAGGTTGAAGAGATTACCGTGAAAGCGGAGAGAAAAATATAGGAGGCCATTACTTGTCCAAAAATTGCAAACCACCCAGCAAAAAATTCTAACATTTTATCCTCAGTATATACAACATACAACCGTTAACTTCTCAGACACTATTGATTCACTACACAAACCACCCAGCACAAAATTCTCACCTCCGAAAGTTACAAGTAGGGGAATAACCAGCCAAGCGTCCAACCAAAGAGCAGTCCAGCACTGGCAAGCCCCAAACCAACGAGAAAACCAACTGCATACTTACAGATGCCACATTTCTTGTGCTTCTTCATCACCTTACTGGTTTTCTCCTTCAGTGGCATCCAAGGAATATCAGGGAATAGTGTTGAGATTTTGTGCTGCGATCTCAGCTTCCCTTGCTCGTGTTTGAAAATGGTGGAGTACGTCCAGCAATTGATCCCAGCTCGAATTGGTCTCAGAGACAGGCATAATATCCGTTCGACCTATGTTAGTCCCGGAAGTACTGCAAAATTTATATAAACATTAGTAAAATGTATTAAGTAATAAGAAATTGAGAGGACGTTCTAGAACAAAAACTATTGACGATAAATTATTGAATCAGGCAAAAATAGAAAATGAGTGGAAGAAATACTTTGACCAGTAAGTAAATACTTTGACGATAAATCCAATACGCCTAGTCTATAAGTCTAATATTATACAGAATGTCGATACTCATATCAAAATTAGTAGGCCGATAAGGAACCGATACAGAGTTTCCAGTGGTCCTGAATACTAATCTTAAAACACATAAAAGAAAGTTCAAGGTTTATAATAACTAAATTTTGAAGACGGTACATCAGTAGACAATGTGAAATACTAAAATTTATTTGCTAACTAAAGAATGTGAGAAGTAACTAACTTATATAAAAATTAAATATTTAGATCATTGAAGGTAAAGTTGGCGTCAGAATTTAGATCAGGTAACATAATGTTTCTTGGTCCAATAAAGAAGAAAATATAATTTATAATATAAACCAGAAGAAATGGGAACTATTTACAAGAGAAGATAGGAAATCAGGACAAGAGAAACTAACAAGTGAAAACGAAAGATGCCATTTCTAATTCTCACGAACATAGTGATACTACTGCGAGTATTCTGAATGCAACAGACAATTGGGCTTCTCTTCAAAAGAGCACAGAAATTGCATTTTGTAGACATGTTTTTTAAGATTGTGAAGTTCAAAACATCAAGAATACAAAATGAAAGGTGACGTCTAAAGATCAATTGGGTCAGCAGTGATGTCTGCCTATGTTATTATCACACAAACACTATCCCACATAGATGGCTTAAGAAAGAATCTACATCTTGCTCCTAAAACAATCTGGGGCAAAGATTTGAAGAAAAAAAAACATTAGCACACAAACATAAATGCGACATGTAGGCTTGGTCAATTGTTTTTGTCCTACAAATAGTATGTGCAGTGTGTGGTACTTCATGAGAACAGAAAATACAAAACAAATAATTTCATTACCCTCAAACCCTATTGTAAGGCGAAGTACCTATGTATCTTCTTTTCATTGGTAGATTGTTGTTGGCCATTTTGTTATTAGGATTATGTAGACTTTGATGTAATATGTATTACCTGTTTTGTTAATTTTTCATTAATGAAGCGATGACAGTGTCATCTTTTTCTCAAAAAAATAAAATAAAAAAAATACCTAAGGCAATGGGAAATTTAATCAAATAAACTATCTAGAACATTATTTCATTTCAAAAATAATTATAGTAACAAAATAAAGGGAAGAGAAATGCTAATAAAGGGAAAAGGGCAAGGAAACTATCAAGAGTATACAAAACCATTACCTGTATAGTTTCGCAGTATCTTTTGGCAGATGTCTTGCATCACCTGTAACGCCCCTGCCCCTAGCTCAGACAATTTATACAATTTATCAGACAAATTATTTATAGTATAGTACAACTACCCACCACAAGCTGCCTCTCAAAAAGTGGTTAACCGGATTGGTGACTCTTAATCACAGGCTATATTATTTATTTTTATTTTATTATCGTATTTTTCCGATATGGGATAATTCCATACTCAAACTCCTCTTTCTCTCTCCGTGAGTAAGTACAGCCGAAATCCCAAGGGGCCTCACTGTACACATCATCATAGAGAGAAGCAGAAGCTTCAATTCCAACCAGGTGGTGACCCCCAGGTGACATCACGTGACGTCACTTGCACAAGCAGCAAGTGCTGCTTCGTTTTATCACCGTGCCCCCCCATCAATACACAATATTTACCATACTGCTACCTTTCCATTACTATACACATATATATACTATATTATATATGTTTTTGAAATTACGGGATGTTATATACACTCTCCCTTTAGAAATCAGCGTCCTCGCTGAGCACGGGTCATGCACAATCTAGTGCAGGATCTACTTTTTAGTCGATGTGGAGCAGTTCGTGAGCTCTCGTCTTTGGAATACTGGAGACCAATCCCACTCCGCGGATCATTTTGTGGCCCTTACGTCCATCGTCTCGGAATACTGGGGATTGTCTCACTCTCTCGATCATTCTGGAGTCCATAACTCACGGCTCTCCCACGCTTAGTGTCGAAAGTCAGCTCTGATACCATTTGTAATGCCCCTGTCCCTAGCTCAGACAATTTATATAATTTATCAGACAAATTATTTATAGTATAATACAACTGCCCACCACAGGGTGCCTCTCAACAGATGGTTAACCAGATTGGTGACTCTTAATCATAGGCTATATTATTTATTATTATTTTATTATTGTATTTTTTTGATATGATAACAATCCCATACTCAAACTCCTCTTTCCCTCTCCGTGAGTAAGTACAACCGAAATCCCAAGGGGCCCCACTATACACGTCATTAGAGAGAGAAGCAGAAGCTTCAATTCCAATCGGGTGGTGGCCCCCAGGTGACATCACGTGACATCACTTGCACAAGCAGCAAGTGCTGCTTCGTTTTATCACCGTGCCCCCCATCAATACACAATATTTATCATACTGCCACCTTTCCATTACTATACACATATATATACTATATTATATATGTTTTTGAAATTACGGGATGTTACATCTCCAGATGACCAATACTTCTCATCTAAGCTCCCAGATGTGGAACTATATTGCGGATAACCAATTGGATCACACATGCTAGTATGTGACTTAGAATTTCTTGCTGGCGAGAAAATCCTACTTACAAGCACATTCTGAACGGGTCTAGGAAAATCACAGTTCTCAATGCGTTCAAGTGATTTTTGAGCAACCAGGGAAGCCAATTCATCTTGATCAGATATATGCCACCAGGGTTCAGAATTATTACCTCCTGCCCACGGTGAGCCCGGGTCTAAAGGAACTTTATCGGTCATTCTAGATATCAACCTTTCACCTGGCTCCCAATCCATGAGTTCCTCGTCTTTTAAAAAATAATCCTCCATATCTAACTTTCTCCATATCCTCCATATCTTCCTGGACAATACAACGGTTTGCTGTACATTGCCAAGCGGCTCTTGCTTCTGCTGCTGCCATTATGCTCTCATCCTATAAAATCTTTCATGACATCAACTTTACCAGGATAATTCATGAACCTCCACATAAGAAAGCAACAACATATAAAGTGTAAATTGACGAAAAGTAGATCGCGGTCATTGTGAATTCAATTTTACAGCATAATGAGATGAGTTTAGCAAATTAAAAAGAAAGACCGCAAAAAGAGATATATTGGTAAGGATGGCATAACCAATATCAAAGTGAGTAATGCACTTTGAATATTGCTGTCTGGGTTTTAACCACAGGAGCCAGAACAGTTTGAGAACATCAAACAACACAGTCATTAAGTGGGATTGTATAAGGAACACTTCGTTACTCTGCATAGATATTGTCATGAATGACTTGATAAAGGTCCTAAAATAAAAATCGAATATATTGGTGCTTGTAAGTCAATGATGGTTATTAGATCTATCAATCAGTAATAAAAAAACAATTCCTTTTACCAAGTAATCCGAAGTAGAACTCATGGCTTCCATCAACACATATGTATTACATTATAACCAAAAAACGTGTACATGAAAACAAAAAAGTAATTCCTACACTAATTTAAGCCTAACGTATACACAATACAAGAAAATAATAGCTGATTAAGGTTACAGTGATGAGCAAAGCTGCTCTCTACCAAAAAGTTACTAATTTGAACAAAAAAAATTCGATGCCAACTCCAAGATTGAACAATAATTTTCCCAATCCCAAACCCTAATTATTCTTCTCACAATCCCAAATTATCAATACACAAATTAACAAATAACACAAACCCTAATTATTCTACAACCCCAAACCCTAATTATTCTTCTTCCAATCCCAAATTATCAAATTTACAAATTAACGAATTCTCAAATTCTCAAATTCATACCTAGGATTTGAGAAAGCGTGGAAGATGATGGTGATCAGAGTGATGGCGCATGAACGACGATGGGTATTGCAGCGGCAATAGCAACGACGACGGCGAGGTGGGGGCATGGTGGTCTGGGGCTAGAATTTGTGAGAGAAATATTTCTGTGGGGCGAAGGCAACGACAACAATAGCGGCGAAATCAGGGGCACGGCGTTGTGGTGGGGGGGGGGGGAGCACAGTGACGCGGACTGGAGGTTGACGAGGGGGAAGGGGGTGTTGGGTTCATGAGAGAGAGGAGGGGGGGGGGGGGGGGGGAGGGGAGGCTGTGGGAGAATGGAAAAAAAATTAACTGAAAATTTGGGGAGATCCGAGATCGATAGGGGATATTTTAGCCTATATCCCGGCATTTTTTAAGAAACGCCGGGTAAATAATTAGGCTCCGGCTTTTTATACGAAATTCCAGGGTAGAAAAGTCTTTTCTATTTACTGTGAAAAATTTTACATTCTACACAGCGTTTTCGGCATGGGCGGATCTGGGCCCAAGCAGCACAAGCAACTGCTTTGGGCCCCCAATTTTATAGGACCCCATATTTTTTAAGTATTTACAATGTTAAAAAGCAGAATATAATATTTTTTGATATAATTACATTATATTAATAGTTGGCTTATTAGCTTAGTTGGTTAGAGTGTTGTGCTAATAATGTGAAGGTTGCAAGTTCAAAACTTGCATGGGCCAACTGATTTTTCAATCATTTTTTTTAAAAAAAACTAATTATTTTTTACATAGCCATACATATGTCATTTGACCATTTTTATAAATTTAATATTATTTTTCACTTAACCCATGTATGTCACTCTATGATATTTTTTCAATATTCTATTGTATATGATATTTACCAGTTTATGATAAATTTCTAACCAAATCTTCAAGTGCATATGGTTATTCTACATTTTAAGCTTCCAACTAGTATTCTCATATACATATATTCATCATCATTTAATTCTGATTGTGTTCTCTAATATATCATATTTACCTCTTTGAGATAACATATTTCATTTTTATTGTTAGAGTTTGTCTGACTTTTGGCCACGAGACATTTCCGTTATCAATTAAATTTTTTTTTGGAAGCATATATATAAATTTATTTTATTTAAATAGTTTGTTCTCCAATGCTTCAAATTTGTTGCATTTAAATAATTGTCATTATTATTTTGTCAACTTGCAAAAGGCCCAATTTGAAAATTTGCTTAGGGCCTCTAAAACTCAGATACGCTCCAAGTTTTCAAAAAGCGTCGGGGTAAAAATGCCGGTGAAGATTTAGTTTGTTGTAGTGATTTACCATAAGGATATCTTGCAAATAAAGGGATAAGCATCGGGTCCATACAGTGTTTATGTCACAGGTCATTAACGTGATCCATTGATATTTATTTGATAATATTATTGTAACTTTGTAAGGAGAAGATAAAGACAGCTATCGGAATCGCGAAAGCATGAATATTTTCTTTATTTAATCTTTAAGACCACAATTTTAGAGTTTTGATATAGTGACAGTGGCAGAGCCTTTAAAAGCTACTTTAGAAAAATTAATGTCATAGATTTAACTCAAAAAAAAAAAAAATTAATGTCATAGATACATTCAAAACTTTTGACATGGAAATGGAAGGGAAAAAAATCCCACCATAAACATTTACATCTTTAAGGGATATAACTTTTTGGAAACAGTTGAAATGGATGAACAACGCCATTGATGAACAATACCATTATTTTCTTTTTCCAGTACAAAATGCGTTCACATTATAATATAACTAGTATTATAACAGCACGTGGGAAAAATTGGGAGAATGAAAAGGGCAAAAAAAAAAAAAAATCTACCAGCACGTGCGTTGCACGGGTTGGGTTAAGGACAATTTACACTAAGGCCTTCTCCCATTATAGTAGTAGAGATATTGTTCACTCAGCCATAAAATGGTTGAAAGATGATAATTCTGTTTTAAAACGTCTGTGGAGCTCCATACCAATTAAATTTAGTTTGAAACTGCACAAAGTGAAAGAGAAAGAGATGATCTTAGTAAAAAACAATAAGCACAATACAATATAGCAATACTCTCCCAAACTGTATAGAAAGAATTATAGAAAATACCTCTGGTACAAAAAGAATAATGGAAAATTCTTGAGATTCGAAAAAAAAAAAGGCCAAATTACAAGAAATTGCCATATCTCTTCACTCCTATAAAGAAAACGATCTCAACATTATTTTAAAGCGTGTAACCTCCAAATATGTTTTTTTCTTTTTCAAGAAACTATTCCGCCAGATATGTCCCGTTCACTCAATTTTTATGTGCACTACACGTTGTCATATTGGACCAAAATACCTATGTGTCCATTTTTTTCCCAAATTTCTAACTATTTACCCCATTTCTTGAAAGATTTCACTGAATTATACAATTTTTTTAATTAAATTCGGGATAGAAGATGAAAGGGTTGAAACGGGGTTAGGAAAACATGGTAATTCAGTGAATTTTTTTTAAAAATGGGGAAAAAGTTGAAAATTTGAGGGAAAATGGGCACGAAAATATTTTGGTCTAATATGACCACGTACAGTTCACGTAAAAGTCTAGCTAGCAAGTCAGATGTGGCGGTGTAGTTTCATAAACGAAAAAAAGACTGATTTATGGGTTACGTACATTAAAGTACAGTTGAGTTAGTTTTAAAAATAAGAATGAAAAGATGAGGCAATTTCATGTAATTTAGCCTAGAAAAAGTTGGTCAGAAAACTTTTTTCGTTTGTAAGGTATTTTCTTCTAATTTAATCTCAAGATCTAAATTAAGTTTTCGCACTGATCTAGACCCAGATTAAATGAAGTATTTATGTCCAATTGCTGCTATTGAAAAAGAATTATATGGTGATAAAATCATGAAATATATGAAATTGTTGGAAATGCTAGGGGAAAAAGACATGACATGCAAACTGCCAAACATTAATAAATAGTGCCAATCAAACAGTCCTCAAGGATAGCTAATAAACCTCGAGTCCCCTATGTTGGTCATATGGGTTAATCAGAGCAAAATAGTCCTGCAATTCTGACACACATTTCAATGTTTTCAAAGGCAGAGCAATAATCTTGCAATAGTAGTAGACTTGCAGGAGTTTGGAGGGGTGGCGGCCGGGATCTCGCCGTCCCCTCCCCGTTCGCCGTTCGATGCCGCGCGACCTTCCCGCCCTTCACCCACCTCCACCTCCAGCTCTATTACCGTTCTGCTCCCATCGGCCGCCGCTTTCCTCCCGTTTCGCCGCTCTCTTCCTAGGCGCCGAAGTCGGGGACTTCCGGCATCCGGCCTCTCTTCTAGGTGCCGAACGCTCGGGACCCACCAACGCCCAAACCCATCGAGGGGTTCACATCAGTACCACTTCTCAGCCATTCTTGATCGAAATCCTAAGATTTGGATAGCTATAGAAGAGAACCCAATAAGTGTTTTCAACTTTTTGAGGTTCTGGAGCAAAACCCATTAATTATTATCAGCTATTTTGAATTGGGTTTGTTGATTTTGGTCCATTTGTGCTCGATCTGGTGTTGTTTTGTTGTATGGGTTTGTGTTTTTTTTAAGGGGTGTTTTGGTTGTGTTTCTCTCTCTCTATTGTTGTTCTGTGCCGCTTTTGGAGTTGGGGGTTTGGGGGTGAGTTGATTGGGGTTGGGGTTTGAGTTAGGTTGGGGTTGGTTGACTTTGCTTGATGTTTGCCCGGATGTTCTTTGCGCTTGCGCTTGCCACCATGTCTACACTCTCGGGGCTAATCATGGTGATCTGCGGCTATGATTTGGTTTTTGTGAGGGTTGGTAGTGCGTGTGAAGAAGCCGGGTGTGCTTCTCCTTCTGTGAGTTGCTATGATGAGTGAGTTATGTTGTTTTGCACGATTGTGGAGCTTGGGCCCGAAGATGGGGTCCCTCCGTGATGTGCTCTCACTTGTCTCAACTTTCGGGGTGCTTGTCTCAACTGTCGCGAAGCGACTATGTCACGCCAGAGCATCCTCCCGCGCCTGTTGTCGTGAACGCCATGGATCTAGGGTTCAAGTGTGTGAGGTCGGTGGTTCGGTATGGAGCCCGTGGGGCCAGGCCGGTAGTTGTTTGCTGTGGGAGGTGGGGACCGTGTAGCATGTTGTATTGCACGATTGTGGGGCTTGAGCCCGAAGATGGGGTCCCCCCATGATGTGCGCACACTTGTTTGGGTGTCCAACGATGCCGCCGATGCAGTCTTGTCAGTGCCTACTGTCAGGCTATTGAGTTTCCTTCAGTTTAGACCACTGTCTCGTTACAGCGTCGCATTTTTCCTAGTTGGGAGTAAGAGTCGAGTTGAGTCTGTATGGTGAGAAATCGTCTGAGAGAGCAAGAGCATGAGAGAGGTGAAGGTATCATCTCCATGGCTCTCTCCTGGAGCGTGGTTTTTGGTGGGGTGAGCGAGATAGCTGTTTGGTGAGAAATTGCCTGAGATAGCACAATCGTGAGAGAGGTGAAGGTATCCTCCTCACGGCTATCTCTTCGGTAGCGGTTGTGGGAGCTGTTGGCGCGTTTGTTGGATGAGTGGTGGAGTTGGTGGGAGGGTGTGCTTGCTGTGCATGTACCGTGGTGTCATAAGTCGGCCTACGGGGCTTGGGCCCAAAGATGGGGTCCCCCATGCGAGGAGAAGGCAGGGATCGGCGCGTGTTAAAATTCTGCCAAACTAGTTTCAGGTGGGTGTGCATGTGCCGTGGAGGCAGTGTACGAAGCTAAACTGACGTACATACAATTTTGCTGGACCGAACTTGTTTGTCGGCCCACCCTCCAGGGTTGTTGGAGAAATTTGTTGTTTGTACGGGTCATGTTGCTTCATGTATATTTTATTTCCTGTCTTTAGGTTGTATTCTGGCCCAGTTCTCTGAATTTGTATCATTAATTTCTTATTAATGAAACATGGTGGCCATACTCCACCTTTTCCTTCAAAAAAAAAATAGTAGTAGACTTGCTAAAAGAACATTGACTGTTTTCAGGCCAGCCAACACAACCAGTTCCATAATTTCAGCTTACTTACAGCCTAAGCAAGAGGGGATTTCTAGCCTATTAGGGTTATCAGTCAAATCCCTCGTAGAGCAACCAACTCTATCTCTCCAACAAGAGAAGTGTTACCAACTCTATATCTTAAAAATGAAAAGCAACCATCTCTTCATCAAGGAAAGAGCAGCAAACTCTATCTATTCACCAAGATCTACAGAAGATGCATTTTGTATGTCAGTATTCTACAACTGACTCCCAAGGCATATAAACCCCACTTCGTCAATCTGTCAGAGGTAATCAATACTTCTCCACTCAAACTCTATAATCCTTTCGGAGTTACTGACTTGAGCGTCGGAGGGTTTTTACCGGGGCCCACCCCAGTGTTTAGACTTCATGCGGGTTAGCTGGACTTCTTCAGCCATCCCACTTCAAATCTGATCGACAGTCTAGATTATAAGTTTCCCCATCAAAATCTGAAATCATCATCAGATTTCTCCCACACCCAAAAAGTAGCAAAAGATTGGCCCTGTATATGGGAAACTTACAGATCTCTTTCTCCGATTAGATCTCGCAGAGGATAAACACTTTCGGCCATTGCTCTAAAGGAACGAGGAAGGTAGCGGCCACTAGCCATCAAGCCAATTATTCTCCTCTACCGGGGCAACCTCCTTGCCCGACGTCACAACCTCTTCTCCCACCATCGCAACCTGCCCCCAACATGGTTGCATTGACGGGATCCCAACTTCGCCATCCTGACCCCTGTCAGATCAAGAACCAAGGGTCGGTCCACACGACCTCCCCTTCCATGGTGCCCCTGCACAGTAAGATCTCCGCGACATCATCAACACCCGACAGCAGTGGACACATCTCCCTAGGAATTTAGATGAAAAGTGCACCCGAGATGGAGTCCCCTGCTCAGAACACCAAGGGAGCAAGAGAAGTCCTTCTCCCACCGAGAAAAGTCCCGTCGGTCACCCTTACCACGGGGGTGGAGAAACAAGAGGAGGCACCCATCACCCCGGTTGAGTTCCACAATTTCAAAGATCAAGTTTTCAAAGCCCTCAAAGTTGCTTGGAACATGAATCATCAGACAAGCAATCACCATCTTAGAACTATGCAAGAAGAGAGTCTTGCTAGTTAACTCGATCTGAGGGGTCTGAAGATTTAGTCCTTCGTCACCTCCAAGAGATGGAGGAATACCTTGCTCAGATCGGTGAAGAGGAGGATCGCTAGGGCAGAGGCTTCAGCCCCATCCAACCTCCCTTCTCCAGGTTGATTCTTGAAGGCCCCATTCCAGAGAATTTCAAGATGTCAGCCTTCGAATAATACAATGGTGAATCTGACTCAGCAGATCACATCAAGAGTTTTAAAACTCTCATGATGATCCACCGAGCCTCCAATGCGCTCCACTGTAAAATGTTCCCTGCACCCTGAAAGGATCAGCACGGGCATGGTACTCCCATATCTTTTCGGGGCCTATCTTCTCATTCGATCAGTTTGAAGAACTCTTCCTCACCTACATCGTCAGCATTTGCAAGACCGAGAAGCCGAATAATTCCATGCTTGAGTTAAGGCAAAGAGATGGGGGAGACATTCATGGACTTCATCAGGCGCTTTATGACCGAGTCTAAGTCCATCCCAGCCCTTGACCCAGTCGCAGCGGATGTCACCTTCGGACACAACGTCAGCCATGCCGACCTCAAAGTATCTCTTACCAAGAAGCCTCCTCGGAACTTCTACAAACTCCTAATGTGGAGTGAGAGTACATCCGAGCTGAAGAGGCTCTCCGCCCCAATGAATAAATGGAGCACTCTTCCGGGAACAAACTGAAGAGCACAAACGAAGAGAGACCCAAGAAGTCTGAAAAGGATGGCTCTGGTCACCGTTGCCCTCCTCCAGTTCCTCACTTCGCTAAGTTCACTCCTTTTGTTTCTAGTATATCAACAATCCTTATGGAGCTCGAGGGAGAACTCCACCTTCTTCCTAGAATGAACACACTAGGAAAAAGAAGGGATATGAGCCAATGGTGTCATTTTTCATAGGAGCCATGGCCACAACACGGAAGACTTTCAAGCCCTTATAAATGAAATTGAAACCTAAAGTTGCCGAAGTCACCTCGCCAAGTACACTCAGAAGGATAAGGTCAAGACTCCACCAGCTCGAGGAGCCAACAAGCTCGTAGAGAGATATCTCGAGTCCTAAGACTAGGAGCATATGACCGTTTTCCGCTCCATCCACAGAGGACCTATGGTGGGGAGTCTAACACCTTCCGAAAGGCGTTTGTCCGAGAAGTGAACTCAGTACACAACTTTTCTCCTCCCAAAAGCTTGGGAGTTTCAGTAACTTTCTTGGATAAAGAATTGGAAGGTGTTCAAACACCCTATTGTGACTCACTCATAACCATACTCTGCATGACAAATCACGAAGTGTGCTGCATCTTGATAGACATGGCAGCTCAGTGAACATCCTCTTATTAGAAGCTTTTGAAGGCCTCAAGCTCTCCAGGAATTGTCTCAAACCTGCCGGGTACACCCTCCATTTGTTCTCCGGGCTCCAGTCTAGATCGAAGTATAATCATCCTCGACGTGATTGCAGGAAAAGCCCCAGCTACCCGAACTGAGGCCATGAACTTCATGGTCATTAATGTGGAAACCGCTTACAATTCCATCATCGGCCGTCCCAGCTTAGCAACTCTTCACGTCGTAGCTTTGGCTTTCCACATGAAAACGAAGTTCCCTACATCAGTTGGGGTAGGAGAAGTTAAGGGAAATCAAGAAGCGTCTCGAGCATGTTACAGTGCCACAATTGGGGGCTCAAACCTCCCTCTCGATGCCATAGAATTCGCTCAAGAGAGGAGTCAGGTTAACTACAAGCCCGTGGATGAACTAGAGGAGATCTCCTTCTTCAAAGAAGATCATACCAAGTGTTTTTGAGTAAGCAAATTTCTCTCCCACCATGTCAAGTAATAAATTTTCAGATGCATTAGGAAGAACAGAGACTTATTCACTTGGACCGCTACTAACATGGCTCGCATCTTATAAGAATTGATCATGCATCATCTTAGCGTCAACCATGGCGTCAAGCCGATCCAGCAAAAGCATTGCAGTTCACCCCCAACATGCAACAAGTGGTCTAGGAAGAGGTCGACAAACACCTATATGCCCGCTTCATTCAAGAAGTTAGCTATCTCGAGTGGCTAGCCAACGTAGCATGTTAAAGAAAGCAAATGGCAAGTGGAGGATTTGCATCGACTTCACCGACTTGAATAAAGTTTGCCCGAAGGACCCTTTTTCTCTTTCTAGCATTAATGCCTTAATCGATGCCACATCTGGGCACGAGCTCCTCAGTTTCATGGATTCCTTCTCAAGATACAATAAGATCCAAATTTTCCTCCTAACTTCCTGAAGACATTCTTCATCACCAACCAAAGTCTCTACTGCTATCGGGTCATGCCCTTTGGGCTAAAGAACATTGGAGCCACCTACCAGTGCCCAGTAAAAAAAGTCTTCAAATGATAGAATGGCCGAAACATGGATGTTTAAGTGAACGATATGCTAGTGTAAAGCCTCAAGAAAGATCATGTTGCTGACATCCAAGAAGTTTTCGACGTCTTACAGGAGCATAACTTGAGGTTGAACCCCTTTAAGTGCATCTTCGGGATCTCTTCGGGGAAGTTCTTGGGGTTCATGGTTAGCCAGAGAGGAATGAAAGCCATCCTAGAGAAGATCCAGCTATACTTGACATGTCTCGTCCAATATCAAAGAAGTCCAAAATTTCTCATGGCTTATCGCCAAAATTGGGCATTTCCACTCCAAGTCTGAGGATAAGTGTCTCCCTTTCTTCAAACCTCTTAGCGGATCAAAGGATTTGAGTGGGGGCAAGTACAACAAGAAGCCTTTAAACAGCTCAAGGCATATCTCACCACTCCTCCACTCCTAAGCATCCCAGAGTCAGGAGAGATGGCTCCTTCTGCAATGAAGGGAGAAGGACTGGTGCCATCTTATTCGGCCCAAATGAGCTCATTATCCACTGCTCACTTCGCCTCAATGTTCGAGCCTCCAACAACGAGGCCGAATATTATGCACTAATCACCAGTTGGTGGTGAACCAAATCCAAGGTGACTATGATGCTAAGGATGACCGTATTGTCATGTACTTGGCTTGCGTCAAGAAAATCTTAGCTACATACCAAAGGTCCAAAGTCGCTCGGATCCCCTGTGAAGAAAATGGGCCAGCATATGTCCTCTCCAAGCTGGCCTCCTCTTCCTTCGAAGGGCTCGACCACATAGTACTCATTGAGGTCTTAGTCAAGCCAAGCATCGAAGATGGAGCTTTAGAGCTCATGGTCATCATTCCTCAAATGCCCGAAGATATTTCGATGAAGCCCCTGGTCGACTTCCTCGATAAGGGCATCCTCCCAACGAATCCTAAGGAAACAAGAAAGATCCGGTAAGAGCTGAAAGATACACACTTAGTTGAGGGAGTCTAGTACAAGTGCTCTTATATTTTGATAGATGACAAACCATACTTGAGATGGCTCACTCCTGAGGAGGCCAAGTATGCTTTGAGAGAAATACATGAAGGAATTGGCGGTAGCCACATAGGTGCGAGGTCCCTTGCTCGGAAAATTCTCAGTCTTGTGTATTATTGGCCTTCACTCCTCAACGATGCCCAAGAATATGTCTTCCAATAAGCCTTCTGCCAGAGGTTCTCCCCAATCAAGCTGGTGCCCTAGGCCAACTTTTGCTCCATATCAAGTCTAATACCCTTCGCCAGGTGGGGAATGCACTTACTCAGGTTGTTCCCCTTAATGCAACCAGACAGAGAAACTTTCCAGTGGTAGCAATCGACTGCTTCATAAAGTGGATCAAAGCAGAACCATTAGCCTCCATCACAGAACATAAGATTCATCAATTATTTTGGAAGAAAATTGTATGCAAGTAAGGGATCCCTCAAATTTTTGTCACCGACAACTGCCAGGGGATTCTGCAAGTTATGCTCCGATTTGGGGATCGAACAACGCTTCTCTTCCATCTTGCACCTCCAGACCAATGACCAAGCTGAGAATGCCAACCAACCGATCCTTGATGGCTTCAGGAAGAGGCTCGATGAAGCTCCTAAGGGGTAATGGGTTGAAGAGCTCCCGAGCGTACTATGATCCTACAGGACCATAACCCCAACAGGAGAGTCCCATTCAAACTCACTTTCGGTTCTGAAGCAGTAATTCCCACAGAGGTTGGGCTACCTTCCCCTGGCCTTCTCTCCTTCAATGAAGAACATAACTCAAATGACCTCTGGGGTAACCTTGATCTCATTGAAGAAGTTCGCGAGATGTCTGCCCTATGAAGACACATCTATCAGCAAATGGTGGAGAAGTTCTAGAATAAGAAGATCCACCTGACTAACCTCAAATAAGGGAATCTTGACCTATAGAAGCTCAAAATCTCTAACCCACGCAAGAAGGGAAATCCTACTCCCCACTGGGAGGGACCTTACAAGATCTCCAAAGTCGTTCAGTTAGAAACTTACCAACTTGAAGGCCTACGGGGCAAGGAAATATCATGAACTTGGAATGTCGAGCATCTGATGAAGTTCCATGAGGGCAATTAACACCCTCCACTAGTAGTAGGTTTTCAATTTGTAATAAGACCAGTCACACAATGGTCAATGCAAGTAATAAGAGCTTGACATTAGGGCATCTACCTAGGTTTATTTTCTAATAAAATTCAGCATTTTAATTCTATAAATCTTTGCACCACTTCCTAAGTTTCGAACAGCAAGCTCGGATTCCAGCTCTTCCTTAGAGCTGCTCCCGAGTCCGAGCTCTTCCCTAGAGTTGCTCTCAAAGCTTGCTAAATCTAAATGGCAAGTTCAGAAGCCAGCTCTTCCCTAGAGCTACTATCAAATTTGCTAAATCTGAACAGCATGTTCGGAGTCTAGCTCTTCCTAGAGCTGCTCCTAAGACTCGCTAACTAAAAATGGCAAGTTCAGAGTTTAGCTATTCCTTAGAGCTGCTCCTACAAATAGCTAACTCAAAAATATCAAGTTTGGAGCCTAGATCATCCCAAAAACTACCCCTCCAACTCTAGCAAGTACAAAGCATTCTACATTCGACACAAAAAAATTGTAAGCTAAAAATATTATTCATTAGAACTTGGAAGTACATAGCGATGGCAGCCCGCAGTTAGGCGATTAAAAAATCAACAACATGAAAAAGAGAGAAAATCAAGAAGAGGGGTCAAGGATATACTTCAGTCGACCGAGCCGAGGTGTAACACCTCGGATTTTAAAATACCGAAAATATTCGCTTTTATATTTTGTAGGGGTGAGAATTATTTTAAGTGACATCTTATTTTATTTATTTTTAATATCGATATTGGTATTGCATATTTGTGGTAGATTGGTATTATTGTTATATTAGAGTTAAAAGTTGAGATTTTGTGTGAGGAAATATAGTTTATTTTATTTTATCATTATGGGGGATTATTATAAGATAATTTTAATGTGTTTCGTATTGTTTGTATTATTATAGAAAAGAGTTGGGGGTTTAATTGTAATATTTTGGATGTGGAAGGTTTATATGTAAATATCCCTTATTCTTATTATTAATATAAAATATATTTTTATTATTCCCCCCCCTCCCCCCCCTTTTCCTTCTTCCTTTCTTTCCTTTCCTTCCCGTTCCTTTCTCCCATCAAAACCGAACCTAATCCGGCCCTTCTCTCTCCCTCCCAAATCCACTCAAATCCTTCATGATTTTCGAATTATTTTGGGGGGATGACTAATTGAAGGGTCCTCTACACCGTGGTAGCAACGATTTGGAGAAATAACTCCAGAAAGGTATACCATATATTATTTATTTGTATAAAATTAAGTGTGTTTAATTTCTATTGAGTAGGAATATTATGGTGGGGAGATTAGAAGAGGTTGGGAATAGTAGAGGCAAGAAATTAGTAAGTTCCTGGAGATTTTATAGGTTGTTGATAAATTAGGGTTTTGAATTTGTAAAATAGAGTTATATATATGAGAATTATCTCTTGTATGGTAGTAAAAATTGTAGTGAGCCATTAGAATAAAATGGGGAGTGGTGATTTTGGCATAAACTCGGATTATAGGGTTTATGAAATCGGGTAGGAAACTCGATCCTAATAATTGTATAAAATGCATATGAGGGTGTAGAATATTATGAAAGTATTAATAGGAATTTAGGATGAGTTTTGTAGGTTTAATTCTCAATCAAATCGAATGAGAAAGAGTGTATGTATATTATGCACGCCGGGTGTTCGGTGAAATGCCAGAGCGAGACTTAGGTGAGAATTTGATGAATTTGGAGGTGTAATTGGGTTTTACTATTGTTATTAACCCTAATTTAAGAAATTAGGAAGAAGAGATTAAAGAAATTAGGAGATAGGGAATTTTCTTATTAGCAAGCCTCCGATCAATATGTGAGTTCTTGTATTGGGGTTCGAATTTGAAATCCGTCGATATAGCTCGTCTACTTATGTCATTTGTGACATGTGAGTGAAGACGGATTTGAATTTGGATGTCCGTAGGTCGAGTTTTGAGTTTTATGCTAATCGATCCTATAATTTTTGAATTAGGTGGAAAAAGTTGAACTTCGACTGGCTACCGGGCGGACGTGGGACATCGTTTGCTCGATCCATCAGGTGAGTATGTTGTATCTATATATATTTTATATTGTGGCCAAATTTCGTGGCTTTCTGATATATTTTATAGAAGTTATGCTAAAAATTGATTTTCAATGAAAGTACGGATTTTTGAAACTTGAAAATGGGTTTTTGAGATATTTGGTGAAATTAACTATTTTAAGTATATAAAACTAATATTATGGGTTAATGTGATGTGTTGATGTATAAAAACTAAATATATTAAATTGTTTATGTTTATTTTTATCCCGTGGGTGTTTTGTGCATGTTTTTGGGTATATAGGCCGATATAGGTAATTTGGTATATGCGGAGCCTTGTGTATGGGCTAGCATGCTATGGATGGATATTATAAGATGTAATTAGACGAAATTAGTGATTGTGATCATGTTTTGGAAACCCGTGTAATTATAGTGCATGTTTTGTGCATGTTTTGGGGCATATAGGCCCTTATAGGTGATTTTACTTACATGGAACATGGTGTATGAGCTAGTATACTATAATTTGATATTATGAGATTTAATTAGAGGAGATAAGTGATTTTGACCCCTTTTCTTGGAAACCCGCATGTGTGGTGTATGTTTGTGATATATATATATATATTATGATATTGACTCGTGATGTGATAATTGATGAAATTAGTCAGTGGGTATATGTTTACATTATAATTATGTTCGAAGTGAATTAATGGGTAATAATATGATATTGTAATGTGATGAAGTATACATTTTGATACTTTATGATATTGAATAACATAATGTAGTTCCCTTATTAATGTTATAACTTGGCATATGTCTATATATGGTACAGTAAGGTAATGAATAATATGGTATTCTTAATGTGGGATGTTATGGAAAAATAAATATCGTGGCGCATTAATATTATGCATTAATATGATATGATGAGTTTATGTGTTGAATAACAGGGTGTATGCATAATGTGGCATGATGACATGAAGATAAAGGATAAGATGGTACGTGCTAATAAAATGTGTTACTAATTCACGTGGTTAAAGTCAAAGACATGACTAGTCTGTGAATCAAAAGTGAAATGCGTGTGTTAATAAAGTAAGCTGAAAAGATAAAATGATTAATGTTAATAACAAATGGTTTGTTGACCAGTACCTACAGCAATCTTGGGGGTTTGGGCTAGACCTCCTAACACCCAAGGACCGGCTTGGGAATAGTGGACCCAAACTATGTTTGGGGTAAGTGGATTTTATCGCCCAAGCTATCGGCTTGAGGCCCGGTTTCCCTCGATGACAGCCGTCGCGAGGAAGTACCCTAGTGGGACTAGTGGTGAGTGTTTGCCTCGCTGGCTTCGGCTGGGAGGAAGTACCCAGTTTATCTGGGATTAGTGGTTTTTTCCTCGATGACAGCTATCGCGAGGAAGCACCCTAGTAGGACTAGTGGTGAGTGTTTGCCTTGCTGGCTTCGGCTGAGAGGAAGTACCCTAGTGGGACTAGGGGTTAGTGGTTCCCTTGCTAGTTCGGCTAGGAGGAAGACGTAGCCTCGGACGAGTAAGACTCTGGGAGAGCATCGGACCGCGTGTTTACGGGGCTGTCGGCTTTCAGTATGTTGGGATACTGTGGCTCACTGGTCGACAAACTAATAAAATAACTAAGTGTAAATAAAAAAATGTGAGAGTAAAGAAAGTGAAAGTGAATTGTGAATGTGAAAGAAAGTGGTTGTGGATGAAATGCGGCATGTGGTTAATTTAAAATGAAAAGAGTAAAAGAGACATGTGTTAATATGAATAGTATGAAGTAGTTGTATTATGAAAATGATGATTAAAGGAAAATACAGTATGGTATGAGTTGTACCTTGGAATTGTGTCAAGGAACTACCTGCCCGCTATTTCTGTGGAAATGGTGGGAACTACCTGCCTTGGCATAATTCGCATGGTGAGTTGGTATGATAGTGGTAATGACTAAAGGAATTGAAGAATTAAGTAAAGTGAAGATGAAAAGTAAATGAAGTGAATTAATAACCAAGCTATCGGCTTGAGATGTGATGTGATATTACCTAGACTATGTGTTTGGGGTGTGGTGATTAATACCCAAGCTATCGGCTTTGGGGTGTGATATGTGATTGCCCAAACTAGGTTTGGGATATGGAGTATAAATTGATGAGAATGAAAGTGAAATTAATGGTAACTTGAGATATAAGTGAAAAGGAAAGTAAGTTAATTATTAATTAGATTGGGTAATAACTAAATGTTACAACGGGATGAGAATGAGTTATAAAACATGCCTTTGATGCGATAAGAATGAGTATTCAATAAGTGATATGTTAATGATGTGATGAAATGTGAGATTTGCAATGGGCTTTGTGTCATAAGGCATGAATGAATGTGATATTATGAGGATAGATGCATATGTTTATGATGTGATACTTGATATAATACAATAAAATAAATACCTGTATTATGAGATTGGTTATGAAAATGGTTATTAAAGAAGGTATGTTGTGATATGAGTTTGTGTATCTTGGAAGTGTGTCGGGGAACTACTCGCCCGCTATTTCCATGGAAATGGTGGGAATTACCTGCCTTGGCACCACTTCCAGGATGAGTAAGTGAGTTGTTGATATAATGCAAGTAAATGAAGTGCATGGCTAAATAAAAATGAAGAAATTTGTAGTAGCATCCTGTGGTTATAAATTTATAAATGAAGAATTGGTGATGTGACAATAATTGTGGAAGATGAATTCAAATTGATAAGTGAGGGATTGTATGTGAATCAGTATTATGTAAATGTAAAATAAGGATATATACGAGGTTGATGTGAAGCATGTAGTGAAATGTGTGAATTATGGATAATTATATAACTGGATGCGGATTTGAAGAGTATTTTGATATAAAATCGTATTGGTGATGTTTTTATGTTTAGATTTCAGGTTGCATCATCTTAACTTGAAGTTTGTAAGTTTACAGTATTTTCTTTATACCATTTTAATTTATTTATTAGATTAATAATTATACTTACACCAGAAATGGTTAACCCCTGATGTTTTCTGGGGGTTAGGGGGTCCCTCCCTGAGGGTGGACAACCCTAACTCTCCTGCAGGTTGCTAGCAGCATGGTGAGGTAGTATACTGCTAGATTTTGTACTTTGTTAGAGCTGATCTATTATCTATGTACTTAGTATATGTAGAAAGGTGAATAGTTGATGTATTATTTTGTATTGTGGTAAAAGTATATAGATATAGTGCTGTAATGAGGTAAGAAAGCCCGTACCCACCTCGTTGTGGAGTATTGGGTTCTGTGGTTGGTTTCTAAAAAGGTTTTCCTAAATTTTTACAAAAATCCTATATGTTTTCAAAGAAATTTATAGTTTTTATTTAATATTTGATATTCTGTTATGAGTTTGGCCCCCAGAGCATAATATTTATATTGCCTGTGTGATTCTGCTCATTTTGGCCTGGGGAGCCCATGATTATATTGCCCGTGTTGTGAGCTATGGAATTTAGAGCAAAATTCCGTAAGCCTTTTGTGTTTCGGGGCAGAAATTTCAGGGGAGACTCTGCCAAAATTTTATTTGAAATATACTTATCTTAGTTTATGTTTAAAGTGATATAGAAATTGAAAGAAATGAATTTAGAGGTTTAGATAAAAAAAAAATTTTGGGGTGTTACACGAGGGAGTGAGAATCTTAATTACTCCTGTCCTCCCCTCTTCTTTTGCAGAATCCTCTGGGGCCTCCTCATGATCCACCTCCTCCTCCACGTCGGGCTCCTCCAAAACTAGCTTCTTCCCGTGTTGGAGCCCTGGATAGTACTTCTACCTATCGAAGCCAGGGTCGCGCTCCGCCACATCTATGATTGCCTTAATGTAGGATTGCTCCATCACGCTGTTGAGGTGGGCCTTCACCTTCGTCTTCACCTTGGTCACTACATACTTCTCCTTCACTGCCTCGAAGCTAGCGAGGAGAACTACCTCCTTACCCTTCTCTAGCTCTTTGGTGATCTTCTTCCTGTCCCTCTCCGCCCTAGCGGCCTTGCCTCTTCAAACCTTCTCCTCGACATGGATTGGCTTGGTGAGATTCTCGACCCTGCAAGTGATATGCAAAAAGAAAATATACGGACTTAGAAACTTAAAAAACAAAAATACAAGGAGAGGAACTTAACGAAATACCTTATCAGGATATCTCCTAGAGGGAGCCATCCATCTACTCATTCTTTAGAGTCTGCTGGGGCTACCTCGATACCGAGTCACCCATGAGTATGTCACACCACTTCAAGCCCCATTCCGGCGTGTATACCTACCTCTTTCTTCTCCTCCGCGGTGAAAATCGCGTCGGCCTCTGTGGTTAGCGAGGTTTTCTTAAGGGCCAGTATTGCATCCAATAATGAAATTCCCTCAGCAGGACTCGTCGATGCCCTCGTCGAAGGCTACTGCACCTCCGTTAGAGTGGAGGTAGAAGAACGCCTAGCGATATTGGGAGCCCAAGGTCGGCTCATTATCTTCTTCATTTTCTTATCCTCAAGTGCTTTGTTGTGCAAATTGACCCGAGCAGCAAGGAGAGCACTGTAGTCCATACCTTATATTTTTGCAAAGAAAGAACAAATAAGAAAGCTGAAACTAAAGCCATACTAAGGTCTATCGAAGTCTGCCCCCTGAGAAAAGGACCTTCTCCATCGAGTCTCTCCACTTCATCTCCCTACCACTACAACACAGAAGCTATTCGCCGACGTTTTTTTAGACCTTCACTGGTGGTTTTTTACGCCGGTGAAACATTCACTGGCGTTTATAAAAACGCCGGTAAAAATGCCGCCGAATCGAGCGTCGCGGAAAGATAGGTGTATTCACCGGCGTTTCTACTGGACGCCGGTATATCTTGAAAATACACCGGCGGCCAGACAACGCCTGTATATGGGAATTTCTGGGTGTCGTTCTTTCCCCCCCAATATACATTCACCGGCGATTGTAGAAATACCGGTGTATGTGTAATATTTACCGGCGGTCATAGAACGCCGGTGTATGCTTGTTTCTGAGTGCCCTTAGCACCGGCGTGCCGTAAACACACCGCTATAGAGATATTCACCGGCGTTTTATAACACGCCGGTGTATCTTAGTACTGTTGCAACTTATGGGTACACCGGCGTGTGTGGAAACGCCTCTCTAAGGAAATTTTCAACTAAACAATTAGATACACCGGAGTTTTATGAAACGCCGGTGTATACCCGTTTGTTTTTCCTGGTCCAGTTTTCCATTCAATTTCACTTCACAATTTCATTTAAAAAACCTGTAAACTAATTCACAACCGATTCAACCAATTTCAGGCATATTAATGCGCAAATCACAACCAAACACAAGAATTAAAGATAATAAAGTTTCACATGTGTTCTATCATCGTCCAAATTCACCGCAAAATTAACACAGTGTCATAATTAACAAATATAGTAACGAACATCCCAAATATCCCAACAATTACTTAAAACAACAATACAAGACATAACAACAGCAAGGAGGACATAACAACAACTAGACTAGGCCGACCACAGATTCATACCCCTCGAGTAGCTTCAGTTCTGATCATCAAGATTTTCCTTCATCTGGGAGACCGCTCTATGAAAAAAAACAACAATTTAGTTCAACAGTAGACCACAATACAGAATATACATATTTTTTGAACTTGCAAAAAGATCTACCCAATTCATAAATTCTAAGATCAAAGTGCCAATTGCAAATGGAATTATTAATGATATATAGAGAGGTAAAATAATTATATTGCAGTGCTAAAAAGCTAGTACTTAATTTTGTTGTTGAATATATCTAAAACAGCAAAACAAATGAAAATCGAGCATCTAACTTGAAACCTTTATATTCTCCTCTGATTGGGAATATCCAGTATCTAAAATAGTAAAACAAATGAAAATCCAATATCTAAGCATGTCTTTCATGGATTGTTCAGACAATCCATGAAACTGTCATCGTGGAAGGAAATCAAATATAAGAAAAATAAGAAAAATAAGAAGGGGCTCATATCAAGTGTAGTTCTAAGGAACTGTCATCGTGGAAGGAAACCAAATATAGAAACCAAAAATGGAAACAGAAAATGGTAGAGAATGAGGATACACCAGGCTAACATAGCGGCATTTTCCTTATCTCTCTCTCATCCCTTCTTCCCCTTCAGCACACGCACACAAAGAGACATCAGCAATAACAGCAAGAGCGATAAGAACAACAATAATAATAAATTATTATAAACGAGATGTCTCTATATGGATTTCCAAATCTCCACTTGAGCCCTCTCTTTCTAATCACAGCCCAATTAAAAATATAGACGACAGCCACTAAACAATCCAATCACAGCCCAATCAAAATTTGCCATCCTGGATCTTAAATCTTCAGATGCATGAATTCAGCTTCTTTAACAGTAAAAGAAAATGAAAATTTTCAGTATCTAAGCATATATGTTTGTCTATTTATTCTTCATTTCAACTAAATCATTGATGTTTGTGGCTCCAAAAGAAACCTGCACAAGGTTTGTTCAGCCCAATTCTTGTACAGATTTGGAGGATTTTGGTATACATACAGCATCCTAAGTTGACAGTGAACCCATTTTGGTAAAAAAATCATGCTAAGATGACAATCAAATGCATGAATTCAGCTTCTTTAACAGTAAAAGAAAATGAAAATTTCCAGTATCTAAGCATATATGTTTCTCTATTAATTCTTCATCCCAACTAAACCATTGATGTTTGTGGCTCCAAAAGAAACCTGCACAAGATTTGTTCAGCCCAATTCTTGTACAGATTTGGAGGATTTTGGTATACAACTAGCATCCTTAGATGACAGTCAACCCATTTTGGTAAAAAAATCATGCTAAGATGACAATCAGATGCATGAATTCAGCTTATTCAACAGTAAAAGAAAATGAAAATTTCCAGTATCTAAGCATATATGTTTCTCTATTAATTCTTCATCCCAACTAAACCATTGATGTTTGTGGCTCCAAAAAAAACCTGCACAAGGTTTGTTCAGCCCAATTCTTGTACAGATTTGGAGGATTTTGGTATACAGCTAGCATCCTTAGTTGATAGTGAACCCATTTTGGTAAAAAAATCATGCTAAGATGATAATCAGATGCATGAATTCAGCTTCTTTAATAGTAAAAGAAAATGAAATTTCCAGTATCTAAGCATATATGTTTCTCTATTAATTCTTCATCCCAACTAAACCATTGATGTTTGTGGCTCCAAAAGAAACCTGCACAAGGTTTATTCAGCCCAATTCTTGTACAGATTTGGAGGATTTTGGTATACAGCTAGCATCCTTAGATGACAGTCAACCCATTTTGGTAAAAAAATCATGCTAAGATGACAATCAGATGCATGAATTCAGCTTATTTAACAGTAAAAGAAAATGAATATTTCTAGTATCTAAGCATATATGTTTCTCTATTAATTCTTCATCCCAACTAAACCATTGATATTTGTGGCTCCAAAAGAAACCTGCACAAGGTTTGTTCAGCCCAATTCTTGTACAGATTTGGAGGATTTTGGTATACAGCTAGCATCCTTCGTTGACAGTTAACCCATTTTGGTAAAAAAAGCATGCTAAGATGACAATCAGATGCATGAATTCAGTTTCCTTAACAGTAAAAGAAAATGAAAATTTCCAGTATCCAAGCATATATGTTTCTCTATTAATTCTTCATCCCAACTAAATCATGATGTTTGTGGCTCCAAAAGAAACCTGCACAAGGTTTGTTCAGCCCAATTCTTGTATAGATTTGGAGGATTTTGGTATACATACAACATCCTTAGTTGACAGTCAACCCATTTTGGTAAAAAAATCATGCTAAGATGGCAATCAGATGCATGAATTCAGCTTCTTTAACAGTAAAAGAAAATGAAAATTTCCAGTATCTAAGCATATATGTTTGTCTATTAATTCTTCATCCCAACTAATTCATGATGTTTGTGGCTCAAAGAAGATTTTAGATCCAGGATGACAAATTTTGATTGGGCTTTGAATGGAGATTCTAGTCATAGATCGATTCTTTGGAGCCCGACTTTCTAAAGAAAATGCCATTTGGAAGTATGCGGGTACATGTTTGTTGGATAACCAAAACTCGCATTTTTATTGAAGAAAAATAAGAATAGGGCTTATTTCAAGTGTAGTTTTAAGGAACTATCATCGTGGAAGGAAACCAAATATAGAAGCCAGAAAGAGGAATGGTAGAGAATGAGGATACACCTGGCTAACATAGCGGCATTTTCCTCATCTCTCTCTCATCCCTGCTTTCTCTTCAGCAAACGCACATAAAGAGACATCAACAACAACAGCAAGAGCGACAAGAACAACAATAATAACAAATTATTATGAACGAGATGTCTCTATATGGGTTTCTAAATCTCCACTCCAACTCGTCTCTTTCTAATCACAGCCCAATTAAGAACACTTGTTGACAGTCACTAAACAATCCAATCACAGCCCAATCAAAATTTGTGATCCTGGATCTAAAAACTTCAGAATTCCCAAAATCTGTACAAGAATTGGGCAGAACAAACCTTGTGCTGGTTTCTTTTGGAGCTAGAAACATCAATGATTTAGTTGGGATGAAGAATTAATAGAGAAACATATATGCTTAAATACTGGAAATTTTCATTTTCTTTTACTGTTAAAGAAGCTGAATTCATGCATCTGATTGTCATCTTAGCATGCTTTTTTACCAAAATGGGTTAACTGTCAACTAAGGATGCTAGCTGTATACCAAAATCCTCCAAATCTGTACAAGAATTGGGCTGAACAAGCATGTGTGCAGGTCATAGAATGTCATCTAAGCATGCTATATGCCAAAGTGGGGTTGGTCATAGAATGCATGAACGACACGTATTAGTGTTTGTGAGTATGCAGTGGGGTGCAGCTATGATCACTAGATGGATCACCAAAACTCCCAATTTTATTGAAGAACAATAAGAACAGGGCTCATATCAAGTGTAGTTTTACGGAACTGTCATCGTGGATGGAAACCAATTTAATATAGAAGCCATAAATGGAGCCAGAAAGAGGAATGGTAGAGAATGAGGATACACCAGGCTAACATAGCGGCATTTTCCTCAACTCTCTCTCATCCCTTCTTTCTCTTCAACACACGCACATAAAGAGACATCAGCAATAACAGCAAGAGGGGGTTGGACCAATAATAATAATAGATTATAATAAACGAGATGTCTTTATATGGGTTTCCAGATCTCCACTCGAGCCCTTTCTTTCTAATCACAGCCCAATTAAGAAACATAGACGACAACCATTAGACGACAGCCACAATGCAGACTCACAAACACTAATACGTGTCTTTCATGCATTCAAAATTATAATCTCTTCAAAATTACCAATTTAAAGACTTACCGGTGGTGGGACTTGAGATTGCTGCCCTATTAACTGGGCCATTTGTTCTTGGAGGAGTGCCACTTGTGCCTTTAATGAAGTCATCTCCTCGTCCCGAGTCCCACTTGAAGTAGATTCACTCCGTCCGAATAACTGCGAGGGGGTTGGTCCTAGCCCCATACCACGAAAACGTCCATGCCTCTCCTTTCTCCTAACTGCGGTCAAGGCAAGTCGCTGGCGGATACGGAAATCTGTGGATGCCGCCGTACGGTCAGAATCTGAAGCGAAAGAGATTTCATCAAACTTTTTCCGAGCGTTAGTCTTAAAAGGACATAACAATCAAAATTAAAAGCAGATGAGATTTCGACAAATTATTAGCCATTAACAAAAATAAGTTATAAATCATCAAAAAGTAAAAGCAACTGAAGATATATATAAACAATAACATTGCTATAGCCTATATATAGTAGTAAATTTCTAAAATGTCATCACTAAAATATTATGTCATAGCCTATAGTCAATTTTGTGTTCCAACTCAATTCACTAAATATTTAATTACCCATAACTAAAATAGTTATAATGATAGTCAATTGTAGATCTGATAGATATTAGTTCACAAATTACCACAATCCGTGCTGCCTCAGGGGTCGCATACGTCCCATCCTTCGACTTGTGGGTGGCATCGAAAAAATCTATGTCGCCAAACTCCGTAGGACCCCCCAAATCTTTTTCCTATATATTAGTAAGATGAAATGGTTATAAACAAATAACTGTAAGTCAAAAATCTATGTGAACACTCCTCTGATAGATATCCCTGAGCTATTGACCCTTCAGGATATGCTCTATTTTTAACATAACCCTTGAGCCGGTATAGGTACCTGAACATGTACAATTAATGAATTAGAGCGGAGTAGGGGATTAAAAGAAATGAGCAGTCCCAAAAATTCAGTTTTGTAAGATGCATGAATTCTTTTACCTCTCAATGGAGTACATCCACCGATAGTGAACAGGACCGCCGATTCTGGCTTCACCAGCAAGGTGGATTATCAAGTGAATCATTATAGTGAAGAGCGATGGAGGAAATATCATCTCCATTTTACTAAGGGTCAATGCTGCCCGCTGCTCCAATTGGTCAATATCTTCAACACGAAGCATTCTTGAGCAAATACCTTTATATATGCTACAAAGATCTTTCAGGATAGTAGTGATTTGCTCACACATTGAAGACCTTAGGGCCACAGGAAGGAGATCTTGCATTAGGATGTGGTAGTCGTGTGACTTTAGACCCTAAAGCCTCTTCTTTTTAAAGTTGACACATCTTGATATGTTAGAAGAATAGCCATCAGGAACTTTAAGTTCTAGTAGAACTTTGCAAAACAATTCCAACTCCGATTTTGACATTGAATAGATTGCAGGAGGTAGGAGTACTTTCCCATTCGGTAATTCCTCTGGGTGCAACTCATGTCGGATGCCCATTGACTTCAAATCAAGTCGGCTCTTGAGATTGTCCTTTGTCTTCCGGTCATCTCCCATAACTGTTCCTATACAATTTTCACCAATATTTTTTCCGATATGCATCACATCTAAATTATGTCGCAATAAGTTGAATTCCCAATACGTCAACTTGAAGAAAATACTCTTCTTCTTCCATGCACCTAAACTCGTCATGTTCTGATCCTCATCTTCGCCACATAGATCGGTCTCCTCACCTTGCTCCGGCCTTGCCCTTTTCTTGCCCTTTTTGCTGACTTGTGGTTCTTTTCCATATTTGAACTGATGACCATCTACCCGCCTCAAAATATCTGACCCAGAAGATGCTCCAGGAGCATGTTCCCACTCGTCGGTACCATCAAATGTCGCTGTCTCTGCCCGAAATATATGTGTGTCAGGCAACCATCTCCTATGACCCATATAGCAAAACTTTCTGCCATTGTACAACCACCTTGAACTAGTTTGGTCAGCACAACAAGGACATGCATAACGTCCTTTAGTGCTATATCCAGATAAATTTGCATATGCTGGAAAATTATTGATTGTCCAAGACAACACGACCTGAAGAGAAAATGTTTCTTTAGCCACAGCATCATAGGTTGGAACACCCACCCACAATTTCTTAAGTTCATCTATTAACGGCTGTAGGTACACATCTATATTATTTCTAGGACCTTTCGGTCCAGGAACTATCATGGACAAAATAAATGAGGACTGCTTCATGCATTTCCAAGGCGGCAAATTGTATGGTATTAACACAACAGGTCATATGCTGTATGTACTACTCATTTGCCTAAAAGGGTTGAAACCATCACTAGCTAGTCCAAGTCTCACATTCCAAGGATCTTCCGCAAAATCGGGATATCTTTCATCAAATTTTTTCCAAGATTGAGAATCAGCAGGATGTCTAAGAATTCCATCATTAGTGTGACCTTCAACATGCCATTTCATATCAAAAAAAGTTTTCGTAGACATAAACAACCTTTGTAGCCTAGGAATCAGAGGAAAGTAACGCAGTATTTTGGCAGGCTTCTTTCTCCTACTTCGCTTAGTAGATCCACTGGCTTGATCGTCTTGATTTGGTGTTTCTAACCATTTCGAAGAACCACAGACTTCGCAATTCTCCAGACTTTCCTTACCTCTCGTGAAAAGCATACAGTCATTTGGACATGCTGCTATCTTCTCATACCCTAGATCGAAAGAACTTAGGAATTTTTTGATTTTATAGGCTGAGTTTGGAATACAGATTTCTGGAAATGCTTCATTCAACAGTTCAAGTAGCATACTGAAGGACTTAGCAGACCACCCGTTTAAACATTTAATCTGAAATAGTCTGACAATGAATGAGAATTTAGAGAATTTGGTGCAATCGCGGTACAGTGGAGTACTAGCATCTTCAAGCAACTTAGAGAAGGATTCTTGCTGTTTATTATTTTCAGGGGCGGGGTCAGGCATTTCCTCGTCCACCCCACCACCAATGTGTGATGTTTCTGTTGACTCATTATGAACTTGGGTTGTTGGATTATTGGTGTGGAAAAAAATATTATGGATCCCCAAGGCGTCTTGCAACAAAGCATGCATCTCATCGGGAACACTTAAGTCTTCGTTCACTAAGGTCTCATCTTCATTTTCTATTACAACCGGACGAACAGGAGCTGACGTATGATCATCTCCATGACAAAACCACCGTGTGTACCCTTGAAGAAAACCGTTGACAACCAAATGTGTATGTACTACGTCACATGTCCTCAAATTACAATTTGTACACCAGAGGCATGGACAAAGGATTAGGTTGGGATCACGGGAATGTCGTTTGGCAAAGATAATAAAATCTTTAATACCATCACGGTACTCCTTGGATAATCGTGGTTTACTAATCCAACTTCTATCCATTATAACAATAGCACACAATCTGAAATTAAAATTTGATATATTAAATAGTATTAACAGTAAAAGGCATTTTGTATATTTAATTTCACCTTTTTTAAAACCATCCATAGCTGCAAATAAATAAACGATATAACAATTAACTGTAAAATAAAGAAATCGTGGTTCCAAAAATGTATAAAAAAACAATTAAATCTTAATACAATCTACTCTATTCACATAACCCTAAACTACCTTTGTGGAAATTATCACAACCACCTTAGTGGCATTTTATCGCACACCTTGTGTTCGAGTGTAATATCGATTCGACTATAGTCTCCCCTGTATTTGGCTTTCCGTTCAAGGAGATGATGATGGTGAAGGGTTTTTGCTGAGGAAGAGGAATCAGACGAATAACGAGAGCGTCGTGCTGTAAATACGGTAACAAGAAGATATGATGACTCATGAACTATTCTGTTCATGGCTACTAATAATCAGTTACTTATCCCAAAATAATAATAATAATAATAATAATAATAATAATAATAATAATAATAATAATAATAATAATAATAATAATAATAATAAACCTGCACAAAAGAAACTAATATGGCTACTAATATGTTTCTCTATTAATTCTTCATCCTAACTAAATCATTGATGTTTGTAGCTCCAAAAGAAACCTGCACAAGGTTTGTTCAGCCCAATTCTTGTACAGATTTGGAGGATTTTGGTATACAGCTAGCATCCTTAGATGACAATCAGATGCATGAATTCAGCTTCTTTAACAGTAAAAGAAAATGAAAATTTCCAGTATCTAAGCATATATGTTTGTTTATTAATTCTTCATCCCAACTAAATCATGATGTTTGTGGCTCCAAAAGAAACCTGCACAAGGTTTGTTCAGCCCAATTCTTGTACAGATTTGTAGGATTTTGGTATACAGCTAGCATCTTTAGATGACAGTCAACCCATTTTGGTAAAAAAATCATGCTAAGATGACAATCAGATGCATGAATTCAGCTTCTTTAACAGTAAAAGAAAATGAAAATTTCCAGTATCTAAGCATATATGTTTCTCTATTAATTCTTCATCCCAACTAAACCATTGATGTTTGTGGCTCCAAAAGAAACCTGCACAAGGTTTGTTCAGCCCAATTCTTGTACAGATTTGGAGGATTTTGGTATACAGCTAGCATCCTTAGTTGACAGTTAACCTATTTTGGTAAAAAAATCATACTAAGATGACAATCAGATGCATGAATTCAGCATCTTTGATAGTGAAAAGGAGAGAAATCAAGAGAAATTACCGAAGAAAGAGAGGGGGCGACGAGCGGTGGCGTAGGAGATAGAGAGAGAGCGGGGCGACGAGCGGTGGTTTTCGATCGCAAATTCACGGCTAAATAGAGAGAGGGAGGAGGGAAATCGAATTGGGCTGTCGAAGATGACGAAGGGACGGAGGCAAAGCGCGCGAAATAGAGAGAGGGAGGAGGGAAAACGAAGGCAGCCAAATATTGGGTTTGGGAAATTAGCGAGCGAAATGTTAGGGTTCGCAGGGATTTATCTCAGTTAATTCACCGGCGTTTGAAATTACAAACGCCGGTGAATGTATTTGTATATTCGCCGGCGTGTTTTATTAAAATGCCGGTGAATAATACCCTTCACCGGCATTTTTAAATAAAATGCCGGTGAATATCATGATTCTCCGGCGTTTTATAGAGGCCGCCGATGTATAACCATCCAATCTGATGCCCCATTCTTGATCACTCCCTACCCCTGCGCGAATGGTAAAATGCCGGGGAATATACGCCGGTAAATCAAACCTGTGTTGTAGTGTGCACTTAAGGAGATGGTCACTCACTTTCCCCTCCTCTTCAATCTCCTTCGGTTCGGCCATCACACTCTTCGACACACCGTCTCTCCTTAGTATGGGAAATCACCATGGCTCAGAACTTCATATGTTGAAATATTTGCAATGACATTGCTTGATAGAGTCGGGGTTGCTTATCACTCATCTTCCTGTGCAGGGAGAGATATAATACCAGTTGTCTACCATCCATCACCTATCGAGCATGAAGTGCCTTCTCCATATCCCCAAGTTCGGTTTGATGCCTATCTTTTGGCACTGTAGGATGAAACCCATAAGATGTCTGCACAGGTTGGATATGAATTGAACGGGGCTGAGCTCATACCTATTGAGAACCGCCTTCATGAAGGGGTAAATAGGCATGCACAATCCTGCATTAAAGGTGTTGATAGGAAACATGTAAAACTCACTCAACATCCTAAAGAACGCCCTGAATCCGGGGCCTGAAAGGAGCAACTCGTACTCGAGAGGGATCCCAAAGCCAACTCTAATCTTCATGAGATACTCATTCGCAAGGATAGTCTTGGTGTGACCTTCTTCATAAATAGGATAGTTCTTTAGGTCATCGTACCTGATCTCGTACTGCACCAAATCTTCTAAATCCTCTGGATATTGGCGAACTAGGATTTTGGTGTAAGGAGGTTGAGCCCTCTCTAAAAGACACCCCTATCCTTTCTCGTTTGATCAATCTCCTCTATGATTACTCAAGAACCGACTACTTCCTTCCCTTTGCGAGATCGAGAAGCCGATAGCACTTCCTGTTCATCCCGGCCAGAAGAAGAACTAGAGATACCTGATTCCATCGTAGACTGGGCTTGCTTAAAATATTCTAAATATTACTTGATCATTGAGGGAGAATTCGACAAAGAAAACGGCTAGAGTCGAGCTCTAGAGGCATAAGAACAATTTGGAAGTGAAGGTTTGAAAGTGAAGTGTGAAAGAAATGAGTTGGGGGTCGGTGAATTTATAGGGGAAGAAAAATAAAAGTTTTTTACGGGCAAAACGTGTAACTGCATTTACACCTAATACGCAGTAATCGTTCCCCCAATAACCATGTGACCCCTGCTTCCATTATTGTATTTCTTTATTATTTTTCATTGTACTCTTCATTGTTCTATTCTGAACCCTTATATTTGATTTTCTCTTAATGGAATTCATTATTGTCTTCGACTTAATTTTTTTATCCCAACCTATTTATTCGTATTTTTTTGTTGAGCCAAAAAAAAATTTGTTGTTCATCTTATTCAAATTCTTGCCTATTGTCATTCACAAATTTATCTTATTAAAATCCTATTTATTATTCTCTTTTTACCCTATCGGATCCTAAATCCATTTACCCATTAACCCAATAACACTTAACCCTAATCCTATATATACCCCATTAACCCTAATCACTATTTTAATCCTCTAAACCCTCAACCGCCTATCACCCCTACCCCGCACCTCCTTCCTTCTGCTCACCGCCACCATCCTCCACACCGACCTACACCCATTGACTCCATCGTCTTCCTTGTCATTCCACTCCATCAGCCTCGCCACCCTACACTACACCCTCCGCCATCGACCTTGCCTTCCCTGCCGCCTGCACCTTTCCTCTCCCCAACCCTCCTCCTTGTCCTCTGTCCACCATCCAGTCGAACCACCATCGCCAGCATCCCCCGACCTTATTGCTCCAACCATCCACAACCATTGCCCTATCCTGATCCTTCTCTTTCTCCAATTGCCACCTGCACCCACCTTCACCACCTCTGTAGCACCCTAAATTTTTATAAATGAAGAGTTTATGATTTTACGTGTTTTGCACGTATAATTTTATATGTATATTTCTTTTATAAAAATATTTCTTTATAGCATGAACAAAAAATTGTTCTCTTTATTTTCCAAAAAAAGACTATTTTTAAAGCTTAATTAAATTCTAGGCCTAATTGTCTCTTTTTAGCCCATCTTAATTAATTAATTAATTTAATTAGTAGAGCCCATGGTTAATTGGCCCATTAGTGAGCACATTTAACTTAATTTCTCTTTTTATTAATCTAACTTGTAGTGTAGACAAGTTTAGTGAACAAACTTGTAAAAGAGGGGGTACTAGTTGGCACGTGCATGCACTAAAGTGTGCAATGCACACCCTTTTACCCTTGGCCGGATATGCATGGGAGAGTGGGAGAGATGGGAGTGGTGGAGAGTTGGTTGCTTCATCATAGGTAGTTTCTATAACTCCCTAGTTCATCTAGACCCTTGATTCCTAACCATTTGATCTCATCCTAGCTATCCATTCACCCTCAAAATTTGTATAAATACCTCTCCTTACACTCTTCATTCTCACACTTAAAAATTTTGAAAAGAAAAGAATAGAAAGAAAGAAAAGAAAGGCAATTTAGTGAGAAAAAGATTGAGAAGTTTCTGAGTTCAAAAGATTGAGTGCTAGTGTGTGTTCTTCAACCCAAGGAGAGGTGGCCGGCATTTTCACGGAGCAAAGGTGGAGGCTCGGTTTGCTTGCTTACTAGGAGGAGAAGTCAATTTGGTGGCTCGATCTAGGAGGAGAAGGCTTCGCTTGTTCATTGTAGGAGATCCCTAAGAGTTTTGTTTGGTTTTTCTCTCCATTAATAGTGGGTGATTTTCTCAAACTTCTAATTAGACATCATGCTAGGGTATGGTTGATAAAATTGAGAAGAAACTTTAATTACTCTTGCCATGTGTTATGAAAATGAGACAAATTGCAATGGTTTGATTGTGTGTTAAAAGAATGTTAATTAGTTGCAAATTGTGATTGTTAGTTTAGAATTGACCATGCTACCATGCTTTAATTGATTGATTGTGCTAAACTAAGGAGACATGACTGTATGTTTAGTTGGTCAAAATTATAACCATGCATAAATGTGATTTTGCTAATTCACTTGTTAATGATATGAAAAAGGGATAATTGTTACTAATAATAATAAAAATAATAAAAGAGATTTATGAGAAATTTGAATGCAAATTATGAAGAAACTACATTTGTATGTGCATATTCGAAATTGTAGACAAAATTGTATTTAAAGAGGAAAATTACACATTTTTATGTCAAAAACTAAGTTTTATCTTACTGATATTTTAGAAATGCATAAAAATTATATTATGGAATTTTTGAATGAAATTGGAGAAGAAAAGAGTTAAAAATAGTCATTTTTATAAAAAAAAATCAAAATGAACCGAAACTTGAATCAAACCCCTAAAAACCCAACTCATATCAGATCAGCCACTTGGACTATTTGGTTATTGGGTGAGTTCTAGTGCGCTATTGTAGCATGGGTTTGGTCCTTGTTCACGGGTTTGAAACCTGGCGTCAGCTTTTATTTCTTTTTTTTGGGGAAAAATCCGAATTCTGGGAACGGGTTCATGTGGGTTTGAGCCCTCCGTTTTGATGTGGTTGCGCCCTGTCCTTTCTAGTTAGCGCGTGCGCGACAGTGCGCTGCACTGTAGCGTTGGGCTTGGCTTTGGTCGCTGGTCGATTCTTGAGCACGGCATATAGAACCCTTTTTTTCGATTTTATTATTTTTCAATTGATTTTTGGCCTTTAAAATTCGGGGAAAATTATTATAATTATTATAAAAATACATGGACTTCATGAAAAATATTTGCACACAATTTTGACTTAAGTTAAAGAGTGTGAGAAGTAAAAATTGAGTAGAACTCTATAAAATTGATATTTGCATAAGTATAAAAAAATGATTTTATCCATGCGGAGTTATACTAAATTATAAAAGAGAAGCTTGTATAAAAAGAACTTGAAATGTGTTCGTTTATGGATTTTGTTCTTTATTTGGGTAATGTATGCATTTGAAAGATAAATGAAAATATGATTTTTGGAGAAAAAGAAATAATAGTGTGAGAATTAAATATAATTATTGAGACTTATTTTCTTGAATGAGAATGATATAAATCGAAATTGAACTTATGTAAGAAATGGACTTATAGAAAAGAAATGGAAATTTATTGAACTATGAAAAAGATCTTATGAGTATGAAAACTCAATTTTTGTGATTGTGAAGTGAAATTGAGAACTAGAGTATAGCTAAGCCTCATACCGGCGTTGAAAAGAGATTGTTGAAATGAGATTTGAAATGAAAAGATCAAGATTTGGCTCGTGTTATATAAATGGTTAAGACCGGTATAGTGGAAGGGCTAACTCTAGGGAATTGATTTTGTTCATGATTCAAATAACTAAGGACTAGATACATAGTGAAGATGTGATGAAAATAAGAGAAAAATACGAGTATGATGTCCTCGGAGCTACGGTGTGAGAATATTCACAGGCTGTCTACATGATGCATCGTGTCATGACGTGGATATGTCTCCAGAAGTCCGTACCGCAGGCGAAGCTTGTGGGGTGTTTGGTGACTGCGGGTTGTGTCATGTCTCATGATGGAGGCTGAATTATCCGTAGGTTCTACACGATGCGTCGTGTCATGACGTGGGATTCCCCTCCAGGCTATCTAGACATGAGCTCGTAACTCATAGAACATCTAGGATACTTATCGTAGTTACTGTAGTAGTTTAAGTCATGACGAGGGATTGAACCCTACAAGATGAAGAACTGTTAAGGGCTTGCCCTCCGACCTATGTAGTATGGGATGCATAGAATCTGAACAAGTGTACATTAGTGTCATATAATATACATAACTGCATTAAGGACTAAGTACACTGCACAACACGACATCAATACGATAGTCCCCGTAGTTCTGTTTGTGACAAGTTTGTGCTTTCAAAGTAAGAGAAAATTGATGTATTATATCCTAGCGTCAGTTGAATGAACTGACGTGCCCACAGTTTCTATGCAGGATAAAGTGATTAACAAGACTAAAGAATGCATGCTGATTAAAGAATAATTCAAGTGTTGTACATTTCTATTCATGTAATTTTTTGTAAATTGCTTCTGCTGTAAATATGTAATGTAAATGTAAACTCTGATGTAACAAAAGTTTTTAATTCCTTGTAAAATTGTACGAAGATAAGTATAAATATCCTATGGAACTTCGAATTCAGTCTGTTTTGGAATTTGGGGTGTTACAACCTCGCCCTACTCAACTGTAGATCCCCGCTGCTCCTCTACTACCTTTGAAAGCCAGTCGCCATTTCCAATCACCCCGAAGATCCGCTGCGCTCGTCGCCATCCAGTGCTCCACCGATGTTGCCGCTGCTGTCCCTATTGTTGTTGAGCACATGTGTCGCACGTGCTTTCATGGTTGCACGCGTGTTTCCAGAGATCCTAGTCCCATTATTCTAATTCTTATTGGAATCATCATCTCGAAGGCAAGTATCTTGTACGAATCTCTTTCGTTTTCCCGTACAAGCAATTTTTATTGAAATACCGCAAGTAGATCTTCGTTGTGACTCATCCTTTATGTTTGCTCATTGATGATCTTGGCCCTACCCGTTGATTGTTTCTATCAATCCCATAATTGTAAAAAGGTCACAAACATTTCGTTGTTACACACAGTTACATAAACATGAATTAGATCTAGATAGTTGTTTATATGAATGCATGTCCATGAATCACTGTGAGTTATAGATGTTTTGTTGTATGTTAATCATGTTAATAATGCTTCCTTGCTTATTGAGTTTGAGAATAGCCATGGCATGTTGATTGAACATCTGTTATATTCTGATTTACATTATACACCATCTTGAATCCATCGTAATTACTATTAATGTTATAATTCATGCAAAAGTAATTTCATTTGCTGCTATCCTGATTTGGCATGATAGATTAAACCCTGTTAATGTCAGAATAATAACTAAGTTTGTGTATATAAAATATAGGTCCTTGTTTCTAGTTTCCAAAACTTTTGACGGATCTAAAATCCAATATGTAACTTGTGAGATATCACACTTTTAATATTGCTGTGTTGCAATTTTCAGATTTCTGATTACAAGATTATTGGCATGAATTAGTGATTAAAATAGATGCTAACAGTAAGGTTTAGACTTGATATTAATCTAGATATGGCTAGACATGATTAGGAGTTATCCCAAATTTTTGTAGAACTATTTGATAATTTTTCTGACTTAATATACTTATGCAAACATGATTATACAATTGCTTCCTGCATGCTTGTTCAGTAAAGAACCTCAATTTTGACCTGATTCTTTTTGTCATTGATTAAAATTTATTGAATGAGAATCGTAGCTCTGTGTGTCCGGAATCTAGAACATCTGACGGTTTAGTAATTCGATTTACGAATTGCAAGATATTTAGATTTTCGTACAGTGGTATCTGAATTCCATAATGCAATCTAAAATATACATCACCCTGCTTAATTAGCTGAAACAGTAGATTAATTTAAGTATTAAAATATAAGATTGATTATATTGATATTTAACACGGTTAGGAGTTTAAATATATTTTTAATGAAATTTTTAAATGATTTTGCAAGTTACTTTTGTTTATAAGTATTTAACTCTTACCTGCTGCCTGAACATGTAATCTGAAAAGAATAAGAATTTGAACCTAGTTTCTGTGACTTTTATATATCGTGTGTATATGCGCTGGAACCAGCAGATAGTCTATTTTCTATAACTTCTGATGGATCCAGATATGCTTTGCTGTAGCAGTGGGAATTCCTATTTTGGTGCAACAACGTCCTGCTGTCTAGAATTGGGGTCCTTGTTATTTCAATATTTATAATTTTACTTGACAACCGAACATGTTTTCTATCCCCATCATGTTTACCTGTCCCTGATTGTGCACATTCATGTCTGTGTTGGTAAAAGAATAAGTAATCAAACCGGGATTAAGGGAAAGATCTAGTAGTGGACAATATAGTGTACTCGGAAGGGGGCCCGTGTTTCCTAACTGTTTACTGTTTTACCTGACTGCATACTTCCCTTGTAACACCCCGAATTCCAAAATACAACTGAATTTGAAGTTCCACAGGATCTTTACACTTCTTTCGTACAATTTTACAAGGAAATAAAACTTCACTTTACATCAGAGTTACATTTACATTAACATTTGTACAGCGGAAGCAAATTTTATAGTAATTACATGAAACAACATTTAAATCAATATTTGAGCAGCATGTATACTTCAATTTATCAAGCATCTTTACCCTGCATGTAAAACTGTGGGCGCGTTAGTTCATTCACTGACGAAATATTATACACGGTCATCCTCTCTATGCCGGAAATAGTATAACGATTCTCAATACTTAACATACCACAAACTTGTTCACAAACAAAGCCAAAGAGACTATCCTATTGATGTCGTGTTGTGAATGTGCACTTAGTGCTTAATGCAATTATTTCTGTTTATATGACACTAATGCACACTTGTTCAGAGTCTATGCAGCCCATACTACATAGGTCCGAGGGCAAGCCCTTAACCGTTCTTCATCTTGTAGGATTCAATCCCTCGCCATGACTTAATCTACTACTGTAACTACGATAAGTATCCTAGATGTTTTATGACCTACGAACTCATGTCTAGGATCCCTGGAGGGAATCCCAACGTTCTGACACATAACTCATCATGTAGGCATCCTGTGGTAATTCAGCTCCTACCATAGATATGGCACCACCCGTAGTCACCAAATACCCCACGAGCGTCGCCACCGAGACGGTACTCTGGAGCAGTATCCACGCCCTATCATGACGCATCATGGGACATCCTGTGAATACTCTCACGCCGCCAATCCAGTGGCCCTCATACTCAATATTTTTCTCTTACTTTCATCATATCTTCACTATGTATCTAATCCTTAGTTTAATTGAATCAAGACCAAATCAATAAATATCAGAAAAATATCAGAAAATTTATGAATATTAGAATATCAGAAAAATATTAGAAAAACTTGCAAATATGTCAAATAAATATCAGACAAAATCCAGAAAATTCATAAATAATACATACTAATAAATATTAGAATTTCCAAACAAAATTTATGAATTTTAGTTTCCAAGAAAAATATTTGCACAAGGTTCAACTTAAATTTCATATTTGCAAAAATACCATATTTATTTAAATCTTTACCAAATCAACTCTAAATAAATTTTAAATAAATATAATCTTTAATACTGTTATCGGCCAGCCTAAAAAGCAGCAAAAATGAATTTTTATTATTTGTTTGAGATTCAATCAGCTTTTTACATAAAAGCCCATCTCTTTCGAAGTATTTATAAAAATAGTTTCATTATTCAGAAAAATCCCAAAATTTAGGATATACTTAATTATAAATAGGAGAATTTATTAAGAAATTTAAAATTGGAGATTTGCACCGAAATAATATTTGTACGTGTAAAATTGACAAAGTCATAAAATAGTCAAATTAATTTAAATAAATCTGAAAAATAAAAATATCAACAATAAATGAGGAAAATCAATCATTAACAATAAAATTTTAAGATTTCAAAATTTTCTAACTTTGCACGTGTGTTGCACGTGCAAAATTGCAATTTCAAGAAAATAGTAAAAATAATAAACTTTACCAATTTAATATTATTTAATAATGCAAAATAAATCATTTTATTTTGCAGGGTGTTACACCCAACCCATTCGGGTTTGACCCGGTTTCGGGCGTGCTCAGGTCGGGTTGGGCCATTAGCTGGACCGGGTTGGGAAATGAAAAAACCGACCCGGTCGACCCGTGAACACATTCAGGTTGAACCCAAGTTGGGTCGGGTCGGGCGAGTCGAAGGGTTGGCCCATTTTTTTTAAATCTAAAAAAAAATTTGTACAACAAGTATAAGAGATTAAGAATTAAACAAAATTGTATATATTATTCATTTCAACTTCTATGAAATTTTTACAACTATTTTTACATACAAATACTGTTAAAAAAATATACAAATTCCTTTAATTACATGTTTAAGAAGAAAATCTAGAGTTTGAGATAGCCTAGAATTACATTGAAGAGAGGGCATTGGACTACTATCGTGCACCTATACCTAACCTAAACCTAGGATCTCATCGCCCTAAATTCCCTAATCTTGTTGTTGGATTTCAGGCAAGTTGCTTCCACTTATTGATGTAGATGACGCTTTTCTTTGAGTCCTATCTTTAGCCTTCATCCAATCTTTAGTGCACACGAGCATCTCCAACGAATCTGGCTTCAAGCAATTCCTGTAATATGTTAGAACTCTGCCACTTGTAGAAAAAGCACTTTCTGAAGCAACTGTGGAGACAAGAAGAGTTAGTAAATTTCTAGCAATATGTGAAAGAATAGGAAAAAGATTTTCATGTTCTTTACACCATTGTAGCACTTCAATCTTAGTACTAGAACTCTCACAATCCTATTTGCTTATACCAATTTAATTCATTAGGTGCATTATTCCTAGGTTCTTTTCATTGAATACGAGCAAGTAAATTAGCAGTGATATCTTCTAATGTATTCTTACCCTTACCTCTAGAAGTAGAAGAAGAAGAAGTAACTATACTAGTTGTACTACTAGATGCACAATTTCTATTATAATAATCATACAAGTTATTCAATGTCGATTCAAAGCTAACTAAAAAATTAATCACAATCAATTTCAGATTCATCTCCAAGTAAATTAAAATACATTTTAATCAAACTCCTTGTACCCGCTAATTTAATACGAGGATCCATAACAATAGCAATACAATACAATATAGGAGGAGGAATAAAATACTTCAAAAATTTTGTATAAGCGGGAACAACAATATGGCTAATGTATTCGTCCGAAATCATTTCTTGAAAAGTTTGCATCATAGTAATGATTGAAATACTACTAGAAGTAGAATCATAAGATTTAGAAAACTTCACAGTTGCGGTTTTGAAAGGTTCCAAAAATCGTAATAAAGATTTGGCAAATTATCATGATTGGGGGGTCATTTAAAATTTTTTCATATTTTTTGTAAGACAAAAATTGTTTATAATATCTTTGTATTGAGTAACAACATTTAATAAATCGAAAGTAGAGTTCCATCGATGTTTAACATCTTTAGGAAATTTTCTACAATGTATTTTCCTAGCTTTACACCATCCTTAAATTCTTGAAGTATAAGACCACTCAAAGTAATAAAATGTACACAATCTATAATTGCAATTATATTTCAATCGGCTACTTTCAATACATTGTGTACACATAAATTTAAAATATGACATGCATATTTAACATTATAAATTTCATTACATGGAGGACCTAATTGTGTTTTTAATATACTAATCGAAGTATTGTTGTAAGATGCATTATTAAAACTAATAGTAAATTTTTTTATCACGAATATAATATAAATAAAAAACTTCTAAAATACGTATTCCAATAACTAGTCCACTATGGGGATACGACAAGCAGCAAGTGAGACGATTCTCTTTTGAATCATCCAATCACTATCTATCCAATGAAAAATTAAGCCCATCATCGGAATATCGTTACAACCTTTCCAACAATCGAAAGTTAATGATACTCTACAAGTTAAAGAATACAAGAGTGTAGTTAAAGCATCTCTCATTTTGTTGTGAAGTTTAAAACAATCGAACTTAAGTGTGTTTCTAGGAATTCTTCTAAAATATGGATTTAGTGCTTTTTGGTTGAAAGACTCTACATTCCTACTCTAGGAATAGGAAAAAAGTAGCTCATCCTTAGTAACTAGTCGGGCCATTTTCCGACGAACAAGTTCGGGATCATATGGTTGGCTATCTATTTGTCCGGTTATAAGGTTGATTTTTTGTTGGCCTTGTTGGTCTTCTAATAATTCTTTGTGTACATTTAAAATATGTTTTTAATTGTGCCTGTTTCCTCACTGTTCTTCCATTTGCAACTCTTGTCACAAGTTTTACAAAGGTTATGTCCTACACCCGGATTATCCTCATCGGGGAAATAGTCGTAATATTTGTGCCAATCACTTATTTTCCCCTAGTTTTCTACTACTAGTGGGTTCGGATTGTTGTGTTTGTGTGTCAACATCATGCATTTCTTTTTCTATTTTGTGTGTATGAATTTTGCGAGTTCCTACCATAGGATTCAGTATAAATTCAGGCTCTACATGTGGGACTATTGGAGGCCAATGTGAAGTACCGGTGGAATCTTGTCCACTTTGGTTACAGCCGCTACCTCATGATTTAAACATGGTAATAGTGTATGTGAAAAAAAAACAATTTCTAGTATTTTACTAGTGTATGTGAAAAAGTACAAAACAATCTAAGAGGTATATGTTAAAAAATAAAAGTCCAAAAAACAAAAGCAGGGTTGAGAGAGAGAAAGCGAAAAACCAACAAACAAATATGATACAAAAATTAGAACTAGAACAAAAATTAAGACAATAGGAGGGTTGTGAAATTTTGATACCTGTACTTCGTAGATAATCGTATATAGAAATGAGAGAGAAAATAAATGTATCCCCTGTTTTCCCAAAAATGTATTTTTGTGTATTTTCTGTATTTAAAATTTTCACAAATTTTTTTTTTCGGTTTTCACTTTCTTTTGTCAAATTGTACTATTGGACCTCTTATTAAAATGTGTTTTCGATCAATAAATTTATTTGCAACTATTTCTATGATTTTATATTGAAATACAATTCTTATTTTTATTATTATTACTCTTATTATTATTATTACTACTGTTATTAGTAGTACTATTATTGTTTTTATCATGGCCTTATTATTATTATTGTTATTTATAGTTGTTATTATTTTTATTTTTGACTGATTATTAAAAATCCATTTCTATGTGCTAATTGTATTTGTATCTATTTTAAGTAAATTCTGTTTTTGTAATTCAAATCACATTTTTATTATAAACAATCTTTTTATTTGTTACTTTATTTTCTTAATGAATTTTTTAAACCCATTTCCCAACTCGATACAATTACCCAAGCCCATTAAACCCTATTCTACCCGTTAACCCTATACCCAAAATCCATTATAACCATTTCCCCTATCCTAATTACTAAAACCAGGATACCCATTCCCTAAGACCCGTTCTAACTGCACCCAAACTCCACCCAATCACTACCTAAACCCGTTAAGCCTTAAACCTACACCCGAAACCCACCAAAACCATAAGTTTCCCTACCTATTTATACCCCCATATACACCTTTTCACCTTCATCATCCTCAGCCGCTTCATCTCCTCGAACCCATCTCTCCCCGGCCACCTCCAGCACCCCCTCCTCCTGCATCGCGCCCCAGCCATCTTCAAACTCTCCTTTCGACCTTCTCATCTTCCTCAACCTTCTCCCTGCTCCCCTCCGCAAGCCAGTGCACCTCCGACCTGTCCTCGGCACTGGCCACCCTCGCGACTTCCATGGTTGCGCCACCCCCGAGTGCACTGCCTGTGCTCTGCCGCCCTGTGCTCATCCCTCTCCTTTCCCTGTCTCTTGCATTTGCACCCAGACCCATCCCCTGTGCAACCCCGCGCCGCACTGTTTCCTCGGTGTCGCTCTACAGGCCAGCAACCCACTTCCGATCAGCCAGCTTTGTGTTCCTCCGCCGACGGTACAGCAGCAACCTAGCCCCAGCGCCGCCCGTGCTGTGCGCACCTCCCGATGCTCCTCTTTGTGCGCTGCTCGACTAGGCGACCTTCCCTTGTGGGTGTTCCCTGTGTCGCCTTCATCCGCAGCAGGGTGACAGCAAGACCCACTGCCACTGCACGTTGTGCCTCGACGTTGCTCGGCCCCTCTAGCCATGCCGTTGCCTCTTCTTTCCGCTTTCTTTGGTGTGCGTGTTTGTGCTCATGTGATCGCATTGTTTGTGAGTTGGGTTCATTGTTTGCGTTGATCATTCGTTAAGTTCGTGCCCGGGATCCATTCCTGTTATTCTTGGTCTTGTATCATTTCGTCGTCGGTTAAGGCAAGTAACTTGTACTCAAATTTTTTATATGATACAAGTCAAAAATACCGCTTGTAGTGTAGTTGGGTTCTAGAGACAACTCGTGTGTGATGTATGATTGATGAGTTTGTCTCTATAGTGCTATTTGACCATAGTTGACTCACGACACAAAATTGACATGAAATAACTTAGGTTTTGCCCATTCTTGATTTGATCATGTATGTGAGATTTTTGTGAGAATTTGGGTATTTGTTGAGATCCATGTGATACATTTGCCTTGGATATGTTAATTACCCTATTTCATGATGTTTGGACACTTGGTAGACTCGATTTCAAGTTTGGTTGTGTTTGGATCAAGTTTCGTTGGATCTATGTTGATTTTGGTTTTTAAGGAAATTCTGTGTTTTGTCAATAATCTGTCTTGATCAGTAAGTTAGACCATATTAAGGTCAGTATCTTAATTTCAGTATAAAACATGAGTTTTAGAGGAATTCGTCTTCTTTCTAACCCCTCTGATCTTGCTCGATTTTGTTTTTGTATGTGTGAGATATGACTGTTTTACTACAGAGATGTAGATCAATTCCAGATTTCGTTTCTTGATGATTTTGATGACTAAAATATTTTGATACTTGTGCTACACATATTATTTTGATCTGAAACTTTGGTCAGTTTTACTATATCTATCTAAGGATTACCCAGAATTTTGGTGGATTTTATTGGTGAGTTTTATATGCCATTTCATGCTTGTTTATAAAGACTGTACTTGCTGTATTTTACTCGCTATTCTGTAAAAAATCATATTTTCACCCTGATTCCTTTCACTATATGAAAAATGTTTGTGAAATATAAAAGTTAGATTATTTTGTCTATTTTTATCTCCCTTTGGCGGATTTCATTTTACGGTTTGCGAGATATTACAATTTCGTACAGCTGTGTTGGGAATTCCAGATTTGCCAAACTATCGTTTCTTGATGTTTTCTGATTTTTGACGACTGATCTAATTTTACTGAAAAATTATAAAATTTTATATTTTGGTACTAGACAGATAGAGGAATACCCCAGATTTTTTGTGGATTTATTTATTGAGTTTTGATGCTGTTTTCCTGACTGAGAATTTGATTTACTGATTTCTGCCTGAACGTATTTTATGGATTTAAATTAGTTTTGAGTTATGATTTTTTGAAATACTATATAACTTATTTATACTCTCTGGATTCGGTTTGGAGTCTACTTTCTAGACATTTTGACGGATTCAGATTTGCATGTTTATAACATTGGGAATTTCAGTTTTGCTACAATATGATCTTGCTGTCCTGAACTTGAGATTTGGATATTTTATTCTTTTGTGAGTTATCTTGCACTTGTACGTGTTTATCTTGCAACTTGAACTTGTTACTTGACTATACCATGATATGCTTACTTGTTTCGTGACACATGCATGCTTTTTTGATATTAATAACAAAATAATCAAGCCGGGGTTAAGGGAAAGATCTAATAGTAGAAAATATAGAAATGTGTACTTAGAAGGGGGTCCGTGTTTTCCGTTTTGATTCATGTTGATACATGAACCTGTTGATGCATGGACCTATTGGTTCATGTACCTGTTACTTGTTGATGCATGGACATGTTGGTTCATGTACCTATTACTTGTTGATGCATTGACATGCTGGTTCATATACCTGTTACTTGTTGATGCATGGACCTATTGGTTCATGTACCTGTTACCTGTTGATGCACGGACCTATTGGTTGTGTACCTGTTGATTCATGAATATGTTGATGCATGAATCAGATGATTCGTGTACCTGTTTGATTCATGAACCTGTTTCCTGTTTCTATTTTCCTAATCCCTGAGTACACTACCCTATGGACTCCACTACGAAATCTAAAGCGAAATTGTTTGTTGTAGCAACCATGTAGTAAAAGCTGGGATGCATGAAGTGCTACCTAGATAGTGATCACTATAAGACTTGCCACATGATACTTGAACATGATACATGCTTGCTTGAAACTTGACTACATGATACATGAGACTTGAAACTTAATACTTGATACATGATTACATGATACTTGATACTTGATGCTTATTTGCATGATACTTGTTACTTGACACTTGATTCATGCCATATACCCTTGATCACCTTGCCATGCTAGTCGTTTATTTTGACATCATGCTTATTCCATGTGATTAGTTAGTTTTCCTATGTACTTATATCCTGCATTACAAGTGGTCCGTAACTTGCAATTGACGGGTACTTATTTTCTCTTTTCCTCTTTCCTGCAATTGTTAAATTGCAGATTTTGGAGAACAGGTTTCAGATGGTATCGGCGACATGAGATACTAGTTGCTGAAGATTTTGCTATTATTAATTCTTATTTCTTGCTTGAACAATATTATATTTGATTACTTTGATTTATTCTTGTATTTGGGCAATGTGACCCAGGATATTTGTTTTATTCAGATCATGACTATTTGAGATTTATTATTTTGTTTCAAGTATTCTTGTTGGTATTTTGGTTCATATGTGCATGTTGGTTGATATTTTTGCTTCCGACTCTGATTATTTCGTGAGATGTTGTAAAGATTCATGAACATCTTATGGATGATGAAATTATTCGCTGGGCTTAGTCACATATCCGTATCCCGTATTCTCTTTTGGGAAGCGGGGCGTGACAATAAAAGTAGAAGTAGACGTAGTCGATTGAGAAATTTGGTAGATATAACGTAGTCACGAAGTCCGGTAGTCATTGAAAGAGAGAGAGAGAGAGAGAGAGAGAGAGAGAGAGAAAGAGAGCTTATTTATTGGAGGAGTTCAAGTAGACGTAGTTGAGAGTTGAATCAACACAATTCGGTATGATCGAAAATTTTCACTTCTTTGTTGCTTGCTTCTTTGTTGAAAAAAACTTGATTGAATTGAGTAGTAGTAGAGAGTAAGAGAGTAAGGTGTGGAACTCTTTAGATTGAATTAAGGGGGTATTTATATAGGAAAAACCAAACCAAAAAACAAAAAAAAACACAAAAAAAGAGCCCAAAATAGAGCCAACGACTCTGTTTCAGACCATTCGACCCGTGGGTCGAATGTTTGACCCGCGGGGGTCCAAACCCGCAGGTCGAGTGTGCGAGTTTTGGGCGGTTTTGACTTGATCAACGGGTTCACGGGCCAGGTTGAGCGGGTTGGGTTTGCAAAATTTGCGACCCGGGTCGACCCGCGGGTTTGACCCGGACCCGAACAACCTAATTGCGGGCCGACTTCGAGCGAGCGGGTTGCGGGTCAACCCGGCCTGGTTGTCATCCCTACAATAGGAGCATAATGGAACAAATCAGCAAGGCAAATCATTCAGTGTCCATAGCAAACTAAACCTCCAAGGCAGTGGCTGTAAAGGGAGTAGTGAAACAACTCCAATCAAGTAAGATTTTAATTTTACAAGATGTTCTTTTGGTTTCTAGTTTAGATAAAAATTTAATTTCAATCACTAAGTTTTGCAGACATGGAATGTCATTTCATATGACTGGTGGTAGAACAATATTATTTGTTAATTCTAATTATTTCAGTTGTGATTATTTTGAAAATTACTTATACATATTAAGTTTAGCAAATGAATTGAACCATTATAGCTCTGTTAATTCAAACAATTCTATTTCTTTACATCGTAGATTTGGTCATGTGAATTACCAAAGGTTGCAACAAATGGCTAAAACAAGTAATATTTCTTTAGATTCAAGCATCGTTTTTGACAAGTATGAAATTTGTGCTCAAACTAAATTGACTAGAAAACCAATTCGTTTAGTCACTAGAAGTACACAACTCCTAGAACTTATTCACTGCGACATATATGATTTTAAACAATTTTAAACTAGAGGAGGTAAAAAGTATTTAATTACTTTCATAGATGATTGTTCGCGTTATTGTAATATCTACTAGTTGCAATCGAAAGATGAAACTTTCAAACAAAGGCTAGAAAATCAACTTGATAAGAAAATTGAACAGTTTAGAAGTGATAGAGGAGGAGAATATGTATTTAGAGAATTCAAAGAATTTTGTAATGAACATGGTACAATCCTAGAGACCACCGCTCCTTCCTCTCCTCAGTCGAATGGGATAGCTGAATGTCAGAACATAACATTGACTGAAATGCTAAATTCTATGCTTGTATCCACAGGCTTACCTTCTAGCTTTTGGGGGTATGCTGTTCTCATAGAAAATCACATTCAAAATAAATTTCCACATCCCAAACTCACTACGACACCTTACGAAATTTGGCACAAACATCTACCTAATTTTAATGACTTATGAACTTGCGGTTGTATCACATATGATAAAACTCCGGGTAAAAAGCGAAAAACACACATGATCTATGAGGTCAAAGCGGCAAACCCCCTAATCTATTCGTCAACTCGGTAAACCCTTCCATCTAAGAATCACATTCAAACCCTGTACAGAAAACCTAAAAATGGATGTGAAAAGACCAAATTGCCCCTCATATTAAACTGAACCATTAAAAAAAATCCATAAAAAAAAATCTAAAATCTATAATCCAAAATCCAAAATCCAAATCAAAATAAAAAAGAAACCGAACCATCAAAATCAAAATCCAAATCCAAATCTAAAATCCAATGTTTATGTTCTTATTGATTTTGTTCTTGATTATATTCCTCAAAATCAGAATAAAACCCATCATCATCATCTCCTGATTTTGTTCTTGATTTTGTTGGGTTTCCTTTGTGTAATTTTTTTTGGAATTTGAATAAGGGCGGTGGGGTTGCAGGGCGGTGGCAGGGTCGGGTAGAGGAGGCGACGACTACGGCGAGGTCGGGTAGAGGAGGCAATGGAAGCAACGAGGTCAGATCTGAAGGAGGGCGGTGGGTGGGGATGATGAATATGATGATGATGATGATGGGGTCGGCCCTGAAGGAGGATGACGGATATGAAGAATTTTGATTTTGATTTTGGATTTCGATTTCGATATGAAGGATTTGAATTTGGATTTGGATTGACATCTGAAAATTTTTGTTTTTTTTGTTTTTGTTTTGCTTGAAAATGGTGTATTAATATAAGGGGCAATTTGGTCTTTTCACACCCATTTTTATGGTTTTCATATGGATTTTGATCACGTTTAATAGTTTTTTATTTTATTTATTTTATTTTTTTTTTGGGGGGGGGGGGGGGGGTAATTGCTTTGACCAATAGTTTAGGGGGTTTACTGCTTTGACCTCATAGATCAGGGGTGTTTTTCGCTTTTACCATAAAACTCCTGAACATAGAATGTCTAAAGTAGGAATAAGAACTATAACATGCATATATTTAGGTCCAGTTGAAGATAGCGCCACTGATAGATTCTTATATCTATCAAACTCTTTGAAGGAGTCTAGGGATGCGTTGATTTTGAATATTCTTTTCTTAAGGACAATGCATGACCTTATTTGGATCTGTAGTACCTGTAACAGATTCGAAATTAGAGAATGAACTTGTTAATTCCAACTTGGACACAGATCCTAGTCTAATCATAGATAGTCAAGAAGAAAATAGGAGTACCTCCACAACACATAAAATACGTAAATTGTATGGAAGTGTCTTTGTCACAAATCACTTAGAAGATGATCCAACCTCCTATGACAAGGCAATGCGATCTAATGACATGTGATCTAATGATTCATGTTTGTGGGGAGAGGCAATAAATGATGAGATGGGTTCACTATTGCAAAATGACACTTGGGCTAGCATTGGTATCGGGTCGGGTTGGGTCGGATCGGGTCCTTCACTACTCGGATCCAACCCCGGTCCCCTACGGGTCCAAAAATTGGACCCGGACCCGTGAGGACCAGGTCTGGTTCCGGGTCCGGTTCCGGGTCTGGGTCCTATTAAAATATTCCTAACCGTTCGGGTAGGAGCGGGAGTGTGAGCGACGAGTGGAGGATTTAGAACAGAGGAGAGAAGAAAAAGACATGAGTTTTGAGTTTGGAAGAGGAAGATTTAGAATTGAGGAGGAAGGAGGGGAGGGATGAGAATATAGTATTTATTTTTATGCTGATTTTTTGGGTTTTTTTTAACGAGCTCGGATCGCTTTTGAGCGGACCCGGACCCGAAAGTACAACGGGTTCCATTTTAGAACCCGAATCCGTACCCGGACCCGGATAGGCCGGGTCGGTTCCGATCCAATGCCGGGTCCGGGTCGGATTCAGATTTCGGGTATTTATACCAATGCTAACTTGGACATTGGTAGACTTACCAAAAGGAGCGAAGGCCATATGCTGTAAATGGGTGTTTAAGAAGAAGTTAAATCATGATAATAACATTAATAAATTAAAGCTCGTCTAGTGGCTAAGGATTTTAACCAAGTGTATGATATTGACTATTTTGACGTCTATTCACCTATTTGTTTTGTCATTAAGCCACCATTATGATCATTCTAGTCCTTGCATCTACTGAAAACTTTGTTGTTCATCAAATGGATGTAAAAACAGTATTATTTAACGACGACCTTAATAAAGAAATATATATGAAACAACCTGATGGTTTTGTCATGCAATGCCAAGATCATAAAGTATGTAAACTAATTAAATATCTGTATAGTCTAAAACAAGCACCTAAATTATGGCATGAGAAGTTTGATACGACCACTAGAAAGCTAGGATTCATTGCTAGTTTGTCTAATAAATGTATATATATTCTTAAGAAATATGATAAAGTTGCTCTAATTTGCTTGTAAGTTGATGGTATGTTGATCTGTGGTAGTGACATTCACATAGTGAAATAAGTTAAGCTAACTTGATCAAATGCATTCATCATGAACGACCTAGCAGAAGTTAACACAATTTTGGCCATGAAAGATGACATTAAAAAGAAATTTATTTTTCTCAGTCAGTCACACTACATAGCGATACTATTACTTCTATGGGGATACAAAGATATAAAGATCTTAACAACTCCATATAGTAGTGCTTCATGATTGGTGCCCAGTTCGTCAGCTAGGTTACTCTAAGCATATTTGTAGTATAATTTAAGCTAAGACGTGCACAAGATCAGACATCGCATTTGTGGTAAGTATGCTGAGTCGCTTCACTAACAATTCAAGTAGCGAGCATTAGGATGCCCCTGATAGACTGATGTGCTACTTTGTTGGTACACAAACTATGCTCTACACTATGGTGGACATCCACCTGAACTTGAAGGCTATTCAGATGCCTCTTGGGAACCAGATTGAGGGGATGCACAGTCAACCACATGGTATGTTTTCATACTGGGTGGTGGCTTAATTGCATGGAAACCCAAAAGGCAATCTACTGTTGCCGAATCATCAATGAACTCCGAATTATAAATCTTTCTTCTACAGAGAATGAGACTGAATGGATAAAAGGATCTACTATTGAAAATTCGTTGCAATAAGTTTTCTATAAGTTCATTACCTATCTATAATGATAATCAGTCAGCTATGACAGTATAAAAAAAATTATATCTTTAACATGAAAAAGAGGAATATACAGCTTAGATAAGCCAAGTTAAAATTTTTTCCCAAAAAAGGGTATATTGCATTACTTTTTGTACGCTCTAACGATAATGTGGCAGATGTCCTCACTAAATGACTAACTAAAGAACTAACACTGAAAACAAGTGGAGATATGGAATTGAAGAGCCATCAAACTTGTAATAAAAGGAATAACACTAAATACTACACTTATATGACTTGGGAGTGATGTCCCGTCAATTCTTATTGTTTATTAAGTTGGGTATCATTTACAAATTAAACATGCATGGGCACTGTGCTCTTTTTTAGTTGTAATATACTCTCTTCTAGTCTCTCCATTCATACATTAAGTTTTGTACTTGATGAGATTGTATGCGTAGAACTTAATGGTTTATGGGAATGTACCAAAAAAAACTAGCCAACCAAGTAGCTACTAACCTACTAACCAATTTACTAGTCTAAAGCATCCAACGACCCAATTTATTTTGTGTAGGAAACACCGATACGCTACATATCCCTCATAATTATACCTTTCAAATAATTAACTATCTTCTTATTCGTTTTCTAAAATGAAAACTATATTTATATTCACATTTCAAAATAAAATAAACGATAGAGCAAAGCACGTCGAGAGATATGAAATGGAATACAAGTTTCAATTATGCACCTATAAAAAAAGCTTCGACCCACTGATCAGCACTAGTTAATTTTGTCATCTAGACGAACACTGCTCACTATAACATGTACTGATTCCATTTAAGGGCATGTCATGTCGACCTTTATTAATGAAGTATGAAACACGCATTAGAGGAGTAGTGTCTCTTGACTCAACCAATTTGACAATATATGTGGAGTCAATAGCGACCCTGCACTTAATGAAAATTTGAAGCGGCAAAACTCGGACTATAGTCCTCCTTGCTTTAAACTTCGTGCTCAAAACTTAGAAAAACCCTAGATCTGTGAGGGGGGCGGCGGCTAGGGTTCGTCGCCGCCGCCCCGGTGCTCCTCTCCCGCCGTTCCTCCCTCCCTTCTTCTTCCCGGCGCTCGGCATCTCCGCCAGACCCAGTTCGCGGAGGCTGTGGCCTCGAGCGCCGCCTCTGATCGTCACGCTTTAGCCCACGGAGTGCCACTCAGATCGCGGCGCGCCGCCGGCAACGTCGCATCCCCTCAGTTCGCGGCGCTTCACCGTCGCCGCCGCCTTCCGCTTCCTGCCGCCATCATCGCGCCCTCCCCTCCCGTACTGTCACGCCGTACCCCCGAGTCGTTCCCTGCAATGCCTTCCCTCCCCGTCAGTCTCCCCTTCCGTCGAGCGGTCGGAGGTCGTCGGCCGCCGTCGAGCGACGCCAGCCGCCTCCTTCGTCCAGTCAACGCCATCGGAAATGTTGGTTGGTTGGTTAGGGTTTCCGTACTAGATCGGTTGTTGCTTTCAGATCTGAGATTTGGGTTGCTTTTGGAGTTGGGGGGTTTGGGGTGGTTTGTTTGGGGTTTGGGTTAGATTGGAGTTGGTTGGCCTTGCTAGATATTTGCCCGGTTGTTTTTCGCGCTTACCACCATGTCCACATTCTCGGAGCCAATCACGGTGATATGCGGCTATGATTTGGTTTTTGCGAGGGTTGGTAGTGCGTGTGAAGAAACCGGGGTGGTGGTTTTGGTGTGAGAGGTGTGGAATGTGTTGTATCGCACAATTGTGGGGCTTGAGCCTGAGATGGGGTCCCTCCATAGTGTGCGACGTCCACGATAATACCGGAGTTAGAGACGGCAACAGGTTGATCTGGTTATTGTTTGTGTGGGGAAATTGGAGGAGGTGATTGGGATCAGTGTTGCACGGTCACGGGGCTAGGGCCCGAAGACGGGGTCCCTCCATAGGTGCGCACCTTTACAGCACAAGGTGGGGCTTGGGCCTGCAGACGGGGTCCCCCCATGAGGTGTCCTGTAAAAATTATTGAGGTGGAGATGTATCTGTTTTTGTTCGGTAGTGGGTTAGTCGCATCCAGAATTCGACACCCGTTAATCAACGGCCACCGGTTTTGCAACAACGCAGCCACTATGCCCTCATCAATAATCCTGCAATCTACAACGTCCACCTCCCGTAGGGGCGAGAGGGGAAGGTGATGCATCTGTTAGTTGTGGTTGTTTCGGGTTTTGCGTGAGAGAGAGAGTAAGAGAGTGAGAGAGTAAGAGAGTGAGAGAGTAAAGATATTGCTTCTCTCTATTCTGTGCTGGTGTCTGTTAGTGTTTGTGAGAAATCACTAGAGAGAGCAAATGCATGTGAGAGGCGAATGTATCATCTTCACGACTCTCTCCTTGTTGGTGTTCGTGGTTAGGGTGACCGAGTGTTTTGTTTGGTGAGAAATTGCTGATGAGAGCTATAGCGTGACAGAGGTGAGTACCCTCTCCACGGTTCTCATTTTGGGTGCGACTCCGATTGGGCCATGTGTGAAGTTGCGTTGGTGAGGTAGAAGGAGGGAAGCATCAATTTTTCAAATCCCACATGATTCGCTTCAGGTGGGTGGGCGCATGCCGTGGAGGTGGGTGCTCGAAGCTTGCTTGACGGACATACAACTAGTTGGTCTTCGTAGTTTAGAGTGAGAGCTGATTATATGTACTGGTCATGTCGCTTCATGTTTTTTTTTTCTGTCTGTAGGTTGTAACTTGTCCCAGTATACTGGGGTTGTTTTGTTAATTTCTTATTAATGAAACAGGGTGGCCTTATTCTACCTTTTCCCTCAAAAAAAAAAAAAAAACTCGGACTATAGTTGCTTTCTATATATTTTCCATCCAAAAATAAGGCATAATTTTCCATTATAATTAATGTTTCAAGACTAAATCGACTAAACAGCACCATACAACTTACCTCATATTTAATTTTCACCACTAATTGCTAGTTTGCGACCATTATTGAAAACCCTGATTTCCACCACCGACAGGGCAATCCCAAAATTACTTCAGCCATTTCCCCACTCGAAATCTTATTTCCTTCAACCTTTCATTATCTCTCAATCTAAATTGATACCTTAGAGGCGACGGTGAAAGAACTCCTCTCAAATAATATTCAAGCCAATTTAACTGCAAAACCTAGAGGAGAAGAAAGATTTAGCGCACTTTTTAGTACAATAAAAATTGGACAAAAAATGGGGAAGATTATTGATTTTAAAGGTGTTCAAACTCAAACACAATTGATATGGGTAAAATCAGAGCTACTATATATGATCATGCATCTCAAATATTCTCAAGGTCAGAATGGTAATTTTACAGCAACTACAAGTCTGCAAGAAGAACATGGACCGTCTCTAGGCCCATCAACTCAACTAGATCCACTACTAGGACTTACTTACGGCCTGAACTGGGGGAATCTTTAAAGATACATTTCCAGGTCTATCTTGTATAACTGATTCCTAACCTATAACTACTCTCCACTCTCATTCAGTAAAGAATAATAAATCTTTTGCCACCAAAACTCGTCGTTTTTATGAGTTATTGACTTAAGCGTCGGAGGGTCTTTCGCCAGGGATAACTCCGAAGTTCAGACTTTGTGCAGGTTCGCCGACAATCTTTCAATTGTTCGATCCAGGTCAAAGTGCTCCCAATAGTTCAGACTCAGATCAAGGAGACTTCAGCCATCACGAATCTAGGTCTGTTCGACGGTCCAGATTATAAGTGTTCTCCTAAAAAAGAACTCATTATTTGATTGCTCCTACACCAGAAGAAAGCAACAAAAGATTAACACAATCTGTGGGAAACTATAGATTTACCTCTCTTATCAGGTCTCAAGGGCAAAAAACTACTTTCGGCTATGCCGCCAGTAAGAAAGACAAAGGAAACAACTATAGCTAGCCGCCCGGGGGTTCATCCCCCTCAGCCGTTGTAGCTTTCTCACCAACCGTCACCACCTCCTCGCCCATCACCGCAGCTTCCTCCCAAAGGGATGCGTCAGCATGCTCCCATCTCAACCGTCCCGGATCCCATCCGATCAAGAACCAGGGGTCGGCCAGCACGTCCACTTCCTCCACGGCACCCCCCTGAGCTGCCACACCTCTGCGATATCATTAAATTTCGACAGTAAGGGACAAACCTCTGCCGACGCTTAGATGAAAGGCATGCCCAAGATGAATTTTCCCGTTCAGAGCACCAAGGGAGCAAGAGAAGCCATTCTTCGAGGCGGCAAAGATCTCGTCAAAATCCCTCGACAAAATGGCAAAGACGATAGAGGAGCCCGATTCCAGTTAGTCTGTGGGCTCCCAAAAACTATAGAGTAGAGGAGGCACCCATCGCCCGAGCTGAATTTCGTGACTTCAATGACTCAGTTTTGAATGTCCTCAGATTTGCCCCGAATAGAGACTGTTAAACAAGCAATTTCCATCCTAGAGTGGTGCAACTAGTCTCGTCGGTCGACTCGATTCGAGGGACATGAAGACCTGGTCCTTCGTGCTCTTCAAGAGATGGAGGACCGCCTTGCTCAAATCGGTCAAGAGGAGGATCACCACGGCAGAGGCTATCGCCTCAAACGACCCCCTTCTCCAATTCAAGTCATGAAGCCCCCATTCCAGAGAGCTTCAAGTCGCCAACCTTTGAGTCTTACAACAGCGAATCCAACACAACAATTCATATCGAGAGTTTCAAAACTCTCATGACAGTCCATCGAGCCTCTGACATTCTCCTATGCAGAACATTCCCAACATCCTTGAAGGGATCAGCACGGGAATGGTATTCATGCTTCTCTCTAGGGTCTATCTTCTCCTTCGATCAACTCAAAGAGCTCTTCCTCACCCACTTCATCAGTAGTCGCAAGTCCGAGAAGATGATCGCTTCCTTACTTTACTTGAAGCAAAGGGACATGGAGCTTCTCAAGAATTTTGTCCGACCCTTCACAGCCGAGTCCCGGTTCATCCCTTCCCTTGACTCCACAGTAGCCGCAACTGCCTTCTGGCTTGACATCTGCCACATCGACCTCAAAGCATCCCTAGCAAAGAAGCCCTCAAGGGACTTCTTCGAACTCCTACTAAGGAGAGAGAAGTACATCTAAGCTGAAGAAGATCTTCGTCCCTAGAGTCAAGGAGAACCTTCATTGGGGAACAAACAGAAGAATACTAATAAAGAATGGCCCAAGAAGTCCCAGAAAGATGGGTCGGACCAGTGTCGCTCTCCTCTGGCGCCTCGCTTCAACAAGTTCACTCCTTTTGATGCCAGCATATCAACGGTCCTCTAGGAAATCAAAGGGGATGTGTTGCTTCATGCAGTAGGTTGAACATATTGAGCTAGAAAAGGGAAAGGAGCATGTGGTGTTGATTTCATAGGGACCATAGCCGCAACATCGATGACTGCCGAGCCCTCAAAGAGGAGATCAAAGTTTTGATCCAACGAGGCTAACTCTCCGAGTACACCCGAAAAGATTAGATCGAGTCTCCTCTAGCTTGGGGAGCTAACAAGTGCACATAGAGAGATTCCGAGCCCAAAACTCGGAACCCATGACAGTTTTCCACTCCATCCATGGTGGACCCATGTGCAGGGAGTCTAACTCCTCCTGAAAGGCGTTGGTTTGAGAATGAAACTTAGTGCACAACTTCCCTCCTGCCAAGAGCTTGAAAGTTCTAGTAAATTTCTCAGACGATGACCTGGTAGGTGTCCGAACAACTCATTGCGACATGCTAGTTATCATCCTCTGCATGGAAAACCATGAAGTGCACTGCATCTTGGTAGAAAACGAAAGCTTGATAACATCCTCTTCTTTGAAGCTTTTGAAGGTTTTACGCTCTCTAGGGACCATCTTAAACCCATCGGGTACAACCTCCATGGGTTGGTCTCGATCCAAATGGAAGGAATAGTAGCCCTCGATGTGATTGTGGTAAAGGCCTTGGCTACCCAAACTGAGGCCATGGACTTCATGTCTCAATGTGGAATCCGCCTACAACGTCATCCTTGGTCGCCCTGTCCTGAAAACTCTTCACGATGTAGCCTCTGCCTTCCACATGAAGATAATGTTACCGACATCGGCAGGAATGGGAGAAGTTAAGGGAAGCCAAGAAGCGGCCAACGCATGTTACTCAGCCACATTGGGGGGCTTACCCTTTCCCCTTGACGACATAGAACTCCCTCAAGAAAGGAGTCTTGACTCCGAGTCCGTGGATGAACTAGAAGAGGTCCCATTTTTTCAAGAAGATCATGCCAAGTGTTCCCGAGTAAGTAAATCTCTCTTCCACCGAGTCAAAGAACAACTTGTTAGTTGCGTTAGGGAGAACCAAGACTTCTTTGCTTAGACAGCCGCTGACATGCCTGACATCTCAGAAGATTTGATCATGCACCACCTCCGTGTTAATATGGGTGTCAAGCATCTAGCAAAAGTGCCGTAAGTCCACCCTTGACAGGTACAAGTGGTCAAGGAAGATGTCGACAAACTCCTAGCTGCCCGCTTTTTCAAGAAGTCAACTACCCCGAGTGACTAGTCAACATAGTCATGATAAAGAAAGAAAATGGTAGGTTGATGATTTGAATCGACTTCACCGACCTTCACAAAGTATGTTGGAAGGACCCCTTCCCTCTTCACTGAATTGATGCATTGATCGATGTCACATCCGGGCACGAGCTCCTAAGCTTCATGGATGACTTCTGGAGATACAATCAGATCTGAATGTTCCCTCCTGACATCCCAAAGACATATTTCATAATCAAAAAATGTCTTTATTGCTATCGAGTCATGCCTTTCAGGTTGAAGAACGCTTGAGAACTTACCAGCGCTTGGTGAACAAAGTCTTTAAAGAATAATTCAGTCATAACATGGAGGTCTATGTAGACGATATGCTTATAAAGAGCCCTAAGAAGAATGACCATGTAACCACCGAAAAGCACAATATGAAACTACTCATAGTGTGCGTTCGGGGTCTCCTCAGAAATAATTCTAGGATTCATTGTTAGTCAGAGGGTAATTGAAGCCAACCCTGAGAAGATTCGTGTTATATTCGACATATCTCCACCATCCAACATCAAAGAAGTTCAGAGACTTATAAGGCACTTCACTGCCATCTGATGCTTTCTCTCCAAGTTGGTGGAGAAGTTCCTCCCATTCTTCAAAGCTTTCCAAGGAGCAAAAGGCTATGAGTGGGGTTAAGTCCAACAAGAAACCCTTGAACAACGCGAAGCATATCTCATCAATCCCCAGCTCCTAAGCAAGTGAGAGTCAGGTGAGGTGCTCTACCTCTATCTTGCCACTTCATATCAAAACCTCAAAGCCATCTTTGTGAGAGATGAGGACAGGATTCTGAAGTTGATCTACTATGTGAGAAAAGTCCTTCATGACACCGAGCTTCGTTATTCCAAGATGGAGAAGATGGCCTACACTCTGATCATGACGCTGAGCTTCGTTATTCCGAAATGGAGAAGATGGCCTATGCTCTGATCATGAAGCCCGTAAATTTTGCCCATACTTCCAAGCACACCTTATCTTGGTCCTCATCGACCAACCCTTCAAACAAGCACTTCACAAACCAAAGAATTTCGGGAGACTGGTGAAGTTGTCCACCGAATTGAGCCAACACGACATTAGCTATCAATCGAGGACGACCTTCCAGGCCCAAGCCTTAGCCGAACTCATGAGAGCACTATTCTCGATTCCCCCGAGGAAGGCAATGATCCCCCAGTGTGGAGTGTCTATGTTGATGGCTCCTCTTGCATCAAAGAGAGCGGGGCCAGTGTCATCCACCTCGGTCCATATGAGTTCACCTTCCATTACTCACTCCGCCTTAACTTTCGAGCCGCTAACAATGAGGCCGAATACGAGGCACTAATTGTTAGCCTCCTCTTAGCTCAAAAAGTAGGGGCTCGAAAGGTAAAAGTGTTCGACAACTTTCAGCTGGTGGTGAATCGCATGGTCAAGTACCTAGCTTGCATGAAGAAGCTCTTAGCTAAATTCCAAGGGGCCGAAGTCATTCAGATCCCCCACAAAGAAAATGAGCAAGCGTATTCCCACTCTGAGCTAGACTCCTTGAAAAGTGAAATTTATACATGATTCTATTACTTTCTTTACACATTAAAACAATGAGTTCTCATTTATTTTGTTGAATTTCTTCTTTCTATTTAATTTTATTTATTTGTTTGTTTTTGTAGGAATGAGATGGATAAGTGCAAAATGTGTATGTTTTGGTAAAATCAAGGATAAAGATTTCAAAATTCAAATTGGTTTTATTTAAAGGTTTTTGGAAAATTCGGGCACTCAAATACATGCTTTTACAAATTGGCCTTTTGAAGAACTAATAAAGAGTATTTTGGTCAATTAGGGGATGGAATGACATTGTGTAATAAAAAATTAAAAAAAGAAAAACAAAGAAGAAATTGTACGAATAGTGCATGGGTTTGGATAAGGGTTAATTTGTTACTTAGTTTAAAAGTCAAAAAATTAATTTTAATTTTAGGATTTTAAATAACTAATTAATTACCTAATCCTAATTTTATTAACCTAACCCTAACCCTTAATGTTCCCCTATATAAAGGCAGAGAGGCAGCACGAAAACCAGGGAAGAGAGAAAGAAAGATTTCAGATGAGAAAGAAAAAGAAAAGAAGGAGTGTGGCACTAATCCCGAGGGGAGACGTGGCTCTTTGACTTGCAACAAAGACATGGATTTTTTGGCACAAACGAGTTTTTTTTCTTCTCTTCTAATTTTTATTATTATCATGTAATCCAATAAAATGTGTATTATTTGCAAATTTATCATGAACAAATTTTATTTTTCTCGAGCTTCGATGTAGCCTAGTTTTGAGAAGACAATTTGAATTCCATGTTATTTTATTATTTTATTTTTTTCATGGTTGTGTAATTAATTTTTGTTCTTATGTGTGCAAATGTTTGGCCAACTATAGTATGATTTATTGAATTCTGGGAGATGCTGAGAGATAACTGGTGATTTAGAATTATAGAATTAAACACCATTGATTGAGCGAAATTAGAGATAATTTACCGCGATTATGTGACCACAGAAAAAATCTGTAGAACTTAATGAATCTTAAAATAATTAAATTTGCATAGAGATATGACAAATTAATTGTTGGGGATATATTTGGTGTTATTCGAGAGAAGACATTGAATAATTGAGGGATTTTAGTTTACAACGTGGATAAGTAGAGTTTTTAGTTTCATGGAATTATGAATTGTGGAGGTTTAACTAGATGAAGTCAAAAGCCCTAGATTTAGTTTTGTTATTAATAAACCATAAAATTTCATATTTTTTTTCTTTTCGTTAGTTTAATTATTCCTTTAGTTTAGTTTAATTTAGGTGTTGGCTTTATCAAAATTTCGATTCTCCAAATAGTAGTTAATCTAGTAAATTTCGGAACTCAATAAATTAATTAGTCTTTGTGGGTTCGACACTCTTTTCTTTTAAACTATGCTACTTGTTGCGATTTTGTGCGCTTGCAAATTATTCCATCAAGTTTTTGGTGCCGTTGTCGGGGACTAATTCTTCTTTTATTGATATTGATAATTGCTAGATTGTTACTAATTTTGATTATTATTATTATTATTATTATTTTAAAGAAAGATATATTTGATTAGTTTTTTTGTTATTTAATACATACATTTGAGGACATTGAAGTGTATCACCATAGCGAACGAGGGTGATGGAGAAGAAAATAAGACTTTGAGAAACTATGATATGCCTTCGGGTTAATGGAATAACATCAAGCATAAAGAGGCCGGCTTAACAAGCTAATAAATTTAAGATTAATCCGAGGATAATTCAAATGGTTCAACAAAATGTTCAGTTTGGACTGCCGCATGAGGATCCTAATATTCACATTGCAAACTTTTTTGAAATTTGTGATACTTTCAAGTACAATGGAGTATCAGATGATGCAATCCGATTGAGACTCATTCCTTTTTCACTAAGAGATAAGGCAAAGTCTTCGCTAAATTCTCTACCATCGGTTGTAATCACTACTTGGGAAGGACTTGCAAAAATTTTTGTGGCTAAGTATTTTCCGTCGGTAAAGACAACTTAGTTAAGGAATGACATTACCACAAATACTCAATTTGAGAATAAATCTTTGTATGATGCGTCAAAGAGGTATAAAGATTTATTGAGAAAGTGTCCTCATCATGAACTTTCGAAATGGTTGCAAGTCCAAATATTCTATAATGATTTGAGAGTTACAAATCGATCTATGGTAGATGCAATAGCTGGAGGAGCTCTTATGAGCGAAACTCTTGAAGCGGCCTATGAGCTTTTACAGGAAATGTCGTCTAAGTATTACCAATGGTCTTCAGAGAGAGAAATGCCAAGAAAAGCAGCTGGAGTTTTTGAGCTTTATCCTATTACCACATTGGCTGCCCAAATTGTTACCTTATCTAAACAAGTAGGTAATATGAATATTAATGCTATTCAAAATAGTGTTATTTGTGATCATTGTGTAGGAAATCACTTAAGTTTGATTGCCAAGTGGAAAATCTTTTTGCTCAACCAAATTCCGAACAAGCAAATTACGTGTCTAACTTTCTAAAGCAAAACAATTCTTATTCGAAAACGTATAATCCAGGATGGAGAAACCACCCCAATTTTTCTTAGAACAACAATTAAGGAGCAATTAGACAACCTCAATGTAACACCCCGATTTCCGGTAACTGGGAAACCGTGACATAAGCCAGAATCTTTTCTTCAATTAGCCACAATACACAGAAATCCAGGAAAATTTAAAACTTTTTATTCAACACAAATATATTACAAATTCGAATATTACAAAATTGTAACACATTACAACAGTGTTATAATAATACCTTTATAATCCCAAGTGTTAAAACTTTCAACATATTACATCAGAGTACAATGAATAAAGAACAACACTTGGTATTCCACTTGGATTCTTTCCAACAAATAAATAATTTACAACAATTATTACAAATGAAATTACAACACATTTACAGCGAAAACTTTAATGAAATCGACTCCTTGCTTTCTTACCTTGAGTCCTCCTGAATTCTGTACCTGTACCTGTACTTCTGCTATCCAGTACCTATTGAAGTGGGGACGTCAGTATTCACTGACGCTTTGAGGTTGATAACTAGCAGCGAATCTCAACTATAGCAAACAGATTGATGAAAAGAGAAACGTGTATATATATTTGATTTGTCAGTGTATGTTATGACTTCGACTCTAATGCAAGATTACTAATGCAATGATGCACTTTTTCTAATGCAAGCAAGACTCTGGAATAGTATGCAACCCATACTTCATACACCCCATATCAAGCCGTTTCTCCATATATAGGGATTTGAACCCACACCATGAATTCTACTTTGTACCCATCCTGTTCCTGACATAATACTATATGACTGGCGAAGTTGCAGGTACGGTCTAATTCTGTTACTGCAGTCAATAGTGGTTTCCTTGTTTGCCACTATTGCCCGGTCGCACCGGAGCCCACTCAAAAACCAACACGAAATACAAGATACTTGTCAACCTTCTTCCGTGCCCTCAACTGGTCATGAGAAGGCATAGAACCTGACGAAATCGTAGGGTCTATTTTCGTAGGAAACCTTCTCGTTCTTATCATGGCACATTCAGGAATTAACAGGCGAGATACGAAACTCGTACTCCCAACTTGTCATGAAAAAGCGCCGTCCGTATCTCTTTGACAGTGGGATACGTCCTAATAACACCACCTAGTGTCAGCCTATAGGAGAGATTGGATTATAGGGTATTACCCCTAATACCAACTCTCACCCTTTGGCAATTTATAAATAAAAATACTTAAGTAACTGTTACTACCTTAACGGTGTCACTAACCCTAACCAAACGAACGAGACATGCCACTGTGCTTCCAACTAGACATGAAAAAGCACCGTACATGTCCCTCTTCTAACCAACAAGCGAGATATGCCACTGTACTTCCAACTTGACATGAAAAAGCACCGTACGTGTCTCTTTTCTAACCAACTAAGCGAGACATGCACTGTGCTTCCAACTTGACATGAAAAAGCACCGTATGTGTCCTTCTTCTAAGCGAGACATGCACTGTGCTTCTAACTTGATATGAAAAAATACCGTACGTGTCCCTCTTCTAACCAAACAAGCGAGACATGCACTGTGCTTCCAACTTGACATGAAAAAATACCATACGTGTCCCTCTTTTGGAGAGTGTAACAATTTGTCGACACAATTAACTAAGTCTTAATCTAGACTTCTCAAGATCTCTTCGAATCCACTCACAACCTACCTATTCAAGACAATACCTACATACGAGCCAAATGAGTTTCGTATGAGACAATAACATACATACGTGCCAAATAAGCTACGTATGAGACCAACAGCCACATACGGGCCGGTCGAGCCACGTATGAGACAAAAATGTACATACAAGCCAAATAAGCTACGTATGAGACCACAGCTACATACGGGCCAGTCGAGCCGCGTATGAGCAAAACCACACATAAAAACAACCATATAAGTAGAAGCAACCAAACGTGCTTACTAGAAAAACTTGATCTTCTATAATTAGAAGCAACAGAAGAATCTACACACAATCTAAAATAGGCATTCTACCAATGAGAAGCCCAAAAGCGACCTGAAAGCCTTCCGACAGTATAGAAGCAACCAGTGCTATGCTTATTAGATTTTAATAGAAATATACTTTTTAGAAATGTAAGAATATCTACCACAACTCTCTAGTGGAACACTATTTCAGATTTTGTAAGGAATTCAAAATCCGGTCCATCGAACATACGCAAACCGATTACCCAAACTGCATATTTTCAACAAAAAGCTGAAACTTTGCAAACTGGTAACTTTTGCTCTACTCGTCGGAATCTAACTGGGCAATTTGAAAAGGTGGGAACAGCTACTAAAACTTCCCAGTTGAGCACTTCCTCAGATTCCAGAAGGAATTCCAAATTCCTGACCTCGAACATACGCAAACAATTACCAAACTACAGATTTTCAATAAAAAGATGAAACTTCTGTAGCTTGTAACTTTAGCTTTACTTATCGGATTCTAACAAAACTGGACAATTTGAAAAGGTGGGAACATCTACTAAAACTTCCCAGTTGACCAATTTCTCAGATTCCGTAAGGAACTCAAAGTTCCTACCCATCGAACACACACAAATGGTAATAAAACAACAGATTAGACAAAGAAAAACTGAAACTTTGAAAGACTATAACTTTTGTTCCACTTATTGGAATTTAACCCATGAGGACAATTCGAAAAGGTGAGAACGTCTACTATAACTTCCTAGTTGGTCGGCTCCTCAGATTCAGTGAGTAAGATACTCAAAAACTACAAGGAATTAAGACAGATACAATTTCAACCCGCAAAATCCACAGCCAAGCTGAAAGCTTTCGAAGCCCATAACTTCTACTCCACTTGTCGGAAATTAACCCGAAAGGTCAATTCGGAAAGGAGAGAATGTCTACTACAACTCTCTAGTTGGCCTGAACCTCAGATTCTACAGGTAAGACACTCTAAAATACCAAAGAAGTCAAACAGCACGCACACTCAGGTCAAAGCTGGCTGCTGCATCTTCCAAATACCATAACTCCTACTCCACTTATCGGAATCTAGCCCGAGAGGCCAATTCGGAAAGGGAAAGATGTCTACTACAACTCTCTAGTTGGCTCGAACCTCATATTCTGTAGGTAAGATACTTAAAAACCTCAAAGAAGCAAAACAGCAAGAACCCAGTCATGACAGCCAGTTGCTGTACTTTGCAAACGACATAACTCCTACTCCGCTTATCGGAATTTAACCTGAGAGGTCAATTCGGAAAGGGGAGAGACTCTACTACAACTCCCTAGTTGGTCCGAGCCTCAAATTCAACCTGTAAAACCCTCAAAAATGACAAAGAAATGAAACAGTAAGCATTCAGTCAGACAGCTATCTGCTGTATTTTGCAAAGACCATAACTCCTACTCCGCTTATCGAAATTTAGCCCGAGGGGCCAATTCGGAAAGGGGAAGATGTCTAATACAACTCCATAGTTGGCCCGAACTTTTAATTCCGCCAGGAAACCCAAGTAAAAGCCTCTTGAAGTCACTGCAACACTACCCAAAACACAGAGTTCACTGTGTTTGGCAAAATCTCGCTGTTTTGGGGAAACGGCTTGTTTCACCCATCAAAATTACTCCGAAAAATCTATAAAATTAGAGAACACTAAAAACACCTAGGAGAACCTCCTAAATAAATTTTGGGTCAAGATTCTACTTTTAACCAAGTTAAATAAAATCAACTCTAGAACAACCAAAATCGAATCTTTATGGTTCTAATTTGTGTTCTACAACTTCAAACTTCACATACACTTTGTTCTAATCCATAAACAACCACAAGCACATGATTTAGTCTAATTTATCACAATCTATAACAATAAATAACTAAAACAAGCATGAGATGAGAAACCCCCACCTTTGAAGAAGTGTAGGAAGGACTAGCTCTCCTCTTCTCCTTGCTCCTTGTTCTTACTCCTCAAGAACACCAAGAACTCCATGAAACCCATGAAAAGTCCACTCTTTTCCTTTGATTTGATTCCCACTTTCTTTTTCTCAAAACAGAATAATAAGTAGAAGTAGTAGTAGTAGAAGAAATATGAGAAGAAGAATGAGTTGAAATGAGATGAACACTTGAAGAATGGGCTTTGCCCTAGGGTTTTTCTTGCCCTTTTGATCTATGGCCAGCCAAAGAGGGTGGGGGGGGGGGGGGGGGTTTATAGGCCAAGGTGGTGTGGGTATGTGGGTGAGAAGAGTCCAAGTGTCCAAGTTCTCATGGTTTAACAATTGGGAATCAATTTGCAATTTTTTTGTTACGATCAACCCCAAACTCCCTATAACCCTCCATCTCATCATGATGGATCAACAATAAAATATAATTTCCCAAAATCACATACTACATGATTTCGTACAAACATATGAAATCGTTACAGTACATAAACGTATGTATACTTGATTATATAGATAATTTTCATTCGTGAAAACGAACAAATCAGTACAAAAATAATTTAATTTCGAGAAATAAAATAAAATAATTTTATTACTGGCTCGGAAGATTCTAGTATCAATTTGATACAAAACAGTTGTATACCGACTAGTATATATACATATACAATGTTTATTAACAAAACCGGGTGATGTCCACTAAAAATATTTCAATTATGGAAATAGAAAATAAAATAATAATAAAATAATAATAAAATAATAATTTTTAATATCTGCCCAGGATTTTCCAGACATTTTTCTCAAAAACGCGTTTTTCAAGATTTTGCATATGTGTACAAAACTGATACAATACCTGTATATACTTACTAGTATATATGTCCAGGTAACTTTTTATTTGAAAAATCAAGTAAATTCCAGTTAAAATATTTTAATTTCAAAAATAATAATTATCCAAATAAAATATCCGTCCGGGATATTACACTCAAAGTTTTTCACAGCAAGAAAAGAAGCTGACACTTAGAGATGTTCATGCAATACATGCAGAAGACAGATTTGGCGATACAAAATAATACGACTTCAATTCACAACATTGAAGCTCAGATTGGTCAGCTTTCAAATATTCTTACGAAAAGAACATCAGGAACCTTACCCTGTTTCTCTGTAACCAATCCCAAAGAGCATGTCAAAGCAATATTATTGAGAAGTGGGAGAACAATTGAGCAACCACAATTGCCAAACAAAATGTGGTTGATAAGTAAGATGAGTTCGAGCAAATTTTTGAGGAACAAATGCAACAGGTGGCCAACAATCATGTTGGAAATTCTAAGATGATTAAGGGAGCTTCAAAACTCACGGTTTCCAGGGAGTTTAATTCTGAAGCTTATCATAATTCACCTTATGATCCACCGATTCCTTTTCCGCAAAGACTTAAAAAGAATAATCTCGATAATCAATTCTCTAAATTTTTAAGTATTTATAAGAAATTGCATATTAATATTTCTCTTACTGATGTTTCGAATAAATGCCTAAATATGCTTAATTTTTGAAGGATATTTTATCAAACAAGCAGAATTTGGAGGAGCATAAGATAGTGATGCTAATTGAAGAGAGTAGTGCAATTTTACAAAAGAAGTTGCCTCATAAATTTAAAAATCCAGAGAGTTTTACGATTTCTTGCAATGTTGAAAATTCTTATTTTGATTAAGCTTGATGTGATGTAGGAGCAAGTATTTAGCTTATGCCTTTTTCGGTTTTCAGGAAACTTGGTCTTGGAGAAGCAAGACCTACTACAATTTCTTTGCAATTAGTGGACATATCTGTTAAGTACCCAAGAGGCATAATTTAAGATGTATTGGTAAAGGTAGACAAGTTCATATTTCTAGCTGATTTCATAGTGCTTGACATGGAAGAAGATGAACGAATTTCGTTGATTTTGGGGCGACCTTTTCCAACTACGGGAAGAGCTTTGATTGATGTCCAACAAGGAAAACTTATTTTAAGGGTTTGAGGATGAGAAAGTAACATTTGATATCTTTAAATCCATGGAATTTCCTGCCGAAGTTTACTCATGTTTTCAAGTTAGTGAAATTGGTTTAGTTGTAGGCGAGACACATAGGGCTAAAGCTGAAGAGTTACTTGTAAAAGTGTGCTTAAAAAAATCAGCAACTCTTGATTCTAAGAAAGAAAATTTTGGAATATATTCAGTATTTGGAAGATGACCATCTATTCATCTTTCTTTTCAGCTGAAATTCAAAGAGGTAGGGATATCAAAGATGCCATCTTCAAGTAAGAAATGACTCAAACTCGATCTTAAATCACAGCCATATAGTTTGTGGGATGCACAGAGGAAACATAATCCAGACATAAAGGGAGTTGTTAGAAAAGAGGTTCTTACGTTGTTGGATTTTGGCATCACATAAACATCTCAGTTATCACGTCCGGCTGAAGACTAAAAACTCAGCACTTCTTGGGAGGCAACCCATGTTTTATTTTTCCTTCTTTAGAATTATTTTTATTTTTGTTTACTTTAATTTTATTTATTTTCTAGTTTCGTTTTATAGGATTGCGTAAGTTTGGGGGTTTCCCGTGGAGTTGTTTTCTAGACCTAGTTTGATGGCTATTTTTGGATAGGATGGATTCCGAATATGGAAAAGTGTTTCAAAGAGCGATCGAAGGAAATTTTCTTAGCTTTCAAATGCAAAAAGAATAAGGGGATTTGGACATCTACAACTTCAGAAATCACTGAAACAATGAATGTTATTCATCCAGAATTTTAACATGAATGAGAGGAGCAATTCTGAACTTTTCTCACTATTTTTTTTCATTTTCTTTACCCATAGAGGACAATGTGATATTCAACTTTGGGAGAAGGGGTACATTTTTTTTTTTATTTGAAAAGAAAAATAAAAGACATCAATTAAGATTACTATTACACTTTTGGGTTCTTTGTTGTGCTAAAGCATTGCATAGTTTTGATTTAGGATATACAATATCTTATAAAGCAAGATTAAGCATATTTATTTTTTTAGAATTATTGAAGTTCAAAATTTCTTACAAAATTGTGAGTCATGTGATTACACATAGAAGAGGGGTATGATGTTTTTTCTTGTGATTATCCCATTTGATCTAATCCTAAATATGATTTAAGTAAATAGAGTGATAATGATTAAATAATTGAATAATTAAAGTTTTATCTACTCCAATATTTTGAGTTTCTTAGTAACTAGGTGTATTCATCACCAATGTTTACTTTTACATCAAACGACAACTTGAAATATGAGTATGCAAAAGCACTCTATGTTTATAACTTGTTGAGTAACTGGGTGAATCCATCACAAATATTTGCATTCGCATCAAAAGGCAAGTGACAACTTGTAGAAAAAAAAAACTCTCGTTTGCTGCTCGGTTTGTGGTAGTGAGAAGGAGTGATCACAGATTGAGTTGTTACATGATTCAGTTATGTTAATTGCATGGCAAATTTGATTGGGTTTGTAATTATGTATGCATAATTGCACTGGAGGAAGTGAGTATGCTTATTTTTCCTTTATTTGCTATTGTTTATGTATTAAGTTGAAGAATTGATGTTTACATGATAAGTCCTTTAGGTGCGATCAGATGAGATTAATTATGATTATTATCCTTTTATTTATGGTTTTTCTTTTTGCTCGAAGACAAGCAAAATTTTATGTTTGGGGGTATTTGATGAGTATAATTTATACATGATTTTATTACTTTCTTTATGCATTAAAACAATGAGTTCTCGTTTATTTTGGTGAATTTCGTCTTCTTTCTACTTAATTTTATTTATTTGTTTGTTTTCGTAGGAAAGAGATGGGTAAGTGCAAAATGTGCGTGTTTTGGTAAAATCAACGAAGAAAACAGGCATACAGATTTCAAAATTCAAATTAATTTTATGTGAAGATTTCTGAAAAATTTGAGCACTCAAATATATGCTTTTACAAATTGGTCTTTTGAAGAACTAATAAAAAGTGTTTCGGTCAATTAGGGGGTGGAATGAAATTGTGTAATAAAAATTTAAAAAAAGGAAAAAAAAGAAGAAACAGTACGAATAGTGCATGAGTTTGGATAAGGGTTAATTTGTTAATTAGTTTAAAAGTCAAAATATTAATTTTCACTTTAGGATTTTAAATAACTAATTAATTAATTTGCTAATCCTAATTTTATTAACCTAACCCTAACTCGAACTGTTCCCCTATATAAAAGCAGAGAGGCAACACGGATTCCAGGGAAGAGAGAGAGAGATTTTGGCTGTGAAAGAAAAAGAAAAGAAGGAGTGAGGCACTGATCCCGAGGAGAGAAGTGGCTTTTTGACTTGCGGAAGAGGCTTGGTTTTTTTAGGCAAAAACGATTTTTTCTTCTTCTTTTCTAATTTTTAATATTATTATCATGCTATCCAATAAAATGTGTGTTAGTTGCAATTTATTATGAACTAATTTTACTTTTCTAGGGCTTCGATGTAACCTAATTTTGCGAACACAATTTGAATTCCATGTTATTTTATTATTCTAATTTGTTCATGGTTATGTTTAATTTTTGTTCTTAATGTGTTCAATTGTTTGGCAAACTATTGTATGATCCTCTTTGGTTTTAAAGCCTCCAGTTTCTCCCTCATTTCGATACGTCGATTAACGTTCTTCCTTTTGGTTCGACTTCACTGGGCCGAATTCAATTGTGATCTTACAGTGGTTTCGGTTTACGGACCGTCCACCGCAGATCGTCGAGTGGTTTTTTGGAATGAATTTAACTCCTTCCAATATAACATTCAGGTTTTTTGGTTATTTTATGGTGACTTTAATGTCACCAGATACTCCTCTGAAAGATCGAATAGTTCCTCATTCTCCTTAGATTCCTCCTGTTTTAATGATTGCATTTGCTCCCTCCATTTGACTGATCTTCCTCTCAACGGCAGATCATTCACTTGGTCTAATATGCGGTTGTCGCCGACCATGGCTAAATTAGACCGATTTCTTGTATCTTTTGACTGGATCAATTTTTTCCACAACTCCTTTGTCTCGGCCTTGCCCAATCTGCCGTCGGATCACGTTCCTATTTCGTTGTCCGCAAACTATAATTTCTCCAGACCTTTCAAATTCCGTTTTGAAAAGTTTTGGTTGCAAGACCAAACCTTCGTCAACCTCATCACGGAATGCCTCTCTTCTATTACGGGCTCTTCTGGGCTAGGTCGCATCCAGATTAAGCTCCATGCTATCAAATATGGTTGTAAAATATGGCGTAAAGAGAATCTTGCTAACGCTAATTTTCTTTAAAATGTCTTCCTGTCCACCATTCATTCTATTGATCAACTTGAGGAGCTTGGACCTATTTTGGAATCCTTTCGTTCCGAAAGGGTGTCTTGTTAAAGAGAGTATGCGTCCTTTCTTCACAACGATCACATTAAATGGGCTCAGACGGCTAAATTTCGTTGGTTGAAGGACGGTGACAGCAACACCTCCTTCTTCTGCAATTTTGCATCGCACCGTCAGCGATGCAAAATCATATTTCTTCTATTCTTGACAATGGTAATAAAATAACTACTGTATCGGATATCCATGCTATTTTTCTTCGTTTCTTTAAAGATCTTTTGGGATCTCATAAACATCGCCCTATTCATCTGGACTGGACCCAATTGTATGGGCAGCAGACGCATGATCTGTCAAGCTTGGAAGCACCTTTTTCTTTGGAAGAGATTAAGTCAACTGTGTTTTCTTTAAAAAGTGATTCTGCCCCTGGCCCAGATGGGTTTCCAGCCTTCTTTTTCCAATATTTTTGGGATTGTCTCAAAGACGATCTGTTCAAGCTGTTCTCCGATTTATACCAAGGGAATTTCTCCTTTTATAGGATCAATTATGCGCATATCATCCTTATTCCCAAATTCTTGGGAGCCAACTCGGTTTCCAACTTTCGGCCAATTAGCCTTCTCGACCTTCAAGATCATTATGAAAGTTCTATCGACCTGCCTCAGTGCGATTATATCTCCCTTAATCGATCCCGCCCAAACGTGCTTCATTAAAGATCGCTTCATAATGGATAGCATGGCGTCAGCCCAAGAAATCATCTCCGACTGCCATAGATCCAATTCGGAGGGGATCCTGTTAAAATTAGATTTTCAAAAGGCTTATGATAATGTTAGTTGGGATTTCCTTTTCGAAATCCTTTTACCTTGTGGATTTGGTCCTAAATGGATCGCTTGGATTAAATTAAGTCTCTTCGCTGGTACCTCGTCCATTCTTATTAATGGGACGGAATGCTACAAGTTCAAGTGTAAGCGGGGGCTTCGACAAGGCGATCCTATTTCCTTATTTTTATTTTCTCTTGTTGCTGATGTGTTCAGTAAGCTGCTCTGTAATGCTTGGGAGACCGATGTTATCGAAGGCCTGAGACAAAATGTATTAATCTCAAATAAATCCGATCTGAAAAAGTCAAAAATCCTAGGTCACATCGCCCAAATACAAAGTAATCATCCAAGTACTCAAAATACATTATTCAAAGCAACAATAATAGTAATACTAATAAGCAAGAAATTCAGCACTAATATCTCAATTCGCCAATGCCGTAGGGCACCTGACCATCTTGATCTGTAATTAATAATTGCAGGAGAAGGAAAGAGAAAACAAGTACCTGTTAATGCAAGTTACGGGCCACTTATAATGTAGGATACAATTACATGGAATAGTCAAATCTAAAATAACAGCAGAAATAAATATAGCATGGTATAATGCATCAACAATAATAATTAGCATAAATCAGTAAAACAAAGTCAACTAACATGGTACACTAACAGAACAAATGAATGTGTCAAGTATAGTGTCATATGGCAACTAACTGTGTCCAGTAACAGTAAGCTCAGTATATCAGTGTAACAGAATAACAGTATCAGTCCAGCAGTATCAGTCTTATGTTCTTACAGTCTTGTGTGTATTACTAGCAAGGTAGCACTTCATGCGCCCCAAAATATAACACATGGTTGGTACAACAAACAGTTCCGTTTTTAGATTTCATAGTGGACCATAATGGGGCAGTGTACTAAGGTATCAGTAACAGTAGCAGTAGTAGTAAAATAACAGTAACAGTAACAGTATGGAAGACTAGTTCCCTTCCAAGTACATGTTTCCATATTTTCCACTACTAGATCTTCCCTTAAGAAACCCCGGCTAGAATACTTTTATTATGGTTATCAACAGACATGATAGTGCATGAAATAATGTCAAACTATCATGGTATAATCAGTATTTAGTTAAGGGAAACAAATAAACATGTATAGATGATATACGGTCACATAAACTAGCAAGACAGTGCATGTTCATATGCAGCACAACATGACAAGTACAGTACTAAAATAGGGATTCCCGTTACTACAGAAATCCAAATCTGAATCCGTCGAAGAAGCTGGAAAATAGAATTCTACACGAATCCAGCGATTATATATTAGTCATATAGTATTTCACAAAATCATAACTCAAAACTGATTTGAATCCAGAAAATACGTTCAGCCATAAATCAGTAAATCGTATTTAATGATAGGAAAACAATATTAAAACTCCTCAAGTAAATCCAGCAAAAATCTGGGGTAATACTAATAAGTAAGAAATCCTGCACTAATATCGCATTTCACCAAAGCCGTCGGGCAGCTGACCATCCTGATCTGCAATTAACAATTGCAGGAGAAGGAAAGAGAAAAGAAGTACCCGTCAATGCAAGTTACGGGCCACTTATAAAGTGGGATACAAGTTCATGGAATAGTCAAATCTAAAATAATAGTGGAAATAAATATAGCATGGTATAACGCATCAACAGTAATAACTAGCATGAATCAGTAAAACAAAGTCAACTAGCATGGTATATTAACACTACAAATGAATGTGTCAAGTATAGTGTCATATGGCAAATAACAGTGTCTAGTGACAATAAACTCAATATATCAGTGTAAAAGTATAAAATTATCAGTCCAACAGTATCTGTCTAACAGTATCAGTGTTATGTTCTTACAGTCTTGTGTGTATTATTAGCTAGATAGCACTTCATGCGTCCCAAAATATAACACATGGTTGCTACAACAAATAGTTCCGCTTTTAGATTTCATAGTGGACCAAAATAGGGCAGTGTACTCAGGTATCAATAGCATTAGCAGTAGCAGTAGCAGTAGTAGTAAAAATAATAGTAATAGTAGTAGTAAAAGTAATAGTAACAGTAACAGTATGGAACACTAGTTCCCTTCCAAGTACACGTTTCCATATTTTCCACTACTAGATCTTCCCTTAAGAAACCTCGGCTTGATCACTTTTATTATGGTTATTACCAGACATGATAGTGCATGAAATAGTGTCAAAATATCATGGTATAATCATTATTTGGTTCAGGGAAACAAATAAACATGCATAGATGATATACGGTCACATAAACGAGCAAGACAGTATATGTTCATATTCAGGACAGCATGACAGTACAGTACTAAAATAGTGGTTCCCGTTACTACAGAAATCCAAATCTGAATACGTCAAAGAATATGGAAAATAGACTTCCACACGAATCCAAAGATTATATATAAGCCATATAGTATTTCACAAAATCATAACGCAAAATTGATTTGAATCCAGAAAATACGTTCAGCCAGAAATTAGTAAATCATATTTAATGATAGGAAAACAGCATTAAAACTCCTCTAATAAATCCAGGAAAAATCTGAGGAAATACCCCATATGTCTAGTATCAGAATATATAGTTTCATAATATTCAAGTAAAATTATTTTTGTCAACAAAAATCAGAAAACATCAAGAAACGATAGTTTGGCAAATCTGGAATTCCCAACACTACTGTACGAAACTGTAATATCTCGCAAACCGTGAAACGAAATCCAAATCCGTCAAAGGGAGATGAAAATAGACAAAATAAGATAACTTTCATATTTCATAAATATTTTCCATACAGTAAAAGAAAATAGGGTTTAAATACGATTCTTTACAGAACAACGAGCAAAATACAACAAGTATAGCTTTCATAAACAAGCATGAAACGGCATATAAAACTCATCAATAAAATCCACCAGAATTCTGGGTAATCTCTAGATAGGTATAGATATACTGTACAAAGGTTCAGATCAAAATAATATATTTAGAACTAGTATCAAAATAGTTTAATCATCAAATTCATTAATAAACGAAATCTGGAAATAGAATACACCTCTGTAGTAAAACCATCATATCTCACACATACGAAAACGAAATCGATCAAGGTCAGAGGGTTTGGAAAGAAGACAGATTTCTCTACAATTCATGGCGATTACAAAAATTATGAATTCTGACCTTAATAGGGTCTAAAATACAAATCAAAATTTATCATCGACAAATACAGATTTTCTCTTGAAAACAAAACCAACATAAACCACATAAAACTCGTTCCAATCACAATCAAACATGGTATATAGTCTACTAAGTGTCCAAACATCATGAAATAGAGTATATAACATATTGACAACCATCATATCATATGGATCTCATCAAACACATAATTTCACCTAATTATCTCACATATATGAATAGATCAAGAACGGTCAAACCTAATTGTTTTCATGTTGATTTTTGTATCGTGAGGCAACTATGGTCAAATAGCACTATAGAGATAAAACCCATCAAAGATAACACACACATGAGTTGTCTGTAGAACCCAACTACACTATAAGTGGTACTTTTGACTTGTATCATACAAATGAATGTGATTACAAGTTACTTGCCTTAACCGAATATGAAAACGAAGAACACCAAGAATAACTGGAATGGATCCCGGCAAAGAACAAATCCACGAACAATCCACGAACCGAAACAACCCACGTACAAATCGCGTGCACGTGCAAAGATGAAGCAAGAGAGAGAAAGACCAGGAGAGAGAGCGTCGGGTGGCTGCCTCTTTGGCTGCTTGCTGCTGCTCCTGGTCGACACCTGCGGACAGCCAAGGGGGGAGAGAGAGACGAGGATGAATGGAGGATGGAGGTGCTCGGGCTATGGTGGTCGATTGGCTAGGGGGAAGTCAATCGGGTGGAGATAGTTGGGATTAGGGTCGGTGCAGTCGGTGAGGGGGATGATCGGGGTTGTGCAGCTGAAGGTGGGGTCGGCTAGGGTTGTGGCGCAATCGGGGAGAGAGAGAGAGGTAGACCAGGTGAGGGAGAGTTAGGGTTAGGGTTTTAGGGAGAGAGATGAGAGATTATGTAAGGTTTTGGTTTTGGGTTAGTAATAGGATATAGGTAATTGAGTATTTGGGTTTAATTGGATCGAATAGGAGTAGAAATAGAATTTATCCAAATAGGGTTGATTAGGGTCAATTTTGTATAGGATTCAAAATAGGATTGTAGGTTAATTTGGCTTTGGTGATTAATTAGGGATAAAAAGCAATAGGATTAGGACTAGGGTAGCCAACCAGAACACCATGAACACCGAAGAGCAAAATAAAGAGAACAATAATCAAATAAAGAGGAAAATAATAACAAGCGATGGAGAATGTAGCAAAAAGACGAACAAATCAAACACAAGGAGCTTGAAATGAAATAAGATGAATATATATTGAAAACAACTCCAAAATACAGTCCAAGAAAAATATAAGAGAGTACAAATACTCAAGAAGAAGAAAAATACATCAAGAATACGAAAAATGAAAAACAGGGGTTACAATCCTACCCACGTAACAAAAATAATTTCGTCCTAGAAATTCAGAAAAAAGATACATAGGGTAACCCGAAAAGAAAAGAAACAAAACAAAACAAAAAGCTACTCAAACAAATGAGGAAACTTCTGCTGAATCTCCTCCTCCAGCTCCCAAGTCGACTCACTAGGCGAGTGAGGATTTCAAACAACACGAACCAACTTGATGACCTTGTTCTTAAGCACCTTCTCCTGCCGTTCCACAATAGCAACTGGCGGAATCTCACAGGTCAAATCCGGCCGCATGATCGACTCAGAGTAGTCGATCACGTGACTCTCATCGCAGATATATCTTCTGAGTTGTGAGATATGGAAAACATCGTGCACTCCTGATAATGCTGGTGGAAAAGCAAGACGATAGGTCACCTTGCCTACTCACTCTAAATCTCAAACGGTCCAATAAAACTAGGGCTAAGCTTTCTCCCACCACCGAACCGAATAACACCGTGCCACGGCGATACCTTAAGGAAAACATGGTCACCAAGAACAAACTCCAAAGCCCTCCGATGGACATCAGCCCATCACCTCTGCCTATCCTGAGCTGCCTGAAGATGCTTTCTGATCTGTGTCACAACATTAACTGTCCTGGTTATCAACTCCAGACCCAACAACTGCCTCTCACCAATATCATCCCAGCACACTGGTGATTTGCATTGACGTCCATAAAGTGCCTCGAACGGTGCAGCCTTAAGACTGGTCTGAAAGCTGTTATTGTATGAGAACTCTAGAGATGCAGATGGTCCTCCCAAGATCCACTGAACTGCAACATACAGGATCGTAACATGTCCTCAAGAATCTGAATAGTCCGCTATGACTGTCCATCAGTCTGGGGATCAAAAGCTGTACTGAACTTCAACTTACTCTCCAAACAATCCTGAAGACTCTCCCAAAACTGAGATCTGAATCTCGTATCCCTGTCGGATACAATACTAACTGAAATCCCATGAAGCCTGACAATCTCTTGCATGTACTTCTCAGCTAAGCTCTCAGTAGACTGACCGACACGAAAAGAAATGAAGTGAGCACTCTTCGTCAAACGGTCGACAATCACCCAAACAGCATTGTGACCCTTAGGACTCCTCGGCAAAGTGGTCACAAAATCCATGGTGATATGCTCCCACTTCCACTCCAGAATAGGAAGCGATTGAAGAAGTCCAGCGGTTCTCTGATGCTCTACCTTAACCTGCTGACAGATCAAACACTGAGCAACAAACCAAGCTACAGCCCTGTTCATACCATGCCACTAGAAATGAAGCTTCAAATCTCGATACATGTTAGTTCCACCAGAATGGATAGAATACAAGGACTAATGAGCTTCCTCAAGCAACCTCTGACAAACTTCACCCTTAGGGACACACAACCGGGAACCAAAATGAAGCGAACCATCGGCATGAATAACCATGTCCGTTCTGGACCCAGACTCAACCTCAGCTCGAAAACCCTACAACTGCGCTTCACTAGCCTGAGCCTCCTTGATCTGATCAACAAGAGAAGACTGAAGCTAGAGCGCAAGACAACTCCGATCAGAACTCGGCAACAAAACCTCCAAATCCAACCTCCTTATCTGCTCATTGAGATCACTCTACTAAGTAAGAAACATAACTGTCTGTCTCCTGCTCAAAGCATCTGGCACCAAGTTTACTTTACCAGGATGGTATTGCAAACTGATGTCATAATCGGCCATAAGCTCCAACCATCGCCTTTGCCTCATGTTTAATTCCTTCTGGGTGAAAACATACTTGAGACTTTTGTGGTCTGTAAAGATCTCCATGCAGTCTCCAAGTAAATAATGTCTCCACAGCTTCAAAGCATAGATCACTACCACTAACTCCAAGTCATGAGTAAGATAGTTCTTTTCATGCGGCCTCAACTGCCTCGATGCATAGCAACGACACGGCCCTTCTGCATAAGAACTGCTCCAAGACCCTTACCAGAAGCATCACAGTGAATTACAAATCTGCCTGTACCATCTGGAATAGTCAACACAGGCACTGACGTCAATCTGTTCTTCAACTCAACAAAAGCCAAACCACACTCATCAGACCAACAGAACTTCTGATCCTTCCCAGTCAACTTAGTCAACAGCCTTGCTATCTTCAAAAAATCTTGAACGAATTTCCGATAATAGCGAGCCAAACCGAGAAAACTCCTGACTTCAGAAACTGACTTGGGAATAGGCCAATCCTTCACAGCCTCAACCTTGGCTGGATCCATAGAAAGACCATCGCCAGAAATAATGTGCCCCAAAAAAGAAACCTTGTCGAGCCAAAACTTGCACTTGCTGAGTTTTCCATAGAGCTGATTCTCTCTCAAAGTCTGCAGAACCACTCTAAGATGCTCAACATGATCTTCCCGATTGCGAGAATATACCAGAATGTCATTAATGAAGACCACCACAAATCTATCCAAGAACTGAGAGAAAACCCAGTTCATAAGACTCATGAATACAGCTGGCGCATTAGTAACCCCGAACGGCATCACAAGATACTCATACTGTCCGTATCTAGTCCTGAATGCAGTCTTCTATATATTAGCAGCCTTCACCTTGACTTGGTGATACCCAGAACGAAGATCCAACTTCAAGAAAACAGCAGCCCCACTCAACTGGTCGAATAAATCATTGATCCTAGGCAAAGAATACCAGTTCTTCACAGTAACACTATTTAGTTCCTGATAATCCACACACAGTCGGCGACTACCATCCTTCTTGTTGACAAAAAGGACCAGAGCACCCCAAGGTGAAACACTTGGTCTGATGAAATCCAAATCAAGAAGCTCTTGAAGCTACACCTTAAGCTCTGCTAGCTCAACTGGTGCCATCCTGTAGGGACTCTTCGATATCGGTGCCGTTCCAGGCTAAACATCAATACCGATCTCCACTTTCCTATCAGGGGGTAAGCCAGGAAACTCATCTGGAAAAAACATCCAAGAAATCCCGAACTACTAGAGGTGCAGCCTAACAGCCTGGGTGTAATTCCATCACACAATCCACCTGTTGAACTGCAGTCTTTGTTCAGCCAAGGAAAGACTCCCCGGCATGGAACTCAAATTCTGCTCGATCTAGAATTCTGAAAATAACTTTCTTGGCCTGGCAATCAATAATGGCATGGGCTTCACCCAACCAATCCATACCCAGAATAATGTCGAATCCCGAATTCCCAAGTATAATCAGGTTCGCTTTGAAATCTGCGTCCCTAATAACAACGGAACATTGCCTGCACTCACAGGAACAAATGATAACTCACCACCTGTCACAACGTTCCAAGCCTCAGACATGTTGCTACACTCCAAGTGTTGGCGAGCGACAAATTGTGAGGAGACAAAAGAATGGGTTGCCCCAGAATCAAAGAGAACACAAGTAGGAAAAGAGCAAACAAAGAAGACACCTAAGGAATCCAAAGACAAGGAGAAGGAAAGCAGAAAATCAAGGGTGAGGGGAAAAAAAAAATGCAGAAAAAAACAACAGAAGAAAAATAAAGCAAGACCAGAAGAGAGCAAATAAAGGAACAAAAGCGAAACCGAACAACAAAACAACAAAACAAAAATATACCTGCCATAACTCCTTCAGCTATTTGAGCATCTGCAGCAGTCAAGTTGAAGGCCGGACCTCTCCTCGGAGCAGCGGTCCTCTGATCGACAATTTGATGCTGAGGAGGAAGCGGAGGCCTAACTGGACCACGAGCTGGGCCTGCTTGCTGAATAGGACCCCTGGCTGGAAGAGTCACCTGTTGCTGCTGCAGACAATCATGTACTGAATGATCAGTGGCGGCACACCTAAAGCACCGGTAGTTGATGCACCAACAATTCTTATGCTCATGCCCAGACATCTAACAGAAGTTGCAAAAACCACCCTTCTAGAAACCAGCAGAAGGATACGGAGCTGTCCTGACCGGATGGGTTGGGACAGGCCTCCGAACAGGACCACCAGAAGGCCTAGTAGCAGAATGCGGAACATTCCGTGGAGAAGGAACCAAACCACCACGAGTCTGCTCCTGAACTCGAGCTACCTCAAGAGCTTCATCATAGGTACGCAACGGAGAGAGACAAGATGCCTCTTGATATCCTGCTCAAGCCCATTTGTGAATCTACGAGCCCTTTCCTCTTCGGTTGGCACAAGAACGGTAGCGAAGCGGCTAAGTCTAGTAAACTCGGCTGTGTACTCATTCACTGACCTGGAGCCCTGTTTCAAGAAGTCTATGTTACAACATTGTTTGAACAATTATGTAACAAAATTTCAAAATAGAATAATGACTAAACCTGTTTAGGGCCAAGAATTGCTGTTCCATCTCAACTCGAGTACTACTGGGGAAGAACTTCTCCGAGAATCCTCGAGTGAAAGTAGTCCAAGCAATAAGCCTCTCAAGTCGCTCGGACTCGGCCATCCACCAAATGTGAGCCAAATCCACCAGCTGGATGGAAACCACGTCCACCCTATCAGCCTCGGCAACACGTGCCACCAAGAGCAATCGCTCGGTCCGGATCAACCACTGTTCAGCCTCCAAAGGCATCTTAGTGCCAGAAAAACGGTTGGGATGCAGCCTCATAAAAGACGTAACTGTTCCTGAATGAGGCAGAAGATTTGCCTGCACAGGCACAATGGGAGGCAAAATCCGGACATCTTCAAGAGCAGCCATCACTAGATCACTGTGGTTTTGCTGCTGATTGATCAGCCACTCAAGCACAGCAGTGACGGCCTCAATCAGATCAGGCTGAGAAGAATTCTCACGAGCTATAGTCCGCACAAAAATCAAAACAATTAGCATCCAGAATCAAAGTTGATAATAATTCATTTACGCATGCATGGCTGGTGAAATATTGAGCCGATCCCAGTTCGAGCCAAGCTTGTCTAATATATTAGGAAACTAATACATTAGCCAAACCTGGGCTCTGATATCACTAAAAGCCTTGTCACGCCCCACTTCCCAAAAAGAATACAGAATACGGATACGCGACTCAACCCAGCGAATGATTTGCATCATCCATAAGCTGTTCAGAAATCTTTATAATATCTCACAAAATAATCAGAGTCGGAAGCAAAAGATTCAACCACACATAGAAAATTGAATTAATAAACCAACAGAATTTACATGAGACAAAAATGTATTAATCTCAAATAAATCAGATCTGAACAAGTCAAAAATCCTGGGTCACATCGACCAAATACAAAATAATCATCCAAGTACTCAAAATACATTATTCAAAGCAACAATAATAGTAATACTAATAAGCAAGAAATCTAGCACTAATATCTCATTTTGCCAATTTCGTAGGGCACCTGACCATCCTGATCTGCAATTAATAATTACAGGAGAAGGAAGGAGAAAACAGTTACCCGTCAATGCAAGTTATGGGCCACTTATAATGTAGGTGATATGGCTAAAAATGGGGGTAAATCGGAACCGTCCAAATCGGGCACGAATCTTGAAGCCCATTGGTAAAACGGTAATTTCACCTACCAATGGGTCAGAAGTGGGTACGGGTTCTCCTCCTCGAAGACCTGCTAACCCGCGAACGGATCTGCCTCAACTGGGTGCGGGTTTCAACCCGCAGTAAACCCGGTCCAGAAAGGATAGAATTAGGGTTTCTGATTAAATCTTAATCAACGGCCCTGATTCGTATCTATCCTTTCACTGGGGATTAGGGATTACATTCCTTATCTAACCACAGGGGGATTACATTCCTAATCTGATCCCAGCGGCGCCTATAAATACCCCCCATCCATCTCCATTAAGAGGTAATCAATCTTTTGCCAATTTACGCTCTTTCTTAATCATCCCTGATTACTGACTTGAGCGTCGGAGGGTGCGTCGCCGGGATCAACCCCGGTGTCTCGCACTTTTTGCAGGTGCACGGCGGGAGTCAGCGTCAAACTCTGGCGGAACAGGTAACAGGTTTGCTATTTAAAGTTTCCTAAGAATCCACAAATACTATCTGTTTGCCCCCACACCAGATTCAGTGGCAACAGATTGGCGCCGTCTGTGGGAAACAACGAGTAGCAGCCTCCCCTCTTCCCATTGGTCGGATCTTCTCCAGCCATGCCTCCTAGGAAAGCCAGATCCAGAGGGTCCAACCGAGGACCCAACCCCGATCAGCAACAGGAAGTTCCCCCTCAGCCCGCTCAACAGCAGGGGCAACCTTTTCCTCAAGCGGAGGAGCCACTCCAACAGGACCTGCCTGCTCCTCAGAATCAACAACCTCCTAAGGGTCCCAACCCTCAGAAACAACCTCTCCATCCACAATGCCCCTTCGGATTCTATGGCCTCCCATAATCCCCGAGCTTCCGACCTCCGCAACACCATCCTCAATCGGCAGAAGGATAAGGATCTTCGCTGCCGTCTGGATGATAAGCGGGCCCGAGAGGGAGCCTCCTGCTAACACCGTCCGGATGAGCGATCTCCTCACCGCCGAGACAACATAAGGTCCCATATCCAAAGGGGGCGGAGAGAATCCCCCGAGCATCACAGGAGAAGACCCCATTCCCCTGCCGGTCGGCACTATCCTAGGAACGATGAGGCACCTATCACTCGTGCCGAGTTCCAGCAGTTCCAAGCAACCGTCCTACAGGCTCTTAATCTCCGTCCCAACACCAATGCTCCACGGATCCCTTCTCCTCCTCTGGTCCGAAGTCCTCACCGACGGTCCCTAACTCATCTTCAAGCTCCTAGCAACCCCCGGCACATGCCCAGTCCTCGCCGCTCCAGGAGCTACCATCGTCGTAGCCCCCGCTCTCCCTCGTACGAAGACGAGTCTAGAGGCTCCCCAGATTACCGTCGAAGGGACGACGCCGTCTACCGCCGTCTCCACGAAATGGAGAGGCGCTTGGGTCAGTTAGACCGAGAAGAGGAGCCTAGAGGAAGGACCCTTCGTCCTAGTAGACCTCCTTTTTCCCGAACCATAATGGATGCACCTGTACCGATCAGCTTCAAGCCTTCTCAATTTGAGACTTATTCCGGGGAAGCTGACCCCGTCGATCACATCGAAAGCTTCAAGACCCTCATGCTCATCCATCAAGCTTCCGATGCCCTGCTCTGCAAAACCTTCCCCGCAACTCTCAAGGGCCCAGCTCGAGAATGGTACTCTCGCCTTGCCCCTTCCTCAATATTCTCCTTCGAGCAATTTGAGACACTCTTCGTCACCCACTTCGTGAGTAGCCGCAGAACTGAGAAGACCAGCATTTCGCTACTCTACCTCCACCAGAAGAAGGGTGAGAAGTTGAGAGACTATGTGAAAAGGTTCACGGCTGAAGCCAGGTCCATAGCATCCCTCGACCAGTCGGTCGCTGCAGCAGCATTTCAATCCAACGTCCTCAACTCCAGCCTTCGCTCCTCCCTCAACAAGAAGCCCCCACAGAACTTCTCTGGCCTCCTCATCCGCAGTGAAAAGTATATTCGGGCTGAAGAAGCTGAGCACCGCCCCAACTTGGAGGGGTCTTCCTCTGGGTATAAGAGAAAGGGAACAGAAGAGGAAGGAGCCAAGAAGCTCCAGAAGGATAATGCCGGCCAGCGCCGACCTCCCCCCAGATTCGAGAAATTTACTCCTCTCACCACCAATGTCTCCACCATTCTAATGGAAGTAGAGAAGGAGGAGATCATACCTCCTGCTCCGAGGATGAACACCCCCGCCAAGAAGAGGGATAAAGAGAAGTGGTGCCGTTATCACCGGGACCATGGCCACGACACCAATGATTGTTGGGCCTTGAAGAATGAGATAGAAGCCCTCATCCAGAGGGGGCAGCTGATCAGGTTCGTAAGAAAGGACCAAGCCGACCTTCCTCCCCCGCCTCGGGGGGCTAACAAGCGTCCTGAATGCGATGAAACTCCCGACTTCGAAGAGGAGCATGTCCTACACCTCATTCATGGGGGCCCAATGGGGGGCTCCTCAAACTCCTCTCGAAAGGCGTTCATTAGGGAAGTCAATTCGGTTCGCGCCACCCCTCCTCCTAAAGGGCTCGGAGTGCCCGTCACATTCTCGGACGAAGATCTTGAAGGTGTCTGCACCCCCCATTGTGACGCACGCATCATCAATCTCCATATGGCGAACTTCAAAGTAGAGAGGATCCTAGTGGACAATGGTAGCTCCGTTAACATCCTCTTCCTCGCCGCTTTCAAAGGCCTCAAGCTCTCCCGAGATAGACTCAAGCCCGCCGGCTACACACTCCATGGGTTCACGGGAGTGCCAGTGACTATTGAAGGGGTGATCACCCTCGACATAACCGCTGGTAAAACTCCTACTACCCGAACGGAGTCGATGGATTTTATGGTTGTAGATGTCCCTGCAGCTTACAACGTCATTTTGGGTCGGCCCGGCCTTGCGGCCCTTGAAGCCGTTCTCTCCGCCTATCACCTCAAGATGAAGTTTCCCACTCGGGCCGGAGTAGGGAAAGTAAAAGGCAATCAGGAAACGGCCTGCAAGTGCTACATGACCTCTACCCTCGGTCCGGTCCTTTCCCTGGAAACTCTGGAAATCCCCTAAGATGCTTCCCAACCGACGTCCGAGCCAGTGGATGAAATAAAGGAAGTGCTCTTCTCTGAGCAGGATCCAACCCGAAAGTTCTTTATTAGCAAGACCCTCCCATCCGCTCTATGCTCAGACATAGTCCAGTGCATCTGAAGGAACCGAGACCTCTTTGCTTGGTCATCAGCAGACATGCCCGGGATTTCCGAAGAGCTCTTGGTCCAGCACCTCAGCATTGCTCCGGGGTCCAAACCGGTTCAACAGAAGAGGCGCAAGTTCTCCCCCGAGCGCCAGCTAGCTATAAAAGAGGAGGTGGACAAGCTCTTGAAGGCCCGGTTCATACAAGAGGTGAACTATCCCGAGTGGTTGTCGAATGTAGTAATGGTGAAGAAGTCCAATGGGACTTGGAGGATTTGTATCGATTTTACCGATCTCAACAAGGCTTGCCCCAAGGATCCCTTCCCTCTTCCGAGTATTGACACTCTGATCGACGCCACTTCGGGTCATGAACTCCTCAGCTTCATGGATGCCTTCTCAGGCTACAACCAGATCCGGATGTTCCCTCTGGACATCCCGAAGACCTCATTCGTGACCGACCAGGGCCTCTACTGCTACAGGGTTATGCCCTTCGGTTTGAAGAATGCAGGCGCAACATATCAACGCCTCGTCAACAAGGTTCTCCAAGCTCAAATCGGCCGGAATATGAAGGTATATATTGACGACATGCTTGTAAAAGGCATCTGAGGAGCCGATCATGTGACTGACCTACAGGAGGCGTTTGACGTTCTGAGAAAGCACAACATGAGACTCAATCCGAACAAGTGTGCGTTCGGTGTCTCGTTAGGAAAGTTCCTCGGCTTCATGGTCAGCCAACGAGGGATTGAAGCCAACCCTGAAAAAATCAAGGCCATATTGGACATGGCCCCTCCCAAGAATGTTAAGGAAGTTCAGAGGCTAACAGGCCGCCTAGCCGCCATAGGGTGTTTTCTCTCGAAGTCCGGGGAGAAATGCCTCCCCTTCTTCAAGGCCCTCAGGGGGGCTAAAGGTTTCGAATAGGGTCAGCAGCTACAGGAGTCGTTCGAACAGCTCAAGGCTTATCTCGTCAACCCTCCTCTCCTCGGCAAACCCATTCCTGGTGAACCCCTTTACCTCTACCTGGCAGCCTCCGAGCAGACCCTCAGCGCCGTTTTAGTAAGGGAAGAAGACCGGGCTCAAAAGTCCATCTACTATGTGAGCAAAGTACTTCAGGATGCCGAGCTCCGCTACCCGAGGATAGAAAAGATGGCTTATGCCCTGGTGATGGCCGCGAGAAAGCTTCGCCCGTATTTTCAGTCCCATTCGGTGGTCGTTCTTACCGACCAACCGCTGAAGCAAGTGCTCCACAAGCCAGAGACCTCGGGTCGCCTTATGAAGTGGTCTATCGAGCTGAGCCAGCAAGATATAACATATCAGCCTCGGACAGCGATCAAGGCTCAGGCCTTAGCAAAATTTATAGTTGAAAGTACCATCCCCGAGTTCAGCCAAGCAATGAAGGGACCACCTGTCTGGTCAGTTTATGTGGATGGGTCCTCCTGTAATGAGGGAAGTGAAGCCGGGGTCATTCTGGCAGGCCCAGATGACTTCATCCTCCAATAATCCCTCCGTATCAACTTCAAGGCCTCTAACAACGAAGCAGAATACGAGGCACTCATAGCCGGCCTTGGAATGGCCCGCAATGCAGGGGCGCAACACCTCCGGACCTTTAGCGACTCTCAGCTGGTCGTAAATCAGGTCCTCGGCGAGTATGAAGCACGGGATGACCGAATGGTTAAGTACTTAGCCAAGGTCAAGAGCCTCATGGCACTATTTGAAGAAGCCCTCATCCAACGAATCCCCCGGGAAGAAAATGCCCATGCCGATGCCCTCTCCAAGCTAGCCTCTTCCTCCCTCCAAGGTCTCGAGCAGACCGTCTTGATAGAGGTCCTCCTGAAGCCAAGTATAGAGGATGAAACATCCGACTCTATGGAGTCGCTGCCAGTCCTGTTTGAAGATAACTGGATGAAACCCATTGTCGAATTCTTAAGGGACGGGCTCCTACCCGAAGATCCTAAGGAGGCTCGGAGAGTCAGAACCCGAGCCGAGCGATACACACTGATCGGAGACATCCTATATAAACGATCCTTCACACAGGTAGACGGCAGGCCATACTTGAGATGCCTTTCCCCAGAGCAAGCCGAATACGCCCTGTAAGAACTTCACGAGGGCATCGGCGAGGCACATTCAGGGTCCAGGTCCCTAGCCCGCAAAGTGTTGAATTACGGATATTTCTGGCCCACTCTCCTACGAGATACCGAACGACACGTTCGGCAATGCAGCTCTTATCAGAAGTACTCCGACATCCGATGCCTCCCACAAGCTCCACTCGCTTCCCTATCAAGTCCAATCCCTTTCGCAATGTGGGGGATGGATTTACTAGGGCCATTTCCACCGGCTCCCGGCCAGTTCAAATTCTTAGTCGTGGCAATCGACTACTTCTCAAAATGGATAGAGGCCGATCCCTTGGCCACGATCACTGAGAACAAGGTCGTTCAGTTCTTTTGGAAGAATGTCATCTGCCGATTCGGGGTCCTTCGGTTCCTCATAACAGACAACGGAACCCAGTTCACGGGGGCTGCCTTCCAAGCTCTATGTGAAGACCTCACCATCCAACACCGATTCTCCTCCGTTTCCCATCCCCAGTCGAATGGCTAAGTCGAGAATGCTAACCGACAGATCCTCTCCGGCATTAAGAAGAGGTTGGATAAATGTTCTAAAGGCTTGTGGGTCGATCAGCTCCCCAACGTGCTGTGGAACTACTGCACCACAAAACGGACCCCCACCGGCGAGTCCCCATTCAACCTCACCTATGGGTCCGAAGCCATGATCCCCCTAGAGGTTGGAATACCTTCTCCCCGTCTAATGGCTTATGAAGAAGAACAGAATGCCAGAGAGCTCCGAGCGAATCAAGACCTTATTGACGAGATCCGAGAAAGAGCTGCCATTCGTCAACAAAGCTACCGAAGAAGGATCGAGTTGGCATACAATAAGAGAGTCCGTCCTACCAACCTCAAAGAAGGGGACTTGGTCCTCAGAAAGTTAGCCATCTCCTTTCCTGGTCAAAAGAGTAAACTGGCTCCAAATTGGGAGGGACCTTACAAGATCGTTAGGGTAGTTCGGCCCGGGATGTACAAACTAGAAGACCTCGAAGGCAGGGAGATCCCCAGGACCTGGAATGCCGACCATCTCCTGAAATACCAAGAAAGAGCACCAACGCCTCTCTAAGTATTCTGGGATGTCGAACCGTTCCTCTCCTATTACTTGTTTTGCTTTTCTTTTATTTTCTCTCTTGTAATAACGGCTCGCAACTTTAGAAGCAGCCAACTATTAGTCATTAATAAAGAAAGCTTTTTCATATTTTACTATTGTTTACATCTCTCTGCTTTTACTCTTCACTCTAACGATGGTTCGGAGTCCAACACTTGGCTTGATTCTACTTCGCAAGTTCGCTCCTAAGCGAGCTAGAAGTAGTTCGATATTCGGAATTGCTCCCACAACCGTTGAACAACTCTAACGATGGTTCAGAGTCCAACACTTGGCTCGATTCTACTTCGCAAGTTCGCTCCTAAGCGAGCTAGAAGTAGTTCGCCATTCGGAATTGCTCCCACAACTGTTGAACAACTCTAACGATGGTTCGGAGTCCAACACTTGGCTCGATTCTACTTCGCAAGTTCGCTCCTAAGCGAGCTAGAAGTAGTTCGCCATTCGGAATTGCTCCCACAACCGTTGAACAACTCTAACGATGGTTCGGAGTCCAACACTTGGCTCGATTCTACTTCGCAAGTTCGCTCCTAAGCGAGCTAGAAGTAGTTCGCCATTCGGAATTGCTCCCACAACCGTTCGACAACTCTAACGATGGTTCGGAGTCCAACACTTGGCTCGATTCTACTTCGCAAGTTCGCTCCTAAGCGAGCTAGAAGTAGTTCGCCATTCGGAATTGCTCCCACAACCATTGAACAACTCTAACGATGGTTCGGAGTCCAACACTCGTTGCGTTTCTACTTCGCAAGTTCGCTCCTAAGCGAGCTAGAAGTAGTTCGCCATTCGGAATTGCTCCCACAACCGTTGAACAACTCTAACGATGGTTCGGAGTCTAACACTCGGCTCGATTCTACTTCGCAAGTTCGCTCCTAAGCGAGCTAGAAGTAGTTCGCCATTTAGAATTGCTCCCACAACCGTTGAACAACTCTAACGATGGTTCGGAGTCCAACACTTGGCTCGATTCTACTTCGCAAGTTCGCTCCTAAGCGAGCTAGAAGTAGTTCGCCATTCGGAATTGCTCCAACAACCGTTGAACAACTCTAACGATGGTTCGGAGTCCAACACTTGGCTCGATTCTACTTCGCAAGTTCGCTCCTAAGCGAGCTAGAAGTAGTTCGCCATTCGGAATTGCTCCCACAACCGCTGAACAACTCTAACGATGGTTCGGAGGTCGGTGCCCCTGGCCGAACGCTCGCAGTGCCGACCCCCAAACGAGCGGAAGTCCCGCTCCGGGACCTCGGCACAATAGACACAGTCACAAACAAAGTAACCACACAGAGCAACGAAAAACGTACAAGTCTAAGAAAGAAATATTATTAAGAGTTGGGACGCAGTACAAGGCGGCTCTTCCATACAACAAGATTACAAGGCGTTAAAAAGCAAAAATTACAATGCCGACTTGTTACACTTAGGCTAAATATAAAGACTTCAAAAAAAAAAAAATCTTCAACGCCACCGTGGCGCAGGGATGTTCCGCTTCAAGGACACTCGAGGGCGGCAACGTTTACCTCCGGAACTCGACCCCAAACCAGCGAATTGAGATGTGTCCTCGGCGCTGCTCCTAACAGCCGCTCCGACGGACGCTCCGCTCGATGAAATGGCAACAGCACTTTGTGCGTCCCCGGGACTAGGTTGGCCGATGGGCGAACGGGTTGCGAGCTCATAAAATGAAATGCCACGCTCGCTCTCCGCGCGAGTACATGAAGTGCTCCTGATGTTGATTGGCCCCGAACGCAGTTTGGGGCGAGCCACCTTCGTCTCCCGCTCTGAGATCCGCTCCCTCAGAGAGTCGTCTTTTACATTGACCTCGAAGCGAGGAGGTATTGCGGAGTCCGGCAAGCCAGAGCGACTGGCTTTAAGATGGCGGAGATGAGTGACTTCGATGCTCTTGTCCACCGTGGCTCTCTTCAGCGCGTCGACCTCGACTGTCAGTTCGCCACACTCGGTCGTCAGTTTTCAAGAATTGCCGAACTTGCCGAACTTCTACACTTAGCCAAATTTCAAACACATTGCCGAACTTCTACACTTAGCCAAATTTCAAGAATTTTTTAGAAAAGATAGATAGACGCAAAGTCGAGCCCAAAAAGATGTTTTCATTCATTACAAAAAAAAAACAGCGGTGGCCAGTCCGCGATTAGGCATTACACTTAAAGACAAAAAGAAGAAAAGAAGAAACAAGCAAGGTCAGGGCGCGACCTCTTTCTCGAGGCAGCGAGAATGGGTAGGGGTCGACATCCCTGAAGGGGTCACCGCTGCCAGAGGGGTCACCACAGACCCCTGGACCTCGGCAACAACCTTGACCTCAGGCTCGACCTCATCCTCCCCCTCTTCTTCTTCTTCTCCCTCCGACTCGGGGTCGAAGTCTTCAACGTGGCCCGAGAACAACCTCCATCCCGAGCAGTCCACGTCAGGGTATGCCTTCGTCACCCGAGCGAGGGCTTCGGCGTAGGCTTTGGCCATGTTCTGGGCGTGGAAACCTTGCGCCTTCACCATGGTCGCGTCCTCCGCCTCCTTCATCCCGGCAGCCTTGGCCTCTACCACTTCGGCCAACTGTTTGGCCGCCTCCTCTTTCTGGCGAAGAAGGTCGCCCTCCAGCTTCACGACCTGACCCTCGAGGTACTCGACCCTCAGCTTGTCGAGCTTATTCCCCATCCGGGCCTTCTCCTTCCGAGCTTGGTCGGACTCCTGCTTCAACTCCTTCTCCAGAGCTGTCAACCTCTCCATGAGGTGACCAAAATGGACGATGATCTGCGACAAGGGAAGAGGTATTAAAAGAGTTAGAGAAATCAGACCTAAAGGGAATCACTGACAGCAAAAATTCAACACTTACTGAGACCGCCGAGCGAGCAATCTCGATGACGACATTGCCTTCTTGCTCGGCCTCCATGGCGGCCCGATCCTTCGGCGTCGCCAGGTACTTGACTGCCTGCATGCTCGCCAAGGAATTGCTGAGGAAGCCGTCATGTTTCCGAACCTGCCAGTCCGGAACATGAATCCTTTTGTGCTCCTCGGTCAGGAGCTCCTCGGCCACCACTGTCAACGGGGGGGGGGGGGGGGGTCGACATCCTGAGGGCTGCGGAAATGGGGAACTCGCCGGCCCCGGTTGACGCCGAGGCACCTCCATCGGCAGCGGCCCGGCTTCCAAGGGTCTCCACCTCCTCGACCACCTCCGTGACCCTCGGAGTCTTCGTGGTCAGCAACTTGGTGGCCACCCTCTTGCGCTTCTTCGGCGCCTTGCTAGCAAGACCAGCCCTAAAAGCCAACACTACTTCGTAGTCCATCGCCTTTGCATTAAAAACAAAGTTTGTTAGCACGATACTAGCCCTAAAAAGTGAAGTATGAAAAACAAAGCACGGAAACATAAGAGAAGCTGCGTACTAGGATCTACGCGGCAGAGCCCTCCCCTGAACAAGACATCCTCGGTCAGCTCCTTCCAATCATACTTCGGCCGATCGAGAAGTGTCCGAACTGCCTCTTCTTCTTCAGGGCCAAGCTTGGGTAGCGCCTTCAACCTCTTCGGCACCTCTTCCACCCAACTGGAAGGGATAGGCCAGGCCTCCGCACTCCGCACTATCAAGAACTTTTCATGCCAGTGCTTGATGGAGTCAGGGCATATAACGAGCCTACCGCCATTCCTCGGAGCCAAATAGTACCGGAACTCCGACCGGTTCCCTTGATGAAGCCGATAGATCGTCCGAAGTACATTCAGCTCCGGTTCGATCCTAGCGGCTTGGCAGTGAAGTACGAAACCATTTATGACTCTCCATGCATTCAGCATAAGTTGGATGGGGCTGACCCCAAACCACCTCAGATTGAGGATTGCGAACGGATGGAGAGGTAGTCGAGCCCCGGCGATAAAGGCATCAACCGGCTAGTAACACATAGTCACTGGTAGCGGCGAGTTGGCCCTAACCCCGGGTCCCGACAGCATAAGTTCGTATTCCTCCGGGATTTGGAAACAATCCCGGATCACTGCCAGGTCTTTTTCGCGGAGGATCGACACCGTCTCATCCGACTCGGTCGTCTCACTCGCCGCGTTCTCCTCAAAGGTCCTCCTTCTCCCGTGAACAATACGCTCGGCATGCTCCTCTGGAAGTTCTCGAACTCTGTGGAGCCCAGTCAGTTGCCCCGGCAATCTTCCAAACTCCCCCATACGCTTCGGCTCTTCCACGATCGAATCTTTGCCATACACCTTCTTGCCTTTATCTGGAGTGCAGGCTTCGACAACTTCAAGGGAGGGCTCGGACCAAGAAGAAGACGACTCGGAGACAGAGGGAAGAGACATATTTATACTTGGAAAGGGACTAATTATAAATTACCTTAAAAAAGTGCTGTCGGAAACTTCACCGGAAAACAGACGACGATCACCGGAAGCACTCGCTTAGCACAAATAACCGCCTGAGTAAAAGAGAGGAGAAGTAAAAAATGAGAGAGGGGGGTGAGGTTTTATAGAGCGAGGTGTGCCAAACGAGGTTAATGGGCCCATACTGCCGGCCCATTCACGCAAAACGACAAAAGCGACCTAAACCGTCGCCGTGTTTGCCACGCCTAGCCGTACATCGCATTAATTACTGTCCCATCTGACAGAAGCTCAGAGGTCACTGCATTAAATGAGCATCTTATCCATCAGAGCTGTCAGAAGTTCAGAAGCCATCACATTTAATGGCTGCCACGTCTACCAGGAGCGCAGAAGCCACTAACTCCGCAAGGCGTGCTCCGCCAAAAACGACAAGTCTTGGACCTCGGCACCAGCTGCCGAGCGTTCTTGACACCAACCATGTTAGATGGAAAAGTTGGGGTTCGGCACCCGCTGCCGAGCGCTCTTGACACCGACCATATTACATGGAAAAGTTGGACCTCGGCACCAGCTGCCAAGCATTCTTGACACCGACCATGTTACATGGAAAAGTTGGGGTTTGGCACCCGCTGCCGAGCGTTCTTGACACCGACCATATTACATGAAAAGTTGGACCTCGGCACCAGCTGCCGAGCGCTCTTGACACCGACCATGTTACATGGAAAAGTTGAGGTTCGGCACCCGCTGCCGAGCGCTCTTGACACCAACCATGTTACATGAAAAGTTGGACCTCGGCACCAGCTGCCGAGCGCTCTTGACACCGACCATGTTACATGGAAAGTTGGACCTCGGCACCAGTTGCCGAGCGTTCTTGACACCGACCATGTCACATGGAAAGTTGGGGTTCGGCACCAGCTGCCGAGTGCTCTTGACACCGACCATGTTACATGGAAAGTTGGACCTCGGCACCAGCTGCCGAGCGTTCTTGACACCGACCATGTTACATGGAAAATTGGGGTTCAGCACCAGCTGCCGAGCGCTTTTGACACCGACCATGTTACACGGAAATTGGGGTTCGGCACCAGCTGCCGAGCGCTCTTGACACCAACCATGTTACATGGAAAATTGGGGTTCGGCACCAGCTGCCGAGCGCTCTTGACACCGACCATGTTACATGGAAAAAGCTACCTCGGACCTCGCCGAACTCCCTCTCAGCGCTCACAACCTAGCCGAGGTGCCTCTGTTCTTCGGAAGAAGGTGCCGAACCACCTACGGACTTCGGCCTCCTTGGTAGCGAGCGCTCGAAGGGGTCGGTGATGTGATACAAGCATGTAGGCCGCACAACGAAGGAAAACGACCGAGCCATTCGCCAAAAAATTGCGAAAAAAAAATAATTAAAAATTCGGGAAGTTAAGGAAGAACTCCTGGAAAATAATTATAAAGTTGGGGAAACGTTTCCTAATCCCCAAACAAGTAATTATTGCCAAGAACAAACTTTTAAAACCCCCGAACGACGAATTGGCACTTCGCAAAGATAAACGAAAACACCGCATGATCCGAAGAACTCAGGAGAAACTCAAAGTGCAACCAACTTGAAAAATCACCGCACTACCTTCTTCAAAGAGTCAAAACCTTCCATTTGGACTCCGATACAACTCCACTAGCCATTGAAACAGTAAAACTATTCCTCAAAGGCTGATCAAACTCAGTCTTCGGGAGTGGGGGGCTCGTGATATTGCTAAAAATGGGGGTAAATCGGAACCGTCCAAATCGGGCACGAATCTTGAAGCCCAGGGGTAAAACGGTAATTTCACCTACCAATGGGTCCGAAGTGGGTACGGGTTCTCCTCCTCGAAGACCTGCTAACCCGCGAACGGATCTGCCTCAACTGGGTGCGGGTTTCAACCCGCAGTAAACCCGGTCCAGAAAGGATAGAATTAGGGTTTCTGATTAAATCTTAATCAACGGCCCTGATTCGTATCTATCCTTTCACTGGGGATTAGGGATTACATTCCTTATCTAACCACAGGGGGATTACATTCCTAATCTGATCCCAGCGGCGCCTATAAATACCCCCCATTCATCTCCATTAAGAGGTAATCAATCTTTTGCCAATTTACGCTCTTTTTTAATCATCCCTGATTACTGACTTGAGCGTCGGAGGGTGCGTCGCCAGGATCAATCCCGGTGTCTCGCACTTTTTGCAGGTGCACGGCGGGAGTCAGCGTCAAACTCCGGCGAAATAGGTAACAGGTTTGCTATTCAAAGTTTCCTAAGAATCCACAAATACTATCTGTTTGCCCCCACACCAGATTCAGCGGCAACAGTAGGATACAAGTACATGGAATAATCAAATCTAAAATAACAGCGGAAATAAATATAGCATGGTATAACGCATCAACAGTAATAATTAGCATGAGTCAGTAAAACAAAGTCAACTAGCATGGTATACTAACAGTACAAATGAATGTGTCAAGTATAGTGTCATATGGCAACTAACAGTATCCAGTAACAGTAAACTCAGTATACCAGTGTAACAGTATAACAGTATCAGTCCGGTAGTATCAGTCTTATATTCTTACAGTCTTGTGTGTATTACTAGCTAGGTAGCACTTCATGCGCACCAAAATATAACACATGGTTGGTACAACAAACAGTTCCGTTTTTAGATTTTATAGTAGACCATAATGGGGCAGTGCACTCAGGTATCAGTAACACTAAAAATAACAGTAACAGTAGCAGTGTAACCCCCGTTTTCCAAAAATATATTTTTGTATATTTTCTGCATTTTAAAAATTTTTCTAAATTAGTTTTTCCGCTTTCAAATTCTTTTTGTCAAAATGTATTATTGGATTTTCTATTAAAATCTATTTTCGATCAATAATTGTAATAGTAACTATTTTCTATGATTTTATATGTTAATGCAATTACTATTAGTGTTATTATTATTAATATTAATTTTAATGGTACTATGTTCATTATTATTATTAGTATTCTATAAAATCCAAACTTTGTATTTTTATTTGTTATTTTAATTATTTAGTTATTTATTTGTTTATTTATTTAATTATTTAATTAATTATTTATTTATTAATCTCCAAACCCATTTAAAAACCCTTTAAACCTTTAACTACCCATTTATTACTTTCCTATTACTGTTATTTCCTACACCTAATATCTACCCAACCCGTTTCATCCCATCCCCAACTACTTAACTACCCATTTAATCTATATATCCCTATTACCCATTTACCTTAATTAATACCCAACCCATACCCAGTATACCTTTCCTTTCTATTAATCTACTACCTATTGCCTTATATGTATTTCCTATTAAACCTACCAATGCCCAACCGACCTATACCACCCATGCACACCCGGCCCTTTCCTTCCCCCCTGGCCGTCAATTACACCCTCCCCATCTTTCTCTAACCCTATTTTTCTTATACACTATATATACTCTTGTTTATGTGTTCAACCCAAAAAAAAAAAAAAAAAGAAAAAAAAAAACTAACTGCATATTCTTTTTTTTTCCCAAACCCTTGCATCCGTGCTTCATCTCTCCCGCTTCCTCTCCATCTGCCGTCTCGCGCTCTCGTACCCTTGGATTTTTATTGCGCATGCTCGAGTGCGCGTGTGGATCGTTCGTGAGTTCGTGGATTTTCGTTCGCGGGAATTTCTCCTACTTTTGATTTGCGGCATTTTTCATCTCCAAACCAAGACAAGTAACATGTACTACAATTCATTAGTTTGATACAAGTGAAAAAGTTCACCTATAGTGTTGTTGGGTCTAGAGACAACCAAAGATTGTGTTTTCCTTGATGGGTTTTGTCTCTATTGTGTTAATTTGGCCATAAATGACTTATGACACCAATTGTGATAGGAGTAACCTAGATTTTACCCAAACTTGATTTTGTTCGTGTATGTGACAAATTGCATGTTATGTGTTCGATTGACTGTCCATGTGAGAATAATTAGGCTTGGACATGTTAGGATCCCTAAAACATGATATTTAGATGTTTGGCCGGTTGTATTTCAAATTTGGTTATGTTTGGAGCAATATTGTGGAAGTTATAGTGTTTTTGAGTAGAGACGTGAAATCTGTAACTTGCTGCCTGTTCGGTTTCATTTGCTGTTTTCACCCATACTACAGTCCGAATTTGGACTTCGAAATTAAAAGTGAATTGTAGATAATTGTGTCTATTTTCAAACCCCACTGTTTTTACCTGATTTGGAGTTCGTATGATAGAGATATGATAGTTTTGATACAGGCGTGTCGATAGATTCCAGATTCTATTTTGTGTAAATTTTGTTAACAATTTATTTTCAAGAACTAGGCTATACATAATATCTTGGTATAATATTTTGCTCAGTGTTTTCTTATGATACTAGGGACTACCCAGATTTTTGTTGTATTTTAAAGATGAGTTTTAGGTAGTGTTTCATATTATTTTCTAAAATCATCTTGTGTTGTAATTTGCGTGCTGTTCTATATTGAATGCAGTTTTCCCTATAATTCCTTATGTTTTATGAAAATTATTTGTGAGATATGAAAGTTGGAAAAATCTATCTATTTTCACTTTGTTTTTGCGGAATTGGATTTCGATTCACTGATTGCGAGAAATTCTAGTTTTCGTACAACAGTGTTGAGAAATTCCAGATTCGTCAAACAATATTTTTGTGTTGTTTCTTATTTTTGATGACTTATCTATACTTACTGGAATATTATGAAACTTGTTATTTTGAGTCTATACCTATAGGGGATTACCCCATATTTTTCGTGAAATTATTTGCTGTATTTTTATGCTCTTTTTATGCTTTTGAAGTCGTTCCCCTGTTTTCTGGCTGAACCTAAATTCTGTGTTCAAATCAGTTTTGAGTTGAGATGTTGTGAACTAGTATGTGACTTAATTATACTCGTTGGATACGTGTGGATGTCTAGTTTCCAGATCCATTGACGGATCTTGATTTTCATGTCTGTAGCTCTTAGAATCACTGTTTTACTACTGCTTGGTTTTGCTGTCCTGATTATGAACCTAGACTATTTTGCTCGTATATGTGAACGTATATCATCCATGCATGCTGATTTGTTAACCTGAACCTAAACCTGATTATACCATATTTATTTGACACTATTTCGCACACATTCATGTCCGTTGGATAACAATAATAAAAGTAATCAAGCCGGGGTTTAAGGGAACGATCGATTAGTGGATAATTCAGAAACGTGTACTCGGAAGGGGACCCGTGTTTCCCATACTTGTTGCCACTTGTTCTTGAATACATGACTCGTGCTTGATACCTATTGCCACCTGTTCATGACTACATGACTCGTGCTTGATACTTGTTGCCACCTGTTCATGACTACATGACTCGTGTTTGATACTTGTTGCCACCTGTTCATGACTACATGACTCGTGCTTGATACCTGCTGCCACTTGTTCACGTTTACGTGACTCGTGCTTGATACATGTTACTTGACTTGTTCCTGAGTATACTACCCTCTATGGTCACTATGAAATCTAAAGCGGAAATGTTGTGTTGTAGCAATTATGTGGTGTGGGCGGCATGTCGTGCTACCTAGATAGTAATCACACAAGATTTGAACTTAATACTCGAACATGATACATGAGACGTGACTACATGAAACTTGAAACGTGATACATGATACATGATTACACGACACTTGACACTTGATGCATGTTATAGGATACTTGTTTGCTTAACACTTAATTTATGCCGTGTACACTTGACACAATTACCATGCTAGTTTGTCTAGGTTGACATCATACCTATACCATGTACTAGTTAGTTTTCCCTATTCCATGTGCTTGTATCCTACTCTATTTGTGATCCGCAACTTAGAATTGACGGGTACTTGTGTTTTCTCTTTTTCTCTTTCCTGCATTCGTTGTATTGCAGATTTTGAAGGACAGGTTCCAGACGGGATTGGTGACATGATGTACTAGATGCTGGATATTCTATTTATTATTATTATTTCTTGTAGTTTGCTTAAACAATAAGTGTATTCATGTATTTGGATTTATTCTTGTATTTGGGCAATGTGACCCAGGATTATTTGTGTATTTCAGATAATGACTATTTGAGATTAATATATTTTATTTCAAGTATTCTTGTTGGTATTTGGTTCATATGTGCATGTGGTTGACTTTTCTGGCTTCCGACTCTGATTATATTGTGATATGTTGTAAAGAATTCCTGAACAGCTTATGGATGATGGAAATCATTTTCTGGGCTTTTGTTACGTACTCGTATTCCGTATTTTTGGGAAGCGGGACGTGACAAGCATTAAAAGTAACAGTAACAGTAACAGTATGGAACACTAGTTCCCTTCGAAGTACACGTTTCCATATTTTCCACTACTAGATATTCCCTTAAGAAACCCCGACTTAATCACTTTTATTATGGTTATCAATAGACATGATAGTGCATGAAATAGTATCAAACTATCATGGTATAATCAGTATTTGGTTAAGGGAAACAAATAAATATGCATAGATAATATACGGTCACATAAACTAGCAAGACAGTGTATGTTCATATGCAGCACAACATGATAGTACAGTACTAAAACAGTGATTTCCGTTACTACAGAAATTCAAATCTAAATCTGTCAAAGAATCTGGAAAATAGACTTCCACAGGAATCCATAGATTATATATAAGTTATATATTATTTCAAAAAATCATAACTCAAAACTGATTTGAATCCAAAAAATATGTTCAGCCATAAATCAGTAAATCATATTTAATGATAGGAAAACATCATTAAAACTCCTCAAATAAATCCAGCAAAAATCGGGGGTAATCCCCTATATGTCTAGTATCAAAATATAAAGTTTCATAATATTCCAGTGAAATTAGGTCAGTCAACAAAAATCATAAAATATCAAGAAACGATAGTTTGGCAAATCTGAAATTCCCAACACTGCTGTACGAAAACTATAATATCTCGTAAACCGTGACACGAAATCCAAATCCGTCAAAGGGAGATGAAATTAGACAAAGTAAGCTAACTTTCATATTCCATAAATATTTTCCATACAGTAAAAGGAAATAGGGTGAAAATACAATTCTTTACAGAACAGCCAGCAAAATATAGCAAGTATAGCTTTAATAAACAAGCATGAAACGGCATATAAAACTCATCAATAAAATCTACCAAAATTCTAGGTAATCCCTAGATAGGTATAGAATTACTGTGCAAAGGTTCAGATCAAAATAATATATTTAGAACTAGTATCAAAATAATTTAATCATCAAAATCCTCAAGAAACGAAATCTGGAAATAGAATACACCTCTGTAGTAAAACAATCATATCTCACACATACGAAAACAAAATCGATCTAGGTCAGAGAGTTTGGATAGAATACAGATTTCTCTACAATTCATGTCTAACACAAAAATTACGAATTCTGACCTTAAAAGGGTCTAAGATACAAATCAAAACTGATCATTGACAAATATAGATTTTCTCTTGAAAACAAAACCAACATAAACCACGCGAAACTCGTTCCAATCACAATCAAACTTGGTATAGAGTCTACTAAGTGTCCAAATATCATGAAATAGAGTATATAACATATTCACAACCATCATATCACATGGATCTCATCAAAAACATAATTTTAACTAATTATCTCACATATATGAATAGATCAAGAATGGTCAAACCTAGTTGTTTTCATGTCGATTTTTGTGTCGTGAGCCAACTACGGTCAATAGCACAAAGCCCATCAAAGATAACACACACACGAGTTGTCTCTAGAACCCAACTACACTATAAGCGGTATTTTTGACTTGTATCATACAAAGCAATTTGAGTACAAGTTACTTGCCTTAACCGAAGACGAAAATGAAGGACACCAACAATAACGGGAACAGATCCCAGTAACGAACAAATCGATGAACAATCCACGAACCGAAATAACCCACGTGCAAATCGCGTGCACGTGCAAAGGCGAAGCAAGAGAGAGAGTGTCGGGCAGCTGCTTTTTGGCTGCCGGCTGCTGCTCCTGGTCGATGCCGGCGGACAGCTAAGGGGGGAGAGAGAGACGAGGATGAATGGACGATGGAGGTGCTCGGGCTATGGTGGTTGATCCACTAAGGGGAAGTCGATCGGGTGGAGATGGTCGGGACTGGGGTCGGTGCAGTCGGTGAGGGGGATGATCAAGGTTGTGTGTCACACCCCGCTTCCCAAAAACATGGAATACGAGCGCGTAACGAAGACCAGCGAATGATTTTAACATCATCCATAAGCTATAGGATCGACTCAGCATCACAACAAGAATATAACAGGATATATATATATCACCAAGCATACATGAATAATTCATTAAGCAACAGGAAATAGTTTAAACATTAATAATATTCAAAATGTTTTCAATGTCTGGAACAAAAGTTAAAACTCGGGAACATAAGCCCGTTACAAGTCTTAAGCAACAACAAATGAAATAACTCAATTACAAAAGGAAATAATTAAAGAAGGATTTTCCCAAGCAAGGCTTAGAACGTCTGCTCACCAATTCCAGCAGGTAGCACGTCTCCCAAGTCTGCTTAATAAATATAAAAAGGGAAAAACAGGAAAAAAACAGGGAAAAACAAGAGAAAATGCCCTAAGTGCAAGCTAGGACCATAAATAGTAAAAACGAGTACAAGTAAAGTGAAACAAGATTTAGAATCAAGAATATAATAGGGATGCAACAAGTAGTGGAAATCAAGAGCTAAATAGCAAGAAGGAAAACTCAAGAGATCAGGTTGGGTAACAAGTACTAGTAGTAGATCAGTGACTAGTGAACATACAGGGGTATCTAACCTCAAGTCACAGGTATCAAGGGCAAGTGTCAGGTGACAAGTCTTAAGTCTAGTGTCAAGTTGTCAAGTACAAGTATCAAGTTGCCAGTGTCAAGTATTATATTCAAGTACCAAGTCTCAAGTAACAAGTTGTCAAGTATCAAGTAACATGTATCAAGTTCAAGTTTCATGTATCAGGTTTCATGTATCATGTAATCAAGTATCGAGTAAGCAGATATCATGTTCAAGTCTTGTAGTTATTACTATCTAGGTCGCACTTCATGCATCCATCTTTTTACTACATGGTTGCTACAGAAAATGCAATTTCGTTTAGATCTAGTAATGGATTTTATAGGGCGGCGTACTCAGATATCAAGTATCAAGCATGCACGGTTCATGAATATGAAAATAAATAACAAGTTCACGAAGCGAGTCCGTGAATACTAACAAGTTCAAGAACCACACAGTGGGTTCATGAATACAACAAGTTCATGAGCCAAGTAACTGACTTCATGAATACATCAAGTGCAACAAGTTCATGAACCGAGTACTGGAAAACACGAGCCCCCTTTTGAGTACACTTACCTATATTGTCCACTACTATGGTCTTTTCCTTAAACTCCGGCTTGTTACTTTTTATTATTTTATCAAGCAAGCAGACAGGTGTGCGAAACAAGTCTAGAAATTAGGATCATGTACATGGAACAATTTTAGGGTAATTATATGGCATATTCGAGGGTCGACGTGAATAAAAATAACACGAACAACGAAAATCCCAAATCTGGACAGCACGACGTTGCTGTACCAAAACTGTGATTCCCGTTGCTACGAAATAGAAAAAGTGGATCCATCAAAAGATCTAGAAACTAGACTCCTTCCAGGTTCCAATGCATATAATTAAGGTACGAGAAGGTTGTGGTGATACGTGTCAAAACAGCGAACTACACGGCTAATGTGTTCAGGCAGAATTTGTGTATTTGAATTCATACATGCAAAACAGTACTAAAATGTTGTTAATTAATTCTAAGAAAATTTGGAAAGGTTCTCTAGGGTGTCCAGCAACAGAATATAAAATTTCAAGTCAAACGCTTACTGTTAACATAGTTAAATTAATTCGCAACCTAAAGGTGTGCAGCAGTTTTGCGAATCTGCGTCTACCAACACAGCTGTAGTAAAACTGCAATAACTCCTAGACCGTAACACCTAATTGAGCAATTCCAGAGGCTATCGACATTTAGACATCTAGAGCTACATTTTCTATTCAGGATTCAGGTTCAGATTCTGATATTAAAGGGGTAAAAACAGTATAATAAGATTCAGGACAGCAACATGTGGAAATGTCTTACTAGTATAGGTTACATGAAATTTGTTATTAGGCGTCTAGGTTAATGTGTGATATAAATACAGGAAAATGGTTATCAAAAAAGCAAGTAATATTGTTTTTCAAGTCAAAATGGTTGCAAGATCATCAAGTACAGGATATAACATATGTCTACACATCTAGGGCTCCTTAATTCATGTGTCCATGTGTTCAGGGGGTAAAATGAGTCCAAATAGTTATAATATAATACAATGAAATTATTGTGACTCTTAAGATTATGAAATTGATGAGGATTAATATTGATCAACAACGACAGTCAAGGAGGAGTCACAATTTCTAACTATTTGTAGTATTTTTAGGGAATGCTTGTACTAGAACAAAAATGTGTACAAGAGGAATACTTGCCTTGATTGGATGAGGCCGATTAGATCCGATAATTGAAGAAAACGAGATCGAAAAATCCCGGGCAAAATCTCCCAAAATCACGTGCGAAGACCGTGCGAAGAATCAACAGCAAAGAGGTGAATCCCCCACACCAGATCCCGCCAGAACAGCAAACAGCGGTTCGGGATCGGCTGCGCCAAAACACAAGAGAGCGAACCAACCCAATCAGATCCCTTCCTTACACCGGATCGGGGCCAGAACAACGTGTACCCTTTCCGGATCTGCTGTGGGTGAACACGAAACAGCCAAACGAACCAGTGGCTGTTTGTCTTCTTCCGTACTTCGGCAGTGAGCGGGAGAGTGATGGCACAGGGCTGGCGACGACTGCGGCGATGGCTGGTGGCGGCATTGGCGGCGCGACGTCGAGAAGTGACACAGCGACAGGGTGGCGACGGCAGATTGGCGCGTGCTCTGTTCTGGGTTCAAGAACAGGGGAGGTGGAGAACGGGGATTGGGTTCGGGGGTGTTGGCGATGCTACAGAGGTGGAGAGGAGAGGGAGGAGGTGATGACGGGGACGAGAGGCGATGGGTAAAGGCATCAAGGTGGCGAGGATGGTGGAGGGTTGAGAGTTTGGGTAATGGCGAACAGGTGATGAAGACAGAGTGGTGGTGAGTTCTGTGGGGATGATGGTGGATGTTGGCGATGCGAGGGGTCGATGGCGGAGGTCGAGGTGAGGCGAGGTTGATGGGTTTCGATCGAGGGGGAAGACGAAGGCGAGAGGTGACTGACGATGGAAATGGCAGAGTGGGTACGAGGTCGAAGAAGATGGTGGTTGGGTAATGGCGAACGGGTATGAGGAAGAAGATGGAGTGGGTTCGGCGATGGGTGCGGTGTTGGAGGCGAGGTGAATGTTGGCGATGCGGGGGGATTGGGTTCTGGGCGAGTGCGAGGGGATTGGAGACGGAAGGGAAGAAGTAAGCGGCGGGATGTTGAAGGAGAAGGGTAGCGGCGGGTGTTAGGTTAGCACAGTAAGGGTATTAGGGTTAGAAGGTTAGGGTTAGGGGTTTAAATAGTTAGGGTTTCATGTTCTGGGTATTAGGGTACCCGATTTGAGTGGGATCCAACCAGGAAATTGGTCAAAATGTATTAAAATGGGGGAATAAAGAGATGAATGACATAGAACGGCTCACCCTTCATGAAGAACGACACAAAAGAGCAGGATGGACATACAATTGAATTAAGCATAGGCACCCAAAGAAATTGAGTTGAAACAAAATAATGATTTTTTTTTATTCGAACGAAATAAAATACAGGATCTCAAAAAGAGTACAGTGGGGCAAAATACAGTATAAAAATACAAAGATCCTGGTTCCAAAGAATTATACCACAACTTAGCATTAAGTTTTAAAGAAAAAGGAAACAAGATTAACCTGATTTGTTCAGCGGTAAGTCCTTGGACGCTTTGTGTCCTGCAAAGATCGAAAAAGTCTTGCAAGTGAAGATGAGGCTCTTCATCTGGTTTGCCACTAAAGTGGGGAACCATACTAAGTAAATGAGGAGATAGGTGCATGTTCCCTGTAGCATTAGGTTGAAAAGCAATGCAGGAAGGTTGCTCAATATTCTTAGGAGTGAATTTGTCCTGCATTGGCACTCGATTTTGTATTTCTTCAGCCATTGTTGTCGGTGAGATTGGTCTCTGTGCAGTCGACTGGGCCCGTACAGCAGTCGACTGGCTGGCTGTGAGAAGCTTACCTAGCCTGTGCAAAGTTCGTTCTGTTTCTGCGTCAACAGGTAGTAGCTCTGGACGAAGTGATCGTCTACCGTGCATTCACCGAAGTCCTGTAACCTAAAAGAAAAATTATTAATAAAAGAAAAGAAAAACTAATAAAAATTCTACTGACTTGTAAGTTAAAATACTAAACAATCCCCGGCAACGGCGCCAAAAACTTGTTGTGGTAATCTAGATACCTAAATAAATAGATAAAACTAGACACAAATTAAAAACCTCGCAAGTGCACGAATCGTTTATAGAATCGTAGTAATAGCAAGGGTCGATCCCACAGAGATTGTAGATTTCAACTTACTAATCAATAAAACTAATAATAAGAATGAATAAGGGTTGTTGTAATATTCTAAAAGAACTAAAAGATTAAAACTAAGATGAGAGGTGTTGAATCACAAATATCTCTTGAATAGTTGGGTTGTTGATCTCCACCAATAGTTAGTAATGCTAAGTTGCCTTCTGAATTTACTTCTAATTACTCATGTTTGTTCACTTCAAGGGCATGGTATCTACTCCTTAAAGTATTGTCTCCCTAAGCCAAGAATTAGGCATGGTATCTACTCTAATTCGTTTCTTCCCCTAGGTATTTTAGCATGGTATCTACTAAGTTATACTTAACAAAAGCATAAGCACAGTGGAAACGAACAAACACTTAAAGTTCTAGAAATTGGTATCAGATCTAGATCCTTTAAGTTGATTGAACCAAGAATCCTAAAGATTCCCTTGTTACAAGTTACGAGCACGAGATACGGGTCGTCTCAATATGCTCATATAACAGATTCAGATTTCTAACTTACAAACTTGATAATATCAGATTCTGTATGGCAGTCGACTGGCTCTCACCTTCAGTCGACTGTACTTATAACTCCTGAACAAGTTTGACTGTTATCAATCTATATCAATTCAATTAGATTCAATCAATAAGTAAAATAGAAGGATTCAAAAGAACATAACACTACATAACTACGGCTTCGATCTACCCAACTATGAAATTAGTTCCACATAAGAATACTTTTATTGCTTAACAAGTTCAAATACATGATCAACATCACAGAATAAAGAGAGAAGAAATAAACTAATGGATTCCGGCAATAGAGTCAACTGGCTGTCACACAGTTGACTGCCTTCGAATACTGGTTCTCCTCTTCCCTTTCTTCGATGATGATGGAATGAAGCACTGGTTGATGACTTGATTGTTGGGAATTCTAAGATTAAGTTGCGTCCAAGAGATAGATGCCCCCCTAAATAATGCTTCGTTTCTGATATTTATAGAACACGGCTGAGAATTAGGATTTCCCCTTTTTTCAGGAAAAATCCTTTTTTATTTTATTTGGCGATTTATGTCTTTCTCTTTTCTTCTTCCTTTCCTTATCTGTTCACCACGTGCTCTTGCCAATTCCCAGTCTCTAGATTTGATTCGTTGCATAAGATTTGGTTTCAAATAGATTCGGAATTAGATTTGGGTGAATCTTCGAATATCTTATCTGTTTACTCCGCCGCAGACCAGTCGACTTATCTTCGAACCAGTCGACTGAGTCGAGACTCCTGAAGATTTCATAATTGTTCAGACCAGTCGACTGTCTTTTGGGAGTGAGTCGACTGTGTCGAGAGTTGTGGAAAATCAGCTTCTCTTGTCCAGTCGCCTGTGTTGGGGAACCAGTCGACTGATCCTCTGCAGTTTGCTGTGTATTATCCTTGAAGTCCTAAATCTGCTTCGTTTTTCTGTTATAAGCTGTTTCCTATGGAAAAGAGAAAATAGGAGTTAAATACCACATATAGAGCTTTTAAATGTCTAATTATATTAAGATTATTGCTCTAAAAAGTGAATAATATTGTGTTCATCAAATACCCCCAAACTTAGATTTTGCTTGTCCTCAAGCAAACTAAAATTATGAATAAGGAGAATAATAATAACAATAGACTCAACCACCAAGATTTCTTATTATGTGGACATCAACATAGAAAGGTATAAACAATTTCAGACAAAGTAAAATTAAACATACCCACTTTCTCTAGTGCAATTGTCTATTCATAGTTCCCGAACTTAATCATATTTGTCATGCGATTAATGTAGTTATAGTATGCAACTACTCAGTCTGTGATTACCCCTTTCCTCTACTACAAACCGAGTAGCAAACTAGAGTTTTTTTTTTTTTTTTTTTTTTTTTTTTTTTTTTTTTTTTTTTAGTTAGTATCTTCTCTAAAGGTGTCACTTGCCTTTTGACGCGAATGCGAAATATTTGTGATGTATCCACCCGGTTACTCAACAAGTCACAAACTCTAAAGTGCTTTGCATACTCGTATTTTGAGTTGCCGTTTGACGTAAAGGTAAACATTGGTGATGAATACCCCTAGTTACTAAGCACTCAAAACATTGGAGTAGATTGACTTTATTCAATTTTTTATTTTTATTTTTCTATTACTATATTTACTTAAACTCGGTTTAGGACTAGATCTAAAGGGAATAATCATCAGAAAAAGCATCACATTTGTTTATTATGTATAATCGCATGACTTCTATAACTTCGTAAGGAATTATGAAAATCAACAATTCTAAAGTAAATAAGTATCCTTCTTCTTACTTTATAAGAGATTGTTTATCCTAAAATTTTCAAAAATTTTCAAAAGACTCTAAAAATAACCCTAATACCCCCAAACTCAGATGTAACATTGTCCTCAATGTTCGAAAGAAAATAAAAAAAAAAATAGGCATGTGTCACCATCTAGTAAGGAGATACTGAAAATAAAAATAACTAAAAGAATAATAATGAATAACTGAAATAAAATAAAGGGAAAGTGTAAATACTCCCCTGAAAATTGGGTTGCCTCCCAATAAGCGCTGTGTTTTCTGTCTTCAGCTAGACTTGATGTGGTCATGCCATGTATTGAACGGTTTGAAGATTCACATCTTCCTCTTGCGGTTCTATGTTTCTCTCTATGTATGGCTTCGCTCTATGCCCGTTCACCTTAAATGTTTGATTCTTTTCTTGGCTATGAACCTCCAATGCGCCATGTGGAAAGACTCTCGTGACAGTGTATGGCCCATACCATCTTGACATAAGCTTGCCTGGAAAAAGTCTTAATCTTGAGTTGTATATCAATACCTTCTGCCCTTCATAAAACTCCTTCCTCGCTAGCTGTTTGTCATGGTACAACTTTGTCCTTTCCTTGTACAATTTTGCATTCTCATAAGCGTCGTGCCTCAACTCTTCAAGCTCATTTAGTTGTAATCTTCTTTTGTCACCTGCTTGTTTCATGTCAAAATTGAACCTTTTGATGGCCCAATATGCTTTGTGCTCCAACTCAACTGGCAAATGACAGGCTTTTCCAAACACCAAACGGTATGGTGACATGCCAATGGGTGTTTTGTATGCAGTTCTATAGGCCCATAATGCATCGTTCAAGCGCAACGACCAATCCTTCCTCCTTGTGTTGACTGTCTTTTCCAAAATGCTTTTGATTTCTCTGTTGCTAATCTCCACTTGCCCACTAGTTTGAGGATGATATGGGGTGCCCACTCTATGTGTTATACCGTACTTCTTCATCAAAGAAGCAAATGGAAAGTTGTTGAAATGGCTCCCTCCATCACTAATTATCGCTCGTGGTGTACCAAACCTAGTGAAAATGTTCTCCTGCAAAAACTTGACAACAACTTTGTGATCATTAGTTTTTGAGGGGACAGCCTCGACCCATTTAGACACATAATCTACACCAACAAGAATATATAAATAACCAAATGAGTTAGGAAATGGACCCATGAAGTCGATTCCCCAAACATCAAAAAGCTCGATTACTTGTATGTTGTGCAGTGGCATTTGATTTCTAGAAGAGATGTTGCCTGTCCTTTGGCATTTGTCGCAAGTCCTGCAAAAAGAAAAAGCATCTTTGAATACATTAGGCCAATAAAAACCAGATTGCAATACCTTTAGTGCTGTTCTTTTTGGTCCAAAATGTCCTCCACAGGCATATTGGTGGCAGTGTTGTAGAATACTCATTTGTTCTTCGTCTGCCACACATCTTCGTATAATTTGATCAGGGCAGAATTTGAATAGATAAGGGTCATCCCAATAAAAGTGTTTGCACAGAGCCACCAATCTTTTTCTTTCTTGATGTGTCATACCTGGAGGGAAAACATGAGCTGTTAGAAAATTGACAATATCAGCAAACCAGGGGAGCTGTTCAGAGAGGTAAGTCGACTGGTTGAGGGACCAGTCGACTGCCCCGAGAGATTGCACATTGATTTCAAATAGTTGTTCATTTGGGAAATTTTCATTCAGCGGGGGCACATTTCTCTCTTCCTCGTGCAGTAATCTGGACATGTGATCTGCCACAACATTGTCGCTTCCTTTCTTGTCTCTAATTTCAAGATCAAATTCTTGAAGCAACAGCACCCATCTGATCAACCTAGGCTTAGCATCCTTTTTAGCAAACAAATATCTCAAGGCAGCATGGTCAGTGAAAACAATAACCTTAGAACCAATTAAATATGATCTAAATTTCTCTACAGCAAATATAACAGCTAACATTTCTTTTTCAGTAGTGGAATAATTTAGCTGTGCATCGTTTAGAGTTCGAGAAGCATAGTAAATAACATGGGGTTTCTTATTGATTCTTTGACCTAAAACAGTGCCCAAGGCGTAATCACTTGCATCACACATGAGCTCAAAAGGATGGTTCCAATCTGGTGCCATAACAATGGGTGCAGAAATAAGAAGATTTTTTAATGTAATAAAAGCATTTGTGCACTCTTCTGTCCATACAAACTCAACATCCTTAGCCAACAAATCACAAAGGGGTTTGGAGATTTTTGAGAAATCTTTTATAAATCTTCTATAAAACCCTGCATGTCCTAGAAAACTCCTAACACCCTTAACTGTAGTGGGAGGGGGTAGTTTTGATATTATATCAATTTTTGCTTTGTCTACCTCTATGCCTCTTTTTGATATCACATGTCCCAATACAATGCCTTGTTGTACCATGAAATGGCACTTTTCCCAGTTCAGCACTAAATTGCATTCTTCACATCTTTTAAGTACAAGCTGCAAATGGTTAAGACATTCATCGAAACAAGATCCAAAAACACTAAAATCATCCATAAATACCTCGATGAACCTTTCCACCATGTCTGAAAATATGCTCATCATGCATCTTTGAAATGTTGCTGGTGCGTTGCACAATCCAAACGGCATCCTCCTGTAAGCAAAAGTACCAAAAGGGCATGTAAAAGTGGTCTTTTCTTGATCTTCTGGAGCAATAGCAATTTGATTATAGCCACTATAACCATCTAGAAAACAATAATGACTATATCCTGCTAATCTTTCTAACATTTGATCAATAAAAGGAAGAGGGAAGTGATCTTTCCTGGTTTCATTGTTCAGTTTCCTATAATCAATGCATACCCTCCAACCTGTGGTCACTCTAGTAGGGATAAGCTCATTCTTTTCATTTGTCACCACTGTAACTCCACTTTTCTTAGGAACTACATGTATAGGACTTACCCATTTGCTATCTGAGATAGGATAGATGATGCCAACATCTAGTAGCTTCAGAATCTCTGCTCTTACCACTTCCTTCATGTTTGGGTTAAGCCTTCTCTGTGCCTCTCTGCTAGGTTTTGCATCGTTCTCAAGGAGTATTCTATGCATGCATTTGGATGGACTTATTCCCTTGATGTCTGCAATGGTCCATCCTATTGCACTCTTGTGTTCTTGTAATACCTTCAGCAACTTATATTCTTCCTGTGCACTCAAGTTCGCAGCAATTATTACTGGTAGCGTCTGGTTCTCGCCTAAAAATGCATGCTTCAAATGGTCGGGCAACTGCTTAAGTTCTATGTCTGGAAGTTTCTGTACAGTCGACTGGTCCATGTCAGCAGTCGACTTGTTCTGGGTGTCTTGATTCGGTCGACTGGTTAGAATACCAGTCGACTTACTCTGTTCATCAGTCGCTTGATCTGTAGAAGAACAATTTTTATCAGACACCAATTTTTCAAATAAAGGTGCAGGCTTACCTGAATATGACTGTGGAGTTTCAAGGTGATGTACTGTCTCTGCAATCCTCCAGTAATCGTATTCCTGTTCAACATGAGATAAAGTTAGAGATTGAGTGATTATGGCTTGAAGTGGTTCAACGCTATGTACCTGAAATGTTTGATCAACGATCTCCTGCACCACATCAATATTATAGCATTCATGATCATCTTGTGGTAATTTTAGTGTATCAAACATTTTAAATTCCACTTTTTCTCCGTTTATCTTCATACTTATAATGCCCTTTTTAACACAAATTTTGATATCAGCTGTACTCATAAAGGGCCTACCTAATATGATCGGTAGAGATGATGACATTGAAGATTCCTCCATATCTAACACAACAAAATCAGCAGGCAAAATAAAATTATTTACCTGAACTAGGACATCTTCTAATATACCTCTAGGTCTTTTTATACTGCGATCAGCCAATTGCAAAGTGATGGATGTTGGCTTGAGTTCCCCCAATCCAAGCTTTTCGTAAACAGAATAAGGAAGAAGGTTGATGCTTGCCCCCAAGTCTAGCAGTGCTTTTTCAAAGAAGTGCTCACCAACTTTGCAAGGAATGGTGAAACTACTTGGATCTTTCAGTTTAGGTGGTAGTTTTCTTAATAATACAGCGCTCACTTCTTCTGTCAAAGCCACATCCTCCTTAACCTGAAATGTTCTTTTGTGAGTACAACAGTCTTTCAAAAATTTGGCATAAGAAGGAATTTGTTTAATAGCATCAAGTAGGGGAATATTAATTTCTACCTTTTTGAGAGTTTCAAAGACGTCAAATAAATGTTGTTCTTTCTTTTTATTGACTAACCTTTGAGGGAATGGTGGTGGTACTGTCCCTACTTTTTCACTTACCTTATTTGAACCCAAAGCTTTTGATGGTTGTGTATCTGGTTTGTCTGTATGTGTTCCAATCATGTTGTCAATTATCTTACCATTTCTTAGGGTTGTTACTGCTTGGAGCTGTTCTTGACCTCCTGGGTTTGGTATGGTTTGTGAAGGGAGTTCTCCTGCCTTTCGTTCGCTCAATTCTTTTGCAATCTGACCAATTTGTGTTTCTAACTTCTGAATCGCTTGTCCTTGTTGGTTGCTTGTTTGATGTTGTTGTTGGAGCAATTGAAGAACGGTGGACTCAAAATCCAACTTCTTCTGTTCTGGAGCTGGTCGATCAAACCCACTTCCCATCTGAGGGTTCCTTGCATGTCCTTGTGTGAATTGATTCCCTTGATTATTTTGATTATTGCTCCATGAGAAGTTTGGATGATTCCTCCATCCTGGGTTATATGTGTTCGAGTATGGATTGTTCTTTGGTGGAAATACTCCTCAACCCACATAGTTCGCATGCTCCTGATCTGTGAAAGTAGACATGGGACATGTATCAGTTGTGTGATCTAAATGAGAACAAATTGCACACATTTCATTTGTTTGATTTTTAATTCCACCCATTGTCGACATTGCATTAACAAGCATATCAATTTTCTTATTCATGTTTGCCATTTCTAATTGAATGTTATTACTGTTAGAGATTTCGTAAACTCCCTGTTTTTTCGTAGGTCCCCTTCTCGTTGAGAATTGTTGGGAGTTCTCGCTGAGTTCTTCAAAAAGTTCAATGGCTTCTTCTCCACTTTTCCTCATCAAAATTCCATTACAAGCTGCATCAACAATTGCTTTGTTAGTGTCATTTAAACCTTCATAAAAAGCTTGTACCTGATCATCCTTAGGCAGATTGTGAGTAGGACACTTGAGAAGCTTGCTCTTGAAATCCTTCCATGCCTCAAAGAATAAATCTCCATCCTTTTGTTGGAAGAGTTGAATCTCCCTTTTTAGCTGTTTGGTTTTCTGGGCTGGAAAGAACTCTTTCAAGAATTTTGTTGCCAATTGTTCCCATGAATTAATTGATCCTGGTTCCAAAGAATTATACCACAACTTAGCATTAAGTTTTAAAGAAAAAGGAAACAAGATTAACCTGATTTGTTCAGCGGTAAGTCCTTGGACGCTTTGTGTCCTGCAAAGATCGAAAAAGTCTTGCAAGTGAAGATGAGGCTCTTCATCTGGTTTGCCACTAAAGTGGGGAACCATACTAAGTAAATGAGGAGATAGGTGCATGTTCCCTGTAGCATTAGGTTGAAAAGCAATGCAGGAAGGTTGCTCAATATTCTTAGGAGTGAATTTGTCCTGCATTGGCACTCGATTTTGTATTTCTTCAGCCATTGTTGTCGGTGAGATTGGTCTCTGTGCAGTCGACTGGGCCCGTACAGCAGTCGACTGGCTGGCTGTGAGAAGCTTACCTAGCCTGTGCAAAGTTCGTTCTGTTTCTGCGTCAATAGGTAGTAGCTCTGGACGAAGTGATCGTCTACCGTGCATTCACCGAAGTCCTGTAACCTAAAAGAAAAATTATTAATAAAAGAAAAGAAAAACTAATAAAAATTCTACTGACTTGTAAGTTAAAATACTAAACAATCCCCGGCAACGGCACCAAAAACTTGTTGTGGTAATCTAGATACCTAAATAAATAGATAAAACTAGACACAAATTAAAAACCTCGCAAGTGCACGAATCGTTTATAGAATCGTAGTAATAGCAAGGGTCGATCCCACAGAGATTGTAGATTTCAACTTACTAATCAATAAAACTAATAATAAGAATGAATAAGGGTTGTTGTAATATTCTAAAAGAACTAAAAGATTAAAACTAAGATGAGAGGTGTTGAATCACAAATATCTCTTGAATAGTTGGGTTGTTGATCTCCACCAATAGTTAGTAATGCTAAGTTGCCTTCTGAATTTACTTCTAATTACTCATGTTTGTTCACTTCAAGGGCATGGTATCTACTCCTTAAAGTATTGTCTCCCTAAGCCAAGAATTAGGCATGGTATCTACTCTAATTCGTTTCTTCCCCTAGGTATTTTAGCATGGTATCTACTAAGTTATACTTAACAAAAGCATAAGCACAGTGGAAACGAACAAACACTTAAAGTTCTAGAAATTGGTATCAGATCTAGATCCTTTAAGTTGATTGAACCAAGAATCCTAAAGATTCCCTTGTTACAAGTTACGAGCACGAGATACGGGTCGTCTCAATATGCTCATATAACAGATTCAGATTTCTAACTTACAAACTTGATAATATCAGATTCTGTATGGCAGTCGACTGGCTCTCACCTTCAGTCGACTGTACTTATAACTCCTGAACAAGTTTGACTGTTATCAATCTATATCAATTCAATTAGATTCAATCAATAAGTAAAATAGAAGGATTCAAAAGAACATAGCACTACATAACTACGGCTTCGATCTACCCAACTATGAAATTAGTTCCACATAAGAATACTTTTATTGCTTAACAAGTTCAAATACATGATCAACATCACAGAATAAAGAGAGAAGAAATAAACTAATGGATTCCGGCAATAGAGTCAACTGGCTGTCACACAGTCGACTGCCTTCGAATACTGGTTCTCCTCTTCCCTTTCTTCGATGATGATGGAATGAAGCACTGGTTGATGACTTGATCGTTGGGAATTCTAAGATTAAGTTGCGTCCAAGAGATAGATGCCCCCCTAAATAATGCTTCGTTTCTGATATTTATAGAACACGGCTGAGAATTAGGGTTTCCCCTTTTTTCAGGAAAAATCCTTCTTTATTTTATTTGGCGATTTATGTCTTTCTCTTTTCTTCTTCCTTTCCTTATCTGTTCACCACGTGCTCTTGCCAATTCCCAGTCTCTAGATTTGATTCGTTGCATAAGATCTGGTTTCAAATAGATTCGGAATTAGATTTGGGTGAATCTTCGAATATCTTATCTGTTTACTCCGCCGCAGACCAGTCGACTTATCTTCGAACCAGTCGACTGAGTCGAGACTCCTGAAGATTTCATAATTGTTCAGACCAGTCGACTGTCTTTTGGGAGTGAGTCGACTGTGTCGAGAGTTGTGGAAAATCAGCTTCTCTTGTCCAGTCGCCTGTGTTGGGGAACCAGTCGACTGATCCTCTGCAGTTTGCTGTGTATTATCCTTGAAGTCCTAAATCTGCTTCGTTTTTCTGTTATAAGCTGTTTCCTATGGAAAAGAGAAAATAGGAGTTAAATACCACATATAGAGCTTTTAAATGTCTAATTATATTAAGATTATTGCTCTAAAAAGTGAATAATATTATGTTCATCACACCGCCACTTGTGGTGAGATGCCAAGCAACCATCAACTCACTGCACACCAACTGATGCTGATCCGAAGCGGAAAGAGACAAAGGAATGGGTTGCCCCGGAATAAAAAAGAACACGAGCAGGAACAGAATGAACAAGAATAATACCTAAGATAGAACCAAACAAGGGAGAGATGAACAGATGAAAGATAACAAAAAAAATGATGCAGGAAAGACAACATGAAGAAAGATGGAAGAGAAATAAATGAAACAAGGAACAAAGTGCAGAACAACAAAAGAAAACACAAAAGAAATACCTGCAACGACTTCTTCCCAGTCTGAGCTTCTTCCGCTGTCAAGTTGAAAACCTGACCTCTCCCTGGGGTAGCGGTCCTCTGACCGACGATCTGATGCTGGGAGGGAAAAGGCTGTCTTACCTAACTACGGACTGGCGTGACTACGGACTGGTCGTGCCTCCTCCGAGGACAATCTCGAACCAAGTGTTCGGTAGCACCACAACCGAGACAACGGCAGTTGGCCTTCCAGCAATCCTTGTGAAAATGCTCAGGGGCATGGCAAAAGTTGCAAACAACATCCCTCCGTGGAGGTATAGGATGGTAGGGAGTTGTCCTGATGGTAAGGAGCAGAGCTGGCCTGCTGATCGGACCTCCAGTAGGCCTGGCAACAAGAGCAGCGGGGTACTGCACAACCCGTTGAGAAGGGGTCTCTCGAGCACGAGTCAGCTCTATCGCTTGAGCTACTCCCAAGGCATCCGCATAGGTACGGAGACGATGGGTGGCCAAGTGCACCTGAATACCCTGATCAAGACCCAAAAGGAACCTTCGAGCAAGATTGTCACGCCCCGCTTCCCAAAAAGGAAATACGGAATACGGATATGTGACTAAGTCCAGCAAATGATTTTCACCATCCATAATGTGTCGGGATCTTTACAACATTTCACAAGAATAATCAGAGTAGGAAGCAAGAGAAGTCAACCACGCATGCATAATTGAATCAATATATCAACAGGAATTTACTTGAAATAAAATGTACTAATTTCAAATAAATTAGATCTGGAAACAAGTCAATAATCTTGGGTCACATTGCCCAAATACAAATAATCCAAGTAACAGTACATTTATTCAAAATAAGCAAATAGGAAATAATAATAATAATAGCAAGAACTCCAAAACTAGAATCTCAGATCACCCACTCCATCGGGCAGCTGATCACCATGATCTGTAATTTAATAAATTACAGGAAGAGAAAAAAGAAAACAAAACTCCCGTCAATGCAAGTTACGGGCCGCTTGTAATGCAGGTACAAGTGTAGGAAAAGAATAAACAAATATATAGTAACAGCGGTAGCAAACATAGCAGCAGTCAACAAAGCAAGATAACTAACATGAATCAGGAAACAAGATCAAGTAACATGATATAATAACAGGGTACAGGTAACATGTATAAAGTGTTATGCAAGCAGGTAAACAGGTAATCAGGTAATCAGGTATACAGGTAAACAGGTAACAGATGAACAGGTGAACAGGTAAATAGGTATTCAGGTAGCATATACAGGTAAGCACGTAACAGGTATTATGTCATGTCAAGTCTTGTATTTATTACTATCTAGGTAGCACTTCATGCGTCCCAGGTTTTTACCACATAGTTGCTACTTTCAAACAAGTTACGTTTAGATTTCGTAGTGGAGTCCATAGGACCGTGTACTCAGGAATAAGGAAAACAGAAACAGGTACAGGAACAGGCACAGGTAGAACCTAATGTTCCTCTTCCGAGTACACCTTCCTATAGGGAAGTGTGCAGTCAGGTAATCAGGTAAACAGGTACAAGTAGAACCTGCTGGTCCTCTTCCGAGTACAACTTCCTATAGGGAAGCGTGCATTCAGGTAATCAGGTAAACAGGATCGTGTATCATGTAGTCATGAACATGTAACAGGTGGGAAACACAGGCTCCCTTCTAAGTACACATTTCTATGTTTTCCACTACTAGATCTTTCCTTTAACCCCGGCTTGGTTATTTGTTATTATTATCAAACAGGCATGTATGTGTCACAAAACAGGACAAGAATAACATGGTATAAATAAGTAACAGGTTCAGGTTGAAAGATAAACATGTACAGGTGAAAGGCAACTCATCAAAGGATAGAACAACGAAATTTCTAGTTCAGGACAGCAAGAAAGTACTGCACCAAACCTGGGATTCCCGTTGCCAAAAATATGCAAACCTTGATCCGTCAGAAAATCTGGAAAATAGACTCTCGGCCAAATCCAGCATATATATATAAGTCATATGGTATTTCACAACAACAAAACTCAAAACAGATTTGTATCCAGAAAACGTGTTCAGCCAACAATCAGAAGTTTGTATTCATAAACAGCAAAAAAGCACAAAAACTTACTGATTAAATCCAAGAAAAATCTGGGATATTCCTTAATATGTTTAGTAACAGAAAATAAAGTTTCATAATTTTTTAACATAGATAGAATAGTCAAGTAAAATCAGAAAGCAGCATGATACTGTAATTTTGTAAATCTGGAATTATAAACACAACAGTACTAAAACAACAATATTTCACAAAATACAAATCGGAATCCGGATCCGTTAAAAGGATGATAAAATAGATATAGTAAGCTACATTTCATGTTCACAAAGTTTTTATAAATAGCAAGTAGAATCAGGTCGAAATTAAGTTTCTTTACTGAACAGCATGAAAATTCTGCGAGTATAGTAGTTGTTTGCAAATATACAATAGTGTATAAAAGTTATCAATTAAATCCACAAAAATTAGGGGTTGATCCGCATCAAGTCCAGTTATACTCAGCAAAATATTGGATCAAAACATTATCTTTAACATCATTAGAAAAATAATTTACCATACAGAATTCGTATAAAATTGGATCTAGAATTTTAAACACATCTGTATTAAAATAGCCATAACGTGAAACTCATAAATCGAAACTGAGATCTGTCAGAAAATTTGGAAAGTAAACAAAATTTTCTCTATAATTCATATTTACAAATAATTTTCATATACTGGCCTTTATAGGGTCTAAAATACCGAATAAAAATTGGGTAACAGCAAAAACTGAAATCTTCTTTATGCATAAAATCTACATTAAATCATATGAAACTCATCCAAATCATAACAAACGTGAAATATGGTGCACTAGATGTCCAAGCAACTTGCTATAGGGTATTTAGCAAATCTACAACATATTATTTATGACTAACGTAAGCAAGCTTACCACATCATACAAACCACATGCATGTATATAATCAGAAGTGGACATCCTTAACTTATTTCATGTCGTGGGTGTAATGTACAACTACCGGTGTGTCAACACAATAGAGACAAGATATAACAGGGATTTTGCATAAGAATTGTCTTTAGAACACAACTATACCACAGGCGGTATTTAGTACTTGTATTTGCAACAGACGATGAAAACGACGACGAAAACGACGATGCAAGAGAATAACAGGAACGGATTCCCGGGGCACGAACACAACGAACGAACGAGCACACGAGCACACGAGCAATGAACTATGAACGCACCACTCGAGAACCAATGCACGCACACAAGTTAGCGAGGGAGAGAGATTGGATGAGAAGACGATGGCAGGACAGGGGTAGTGTGGCGCTGTCGCTGGGTTGCTGCTGTCGAGGTGCGGCGGAGACAGTGGAGGAGCATAGGGGATGCATGTGGCTGCAAGCGTGGCGAGGTGTTGCTGTCGAGGTGTCAAAGGCCGGGAGGAGCACCGGGGTTGCTGCAGGGCGCTGGGGCGGTGTCGCGGGTTGGCAGCGCGACTGGGGACAGGTCGGGATAGAGAGAGGGTAGCAAAGGGAAAGGGGTCGCACTGTGGGTCGAAGAGATGGAGGTAGGCGCTGGCTGGAACTTCTACAGGGGAGTCGGGGAAGCACAGGGCCAGGCTAGGAGGTCGGGGATGGCTTTAAAGGTATCGTAAGAGCATGAGAGGTAGGGGGAGAGGAGAACGGGGGTTCTGAAGGTGGAGGCTAGGGTTGGGTTTTTCAGGAGATAGGGTATGCAGGTGTATATATATGGGTAGATGAAGATAGGGTTTTAAGGTTGAGGTGGTGACTGCTGATGGGTATTGTGGGTTTTGGGTAGGGTATTATAACGGGTATTGGGTTTAGGTAGAGTTCTAATATGTTAAAGGGTTTTAATCGGTCCAAAAAGAAATTTAGAATAGGATTTAAAGTGAATGAATAAAATAGGACATGAAAAAAGTATTAATGGGGATAAAAAATACAAGCTATATCAAACAACGATGAAATAATAGGAAACAATGAATCAAGAAGATCAAATAAAAGATGACAAATCAAATAGATGAATATATAGAGAATGAAGATCCAAAACACGGTCCAAAAAGAGATACAATGAGCAAAATACACAAAAAAAAAGAAAAATACACCCAAAATACATAAAAATGAAAAACAGGGGTTACAACAATCCTCATCATTCGCCACCAAGGTGGTAGCGAAGCGGCTAAGCTGGTGAACTCCGCGGTGTACTTGTCCACGGATCTAGAGCCATATTCCAAGAAAATTTGATGTTACAATACTACATACATAATATGTAACCGAATCTCAAAACATGGCACTAATAAATCAACCAGACCACCAACCAACCAACCTGCTTCAGGGCAAGGAACTGATTCTCAATTTCTACCTGGGTGATGTGCGGGAAGAATTTCTCTAGGAAGCTTTGATAGGCTGCTCTAGCCTCCACATATTATGTATGTAGTATTGTAACATCAAATTTTCTTGGAACAGGGCTCTAGATCCGTGGACAAGTATGCCAAATCCACCAACTGGACGCATACCACATCCACTCGATCGGCTTCGGTGACCTAGCTGCCTGTAGCAGACTCTCCGTCCGTATCAACCACTACTCAGCCTCAAGTGGCGTCTCAGTACCAGCGAACTTATCATGGTGCAACCTCACGAAATTCGCAATAGTACCCGAACGAGGGGGCAAAGCTACAGGGACAGGCACAACGGGGGCCAGAACAGCATTCCGGTTAGTAGCTTCCAAAGCGACCTTAACCAGTTCGATGTGCTCCTGTTGCATCAGAGCAATCTGCTGGAGCACCTGAGTTACAGCTGCTAACTCAGGATGGTCTTCTTGCGAAGACGAACCATTCCCACGAGCCATAGTCTGCACTAAACCCAAAACACTTAGCATTCTAGTTGATTAATAATTATTTGTGCAATGCATGGCCTGTCGGGAGTCAAGTAAATCTGATCGGGTAAAGCCTGCCTAATGTATTAGTCAAAATAACACATTAGCCAAACCTGGAGCTCTGATACCACTAAAAACTTTATCACGCCCCGCTTCCCAAAAAGTATACGGAATACGGTACATGACTAAGCCCAGCGGATAGTTTTCACCAGCCATAAGCTGTACGGATATGCTTGACTCATCATAACAGTAAATATAGCAGTATACTCCAACCAAGCATGCATAAACAATCATAACTCAACGTTATTTATTGCATCAATAATAAATATCCCAACAAATACTAGGTCCGAAACAAAACAATAATCCTGGGACAATAAGCCCAAATAAAAGTCTCAATACAATTCATGAAATAAGATAGTTCATCAAAACATTTAAGCAAATCATTCCAATTGCGCAGCTCAAAACTTTTGCTCACCAACATCAGTAGGCAATTACTTAGCAAAACTGCTCATATGGAAATTATAAGGAAAATAGGGAAAACAGGAAAACATAACGCCCGTTACATGCAAGTTCCGGGCCGCAAGCAATACAACTAGGAAAATGAAGGAAAACCTAACTAGATTGAACAGGTAATACAAATATGGAGAAGACAGTAATTATAACAGTCTACAAATGGCAGTAACAGTGTAGTGATAACAGTAAGAGTATAACAGTAATAGTGTGTCAACGGTAATAGTAAACCAACCGTAACAGTGAACCAACAGTAACAGTAACAGGATGAGACGGTGAAAACAATTATTCTTATGTCTAATGTTCATTACTATCTAGGTAGCACTTCATGCATCACAGATTTTACCACATGGTTGCTACATCAAACAGTTTCGCTTTAAGATTTTGTAGTGGAACTTCTATAGGGCACTATATTCAGACAAACAGTAGCAGTAACATCAATATCAAATAGTGTCATGGATCATGCCCTCATGCATCCAGACATAAATAGTAGGTACCACAATAAACAGTGGGAAAAATGAGTTCCCTTCTGAATATGCATTTCTATATTGTCCACTACTCGATCTTTTTTCTTAAAAACCCTGGTTTGATTTCTTTTCATTATCAACAACAGGTGTGAACAAAATACAACAGGTTAAAGACATGGCATGAACAAAGGAAAGGTCTAAGATGAAATAGAAACACAAACGGTTGATAAAATAACTCATAATAGTCCAAACAACGAAACTTTCAGTTATGGACTGCAAGACACTACTATACCAAATTTGAGATTCCCTTTGCTATAAAAATAATAAATCCAGATCCGTCAGAAAATGTAGAAACTATACTCTCTACCGATTCTAGCACATATATATGTCACATATCAGCCACAGAAACAGGGTTGAAAACAACACTTAAAACAGAAATCGTGTTAAGCCAGAAAATGCAAAATCTTGTTTATAGGTATGAAAAGAGTTTAAATTCTTCATAATTAAATCTAAGAAAAATCTGAAAGGTTCCCTAACATATCTAGTTTCAAAATATAAAATAACATGAATTTATATTATAGATAGTATAGTCAACAAAATTGGGAAAACAGAGTAATGCAATAAATCTCTATTTTGAAAGCTCAGACACAACAGTACCAAAACAGAGATAATTCATAAAATATGTTTCGAAATCTAGATCTGTCAAAAGGTTGATAAAATAGACAAATAAGGATATAGTTCATTTTCACAAAGTTTTCATCAAAAAAGAATAGAATCAGGTTGAAAGTATAGTTCTATACTGAACAACATGCAGTTTGAAAATATTTCGATTAGTTTCAAAAGCATGAAAGGAGATATAGAAGTCATTAATTAATTCCACAAAAATTAGGGATAGATCCCAGTCATGTCTAAACATACTCAGCAAAATACAGAGTTCAAATTCTACCTTTAATATCAGTTTTAAAATAAAATTTCATACATAATAGATTAAGTTCAGAATGTGGAATATAAGATACGACTGCAGTAAAACAACAATAACTCATACATCAAAAGTCAGAATTCAAATCCGTCGAAAGTTCTGAAAACTAGAAAACAAAGGCTACAAATCATGATCACAACTTATTTATTTTACTGATGTTAACAGGGTCGAAATTGCTGTACAAAAGTAGGGCAGTAGTAAACAAAAATTCTTCTAGTCATTTTATCAAACAACTTAATTACATATGGTCCAATCTAAGTTGTCATACTGTCACGCCCCGCTTTCCCAAAAGGAGATATGAAATACGGATACATGACTAAGTCCAGCGAATGGCTTGCACCATTCACAAGCTGTTAAAATCTTTACAACAAGCACAAGTATAAACAAGAGAGATACAAGAAGAATAGTTAACCACGCATGCATAACTGAATTAATATAGTCAACAAGATTACTTGAAAAGAAATAAGAATACTGAATTTCAAATAATCATGTCTGGAACAAAACACAAGTCTGGGACAAAAAGCCCAATACAAATAATCCAGGTGGAAAATTACATTTATTCAAGAATAGCAGGAAAGTAAATTTTAGCAAGAACTCCAGCAACTAGAATCTCAGATAATTTACTCCATCGGGCAACTGATCACCATAATATGCAATTTAATAATTTACAGGAAAAGGAAAAAAGAAACAAAATGTCCATCAATGTAAGTTACGGACGGCTTGTAGTGCAGGCAACAAGTACAAGAAAGATAGGTAAGAACAGAATAACAGCGGAAGCAAGTATAGCATGGAAAGGATGTAACAACAAAATTGAGAGCTAACTCTAAATCAAGAACAAAAACAACTAGCATGGCAAGATGAACGAATGCAAGTGGCATGTAACAAGTGTCAAGTAACATGTAAATGAGTAACAAGTGTCAAGTAATTAAATATCATATACAAGTAACATGTAACAGGTGTCAAGTGATCGTGTTGTTTTCAAGTCTTGTATTTATCTCTATCTAGGTTGCGCTTCATGCATCCCAGATTTTAACCACATGGTTTCTACATTCATACAAATTACGTTTAGATATAGTGGTGGGTTTCTATAGAGCCGTGTATTCAGGTGTCAAGTAACAAGTAATGAGTAACAAGTAATGAGCACGAATCACGTAATCGTGAACTCGCCGCATCATATAGTAATAACAAGCATGAATCATGTAGTCATGAAATCATGGCATCATATAGTAATAACAAGCATGAATCATGTAGTCATGAAATCATGCAATCATATAGAAATAACAAGCATGAATCATAAAATCAAGTAATGGAAAACACGGGCCCCCTTCTGAGTACACATACCTATATTATCCACTACTAAGGTCTTTCCCTTAACCCCAGCTTGGTTATTTGTTATTATTATCGAAAAGGCATATACGTGTACAAAACATGGCAAGAATAACATGGCATGAATAAGGGAACAGGTTCAGGTTGGAAGGTAAACATGTACAAGTGAAAGACATCTCATAAAAGGGTAGGACAACGAAAATTCTAATTCAGGACAACAATATAATACTGCACCAAATCTGGGATTTCCGTTACCACAAATATGCAAACCTGGATCCATCAGAAAATCTAGAAAATAGACTCTCAGCCAAATCCAATAAATATATATAAGTCATATGGTATTTCGCAAAAACAGGACTCAAAACAAAATTGTATCCAGAAAATATGTTCAGCTAGAAATCAGAAGTTTGTATTTATAAACAGGAAAACGGCATGAAATCTTACTGATTAAATCCAAGAAAAATCTGGGGTATTCCCTGGTATGTTTAGTATCAGCAAATATAATTTCATAATTTTCCAATATAGATAGTATACTCAAATAAAATCAGAAAACAGCAAGATACAGCAAGTTTGAAAATCTGAAATTATAAACACAGCAGTACTAAAACAGCAATAGATCACAAAATATAAATCGAAATCCAGATCTGTCAAAAGGATGATAAAATAGATACAGTAGACTACAATTCTTATTTACAAATTTTTGTCATCAGCAAGTAGAATCAGGTTGAAATTAAGATTCTTTACTGAACAGCATGAAAATTCTACAAGTATAGTTGTTATTTGCAATTATAGAATAGTTTATAAAAGTCATCAATTAAATTCACAAAAATTAGGGGTTAATCCTAGTCAAGTCTAGTTGTACTCAGCAAAATATTAGATCAAAATATTATCTTTAACATCCGTATAAAAATAAATTACTATCCAAAATTCACATAAAACCAAATCTGTAATTTTTCTACACCTCTGTAGTAAAACAGTAATAACTTGCAGCTCACAAATCGAAACTGAGATATGTCAGAAATTTTGAAAAGTAGACATAATTCTCTATAATTCATATTCACAAATAATTTTTATTTACTGACCTTAATAGGGTCTAAAATACTAAACAAAAAATAGGGTAACAGCAAATACAGAAATATCCTTTATTCATAAAATCAACTAGCTCATATGTAACACAACCATATCATAACAGAGTGTGAAATATGGTGTACTAGATATCCAAACAACATGGTATAGGGTATTTAACAAGTTTACAACCAGTTATACTACTACTAACACATCAAGCATATAGGATATCAGGCTGAATCAAATAAAGAAATGAATCACACAAAGAATTAATCACAAGGGGAACAACACATAATACAGAAGGAAGGGAAAATAAATACAACAAAAAATAAAATAAAATAAATCCAGGATTTAATTAAATAAATTAAAAAAATACAATATGAGCAATAGGGGTTACATTAATGTATTGAGCCTTATTATCTATTTGTGAATGGAATATTATTGTATTGGGCTTATGACCCGAATTTTATTATTATTTCCGGACGTTGGTTTATTGTATTTGGATATTTCATATTGCTTCATTCCAAGTATTATAGTTCATGAGATTATTATTATTGCCTGCGCAATTGTTCTGTATTGATTATATTGTTGAGTTGATCGGATAAACAACTTATGGGTGATGTTAGTCATTCGCTGGGCAATTATCATGTGCTCGTATTCCGTATTTTTGGGCAGCGGGGCATGACAAGGTTTTTAGTGGTATCAGAGCCCGGATTTGGATAATATATCAGTCAAACGTGACAAACGAAAGGAAGTTTGGCTTTGATTGATATATTAATCAAATTTGGGTTTTACCGGTTTGACTCGATAATATGCGCGATACAGGGATCGCATGAACAATTGATAACCAACTTATGATCTAGACACTAACCAATTAATTTTTATTGCAGACCATGGTTAGGAAAGGTGCTTCATCTTCCCGTGCTTGGGATGATCATCCTGATGAGCCCACTGTTGCACAGATGATGCAAATGCAGTGTGAGCAAAACGAATTCATGTTGCGGATGCAACGGGATCATAATGAACAGATGAGAATGACTTACGAAGCTGCTAATAGGGAACTCGTTGTGCCTGTCCCCGCATCGAGACCTGGTAATGTTGCTGATTTCATGAGGCTCCATCCAGACAAGTTCTCGGGCACTGAAGGTCCACTTGAAGCCGAGCAATGGCTTATTAAAACTGCACAACTATTGACTGCAGCGCGTATAGCAGATGTTGATCATGTCGATGTTGTGAGCATCCAACTTATTGATCTTGCCCACATCTGGTGGCAAGCTGAGGCTGAACGATTGGGGCAACCTTCACTGAGAGCTTCCTCACGAAGTTCTTTCCTAATGCCACCAAGAATAAGATGGAACGACAGTTTGTTTCTTTAACTCAGGTTTGTCCGACAGTGATTATTTATGCTTTTTTGTTGTTATTTCATAAGGTACTGACGTTAAACTAAACACTGTCTTGAATCAGGGAAGTCGGGCCGTGAACGAGTAGGCTGCGGAATTCACCCGACTAAGTAATTCTGCTACCTCTATAGTGGCGAATGACGTAGATAGAGACCGTCATTTCCTGTTGGGCTTGGATATTGAGATTCAGGATCGCTTGCTGCCTTGCAACTTCATTCTTATGCTGATATCCTGGATGCTGCAAGAATTCAGGAGCAGACTAGTACGAGGAAGCATGCTATTCAGCATTCTGCCCTGCACCCTGTTGCTGGTAGGCCTTCTGGAGGGCCTATTAGGAGGTCAGTTCCATCCACTGCAGCTGGGACACTACCATACCAACCTGCTGATCAGAGGACATAGTTGGTTTGTTCATACTGCCGGAAGACTGGGTATTTACGCCAAGATTACAGGATAGCTAATCGCCTATGCCTTCTATGTGGAGGCAATGATCATATGGTCCGTGATTACCCTAATTCCAGGCCCCAGGCACCAGTTGGAAGTTCCGCTCAGCAGAGAGCTCTTGTGCATGGTCAGGGTGAACCACCACTTCCTTCGCAGAGGCAGATCTTTGATCAGAGGAGAACCGCTCCTAGGGGTATTATAACTACCATTTTTGTTCTTTTCATTTTTTCCCTTTTTGTAATATAATTTTTTTTCAATTGAATAAAGAAATGCTCCATTTTTCTTCCTTGATTATTTTATTTAAATTTGTTCATGAAATTCTTCGTTCTTCTTGATTAAGCAATTCTTGTTGATCCAATTTTTTTATTTAATTGTGGGTATTTTTAGTTGAACCCTATTATTTTAGATCTATCTCTTATTGAACCCTAAAACCTAATTCCAATTGTTCTTAATCCAAAACCGCTATTATTGGATCCTAAACCACTAATCCAATATCCTAATTACAACCTATAAATACAACCCTAGTACAAACCCTAAAAATTGTACAATTGAAACCCTAAGAGCCGCTTATTCTCTCTCCTATTCCTTTCTGTTCCCGTTTCCTTGTCCCCGTTCAGAATTTTCGCCCAACCCACTGTTCATCTTCCCTAACTCCAAAACCCCTGTTCACCTTCTCCGATCGGACCCCTAACCGTCTGGCGACTCCCCTCCCGGCGCCGCCCTCCAGTCGATGCCACCACCAGACCGAAACCCCCTCCTCCTCTGTCCTCGACGTCAACATCAGCCAAACCCCTAACCTGACCACCCCTTGCTGCCAATCCCGTCGACCAGCTCCGTATTGCTGCCCTGTCCCCGTCACGCCGCCGCTTGCGACGCCGCCGACCACCAGCAACGTCAGACCTCCCCTTGTGGCCCTTACTGTTGCTGCCTTTTGCTCTTTGCTGTTGCTGCTCTGTTTCTCTTTTGCACGTATTATATACATGCTAATTTGTGTTAGTTCGTGGGTTCGTTGCTTTGGGATCCTTATCCCGTTATTCTTGGTATTCGTTTTCACCGTCAATAAGACATGTCACTTTCCATCTTGAATTGCTAATTGTATCAAATTCAAGAATTTTATTTGAAATTTCGCAAGTAGATCTTGATCATTTATCATACCGTTGTATTGATTATCTTTCGTTGGGTCTATTGAGGGTTTACACGAGCTAACCCCAATATTCTTAATATCGTGTCACTTTTGAATCTAAATATTGAATCTTTCATGCATTCATGTAGAATTGATAATAGGGTTACCCATATAGTCACAATACAATGAATTGATTGTAGAAAAAATTGCTAGATTGTATGTTGGATGGATCGATTGTTGATTGATTGATATTAAATTAGTGTATGTAGGTGATTTTAATTTTATTTATTATGTTATTGCACCCATCATGCTGATTGAGAAGTTTACCGACTAAAAGAATTGATACCCATCATGTTTAATTAAATTATTTCATGAAAAATACCCAAAAACCTGTATGTTGCTTGCTAGCTGTATATTGTCTGCTATTTTCGACTTAGTAAATTATCTTAAGATGAATAACTTTCTGAATACGAATTATAGCCTTATCTGTCTAGTTTCCAGAACATCCTGAATTTTGGAATTCTGAGTTGTGTAGCAAAAGTTATGCCCGTTTTACTACAGCAGTATTTTTGTTTTCAGATTTTTAGATTCTTGTATCTTTCATGCTTAAACTATTAAAAGGCCGATCAAATGTTACAATTTTACTCTGATAATTTCTAGATTGTTACTTAACATGTTTAGGATTCTAATAAATATTTTTACTGAATTTATTATCGAGTTTTTGCTGATTCAAAAAATAAAATAACTTGATGTCAAATTTCTGCCTGAACATGAAATCTGTAAAGAAAATGTGTTTGACCTAGCTACTCTTATCGGATTTTGAACTTTAAATATGCGTTGGAACCGTGTGGAAGTGTAGTTTTCAGTAATTCTAACGGTTTCAATTTTCAAGTTCTATAACAGCGGGAAATTATATTTTTGTATAGACTACTCTTGCTGTCCAGAATTTTATATTCCAGATTTTAATAGATTAATTATTCTTATATCATACTATTGCATAAATTAAAATGTGTGTATTGCATTGCATGATCCCAATGTGTTATTGTCACCATTCTAATTGTTCTAATCCATGTTACCATCCTATTGTTCTCCTATTAATACTATTGTTCATCTCATGTCTTAAATTGCATATTATATTATTGCATTGATAAATAATTAACAAGCCAGGGTTTAAGAGATTGACTAGAGTAGTTGATAATATAGGGGTTGTACTCGGATGATAGCCCGTGTTATTATCATTATCGTCATCGTGTAAGAAATTACACCATGACCCGTGTTATTAACGTTATCGTCATTGTACAAAAAATTGTCTCAATGGCCCGTGTTATATTGTTATCATCACCTAAAACATGATCTATAGAATCTACAGCTTAGTCTAAACGAAATTGATTGTATGCATCGAACCTGTGGTATGGAACATATGGAACACAGTAGTATGTGCATAAATAAATTAAAATGATTAATAGACATAAGGATTGACATGACATCGACATTGCATATTGTTCATCATTGTTTCTATTGATATCAAATATTAACTAAGTGTTATTGATATTGATCATTGAATATTGTTATCGAGTTTTGAATCATTGTTTATACCAATTGCATCAATTACTGTGATATTGATTATTGTTATTGTCCCATATTACTGATTCCTATTGATCCATTGAATTTATTGTTATACCGTTATTCCACTGTTTGTTGTTTACTCTACTTGCTATCCATGACTTGCTCTAAGAATAATTTTTCATCTCTTTTTAAATGAAGTGTTCACAGATAATGAAGAAGAATTGCCTGCTGGGATTGGAGAACAAACTTTTTAAGGAACTATTGCTTTATAATTGAATGTTATTTCATTGAACTATTGTATTGCGACTTATTACTATTGTGTTTGGGATTTATTATTATATTGGGCTTATGACCCGATTTTATTATTTGTTTCCAGACATTGGATTATTGTATTTGAATATTTCATATTGCTTCATTCCAAGTATTATTGTTCTTGACATTATTATTATTGCCTGCGCAATTGTTCTATATTGATTAAATTGTTGAGTTAATCAGATAAACAACTTATGAGCGACGTTAGTCATTCACTGGGCCATTGTCATGTACTCGTATTTCGAATTTTGGGAAGCAGAGCGTGACATCATTTTTAGTGGTATCAGAGCCATGTTTGGATAATATATCAGTCAAACGTGACTAATGAAAGGACGTTTGGCTTTGATTGATATATTTATCGGTTTGACTCAACAGTATGTGTAATACAGGAATCACATGAACAATTGATTTCCAACTTATGATCTGGAAATTAGTCTTATTTGATTACTCCTTGATCCCTTCTATTCATTGGTTCCTTATTGGGTATGGTTTCATTCTTTTCATACCCATATTCTTTTGATTCTGGTGGTATCCAACCTTCTTCTTCCTGCCTAGTGCTTCGATCGGCATCGCTTGATCTACAATGACATATCTACAGTTTGGAGCTTCATAATTAGAGTATGCAGCGGAAGCATGGTGGGCCCATAATCCACAGGTCCCAGAATTCTCATGTTGCTCCACCTTCCTTGCATTGTTTGCTTCCTTTTTCCTTGTTATTTTGCGATTCAATCATGTTGCCTATTCATGTTAGAATTCCATTCATTTCTGTTTCTACCCTTGTGTTCTCACTTTGAATCCTTGCTAGGCATTATCCATGTCCATTCTTTTCCTAATCATGTTCTCTTTGACTCTGGTACAACTCATTCATTTGTTTCCTTCCGCTTTGTTGATCTGCATCTCTTGGCTAGCAGTGCTATGCCAGTAGCTTGGAACATTTCTACAGGTGGAGGTGTTGTCGTGTGTTCTCAGATTTGTGAGCAGAGTCCCTTGCTATTAGTGGTGTTGATTTTGTTGCCGATCTGATTATCATCAGCAATTTTGATTTTGATGTTATTCTGGGGATGGACTGGCTTGGTGCCACTCATGCTATAATTGACTACTGCAAGAAAAATGTGGTGTTTCAAATGCTTGAACGTTAGGAATTTGAATTCTGTGCCAGTGAAAAGCCGCTTGCTTGTGTGGAGAAGTTGGCTAGTCAGGAAGTTAGAGTTATGGAGGAAGTGTGTGGTGATGAACCGTTGGTTGACGGGATTTTCTGCATGTTTTTCCTAAGGAATTGTCGGGATTAGTGCCAGATCGTGAAGTGGTGTTCTGTATTGATGTTCAGCCAGGTACAACTCCAATCTCTAAGAGTCCGTACTGAATGGCTCCTGTTGAGTGGCTGAGTTGAAGGAGCAGATTCCGGAGTTAATGGATAGAGGTTTTATCAGGCCAAGTGTTCTCCTTGGGGAGCTTTTGTACTATTCATCAATAAGGATGGTAGTCGCAGGTTTTGCATCGATTACCATGAGCTCAATAATGTCACAGTGAAGAACATGTATCCGTTGCCAAGAATTGATGACCTATTTGATCAGTTGGGAGGCACTTCTGTATTTTCGAAGCTGGATATTCGTTCTGGTTACCATCAAGTTAAGGTGAAAGCCGAGGATGTGTAGAAGACTGCTTTTCGTACAAGATATGGGCACTATGAATTCTTGGTGATTCCTTTCGGAGCTGCTAACGCTCAAGCTGTATTTATGAGCTTTATGAATCAAGTTTTCTCTCCCTTCTTGGACAAGTTCGGGGTGGTGTTCATTGATGATATTCTTGTATATGCTCGGAACCGTGATGAGCATGCTGAGCACTTGAAAGTTGCCTTACAAACTTTGAGAGAGAATCAGTTTTATGGGAAGCTTAGCAAGTGTGTGTTTTGGTTGGATCGTGCGGCACTCTTGGGTCATATTATTTCTAGTGATGGAGTTTCTGTCGATCCGTCCAAGATTTCTGCAGTTAAGGATTGGCTGACGTTGAAGTTGTTTGGGTTATATACTGAAAGCATCACTTTTGTATTAACTTTATTTCCTTATTTTTTTTGAATGAGAATCATATGGGCATATGTTTGCATATTGTGTTTATTATAATATTAATGCAAGTATCTGATATTCTATAAGGTTGATAATATGGTGTGAGGTGACACACAGAAGATCATATTATCAGTTCCCTATGGAATATATAAATAGTTCACAACCTAGACAGACTTGGATAATCCATTGGAAAGGTTGTAGTGTAATCTGGTATTAGTCTATCTTGACTATAGGTTTATACTAGTACACTTTGTGTGTATTGAACAGGACCACTTGAGGTTGTTCTCTTTGTACTGACTACAAAAAAGAACAAACACCTCTGTTATTATGGATGCTTATGCTCTTAATCCAGATATAATAACAGACATGTATATGCAGTGTGCATTACTTTGACTCATAAAAGAGTGAGATTCATTATGGATCAACAACCTCTATGAATTGGGTAATAGCATTGTATGTATGATGGGCTGTTGATTGTAAAAGGAATCCATGTCCCCATACGTCGGGTTGATGATGTCCCCTTAAGGAGCTTATAAGGATTGTCATGTAAACCCTGCAGGTGGATTACATCCGACATAACAAATAAAGTTGAGTGGTACTACTTAAGGATAAAAGATGTTGATCAATATAGTTGTCAGTAACTTAATTTGATCGACGGACATTCGATATCTTAACATGGGGAGCTGAACGAGCATATAATAAAAGGAGCCCATAAATATAATTTGGGATTAGGAAGGTAGTGCAACAATAGCTCCTTAGTGGACCGAGCTATTGTTAATGGGCCTGGGTTGTGTGTTCGGGCTGAACACGGGATACTCAGATTCGTTAGGAGACCTAACCCTAATTTCTCCTCATGGTCCCTGCCGTAGCCTTATATATATCCTCTATTCTCTGGCCGTCATTATCATTATCAGAGATAAGAAGTTTTCTCTAAATTCGTGATTCACGTAAGGAGAGAAAGAGAGGTCAGCCAAGGAGAAGAAAGGTTGGTAGACCTGTAACGCCCCGAATCCCAAATACACTGAATTCGAGATGTTCTACAGGATCTTTTCACTTTCTTAGCACACTTTTACAGGGAAATTAAAACTTTGCATCATACATCAGAGTTTACATCATAATTACATCTTTCTTTTGCACAGCGGAAGTAAAATACAACAATTAAATACAAGTACAACAGCTTGATATAATCTTTAAGCATCCAAATCCTCTTTAATCTTTAGCATAACATTTACCTGCATGTTAGACTGTGGGTACGTCAGTTTATTCAACCGACGATCATTATACACGGCCGTCCTCGCTTGCCGAAAATAGTATAACTTAACATTTCATATTTAGCAAACACAAACTTGTCACATTTCAACTAAAGGGACTACCCTATTGATGTCGTGTTGTGATTGTGCACTTAGTCCTTAATGCAGTTAATTAAGTTACATGACACTAATGCGCACTTGTTCGGATTCTATGCATCCCATACTACATAGGTCCGAGGGCAAGCCCTTATTCGTTCTTCATCTTTATAGGGTTCAATCCCCCGTTATGATTTAATCTACTACTGTAATTACGGTAAGTATCCTAGATGTTATCTGACCTACGAACTCATGTTTAGGCACTCTGGAGTAGTATCCTCACCCAGACGCATCATGGGAATTCCTGGGATACGCTCTCACCATAAACATGACACCACCCGTAGTCTTCAAACATCCCACGAGCGTCGCCACTGGGACGGTACTCTGGAACAGTATCCTCACCCAGACTCGTCATGGGAATTCCTGGGATACGCTCTCGCCGCTACCCAGGGCCCTCATACTCAGTGTTTTTCTCTTACTTTCATCACGTCTTCACTATGCACTAGTCCTTAGTTTTATTTAAAAAAATCATGAACAAAATAATCACCAGAGTTAGCTTCTCCATCAACCGGACTTATTCCTTTAATTCAACATGACCAATCTTGGTCTAATTTCAATTCAATTTATTTTTCTCAAATGCCGGGGAGACTTAGCTACTCTATTTCAAATTTCATTTCACAATCCTTAAGTCATAACCACTTTCATGTCACAATTTCATATTCTTCCTTATTCATGATTTCATTTGTTCACAAATCCATGGTGAATACTTATAACTCAAGTTTCATATTCAAGTCCAACCATTTCATCAACAAAGTTTCTAAACTCCATCATCATACAATGGACTCATGCACTTTACAAACATACACTCGTACTTCATATTTTACACCATATCTTCAAGTAAAAATTATAATATCATGTCACACCACAAATTCTTTTGTGTCAAATACTTTCTAATAAATCCATTTCAATAACTCTTTATAAATTTGAAAATTCCCATGAGTATGTGTCTTAGAACCATAGCTTTAATATACCATTTGTTCACAAACTACATTATATTTTCTTCAATTAATATCCAAACCAATCCCATAAAATTCCTTGTATTACCATATTTTTCTCATATTTTTTGGACATCAAAATCTCACAAAAAAATATTTTTCCCTAAGTGCTAGGGGAAAGATTCGAACCCAGCACAGTAGAGAAGAAGGCCAGAGCACCCGCCGATAGGCCGATCGGTGCTAGCGAATAGAAGAGAGTGCACTAAGTATATATGCCATCTCTTCGCTGTCATATATATATATACACAGTACTTTTTAAAAAGAATGGTGAGACCCGGATTCGAACCACACCGCTCAGGGAAACCGAACAGCGCCACCGACCGCCTGAGCCACTGGCTCAGGTTGTCACAGTGTGGGTTAAAACCCATTTGTCTCATATTCACACTGTTTGTAGAAATTAACTCGATGTTCAAAACAATTTGATTCATATTGCCTTTATATAAACCACTGAAAAACTCCAGATTTAATCTTCTTTATTCCATCTTCAAAACAGTAAGTGTAAAATAAATTTTTGCACTAAAACACATTTTCTCCACCCAAATTAATTATTTGTTTATTAAAACTAGCAAATCCTTTATTTTCGACATTGAAAATAATCGATTGTTCATCTAATCTCTCTTTTGTCCCAAAATTTCCATGATAATTTACTGGTTATTAATCTATATTCACAACACAATACAACCTTGGATTTCCCCATACTCATACTAGCAAAAGAATTCATATAGCACATGAATAGGTGAAACTCAACAATTACTAAGTTTGGTATATTTCTAAATTGATGACAACAAGTAATTCTTTGGTTTATCTACACCACTTCTACACATGAATTCAAAGTATTCAATATACTTTTCTATTCAATTCCCATAGTGTTAATGTCTTTCTCAATTGTCATGTCTCAACCACACAATTTGCAAGTAATTAATAAAAGGCTTTCACACATCATGCTAGTCACATTGCATCATAGTTCAATTAAACTAAATAATCAAAGAAAGTGCTTCATATGGTATAATTTCATGCAAGCAATTTACATACACAATTTATCACACCATTCTAAGCCATTCACATACTAACTTTTTAATTAGAGTGGTCTCTTATTAGTATTTTCCATGTATAGTGTCATCAATATACTAGCATGAACCCTATATTAGAAACATGAATTGTTTTACCCACCTCAATTGGAGAGAAACACAAACAAAAGCAATCAAGTAGATGAGAACACCTCCTCCTAGCCAAAAGAATGCACCACTCCAAGCCTCCAACCAAATGCCGAATGCTTCTTCTCCTTGGCCGAAAGCTACCTAGCCGAATGCTTCTTGATGGTGCCGGCCACTCCAAGCAACACAACCCACACAAACTCTTATCTTTTATAACTCTCACAATATATTAGTATAGCTTTAGAAATTACACTTTGCATATGAAAAATTAGCCATGAGTAAGGAGGTATTTATACTAAAAAATGAGGGAAATGGAGGGCTAAGATCATCTTGGTGGTTGCAAAATGAAAGGCTTAGATTCAAGTAGGAGTTAGGAAAACTACCCACCTCCTTGAAACTACCCCCATGTTCTCCACACCAAATTTCAACTTTCCCTCCCAAAAAGAATGATACCCGGCCAAGCATAGGAGTGTGCATTGCACGTGTACGTGTAGTGCACGTGCATGCAACTAGGCCAAATTTGTACATTTCAAAATTGTATAAAAATAATTTTGTTTAAAAAAGTCTTCTACATGACAAGTTTAATTAAAGTAAATTAATTCATGGGCTTTCTTTTTGGGCCAAAAATAATTTATAAAAATAATTAAAAAAAAATGCTTTTGGGCTTTTTTAAGAAAAGGCTTTTTAATTAATTCAAATAAGGCTTTTAAAGAAGGCTTTTTGTACTAAAATAATTTGAGAAAAATATATTTAAACATACTCACCATGATAAAATAATCCAACAATATATTGCACGTGCACAACACGTGCAAAATAAATAATATTTCATTTATTGAAAAATCAGGGTATTACAGCACTCCCTCCTTAGAATAGTTCCGTCCCCGGAACTACAATCAAGAGCGAGGAAAACAAACAAAGTACAACACACACAACAAAACAAAAGATACAAAAATACAATCAAGCAAAAAGCTCAGGATAGTCCTTCAACATCCTCTCCTCAGATTCCCAAGTAGCCTCTTCAACCAAGTGGTTTCTCCAGACTACCTTGACCATCGGTATCGTCTTATTCCTCAAGACTTTCTCTCGACGATCAACAATCTCAACAGGAGCCTCGATGTAATTCAGGTCTAACTGCAAACCTTCCGGCACTTCAGGCAAATGATGACTCGGGTCTGGAATATAACCTCTCAGCATAGACACATGAAAGACATTGTGCACCTGAGACAACTCTTCCGGTAATTCAAGCCGGTAAGCAGTTTTCCCGATCCTTTTCAATATCTTATACGGGCCTATAAACCTCGGGGCTAACTTCCCGCCCTTGCCAAAACGAACCACACCTTTGCTGGGTGATACCTTCAGAAAGACGAAATCACCAACCTCAAACTCAAGGTCCCTTCTCCGGTTGTCTGCATAGCTTTTCTGCCTGCTCTGAGCTTCCACCAACCTTTTCCTGATCAGATCAATCTTCTCAGAAGTCAGTTGCACAAGCTCAGGACCAAACAACTGACGCTCCCCAACTTCATACCAGCATACAGGAGTCCTGCACTTCCTGCCATACAGAGCTTCGTACGGCGCCATCCCAATACTGGCCTGAAAACTGTTGTTGTAGGCAAATTCCACCAAAGGTAAATGCCTTTCCCAACTGCCTCCAAAGTCTAGTATACAACACCGAAGCATATCCTCAAGAATACGATTGACTCTCTCGGTCTGCCCATCGGTTTGCGGATGAAAAGCAGTGCTGAAATCCGTCTTGGTACCCAAAGCTGCCTGAAGACTCCTCCAGAAATGCGAAGTAAACCGCGCATCTCGATCAGACACAATGGTCGAAGGAACGCCATGAAGTCGGACAATCTCACCAACATACATCTCAGCCAACTTGTCCATCGAAGCAGTGAGTTTCATCGCCAAAAAGTGAGCGGACTTGGTAAGTCGATCGACTATAACCCAAATAGCATCATTGCCTTTAGGACTCTTAGGCAATCCCGTGATGAAATCCATACTGATGTTATCCCACTTCCATTCCGGAATAGGTAACGGCTGTAATAGACCTCCGGGTCTCTGATTTTCGGCTTTGACTTGCTGACAAACCTCACACTTCGCGACAAATTCAGCCACATCCCGCTTCAAACCTGACCACCAGAAATGCTGCTTGATGTCCTTGTACATCTTAGTACTCCCAGGATGTACAGACAAAAGAGTAGCATGTGCCTCCTGAAGAATACTTTCTTTCAGGTCCGCCTGATTTGGAACGCACAGCCTGTCTCCGAACCACAGCACTCCATCCCTGATCTGAAAATCGGGCAACCTGCCAGCACCAACCTGCTCCTTCATCTCCAGAATATCAGCATCAACTTCCTGACTTGCAATGATCCTTGTATTCAGAGTAGGCTGAAGCCTCAACTGAGCCAAAGATGCTCCCAATCCTTGCAAGACAACCTCAATACCAGCTCGGTCCAGCTCCTCAATCAGATGCCTCTGAGTCGTAATCAAACAGGCCAAACTGCTCTTGCGGCTAAGTGCATCAGCCACAACATTAGCTTTTCCAGGATGATACTTGATCTCAGGTCGCATATCCTCGAGCACTTCCAACCATCTCCGCTGTCTCAGATTGAGATCCCTCTGCTGATATATATACTTCAAGCTCTTGTGGTCCGTGTACATATTCAGCTTCTCACCGTACACGTAGTGCCTCCATTGCTTCAAAGCAAAAATAATCGCAGCCAACTCCAGATCATGAGTCGGGTAATTTTTCTCATGTGGTCGTAGTTGCCTAGACCCATAAGCGATTACTCTTCCTTCTTGCATTAAGACACAACCAAGCCCCCGATGTGAAGCATCGCTATAAACGTCATACTCAACACCAGCTCTAGGCAAAGCCAAAATAGGTGCAGTAGTCAGTCTATCTTTCAACTCCTGAAAACTCGCCTCACATTGCTCGGTCCACTTGAAGCTCACATTCTTCTTGGTCAGCCCTGTAAGCGGTACAGCTATCTGAGCATAACCTTGAATGAATCTCCGATAATATCCAGTCATCCCAAGGAAACTTCTGACTTCCTTCACTGTAGTAGGCCTCGCCCAGTCTCTCACTGCCTCTATCTTCTGAGGATCAGTTGCCACTCCCTCCTTAGAAAGGATGTGACCCAGGAATGCCACTTCAGATTTCCAGAAATCACACTTGGATAACTTGGCATACAACTGTTGCTCTTCCAACTTCTGCAACACTGCTGCCAGATGCTCGGTGTGCTCCTCCTCAGACTTGGAGTACACGAGAATGTCGTCGATAAACACCACGACGAAAGAATCAATAAACGGCCTCAGAACTCTGTTCATCAAGTCCATGAAGATTGCAGGTGCATTCGTCACTCCGAATGGCATAACTAAGAATTCGTAATGCCCATGCCGAGTTCTAAATGCAGTCTTATGCACATCTTCAGCTTTCACTCGAACTTGGTGGTAACCCGATCGAAGATCTATTTTGGAGAATACAGCTGCTCCTTGTAGACGATCGAACAAGTCATCAATTCGAGGAATCGGGTACTTATTCTGAACAGTGACCTTATTCAGCTCCCGGTAATCGATGCACATCCTCATCGATCCATCCTTCTTCTTTACCAAAAGCACTGGCGCTCCCCAAGGTGACGCACTAGGTTGAATAAAGCCTTTTCCCAACAGTTCCTCAATCTGCCGTTTCACCTCATCCTGTTCCACTGGAGCCATCCTATAAGGTGCCTTAGAAATGGGTGCACTTCCCGGTTGAACAGTGATGCTGAACTCTACATCACGTTGCGGAGGTAACCCAGGAAAATCTTCCAAGAACACAGTCGGATAGTCCCGAACCACAGGAATCCCTTGCACTTCCACAGGAGTCTCTTCCTTGCGGATAGTAGCCACCAGCTTAGAACATTTCTGCTTCCCTTGGAACACGACTTCAGGTCCACCTGGAGCCTTCACTGTCACCGTCTTGGTCTTACACTCGATGCTTGCACTGTACACCGACATCCAATCAATGCCAATGATAACATCGACTCCCAAGATAGTCAGTTCGATCAGATCAATGCCAAAGATTCTATCCCCGATCACAATCTCGCAATCAGCATAATACCGATCAGTGGTTAAAGTTTCCCCTGACGGAGTAGCTACTGATAAGATCTTGCCTGGGAAAATCTTCGGTTCAACTCCCAACGCTTTAGCAAACTTTGGAGACACAAAAGTATGAGAGGATCCAGTATCAAACAATACGACAGCTTTAATTCCATTAAGATAGAGTTCGCCTGTTACATAATATACACCATTACATAACAGCCTCACTAAACAAAGGGAAAAGAAATGACAAAAGACCCTAAACACCAGCCCTCGTACCAGAGATGACCTGATCTGCCTCCTCAGCATCAGCTTCTGTCAAGGCAAATACTCGCCCTGATTGGTACGGCCTCTTCCCAGCCTGCTGCGTTGGTGCGTTGCTGCTTCCACCCTGTAGTTTGGGACAGTGAGATTTGTAGTGTCCCGTTTCACCACAGTTGTAGCAAGTCACCGCAGAAGGTCTCACCACATTGTTTCCAGGCCTCCCAGCCACACTCACAGCGTTCGCCCCTGTCGGTTTGAACCTCTGCGCAGATGGTTGCCCCCTGAAACTCCCCGAATGTGCAGGCCTCTTCCCGGGCTGCCAGTTGTTCCTCCTGTTCTGAACAACATGGAACTGCTCCATATCCGCCTCCGTCGCTGCCGCCCTCTTGACCAGCTTATCGAATCTCCTGATACCAAGGGGTATCATACGAGATCTCAAGCTAGGCCTCAGACCATGCTCGAACTTGCGAGCTTTCTTGGCCTCATCCGCCACCAACTCTGGAGCATACCTGGAGAGCTGAGTGAACTTGGTCTCATAGGCTCTCACTGACATGCTGCCTTGCTGAAGCGACAGGAACTCCATCGCCTTCTTCTCCTGGACGTCGGAGGGGAAATAATGGCTGCGGAACTCCTCCAAAAATTCCTCCCAGCCAAACAACAGACCTCCCATGGTCCTCTTCACAGATTGCCACCAAACTGCTGCATCCTTCTCCAGCTGCAAGGTTGCCAACTTGACCTTGCTACCCTCCGGTGTTTCCAACACCTCGAAGATGGTCTCCACTTGCCGTATCCAGTTGTCAGCCGAATCTGGATCCGACTTTCCCTCGAATACGGGTGGTTTCATTCTCTTGAACGATTCCACCAGCTTTATCGCCTCGGGCACTGGATTCGCCGGCCCCCTAGCTTGGTTCTGAGCCACAGCATTCAATGTCTGGTAGACCCTAGCAAGTTCAGTCTCCAGATCCAAACCTTCCCCATTCCTTGCTCCTCTTCTCGACATATTCTGATGCAAAAGATCCGTCAAATTCGAAGTATATAACAAGAATTTAAACCAACTTCCAAAAGTTTATACATTCGAATTTAAAAACATCTCTAAACATCAGAATGAAAGAAAACAGAAGCCACAACACTCTAACTCCTACGGGTCCTCTTCGCTGCTCGAAGTTCTTCCCGCAGTTCATCAACCTCATCCTTCAGCACATCAGTTAGGTTCTTTTTCTTCTCAAGTTCCCAAATCCGATGGCTAAGAACAGAATAGTCAGCCTTCCGCTTCTCCAGCTGAGCCTCCAACAATCCAACTCTCTCCTTCAGGGTTTCCACTTGCCTCTGAAGAGAAGCCACAAGACCACTTGGAACTGGTACTTCCTCTTCGTCGGAAGAAGAATCATCAGATGAATCCGGAGGTGGGGTGATCTCTCGGGATTCAGGGTACTCCTCATCATCAGAATCAGCTTGTCCAGGGTAGTACTCGTCCTCGGAATCTGCCTGTCCAGGATGGTACTCTTCCTCAATGATGTGCCAGTCGTCGCCTCCAGCAGGGTCGAAGTGATCAGCCATCTTAGAAATAGGGAGGAGAAAGCATAAATCTTAGAGCAACACAAATGTAAGTCACTTACATTTAAATCTCTAGATTCAAACACACACTCTAATGTCCACTTCTAGGGTGTCGTTCCCTATAAATTTGTACAAGTGTGAAAGTGTAGAAAGCGTGGCTCTGATACCACTCTGTAACGCCCCGAATCCCAAATACACTGAATTCGAGATGTTCTACAGGATCTTTTCACTTTCTTAGCACACTTTTACAGGGAAATTAAAACTTTGCATCATACATCAGAGTTTACATCATAATTACATCTTTCTTTTGCACAGCGGAAGTAAAATACAACAATTAAATACAAGTACAACAGCTTGATATAATCTTTAAGCATCCAAATCCTCTTTAATCTTTAGCATAACATTTACCTGCATGTTAGACTGTGGGTACGTCAGTTTATTCAACCGACGATCATTATACACGGCCGTCCTCGCTTGCCGGAAATAGTATAACTTAACATTTCATATTTAGCAAACACAAACTTGTCACATTTCAACTAAAGGGACTACCCTATTGATGTCGTGTTGTGATTGTGCACTTAGTCCTTAATGCAGTTAATTAAGTTACATGACACTAATGCGCACTTGTTCGGATTCTATGCATCCCATACTACATAGGTCCGAGGGCAAGCCCTTATTCGTTCTTCATCTTTATAGGGTTCAATCCCCCGTTATGATTTAATCTACTACTGTAATTACGGTAAGTATCCTAGATGTTATCTGACCTACGAACTCATGTTTAGGCACTCTGGAGTAGTATCCTCACCCAGACGCATCATGGGAATTCCTGGGATACGCTCTCACCATAAACATGACACCACCCGTAGTCTTCAAACATCCCACGAGCGTCGCCACTGGGACGGTACTCTGGAACAGTATCCTCACCCAGACTCGTCATGGGAATTCCTGGGATACGCTCTCGCCGCTACCCAGGGCCCTCATACTCAGTGTTTTTCTCTTACTTTCATCACGTCTTCACTATGCACTAGTCCTTAGTTTTATTTAAAAAAATCATGAACAAAATAATCACCAGAGTTAGCTTCTCCATCAACCGGACTTATTCCTTTAATTCAACATGACCAATCTTGGTCTAATTTCAATTCAATTTATTTTTCTCAAATGCCGGGGAGACTTAGCTACTCTATTTCAAATTTCATTTCACAATCCTTAAGTCATAACCACTTTCATGTCACAATTTCATATTCTTCCTTATTCATGATTTCATTTGTTCACAAATCCATGGTGAATACTTATAACTCAAGTTTCATATTCAAGTCCAACCATTTCATCAACAAAGTTTCTAAACTCCATCATCATACAATGGACTCATGCACTTTACAAACATACACTCGTACTTCATATTTTACACCATATCTTCAAGTAAAAATTATAATATCATGTCACACCACAAATTCTTTTGTGTCAAATACTTTCTAATAAATCCATTTCAATAACTCTTTATAAATTTGAAAATTCCCATGAGTATGTGTCTTAGAACCATAGCTTTAATATACCATTTGTTCACAAACTACATTATATTTTCTTCAATTAATATCCAAACCAATCCCATAAAATTCCTTGTATTACCATATTTTTCTCATATTTTTTGGACATCAAAATCTCACAAAAAAATATTTTTCCCTAAGTGCTAGGGGAAAGATTCGAACCCAGCACAGTAGAGAAGAAGGCCAGAGCACCCGCCGATAGGCCGATCGGTGCTAGCGAATAGAAGAGAGTGCACTAAGTATATATGCCATCTCTTCGCTGTCATATATATATATACACAGTACTTTTTAAAAAGAATGGTGAGACCCGGATTCGAACCACACCGCTCAGGGAAACCGAACAGCGCCACCGACCGCCTGAGCCACTGGCTCAGGTTGTCACAGTGTGGGTTAAAACCCATTTGTCTCATATTCACACTGTTTGTAGAAATTAACTCGATGTTCAAAACAATTTGATTCATATTGCCTTTATATAAACCACTGAAAAACTCCAGATTTAATCTTCTTTATTCCATCTTCAAAACAGTAAGTGTAAAATAAATTTTTGCACTAAAACACATTTTCTCCACCCAAATTAATTATTTGTTTATTAAAACTAGCAAATCCTTTATTTTCGACATTGAAAATAATCGATTGTTCATCTAATCTCTCTTTTGTCCCAAAATTTCCATGATAATTTACTGGTTATTAATCTATATTCACAACACAATACAACCTTGGATTTCCCCATACTCATACTAGCAAAAGAATTCATATAGCACATGAATAGGTGAAACTCAACAATTACTAAGTTTGGTATATTTCTAAATTGATGACAACAAGTAATTCTTTGGTTTATCTACACCACTTCTACACATGAATTCAAAGTATTCAATATACTTTTCTATTCAATTCCCATAGTGTTAATGTCTTTCTCAATTGTCATGTCTCAACCACACAATTTGCAAGTAATTAATAAAAGGCTTTCACACATCATGCTAGTCACATTGCATCATAGTTCAATTAAACTAAATAATCAAAGAAAGTGCTTCATATGGTATAATTTCATGCAAGCAATTTACATACACAATTTATCACACCATTCTAAGCCATTCACATACTAACTTTTTAATTAGAGTGGTCTCTTATTAGTATTTTCCATGTATAGTGTCATCAATATACTAGCATGAACCCTATATTAGAAACATGAATTGTTTTACCCACCTCAATTGGAGAGAAACACAAACAAAAGCAATCAAGTAGATGAGAACACCTCCTCCTAGCCAAAAGAATGCACCACTCCAAGCCTCCAACCAAATGCCGAATGCTTCTTCTCCTTGGCCGAAAGCTACCTAGCCGAATGCTTCTTGATGGTGCCGGCCACTCCAAGCAACACAACCCACACAAACTCTTATCTTTTATAACTCTCACAATATATTAGTATAGCTTTAGAAATTACACTTTGCATATGAAAAATTAGCCATGAGTAAGGAGGTATTTATACTAAAAAATGAGGGAAATGGAGGGCTAAGATCATCTTGGTGGTTGCAAAATGAAAGGCTTAGATTCAAGTAGGAGTTAGGAAAACTACCCACCTCCTTGAAACTACCCCCATGTTCTCCACACCAAATTTCAACTTTCCCTCCCAAAAAGAATGATACCCGGCCAAGCATAGGAGTGTGCATTGCACGTGTACGTGTAGTGCACGTGCATGCAACTAGGCCAAATTTGTACATTTCAAAATTGTATAAAAATAATTTTGTTTAAAAAAGTCTTCTACATGACAAGTTTAATTAAAGTAAATTAATTCATGGGCTTTCTTTTTGGGCCAAAAATAATTTATAAAAATAATTAAAAAAAAATGCTTTTGGGCTTTTTTAAGAAAAGGCTTTTTAATTAATTCAAATAAGGCTTTTAAAGAAGGCTTTTTGTACTAAAATAATTTGAGAAAAATATATTTAAACATACTCACCATGATAAAATAATCCAACAATATATTGCACGTGCACAACACGTGCAAAATAAATAATATTTCATTTATTGAAAAATCAGGGTATTACAAGACCGTCGCCCACACGACGTCCAACCCGAGGAAGGAATACGTGCAGAAGATCTTGGGATCGCAGACGACTCGAAATTGCTAGAAACTATCGTCTTCTTCTCATCGCAGGTATAATTCGTGAACCCTAGATTCCGCTATAAAGGGTTAGATCCCGTATTAAATCTGTTAAACTTTTATGATTGATACGCACACCAATCCGTGTTCTTGGGATTCATCGCAGTTCCATCAATTGGTATCAGAGCCGGTATTGGATCTGCGTATTGATTGTTCCATCCATGTTGTCCAATAAAACTTGCGTTGTATGATAGTCGATAGATGTAGATCTGTTCTAACTCGATTTTGCAGGCATCTTAGATCCAACTATTATGGTCCAATGCATGTTTTGTTTGTGTTGTTGTTGTTTTGTGGATGTAATTAATATCACGAGGGTTGATCGTGTTTATAATTTTAATTTTTCAATCTAGATTATGTGTGAACTCCTTCGGGAGGCATAGGATTGATGTAATTTTAATTTTATTTTATTTTTATTTTTTTTCGATCGATCGTGATGGCGGTGGTGGCTATTTCTGACGCCGGAGGAGATGCTGTTTTTGGCAGTCCGGAGATCGACAGATGGTTTTCGATGAAGAAATCGGGCAGCCATACCTTAAAAAAAACTAGGATCACACTAATAATGGACAACATGGACATAAATTAACTAGTAGAAAAACCCTCATTGTTAAATAACTAAGTGGGAGAGGGAATTCATTTAACATGAATCCCACGGTCTCCATTGCTGGTTTGAAGGTGATATAATTATACTTGCGTGTTGGCTTTAGTGCTTTCCTTCATATCGGATGAGTATAATTATGGATCACCAGTACAAACTTCCTTAGGGATAATTGTAGAAAGTTACCTAGTATGCGTTCACTTCTCCATCTGAAGGAACTCAATACAAGATAATGGACTTAGTATTAAGCAATGGTATACACTTAGATACAAATAATGGTATCCTCCCCATCGGAGTCACTGCTATTATTTGTAGGACTAGAGCAAGACCAACAGATTAATTTTATTTGTCATAAAGTTGTGTTGACATGATAGTAAAATTAATAGGAAAAACCTACTTGAACAAATATTGAATTTGTATACGTCCACACTATCGTGGCATGCTAAATTCATGGTGTTTAAGGTGTTGGTGAATTTTTTTTATTGTTTTGAGGGAATCAATATTTAATTAATTCAAAAATTTTTGCCCTACATAATTTTTTTAATGTGATTCTCAGGATTTCAAAAATGGGTTCTTTCAGTCCACTTATGGTGATTCTTAAAGAAAACAAACTTACTGGACCTAATTATATTGACTGGAAACGTAACTTGGATATTGTCTTAACTGCTGAAGAGTACAAATTTGTACTCAATGAAGTATGCCCACCTAAGCCTGATGCTAACTCTGATGAAGAGGTCAAAGAGGCTTATAAGAAGTGGAATAAGGCAGATGAGATGGCGCGGTGTTACATTTTGGCATCTATGTCAAATGTACTGCAGCATCAGCATCAGGCCATGCCCACAGCTTATGATATTGTGTACAACCTTAAGGAACTCTTCGGACATCAGAGTAGAGCAGCTAGGCAATTTGCTATGAAGAGTTTGATGAATGCATCTATGGCTGAGTGGACACCAGTAAGGGATCATGTTCTCAAGATGATGGGTCATCTAAATGGGATGGAGATCCTTGGTGCTGAAATCGATGGGAAAACCCAGGTCGATATCATTCTCGGGACTCTACCTAAAAGTTTTGACTCATTTTGCCTTAATTACAACATGAACAAAAGGTTGTATAGTTTGGTAGAACTTGCAAAAGAACTACAGGATGCTGAAGCTCTCTTCAAGCAGAATGCCCATGTTTATGTGACTGAAAAGGACTCTACTTTTAAGCCGAAAGGTGGTAAGAAGAAGAAAGTTCAGAAACAAGTAAACTCAGCAAAGAAGGGCATGGGACCTCAAGGCGCTGTGAAAAAGTCGAAAGGCAAGTGTTTCAAGTGCAAAGGGTCAGGACATTGGAAGACTGACTGTCCACTTCTCAAACAAAAGAACAAAGAAGGTATATCTCATTTACTAGTTGTTGAAACATGTTTAGCGGTGTTATCTACCGGCACCTGGTGTGTAGATACAGGAGCCACTAATCATGTCTGCAATACATTGCAGGGGTTCCAGGAAACCAGACGGCTCAGTGATGGAGAGATATGCTTGTTTATGGGTGACGCTACAAGAGTAGCGGCCGTTGCAATAGGAGATGTTATTTTATCTTTTGGTAGAAATAAGTCTTTGACATTGAGAGGTTGTTCTCATCCTGTCATAGGGATACAGGCTATTTTCACTCACTAGCTGAGCACACGGAAGCCGTATCTTGCTCTTTTAATTCCTGAAGTACCGTAGTAAGAAGGGAGAGAAACTCTGTCGACTAGGGGGCTTACAACCGTGAGGCCATCATGTTCTTATGTTGGTGGACACGAACGGACAATAAGAGGCAGTAGTCTTATGGATCTTCGGCGCCATGGATGTGCAAGACGCATATCTGTAGGATCGTCGAGGCATTTGGTGTGATCCAGACCGGATTGGGCATAAGTGGCGAACGGGGACACCACTGTGTTAGCAGTAATAACTGCAGGATTAACCAGCCACGTGGTATCTATCAGGAACAGGTTAAGTACAATAATAGAATGCATTTGCATGGCGAGGGTTCGAAACCCTGAAATTGGAGAAGACGACTTGATTTGGAGCGTATATAGTATGGAATGCATGCGTATCCAGAGTCTTGCTGACATTAGATTTAGTGCATCTGTTTCTATGCCTTGTATTATGCATTAGACTTCAGGTCAGGGCATACACGAACACTAGGGAATTAGGATGCACGTTTCTTTTTCTATTCAAGATGGTTTGTGGTTACCAGTTTGGAGATTGTTGTTTCTTATCAGAATTGCGTCAGTCGAAGTACTGATGTTCCCCGCCTTTTAGGTACCAGTCCTACCCTTCGAGCAGGTACAGAAATAACAGAGTCACATAGCTGAAGACTCAAGACGAGGAGCGAGTCCCAGGGAAGAAGATTGACCACTCAGCGGAGGTTCGGCGGTGATCGGTCGACTGCCATTTTGGAAGACAACTATTAGCCTTACAAGTGGAGTCTGTGAATATTTTGTAATAATTTGTAATGAGTTAATGTAATTTGTACTTCTGGTTCAAGAACGAGATATTGGTTGTAATTGAAGAGGTAATGACTCATATGGCAATAAAAAGTTTTAAAATTTATGTGTTATTACTATGTTGAGATGCATTTGAAGGAAAAGATTCTGGTGAGTGTCACGGATGTTCGGTAATGGGGATCCGGGGCGCTACAGTCATGGAGCTCCTTCCAAGCTTCGCCGAGCTCCAAAGCTGCCAACTCCAAGTCGCTAAGCTCGTCGAGCTCCTGGACCACCAAAGTGAGGCTCTCTGAGCTCGTAGCTCACCCACAATGGCTTCACCGAGCTCACAACTCGCCAAAGGCCCAGGTCAGCCAAAAATAAGGTCGGCGAGAAGGTCAAAGTGGATAATAAGAAAAGGAGTCCGGCGAAATGGTCGGCCGAGCTGAGGGGTTTTCGCAGCCGATTAAAACTGTCAGATCTCTGAGAAAATTGCACAGCCTCGAGATGGATGCAAGAGATCAAGACACATGGATGCCTTCTTCCCCATCGCCTTGCTTCAAATTTCAATCGCATGATCACCGTAAAATGCGGGCTAGTGCTAGGTTAGTGTGTGAGATCAAGCCATGTCATCGCTGATCCATAGCTGCTTCATCGCCACTACTCGATTCACTCAGTGGGGGAGCCAAGTTGTGATCTACGTGCCAGATCGCTTCAAGAAGCATTTTGAGTCAGATAAATCGATAAAAATCCATAAAATTCTATTAAAATTCAAAATTTTAATTAAAAATTCCAAAAATAATTACTAAAATGGAAAATTAATTATTTTTTTAAAAAAATAATTAAAAATTTTGAAAAAGCAATTTTAAATTTGGAAAAAATTATTAAAAATCCGAAAAATTTTGGAAAATTCCAGAAAAATATTTGCCGCTTCCAAAAACATCTAATCAGTCCCAGGTATCTCTAATTGTCCCTCTACTTCTTGAAAAATCAAAAAAAATTGTCATCCGACAGTGGGGGCTTAGATAATGGTAAAAATCGTAACAAATCAGGGCTGTACGATTCTAGCATAGACCATAAAGCTTCTACAGGTAGATCAACCATAACGAGCCTCTTTAATTGGTCCGGACCTTCTTCAGGCTCACCTACTAGACATAGGCCACTTTTAAGCCCATTACATGCAACTAGGCCCATTAGGAGAGACACCCAGCCCATGAGAGCTGTAAGTATAATCTCTTATCACCAGACAAGAGAGTCTTATATCTTAAGAAGGAGAATCAACAGGAGATAACAGATTCATTTCAATCTCATGGATTCATATCAATCTTCTAAACTATTTCTCAGGCCTATAAATACCTTTTCCCTCCTCAGTCAGAAGGTAATCTACAATGTCTCTCTCTAACTCTCCTTCTCTCTCTGATTATGACTTGAGCATCGGAGAGTCTGCCGCAAGGGCCATCCCCGGTGTTTCAGCTTCTTGCAGGTCCATCGGTCGTGTTAGCAACCATTAGATTTAGATCACTATGTTCAATCAATGGTCCAGATCTACTCTCGGGGGCTCTTACTACTTTTTACGGCGAACGAGTCTGAGAGGTATATTGTAACCCCCATTTCCGCCTATACATATTTTTCTGTATATTTTATGTATTTCGATCTTTAAAAATTCTTTTCCATTTTCTTAAATTCAATTTATTTTAAATTTATTATTGGATCCACTATTAAAAAGTCCTCACTATTATAAATTGTGTTTGTAACTATTTTCAAATAATTATGTATTTTTACTCAAATCTTATTCTATTAGTTGTTTATTTCATATTTGATTAATCATTATTGTATAAGCCTAATCCAAGGCCAATTCTAATCCATACCATTATACTATTATTATTATTACTATAATTATTATTATCTTATTGTTCTGTTTATTAAATTTTGAGTAAGCCCAAAATCCTACAGCTTAACCCAAGCAAACAAGTCCAACTCCATAATCTCCTAACCACTTTATTAATCTTTTTCATCTTCATCCAACCAAAACTCCCAAACCCATCATCGCCATCACCACCAACAGTTCCCGCCACAGCTGCACCCCACTCCCAACGCCCAGCTGCTCCTCCACCGCAGAACCATCCACACATCGAGAACCCATACTACCTCATCGTCACTTACATACCGAATCCCCGACTGCCTCTCGCTGCACTTCACCGCAGCACCGCCACAACACCTTCCCTGAGCTCTATCGATGTCGTTCTCACGCACCGTGCCGTCGAGCCATGCAGCCATCGCCATCCCCCTCATCCCGAGACACCGACGCCGCTGCTCTCCTCCCGCAACACCACCTTGCCAACCGACCACAGCAATCACCCGAACAACCACCGAACAACTCCACCGTAGCCACCTTCTTGCTGTCACCGTGCATCAATACACACGATGTAACTACTGTTTTCATTCTTTTCATTTCTCCCCCTTTTGTAATATTTTATTTGCAATTGAATAAAATAATTTATTTTTTTGATATTTTTAATTAAATTTTGTTCATGAAATTCTCTCATTCTTCTTGTCGAGCCATTTTCTAGATGATTCTTTTTTTTATTGATAGTGGGTATTTTATTTGAACCCTATTGTAGTGAATTCCATCTCTTATTGAACCCTAAAACCCAATTTTGATTGTTCTTGACCCAAAACCACTATTATTTGATCTTAAACCATTAACCCAACATCCTAATTGCACTTTATAAATACAATCCAATTGCAAACCCTAAAATTGCACAATTTGAAACCCTAATTAGCCGTCATTTCTCTCTCCTCCTGTTTTCCCTATCCCCGACCTCTGTTTTCCTGCCCAAAATCCCGAAGCTCCCTCTCAGACCTACTCCGGCGACCCCCATCGCTGTCCTCACCCAGATCCGCCGCCACAACACCTCCCCTATCCAATCATCGAGCTCCCTGACCCCCCGATCCCCTCCGTTGCTTCCTTTTCTCAACGACAACATAGAGCCCGAGCCCCCCAGTCAATGTCGTCGATGCCTTGACGCCTCGTCGCCATTCACTAGTCGGGCCAGAGCCCTTGCTGCCATTGCTGCTTTCTCTCTTCCCTTGGGCCTGTTGTTCGTCTTTCTTTGCTGTTGATGCTATTGGCTCTACTTCACGTAGTATACACGTGTTAATTCGTGATTTCGTGGGTTCGTTGCTTTGGGATTCTCATCCCGTTATTCTTGGTATTCAATTTCATCGTCTAAAAGATAAGTCACTTTCCTTTTAAATTTTTATTGAATCAAACTCAAGTTTTTATTGATATTCTTGCAAGTAGATCCAATTGATTCATCGTATTGTATATTCTTCATCTCTTTCGTTGAGTCTATTGAGGGTTTACACGAGCTAACCCAAATATTCTTGACGTTGTGCCACTTTTGATTCCAAAGATTGAATCTTTCATGTATTCATATAGTATTGTTAATAGGGTTATGCATATAGTCACATCACAATTAAATTATTGTAGAAATAATTGCTAGGTTGAATGTTTGATTGATCGATTGACGTTTGGTAGATGTTAAATTAGTGTATGTGTGTGTTTTATCATATTTTTATACCCATCATGATGATTATGAAGTTTATCGACTAATAGAATAGATAACCATCATGTTTAATTAATTTATTTCATGAAAAATACCCAAAAACCTGTATGTTGCTTGTTGGCTGTATTTTGTCTACTATTTTCGACCCGGTATTTGATCTCAAAATAAATAACTTTCTGAATAAAAGTTGTAACCCTATATTTCTACTTTCCAGAACATCTTGAATCTCTGAGCTCTGAGTTGTGTAGCAAAAGTTATGATCGTTTTACTACTGTTGTGTTTTTTATTCCAGAATTTCAGATTCTTGTATGATTCATATTTAATCTGTTAAAAGGTTGATTTAACATTAAAATACTGCTCTAAAAATTTCCAAAACATTAGTTAACATGATTAGGATTCAAAATAATATTTTTGATGATTTTATTATTGAGTTTTTGCTGATTCTAAAAATACAATTACATGATGTCGAATTTCTGCCTAAACATGTAATCCGTAAAGAATGATGTGTTTGACTTAGCTACTGTTGTCGGATTTTGAACTTTAAATATGCATTGGAACTGTGTGGAAGTCTAGTTTCCAAAATTTCTGAGGATTTCAATTTTTTATTTCTGTAACAGCGGAAAATGACATTTTTGTATAGACCACTCTTGCTGTCTAGAATTTTATAATCCAGATTTTAATAGATTAATTATTCTTATATCATAGTATTGCATGAATTAAAGTGTGTATGTTGCATTGCATGATCCTAATGAGTTGTTGTCCTTATTCTAATTGTTCTATTTCATGTTACCATCCTATTGTTCTCCTATGGATACTGTTGTTCGTCTCATGTCTCAAATTGCATATTGTATTGTTGCATTGATAAATAATTAACAAGTCGGGGTTTAAGGAATTGACTAGAGTAGTTGATGATGTAGAGACTGTACTTGGATGATGGCCCGTGTTAGTATTGTTATCGTCATCGTGTAAGAAATTACACCACCGCCTGTGTTATTATTGTTATCTTCATTGTGCAAGAAATTGTCTCAATGGCCTGTGTTATTATTGTTATCGTCATCATACCCCGTACATGATCTGTAGAATCTATCACTTTATGCTAAACAAAATTGATTGTATGCATTGAACCTGTGGTATGGAACATATGGGACACAGTAGTATGTGCATTAGTTAGGATATAAAATGGTTAATAGAATTAAGAATTGACACGACATCGATATTGCATATTGTTCATCATTATTCTATTGATATCGAATATTGGCTAAGTATTATTGATATTGACCATCACATATTGTTATCGAATATTGAATCATTGTTTATAACCATTGCATCGATTACCATAATATTGATTATTGTTATTATCCCATGTTATTGATTTCTATTGATCCATTGAATTCATTGTTATATCGTTATTCCATTGTTCATTGCTTTCTCTACTTGTTGTCCATGACTTGCTCTAAGGATAATTTTTTTCCTCTTTTTAGATGAAGTGTTCACAGGTAATGAAGGAGAATTTCCTGCTGGGATTGGAGAACAGACATTCTGAATATTTTAATGCTTTCTAGTTGCTTATTATTTTATTAAACTCAACGTATTGAGGCTTATTAATTATTTGTGATTGGATTATTATTTTATTTGGCTTATGACCCGGATTTTATTATTTGTTTACAAATGTTGGTTTATTGTATTTGGATATTTCATATTACTTCATTCCAAGTATTATTGTTCATGAGATTATTATTACTGCCTGCGCGATTATTCTGTATTAATTATATTGTTGAGTTGATTGGATAAACAGTTTATGGGTGATGTTAGTCATTCGCTGGGCCAATGTCATGTACTTGTATTCCGTATTTTTGGGAAGCAGGGCTGACAAGGTTTTTAGTGGTATAGCGCCCGGGTTTGGATAATATATCAGTCAAACGTGACTAACGAAAGGAAGTTTGGCTTTGACTGATATATTAATCAGAATTGGGTTCAATCGGTTTGACTCAACAGTATGTGTAATACAGAGATCACATGAATAATTGATAACCAACTCATGATCTGGGGGCTAACCGTTTGATTTTATTGCAGACCATGGCTAGAAAAGGTACTTCATCTTCCCGTGCTTGGGATGATCAGTTTGATTAGCCCTTTGTTGCACAGATGATGCAAATGCAGCGTGAAGACAACGAACTGATGATGCGGATGCAACGGAAACATAATGAACAAATGAGAATGGCTTTTGAAGCTGCTAATAGGAATCCAGTTGTGCCTGCCCCCGCATTGCTGCCACCGAGACCTGGAATGTGGCAGATTTCATGAGGCTTCACTAGATAAGTTCTCGGGCACTGAAGGCCCACTTGACACCGAGCAGTTGCTGATCGCAGCACGTATATCGGATGTGGATCTTGAGGATGTTGTGAGCATCTAACTTGTTGATCTAGCCCACATATGGTGGCAAGCTAAAGCTGAGTGATTGGGCCGATCCATTACCTGGGCTATTTTCACTGAGAGCTTCCTTACGAAGTTTTTTCATGATGTCACCAAGAATGAAATGGAACAATAGTTTGTCACATTAACTCAGATTTGTCAGATAGTGTTTATTCATGCTTTTTCGTTGTTATTTCATAAAGTATCGGCATCAAACTAAACACTGTCTTGAACCAGGAGAATCGGACCATGGACAAGTACGCTGCAGAATTCTCCCGACTAAGTCTTTTTGCTACTCCTATGGTGGCAAATAACGAAGATAGAGGCCGTCATTTCTTGTTGGAATTGGACATGGAGATTCAGGATAGTATTGCTTCCTTGCGACTTCATTCTTATGCTGATATCCTGGATGTTGCTAGAATTCTAGAGCGACTAGCACAAAGAAGCATGTTATTTAGCATTCTTTTCTGCACCTTGTTGCTGCTAGACCTTCTAAAAGGCCTATTAGGAGGCCAGCTCCGCCCTTCCTGTCAGGGCATTGCCATACCTACCTGCTTTCTAGAGGCCGAACCTAGTCTGCACGCACTGTCACAAGACTGGGCATTTGCGCCAAGATTGCAGGATTGCGAATCGCCTATGCCTTCTATGTGGAGGAAATGATCATATGGTTCGTGATTGCCCAAGGTCCAGGACTCTTGCACCAAATGGAGGTACCGCTCCTCAGGGGGCACTTGTTCGTGGTCAGGGTGGACCACCACTTCTACCTCAGAGACAGGTTTTTGATCAGAGGAGAGCCGCTCCTAAGGGTAATCTTCCTGCAGGTCGTGGTCAGGCTTCCAACTTGATTATGCAGGATGCTGAAGCTGCTTTTGGCTTTGTTACAGGTATATCTTTAGTTGTATTCATTTTGTATTTCATTTTGATTTCCTTGCTATTTAGTGATTCTATCCTGTTGGTTATTCATATTACTCTTCCATTCATGTCTATTTCTTGCATTTTTCTTCTACCTTTTGTGTTCTCACTTTGACTTCTTGCTAGAAATTAAACTTGTCCATTCTTTTCCTGCTCATGCTCTTTTTGACTCTGGTGCTACTAATTCATTTGTTTCTTCCTGCTTCGTCGATCTCCATCACTTGGCTAGCAGCGTTATGCCAGTAGCTTAGAACATTACTACAGGTGGAGGTGTTGTCGTGTGTTCTCAGATTTGTGAGCAGAGTGCCTTGGTTATTGGTGGAGTGGATTTTGTTGTCGATCTGATTGTCATCAATAATTTTGGCTTTGATGTTATCTTGGGGATGGATTGGCTTGGTGTCACTCATATTGTATTTGACTGCCGCAAGAAGAATGTGGTGTTTCGTATGCCAGAATGTCAGGAATTTGAATTTTGTGCCGGTGAAATGCCGCTTGCTTGAGTGGAGAAGTTGGCAAGTCAGGAAGTTGGAGTTGTGGAGGAAGTGTGTGCTGATGATGTTGTCACACTGTTGGTTGTGCGGGATTTTCTGGATGTTTTTCCTGAGAAATTGCCAGGATTACAGCCAGATCAGGAAGTGGTGTTCAGTATTGATGTTCAGCAGGGTACAGCTCCAATCTCTAAGTGTAACCCCTGTTTTTTGTTTTTCGTATTTTTGCTGTATTTTTCTTTTTCTTGAGTATTTTGTACTCTCTTGTATTTTCTGGACCGTATGTTGGAGTTGTTTTCAATACACAGTCATTTTTCTCATTTTTAATCTTCTTGTGATTGATCTCTTTATCCCTTGAATTGTTCTTGATCATATTATATTTCGCTCTTTATTTAGTTCGTGTTCTCTTTATTTTGTTCTTGGGTGCTCGTGGTATTTGGTTGGTTACCCTATTGCAAATCCCATTGCTTTTGATCCTAAGTTGATTACCAGAGCCAAATAAACCCATCCTATTTGAAATCCAATACAAATCATATTAAACCCATCTCCTATTATAACTCCTACAATACCCATTAACCCACATACCCATTAATTCACTTAACCATACCCACAACAAAACCCTGTATATATCTCTCCCCCTCTCTCTACCGCAAACCCTAAACCTGATACCGCCGGCCTCCCTCTCCTCTGCCTTGTGCCGTCACCCAACCCCGACACCCCTGCACACCCCCGAACCCATCCCGACCTGCTATCCCGATCCCGACCGGCACCCCTATCCGCTGTTGCCACTATACCCGACCACCATCACCACCTCTCCCATCATCTCCATCTCTCTCCGCCGTCTTCCGTCCGTCGGCGTGTTGTCGACAGCAGCCAGGAGCTGCAGTAGCACCTCTGTGCAGTGCCGCCGCTAACCCGCCGTCCGATCTCTCTCTCTTCCTTTTGGTGTTTGCACGTGCACGTAAGTTGCACGTGTATTTGCTTCAGTTCGTGATTTGCATTTGTAGGTTCAGCTCTTTGTGTTCGTTGTCGGGAATCCGTTCCTGTTATTCTTGGTGTTCGTTTCGTCTTCCGTTAAGGCAAGTAACTTGTACTCAGTTCCTTTGTATGATACAAGTCATAAATACCGCTTGTAGTGTAGTTGGGTTCTAGAGACAACTCGTGTGTGATGTATGTTTGATGAGTATTGTCTCTATAGTACTATTGACCATAGTTGCCTCATGACACAAAGTTTGACATGAACAACTTAGGTTTTGACCGTTCTTGATGTGATTATATTTGTGAGATAATTATGAGAAATCGTGTGTTTGTTTGGATCTATGTGATATACTTGTTGTGGATATGCTATATACCCTATTTCATGTTTTTTGGACACTTGGCAGACTCTATAACATGTTTGGTTGTGTTTAGAACAAGTTTTATGTGTTGTATGTTGATTTGTTGTTAAGAGGAAAATCTGTATTTTATCGATAGTCAGTTTTGATTGGTATTTTAGACCATATTAAGGTCAGTATCTTAATTTCAATATTAAACATGATTTTTATAGGAATCCGTCTTCTTTTCAAACTCTCTGACCTTGATTGGTTTCATTTAATATGTGTGAGTTATGATTGTTTTACGACAGAGGTGTATTTCATTTCCAGATTTCATTTCTTGATGATTTCGATGACTAAACTATTTTGATACTAGTGCTAAGAAAATTATTTTGATATGAGATTTTGTTCAGTATTTCTATATCTATTTAGGGACTACCCAGAATTTTGATGGATTTTATCGATGAGTTTTATATATCGTTTCATGCTTGTTTATAAAGACTATACTTGTTGGATTTTGCTCGTTGTTCTTTAAAGATTTGTATTTTCACACTAATTCCTTTTCCTGTATGAAAAATATTTATGAAATATGAAAGTTAGCTTATTTTGTCTATTTTCATGTCCCTTTGGTGGATTTGGATTTCGTTTAACGGTTTGCGAGATATTACAATTTTCGTACAGCAGTTTTGGGAATTCCAGATTTGCCAAACTGTCGTTTCTTGATGTTTTCCGAATTTTGATGGCTAAACTAATTTTACTGGAAAATTTTGAAACTTTATATTCTGATAATGGACATATAGGGGAATACCCCAGATTTTCCTTGGATTTATTTGAGATGTTTTGATGCTGTTTTCCTGACTTTGAATTTGATTCGCTGGATTCGGGTGAGAGTCTATTTTCTAGATCTTTCGATGGATTAAGATTTTCATTTTTGTAACACTGGGAATCACTGTTTTACTACAGTATGGTCTTGCTCTCCTGAACTTGAGATTTGGTTATTTTATGCCTATAAGAATTATCTTGTACCCGTACTTGTTTATCTTGCAACTTGAACTTGTTACTTGTTCATAACATGATATACTTGACTTGTTCGTGACACATACATGCTTGTTGACATTAATAATAAAATTAACCAAGCTGGGGTTTTAAAGGGACAGATATAATAGTGGATAATTCAGAAACGTGTACTGGGAAGAGAATCTATTAATTGTATGTGATACTTGGCTTAATACTTGAGACATGGCTTGATACTTGAACTTGGCTTGATACTTGAGATTTGGCTTGATACTTGGTTACTTGAGTGTCATGCCCCGCTTCCCAAAAAGAATACGGAATACGGATACGCGACAAAAGCCCAGCGAATGATTTTCATCATCCATAAGTTGTTCAAGAATCTTTACAACATCTCACGAAATAATCAGAGTCGGAAGCAAAAATATCAACCAATATGCACATATGAACCAAAATACCAACAAGAATACTTGAAACCAAAATATATTAATCTCAAATAGTCATGATCTGAATAAGTCAAAATCCTGGGTCACATTGCCCCAATACAAGAATAAATCTAAGTATCACAATAAAATATTGTTCAAGCAACTACAAAAATAATAATAACAAGATCCAGCACTAATACTTCATTTCACCAATACCATCTGGAGCCTGTTCTCCAAAATCTGCAATTTAACAATTGCAGGGAAGCGGAAAAGAGAAAACAAGTACCCGTCAATTGCAAGTTACGGGCCGTTTGTAATGCAGGATACAAGTACATAGAAAAACTAACTAGTAACATGGTATAAGCATGATATCCATATATATCTCATAGAATGGAAAATAAACAAGTATAAGAGGCATGTATCAAGTGTCAAGTAAACAAGTATCATGTAACAAACATCAAGTGTCAAGTATCATGTAATCATGTATCAAGTATCATGTATCATGTAATCAAATATCATGTAGTCAAGTTCAAGTATCAGGTTCACGTGTCATGTATCAAGTCTCATGTAAACAAGTCTCATGTATCACGTAGTCAAGTGTCAAGTATCAAGTCTTTTAGTTATTATAGTCTAGGTAGCACTTCATGCGCCCCATATTATAACACATAGTTGCTACAACAAACAGTTTCGTTTTAGATTTCATAGTGGACCATAGAGGGCAGTGTACTCAGGAATCAGAATAGAAACAGGTTCATGAAGCAACAGATACACTAATCATCCGATTCATGTAGCAATAGGTTCATGAAGCAACAGGTACACGACCAACAGGTCCGTGCTGCAACAGGTAACAGGTACATGAACCAACAGGTCCATCCAGCAATTGGTAACAGGTACATGAACCAACAGGTCCATGCAGGAACAGGTTCATGTATTAACATGAATCAAAACGGGAAACACGGGCCCCCTTCCGAGTACACGTTTCTGAATTATCCACTATTCGATCTTTCCCTTAAACCCCTGCTTGGTTATTTATTATTATTATCGAACAAGCATGTATATGTATAAAATATATCAAGAATAACATGGCATGATCATGTGGTAAGTTCAAGTTGACAGATAAATAAGTATGGCTCCAAGATAACACACAAGGAATGAAATAACCAAATCTCAAGTTCAGGACAGCAAGACCATACTGTAGTAAAACTGAAATTTCCAGTGTCACAAAAATGCAAATCTGAATCCGTCGAGACGTTTAGAAAATAGACTCCCAACCGAATCTAGCGAGTACAAATAAGTCATATAGTATTTCACGAAATCATAACTCAAAACAGATTTTAATTCAAAAAACACGTGCAGCTAGAAATCAGTAAAACCAATTCTCAGTCAGGAAAATAGCATGAAAACTCAACAAATAAATCCACCAAAAATCTGGGGTATTCCCCTATATTTCTAGTATCAAAATATAAGGTTTCATAATTTTCCAGTAAAATTAGGTCAGTCATCAAAAATTAGAAAACATCAAGAAACGATAGTTTGGCAAGTCTGGAATTCCCAACACAGCTGTACGAGAACTGTAATATCTCGCAAACTGTGAAACAAAATCCAAATCCTCCAAAGGGAGATGAAAATATTCAATACAAAATAACTTTCATATTTCACAAATATTTTTCATACAGTACAAGGAATCCGGGTGAAAATATGATTCTTTATGAAAAATCGAGTAAAATACAGCAAGTACAGTCTTTATAAACAAGCATGAAACGGCCTATAAAACTCATCAATAAAATTCACCAAAATTCTGGGTAATCCCTAAATAAGTATAAAAAAACTGACCAAAGTTCTAGATAAAAATAATATGTGTAGCAAAAGTATCAAAATAATTTAGTCATCAAAATCACCAAGAAACGAAATCTGGAAAAGACATAGACCTCTATAGTAAAACAGTCATATATCACACATACAAAAAAGAAATTGAGCAAGGTCAGAGGGGTTGGAAAGAAGACGAAACTCTCTACAAATCATGTTTTATACTAAAATTAATATTCTGACCTTAATATGGTCTAAATTACTGATCAAGACAGATCATCGACAAAATACAGAATTTCCTCAAAAACCAAAATCAATATAGATCCAAAGAAACGTGATCCAAACACAACCAAACATGAAATCGAGTCTACCAAGTATCCAAACAACATGAATTAGGGTAATTAACATATCCAAGGCAAGTCTATCATCTGGTTCTCAACAAATGCCCAAATTCTCACAAAAAATCTCACATACATGATCAACAAGAATGGACAAAACCTATGTTGTTTCATGTCAAATTTTGTGTCGTGAGTCAACTATGGTCAAACACTATAGAGACAAACTCATCAAGAACATCACACACACGAGTTGTCTCTACAACCCAACTGCACTACAAGCGGTATTTATGACTTGTATCATAAAAAGGAATTGTGTACAAGTTACTTGCCTGCGAGACGACGACGAAAATGGTGCAAAGAGTAAGAATAACGGGAACGGATTCTCGGGGCACGAACACAAAGAACGGATCCCAAACCAATCACGATCACACAAACAACGAACAAGATGAAGACGATCGAGATCACGAACACAATCGGACGGCTGAGATCGAAGATCAAGATCAAGATGATCGGATCAGATCGGGCAGTCAGATTTCCCCGATGATGTAGATAATGATGAAGATCAAGATCAACCAATCGAACGGCTGCGATCAAAAGAAATTGATGAACATCATGATCGTGACGATCAAAAAGAGATCTAACGGCTAAGATCTAATCGGGTGATCAAGAGGAGATCAACGGCCCACATCCAATCAAGCATGACGATCTAAATCCAACGGATGGCCAAGATCACCCCAATGGTGATGATCAAGATGATGATGATCAAAGTAGATCCGACGGTCAGGAATCAAATAGCTGATGATCATGATGATCAAGATCAAATCAAACGGACGACCTACAATCGATGACGAGATCATGATGATCAGGATGATGATGAAGCGATCCAATGGTCGAGATTCAACTCGATCAAAACACAAGCAAACAGCCAGAAAAACTTGGCTGTGGCTTTGCTGGCACCGATGGTGGGACGGCGAAATGGCGGCAAGACGACGGTGGGTGCATGGTGCACAGGGAGGCGCAACACACGAGGTGGTCGCGGCTCGCTGCGACTAGCACTGTGGTCGAATAGGGAACAGGGCGGCACTGCAGGTGGCTGCAGGCGAGGAGAGGCAGAGCCGACTGTTGGTGGCTGTCGACGAGAGGTAGGGGGCTGGCCCGAGTTGCGGTGCCATGCGACGCAAGTAGGCGGAGGTGCTGGCTATTGTTGCGACTGTCCGTTTTCATGACAAACAGGGAGTAGCTCGGGGCTGGCTGCGGGAGGCAAAGTGGGAGTTCGGGTGGAAGACGAAGAGGTAAAGGGTTTAAGGTGGCTGGGTGTTATGGTGAAGGAAGGCGAACAGTCCGGGGGTATTTATTTGGTGCATGGGTTGGGCTTTTAGGGTGCTAACAGATGGGTCTTTCCATGGGTTTCGGGTGAAGTAGGGGAGTTGGTTTTAGGATTAACTAATGATGTGTTTAATGGGTATTGGGGGTTGCGGATTTGGGTAGTATAGGAAATGGGTTACGGGGTTTAAGTATATTGGGTTGTTGGGTTTCTAATGGGTAATCAAATGGGCTTTGGGGGTTTTAAAATATAATAGTAAATAAATAACAAATTAATAAAATGTAGGTTTACATAACAAAATTTATTTTAGACAACAAGGTGGAAATAATTTGAAATAACTACTAATACAATTAGTACAAAGATTTAGATGTTTAATAACCACTCAAAATTAATAAAAATAATAAAAATAATACTAATTATAATAACAAAAATAAGATTTGCTTTACAATATAAAATCATAGAAAATAGTTACAATAAAATTATTGATCGAAAATAGATTTAAATAGGAGATCCAAGGATACATTTTAACAAAAATAGTTCGAAAGAGGAAAATTAATTTACAAAAATTTTAAATACCGAAAATACACAGAAAATACATTTTTGAAGGAGCAGGAGTTACAAATCCTACCCACCTACAACAAAATTTCATCATCGAAATGTGCTTAGGTGGTACATAGGACGAGGCAAAAGCAAACTGGGGGAAAGATAACAAAACAGAGGCTAATGGGGAAGGAACAAAGCAGTGGCAACACCAAAAAAGAAGAAAGTGGATAACAATGAGGTCAAATGGACTGTAAGAAGGAGAAAAAACAGTATCTATGGAGAAGAAACAATCACAAGTTAACAAAGCAAGATAGGGAGTAGGTAGAACTGGAATCAAAGAGAGAAAAGACAAGGAAGGATTGAATTGAATAATGAATGGGTTTATGATGGCAAAATGAAATGCAAGAAGGAAGTAACCGATATAAAAAATGAAGAAGAAATAAAACAAGACTTGCAAAATAACAAAGCAAGGAGATGAAGAAATAGATAGAGATAGAATCGAAGAAAGGATGGACAAGAAAGAGATGAACCAAACAATGAGTCAACGGATGAAGACGAGTACAGGGGATGGAAAGAGGTAAACAATGCAGGGAAGGAGAAACAACAAAAGGATCCTGGGACCTGTGGGTTATGGGCCCACAACGCTTCTGCTGCGCCACTCTGATCGGGGAGACTCTGCCAATACCATCCAGCGATGCCGACCAATGGACCAAGCAAGAAAGAAAAGAATGGATGGCACCAGAATCAAGGAATATGGGTACGAGAAGATTGAGTTCATACACAACAAGAAATCAATCAAAGGGGATGACTGAAAAAGACAGAAGAATCAAAGGATATGGAGATTGAATAAGAAAGGATCGAAAAGAATGGAATAAGACTAGTATCCAGATCAATATTGGTTATGATTCATTTATGCATGCGTGGTTGGTGAAATGTTGAGCCGATCCTAGTTCGAGCCAAGCTTGTCTAATATATTAGGCAACTAATACATTAGCCAAACCTGAGCTCTGATACCACTAAAAATCTTCTTACGCCCGGCTTCCCAAAAAGAATACGGAATACGGATACGCGAAAAAAGCCCAGCGAATGATTTTCATCATCCATAAGCAGTTCAAGAATCTTTACAACATCTCACGAAATAATCAGAGTCGGAAGCAAAAATATCAACCAATATGCACATATGAACCAAAATACCAACAAGAATACTTGAAACCAAAATATATTAATCTCAAATCCTGGGTCACATTGCCCAAATATAAGAATAAATCCAAGTATCAAAATACAATATTGTTCAAGCAACTATAAAAATAATAATAACAAGATCCAGCACTAATACTTCATGTCACCAATACCATTTAGAATCTGTTCTCCAAAATCTGCAATTTAACAACTGCAGGGAAGAGGAAAAGAGAAAATATGTACCCGTCAAGTGCAAGTTACGGGCCGCATGTAATGCAGGATACAAGTACATGGAAAAACTAACTAGTAACATGATATAAGCATGATATCCATATATAGCAACTAGCATCGCAAATAAACAAGTATAAGAGGCATGTATCAAGTATCAAGTAAACAAGTATCATGTAACTAACATCAAGTGTCAAGTATCATGTAATCATGTATCAAGTGTTATGTATCATGTAATCAAGTATCATGTAGTCAAGTTCAAGTATCATGTTCACGTGTCATGTATCAAGTCTCTTGTAAGTAAGTCTCATGTATCATGTAGTCAAGTGTCAAGTATCAAGTCTTTTAGTTATTACTATCTAGGTAGCACTTCATCCGCCCCATATTATAACACATGGTTGCTACAACAAACAGTTTAGCATTAGATTTCATAGATAGAGGGCAGTGTACTCAGGGATCAGAACAGAAACAGGTTCATGAAGCAATAGGTACAAGAATCATCCGATTCATGTAGCAATAGGTTCATGAAGCAATAGGTACACGACCAACAGGTCCGTGTAGCAACAGGTAACAGGTACATGAACCAATAGGTCCATGCAGCAACATGTAACAGATACATGAACCAGCAGGTCCATGCAACAACAGGTTCATATATCAATATGAATCAAAACGGGAAACACGGGCCCCCTTCCGAGTACACGTTTCTGAGTTATCCATTATTCGAGCTTTCCCTTAAACCCCGACTTGGTTATTTATTATTATTAACGAACAAGCATGTATGTGTGTAAAATATATCAAGAATAACATGGCATGATCATGTGGCAAGTTCAAGTTCCAAGATAAACAAGTATGGGTGCAAGATAACACACAAAGAATGAAATAACCAAATCTCAAGTTCAGGACAGCAAGACCATACTGTAGTAAAACTGAAATTCCTAGTGTCACAGAAATGCAAATATGAATTCGTCAAGACGTCTAGAAAATAGACTTCCAACCGAATCTAGTGAGTACAAATAAGTCATATAGTATTTCACGAAATCATAACTCAAAACTGATTTTAATTCTGGAAAACACGTCAGCTAGAGATCAGTAAAACCAATTCTCAGTCAGGAAAACAACATCAAAACGAAACAAATAAATCCACGAAGAATCTGAGGTATTCCCCTATATGTCCAATATCAAAATATAAGGTTACATAATTTTCCAGTAAAATTAGATCAGTCATCAAAAATCAGAAAACATCAAGAAATGATAGTTTGGCAAATCTGGAGTTCCCAACACATCTGTACGAAAACTGTAATATCTCGCAAACCATGAAAAGAAATCCAAATCCGCCAAAGGGAGAAGAAAATAGACAATACAAACTAACTTTCATATTTCACAAATACTTTTCATACAGTACAAGGAATTGGATGAAAATACGATTCTTTACGAAAAATCGAGTAAAATACAGCAAGTACAGTCTTTATAAATAAGTAGGAAACGACATATAAAACTCATCAATAAAATCCATCAAAATTTTGGGTAATCCCTCAATAATTATAGAAATCTGACCAAAGTTCTAGATAAAAATAATATGTGTAGCACAAGTATCAAAATGATTTAGTCATCAAAATCACCAAGAAACGAAATCTGGAAATGACATACACCTCTGTAGTAAAACAGTCATATATCACACATACGAAAATGAAATCAAGCAAGGTCAGAGGGGTTGGAAAGAAGACGAAATTCTCTACAAATAATTTTTTATACTGAAATTAAGATTCTGAATTTAATACGGTGTAAATTACTGAGTAAGACAGATTATCGACAAAATATAAAATTTCCTCAAAAACTAAAATCAATATAGATCCAACGAAACGTGATCCAAACACAACCAAACATGAAATCCAGTCTACCAAGTGTCTAAACAACATGAATTAGGGTAATCAACATATCCAAGGCAAGTCTATCACATGGTTCTTAATAAATACCCAAATTCTCACAAAAGTCTCACATACATGATCAAATCAAGAACGGGCAAAACCTAAGTTGTTTCATGTCAAATTTTGTGTCGTGAGTCAACTATGGTCAAACACTATAAAGACAAACTCATCAAGAACATCACACATACGAGTTGTCTCTGCAACCCAACTGCACTACAAGCGGTATTTATGACTTGTATCATACAAAGGAATTGTGTACAAATTACTTGCCTGAGAGACGATGGCGGGAACGGTGCAGAGAGCAAGAATAATGGGAACAGATTCCCGAGGCACGAACACAATGAATGGATCCCGAACCAATCATGATCACACGTACAACGAACAAGATGAAGACGATCGAGATCACGAACACAATCGGATGGCTGAGATCGAATATCAAGATCAAGATGATTGGATCGGATCGGGTTGTCAGATTTTCCAGATGATGAAGATAATGATGAAGATCAAGATCGATCGATCGAACGGCTATGATCAAAAGAAATTGATGACAATCATGATCGTGACGATTAAGAAGAGATCGGACGGCTAGGATCTAATCGGATGATCAAGAGGAGATCGACGGCCCACATCTAATTAAGCATGACGATCAAGATCCAATGGATGGCCAAGATCACTCCAATGGTGATGATCAAGATGATGATGATCAAAGTAGATCTGAAGGCCAGGAATCAAATAGCTGATGATCATGATGATCAAGATCAAATCAAACAGACGGTCCACAATCAAAGATGAGATCATGATGATCAGGATGATGATGAAGCAATCCAGCGGTCTAGATTCAACACGATCAAAACACAAGCAAACAGCCAGAAAAACTTGCTTGTGGCTTTGCTGGCACCGACGGCAGGACGGCGAAACGGCGGCAAGACGACATCGGGTGCAGGGTACACGGGGAGGCGCAGCACATGAGGTGGTCGCGGCTCGCTGTGACTAGCGCTGTGGTCGAACAGGGAACAGGGCACCACTGCAGGTGGTTGTAGGCGAGGAGAGGCGGAGTCGACTGCGGGTGGCTGTCGACGAGAAGTAGGGGGAGCTGGCCCAAGTTGTAGTACCGTGCGACGCGAGCAAGCAGAGGCACTGGCTATTGTCGTGGCTGTCCATTTTCGTGACAAACAGGGAGTATCATGGGGCTAGCTGCGATAGGCAGAGTGGGAGGTCGGGTGGAAGACGAAGAGGTAGAGGGTTTAAGGTAGCTGGGTGTTAGGGTGAAGGAAGGGGAACAGTCTGGGGGTATTTATTTGGTGCATGGGTAGGGCTTTTAGGGTGCTAACGAATGGGTCTTTACATGGGTTTCGGGTGAAGTAGGGGAGTTGGTTTTAGGATTAACAGATGATGGGTTTAATGGGTATTGGGGGTTGCGGGTTTGGGTAGTATAGGAAACGGGTTTTGGGGTTTAAGTATATCGGGTTGTTGGGTTTCTAATGGGTAATCAAATGGGCTTTGGGGGTTTTAAAATATAATAGTAAATAAATAATAAATCAATAAAATATAGGTTTACATAACAAAATATATTTTGTATAACAAGGTGGAAATAATTTGAAATAACTACTAATACAATTAGTACAAAGATTTAGATGTTTAATAACCACTCAAAATTAATAACAATAATAACAATAATACTAATAATAACAAAAATAATATTTTCTTTACAATATAAAATTATAGAAAATAGTTACAATAAAATTATTGATCGAAAATAGATTTTAATAGGAGATCTATGAATACATTTTAACAAAAATAGTTTGAAAGAGGAAAATTAATTTACAAAAATTTTAAATACCGAAAATACACAGAAAATACATTTTTGGAGAAATAGGGGTTACATTGAGGCTTGATATTTCACTTGGCTTGATACTTGATACATGTGGCTTGATAATTCACTACTTAAGGGTTGATATTTCAGTCTTGAGGCTTGTTTACTTGATACTTGAGGCTTGATATTTGATCCTTGATTTCTTGAGGCTTTTTCCTGAGTACACTGCCCTATATGGTCCACTATGAAATTTAAAATAAAATTGTATTGATTGTAGCAACAATGTGATAAAAGGATGGCACATGAAGTGCTACCTAGATAGTAATAATACAAGATAATTGATACATGCTTAAACTTGATACTTGATTACACGATACATGAACATGATACATGATTACTTGATTCTTGCTACTTGTTACTTGTACTAGACTACTTGACACATGAATCTTTATTACTTGATTAGTGACACTTGATACATGTTACATGAAACTTGATGCTTGATGCTTGTTTACATGACAGTTGTTTACTTGACACTTGATACATACCACTTGTACTTGTTCACCTTGCCATGCTAGTATTACATTTTGACATCATGCTTATACCATGTTGCTAGTTAGTTTTTCCATGTACTTGTATCCTGCATTATTAGCGGCTCGTAACTTGCAATTGACAGGTACTTGTTTTCTTTTTTCTATTCCTATAATTGTGAAATTATAGATTTTGGAGAACAGGTTCCAGATGGTATTGGTGATATGAAGTATTAGTACTGGATCTTGTTATTATTATTTCTTGTAGCTTGCTTGAACAATATTGTATTCTTGTACTTGAATTTATTTTGTATTTGGGCAATGTGACCCAGGATATTTGTCTTATTCAGATCATGACTATTTGAGATTAATATATTTTGGTTTCAAGTATTCTTGTTGGTATTTTGGTTCATATGTGCATGTGGTAGACTCTTTTGCTTCCGACTCTTATTATTCTTGTGAATGTTGTAAAGATTCTTGAACAGCTTATGGATTATGGAAAATCATTTACTGGGCTTTTGTCGCGTATCCGAATTCCGTATTCTTTTTGGGAAGCGGGGTGTGATAGGGTTTTTAGTGGTATCAGAGCCCAGGTTTGGCTAATGTATTAGTTGCCTAATATATTAGACAAGCTTGACTCGAACTGGGATTTGCTCAACATTTTACCAGCCATGCATGTATAAATAAATTATAATCAATATTGATATTGATGCTAACTGTTTTTGGTTTTGTGCAGACTATGGCTTGTAGAGGTTCTTCTCGTGTTCAGGGTGATCAGCCTGAGATTGAGGCTGTCACCGTTGTGCTTGAGCGCTTGATCAATATGCAGCAGAATCATAGTGATTTGGTGATTGCTGCTTTGGAAGCCGCTCGAGTTCCTCTGCCCGTTGCGCCTATGTAGGCACCTCTTCCTCCCCGTTTGGGTACAGTCACAGACTTCATGAGGCTGTATCCCGACATGTTTTCAGGCACTAAGATGCCTTTGGAGGCTGAACAGTGGTTGATTCGGATAGAGCAGCTGCTTTTGGCAGCTAGGGTTGCTGATGCAGATCGTGTGAATGTGGTTACCATCTAGCTGGTGGACTTGGCTCATATCTGGTGGAGGTCTAAGTCCGAATGTCTCGAAAGACCGATCACTTGGGCCACTTTCACTAGGAGCTTCTTGGAGAAGTTCTTTCCTAGTAGCACTAGAGTGCACATGGAGCAACAATTCTTGGCCCTGAAACAGGTGGTTGTTATTTATAGTAATGAAATTTTGTTACATATTGTTCATACAATGTTGTAACATGAGACTTTTTTGAAACAAGGCTCCAGGTCTGTGGACAAGTACACAGCTGAATTTACGAGACTTAGTCGCTTTGCAGCCGTTCTTGTGACGAATGAAGAGGATAGGGCTCGTAGATTTACTTTTTGGCTTGAGCGCGAGATTAGGGTGCAGCTTGTTTCCTTCCGCTTGCGCACTTATGCAGAAGATCTTGAGCCAGCTCGAGCTCAGGAGCAGGCTCGCGGTGGATTGACTCTGTCTCAGCAGACTATTTCACAATCAGTTGCTAGGCCTTCTGGTAGGCCTGTTCGGAGGCCTGTCCCAGCCCATCCGGTCAGGACAACTCCTTACTCTTCTGCGGTTCCTCAGTGGACCAATTTTTGCGACTTTTGCCATCTTGCTGGGCATGAGCGCAAGGACTGTAGGCGTGCCAATCGCCGCTGCTTTGGTTGTGGTGGTTCTAATCATATGGTGCGGGAATGCCCACAACAGCAGCAGATGGCTCTTCCATCCAGGGGTCCCTTTTAGCAGGTTGCCCTAGCTCATGGTCCAGTTAGACCACCCCTTCCTTTGCAGCGCTAGATTGTCGGTTAGAGGACTGCTGCTCCCAAGAGAGGTCAGGCTTTCAACCTGACTGCTGCTGATGCTGAGTCAGCTGAGGGTGTGGTTGCAGGTATCTTTTGTTTGTTGTTTTTATTATTTTGTTGTTCTATTTTGTTTCTTCATTTCCCTTTGCTTTATTTCTTTCTGTTTGCCTTTCTGCATTTTGTTTTCCTCACCCCTATTCAACCATTCTTTTCTTTGTCTCTTTTGATTCTGTCTTAGGTGTCATCCTTATTTGCTCTTTTCCTGCTCATATTCTTTTTGATTCCGAGGCAACCCATTCTTTTGTTTCCTCTCGATTTATCGCTCGCCATCAGTTGGAGTACAGCAACATGTCAGAGGCCTGGAACATTGTGACAGGTGGTGGAGTTATCATTTGATCCCAGAAGTGCAGGCAGTGTCCCGTAATTATTGGTAGTGCAGAGTTCAAAGCTAATCTGATTGTAATTGGGAATTTAAGATTGGACGATATTCTGGATATGGATTGGTTGGGTGAAGCCTATGCCATTATTGATTGCTGTGCCAAAAAAGTTGTGTTCTGGATTCCAGATCGCGCAGAGTTTGAGTTCCATGCCGGGGAGTCTTCCCTTGGCCGAGCTGCAGTTGATTCGGAGGTTTGTGCGATGGAGTTACATTCAGGCTGTGAGGCTATGCCTCCAATAGTTCGGGATTTCTTGGATCTTTTTCCAGAGGAGTTTCTGTAATACCCCGATTTTCATTTATGAAAATTATTAATTTTTGCACGCATTGTGCACGTGCAATTTTGTAGTGTGAAATCTTATAATTATTTTCCTTATGGATGATGAGTATATGTATATATATGTGTGTGTGTGTGTGTGTGTGTGTGTGTGTGTGTGTGTGTGTGTGTGTGTGTGTTCTTTAATTATTTTATAAAGGCCCTTTTTCTTCAAATGAACATAAGCCTTTCTTTTTAAGCCCAAATCTAAATTATTTGTAAAACTATTATTTTGGCCCATTAATTAAAGCCCATGAGTTATTTCTATTTTTAATTACAACTTGTAATGTAGAACACCTTTTAAAGATTATTTTTATAGAAAATATAATGTACAACTTTTTTAAATGGAAGACTAATGCATGCACGTGCAATGCACGTACACGTGCAAAGCACACCATTGTGGCCGGTTTTGTGTATGGAGGGAAATGAAAAAAAAGAGTGGAGTCATGGGTGGTGGTTGCTTGATCATGGTTGGTTACTACAACTCCCCCTTGAATCCTAGCCTTTTATTTCTAACTCCTAGTTTTATCCTAGCCTTTCATTTACTCCAATTTTTAGTATAAATACACCCCCCCCCCCCAGCCTAGTTATTTTTGTACTCTTTATTTCTCCAAAACCTATATACATTTGTTAGAAGTGATATATTAGTAGTAAGTGAGATAAAGGATTGAGAGTTGTGTGTGAGGGAGTTGTGCTTGCATCCAAAGGAAGGCCGGCATCTAGGAAGCTCTCGGTTGGCATCTTTGAAGGTCAGGTGCGCGCATCAAGGAGGAGGAGGAACGCTCTTTGGCAAGGACTTTTGTTTAGGAGGTGTTGCAATTTGATTTCTCTCCAAATTAAGGTGAGTTATTTTCCATGTTTCTAATTAGATAGCATGCTAGAATTGAATTGAAATGATAATGCATGAAAAAGAATTAATAAGAGTACATTTAATTGGAAAAATGGCTTATTAGTTGATTGGAATGTTGCTAAATAGATTGTATGTGATTCCATCATCAAACTTAAGTTGTGTGTGAATTATTTATAACTATGGATTGCTTGAAGTAAAATTCGTTGTTAGCATCAAAAACTAAATGCAAATGTTAGTAGATGAAAATATAGTTTTATGTGCTTGAATGAACTTTTGTGCTAATGTTTGTAAGGAATAACTTAAAATATAATTTGTGGGTTTGTGAAAGGAATATAAACAGGCAATTGATATATAGAATATTGATGTTAAGTTGGATAAGAAATGTCGAAAAGAAATGTGGTAGTAGTAGCATACAAATTAAACAAATTGTATGAAAAATATGTGTTTATTATTGGAAAAATTATTTTTTAAATTACTGGAGTATTAATTATCATGTGAATAATTATTCTAGAGATTTACAGTAAATTTAGTAAAAGAAAAATTCAAATGAGAGCTTTTGAAATATCGAAAATGTCCTATTAAATAGAAAGTTGATTTAATTAAAATGCAAGTTGTATTCAAGACAACTTGAGCCTATAGCTCAAGTGGTCGGGAGGCTTCTTAATGCTACAGTGTTGTGCGGTGGTTTCTCACAGGTCGATGGTTCGATCCTTGATAACGCCATATTTTTTGTTGTGCATTTAAAAGTTGAATTAAGCCTCAGCCGAGAGCATATAACTCTCTGAACAGTTCTTTATACTGAATAGCACAATTGGCTTAGTGCCCAGAGCGTGCGGCTTGCTTCTCTGTGGTCGCTGGTTCGAATCCTGGTCTCGGCCAGTATTAAACTTTGTGGGAAAAAATATTTTTTTTTAATGTTTTTTGATGTTTAAAAATTATGAAAAAAATACTATTATTATTTTAAAATTATGTGTGACTTATGAAAAATAAATTGGGAGTTATTGAAATGAAATAGAGTATATTTTTTAGAACAAAAGTGTAGTTAGAACTATGGTTCTACATTTATATTTTTGTGAAAGTTGTGTTTTGAAAAAGGACTTGAAATAAAGTGCTAGAAAAGAAAATATAACAAAGAAAGAAAGTATGTTGTGAAGTTGTGTGAATTATTCTTAGTGAAGAATAATGTGACAATAATGAATTGTGAATATTCATTTTGACCATATACTTAGTGATATGATTTTTCATGTGGAAATAAATATTTGATCAAATTCATGATGAATAATGAAACTCTATGTATGGTTATCGACTCATGAATTATTTGAAATCATGTGATTGGAAAAGAGAATGTTATTGAGTATGAAAACTCAAACATGTGAATTTGTGAAATGAAATTGAAAATTAGGGTGTAGCCAAAACTCACACCGGCAAGTGAAAGTGATGAATAAATTATGATTATTGACATTGAAAAGACCAGTTTGGGTCATTGTGAAATGAAAGAAATAAGACCGGTAGTAGTGAGAGGGCTAACTCTAAGAGATTGATTTTGTTCATGATTTCATTAAATTAAGAATTAGTACATAGTGAAGAGGTGATGAAAGTGAGAGAAAAACACAAGTATGAGGACCTCGAGTCTACGATGTGAGAGTGATCCATAGAATGCATGCTTGATGCGTCAGGACATGGCGTGGGCACTACTCCAGAATTATTCGGATCTTGGCGACGCTTGTGGGATGTTTGGTGACTGCAAGAGGATCGTGTGCCATGAAGGAGGCTGAATTACCACAGAATGCATGCTTGATGCGTCAAGACATGGCATGGGATTCCCCTCCAGATTTTTTGTACACGAGCTTGTACTCATAGATCATCTAGGATACTTACCGTAGTTACAGTAGTTGATTAAGTCTTGACGAAGGATTGAACCCTACAAGATGAAGAACGATTAAGAGGCTTGCCCTCGGACCTATGTAGTATGGGATGCATAGAATCCGAACAAGTGTGCATTAGTGTCATGTAATATAAATAATTGCATTGAGGACTAAGTGCACAATCACAACATGACATCAATAGGGTATTCCCTTTAGTTTGAGATGTGACAAGTTTGTGTTTGTTAAATATGGAAAATCAGTTATACTATTTCCGGCATAGAGAGGATGGCCGTGTATAATGTTCGTTGGTTGAATAAACTGATGTACCCACAGTTTTGTATGCAGGATAAATGACATGATAAAGATTAAAGAAGAACAGATGCTTAGAGATTATTCAAATGTTGATTTACATTTATGTAAATGTTGTAAATTTGCTTCCAGTGTAAAATGTAAAGTGTAAAGTTTTCATGTAATTCTGATGTAAAGTGAAAAGTTTTAAATTCCTTGTAAAATTGTACGAAAGAAATGTAAAGATCTTGTGGAATCTCGAATTCAGTTGTATTTTAGAATTCGGGGCATTACAGAGGGGTATCAGAGCCACGCTTCTCACTTGTACAAATTTATAAGGAACGATACCCTAGAAGTGGACATTAGAGTCTGTGTTTGAGTCTAGAGATTTAAATGTAAGTTACTTATATTTGTGTTGCTCTATGACTTATGCTTCTTCCTCCCTATTTCTAAGATGGCTGATCACTTCGACCCTGCTGGAAACGAAAATTGGCATATCATAGAAGAAGATTATTATCCTGGACAAGCAGATTCCGGGGAAGAGTACTACCCCGGGCAAGCTGACTCTGACGGAGAGGAATGGCCTGAGTCCCAAGAGATCACCCCACCTCCGGACTCATCTGATGACTCTTCTGACGAAGAAGAAGAACCAGTTCCAAGTAGTCTTGTGATATCTCTTCAGAGGCAGGTAGAAACACTGCGAAAGAGAGTTGGATTATTGGAGGCTCAATTGGCAAAGCGTAAGGACGACTTTGCAGTTCTCAATCATCGTGTATGGGAACTCGAGAAGAGGAAGAATATGACCGATGTGCTGAAGGAAGAAGTTGATGAACTACGAGGAGAACTTCATGAAGCGAAGAGGAACCGTAGGAGTTAGACTGTTGTAGCTTCTACTGTTTTCATTCTGATGTCAAGAAATGTTTTCAATTTGAATGTATAAAGTTTAAAATTCAATGAAATGCAAAGTTGATTTAAAATTCATGTCTTATACTTCGAATTTAATGGATCTTTTGCATCAGAATATGGCTAGAAGAGGAGCTAGAAACGGTGAAGGTCTGGACTTGAAAACGGAACTTGCGAGGGTCTATCAGACACTCAATACCGTGGCCATGAATCAGAACCAAGGGAGGGTACCTGCGAATCCGGTGCCCAAAGCAATCAAACTCGTGGAATCGTTCAAACGGATGAAACCACCTGTGTTCGACGGGAAGTCAGAACCTGACGCGGCTGACAACTGGATCAGGCAGGTAGAGACCATATTCGAAGTCTTGGACACCCCGAAAGGCAGCAAGGTGAAGTTGGCGACTCTGCAACTTGAGAAGGATGCGGCTGTGTGGTGGATGTCATTGAAGCGGACAATGGGAGGTATTATTCTTGGCTGGGAGGAATTTTTGGAGGAATTCTGCAGTCACTATTTCCCCTCCGACGTCCAGGAGAAGAAGCCTATGGAGTTTCTATCACTACAACAAGATGGCATGTCAGTTAGGGAGTATGAGACTAAATTTACTCAGCTCTCTAGGTACGCTCCCGAATTGGTGATGGATGAGGCGAAGAAGGCTCGTAAGTTCGAGCATGGATTGAGGCCGAGCTTGAGGTCCCGGATGATACCTCTTGATATCAGAAGATTCGACAAGTTGGTTAAGCGCGTGGCAGCCACGGAAGCAGACATGGAGCAGTTTCATGTTGTTCAGAATCGGAGGAACAACTGGCAGTCTGGATAGAGGCCCGCAAATATTGGGAATTTCAAGGGACAACCATTTACACAAAGGTTCAAACCGACAGGGGCGAACACTATTAATGTGGTTGGAAGACCCGGGAACAATGTGGTGAGACCTTCTGCGGTAAATTGCTTCAACTGTGGTGAGAGGGACATTACCAATCTCAATGCCCCAAGCCACGGAATGGTAATTGCAATGCACCAATGTAGCAGACTGGGAAGAGACCGTACCAACCAGGGCGAGTATTTGCCTTGACCAAAGCTGATGCCGATGAGGTGGATCATGTCATCACTGGTACGAGGATGGATGTTTAGAGATTTATGTTGTTTCTTTTTCCCGCTTATTTTGTGAACTGTTACGTAATGAGTGTGTATTATATAACAGGAGAACTTTATTTGAATGGAATGAAAGCTTTTGTTTTGTTCGATACTGGATCCTCTCATACTTTTGTGTCTCCTAAATTTGCTAAAGTGTTGGGAGTTGAACTGAAGATTTTTCCAGGCAAGATCTTAACAGTAGCTACTCCATCAGGGAAAACTTTAACCACTGATCGGTATTATGCGGATTGCAAGATTGTGATTGGGGACAGAATCTTTAGGATTGATCTGATCGAGCTGATTATCTTAGGAGTCGATGTTATCATTGGCATTGATTGGATGTTGGTGTACAGTGCAAGCATCGAGTGTAAGACTAAGACGGTAACAGTGAAGGCTCCAGGTGGACCTGAAGTCCATTTCCAAGGGAAGAAGAAATGTTCTAGGCTGGTGGCAGCTATCTGCAAGGAAGAGATTCCTGTGGAAGTGCAAAGGATTCCTGTGGTTCGGGACTATCCGACTGTGTTCTTGGATGATTTTCCTGGGTTACCCCCGCATTGTGATGTAGAGTTCAGCATCACTGTTCAACCGGGAAGTGCACCCATTTCTAAGGCACTGTATAGGATGGCTCCAGTGGAACAGGATGAGGTGAAACGGCAGATTGAGGAACTGTTGGAGAAAGGCTTTATTCAACCTAGTGCGTCACCTTGGGGAGCACCAGTGCTTTTGGTAAAGAAGAAGGATGGATCGATGAGAATGTGTATCGATTACTGAGAGCTGAATAAGGTCACTGTTCAGAGTAAGTATCCTATTCCCCAAATTAATGACTTGTTCGATCGTCTACAAGGAGCAGCTGTTTTCTCCAAAATAGATATTCGATCAGGATATCACCAAGTTCGAGTGAAAGCTGAAGATGTGCACAAAACTGCGTTTAGAACTCGACATGGGCATTACGAATTCTTAGTTATGCCATTTGGAGTGACGAATGCACCCGCAATCTTTATGGATTTGATGAACAGAGTTCTGAGGCCGTTCATTAATTCTTTCATCCTAGTGTTTATCGACGATATCCTCGTGTACTCCAAGTCAGAAGAGGAGCACACCGAGCATCTAGCAGCAGTTTTGAAGAAGCTGGAAGAGCAGGAGTTGTATGCCAAGCTGTCCAAATTTGATTTCTGGAAATCTGAAGTGGCATTCCTAGGTCACATCCTTTCTAAGGAGGGAGTGGCAACTAACCCTCAGAAGATAGAGGCAGTGAGAGATTGGGCAAGGCCTACTACAGTGAAGGAAGTCAGAAGTTTTCTTGGAATGACTGGATACTACAGGAGATTCATTCAAGGTTATACTCAGTTAGCTGTGCCGCTTATTAATTTGACCAAGAAGAATGTGAACTTCAAGTGGACTGAGCAATGTGAGGCAAGCTTTCAGGAGTTGAAAGAAAAGCTGACTACTGCACCTATTTTGGCTTTGCCTAGAGCAGGTGTTGAGTATGATGTTTACAGCGATGCTTCACATCGTGGGCTTGGTTGTGTCTTAATGCAAGAAGGAAGAGTAATTGCTTATGGGTCTAGGCAACTAAGACCGCATGAGAAGAATTACCCAACTCATGATCTGGAGTTGGCCGTGATTATCTTTGCTTTAAAGCAATGGAGACACTACGTGTACGGTGAGAAATTGAAAATGTACACGGACCACAAGAGTTTGAAGTACATATATCAGCATAAGGATTTGAATTTGAGGTAGCAGAGATGGTTGGAAGTGCTTGAAGACATGCGACCTGAGATCAAGTATCATCCTGGGAAAGCTAATGTTGTTGCTGATGCAGTTAGTCGCAAGAGCAGTTTATCCAGTTTGATTACAACTCAGAAGCATCTGATGGAAGAGTTGGACCGAGCAGGTATTGAAGTTGTCTTGCAAGGATTGGGAGCATCTTTAGCTCAGTTGAGGCTTCAGTCTACTTTAAATGGAAGGATCATTGCAAGTCAGGAGGTGGATGCTGATATCTTGGAGATGAAGGAGCAGGTTGGTGCTGGCAGGTTGCCCGGATTTCAAATCAGGGATGGAGTGCTGTGGTTCGGAGATAGACTATGTGTTCCAAATCAGGCGGACCTGAAAGAGAGTATTCTTCAGGAGGCACATGCTACTCTTTTGTCGGTACATCCTGGAAGTACTAAGATGTACAGAGACATCAAACCGCATTTCTGGTGGTTAGGTTTGAAGCGGGATGTGGCTTAATTTGTGGCAAAGTGTGAGATTTATCAACAAGTCAAAGCCGAGAATCAGAGACCCGGAGGTCTATTACAGCCGTTACCTATTCCGGAATGGAAGTGGGATAACATCAGTATGGATTTCATTACGGGATTGCCCAAGAGTCCTAAAGGCAATGATGTGATTTGGGTTATAGTCGATCGACTAACCAAGTCCGCTCACTTCTTGGCGATGAAACTCACTGCTTCGATGGACAAGTTAGCTGAGTTGTATGTTGGCGAGATCGTCAAGCTTCATGGTATTCCGTCAACTATTGTATCTGATCGAGATGCGCAGTTTACTTCGCATTTCTGGAGGAGTCTTCAGACAGCTTTAGGTACCAAGACGGATTTTAGCACTGCTTTTCATCCGCAAATCGATGGGCAGACCGAGAGAGTCAACCGTATTCTTGAGGATATGCTTCGGTATTGTGTACTAGACTTTGGAGGCGGTTGAGAAAGGCATTTACCCTTGGTAGAGTTTGCCTACAACAACAATTTTCAGACCAGTATCGGGATGGCGCCGTACGAAGCTTTGTATGGCAGAAAGTGCAGAACACCTGTTTGTTGGTTTGAAGTTGGGGAGCGTCAATTGTTTGGGCCTGAGCTTGTGCAGCAAACCTCTGAAAAGATTGTTCTGATCAGGAAAAGGTTGGTAGAAGCTCAGAGCAGGCTGAAAAGCTATGCAGACAACTGGACAAGGGACCTTGAGTATGAGGAAGGTGACTTCGTCTTTCTGAAAGTATCGCCCAGTAAAGGTGTGATTCGATTTGGCAAAGGCGGAAAGTTAGCCCCGAGGTTTATAGGCCCGTACAAGATATTGAAAAGAATCGAGAAAACTGCTTACCGGCATGAGTTACCGGAAGAGTTATCTCAGGTGCACAATGTCTTTCATGTGTCTATGCTGAGAGGTTATATTCCAGATCCGAGTCATCATTTGCCTGAAGTGCCGGAAGGTTTGCATTTGGATCTCAATTACATCGAGTCTCCTGTCGAGATTGTTGATCGTCGAGAGAAAGTCTTGAGGAATAAGACGATACCGATGGTCAAGGTAGTCTGGAGGAACCATTTGGTTGAAGAGGCTACTTAGGAATCTGAGGAGAGGATGTTGAAAGATTATCCTGAGCTTTTTGCTTGATTTGTATTTTGTATTTTCTTGTGCTTGTTGTGAGTGTTTTGTTTCTCGATCTTGACTGTAGTTCCGGGGACGAAACTATTCTAAGGAGGGAGTGTTGTAATACCCCGATTTTCATTTATGAAAATTATTAATTTTTGCACGTATTGTGCACGTGCAATTTTGTAGTGAGAAATCTTATAATTATTTTCCTTATGGATGATGAGTATATGAATGTATATATATATATATATATATATATATATATATATATATATATATATATATATGTATATGTGTTCTTTAATTATTTTATAAAGGCCATTTTTCTTCAAATGAACATAACCCTTTCTTTTTTAAGCCCAAATCTAAATTATTTGTAAAACTATTATTTTGGCCCATTAATTAAAGCCCATGAGTTATTTCTATTTTTAATTACAACTTGTAATGTAGAACACCTTTTAAAGATTATTTTTATAGAAAATATAATGTACAACTTTTTTAAATGGAAGACTAATGCATGCACGTGCAATGCACGTACACGTGCAAAGCACACCATTGTGGCCGGTTTTGTGTATGGAGGGAAATGAAAAAAAAGAGTGGAGTCATGGGTGGTGGTTGCTTGATCATGGTTGGTTACTACAACTCCCCCTTGAATCCTAGCCTTTTATTTCTAACTCCTAGTTTTATCCTAGCCTTTCATTTACTCCAATTTTTAGTATAAATACCCCCCCCCCCCAGCCTAGTTATTTTTGTACTCTTTATTTCTCCAAAACCTATATACATTTGTTAGAAGTGATATATTAGTAGTAAGTGAGATAAAGGATTGAGAGTTGTGTGTGAGGGAGTTGTGCTTGCATCCAAAGGAAGGCCGGCATCTAGGAAGCTCTCGGTTGGCATCTTTGAAGGTCAGGTGCGCGCATCAAGGAGGAGGAGGAACGCTCTTTGGCAAGAACTTTTGTTTAGGAGGTGTTGCAATTTGATTTCTCTCCAAATTAAGGTGGGTTATTTTCCATGTTTCTAATTAGATAGCATGCTAGAATTGAATTGAAATGATAATGCATGAAAAAGAATTAATAAGAGTACATTTAATTGGAAAAATGGCTTATTAGTTGATTGGAATGTTGCTAAATAGATTGTATGTGATTCCATCATCAAACTTAAGTTGTGTGTGAATTATTTATAGCTATGGATTGCTTGAAGTAAAATTTGTTGTTAGCATCAAAAACTAAATGCAAATGTTAGTAGATGAAAATATAATTTTATGTGCTTGAATGATCTTTTGTGCTAATGTTTGTAAGGAATAACTTAAAATATAATTTGTGGGTTTGTGAAAGGAATATAAACAGGGAATTGATATATAGAATATTGATGTTAAGTTGGATAAGAAATGTCGAAAAGAAATGTGGTAGTAGTAGCATACAAATTAAACAAATTGTATGAAAAATATGTGTTTATTATTGGAAAAATTATTTTTTAAATTACTGGAGTATTAATTATCATGTGAATAATTATTCTGGAGATTTACAGTAAATTTAGTAAAAGAAAAATTCAAATGAGAGCTTTTGAAATATCGAAAATGTCCTATTAAATAGAGAGTTGATTTAATTAAAAAGCAAGTTGTATTCAAGACAACTTGAGCCAATAGCTCAAGTGGTTGGGAGGCTTCTTAATGCTACAGTGTTGTGCGGTGGTTTCTCACAGGTCGATGGTTCGATCCTTGATAACGCCATATTTTTTGTTGTGCATTTAAAAGTTGAATTAAGCCTCAGCCGAGAGCATATAACTCTCTGAACAGTTCTTTATACTGAATAGCACAATTGGCTTAGTGCCCAGAGCGTGCGGCTTGCTTCTCTGTGGTCGCTGGTTCGAATCCTGGTCTCGGCCAGTATTAAACTTTGTGGGAAAAAATATTTTTTTTTAATGTTTTTTGATGTTTAAAAATTATGAAAAAAATACTATTATTATTTTAAAATTATGTGTGACTTATGAAAAATAAATTGGGAGTTATTGAAATGAAATAGAGTATATTTTTTAGAACAAAAGTGTAGTTAGAACTATGGTTCTACATTTATATTTTTGTGAAAGTTGTGTTTTGAAAAAGGACTTGAAATAAAGTGCTAGAAAAGAAAATATAACAAAGAAAGAAAGTATGTTGTGAAGTTGTGTGAATTATTCTTAGTGAAGAATAATGTGACAATAATGAATTGTGAATATTCATTTTGACCATATACTTAGTGATATGATTTTTCATGTGGAAATAAATATTTGATCAAATTCATGATGAATAATGAAACTCTATGTATGGTATCGACTCATGAATTATTTGAAATCATGTGATTGGAAAAGAGAATGTTATTGAGTATGAAAACTCAAACATGTGAATTTGTGAAATGAAATTGAAAATTAGGGTGTAGCCAAAACTCACACCGGCAAGTGAAAGTGATGAATAAATTATGATTATTGACATTGAAAAGACCAGTTTCGGTCATTGTGAAATGAAAGAAATAAGACCGGTAGTAGTGAGAGGGCTCTCTAAGAGATTGATTTTGTTCATGATTTCATTAAATTAAGAATTAGTACATAGTGGAGAGGTGATGAAATTGAGAGAAAAATACAAGTATGAGGGCCTCGAATCTACGATGTGAGAGTGATCCACAGAATGCATGCTTGATGCGTCAGGATATGGCGTGGGCACTACTCCAGAATTATCCGGATCTTGGCGACGCTTGTGGGATGTTTGGTGACTGCAAGAGGATCGTGTGCCATGAAGGAGGCTGAATTGCCACAGAATGCATGCTTGATGCGTCAAGACATGGCGTGGGATTCCCCTTCAGGTTTTCTGTACACGAGCTTGTACTCATAGATCATCTAGGATACTTACCGTAGTTACAGTAGTAGATTAAGTCATGACGAGGGATTGAACCTTACAAGATGAAGAACGATTAAGAGGCTTGCCCTCAGACCTATATAGTATGGGATGCATAGAATCCGAACAAGTGTGCATTAGTGTCATGTAATATAAATAATTGCATTCAGGACTAAGTGCACAATCACAACACGACATCAATAGGGTATTCCCTTTAGTTTGAGATGTGACAAGTTTGTGTTTGTTAAATATGAAAAATCAGTTATACTATTTTCGGCATAGAGAGGATGGCCGTGTATAATGTTCGTCGGTTGAATATACTGATGTACCCACAGTTTTGTATGCAGGATAAATGACATAATAAAGATTAAAGAAGAACAGATGCTTAGAGATTATTCAAATGTTGATGTACATTTATTTAAATGTTGTAAATTTGCTTCCGCTGTAAAATGTAAAGTGTAAAGATTTTATGTAACTCTGATGTAAAGTGAAAAGTTTTAAATTCCTTGTAAAATTGTACGAAAGAAGTGTAAAGATCCAGTGGAATCTCGAATTCAGTTGTGTTTTGGAATTCGGGGCGTTACAGTTTCCTGGCTTACCCCTTGATAGGGATGTAGAGTTTGGTATTGAAATTCAGCCGGGTACGACTCCTATATCGAAGAGTCCCTACAGGATGGCACCGGTTGAGCTAGCAGAGCTTAAGGTGCAGATTCAGGAGTTGCTTCATTTGGGTTTCATCAGACCCAGTGTTTCGCCTTGGGGTGCTCCAGTCCTTTTTGTCAACAAGAAGGATGGTAGTCGTTGACTGTGTGTGGATTATCGGGAACTCAACAGTGTTACTATGAAGAATCGGTATCCGTTGCCCAGGATCGATGATTTGTTTGACCAGTTGAGTGGGGCTGCTATTTTCTCGAAGTTGGATCTTCGTTCTGGGTATCATCAAGTCAAAGTGAAGGCGACTGATGTGCAGAAGACTGCTTTCAGGACCAGATATGGCCACTATGAGTATCTTGTGATGTCGTTCGGAGTTATGAACGCGCCTGCTATATTTATGAGTCTTATGAACTAGATCTTTTCTCAGTTCTTGGATAGATTTGTGGTGGTCTTCATAGATGACATTTTGGTGTATTCTCCTAATCGGAAGGATCATGCTGAGCATCTTAGGGTGGTTTTGTAGACTTTGAGAGAGAAGCAGCTCTATGGAAAACGCAGCAAGTGCGAGTTTTGGCTGGACAGAGTTTCATTCTTGGGGCACATTATCTCAGGCGATGGTATTTCTGTGGATCCTGCCAAGGTTGAGGCTGTGAATGATTGGCCTGTTCCTTAGTTAGTTTCTGAAGTCAGGAGTTTTCTTGGTTTGGCAAGCTATTATCGAAAATTCGTCCAAGATTTTTTGAAGATAACAGGACCATTGACTAAGTTGACTTGGAAGGATCAGAAGTTCTATTGGTCTGATGAGTGTGGTATGGCTTTTGTTGAGTTGAAGAACAGATTGACGTCAGAGCCTGTGTTGACTATTCCCGATGGTTCAAGCAAATTTGTAATTCACTGTGATGCTTCTGGTAAGGGTCTTGGAGCAGGTTTGATGCAGAAGGGCCAAGTCATTGCGTATGAATCGAGGCAGTTAAGGTCGCATGAGAAGAACTATCCAACTCATGACTTGGAGTTAGCGACAGTGATTTATGCTTTGAAGCTGTAGAGACATTATTTACTTGGGGACCGAGTGGAGTTCTTTACAGACCACAAAAGTCTCAAGTACGTCTTCACCCAGAAGGAGTTAAACATGAGGCAAAGGCTTTGGTCGGAACTTATGGCCGATTATGACATTAGTTTGCAATACCATCCTATTAAAGTAAACTTGGTGCCTGATGCTTTGAGCAGGAGACCGGCAATTATGTTCTTGACTCAGCAGAAGGATCTGATTGAGCAGATGAGGAGGTTGGAGTTAGATGTTGTGTTGCCGAGTTCTAGTCGGAGTTGTTTGGTGCTCCAGCTGCAGTCGTCTCTTGTTGATAAGATCAAAGAGGCGCAGGCTAGTGATGCGTAGTTGTAGGGTTTTCGAGCTGAGGTTGAGTCAGGGTCCAGGATGGACATGGTTATTCATGCTGATGGTTTGTTTCGTTTTGGGTCCAGATTATGTGTCCCGAAAGGTGAAGTTCGTTAGAGGTTGCTTGAGAAAGCCCACCAGTCATCCTATTCTATCCATCCTGGCAATACTAAGATGTACCGGGATTTGAAGCTTCATTTCTGGTGGCATGGTATGAAGAGCGTTGTGGCTCGGTTTGTTTCTTAGTGCTTGGTCTGTCAGCAGGTTAAGGCAGAACATCAGAGGACCACTGGAATTCTTCAACCGCTTCTTATTCCAGAGTGGAAGTGGGAACATATCACTATGGATTTTGTGACCACTTTACCAAGGAGTCCTAAGGGTCATAATGCTATTTGGGTGATTGTCGACCGTTTGACGAAGAGTGCTCACTTCATTCCTTTTCGTGTCGGGCAGTCTACTGAGATCCTTGCTGAGAGGTATATGTAAGAGATTGTTATACTTCATGGGGTTCCCGTCAGTATTGTATCCAACAGGGATACGAGATTCAGATCTCAGTTCAGGGAGAGTCTTCAGGCCAGTTTGGGGAGTAAGTTAAAGTAAAGTACATCTTTTCATCCCCCAACTGATGGACAATCAGAGCGGACTATTAAGATTCTTGAGGACATGCTGAGGTCCTGTATGCTTCAGTTTGGTGGATCTTGGTAGGACCATTTGCATCTCGTAGAGTTCTCGTACAATAACAGCTTTCAAGGCAGTATTAAAGCTGCTCCGTTCGAGGCACTCTATGGGCAGAAGTGCAGATCACCAGTGTGCTGGGATGACAGTGGTGAGAGAAAGTTGTTGCATCCAGAGTTGATCACCAAGACAGTTGATGTTGTTGTTCAGATCAGGAAGCATTTACAGGTAGCTCAGGATCGGCAGAGGCGATGGGCTGATATACATCGGAGGGCTTTGGAGTTTGGTGTTGGTGACCATGTTTTCCTAAAGGTATCGCCTTGGCGTGGTATCATTCGGTTCAGTGACGGGGGCAAGCTTAGCCCTAGGTTTATTGGACCGTTTGAGATTTTGGAGCGAGTAGGCAAGGTGGCTTATCGTCTTGCATTGCCACCAGCTTTATTAGGAGTGCACGATGTTTTCCATGTCTCACAACTCAGGAGATATATCCGGAATGAGAGTCACGTGATTGACTATTTTGAGTTGACTGTTCAGCCGGATTTGACTTGTGAGATTCTGCCAGTTGCTATTGTTGGTCGGCGGGAGAAAGTGCTGATGAACAAGGTTATCAAGTTGGTTCCTATTGCTTGGAATCCTCACTCGCCTAGTGAGTCGACTTGGGAGTAGGAGGAGGAGATTCAGCAGAAGTTTCCTCATTTGTTTGAGTAGTGTGTTCTTTTGTTTTGTTTTTTTCTCTTTCGGGGTTACCCTATGTATCTTCTTTTTGAATTTCGAGGAAGAAAATTTTCTTGTTAGGTGGATAGTATTGTAACCCCTGTTTTTCGTTTTTTGATATTTTTGCTATATTTTTCTTTTTCTTGAGTATTTTGTACTCTCTTGTATTTTCTGGACCGTATATTGGAGTTGTTTTCAATATACATTCATTTCTCTCATTTTTGAGCTTCTTGTGATTGATTTCTTTGTCCCTTGAATTGTTCTTGATCATATTGTATTTCGCTCTTTATTTGGTTCTTGTTCTCTTTATTTTGTTCTTGGGTGCTCGTGGTGTTTGGTTGGTTACCCTATTTCAAATCCCATTGCTTTTGATCCTAAATTGATTACCAAAACCAAATAAACCCATCCCATTTGAAATCCAATACAAATCATATTAAACCCATCTCCTATTATAACTCCTACAATACCCATTAACCCACATACCCATTAATCCAATTAACCATACCCACAAAAACCCCTATATATATCTCTCCCTCTCTCTCTACCGCAAACCCTAAACCTAATACCCCCAGCCTCTCTCTCCTCTGCCTTGCGCCTCACCCATCCCCAACACCCCTGCACACCCCCGAACCCATCCTGACCTGCTAACCCGATCCCGACCGGCACCCCGATCCGCTGTCGCCACTATACCCGACCACCATCACCACCTCTCCCATCATCTCCATCTCTCTCCGCCGTCTTCCGTCTGCCGGCGCGTCGTCGACAGTAGCCAGGACCAGCAGCAGCGCCTCTGTGCAGCGTTGCCGCTACCCCGCCATCCGATCTCTCTCTTCCTCCTAGTGTTTGCACATGCACGTAAGTTGCACGTGTATTTGCTTCAGTTCATGATTTGCATTTCTAGGTTTTTCTCGTTGTTCCTTGTCGGGAATCCGTTCCCATTATTCTTGGTGTACGTTTCGCCTTCAGTTAAGGTAAGTAACTTGTACTCAATTCCTTTGTATGATACAAGTCATAAATACCGCTTGTAGTATAGTTGGGTTCTAGAGACAACTCGTGTGTGATGTATGTTTGATGAGTATTGTCTCCATAGTGCTATTGACCATAGTTGCCTCATGACACAAAATTTGACATGAACAACTCTTGACTGTTCTTGATGTGATTATATTTGTGAGATAATTATGAGAAATCGTGTGTTGGTTTGGATCCATGTGATATACTTGTTGTGGACATACTATATACCCTATTTCATGTTGTTTGGATACTTGGTAGACTCTATAATATATTCGGTTGTGTTTAGATTGAGTTTCGTGTGTTTTATGTTGATTTGTTGTTAAGAAGAAAATCTGTATTTTATCGATGGTCAGTTTTGATTGGTATTTTAGACCATATTAAGGACAGTATCTTAATTTCAGTATTAAACATGATTTTTAGAGGACTCCGATTTCTTTCCATACTCTCTCACCTTGATCGATTTCATTTTTATATGTGTGAGTTATGATTGTTTTACGACAGAGGTGTATTTCATTTCCAGATTTCATTTCTTGATGATTTCGATAACTAAACTATTTTGATACTATTGCTAAGCATATTATTTTGATCTGAGATTTTGTTCAGTATTTCTATATCTATTTAGGGATTACCCAGAATTTTGGTGGATTTTATTGATGAGTTTTATATGCCGTTTCATGCTTGTTTTCACCCTAATTTCTTTTTCTATATGAAAAATATTTATAAAATATGAAAGCTAGCTTATTTTGTCTATTTTCATGTCCCTTTGGCGTATTTGGATTTCGTTTCACCGTTTGCAAGATATTACAGTTTTCGTACAACAGTATTGGGAATTTCGGATTTGCCAAACAATCGTTTCTTGATATTTTCTGAATTTTTATGGCTAAACTAATTTCACTGGAAAATTTTGAAACTTTATATTCTGATACAGGACATATAGGGAAATAACCCTGATTTTTCTTGGATTTATTTGACATGGTTTGATGCTGTTTTCCTGACTTTGAATTCGATTTACTGATTTCTCGCTGAACGTGTTTTCTGGATTCAAATCAGTTTTGAGACTTGATTTGTGAAATACTATATGACTTATTTATATTCGCTGGATTCGGTTGGGAGTCTATTTTCTAGATCTTTCGACGGATTCAGATTTGCATTTTTGTAATACTGGGAATCACTGTTTTACAGTATGGTCTTGCTGTTCTGAACTTGAAATTTGGTTATTTTATGCCTATAAGAATTATCTTGCACTCGTACTTATTTATCTTACAATTTGAACTTGTTACTTGTTCATACCATGATATACTTGACTTGTTCGTGACACATACATGCTTGTTGACAATAATAATAAAATTAACCAAGCCGGGTTTTAAAGAGACAAATCTTGTAGCGCCCCGAATTTCTAGATGAATAGCATAGAAAATACGTGGCACATTCCCAGTGATCCACTTCAATATAACAATAAACACAACCAAACACCACTAAAATTTTCAACATTTATTACAGCAAAACTTTTACATGTCACAGCGGAAGACTAAACAACCCAAACTCAACAAGTCTTTACAAATTAACACTGAACACTTAATAGTCCATTTATCCAAAAAGCTAACTCAAGCATCCAATCTCCGACTCTAAGCAATAACCTGCAACAAGTGAGGCTAGAGTTGAACCCTAACCCCCAAACTAAAGGGGTCAGCCATAAATGGTGTGAGTGGCATAAAAATCAAATAGCAAATATTAATGAACTTATAACATAGCATCCAGCCAAAAGTAACCAAAGATGTAAAGGGTGAAATAGCAAGAAATGTAAACAACAAGTGATATCCAAAACCAAAAGTCAAGTGTGGGAAAGCAGGAAATCCAAATGCAGAAAAGTGAGTCAACAAAACATGATGACTAAATGCTGACAACGATGACTACTAAGAGATGAAGATAAACTATGATAATTTGCCCATGCTTGATCATTCAGGAGATAGATCCCACATCTCAGGTATTTCCCTGGATAATTCAGGAGATCTTCCCACATCTAAACACAGTCTCATCATCACAAGAATATCACAAAAGCGTCGCCTCGACCTTGATAATTCAGGAGTTCAATCCCACATCTCAAGATAATTACTTGGATAATTCAGGAGATATACCTCACATCTCAGGTTAACTACCTGGATAATTCAGGAGATAAATCTCACATCTCAAGTTAACTACTTGGATAATTCAGGAGATTAAATCTCACATCTAAAGCCTTACTGAGGTGCGTAACTCATGTTCCCATTCGTCATGACACTACTAATGCCTGTCCTTATTAATCTGGGTTACTGAACAAAATCTCCTAGAGTAGTGTACCCTACCGAACTAAAAATATGATTAACTGAAAATTCGCCTCAATGGGCCTCAACAAATGACTCAACAAATATCTCAACACCGGTATACTAGGGTCACGTACCTCTAGAGACTCAAAACAAATATCTAAACAAATTCCCACTAAACAAGTGGCTCAACTGAGTATCTCAAAATCATGTTCTTAACTGAACATCTCAAAATCAAATACTGAACAAATATCAAAAACTGAACAAAGATCTCAAAATCAATTACTGAACAAAATGTCTCAAATCAAACACACAGATTCCTCAGTACCAGTCGACTCATGCTGAGATAAGTCGACTGTCCAGAGGGCAATTCTTCAGGTTTTCACAAAATAATCTAAGGCAATATCATTCGACTAGGAGAAGTCATCAGTCGACTGCCCCGAAACCAATCACAATAATTCTCAAGAATATAGTCTAAGTATATAGGTCGACTGAAAGGTTCATAGGTCGACTGTCCAGAAAGGACTAAACAAAAATACAATCAGCAGACCAGTCGACTGACAATAGCCTAGGTCGACTGTCCCGAACAATTCTCAAAAGATTGGAAATAATCAGTAGTGTCGTACCAGTCGACTGTACGGTAGGCCAGTCGACTGTCGGCCTACAGTTATCAAAACTAGGTCTGAATACAAAAATCAATCTGAAGATTTCTAAAGAATCATGGTTCATTATTTATCAAACAATAGTTCATACACAAGCCAAAGATAACTCTCAAATAATCTCCAATACAATTGCATTACTCATTAATCAATTCCTCAAATCTCAATTTCTCAAGATCTAAACCACAAATCTTCCATTAGGGTTTCTCAACAAAATTTCTTCCTCAACTCTTAACCAAATCTGATCTAAAATTCATAAGATCTAGATGTTTATCATTCGATCACCATATAATTAATTCTTAACATGCCTTCCAATATTACGATTCTATAGATCAACATTTCCTCAACAAATCTTGATAGTTTCTCATACATGGTCCAAATATCAATAGTGTTCTCATCATCCATATCAAATAAAAGATCCATATTATGCACACAATGAGACAAGCAAAACAACATCATACCGATCTCAATGCATCACACGTCATTCATAAATCAAACAACAAAACAAACAAGCAAAACAAAAACAAACCACTCACCTTGTTTTGAAGAAAATCCACAAAAATGCTCTCCTTCTTGCTAGATCCAAAATCCTCTTCTTGCTCCTCAAAACAATCCTAAAAAATCTGAATATTCTTTCAATGACGGCTGGGAATAAAATCCCTTATATATGCCGGATGATTATTAGGGTTTTACCACACTTTGCAAAAACATTCCTTTCAAGAACACAACTTTCATATATATCCTTTATTCTTGTAAATTCAATAAAACTCCTTTAAATTAGGATCTAATAGAAAATATACTTTTAAATTTCAGCCAATACTGCTCAAAAACGTCCAGAATGCCAATTTTGCATTTCAACCCTTGAAAATGCCAATTTTGCAAATAAGTCCTTCTTTTCTCAAAAGTTGCAAATAGTACTAATTAATTTCAGAAAAATCTGGAAAAATACTACATAAATCCCAAATAATAAATAATGATTTTTCATAAAGAAATCTTAATTTTTCAAACTTCTAAAAAGTCATTTGCACGTGTTTTGCACGTGTACAAAAGATAGATTTCTTAGGAAATATTAATTAAATCTCAAAAAAATCATTTAAATTCATTTTAAAATAATTAAAATAATATTTGAAAATATGGGGTTCTACAAATCTAATACTGGATAATTCAGAAACGTGTACTCGGAAAAGAATCTACTGATTCTATGTGATACTTGGCTTGATACTTGAGACTTGACTTGATACTTGAGATTTGGCTTGATACTTGGTTACTTGAGGCTTGATATTTTACTTGGCTTGATACTTGATACATGAGGCTTGATAATTCACTACTTAAGGTTTGATATTGCACTCTTGAGGCTTGCTTATTTGATACTTGAGACTTGGTATTTGATACTTGATTTCTTGAGGCTTGTCTCTGAGTACACTGCCCTATATGGTCCACTTTGAAATCTAAAACGAAATTGTATTGACTGTAGCAACCATGTAATAAAAGGATGGCACATGAAGTGCTACCTAGATAGTAATAATACAAGATAATTGATACATGCTTGAACTTGTACTCGATTACATGAAACATGAACATGATACATGATTACTTGATTCTTGCTACTTGATACTTGTACTTGACTACCTGACACTTGGATTCTTGTTACTTGATTCGTGACACTTGATACATGTTACATGAAATTTGATGCTTGTTTACATGATACTTGTTTACTTGACACTTGATACATGCCACTTGTACTTGTTCACCTTGCCATGCTAGTATTATATTTTGACATCATGCTTATACCATGTTGCTAGTTAGTTTTTCTATGTACTTGTATCCTGCATTACAAGCGGTCCATAACTTACAGTTGATGGGTACTTGTTTTCTTTTTCCTATTCCTGCAATTGTGAAATTGCAGATATTGGAGAACAGGTTCCAGATGGTATTGGTGACATGAAGTATTTGTGCTGGATCTTGTTATTATTATTTCTTGTAGCTTGCTTGAACAATATTGTATTCTTGTACTTGGATTTATTTTGTATTTGGGCAATGTCACCCAGGATACTTGACTTATTCAAATCATGACTATTTGAGATTAATATATTTTGGTTTCAAGTATTCTTGTTGGTATTTTGGTTCATATGTGCATGTGGTTGGCTCTTTTGCTTCCGACTCTGATTATTCTTGTGAATGGTGTAAAGATTCTTGAACAGCTTATGGATGATGAAAATCATTCGCTGTGCTTTTGTCGCGTATCCGTATTCCGTATTATTTTTGGGAACCGGTGCGTGACACTAAGAGTCCATACAAAATGGCTCCTATTGAGTTGGCTGAGTTGAAGGATCAGATTCAGGAATTGCTGGATAGAGGTTTTATCAGGCCAAGTGTTTCTCCTTGGAGAGCTCTGGTACTATTCGTCAATATGAAGGATGGTTGTCGTAGGTTGTGTATTGAGTACCATGAGGTTAATAATGTCACAGTGAAGCACATGTACTCGTTGCCAAGAATTGATGACCTATTTGATCAATTGGGAGGCGCTTCTGTATTTTCGAAGCTGGATCTTCATTCTGGCTACCATCAGGTTAAGGTGAAAGCCGAGGATGTATAGAAGGCTGCTTTTCGTAAAAGATATGGGCACTATGAAACCTTGGTGATGCCTTTTGGAGTTACTAATACTGTAGTTGTGTTTATGAGCTTGATGAATCGGGTTTTCTCTCCCTTCTTGGACAAGTTCGTAGTGGTGTTCATTGATGATATTCTTGTCTACTCTCGGAACCGTGATGAGCATGCAGAGCACTTGAAGGTTGTGTTGCAAACTTTGCGAGAGAATCGGCTGTATGGGAAACTTAGCAAGTGTGAGTTTTGGTTGGATCACGTGGCATTCTTGGGCCATATTATTTCTGGTGATGGAGTTTCTGTCGATCCGTCCAAGATTTCTGCAATTAAGGATTGGCAGACGCCGAAGTCTGTATCTGGAGTTCAGAGTTTTCTTGGTCTAGCGGGGTACTACAAGAAGTTTGTTCGGGATTTCTCGAAGATTGTAGGGCCGTTGACCAAGTTAACTGGGAAGGATCAGAAGTTTGTGTGGGATGAGTTCTGTAACCCCTGTATCCCATTTTCTGTATTTTTGTATTGTATTCTTTTCCCCAGTGTATTCTATCTATTTGTACTCCTTTTTCCTGAACAGTGTATTTTGTTCTTCATTCCGGCATTTATGTATTCATCTATTTGTTTAATTCTTTTGAGACTCATTTGTCTGCCTATTATTCTAAATCTGGATTATTTATTGTTTCTCAGTTGTTGCATTTCATGGCATAATTGCTTATTTATTTGAATTCTGCCTTTTTTGATCTGGTTTTCTACCTGATCTGCCCTATTTGAACCCATCTACCCATCCTACTGTATCCTAACCCGCAACCCAATACCCTCTTGTTTGACCCAGTCTTCCCCAGATATTTCTTCACGTTCCCTAACAAGCAGATCATATCTTTTCCCCATATTCTCTTGATTCTCCAAATCACAACTTACCAAAAATCTCTCATTATAATCCCCCAAAAATTTTGTTATTCACACCTACAATTGTTATCTCCAAAAACTTAACCCTAATTCTCTCTCTCCAACTCATCTCCCCCATCTCTCTTCCCGTGTGTCCTACCCCCGACCTACGGCCTACCGCCGCTTGCCGACTACCCCAGTCGCCGCCCCCACACCAGCGCTGCCCTCATCCCGATGCCAAAGCCAGCAGCGCCCCCTCCTTATTTCCCTGCCTCCTTCCGAGCGCCAGGCAGACAGCAACAACGACAACAGCAGTCAGAGCGACAGCCCCCCCTCATCCCTGTCCCCTGTTCGCCGCGCTGCCATCACGCCGTGCCGTGTCACCCCTTGGTCGCCGTCGTCCTCCTCTCCACAGTGCACACCCCGGCTATCCCTCTCTCCTTGTGCAAGTGTGATTGATCTCGAGTATCAGATTTGTGTTCGTGGTGATCGTGATCATCTTGTGAGTCTCGTTCGTGATCCGTTCGTGCCGAGAATCTATTCCCGTTATTCTCATTCTCTCGTCAGATCCATCGTCAATTGCAAGGCAAGTAACTTGCCTTTTGTTGTATATACAAGTACTAAATACCATCTGTAATGCCACTTTTTTGGTTCCTGGATTCATTCTCTTGAAAACCCTTGTTAGATCTTGTCTCTATTTGTTGATCCATCCGTAGTTTTCCTTTGTTATACACACAGCATGAAAATAATTTAGATCCAACTAGATTCTTGATGCATGTATGTATGTTGTTCGTTATCCACGATATGCTATATGAATCTTGCATGCTTGATGTGTTAGTCGTAGTATCTTGTGGTAGATTTGTTAAGAACCATACCATGTTGTTTTGGACATTAATTATACCATGTTTTGTATTTCGTTTTAAATTGGATTTGTCGCATATGAACTATTTGATTTAATGCATGGGAAAGATTTCTGTTTTTGCTGCTGCCCTATTTTGTTTTTTGTATTTTAGACCCTGTTGAGGTCAGTAAATCAATTTAATTTGTGAATATCAATCGTAGATCTCGTGTCTATTTTCCAAAATTTTTGACAGATTTCAGTTTTGATTTCCGAGTTGCGAGTTATTGCTGTTTTGTAATAGATGTGTTGAAAATTCCAGATTCTATTTTATGTGATTTCTGTGTAGTCATTCATTTTTAAACGGATGTTAAAGGCAAGCTTTGGACCTAATATTTTTCTGCGTATATCTAGACTTGACTGGAATTAACCACAAATTTTTTTAGATTTATTTGATGAAATTTAAAAACTATTCTATGCTTGTGAACAAACTACTATATTCCAGAAATTCAAGTTGTTCAGTAAAGAACCATAATTTCAACCTGATTCTAGTTGCTGTCGGTAAAATCTTTGTGAATATAAAATGTTGCCTGCTGTATCTGTTTTACCACCCTTTTGAAAGATTTGGATTTCTAGTTATACTTTGTAATCTATCGTCATTTTAGTACTGTTGTGTCAAGAATTTCAGATTCACAAGTTTGCTGTATCTTGCCGTTTCCCGAATTTATTTGCCTGCACTATCTATGTTGGAATATTATGAAATATTTTTTGCTGATATTAGACATACTAGGGAATACCCAAGATTTTTTCTTGGATTTAAATCAGTAAGTTTTGGGCCATTTTCATGCTTATGAATACAACCTTGTGATTTCTGGCTGAACATGATTTCTGTATATAATTCTGTTTTGAGCCATGTTTCAGTGATTATTATATGACTTGTATATATGTGATGGGTTTGGTCGAGAGTCTATTTTCTAGATTTTCTGACGGATCCATATTTGCATGTCTGTGGCAACGGAAAACTCACATCTGGTGAGTACTCTCTTGCTGTCCAGAACTGGAAGTTTCGTTGTCCTAGCCTTTGATGAGTCGTTTGTCACCCATTCGTGTCCTTTATCTAACTTGTACTTTTCCCTTGTTATCTTACCATGTTTCTCGTCTTGTTTGTGCATGTCCATGCTTGGTTTAAATAATAATAACAAGAACCAAGTCAGGGTTAAAGGGAAAGATCTAATAGTGGAAACTGCAGAAATGTGTACTCGGAAGGGGATCCATAGATCCTATGTGATACTTAATACTTGATAATTGATGCTTGACACGTGATTACTTGACACTTGCACACTTGACACTTGACATGGGATACTCGATGCTTGATACTTGATACTTGTCCCTAAGTACAATGCTCTCTACGATCCACTATGAAATCTAAAATGTAACTTGCTTGAATGTAGCAACCATGTGGTAAAAATTTGGGACGCATTATGTGTTACCTAGTTAAGAATAAATACAAGACTTTAGAATAAAATGATCACTTGACACTTGTTACATGCTACTTGTACATGATACTTGACACTTGTTACTCGTTACTCGTTTACATGCTACATGACACTTTGTTACATGCTACTTGCACCTAATTATCTTTCCAAGCTATTTGTTCTGTTCTTGAGTTAGAGTTAGTTACTCTACCTTGTAGTCACATTCCTTCCATGTTACTTTTGTACTTGCTTCCGCTGTTACTCTATACTTGTCTATCTTTCCTGTACTTGTTTCCTTTTCCAGCAAAGTTGTCACTTGCAGACTTGGTGATCAGCTGCCCGATGGAGTAGATGACCAAAGATTCTAGTTGGCTGTAGATCTTGCTACTATTTATTCTTGTTGTTTATTTTGAATGAAGGTAATTGCTACATGGATATTGTATTGGGCATTTTGTCCCAGACTTTTGTTCTGTTCCAGACATGATTATTTGAAATTTAATCTTCCAGTTTCCTTTCAAGTAATCATGTTGACTATATTAATTCAGTTATTCATTCGTGGTTAACTATTCCTCTTGTATATCTCTTATTTATTCTTTTATATGTTGTTGTAACCCCTGTTTTTCATTTTTTTGCATTTTGGAGTGTATTTTTTTTTTTGTGTATTATTATCTCTTGTATTTTTCGGAACTGTATATTGTATTATTTTCAATATATATTCTTTTTCTTTCATTTTTGACCTCCTTGGGCTGATTGTTCGTCGTTTTGTTCATTTTCGCCATTTTGAGTTCTTTTCTCATTTTCTTGGTCTCGTTCATTATATTTATTTATTTTGGTGATGTGGTGGATTTTTGGTGGTGATTTGCTCAAATTATGATTTTTGGCCCTTAAGGAGATTTTTAGGAGCCATAGAATTCTCTATATATTGTATCCCAATTTGAATTTGACCCAATACCCATTACCCATTTGTATACCTATTAATTCATTTTGATATCCACTACCCATTAACCCACAATTAAATCTATATATATATCCCTAATCCCCTTTAAACCCTAACCCTAATTCTAATTTTTCTCCTCTCAAACAATCCTGGCCTCCTTTCCTCTCCATATTTGCTCCTGGCCTGTGCATCCCCTCCTCAAAACCAAGCCTCCCATCAGCCCCCATCCCTTCTCCGGCCATCCATCCATCCATACAACAACATCTCCATTAAAAACCCCACCTTTTCCTCTCCTTCTTGTAGCTGGCATCACCAAACAGCACCCCCACCATCCAAATCAACACAAGACTTTCCTTTGTGGTGTTTTTGAAGTGGGTTTTCGCCACTTCATCCATTGCATCGAAGGAGTTGATCGTAAGGCGTTTTTGGTTCGTGGGTTCGCTTGGATTTGCGCTAGGAAGGATTTCGCTCGTGGGTTTTGTTCCTAATGCTTGTTGGCATCGTTTTCACTCTCTAAAGAGGCAAGTAACTTGTACATAATTTCATTAGGTTGATACAAGTCAAAAAAGTTCACACTTAGAGTAGTTGGGTCTAGAAACAACCAAAAATTGTATTTTTGTTGATGGGTTTGTCTCTATTGTGTTAAATTTGGCCATAGAAGACTTATGACATGAAATTTGATAGGTTGATGCCCTAGGTTTCACCCAAACTTGATTTTGTTCGTGTATGTGACATATTGCATGTTATGTGTTTGATTGATTTTCCATATGAGAATTATTAGGCTTGGACATGTTAGAACCCCTAAAACATGATGTTTAGATGATTAGTAGGTTGTATTTCAAGTTTGGTTAGGTTTGGATCAATATCGTGGAAGTTATAGTGTTTTTGAGTAGAGAAGTGAAATCTGGAATTTGCGGTCTGTTCTATGTTGCTTGCTGTTTTCACCCATGCTAAGGTCCGAATCTTAATTCCAAAATTAAAAATGAATTATAGATAATTGTGTCTATATTCAAATCCCACTGGTTTTACCTGATGATATGGCTAAAAACGGGGTTAAATCGGAATCGTCCAAATCGGGTGCGAATCTTGAAGTCCAGGGGTAAAACGGTAATTTCACTTACCAATGGATCTGAGATGGGTACTGGATCTTCTCATCAAAGATCCAATAACCCACAAACGGATCCGCTTCAATCGGGTGCGGGTTTCAACCAGCAATAAAGCCCGATCAGAGGGATAGAATTAGGGTTTCTGATTCAATCCTAATCAACGGCCCTGATTCATGCCTATCCCTCCACTGGGAATTAGGGATTACATTCCTAATCTGTTTACAAGGAGAATATTCCTTATCAGATAATGGGGATTACATTCCTAATCTGTTCCCTAAGACGCCTATAAATACCCTCATCCATCTCCATTAAGAGGTAATCAATCTTTCTCCAGTTTTTGCGCTCTTTCATAGTCTTCCTAGATTACTGACTTGAGCGTCGGAGGGTGCGTCGCCGGGAACAACCCCGGTGTCTCGCACTTTTTGCAGGTGTACGGCGGGAGTGACGATCATACCCTGACGGAACAGGTATATAGGTCCACTATTCAGGTTCCCTAAGAATCCACAAATACTATCTGTTTGCCCCCACATCAAATTGAGCGACAACAGATTGGCGCCATCTGTGGGAAACTAACGAATAGAAACCTCTCCTCTTCCCGTTGAACAGATCTTCTCCAGCCATGCCTCCTAGGAAAGTCAGATCGAGAGGGTCTAACAGAGGACCCAACCCCGATTAGCAGCAAGAAGTTCCCATCCAGCCTACTCAACAGCAAGGGCAACTTCCTCCTCCAGCGGAAGACCCGCTCCAACAGGACCTTCCTCCTCCTCCTAGTCAGCCACCTCCTAAGGGTCCTAACCCTTAGAAACAACCTCTTCACCAGGACCACGTCTCCATCCACAACGCCTCTTCGAATTCTATGGCCTCCCATCATCCCCGAGCCTCTGGTCTCCACAATACCGCCCTCAATCGGCAGAAGGACGATGATCTTCACCGCCATCTGGATGAAAAGCGGGCCCGAGAGGGAACCTCCCGCCAACGCCGTTCGGATGAGCGGTCTCCTCGCCGCCGAGAATACAGAAGGTCCCCCATCCGAAGGGGGCGGAAAGAATCCCTCGAGCATTACCGAAGAAGGCCACACTCCCCTGCAGGTCGGCAACAGCCTAGGAACGATGAGGCACCCATCACCCGTGCCGAGTTCCAGGAGTTCCAAGCGACCATCCTACAAGCTCTCAATCTCCGGCCCAACACCAATACGCCCAAGATTCCCTCTCCTCCTCCGGTCCGAAGTCCTCGCCGACGATCCCCATCTCCTCCTCCAGCGCCCAGCAACTCCCGGCATGAGCAAAGTCCTCGCCGCTCTAGGGACTACCGTCGTCGTAGCCCCCGCTCTCCCTCGTACGAATACGAGTCTAGAGGCTCAGCTGATTACCGTCGAAGGGATGACGCTGTATACCGCTGTCTCCATGAGATGGAGAGGCGCTTGGGTCAGTTAGACCGAGAAGAAGAACTTAGAGGGAGAACCCTTCGTCCTAGCAGACCTCCTTTCTCCCGAACCATAATGGATACACCTGTGCCGATCGGCTTTAAGCCTCCCCAATTTGAGACCTACTCCGGGGAGACTGACCCCGTTGATCACATCGAAAGCTTCAAGACCCTAATGCTCCTCCATCAAGCTTCCGATGCCCTCCTCTGCAAAACCTTCCCCGCAACTCTCAAGGGCCCAGCTCGAGAATGGTACTCTCGCCTTGCCCCCTCCTCAATATTCTCCTTCGAGCAGTTCGAGACCCTCTTCGTCACCCATTTTGTAAGTAGCCGAAGAGCTGAGAAGACCAGCATCTCGCTATTGCACCTCCGACAGAGGAAGGGTGAGAAATTGAGAGACTATGTGAAGAGGTTCACAGCTGAAGCCAGGTCCATAGCATCCCTCGACCAATTGGTCGCTGCGGCAGCATTTCAATCTAATGTCCTCAATTCCAACCTCCGCTCCTCCCTCGCCAAGAAGCCCCCACAGAACTTCTCTGACCTCCTCCTTCGCAGTGAAAAGTACATTCGGGCCGAAGAAGCTGAGCATCAGCCCAACTGGGAGGGGTCTTCCTCCGGGTTTAAGAGAAAGGGAACAGAAGAGGAAGGAGCAAAGAAGCTCCAGAAGGATAATGCCGGCCAGCGCCGACCTCCCCCCAGATTCGAGAAGGTCACTCCCCTCACCACTAACGTCTCTACCATTCTGATGGAAGTCGAAAAGGAAGGGATCATACCTCCTGCTCCGAGGATGAACACCCCTGTCAAGAAAAGAGATAAAGAGAAATGGTGCCGTTACCACCGGGACCCCGAGCACGACACCAATGATTGTCGCGCCTTGAAGAATGAGATAGAAGCCCTTATCCAGAGGGGGCAGCTGAACAGGTTCGTAAGAAAGGACCGAGCCAAACTTCCTCCCCCGCCTCGGGGGGCTAACAAGCGTCCGGAACGAGAAGAGACGCCCGACTTCGAGGAAGAGCGAGTCCTCCACCTCATTCATGGGGGCCCAATGGGGGGCTCCTCAAACTCCTCTCGGAAGGCATTTATAAGAGAAGTCAACTCGGTCCGAACCACCCCTCCTCGTAAAGGCCTCGGAGTACCTGTCACATTCTCAGACGAAGATCTTGAAGGAGTTTGCACCCCACATTGTGACGCACTCGTCATTAGCCTCCACATGGCGAACTTCAAAGTGGAGAGGATCCTAGTGGATAATGGCAGCTCCGTAAACATCCTCTTCCTCGCCGCTTTTAAAGGCCTAAAGCTCTCCCGAGATAGACTCAAGCCCGCTGGCTACATGCTCCATGGGTTCACGGGAGTGCCAGTGACAATTGAAGGGGTGATTACCCTCGACGTAACCGCTGGCAAAACTCCTACTACCCGCACGGAGTCAATGGACTTCATGGTCGTAGATGTCCCAGCAGCCTACAATGTCATTCTAGGACGGCCCGGCCTAGCCGCCCTCGAGGCCGTACCTTCTACCTACCACCTCAAAATGAAATTTCCCACTCGGGCCGGAGTTGGGGAAGTAAAGGGCAACCAGGAGACAGCCCGCAAGTGTTACATGACCTCTACCCTCGGACCAGTCCTCTCCTTAGAAACTCTGGAAATCCCCCAAGATACTGCTTGACCGACGTCTGAGCCGGTGGACGAATTGGAGGAAGTGCTCTTCTCTGAGCAGGACCCGACCCGCAAGTTCTTTGTTAGCAAGACCCTCCCGTCCGCCCTATGCTCGGACATTGTACAATGCATCCGAAGGAACCAAGACCTCTTCGCTTGGTTAGCTGTAGATATGCCCGGAATCTCCGAAGAGCTCTTAGTCCACCACCTGAGCGTTGTTCCGGGGTCCAAACCGGTTCAGCAGAAGAGGCGCAAGTTCGCCTCCGAGCGTCAGCTCGCTGTTAAAGAGGAGGTGGACAAGCTCTTGAAGGCCCGGTTCATACAGGAGGTGAACTATCCTGAGTGGTTGTCGAATGTAGTGATGGTGAAGACGTCCAATGGGACTTGGAGGATTTGTATTGATTTTACCGACCTCAACAAGGCTTGCCCCAAGGACCCCTTCCCTCTTCCGAGTATTGACACTCTGATTAATGCAACCTCGGGACATGAGCTCCTCAGCTTCATGGACGCCTTTTCAGGCTACAATCAGATCCGGATGTTCCCTCCGGATATCCCGAAGACCTCGTTTGTGACCGACCAAGGCCTCTATTGCTACAGAGTCATGCCGTTCGGTCTGAAGAATGCAGGTGCTACATACCAACGCCTCGTCAACAAGGTTTTTCAGGCTCAGATCGGCTGCAATATGGAAGTGTATGTTGACGACATGCTTGTAAAAAGCATCCGAGGTATCGATCATGTGACCGACCTCCAGGAGGCGTTCGATGTTTTGAGAAAGCACAATATGAGACTCAATCCGAACAAGTGTGCGTTCGGCGTCTCGTCAGGGAAGTTCCTCGGCTTCATGGTTAGCCAATGAGGAATTGAAGCGAACCCGGAGAAAATCAAAGCCATATTAGACATGGCCCCTCCCAAAAGTATCAAGGAAGTCCAGAGGTTAACAGGCCGCCTAGCCGCCATAGGGCGCTTTCTCTCGAAGTCCGAGGAGAAATGCCTCCCTTTCTTTAAGGCCCTCAGGGGGGCTAAAGGTTTTGAATGGGGGCAGCAGCAACAGGAGTCCTTCGACCAGCTCAAGGCTTACCTCGTCCATCCCCTACTCCTTAGCAAACCGATCCCTGGCGAACCCCTATACCTCTACCTGGCAGCCTCCGAGCAGACCCTCAGTGCAGTTTTACTGAGGGAAGAAGACCGGGCTCAGAAGCCCATCTACTATGTCAGCAAGGTACTTCGGGACGCCAAGCTCCGATACCCGAAGATAGAAAAGATGGTTTATGCCCTGGTGATGGCCGCGAGAAAGCTTCGCCCGTACTTTCAGTCCCATTCGGTGGTGGTTCTTACCGACCAGCCGCTGAAGCAGGTCCTCCACAAGCCCGAGACTTCGGGTCGCCTTATGAAGTGGTCTATTAAGCTGAGCCAACACGATATAACTTATCAGCCTCGGACCGCGATCAAGGCTTAGGCGCTAGCCGAATTTATAGTCGAGAGTACTATCCCCGAGTCCAGCCAAACAGTGAAGGGACCACCCATCTGGTCGGTTTATGTTGACGGATCCTCCTGCAATGAGGGAAGCGGGACAGGGGTCATTCTGGCAAGCCCAGATGACTTCATCCTCCAATACTCCCTCCGTATAAACTTCAAAGCCTCGAACAACGAAGCTGAATACGAGGCACTCAAAGCCGGCCTTGGAATGGCCCGAAATGCAGGGGCGCAATGCCTCCGGATCTTTAGCGACTCCCAGCTAGTCGTCAATCAGGTCCTCGGCGAGTATGAAGCACGCGATGACAGGATGGTTAAATACTTAGCCAAAGTCAAGAGCCTTATGGCACTGTTTGAAGAGGTCCTCATCCAAAGGATCCCTCGAGAAGAAAATGCTCAGGCCGACGTCCTATCCAAATTAGCCTCCTCTTCCCTTCAAGGTCTCGAGCAGACCATTTTGATAGAAGTCCTTCTGAAGCCGAGCATAGAGGACGAAACTCTCGACTCTATAGAGACATTGCCTGTCCTGCTCGAAGACAATTGGATGAAACCCCTCGTCGAATTCTTGAGGGACGGGCTCCTCCCCGAAGATCCTAAGGAAGCACGAAGAGTTAGAACCCGAGCCGAGCATTACACGCTAATCGGAGGTGTCCTATATAAATGATCCTTCACACAGGTAGACGGCCGGCCCTACCTGAGGTGCCTCTCCCCCGGGCAAGCCGACTACACCCTGCAAGAACTTCATGAGGGCATCGGTGGGGCACATTCGGGTTCCAGAGCCCTAGCACGCAAAGTGTTGAACTATGAATATTTCTGGCCCACTCTCCTCCGAGACACTGAACGACATGTTGGCAATGCAGCTCCTGTCAGAAGTATTCCGATATCCGATGCCTCCCACAAGCTCCACTAACTTCCCTATCAAGTCCGATCCCCTTCGCAATGTGGGGGATGGATTTACTAGGGCCGTTTCCGCCAGCTCCCGGACAGTTCATGTTCTTAGTCGTGGCGATCGACTATTTTTCAAAATGGATAGAGGTCGAGCCCCTGGCCACGATCACCGAGAACAAGGTCGTTCAATTCTTCTGGAAAAGCGTGATCTGCCGATTTGGCATCCCCAGGGTCCTAATAACGGATAACGGAACCCAGTTCATGGGGGCTGCCTTCCGAGCTTTATGCGAAGACCTTGCTATCCAACACCGGTTCTCTTCCGTCTCCCACCCTCAGTCGAATGGTCAGGCCGAAAATGCTAATCGACAGATCCTCTCCGGCATTAAGAAGAGGTTAGACAAGTGTTCCAAAGGCTTATGGGTCGATCAGCTTCCCAACATGCTGTGGAACTACCGCACCACGAAACGGACCCCAACAGGGGAGAGCCCATTCAATCTCACCTATGGGTCCGAGGCCATCATCCCCCTAGAGGTCGGAATACCCTCTCCTCGTCTGATAGCTTATGAAGAAGAGCAGAACGCTAGAGAGCTCAGAGCAAGTCTAGATCTGATAGACGAAATCCGAGAAAGAGCTGCCATACGTCAGCAAAGCTACCGAAGAAGGATCAAGTTAGCATACAACAAGAGAGTCCGCCCAACGGGCCTCAAAGAAGGGGACCTGGTCCTTCGAAAGTTGGCCATCTCGTTCCCAGGACAGAAAAGCAAATTGGCCCCAAATTGGGAGGGACCTTACAAGATCTCCAAAGTAATCCGCCTCGGCACATACAGACTAGAAGATCTCGAAGGCAGGGAGATCCCCAGGACTTGGAATGCCGACCATCTCTTAAAATACCAAGAGAACACCAACACCTCTCTAAGTACTTCGAGATGTCGAACCGTTCCTTTCCTGCTACTTGTAGTGATTTTCTTTCATTTTTCCTTGTAACTACGGCTAGCAACTTTAGAAGCAGCCGATTATTAGTCATTAATGAATAAAGTCATTTCATATTTTTGCTATTGTTTACATCTCTCTGCTTTTAACTCTTCAATCTAACGATGGTTTGGAGTCCAACACTTGGCTCGATTCTACTTCGCAAGTTCGCTCCTAAGCGAGCTAGAAGTAGTTCGCCATTCGGAATTGCTCCCACAACTATTAAACTAATCTAACGATGGTTCGGAGTCCAACACTTGGCTCGATTCTACTTCGCAAGTTCGCTCCTAAGCGAGCTAGAAGTAGTTCGCCATTCGGAATTGCTCCCACAACCGTTGAACTAATCTAACGATGGTTCGGAGTCCAACACTTGGCTCGATTCTACTTCGCAAGTTCGCTCCTAAGCGAGCTAGAAGTAGTTCGCCATTCGGAATTGCTCCCACAACCGTTGAACTAATCTAACGATGGTTCGAAGTCCAACACTTGGCTCGATTCTACTTTGCAAGTTCGCTCCTAAGCGAGCTAGAAGTAGTTCGCCATTCGAAATTGCTCCCACAACCGTTGAACTAATCTAACGATGGTTCGGAGTCCAACACTTGGCTCGATTCTACTTCGCAAGTTCGCTCCTAAGCGAGCTAGAAGTAGTTCGCCGTTCGGGATTGCTCCCACAACCGTCGAACCACTCTAGCAAAAATCCGAGGTCCAACACTTAAGCTTGAACGCACTTCGCGAGCTCACCGCTCAGCTCACCTCGCGAGACTGCGAGATTGGGCGTCAAAAACAAAGCTCGGCACCACTAGCCGAACACTCACCTCGCCGATCCGCGAACAAGCAAGTGGCCGACCTAGAAGCCTCGGCTCAGTGAACAACAGTCGCAAACATAAATACTACACCAAACACAAAGGGACACACAAGTTTGGGAACAACATTTTATTGATAAATGGATACGGTACAAAGAGACTCACACACAGCAAGATTACAAGTCGTTAAAAAGTGAAAGTTACAATGCCGACTTATTACACTTGGCTAAAAAATACAAAAGCTTTCACAAACGAGGTCTTCAGCGCTTTCTTGGAGCCGGGGTGTTCCGCTTCAAAGACACTCGAGGGTGACGACGTTTGTCTCCGGAGCGCGACCCCAAGCCGGCAAATTGGGACGAATCCTCAGCACCGCTTCTAGTAGCAGCTCCGACGGATGCTCCGCTCGACAAAATTGCCACCGAGCTTTGCGCGTCCCCCGGACTAGGATGGCCGATGCGCTGACGGGTCGCCATCTCGTAAAACGTAATGCCCCGATCGCTCTCCGCGAGAGTGCACAAAGTGCTCCTGACGTTGATTGGCCCCGAGCGCGGCTTTAGGCGAGCAACCTCCGCCTCTAGCTCGGAAATCCGCTCCCTCAAAGAGTCGTCCTTTACATCGACATCGAAGCGGGGGGGGGATCACGGAATCCGGCACACTCGAGCGACTCGCTATCAGACGACGAAGATGGGTGACTTTGATACTTTTGTCAACCGTGGCCCTCTTCAGCGTGTCGACCTCGGCTGTCAACTCGTCCCGTTCCGCCGTCAGCTCCGCCACCTTGGCCGTCAAGCTCTCGCCCTTCGTCCGAAGCTTCGTCTCTACGGTCTGCAGATGCTGAATCTCGGAAAGCAGGTCGTCCCTCTCTGCCGTTATTTTGGACAAGTTATGTCGGATGCATTGAACCCGAAGCTCGTTACTGAAAGCAGTCGGCGAATATTCATCTTCTCCCGTGAGAGTCATTTCGGCGATTCTGCTCTCCAAACGTCGGATCTCGATGTCTCGCCGGCCGAGGACGAGCTGAAGATGGTTCCGCTCGCTTTCGGCTCGACGCAATCCGAGCTCGACTTCGTAGAGCCGCTCTCGGCATCTCGCCAGGCACAACTTCATCGCCCCTAGGCCAGCCTCGGCTCGAGCTTCGTCATCCGAACGAGCGTGCTCAACGTCTTGAGCAACCACCATGAGATGAAAAGAGATCAAGGAAAACAACAAGAATTCAAACACTGCCGAAGTCTGATACTTGAGAAGTTTTCAAACAAAAATTTCGACAACAGAGAAAAATTAAAGACACAGAGCCGAAGTCTAACACTTCAAAAAAAAATTTCATTTCATTTCAAAAAACAGCGGTGGCCAGTCCGCTATTAGGCGTTACATTTTTTGAAAAGGAAAAAGAGCAAAAACAAAAAAAAAGAGAAGAGCGAAGTCAAGGCGCGACCTCTTTCCCCGGGCGACGGGTGCGAGTGGGGGTCGACTTCTCCGAGGGGGACTGTAACGCCCCGAATCCCAAATACACTGAATTCGAGATGTTCTACAGGACCTTTTCACTTTCTTTAGTACAATTTTACAGGGAAATTAAAACTTTTCATCATACATCAGAGATTACATTGAATTACATCTTTTCTTTTGCACAGCGGAAGTAAATTTTACAACAATTGAAATAAAGTACAACAACAATGATACAATCTTTAAGCATCCATTCTTCTTTAATCTTTAACATGACATACACCTGCATATAAGACTGTGGGTACGTCAGTTTATTCAACCGACGAACATTATACACGGCTATCCTCTCTATGCCGGAAATAGTATAACTTAACATTTCATATTTAGCAAACACAAACTTGTCACATTTCAAACTAAAGGGACTACCCTATTGATGTCGTGTCGTGATTGTGCACTTAGTCCTTAATGCAGTTACTTATGTTATATGACACTAATGCGCACTTGTTCGGAGTCTATGCATCCCATACTACATAGGTCCGAGGGCAAGCCCTTATTCGTTCTTCATCTTTATAGGGTTCAATCCCCCGTTATGATTTAATCTACTACTGTAATTACGGTAAGTATCCTAGATGTTATCTGACCTACGAACTCATGTTTAGGCACTCTGGAGTAGTATCCTCACCCAGACGCATCATGGGAATTCCTGGGATACGCTCTCACCATAAACATGACACCACCCGTAGTCTTCAAACATCCCACGAGCGTCGCCGCTGGGACGGTACTCTGGAACAGTATCCTCACCCAGACTCGTCATGGAAATTCCTGGGATACGCTCTCGCCGCTACCCAGGGCCCTCATACTCAGTGTTTTTCTCTTACTTTCATCACATCTTCACTATGCACTAGTCCTTAGTTTTATCAAAAATCATGAACAAAATTAATCTCTAGAGTTAGCCTCTCCATCAACCGGACTTATTCATTCATTTCATCTTGACCAACCTTGGTCTAATTTCATTTTATTTCATTTCTCGATGCCGGGGAGACTTAGCTACTCTACAACAAATTTCATTTCACAATCTTCAATTTATATAATTTCCATGTCGAGTTCTCAAACTCATATGTACATTCTCTTTCAATTCATGAATTCACTTTGTTCACAAGTCCATCATTACACAAATTTTGCATATACTTATCAATTGTCACATCATGATAATTCTACATTACTAAACGATGTACACATTTCATGTTATTCCATAAGTGAGAACATACTTGCATCATGTCACACGACTACATCTCTTTTACCAATTAATGCTTAAAGTTCTCATTCACTTCTTTTATCAAATTTTAATCCCATAACATTAATCTATATGAACTCATATATCAATCTATGCATTTTTAACTACTACCATAGTTAAATTCGTTCAAATAATACTCAAATCATTCCCATAAAATTCCTTATATTTTTCTGAGAATTACCATTTTTTTTCACATTTTTTGGACTTCTACAACTCCCAAAAAAATATTTTTTTATAACGCGAAGGGTGAGAATCGAACCCAGTCACAACAGGAAAAGAGCCCAGAGCACCCGCCGTATGGCCGAACTGTGCTAGCAGTAAGTAATGGGCGAATTGGGTACATAGGGTTCGGTCGAACAGATATATATATATATACTCAGTTTGATAAAAAAGTGGTGAAGGCCAGTTTCGAACCGCGCCGCTCAGAGAAGCAAACCGCAGTCCCAGACCGCCTGAGCCACTGGCTCGGGTTGTCACAAACCCAAATAAAAGTCCATATGTATTATTTTCGTACAGTTTGAAAAATAACTCGATGTTCACATAACCATAGTTTCTTATTGCTTTGGTAAAATTTACTGAAAACTTCCAGATTAGTTTTCACTCAAACCAGTAAGATAAAAATAATTTTTTGTACTAAAAAAATGTATTTCTTCCCATAAATCAATGAATTACTCATTAAATCTACTATTTCTTTTATTTTCGACATTGAAAAATCAATTTGTCTCCTAATCCCTTTTTCTTTCACAATTCTCTTATGATAGCTTACTGTTGTTAATCTTTATTCACCATTACATATATTTTTGGATTTGTCCATACCCGCATCAATAAAAGGTTCATTTAGCACATGAATAAGTAAAACTCAAAATACTAACTTTTGAGTAGTCCTACTTGGTAGCAACCAAGTAATTTCATTGGTTCATCTATGTCAAAATATACTACTACTCATTGATTAACATAATTGCAACTCAAACATCCAAGCAAACTCCCTATTCCAATTTTAAAGTGTGTCATTTCCTTAATCAATTTCATGTTTCAACCATTCAATTAACAAGCAATTTAATGGAGATTTTCACACATCATACTAGCCATATTCCACCATCATTCAATTAAACTAATAATCATAGAAAGTGCTACATATACTTTAATTTCATGCTATAATTTCACACCCAAATTAATCACACCAATTCAATCCATTCATATACTAACTTTTCAATTAAAGTGGACTCTTATTAGTATTTTTCATGTATAGTGTTGATAATCAAACTAGCATGGATTCTTACACTAGAAATATAAAATGTTTTACCCACCTCTAATTGGAGAGAAAAACCCAAATAAAAGCAACCAAGTCCTTGTAGATGAAAGCACCTCCTCCTAGCAAAAAGCGCTCAAGCTCCAAGCCTCCAAGCCAATGCCGAATGCTTCTTCTAGTCCACACCGAATGCTTCCCTCCTTGGTGATGCCGGCCACTCCAAGCAACAAAAGCCCACACAACTCTCTATCTTTTATAACTCACACAATTATAATACTATAGCTTTAGAAATTATACTTTGCATATGAAAAATTAGCCATGAGAAGGGGGGTATTTATACCAAAAGATGAGTGGAATGGAGGGCCAAGATCGTTTTGGTGGTTGTAAGATGAAGGGACTAGATCAAAGTAGGAGTTAGAAGAACTACCCACTTCCTTGAAACTACCCCCATGTTCTCCACACCCAAAATCAAAAATCCCTCCAAAAGATTGATACCCGGCCACCATAGAAGAGTGTGCAATGCACGTGTACGTGTAGTGCACGTGCATGCAACTAGGCCAAATTTGTACATTCTTAAATTTGTATAAAAATAATTTAGTTAAAAAAAGGTCTTCTACATGACAAGTTTAATTAAAATAAATCAATTCATGGGCTTTCTTTGTGGGCCAAAACTAGTTTATAAAAATAAATAAAACAAAATAAAATACCTTTGGGCTTTTTAAGAAAAGGCTTTTTAATTAAATCAAAGAAGGCTTTTAAAGAAAGGCTTTTGTACTAAAATAATTTGAAAAAAATTATATTTGAATACACACATCATGATAAAATAATCCAAACAAAATATTGCACGTGCACACAACGTGCAAAATAAATAATTTTTCATTTATTGAAAAAAATCAGGGTATTACAGCACTCCCTCCTTAGAATAGTTCCGTCCCCGGAACTACAATCAAGGGCGAGAAAAACAAACAAAATACAACACACGCAACAAGAATAAAAGATACAAAAATACAATCAAGCAAAAAGCTCAGGATAGTCCTTCAACATCCTCTCCTCAGATTCCCAAGTAGCCTCTTCAACCAAGTGGTTTCTCCAGACTACCTTGACCATCGGTATCGTCTTATTCCTCAAGACTTTCTCCCTACGGTCAACAATCTCAACAGGAGACTCGATGTAATTCAGGTCTAACTGTAAACCTTCCGGCACTTCAGGCAAATGATGACTCGGGTCCGGAATATAACCTCTCAGCATAGACACATGAAAGACATTGTGCACCTGAGACAACTCTTCCGGTAATTCAAGCCGGTAAGCAGTTTTTCCGATCCTTTTCAATATCTTATACGGGCCTATAAACCTCGGGGCTAACTTCCCGCCTTTGCCAAAACGAACGACACCTTTGCTGGGTGATACCTTCAGGAAGACGAAGTCACCAACCTTAAACTCAAGGTCCCTTCTCCGGTTGTCTGCATAGCTTTTCTGCCTGCTCTGAGCTTCCACCAACCTTTTCCTGATTAGATCAATCTTCTCAGAAGTCAGCTGCACAAGCTCAGGACCAAACAACTGACGCTCCCCAACTCCATACCAACAAACAGGAGTTCTGCACTTCCTGCCATACAAAGCTTCGTACGGCGCCATCCCAATACTGGCCTGAAAACTGTTGTTGTAAGCAAACTCCACCAAAGGTAAATGCCTTTCCCAACTGCCCCCAAAGTCTAGTATACAACACCGAAGCATATCCTCAAGAATACGGTTGACTCTCTCGGTCTGCCCATCGGTTTGCGGATGAAAAGCAGTGCTGAAATCCGTCTTGGTACCCAAAGCTGTCTGAAGACTCCTCCAGAAATGCAAAGTAAACCGCGCATCTCGATCAGACACAATAGTCGAAGGAACGCCATGAAGTCGGACAATCTCACCAACATACATCTCAGCCAACTTGTCCATCGAAGCAGTGAGTTTCATCACCAAAAAGTGAGCGGACTTGGTAAGTCGATCGACTATAACCCAAATAGCATCATTGCCTTTAGAACTCTTAGGCAATCCCGTGATGAAATCCATACTGATGTTATCCCACTTCCATTCCGGAATAGGTAACGGCTGTAATAGACCTCCGGGTCTCTGATTTTCGGCTTTGACTTGCTGACAAACCTCACACTTCGCGACAAATTCAGCCACATCCCGCTTCAAACCTGACCACCAGAAATGCTGCTTGATGTCCTTGTACATCTTAGTACTCCCAGGATGTACCGACAAAAGAGTAGCATGCGCCTCCTGAAGAATACTTTCTTTTAGGTCCGCCTGATTTGGAACGCACAGCCTATCTCCGAACCACAGCACTCCATCCCTGATTTGAAATCCGGGCAACCTGCCAGCACTGACCTGCTCCTTCATCTCCAAAATATCAGCATCAACCTCCTGACTTGCAATGATCCTTGCATTCAAAGTAGGCTGAAGCCTCAACTGAGCCAAAGATGCTCCCAATCCTTGCAAGACAACCTCAATACCAGCTCGGTCCAACTCTTCAATTAGATGCCTCTGAGTGGTAATCAAACAGGCCAAACTGCTCTTGCGGCTAAGTGCATCAGCAACAACATTAGCCTTTCCGGGATGATACTTGATCTCAGGTCGCATATCCCCGAGCACTTCCAACCATCTCCGCTGTCTCAAATTGAGATCTCTCTGCTGATATATGTACTTCAAGCTCTTGTGATCCGTGTACATATTCAACTTCTCACCGTACACGTAGTGCCTCCATTGCTTCAAAGCAAAAATAATCGCAGCCAACTCTAGATCATGAGTCGGGTAATTTTTCTCATGTGGTCGTAGTTGCCTAGACCCATAAGCGATTACTCTTCCCTCTTGCATTAAGACACAACCAAGCCCACGATGTGAAGCATCGCTGTAAACGTCATACTCAACACCAGCTCTAGGCAAAGCCAAAATAGGTGCAGTAGTCAGTCTATCTTTCAACTCCTGAAAACTCGCCTCACATTGCTCGGTCCACTTGAAGTTCACATTCTTCTTGGTCAGCCCTGTAAGCGGTACAGCTATCTGAGCATAACCTTGAATGAATCTCCGATAATATCCAGTCATCCCAAGGAAACTTCTGACTTCCTTCACTGTAGTAGGCCTGGCCCAATCTCTCACTGCCTCTATCTTCTGAGGGTCAGTTGCCACTCCCTCCTTAGAAAGGATGTGACCTAGGAATGCCACTTCAGATTTTCCGAAATCACACTTGGATAACTTGGCATACAACTGCTGCTCTTCCAACTTCTGCAAAACTGCTGCCAGATGCTCAGTGTGCTCCTCCTCTGACTTGGAGTACACGAGAATATCGTCGATAAACACCACGACGAAAGAATCAATAAACGGCCTCAGAACTCTGTTCATCAAGTCCATGAAGATTGCAGGTGCATTCGTCACTCCGAATGGCATAACTAAGAATTCGTAATGCCCATGCCGAGTTCTAAATGCAGTCTTATGCACATCTTCAGCTTTCACTCGAACTTGGTGGTAACCTGATCGAAGATCTATTTTGGAGAATACAGCTGCTCCTTGTAGACGATCGAATAAGTCATCAATTCGAGGAATCGGATACTTATTCTGAACAGTGACCTTATTCAGCTCCCGGTAATCGATGCACATTCTCATCGATCCATCCTTCTTCTTTACCAAAAGCACTGGTGCTCTCCAAGGTGACACACTAGGTTGAATAAAGCCCTTTCCCAACAGTTCCTCAGTCTGCCGTTTCACCTCATCCTGTTCCACTGGAGCCATCCTATAAGGTGCCTTAGAAATGGGTGCACTTCCCGGTTGAACAGTGATGCTGAACTCTACATCACGATGCGGAGGTAACCCAGGAAAATCTTCCAAGAACACAGTCGGATAGTCCCGAACCACAGGAATCCCTTGCACTTCCACAGGAGTCTCTTCCTTGCGGATAGTAGCCACCAGCTTAGAACATTTCCGCTTCCCTTGGAACATGACTTCAGGTCAACCTGGAGCCTTCACTGTCACCGTCTTGGTCTTACACTCGATGCTTGCACTGTACACCGACATCCAATCAATGCCAATGATAACATCGACTCCCAAGATAGTCAACTCGATCAGATCAATGCCAAAGATTCTATCCCCAATCACAATCTCGCAATCAGCATAATACCGATCAGTGGTTAAAGTTTCCCCTGACGGAGTAGCTACTGCTAAGATCTTGGCTGGGAAAATCTTCGGTTCCACTCCCAACACTTTAGCAAACTTTGGAGACACAAATGTATGAGAGGATCCAGTATCGAACAATACGACAGCTTTAATTCCATTAAGATAGAGTTCGCCTGTTACATAATATACATCATTACATAACAGCCTCACTAAACAAAGGGAAAAGAAATGATAAAGACTCTAAACACCATCCCTCGTACCAGAGATGACCTGATCTGCCTCCTCAGCATCAGCTTCTGTCAAGGCAAATACTCGCCCTGATTGGTACGGCCTCTTCCCAGCCTGCTGCGTTGGTGCGTTGCTGTTTCCACCCTGTAGTTTGGGACAGTGAGATTTGTAGTGTCCCGTTTCACCACAGTTGTAGCAAGTCACCGCAGAAGGTCTCACCACATTGTTTCCAGGCCCCCCAGCCACACTCACAGCATTCGCCCCTGTCGGTTTGAACCTCTGCGCAGATGGTTGCCCCTTGAAATTCCCCGATTGTGCAGGCCTCTTCCCGGACTGCCAGTGGTTCCTCTTGTTCTGAGCCATGTGGAACTGCTCCATATCCGCCTCCGTCGCTGCTGCCCTCTTGACCAGCTTGTCAAATCGCCTGATACCAAGGGGTATCATACGAGACCTCAAGCTTGGCCTCAGTCCGTGCTCGAACTTGCGAGCCTTCTTGGCCTCATCCATCACTAGCTCTGGAGCATACCTAGAGAGCTGAGTAAACTTGGTCTCATATGCTCTCACTGACATGCTGCCTTGCTGAAGCGACAGGAACTCCATCGCCTTCTTCTCCTGGACGTCGGAGGGGAAATAATGGCTGCGGAACTCCTCCAGAAATTCCTCCCAACCAAACAACAGACCTCCCATGGTCCTCTTCATGGATTGCCACCAAACCGCTGCATCCTTCTCCAGCTGCAAAGTCGCCAACTTGACCTTGCTACCCTCCGGTGTCTCCAACACCTCGAAGATTGTCTCCACTTGTCGTATCCAGTTGTCAGCCGCATCTGGGTCTGACTTTCCCTCGAATACAGGTGGTTTCATTCTCTTGAACGATTCCACCAGCTTTATCGCCTCGGGCACTGGATTCGCCGGCCCCCTAGCTTGGTTCTGAGCCACTGCATTCAGTGTCTGGTAGACCCTAGCAAGTTCAGTCTCTAGATCCAAACCTTCCCCATTCCAAGCTCCTCTTCTCGACATATTCTGATGCAAAAGATCCGTCAAATTCAATGTATATAACAAGAATTTAAACCAACTTCCATTTCATTGAATTCCAAAAGTTTATACATTCGAATTTAAAAGAAAAACATTTTTGACATCAGAACAGAAGCTACAACACTCTAACTCCTGCGGGTCCTCTTCACTGCTCGAAGTTCATCCCGCAGTTCATCAACCTCATCCTTCAGCACATCAGTTAGGTTCTTTTTCTTCTCAAGTTCCCAAATCCGATGGCTAAGAACAGAATAGTCAGCCTTCCGCTTCTCCAGCTGAGCCTCCAATAATCCAACTCTCTCCTTCAGGGTTTCCACTTGCCTCTGAAGAGAAGCCACAAGACCACTTGGAACTGGTACTTCTTCTTCGTCAGAAGAAGAATCATCAGATGAATCCGGAGGTGGGGTGATCTCTCGGGATTCAGGGTACTCCTCATCATCAGAATCAGCTTGTCCAGGGTAGTACTCGTCCTCGGAATCAGCTTGTCCAGGATGGTACTCTTCCTCAATGATATGCCAGTCGTCGCCTCCAGCAGGGTCGAAGTGATCAGCCATCTTAGAAATAGAGAGGAAGAAGCATAAATCATAGAGCAACACAAATGTAAGTCACTTACATTTAAATCTCTAGTCTCAAACACACACTCTAATGTCCACTTCTAGGGTGTCGTTCCCTATAAATTTGTACAAGTGTGAAAGTGTAGAAAGCGTGGCTCTGATACCACTCTGTAATGCCCCGAATCCCAAATACACTGAATTCGAGATGTTCTACAGGACATTTTCACTTTCTTTAGTACAATTTTACAGGGAAATTAAAACTTTTCATCATACATCAGAGATTACATTGAATTACATCTTTTCTTTTGCACAGCGGAAGTAAATTTTACAACAATTGAAATAAAGTACAACAACAATGATACAATCTTTAAGCATCCATTCTTCTTTAATCTTTAACATGACATACACCTGCATATAAGACTGTGGGTACGTCAGTTTATTCAACCGACGAACATTATACACGGCTATCCTCTCTATGCCGGAAATAGTATAACTTAACATTTCATATTTAGCAAACACAAACTTGTCACATTTCAAACTAAAGGGACTACCCTATTGATGTCGTGTCGTGATTGTGCACTTAGTCCTTAATGCAGTTACTTATGTTATATGACACTAATGCGCACTTGTTCGGAGTCTATGCATCCCATACTACATAGGTCCGAGGGCAAGCCCTTATTCGTTCTTCATCTTTATAGGGTTCAATCCCCCGTTATGATTTAATCTACTACTGTAATTACGGTAAGTATCCTAGATGTTATCTGACCTACGAACTCATGTTTAGGCACTCTGGAGTAGTATCCTCACCCAGACGCATCATGGGAATTCCTGGGATACGCTCTCACCATAAACATGACACCACCCGTAGTCTTCAAACATCCCACGAGCGTCGCCGCTGGGACGGTACTCTGGAACAGTATCCTCACCCAGACTCGTCATGGAAATTCCTGGGATACGCTCTCGCCGCTACCCAGGGCCCTCATACTCAGTGTTTTTCTCTTACTTTCATCACATCTTCACTATGCACTAGTCCTTAGTTTTATCAAAAATCATGAACAAAATTAATCTCTAGAGTTAGCCTCTCCATCAACCGGACTTATTCATTCATTTCATCTTGACCAACCTTGGTCTAATTTCATTTTATTTCATTTCTCGATGCCGGGGAGACTTAGCTACTCTACAACAAATTTCATTTCACAATCTTCAATTTATATAATTTCCATGTCGAGTTCTCAAACTCATATGTACATTCTCTTTCAATTCATGAATTCACTTTGTTCACAAGTCCATCATTACACAAATTTTGCATATACTTATCAATTGTCACATCATGATAATTCTACATTACTAAACGATGTACACATTTCATGTTATTCCATAAGTGAGAACATACTTGCATCATGTCACACGACTACATCTCTTTTACCAATTAATGCTTAAAGTTCTCATTCACTTCTTTTATCAAATTTTAATCCCATAACATTAATCTATATGAACTCATATATCAATCTATGCATTTTTAACTACTACCATAGTTAAATTCGTTCAAATAATACTCAAATCATTCCCATAAAATTCCTTATATTTTTCTGAGAATTACCATTTTTTTTCACATTTTTTGGACTTCTACAACTCCCAAAAAAATATTTTTTTATAACGCGAAGGGTGAGAATCGAACCCAGTCACAACAGGAAAAGAGCCCAGAGCACCCGCCGTATGGCCGAACTGTGCTAGCAGTAAGTAATGGGCGAATTGGGTACATAGGGTTCGGTCGAACAGATATATATATATATACTCAGTTTGATAAAAAAGTGGTGAAGGCCAGTTTCGAACCGCGCCGCTCAGAGAAGCAAACCGCAGTCCCAGACCGCCTGAGCCACTGGCTCGGGTTGTCACAAACCCAAACAAAAGTCTATATGTATTATTTTCGTACAGTTTGAAAAATAACTCGATGTTCACATAACCATAGTTTCTTATTGCTTTGGTAAAATTTACTGAAAACTTCCAGATTAGTTTTCACTCAAACCAGTAAGATAAAAATAATTTTTTGTACTAAAAAAATGTATTTCTTCCCATAAATCAATGAATTACTCATTAAATCTACTATTTCTTTTATTTTCGACATTGAAAAATCAATTTGTCTCCTAATCCCTTTTTCTTTCACAATTCTCTTATGATAGCTTACTGTTGTTAATCTTTATTCACCATTACATATATTTTTGGATTTGTCCATACCCGCATCAATAAAAGGTTCATTTAGCACATGAATAAGTAAAACTCAAAATACTAACTTTTGAGTAGTCCTACTTGGTAGCAACCAAGTAATTTCATTGGTTCATCTATGTCAAAATATACTACTACTCATTGATTAACATAATTGCAACTCAAACATCCAAGCAAACTCCCTATTCCAATTTTAAAGTGTGTCATTTCCTTAATCAATTTCATGTTTCAACCATTCAATTAACAAGCAATTTAATGGAGATTTTCACACATCATACTAGCCATATTCCACCATCATTCAATTAAACTAATAATCATAGAAAGTGCTACATATACTTTAATTTCATGCTATAATTTCACACCCAAATTAATCACACCAATTCAATCCATTCATATACTAACTTTTCAATTAAAGTGGACTCTTATTAGTATTTTTCATGTATAGTGTTGATAATCAAACTAGCATGGATTCTTACACTAGAAATATAAAATGTTTTACCCACCTCTAATTGGAGAGAAAAACCCAAATAAAAGCAACCAAGTCCTTGTAGATGAAAGCACCTCCTCCTAGCAAAAAGCGCTCAAGCTCCAAGCCTCCAAGCCAATGCCGAATGCTTCTTCTAGTCCACACCGAATGCTTCCCTCCTTGGTGATGCCGGCCACTCCAAGCAACAAAAGCCCACACAACTCTCTATCTTTTATAACTCACACAATTATAATACTATAGCTTTAGAAATTATACTTTGCATATGAAAAATTAGCCATGAGAAGGGGGGTATTTATACCAAAAGATGAGTGGAATGGAGGGCCAAGATCGTTTTGGTGGTTGTAAGATGAAGGGACTAGATCAAAGTAGGAGTTAGAAGAACTACCCACTTCCTTGAAACTACCCCCATGTTCTCCACACCCAAAATCAAAAATCCCTCCAAAAGATTGATACCCGGCCACCATAGAAGAGTGTGCAATGCACGTGTACGTGTAGTGCACGTGCATGCAACTAGGCCAAATTTGTACATTCTTAAATTTGTATAAAAATAATTTAGTTAAAAAAAGGTCTTCTACATGACAAGTTTAATTAAAATAAATCAATTCATGGGCTTTCTTTGTGGGCCAAAACTAGTTTATAAAAATAAATAAAACAAAATAAAATACCTTTGGGCTTTTTAAGAAAAGGCTTTTTAATTAAATCAAAGAAGGCTTTTAAAGAAAGGCTTTTGTACTAAAATAATTTGAAAAAAAAATATTTGAATACACACATCATGATAAAATAATCCAAACAAAATATTGCACGTGCACACAACGTGCAAAATAAATAATTTTTCATTTATTGAAAAAAATCAGGTTATTACAGGGACGCCACCGCCAACGGGGTAACCACGGTACTGGGAACCTCATTGGTGACTTCGACCTCGGCATCGACCTCGTCCTCCCCTTCTTCCTCCTCCCCCTCGGACTCGGGGTCGAAGCCCTCGACGTGGCCCGGGAACAGCCTCCATCCCGAGACGTCCACCTCGGGGTACTCCTTCGACACCCGGGCGATGGCTTCGGCATAAGCCTTGGCCATGTTTCAGGCGAGGTACCCTTGCGCCTTCGCCAAGGTCGCGTCCTCTGCCGCCTTCACTGCCGCTGCCTTCGCCACCTCGGCTTCGGCCAACTGATTGGCTGCCCCCTCCTTCTGGCGAAGGAGGTCATTCTCCAACCTCACCACTTCGGCCTCGAGGTGCTCAATCCTTGCCGACCTCCCTTCGTGCTCGACGCGAAGCTTGTCGAGCTCGTTCGACATCCGAGCCTTCTCGTTACGAGCCTGGTCGGACTCTTGCTTTAGCTCCTTCTCCAGAGCTGTCAACCTCTCGGTGAGGTGTCCGAAGTGGACGATGATCTGCGATAAAGAAGGAAGGACCAAAAAAGTTAGAAGAAAATTGTGGTTAAAGAAATTCCACATATAACAAAAACCCAACACTTACCGAAACCGCCGAACAAGCAATCTCGATGACGTTGTCTCCTTCTCGCCCAGCCTCCATGGCGGCTCTATCCTTCGGCGTGGCGAGGTGCTTGACGGCCTGCATGCTCGCCAGCGTGTTGTCGAGGAAACCATCGTGCTTCTGGACTTGCCAGTCCGGAATGTGGATTCTTTTGTGCTCCTCCGTCAGGAGCTCCGAGGGCGGCGGCGATGGGGAACTCGCCGGCAGCGGCCGAAGCCGAAGTCCCCGCCACGGCGTAAGCGGGACTGTCGAGGGTCTCCACCTCCTCGACTGAGGCTGTAATCCTCGGAGTCTTCGGGGTCGGTAACTTGGTCGCGACCCTCTTGCGCTTCTTAGGCGCCTTACTGGCGAGCCCAGTCCTGAGTGCCAGCACTGCATCGTAGTCCATTGTCTCTGCATCCGAAACAAAAATTGGTTAATACAATACAAGTGACAAGGAGGAAAGTACGGAAAACAAAACATAACAAAAGCCGCGTACTGGGATCTACGCGGCAGAGCCCTCCCTTGTACAGAACGTCCTCGGTGAGCTCCTTCCAATCGTACTTTGGCCGATCTAGGAGAGTCCGGACTGCCTCTTCTTCTTCCACACTGAGCCTCGGCAGCGCCCTCGCCCTCTTCGGCACCCCTTCTACCCAGTTGGAGGGGATCGGCCAAGCCTCCCGACTCCGCACAATCATAAATTTCTCCCACCAGTGCTTAATGGAGTCGGGGCATATGAAGAGCCTGCCGTCGTGCCTCGGAGTCAAGTAATACCGGTACTCCGACTTGTTCCCTTGATGGAGCCGATATAGAGTCCGAAGCACGTTTAGCTGCGGCTCGATCCCTGTAGCTTGGCAATGGAGAACGAAGCCATTTATCACTCGCCACGCGTTCGGCATGAGTTGGATAGGGCTGACCCCGAACCAACTCACCACGGTAATGGTGAACGCGTGGAGAGGCAGCCGAGCCCCGGCGATGAAGGCATCGACCGGCCAGCAATACATCGTCACAGGCAACGGTGAATTGGCCCTAACCCCGGGACCCGGCAGCATGAGCTCGTACTCCTCCAAGATGTGAAAAGAATCCCGGATCACTGCCAAATCCTCCTCGCGCAGGATCGACACCGTCTCGTCCGCCTCCGTCGTCTCCCTCGCTGCGTTCTCCTCGAAGGACCTCCCCCTCCCGTGGACGATTCGCTCGGCTTGATCCTCCGGGAGCTGCCTAACTCTATGGAGCCCGGTCAGCGGCCCTTGCAGTTGTCCAAACTCTCCCATCCGCTTCAGATCTTCTACGATCGAATCCTTGCCGAACACCTTCTTGCCCTTAGTCGGAGTCGAATCTTCGACGACTTCAAGGGAGGGCTCGGACCAAGAGATCTCTTCGGAGACAGAAGCTAGAGACATAATTTATAAATTACCATGAGAAGATAGCCACCGGAAAACTTCGCCGGAAACAAACGTCGACCACCGGAAGTATTCGCCTAAGCACAAGAGATCGCCTGAGCAAAAGAGAAGGGAAATGAGAAATGAGAGAGGGGGGTGAGGATTTATAGAGAGGCACACGCTAAACGAGGATAATGGGCTTGTACTACTGGCCCATTTACGCAAAACGACAAAGCGACCTCAATCGTCACCTTGTTTACCACGCCAAATCATGCGCTGCATTTAATGAGCATCCCATCTGATGGAAGCTCAGAGGTCAATGCATTTAATAAACGTCCCATCTGTCAGAGTTGTCAGAAGTTCAGAAGGCGCACAGTTGATACAAACTCCTATGCCGAAAAACGACAAGTTACGGACCTCGGCACCAGGTGCCGAGCGTTCTTGACACCGACCCCGTTACGGGGAAAAATGGACCTCGGCACCAGCTGTCGAGCATTCTTGACACCGACCCCGTTACGGGGGAAAATTTGTGGTTCGTCACAAGCCGTCGAGCGCTCTTGACACCGACCCCGTTACGGGGGAAATTTTGGGGTTCGTCACAAGCTGCCGAGCACTCTTGACACCGACCCCGTTACGGGGGAAAAATGGACCTCGGCACAAGCTGCCGAGCGTTCTTGACACCGACCCCGTTACGGGGGAAAAAATAGACCTCGGCACAAGTTGCCGAGCGTTCTTGACACCGACCCCGTTACGGGGGAAAAAATGGACCTCGGCACAAGCTGCCGAGCGTTCTTGACACCGACCCCGTTACGGGGGAAAAATAGACCTCGGCACCAGCTGCCGAGCGTTCTTGACACCGACCCCGTTACGGGGGAAAAAATAGACCTCGGCACCAGCTGCCGAGCATTCTTGACACCGACCCTGTTACGGGGGAAAAAATAAACCTCGGCACCCGCTGCCGAGCGCTCTTGACAGCGACCCGTTACGGGGGAAAAATGGACCTCCGCACAAGCTGCCGAGCGTTCTTGACACTGACCCCATTACGGGGGGAAAATGGACCTCGGCACAAGCTGCCGAGCGTTCTGGACACCGACCCCGTTACGGGAAAAAAATTTGAGGTCGGCACCAAGTGCCGAGCGTTCGTGACACCGACCCCGTTACGGGGGAAAAAATAAACCTCGGCACCAGCTGCCGAGCGATCTTGACACCAACCCCGTTACGGGAGAAAAATGGACCTCGGCACAAGCTGCCAAGCGTTCTTGACACCGACCCCGTTACGGGAGAAAAATGGACCTCGGCACAAGCTGCCGAGCATTCTTGACACCGACCCCGTTACGGGGGAAAAATTTGAGGTCGGCACCAAGTGCCGAGCGTTCTTGACACCGACCCCGTTTTAGGTGAAAATTTGGGGTTCGGCACCAAGTGCCGAGCGTTCTTGGCACCGACCCTATTACAGGGAAAGATTGGACCTCGGAGCACGCCGAACTCCCTCTCAGCACTCACGACCATGCCGAGCTTTCTCTCCTCTTGGGAAAGATGCGCCGAACCGCATACAGACCTCGGTCCCCTAGTCAGCGAGCTCTAGAAGGGGTCGGAAGCATGATACGAGCACATATGCCCCTCAATGAAGGAAAAACGGCCAAACCATTGCACCAAAAAATTGCAAAAAAAAGCAATTAAAAATTCGGAGGGACAAGGAAGAACTCCTGGAAAGCAGTTATAAAGTTGAGGAGCACCTTCTCGCTCCCAAACAAACAATTGTTGCCCAAAAACAATCTTCCGAAGCCCCAGAACGACGGATTGACACTTCACTAAGTCGAAAGGATATTCCTACAAGAGGCTCTGGGGCGACTCAGAGTTCAATCCACTTGAAAAATCACCAAACTACCTCCTTCAAGATTCAAAACCTTCCATTTGGGCTCCGATACAACTCCACTAGCCATTAAAACAGTAAAACTAATCCTCAAAGGCTGATCAAGCTCAGCCTTCGGGAGTGGGGGGCTCGTGATATGGCTAAAAACGGGTTAAATCGGAATCGTCCAAATCCGGCGCGAATCTTGAAGTCCAGGGGTAAAACGGTAATTTCACTTACCAATGGATCTGAGATGGGTATTGGATCTTCTCATCAAAGATCCAATAACTCACAAACGGATCTGCTTCAATCGGGTGCGGGTTTCAACCAGCAATAAAGTCCGATCAGAGGGATAGAATTAGGGTTTCTGATTCAATCCTAATCAACGGCCCTGATTCATGCCTATCCCTCCACTGGGAATTAGGGATTACATTCCTAATCTGTTTACAAGGAGAATATTCCTTATCAGATCACGGGGATTACATTCCTAATCTGTTCCCTAAGACGCCTATAAATACCCCCAATCCATCTCCATTAAGAGGTAATCAATCTTTCTCCAGTTTTTGCGCTCTTTCATAGTCTTCCTAGATTACTGACCTGAGCGTCGGAGGGTGCGTCGCCGGGAACAACCCTGGTGTCTTGCACTTTTTGCAGGTGTACGGCGGGAGTGACGATCATACCCTGACGGAACAGGTATGCAGGTCCACTATTCAGTTTCCCTAAGAATCCACAAATACTATCTGTTTGCCCCCACACCAAATTGAGTGGCAATACCTGATTTGGAGTTTGTATGACTGAGATATGATAGTTTTGGTACAGGTGTGTCGATAGATTTCAGATTCAGTTTTGAGTCATTTTTGTTAACAAATTAATTTCAAGAACTAGGCTATACACAATATCTTGCTATAATATTTTGATCAGTGTTTCCTCATGATGTTAGGGACTTTCTAGATTTTTGGTGTATTTTAAATATGAGTTTTATGTAGTGTTTCATGTTCTTTTCTAAGTTAACCTTGTACTGTAATATGCGTGCTGTTCAGTATAGAACCCAGTTTTCACCCTAATTCCTTATATTTTATGAAAATTATTTGTGAGATATGAAAGCTAGAAAAATCTATCTATTTTCACTTCGTTTTGGCGGAATTGGATTTTGATTCACTGATTGCGAGATATACTTGTTTTCGTACATCAATGCTGAGAAATTCCAGATTCGTCAAACCATGTTTTTGTGTTGCTTCTTATTTTTGATAACATATCTATACTTACTGGAATATTATGAAACTTGTTATTTTGAGTCTATACCTATAAGTTAATACCCTAGATTTTTCGTGGAATTATTTGATATGTTTTCATGCTGTTTTTATACTTTTGAAGTCGTCCCATGTTTTCTGGCTGAACATGAAATCTGTATTCAAATCAGTTTTAAGCTGAGATGTTGTGAACTAGTATGTGACTTTATTATACTTGTTGGATGTGTGTGGATGTCTAGTTTCCAAATCCTTCAACGGATTCTGATTTGCATGCCTGTAGCTCTCAGAATCACTGTTTTAGTACTGGTTGGTCTTGCTGTCCTGATTATGAATCTAGACTATTTTGCTCGTATATGTGAACGTATATCATCCATGCATGCTGATTTGTTAACCTGAACCTAAACCTGATCATACCATGTTTATTTGAAACTATTTTGCACACATTCCTGTCCGTTGGATAACAATACTAAAAGTAATCAAGCCGAGGTTTATTAGACAGATCTAGTAGTGGATAGTGCAGAAACGTGTACTCGGAAGAACCTGATTTGGTTTGGAGCTTGTTTACACTTGGAGCTTGACATGATTTACTTGACACGATTTACATGACACGTGCACACATGACACTGGAGCTTGTTTGGGTTTGGAGCTTATTCTGGTTTGGAGCTTGTTTACATGATACTTGGAGCTTGTTTACATGTTACTTGGAGCTTGTACCTGAGTACACTGCCCTACATGGTCTCCTACAAAATGTAAACCGAAACTGTTGTGTTGTAGCAACCATGTGATATAATTTGGGGTGCATGTCGTGCTACCTAGATAGTAACTACACAAGACTTGAACTTAATACTTGAACATGATACTTGACATAATATCTACTTACTTGATACATGAGACTTGATACATGAGACTTGAATTACATGAACCATGAACTTGATACATGATTACACCACACTTGACACTTGATGCATGTTATAGAATATTTGTTTGACACTAGATTTATGCCGTGTACACTTGACACTTTTACCATGCTAGTTTGTCTAGGTTGACATCATACCTATACCATGTGCTAGTTAGTTTTACCGATTCCATGTGCTTGTATCCTACTCTATTTGTGACCTGCGACTTGCAATTGACAGGTACTTGTGTTTTCTCTTTTTCCTCTTTCCTGCATTCGATGAATTGCAGATTATGGCGAACAGGTTCAAGATGGCATCGGAGACCTGAAGAATTAGTGCTGCTTTTGATTATTATTATTATTTCTTGTATCGTGCCAGAACAATATTTTGTATTCGTGAGACTTGTATTATTCTGGTATTTTAAGACTTGGATATTATTTTTATTTGGGCGATGTGACCCAGGATATTTGTTTTCTTTCCAGACTCTGTTTTATTTGAGAACATGGTATTTGATTTCAAGTAAATTTTTGTTGGTGAATTTGTTTCAATGTTGCATGTTGGTTCCACCTTTTGCTTCCGACTCTGATAAATTCTGTGATGTGTTGCAAAGATTTCTTGAAACAGCTTAAGGATGATAATAATCATTCGCTGGGCTTTTGTTACGTGCTCGTATTTCGTATTTTTGGGAAGCGGGGCCTGACAGTTGTAAAGATCCTGAAAGTTTATGAATGGTAAAAGCCATTCACTGAACTTGTGTCACGTATCCGTATTCCGTATTTTCCTTTTGGGAAGTAGGGAGTGACAAGTCCTGTGATGAAGCCTTCTCTAAATTAAAGAATCTGTTAACATCTGCACCTGTGTTGACTATACCGGATTGATCAGGAGGTTTCGTAATTCACTGTGATTCTTCAGGTAGAGGTTTGGGTTCTGTTTTGATGCAACGAGGCAAGGTTGTTGCATACGCATCTAGACAATTGAGGCCGCATGGGAAGAATTATCCTACACATGATTTGGAGCTTGCAGCGGTGATTTTTGCTTTGAAGCTTTGGAGGCAATATTTACTTGGAGACCGAATGGAGATTTTCACTGAACACAAAGTCTCAAGTATGTGTTCACTCAGAAGGAGTTGAATATGAGGCAGAGACGATGGTTGGAATTGATGGCAGATTATGATATTAGTTTGCAGTATCACCCTGGTAAGATTAAATTGGTACCTGATGCTTTGAGCAGAAGACCTGTTGCTATGGTTCTCACTGAGCAGAAGGAACTTGTAGAAGCTATGAGGAGATTGGAATTGGATGTGGTATTGCCTGGTTCTGAACAGAGATGTATGGTGCTTCAGTTGCAGTCGTCTTTGGTGGATCAGATTAAGGAGGCACAATCTGGTGATGTGCAGTTGTAGAAGTTTCGAGCTGAAGTTGAAGCTAGTTCGAGGAGTGATATGGGGATTCATGAGGATGGATGTAACGCCCTGGATCCCCATTACCGCACATCCGTGATGTAACCAGAATCTTTGCCTTCAAATGCAACTCAACACAGTAATAACACGGAAATTTAAAAACTTTTTATTTCCAAATAAGGTTATTACATCACCGATTACAACCAATATCTTGTTCTTGAACAAGAATACAAATTACATTAACTCATTACATCTTATTACAAAGCAATCAGCTGTCTCCTGGAATGGCAGTCGACTGATCACCGCCGAAACTCCACTGAGTGGTCAATCTGCTTCCCTGGGGCTTGCTCCTCGGCTTGAGTCTTCTGCTGCGCAACTCTGATATTTCTGCACCTGCTTGAAAGGTAGGACCGGTATCTAAAAGGTGGGGAACATCAGTAATTCTACTGACGCAATGCTGATAAAAAACAGCGATCTCCAAACTGGCAACAACAAACCATCTAGAATGGGAAAAGAAACGTGCATCCTAATCCCCTAGTGTTTGTGTATGCCATGATCTAACAGCTAAATGCACCAGTTACATGCTTTATTCTAATGCAAGCAAGACTTTTGGACTCTGGATCTGCTTGCATTCCATACTACATACGTTCCAGATACAAGCATGGCCTAATCTGATGCATAAAACAAAGAATGCACATGATGCACCTACTCTAATGCAATTCATTTGGGAACGTATGCATCCTATACTACATATTTCCTCAAAATCAACTTCAATGGCAATGTATGCATCCCATACTACATACATTCCAAAGAGTTCGCCTCTCCTGATTATAGGGTTCAATACCTCGCCATGCATCTTACTCTTGTACTTATCCCATTCCCAATAGATTGTCGTGTCTGAGGAGGTTGCAGTCAATCGGTCTAGTCCCATACTGTAGTCCCTAAAGTGATGGTCACATTTTCCACTTAGTACCCATGCATGGACCTCACTCAAAAAGCCGTGTCAAACCTTCCGGTAAAAAACCATGTACCCAATGACGTCAATTTTTCACATATAGAACAAAACCCATGTGCATAGGAACATGATGGCCTCGGGGGTCAAATCCCCCAATCTGATAGGAGCTCCTCTCTCGTTCCTTACCCCGACTCTTTAGGAATTAACAGATCGAGATACGAGACCCGTGAACTCAAAACCTGAGAACCAAATCCGTATCCCTATGACAGGAAAAGTACAACCCCCGACTATGGTCTGCTACCAGTAATGCAATATACATACCCCTAATACACCACTCTAATCCAAGACTAACTCTAATCATTCAGGCAAAAGGATTGCTTCCAAAACTATGCCCATCGACCACTAGCCTGGCGACACAAGTCCTGCTCGCCACTTCCCCTAGCTTGGAATTCGTCCCTTACCATGGCCCGCGTTCATCCTTAACTGACATGAATACAACTCGACGACACCAACTCCGACGTCCAACGCCTCGGCGGAAGTTCACAACTAGGGTCGACAGACGTAGGGTATCACTCTACCCATGTGACTAACTCGAGTCACAACATCCTCAACAGGACTCAAACACCAACAAGAGCCATCAATAGACACCATTCATCCCCAAACAATGAGTTATCAACTCTTATGTATACGAGGGGAAAGGTTCTCCCAACCCTTAGTCAAAAACCATGACCAAACCAAACTACGGTGTTTCCACCTGAAACTTAAAAAGATCATAACTCCCACCATACAACTCAGATTTGGGTGTTCAAGCCTAATATGGAAAGGTAAAGACCTAGCATACAACTCTCTAGTTGATCATCACCTCAGATTCAGTCATCTAAATCCTCAAAATAGCCTTACAAGCCTCAGCCTATGTACTTCTTGTACACTGGCTGCACCTTACCGATAGCATAAAACTCTACCTGCTCATCGGAATGATACAAATCCAGGTTTTGTGAGAAGTTGTGAGTGTCCTCTACAACTTCCTAGTTGATCACCAATCCCAATTGTTTCATTTGGTTGCCCTAAAACAGTCATTTTCCTCAGGTATAAAGAACCAAACATAAAGCATTACTCAAACAGAGCCTATAGCTCAAAATCTGGTTTCTGTCCCTACTTGCAAAAGTCATATCTATTATTCTACTTACATGAGTTTCTTGACATAGGGCTTTTTGGAAAGTTCATGATGTCTACTACAACTTCCTAGTTGTACACTTCCTCAAATTCTGCTCATACAGAGCCATAAGGGTACCATCTTATCAGAGTGTTAATACTAACTGATTTATGCACAGTACATGCTAAAATATTCATCATAAATCACATACTTATCAAATGGTCATCAAATCCATTTCCAGAAAACAGACATCATCATGTGTAAGATGCAAAAAGGTTCATACCCAAATTCCAAGTATTCAAGGAGTTCTACCTGTTATAAACATGCATAAAAGTTCTGCTATTCTTCAGTTACTGTCTTGACTACTCTTGATTAATTAATTTTGAGAATGCATCAAATTTCATCCAAATAATTTCATGATTTTTCTTTAGAGTCTAGATGCATGCAGGATAACAGGGTAAAACTTTCAGAAGTAGTTAATGAGTCAGTTAAGTCCAAGAATTCCCATAAGTTCAGTTGTTACAATAGACAGACCCAGTTTCTGTCTTATGACTCAATCCTCAAAATTATTTTTATTAAAATATCAAATAACATCAGAAAAATCCAAAATAAATCATGTAGCTTCTAGACATACATGAGATGATTCTGTATAAATTTCAAGATCAAATTTCAATTATTTTGTTCTATGCAAATTTGGGAATATGACATGTAGATCAAGTTTTCTATTTCCATTTTCAGATTCTAACAATCTACTCCTAATCAACCATCCTCATACTACTAATACTCATTGCATGCAAGAAATTAAACCAGAATGAACAAGAACAAGTTTAGAGAACTCCCCACCCTTGGTTTGCTGGAGAATATGAGATTTGTCTTGGCTTCCTTCTCCAAATCCTTATCCAAAAGCTTGAGAACTCCTTCTTACTTGGCTCCTTTCACTCTCTCCTTCCCTTTCTTTATTTTCCTGAAATTTTAGAGCTCAAGAGGTGTGATGGAGGGGTTTTTAATCAAAAGAGTAGGTGTGAGGGTGAGAGAGGGGGCTGGCCAAATGGCGGGGATGAGGTGGCAAGTGGTTTTCCCAAAAACCCATGGTTTCTAGCCCCTTCTTTGGAAATGAGTGCATGGCTGAAATTTTTTGGTCTTGATCAAGCTCTAGATGAGATATGAGAAGTTAGATTAGAGTGCATGCGAAGAATACCCATTGCAGTACCATACAATTACATATTTACATATGCACCGCACTCAAAACTAGTGTATGTACTAGTTTCGGTCCTTCTCATTCTCGCGCATCATCAAGAATGCAACCATCCACATGAACCGCCCCGCAAACATAAACGCACTCCATCATTTTTACATATATAATCAAGCAAACACTGCAATATATATATATATACTAAGTATGCCCGTGGGCACGTGCCTACGGCACATATTCGGAACTGCATATAAATTTATTTGGAGTTATCTGGTAATGTGAACTGCATATAAATTTATGCATTATACATGCTAAGATCAAAAGTCATTCACTATACCTCTTTAACAATTATTTGTTAAATTGTTTTATTTTTTAGTTATTTCATCTTTATTGCCCTTAAATTTCTCAATATTGACTTATCCAATTCTCCAAAAACTTAGCTGAGCACATCCATTAAAAATATGCACCATGACAGGAAAAAAAATTCTGAGTGTAAACAAATACAACCACCTTTCCAATACAATCTTCTTCACTATACAACAATCATTATAGCCCACCTTTCGACAATCACCTCTAAAATTTTGTAGGAAGTTTGATATAGCCAAGATATTAGGGAAGATATAAAATATTCTCCTCTAAAATTTTCATATTAGCCAAGATACAAAATAAAAACCAAGATTTCGTTTCAAAACGTAATATATTTTTAGGACTGTAGTAAAAAATTCGACAGAATCTCCCCTTCACTATTAGCCCTTTTAGAGCAATTCCTTACGGAATTCTGCTCACAAATAAAAAATTAACATCACAGACAGTCAATATGAATCCTCTCATAAAAACTAAGATATCGTTTGAAAACATAATAGATTTTAGGAAATTTAGTAAAAATTTCGGCAGAATCTCCCCTAAAATATTAGCTCTTTTACAGCAATTCCTTTCGGAATTCTGTAAACAATTAAAAATATAAAATCACAGGCAATAATTATCAATCCTCCCCAGGCCAAACCAAGCAACATTACACAGGCATCATATATATAAGGTTCGGGGGGGGGGGGGGGGGGGAAACCATAATATAATGCAAGATACAAAATAAAAACCAAAATTTCGTTTGAAAACGTAATTAGAAAAAACTTTGAAAAACCTTTCAAAAACCAAACACAGAACTCAATACTCGACAACTTTGTGGGTACGGGTATTAACATAACTATATTATATCATCATTATATACAGATACTTACATCATCTCCCAAAATGCTGAATATTACAACTATTACAACCATTACATCCTCCACCATAATATACACCAACCAATTGAATGACCCAAAAAAAATTTACAGGGTTGTAGGAAAACACAATGCTTCAAGTCTTCAAAAATGGGACCAAACAGTGATCCTAAAAAAATAGTAAGAGTTTACAATAATCAATTAAACAATGAGTTTTAAAACAATAGTAAGAGTTTTGAAACCATTACCTTTCAAACAGGACCCAACATGTTCTTCATCACCATAACAAAAGTTAAACTGTCAATATGTACATAACGGTTCTGAGTGTAGACGACAATCTGGGAAAAAAAGAAGAAGCATTAAATTAGCGGCAATTAACGGCAAACATAGGATGTAGTTGTAGTAAATATCAATTTACCTTATTGCAACCCCAATTGATCACTGCAGTTGCATTTATAAATTTGGGAATTATGGCTTAGGAAGTGAAGCATAAAGAAATAGAAGTGCTCAGGTTGAGGCCAATGTGCAATAAAGTTGACATTATCGAGTTGCACTGGCCAAATAACTTGCCTTGTAGTTCATATTTGTTGGCCAAATCATTTCATAACTTGAAATAATCCCCACTAATTCTTACAATCTTTATTTTCTTTGATCTTCAATTTTGCATGAAGCTAGGCGTCCCTTCATATTTGTCATGGAACAGAAATCCAGGAGGACACTAACTGTACTATTGTGCTAAGAATTTGGATATCCTGCCCTGCATCAATTCCACATTGATGTTGTTGTATTTATTAAAAGGATCTGCTTTACTTTGTATGTGAAAATTAGAATCTCCTCTGCTCCTGTTTTTGTTTTTGTTTTTGTTGTTAAGATACTCAAATGCTTGTATAATTAAAGGTGAAAAGTATATTAAGTTTATTTTTTCTTGGTTGGTTGTCTAACATTTTGCAATTCCTACTAAGAATGGATTATTTATCAAAAGCGACCGTGGTGTATTTGTGATTTAACATCTGGTTTGGTTGTTTTATTTGGTTGCCTTGAACAGTGGAATGAGATCAGTTTGTAATGGGGTTTGACAACTAAGATGTGTTTGTTTTGTTTTTTCGTAAAGGTTAAAGGTACTGGTTTGTTGCAGATGTCCCATTCGGAGCAGCTAAATGTTAAAATGGATCTATCTATAGATTAATATGAACGAAGACAAATCTTTATTTGAATGGAAAACCATTTGGTGGCATATTAATGCCTCAGTTCTTAGCGTCTCGCAAAATATGGCACTATCATGATTTGTCTGACCGACCCCAATGGAAAGTAATGGCTTGTCCGACAAATCTTCATTTGAATGGAAAATTTTGTTTTGACAAAAACTGTTTTACGTGGACCATCAAACAAATGTAAATCTAATACTAAATGAGATCAAATAACATTTTTCTTCTAACTTGTACAACTTAAAGTAAAAATGAAACATTTCTCTCCAGGCCATTTGAGTTAAGTTATTAAAACCTGATGTCGCCAAACAGTTGATTAATTGATTTTTTTCTTTGTATTTAACATTATTTTACTTAAAGAGTGTTTAGAAAGCTAATAGAGCAACTAACCAAACATGTCCAACAAACAAAAAGAAGAAAATAAGGTGTGCATATGAAAAGAATGAGCACAAAACATAAAAATAAAAAGTTAAACATAAGGAAAACTATTTAAGAACTTGCATGGCCAATAGTTATAGTGTTTTCTGAACCATCTTTATTTGAAGGGTTTTGTAAAGCATCTTTTGGCGTAAGAATTTGGAAAATAGTTATAGTGTTTAGGTAAGAAATAATTTTTGCAGTCTACTCATCTAAGTTAAATTATACAATGCATCAAAACTACAATTACTTACCGTACTTCTTAGGGTTCCCAGCAACCTCTTGAAAGACTTGGTATATATCAAGACAGGCAGTTCTAATACCCAATTTCAAAACAGATAGCTCTGCTACTATCTTTGAGTTGAATGACATTGCCACATCATTAAACCTAACAAAACATCCTTAAGAAGGCATCCCATTGGTTGAACTCAAACCAATACGAATCTTTTCGCCCCAATTCGATTGATTTCCTTAACAGAAAACATAAATGAAGATGTTGAAAAAATATAATAGATGAGGAAACTTGTTTAGAAATTTGCTTGACTGATTTTTCAGAGCGACTTTCACTTTTTATGGTATAAATCATCAACTGTTCAAGAAATCTAAGAAAACTTCTGTTATAAGGAAGTGTTAAAGGGCTAGTTTAGATGTGTACTACTGACTGTTTATTTTAAAATAAATGCTTTTCTTGGTTAAAATGTACATTTGTTATTAAAGACTTGAAACAAAATGTTTTAGTAGTCTATCGATCACATTACGTAAAAAATGCCAGATTATATGTAGGGGTTAGATATTGAAACCTTGATGTATCCAGATATTAGTGAGACCAAGCAGTCCTCGTACTGCGGCTCTGTGAATTGCTTCGATCTGTTTGGGTAAAAAAAGTAATTTTGGAAAAAATCATTAGTACCATCACTGATTACAACCATGGAGTTGTGGATGATTTTCTGTGCTTCTGTTCGACCAACTAATTTTCTCAGGTGAAGCTTGTAATGCTTCAAGTACTCTATTTGTACGGGTATGCATTCTTGGAATGCCACTAAATCCCCAGTACAACTCTAAAAGCCTACGTCATACCTCTTAGAGCTTTAGCCATGCTCTAAAAATTTTAAATTATTATACTCTTTGATACAGTTTTTTTCTATAGTGAACTCATAAATTTTCAATATTAACTCTAAGTTATTAGCTATATATACTTTCTCAAAAGATTCTATTTAATTTTATCTTTTTTATTTTTGAATTTTTTGTTATCTAAAGTTGCCATTTGTTAGTTACAAATGCAGCAAAGACATTTGTAATTGAAAGTTACTTGTAGGATTGTATCGAACTCATGTACTAACAATATAAAAGTTTGTGACCTATCGTGTGGGATACATGTCTATGCTACTACATGCTAATGTCTATCTACAACTCTAAAAGCCTACCCCTCCTACCTCCACATTATCTCAATCAAACGAACTACACAAAACAAAAACAAAAAAACTTACCTTCTTATAAAGCTCATCAAGCGCATCTGTTGTAATTTGTATACCCAACTCTAAATGTCGGCACCGACAAACTATCCACCATATTCCTACTCACCGCTCTCTGCATTGTCGTAAACGGCACCACACTCCCCAACTCTACCTCCACCTGCAAAGTTACCCCCACCTTCACCGCCCCAACACTCCCTCCCGCCGCTGCCCCTGCAGCTGCCTCCACATCTTTTCACCACAATCCTCCCCATGGGCCTCATCCCCACCACTCCTGCCAACTCCACCTGTTACAAAAACAACCAGGACATAATGAACATATTGAATTTAGAGCATGAATAAGGCTGCTAAGCAGTACATTGGAGAGCATTTTTGGATCTAAAAGCACTTTTAAACTCAAACTCAAAATAGGTGTTCGAAAAATGAATTAAATGTGTTTATCCAAAATAACTTTTTCCAAACTACTGCTTTTATCCTTTTCCCTAACACACCTAAAGTTAAACTAAACAATACTCTTTCTTTGAAGACCCATCCTTGTTAGGAATGCTAAATAGTGAGAAAACTTGCATGATCAAACACATTAACCATTATAACAAAGGTATATACCATGTAGAATGCCTTCCAATATCCCCACCCCAACTTTCATCCAAATATCACAACAATGAGTTGTACGTATCGAGACATATATTTCAAAAGTTAAAGGAGGAGATAGGTGGAAAAAACTTACTTTTCACATGCACCCTTCCTATATCGATCCGCTTGATATATCTTTGATCCTCTATCATACCACGCTTTCGTATAGTTTGGATCTGACTTCCACTTCCGTTGATGTTTTAAATTTTAAAAGAACCAAAACCAAAACCAACAACTTTGATAAAGACATAAACAACAAAGTAAAAATTAGCACATACACAGGAATGAGAGGCTTACCGGTCTCTCAGCATTAAGATACCAAGGAGCCAAAGACATATACTGAGGAATATAGGGATTGATTTCTTTTCCATCTTCGTCAACCTCGGCCGGGGCAAGCCCCGACTTTCGGGCCTCCTCCAATTCCAACTGTTTCCGATGATCCTCTCGAGACTTAAATGACACTGCAATTCATTACATAATATATAAGTACATGAAAATTAAATCTTAGTGACATGAAATGAAGTCAAAAATCATTTAACAACAGCTCGGATCTTAAACGCAGTCATAAGAGCAAAATTACTATATTTAGTTCGATATTGAACAATATCACGAATTAGAAACAATCTAATCAGTCAAAACCCTAAATTCCCAATTCATCAAATCCTAAATTGATGATAAAATGCACAAACCCTAACAAAATTGATACTAAAGTTGATACCTTAAAAAAATGGTGATATCTTGAAACTTTTGCCTCAAAATTTTTGCTGGCGTGGGATGCCTATCTGTTTATGATAGATGAATCTCATCATCAGAACCTTATCCCATCTATGGAATTGTCTATAAAGCACCAATCACAGCAAAGGGTTCTAAAACGTTATTGATAACAATATCTAAAATGGATGCTGAATTTGTAGTTAACGAAAATTTGTGATTTTTTTTTTTATTTCAAAAATCAAAATTAACTATCTTAATGAAATTCTAAATTCTAAATAATTCAATAGAACATAGAAAAAAAGTTAATTCTTAATTGACTTCATTGCTTCTCTAAACAACATTGCTTTTTATATTTTATATTTAATTGACTTCATTGCTTCTCTAGTTAATTTTTATTTTTTTTTGCAGATTCAAATCAAAACTCAAAAGCTTATACAACATTGCTTATGAATGGCTAAAAATCAAATGTTATTTTGTATGTAACTGTGTATTATATAATGTGAATGTGATCTTGCAAGTGTGGTTATAGTGAAATTGTACTGATTATATTATGGGTGCACTGTGCACATTAAGAAATGCAACATTCATAATCTCACAGCTTAAACGGCCACTGGAATGCAAGTCTGTTGATCAGTACCCATAGCTTCACAATTGTAATTGCTATGTGAAGCAACTGGAAGCTATGTGAAGTCTATTAAGAAATGCAACATTCATATTATGGGTGATCGTATTATGGGTATAGATCAAATTGAACTGTAAAGCTATGTGAAGCTATGTGAAGTGCAAACAGCATTAACAGCATAAACAACCACTGAAATCTTCACAAAAATAATTCACTTTAACAAACTTATCATAATTAGCATAATCTCAATTATCAAACCCAAATTCATAATCTCAAACCCACAATCACAATTCATAGTGTTCATAGTATAAACAGTGAAATCAGCAAAATTCAAATAAATCTAGAGGAAGAAGAAATCTCAAATCAGAACAACTCAGGGGAAGAAGAAAGTCTAGAGGAAGAACAAACTCAAAATCAAATAAATAAAATAAAAAAACACAAATTAGAGGAAGAAGAAACACAGGAAAAGAGATCTAAATACCATTACTGTTATCGCCGTCGCCGTCGCCTGAACCCCTTGCCGTCGCCACTCCAGTCGCCGAAATCCCTTGACATCGTCGCTCGCTGCTCCAGTCGTCGATCGTGCTCCAATCGCCACCTCCTTTGAAACCCTAAACAGAAAAGGGGGAAAAAGGGTTCTAAAAGAGAGAGTAACAAAGAGAGAGAGAAGGGGCTTCGGGTGTATGATCAGAAGCAAAAGATCAGCGTGGGCCAATGCGCGAGGCGGCTGGGAGGCGACGAGCTTAGGGCGGGCCGTGTGGGAGGTAGATGGGAGGTAAGTGGGGTGAGGCGGCTTGGAGGTGAGCAGCGTTAGGAGGCGGGATTTGGGGAAGATGGAGAGATAGGGAGAGAGAGAGAGAGAAGGGGGCGGAGAGAGAGGGGGGGTTCAGGAAAATGGAGAGAGAGAGAGATAGCGGGGAAGAGAGGGAGGGGGGGCCTTTTCGGGAGACAGAGAGGGGGGGATTTGAATTTGAGTTTTGGGGTTTGAAATTTTGAACGGAAAAATATGTTTTGTGAGAATCAATCTGGGCCATTGATTTTGGGGGAGATTGAATGTGAGCCACTTGATAGCTTTCTTTGTAATTTATTTTATATATATATATATACTAGGTTTACCCGTTGACATTTGCCTATGGCACGTCTTCGGAACGGTGCACCTTATTTGATCATATAAAAAAATTTGGAGGTCGAGCAAATTAATTGAAGTAGCAAACATATTATATGAGAAACTTTTGGGGTTCAGCAAAAAACATATTATATGATTTTTTTGATTTTTTTGAACTTTTTAAAAAGTTTTTAAATTTATAATTTTTTTAGTTTTTAAATTTTTTATTTTTTATTTTTTGATGAGAAGAGGGAGGGAGAGAGAGAGACAAAAAAAAATTAAATAAATATAGGAGTTGTTTTGGGTGGGGGATTTGAATTTGAGTTTTAGAGGGAAACTTTTGGGGGGAAAATATGTTTTGTGATGTTAGATCTGGACCTTTAATTTTTTAGGAGATTGAAGGAGAACCACTTGATAGCTTTTTTTGTGTTTTATTATATATATATATATACTGACATTATCTATACCAAAAGTATTATATTATCCGGGGTATTACATTACTCCCTCCTTAGAATCGTTCTGTCCCCAGAACGACGCTAGGGTCAAAAATAGCAGACAATCATCAATGATCAGAAGATATTTTCCTTGATCATCTCTAATTTCTCGAGGAACACCCTCGAGAACTGACTCTTATAGTGCTCAACGCATCATTCCATCCTGGAGATCAATCTCATCATGTGGATCATTTTGGGGCCTGCCTCATCCCGCATCCACCGTACTGGGGATGAATCACTTTGGGGGATGTCACTCTCTTCCTGGCCTACTGGAGATCAATCCCTCTCCATCGAACTTTCTGGGGCCTATTGCGTCCCACATTCCGAAATACTGGAGAATATCTCGCTCTACGGATTATTCTAGAGCCCCCACCTCACAACTCCCCATGAGTGTTTCTCTCGTCTCGAAATACTAGAGATCAATTCCACGCCACAAATCATTATGGGGCCTATTTCATCCCTCATCTGAAATATTGGGGAATATTTCACTTCGTGGATCATTCTGGGACACTTACTCATCCTTGAATTCCTTCGTGGGTGTCACTCTCGTCCTCGGAATACTGGAGATCAATCCCACTCCACAAAATATTCTGGGGCCTATTTCATCCCTCGCCTGGAATACTAGGGAATATCTCACTCTTTGGATCATTTTGGAGTCAATGTCCCACTAACCTGTTTGTGAATGTTGCTTTCGTCCCTAGAATACTGGAGATCAGTCCCACTCCACAGAACATTCTAGGGCCTCTTTCATCCCACGTTCCGGAATATTGGTGAATATCTCGCTCCATAGATCATTCTGGAGCCAACGTCACAAAATCTTCCCCCATGAGTGTTGCTCTCGTCCCTGGAATACTGGAGACCAATTCCTACTCCACAGATCATTCTGGGGCCTATTTCATCCCTCGTCTGGAATACTGGGGAATGTCTCACTCCATCGATCATTGTAGAGCCAACCTCATCACACGAACTCCCTGTGATCACCCTCGTCCAAAAATACTGGAGATCAATCCCACTCCACAGAACACTCTAGAGCTTATTTTATCCATCGTCTAGAATACTGGGGAATATCACACTCCACGGATCATTCTGGAGCCTCCCTACTCACGATTGTTCTTGCTTCATCATATCTCCCTTCTAGTGCCCGAGTCAAGTTCTCAGTATATCTTCTAGCTCTCGGATGCACTACTTGAGGGTCAGTGACCAATCCCTCTTTAGAAGAAAACGAGGCTTACCAAGGAGAAGGCAAAAAGTTCAGCTTTATGCCTTATCCAAAAAACTTAATAAAATAAGCACAAGTCAAGAGATGACCAAATGACCAAAAACTTTTATGCTTTATAAAAAGTCATAATATCTTGCTACAGAATATATTACAAATTCGTCATTCATGGCTTGCAAAAATGCAACTAATAAAATATATTGCTATTCTAGACCGTGCACCACTTCACACTTCTTTCCAGTTAAGCTAAAGTTCGTCCCTGACGGATAGGCTTCTTCTCTTTGTTGACCACCTTCCGTAACTGGTCATTGGGGTTCCCCTGCAGTGTGGACAATTCGATTTCTTATGCCTGGCTTCTCCACAGTTATAGCAAGTGTTTGTATGGGCTCTTTTTGAGCATTGAATCTTGAAATGACCTTGTCCCTTACAAAAGTAACACACCACCATCTCGATAGTCTCTTTAAGCTTTCTGGACTCGTGAGGAGTTCCTCTTGTCATGGTCAAGGGTGAGAATATACTTCTTTCTCTTTTTCTTCGTCTCGGCCTCGCCTTGACTCTGTCTCATGTCCATTTATGTTACCGCGCTTGCCTTACTAGCTTGTCAAATCGGTAGATGCCTAACGGAACCATCATCGACCTCAGTCCAGGCCTAAGCCCTTGCTCAAACCTCTGGGCCTTCTTTTCTTCCTCCGGAACCATCTCTGGTGCATACCGCGATAGTTGGGAAAACTTTGTCTTATATTCCCTAACTGTCATATTTCCCTTCTTCAAGTTGTCTAACTCTATTACTTTTTCTTCCTGCACATCCAAGGGGAAATAGTGTTGTCAAAATGTCTCACGAAAATCTTCCCAAGTGATTGGTCCTTCTACAAGACCATGCTTCACAGACTGCCACCATTCTCCAGCATCCTTATCCAGCAAGATTGTGGCCAGACGAACCTTGCTGTCTTCTGGAGTCATCATTACTTCGAATACCATTTCCACCTGATGTATCCAGTCGTCAGCAGCTGTTGGGTCGGCCTGTCCTTCGAAGACTGGTGGTTTCATCCTCTTGAATGATTCCACCATCTTCATCGGGTCTATGGGTGCAGCGACTCCTGGTTGCTTGGATTCTACTAGCTTACACGGGTAAACTCTGCTTGAACATTGAAGTTGGTGCCGTTGGTCCTGCTGCCTTCGCCCTTAGCCATTCCACAGTGGGTGTTTTTGATTCTTCTATACGCTCATCAAAGAAAGAAAACACACAGGGTTAGTTCTGGATGTAAGGAAGATCATAAACATAAGTGGGAAAGTGCAACAATCTTGGGTTTGATCTTTCTGCAATCCAAACTAAACCCAGCTATTTGGCATTTTAGGTCAAATTTTCTACTGTGTTAGCCTGCATTTTGAAGTCAGCTCTGATACCACTTTTGTAATGCCCTGGATCCCCGTTACCGGACATCCGCGATGCAACCAGAATCTTTGCCTTCAAATGCATCTCAACACAGTAATAACACGAAAATTTAAAAACTTTTTATTGCCAAATAAGGTCATTACATCATCGATTACAACCAATATCTTGTTCTTGAACAAGAATACAAATTACATTAACTCATTACATCTTATTACAAAACATTTACCAACTCCTCTTGTAAAGCTATTAGCTATCTTCCAGAATGGAAGTCAACTGATCACCGCCGAAACTCTGTTGTGTGGTCAATCTGCTTCCTTGGGACTTGCTCCTCGACTTGAGTCTTCTGCTGCGCAACTCAGATATTTCTGCACCTGCTCGAAAGGTAGGACCGGTACCTAAAAGGTGGGAACGTCAGTAAATCTACTGAAGCAATACTGATAAGAAACAGTGATCTCCAAACTGGCAACCACAAACCATATTGAATGGGAAAAGAAATGTGCATCCTAATTCCCTAGTGTTCGTGTATGCCATGATCTAATAACTAAATGCACCAGTCACATGTCTTATTCTAATGCAAGCAAGACTTTGTGACTCTGGATCCACATGCATTCCATACTAAATACGTTCCAGAATCAAGCATGGCCTAATCTAATGCACGAAACAAACAATGCATATGATGCACATACTCTAATGCAATTCATTTGGGAACGTATGCATCCCATCCTACATACTTCTCCAAAATCAACTTCAATGGAAACGTATGCATCCCATACTACATAATTTCCAAAGAGTCCGCCTCTCCTGATTATAGATTTCAATCCCTCGCCATGCATCCTACTCTTGTACTCATCCCGTTCCCAACAGATATTCATGTCTGAGGAGGTTGCAATCACTCGATCTAGTCTCGTACTACAGTCCCTAAAGTGGTGGTCCCGTTTTCTGCTTAGTACTTGCGCATGGACCTCACTCAAAATGCCATGTCAAACCTTCTAGTACAAAACCATGTACCCAATGACATCAATGATTCACATATAGAACAAAACCCACGTGCATAGGAACATAACAGCCTCGTGGGTCAAATCCCCCTATCCGACAGTAGCTCTTCTCCCATTCCTTACCCCGGCTCTTTGGATATTAACAGATCGAGATACGAGACTCGTGAACTCAAAACCTGAGAACCAAATCTGTATCCGTATGACAGGAAAAGTACAACATCCGACTATGGTCTGCTAGTACTATTGCAATATACATACCCCTAATAAACCACTCTAATCCAAGACTCACTCTAATCATTCAGGTAAAAGGATTGCTTCCAAAACTTTGCCCATCGACCACTGGCCCCTGCGACACAAGTCCTGCTCGCCACTTCCCCTGGCTTGGATCTTGTCCCTCACCATGGTCCGCTTTCATCCTTAACTGTCATGAATACAACTCGACAGCACCAACTCGGACGTCCAACGCCTCGGCGGAAGTTCACAACTAGGGTCGACAGACGTAGGGTATCACCCTACCTATGTAACTAACTCGAGTCACATCATCCTCAACAGGAGTCAAATACCAACAAGAACCAGCAAAAGACACCATTCATCCCTAAACAATGAGTTATCAACTCTTATGTACACAAGGGCAAAGGTTCTCCCAACCCTTAGTCAAAAACTATGACTAAACCAAACTACGGTGTTTCTGCCTGAAACTTAAAAAGATCATAAATCCCACCATACAACTCAGATTTGGTTGTTCAAGCCCAATCTAGAAAGGTAAAGACCTTGGCTACAACTCTCTAGTTGATCATCACCTCAGATTTAGTTATCTAAATCCTCAAAATAGCCTGACAAACCTCACTCTGTGTACTTCCTGTACACTGGCTGCACCTTATTGATAGCATAAAACTCTACCTGCTCATCGAAATGATATAAATCTAAGTTCTGTGGAAAGTTGTGAGTGTCCTATACAACTTTCTAGTTGATCACTAATCCCAATTCTTTCATTTGATTACCCTAAAACAATCATTTTCCTCAGGTATACAGAACCACACAGAGCATTACTCAAACAGAACCTATAGGATGAAGATGGAGCAGAGTTCGAGGTGGTTATGGCGAGGCTTAGATGCAGGGTGTAGCAGAGTCACGAGGAGGGCGCAGTGAGAGATGAGCGGGAGGAAGACGACGGGGTAGGGGTCTCAACAGTAGCCGAGGTTTATGGGGGTTTGCACAGTGAACGAGGGGTTTTGGTTGCTTTTATTTTTAGGAGAGAGCGAGAGAGGAATCTTATATGATTGAATGCAATTTGTGATTAGTTAGGATTTGAAGAGTTAGGGGAGAAAATCATGGGATTGAGGGGAGAGTGATTTGCACAGTTAGGCAGATAGAGGAAAATGTGAGGGAAAGATTTGAGGGAGACTAGGTAAAAGAGTTATTGGGTAGCGGGTTAATGGGTTTAGGATCCAATAGGACAAATTATAGGGTTTTGGGTAGAGGATTCGGGTCTAGATCTAATAAGAAGAGGGTATAGTGCTAGAATCCAATAGGAGATGGGCTTTGGTTTGGCTCAGGTTATATATAAATAAATAATGTAATCAAATAAATATAAAATTGGGCTTTAGGTGATGGGCTTCATATTAACAAATAATAATACATGATATATTAAAATCAATGGGCTCAAATCCATAATAAATAAAAAGATATTTCGGGCTCTAGCTGCAAATAAAAATTTATCAAATAATATATGGACTTGGATCAATAAAACAAATAATAATATATAATGAATTAGGAGTCCGACATAAATTAGTTAACATAATCGACGAAGAATAATATAATTTGTTTTGGCCAAAATATAAATAATAAAATGGAATAGAAAATTTCACGCCCCGCTTTCCAAAAATACGGAATACGAGTACATGCCATTTGCTCAGCGAATGACTAACGTCACCTATAAGCTGTTTATCCGATCAACTCAATAATAAAATCAATACAGAATAATTGTGCAGGAAAAAATAATAATCTCATGAACAATAATACTTGGAATGAAGCAATATGAAATATCCAAATACAATAAACCAATGTCTGGAAACAATAATAAAATCCGGGACATAAGCCGAACACGATAATAAATCCCAACACAATAGTAATATGTCTCAATACAATAAGTTCAATAAAACAATAAGCAATTAGAAAGCGTTAAGTCTTTAGAATATCTGTTCTCCAATCCCAGCAGGCAATTCTCCTTCATTACCTGTGAACACTTCATCTAATAAGAAGAGAAAAATTTTCCTTATAGCAAATCATGGACAGCAAGTAGAGAAAACAAAAAACAATGGAATAACGATATAACAATGAATTCAATAGATCAATAGGAATCAATAACATGGGACAATAACAATAATCAATATCATGATAATCGATGCAATGGCTATAAACAATGATTCAATATTCGATAACAATATTCAATGGTCAATAACAATAACACTAATCCAATATTCGATATCAATAGAATAATGATGAATAATATGCAATGTCGATGTGATATAATTCTTAAGTCTATTAATCCTTTTAAATCCTAACTAATGCATGTACTACTGTGTCCCATATCTTCCATACCACAGGTTTGATGCGTAAAATTAATTTTGTATAGACTATAGTAGTAGAGTCTATAGATCATGTACTGGGTATGATGACGATAACAATATAACATGGGCCATTGAGATAATTTCTTGCAAAATGACGATAATGATAATAACACGGGACATGGTGTAATTTCTTACATGATGACGATAACGATAATAACACGGGCCGTTATCCGAGTACAGTGTCTATATCATCAACTACTCTAGTCAATCCCTTAAACCCCGGCTTATTAATTATTTATCAATACAACAATATAATATACAATTTGAGACTTGAGATGAACAATAGTAACAATAGGAGGGCAATAGGATGATAACATGAAGTAGGACAATTAGAAAGATGAAATTAACTCATTGGGATCATGCAATGCAACATACATACATTAATTCATGCAATAGTACGATATAGGTATAATTAATCTATTAAAAACTGGATTATAAAATTTTGGACAGTAAGAGTAGTCTGTACAAAAATGCAAATTCCCACTGTTTCAGTGGCCGAACACTGAATTCGTCTAAAATTCTAGAAAGTAGACCTCCATACGGTTCCAACGCATATTTCAATTTCAAAATCCAAAAATAATAGCTAGGTCAAACACATTGTTCTTTACAGATTATAAGTTCAGGCAGAAATTCGATATCAAGTTATTATAAATTTAGAATCAGCAAAAGCTCAAAATAAAATTCATAAAAAATGTTTTCTAGACTCCTAAACACATTAAGTAACAATCTGAAAATTCTCGGAGCAATATTTTAAGATTTGATCAGCCTTTTTACTGTTTAGAGATGAAACGTACAAGAATCTAAAAATATGAAAGTAAAAACACAGCTGTAGTAAAATGGGCATAACTTTTGCTACACAACTCAGAACTTAGAAATTCAAGATGTTCTGAAAACTAGAAAGATAAGGCTACAATTCGTATTCGAAAAATTATTCCTTTTATGATCATTTACTGGGTCGAAAATAGCAGTCAACATACAGCCAGCAAGCAACATACAAAATTTTGCATATTTTCATGAAACAAATTAATTAGACATAAGGGGAATCAATTCTATTAGTTGATAAATTCCTCAATCAGCATGATGGTTGCAATAACATGATAGATAAAATATAATCACATATATACACTAATTTAACATCCATCAAACAACAACGATCAATCAAACATACAACCTAGCAATTTTTTTACAATAATTTAGTTGTGTGACAATTATATGAACAACCCTATTATCAATTCTATATGCACACATGAAAGATTCAATCTTTGGAGTCAAAAGTGGCATGATGTCAAGTAAATTGAGGTTAGCTCGTTTAAACCCTCAATATACCCAACGAAAGAGATGAACAATGTATAATATGATAAACGAATGGATCTACTTGCAAGAATTTCAAAAAAACTTGAATTTGATACAATTAACAATTCAAGAGGAACTAACTTGCCTTATTGACGGTAAAATTGAATACCAAGAATAACGGGTTAAGGATCCTGAAGCAACAAACCCACGAACACACAAATCCACCAAAATATCATGTGCAATCACGTGCAAAGAGACCTAAAGCACAACAGCAATAATAGAACAAGAGACAACAGTGGCAGCAACGGCCAGGGGGGCTGTACGGTGGTGAGGCATCGTAGGTGGCGGTGCGATGGGGACAGGTGCGGCGTACTGTGTTGGCGTCGACGAAAAGGGTAGCAGCAATGTGTTTTGGCTGTTGTCGGTGTGGGGGTTTGCTGTGAGGCGGCGCTGGTGGCTGGGGTTGAGCGGGATGGTGGTCGACGTCGACTGGAGGGGCCGTCGATGGGAGGGTTGCCAGAGTTTGGTCGGAGAAGGAGTACGTTAGTTGGGTTGGAGTTTTGGGTGGGAAATCGGTCGGGGAGAGAGAAAATGGGAGGAGAGAGGAAGAAGAGATAGAATAAGCACCTCTAGGGTTTTAATTTGTGCAATTTTTAGGGTTTGCAATAGATTTGTATTTATAGGGTACAATTAGGGTGTTAGGTTAATGATTTAGGACCCAATAATAGCAGTTTGGGTCAAGAACAATAGGAATTGGGTTTTTAGTGTTCAATAAGAGATAGATCTAACATGATAAGGTTCAATAAAAATACCCACAATTAATTAAACAAAAATAGGATCAACAAGGAAAGCTCAATCAAGAAGAATGAAGAATTTCATGAACAAATTTAATTAAAATAATCAAGAAACAAAAATAGAGTATTTTATTCAACTACAAATAAAATATTACAAAAAGGGGGGAAATGAAAATAGCAGAAACGGTAGTTACAGAAAATTTCTTAGAAACCAGAATAATATTTGGTTAAAATTCGATTAATTGAAAATGTAATTGTTTATAAAAAAGAATTTAAAAGCGAGAAGAAAGTTATAAAAATTTTAAATACAGAAAGTACACGAAAAAATACATATATACGGGAAAGGGGGTTACACTATTGTTCGTCTCATATCTCAAATTGCATATTGTATTGTTGCATTGATAAATAATTAACAAGTTGGGATTTAAAGGATTGACTAGAGTAATTGATGATATAGGGACTGTACTCGATGATGGCCCATGTTATTATCATTTTCGTCATCATGTAAGAAATTTCACCATGGCTCGTGTTATTATCGTTATCGTTATTGTGCAAGAAATTGTCTCAATGGCCTGTGTTATTATTGTTTTCGTCATCATACCCAGTACATGACCTATAGAATCTATCACTATAGTCTAAACGAAATTGATTGTATGCATCGAACCTGTGGTATGGAACATATAGGAAACAGTAGTACATGCATTAGTTAGTATTTAAAATAATTAATAGACTGAAGAATTGACATGACATCGACATTGCATATTATTCATCATTGTTCTATTGATATCAAATATTGGCTAAGTGTTATTGATATTAACCATCGCATATTGTTATCGAATATTGATTCATTGTTTATAACCATTGCATCGATTACCATGATATAGATTATTGTTATTGTCCCCTGTTATTGATTCCTATTGATCCAATGAATTTATTGTTATATAGTTATTCCAATGTTCCTTGCTTTCTCTACTTGCTTTCCAAGACTTGATCTAAGGAAAATTTTTCTCCTCTTTTTAGATGAACTATTCACAGGTAATGAAGGAGAATTGCCTGCTGGGATTGGAGAATAGACATTCTGAAGATTTTAATGCTTTCTAGTTGCTTATTGTTTTATTGAACTCAATGTATTGAGACTTATTAATTATTTGTGATTTGATTATTATTGTATTGGGCTTATGACCCGAATTTTATTATTTGTTTCTAGACTTTGGTTTATTGTATTTGGATATTTCATATTGCTTCATTCCAAGTAATATTGTTCATGAGATTATTATTACTGCCTTCGCGATTGTTCTGTACTAATTATGTTGTTGAGTTGATCGGATAAACAGCTTATGGGTGACGTTAGTCATTCGCTGAGCCAATGTTATCAACTCGTATTCCGTATTTTTGGGCAGCGGGGCGTGACACACGAGCCTTTCACCGTTGCTACTCCTGCATACACCACCAACTGCCGTCTCCCCTCCAACACCTCCTCGCCGCACCACCATTGTAGCCAACCCCAATAGCCAGCATGTCCTCCACCTCGCCTTGCTGCCTCACAACTCGTCATCTTCGTTGCTCACCTTGCTGCCCGACCATAGCTGACTCCTCCTCTTATTGTTGCGGCATTCGTCATCGTTCACTGTCGCCATTGTTGCACCAGCTCTTGCTTGTGCTGCCATCATCGCCCGTGTTGTTGCCGTGTGTCTTCGTAGCTGTTGTTCATCGTTTTCGTCGTCGCTTTTCTTTGTCACGCTCATAATCACCGTAATAGGCAAGCGTCTGTTGAACTACTTTTATTGTTCTAGTTCAAGAAATTATTTATTGAAATCTTGCAAGTAGTTATTGAATTGAATATCGTATCAAATTGAATTCCATTATTGATTCATTGCTTTCCTTATCATACAATTTATTGATTCGAGTCTTGACCGTTAATTCATCATGTTATCGAATACTTGAATGTTCTGCCCTGGGGTTTGTCCGAACTTGTACTGAAGTATCGACATAGTTCCCGACACTGAAATTTAGAACTTTGTACATAGAAATTATAGCACACTGAGTCTAGAATTCAGAAAACCTTACAAATTCCTAGGTTGATTTATAGATTGTAAATTATTGATGTTTTAGTACTGTCATGTTGTAATTTCCAGAACGGAAATTATACACAAAACCAATAAAGAATGAATTTATATGCATATCTACTGTAACTATAATGTATCGTGTGAATATGCTTTAGAACCGTCAGGGAGTCTACATTCTAGAATCTATAACGGAACTGGATTTGCATTCCCGTAGTAGCGGGCTAGTTAATTTGAGTATCAAGAGGTGCTGCTGTCCAGAACTTGCATCATTAAGTTTTCTTGCATATAATCTTGTTATTTTTCGTATTTAATGAAATGAATCTTGTTACATGTTATGGTTATTGTTTATTGTTTTTCGATTGATCATCGTGTATTGAACTGATTATTGTTTACATGATTCTCGAGTTCATGATTCTTTGTTAAACGTTTACAAGTTTACAAGTTACAAGTTGCACGTTTTTCTTTTTTCATGTTTTATGCTTACAAGATTACATGTTTCCCAATTAAATGAATTACAAGTTGCATGTTCCAGTTTACAAGTTACAAGTTTACAAGTTATCATGTATTGTTATAGTCATTGATATTATTACGGGTAATGGAACTAAGTGCTACAGGGAGATAAGTTCCACACGGAACTAAGTGGCACGTACAACTAAGTTCCACATCGGAGATGGGGGGCCCCCTTTAGAATCTGTGGGAGCCACCTCTCGAATCCATGGGGGCCACCTCTGGAATCCAATATCCCAATAAGTAAAATGACTGTATTGATACTATTGACAGAAATGACTCCTAAAATGATTCCTAAAATGATTCCTGAAACGATTAAAGTTTACATGTATACATGACCTTGTTTAAATGAAATGGTTCCTGAAAAGATTTATGAAATGATTCCTACTTACATGTTTCAAGTTTTCAAGTTACATGTTTTCTCATTGACAAGGTATAGGTTGCATGTTTTCCATTACAAGTTTATATGTTAATATTGCATTATTGGCTAATGAATTTTGTCATATTGATTATTGACTATTGACTATTAGCCTCATTGACTATTGTATTATCGACTTTTGTTTATCGATCATTGATTATCGACCAATGCATCATTGACTATCGAATATTGATCTTTTTATTGACTATTGGTTATCAATTATTATTTTACTGATTATTGACTATTATTTATCGACCAATTTACAATAGATTATCGAATTTTGATCTTGTTATCGTCTATCATTTATTGACCTCGGATATCGTTTCAATTCATTTTTTATTGTCATATCATCCTTTATTGTTTCACTGCTTGCAACTACTTGTCACCCGAAGCTTGCTCTAATGGGTACTCGGCCCTCGCCAAAAGTTTTTCATGGTGAGTTACCGCCCAGAATCGATCGAGGATTGGAAGATGAAGTATTTTTTCGTCCACAATCCGGAGCCTTGGGATATCCCCACTCGGTGGTCGTATGCCATCCCGAACAGTAAGGTCCTGAAGCCCTCAAAGTTCTCTTCGGCGGAGGAGGCGTCGTCTAAGAGGTCGTTCCAAGGGGGAACAACATAGACTTGGCAAGGGTGAATGAGATGAAGCTGGCTGCGAGTGGCCTGAGTCCCTTCGTTCTCCGTATGTTCTTAGTTTTTTTTGTGGCACTTTTTCACCTTGTTTTAATGTAATATATTCCTTTGCAACTATGAAGGTGGATGATGCTATCATGGCTTGGCAGGACGAATTGGTGGAGAAGAAGGCTATCGAGGAATCCAAGGGGAAGAAATGGGCGTCTGCCTTAACTCCCGATGTATCTACAAGGAGACGAACTAATAGAGTGAACAGATCGAATGTTCTAGTCATCCATGATCAAGAGGAGAAGTCTCTGAGGGCTCAGCCAAGTGAGAGTGCACTCAATGCTGCCAAACTGGTTGAGTCTCCGCTTCACCCGTTCAATCGGCGATAAAGGCCATCCTTGGCGATAAAGCGTACGAGACTTTTAGGCCTGATGCTTGCCGACTCTATAATGGAGTCCTCGAGGAGTCCTTGGGGTGATCTCGTAGTTCCTACGGGGTGGAGATGATGGGGTCGGTCCAAAGATTTTCCTTCTATGGAGATGATGGGTTGATGGGAGATAGTTTCATGAAGTATACCTTTAATTTATGCCCGACGCTTACTGACTCTATAATGGAGTCCTCGGTGGCCCTCGAGGTGGTGAACAACATAGCTCCACCGAGGGATTGGAGGGCACTCGCCAGAGAGACCTGTTATTCGAGATATCTCAAGTTTGCTCAAGCCTCTGTCATGGTAGGGGCTCGGTCTTGATTAGTTGAGTCGTCTTGTTTTCACTTTTGGTATTTTTCTAAGTGTTTCACTCTCTTCCTGTAGACCATGCTCCAAAAGGCGTAGGTGAAGATGCAGTATGAGCATGAGCTTAAGTATGCCATCCGTCGGGAGAAATGGGTTGAAAATGAGTTGTCACTCATCACTACCCAAAATACAGGAATACGAGCACGTAACAAAGGCCCAACGAATGATGTGAGCATCGGGCTCAAGGCTACTGCATTTGAAGTTTGGTGTTTGTATTGAGGAGGGAATAGTGTTTGCTGAAGAACGCAGGATCTCAACATGTCTTCTAGGGTCTGAATTGTCTTTTCTGACTGCTCATCCGTCTGAGGATGGAACACTGTACTGTAGCTCAACTTAGTACCCAAACTCCTATGCAGACTCTCCCAGAACTGAGACCTGAATATCGTATCTCCATCCAATACGATGCTGACAGGAACTCCATGCAGACGAACAACCTCCTGAACATACTTCTCTGCCAAACTCTCCATGGACTGACCCACACGGAAAGGAATGAAGTGAGCACACTTCGTCAGCCGATCCACTATCACCCAAATAGCATTATGACCCTTGGTACTCCTTGGCAAAGCTGTCATAAAATCCATCGTGATATGCTCCCACTTCCACTTTGGGATCAGAAGGGGCTGCAAAGTCTTGCGGTCCTCTGATGCTCTGCCTTCACTTGCTGACAGATCAGGCACTGAGCGACAAATCGAGACACATCTCTCTTCATGCCATGCCACCAGAAATGTTGCTTCAAGTCCCTGTACATCTTTGTACCACCAGGATGAATAGAATACGGGAACCGATGAGCTTCCTCCAGCAGCTTCTGCCTGACTTCTCCCCTAGGTACACACAACTTAGAGCCAAAACGCAGTGACTCATCAGCATGAATGACCAAATCAGATCTCAAACCGGCTTCCACTTCACTTCAAAACTGCTGCAACTGCGGGCCACCCACTTGGGCTTCCTTAATTTGCTCAATCAAAGAAGACTGCAACTGCAACATCATGAACTTCCGATCTGATCCAGGAAGCAACACATCTAACTCCAGCCTCCTCAGGTCCTCCACTATTCCTTTTGCATAGTAAGGAACATAGCGGCAAGCCTCCTACTCAAGGCATCAGGCACCAAGTTCACTCTGCCCGGGTGATACTGTAAATTAATGTCAAAATCTGCCATCAATTCCAGCAATCTCCTTTGCCTCATGTTCAACTCCTTCTGCGTGAACACATACTTGAGGCTCTTGTAATCTGTATATATCTCAACTCTATCCCCAAGAAAATAATGCCTCCACAACTTCAAGGCAAAAATCACGCCCCGCGAGCTCCAGATCATGAGTGAGATAGTTCTTCTCATGAGGTCTCAACTGTCTCGATGTATAAGCGACAACCCTGTCTCGCTGCATCAGCACTGCTCCCAAACCTCTACCCAATGCATCAGAATGGATCACAAAACCACCCGAACTATCAGGTATAGTTAGCACAGGCATTGACGTCAACCGATGCTTCAACTCGGAAAATGCTTCATCACAAGCTTCATCCCAATCAAAGTTCTGCTCCTTGGTCAAACTGGTTAGAGGCCCAACAATCTTCGAAAAATCTAAAACAAACTTCTAATAATAGACGAACAAACCAAGAAAACTCCGCACCTCGGGAATAGACTTCAGAATAGGTCAATCTTTGACCGTAGAGATCTTCGATGGATCCACAGAAACACATGCACCAGGAATAATGTGGCGCAGAAAAGCAACCCGATCCAGCCAGAACTCACACTTATTGAGCGTCCCATATAGCTGGTTCTCCCTCAAGGTCTGCAGAACCATCTTCAAATACTCAGCATGATCTTCCTTATCCCTCAACGTCTGCAGAATACACCAATGTGTCGTCAATGAAGACCACGACAAACTGATCCAAGAACGGCAAGAACACCCAGTTCATTAGACTTATGAACACTGCCGGTGCATTAGTAACTCCAAAAGGCATCACCAAGAACTCGTAATGCCCGTACCTCGTTCAGAAAGCTATTTTCGGAACATCTTCTGACTTCACTTTAACTTGATGATAATCAGAACGAAGATCCATCTTCGAGAACACCGAAGCACCTCCAAGTTGGTCGAACAAATTGTCAATCCTCGGTAATGGATACCAATTCTTAACAGTGACATTGTTCAACTCTTTGTAGTCAATGCAAAGCCTGCGGCTACCATCCTTCTTGTTGACGAACAGAACTGGGGCTCCCCAAGGCGAAACACTAGTTCTGATAAAACCCTTATCAAGCAGCTCCTGAACTTACACCTTCAATTCCACCAATTCAGCCGGTGCCATCCGATACGGACTCTTAGAAATAGGCGTCGTACCAGGCTGAACGTCGATGCTGAACTCCACATCACGGTCTGGTGGCAAGCCGGGCAAATCCTCGGGAAAGACATCAAGAAAATCCCGCATAACTAAGGGTGCAACAACCCCATCAAAGCCCAAGGACACAAGTGAAACAGCCTTGGGATCCATCAAGTTCTTGACACGCCTGACAGTGTCTCACCCGCATGGCAAACAAACTCTGGTTGAACAGAAAGCCTAAAAGTCTCCTTCTCCCAGCAATCAATCATGGCACAAGAATCACCTAACCAGTCCATACCCAGAATGACATCGAAACTGGAATTGGGAATCACAATCAAATCAGTCAAGAAATTCACTCCATCAATCAGCAACGGGCTTTACTTGCATACTCTAGAACAGACATTGACACCTCCACCTATGGTGATGTCCCAAGCTGCGGGCATAGCATCACTAGCCAAACAATGCTGATCAACAAAGCGGGAAGAAATGAAAGAGTGGGTAGCACTAGAATCAAACAAAACATGAGCTGGAAGGGAGAAGACTAAAATAACACCTAGAAGAAGAAGATCAAACAAAAGAATATGGTGCTAGCAAGATATATACACGAATAATTGTACAAAGAAGGAAAATAACATGCAGAAAACTGAAAAGAAGAAAAAAAAGTACAACTACTGTGATATACCTGCAACCATTCCAACAGCTACCTCTGCTTCCTCGACTGTCAGGTTATAAGCCTGACCACGACTCCCAGTCTGGCCTCCTTGAGGGGCCACATGCCTCTGCTCAAAGGTCTACCTCTGGGGAGGAAGAGGCGGTCTACCCTGGCCACGAGCCAGTGCTCCCTGCTGAACGGTACCTTCAGCCTGAACAACTGCCCTACTCCTGGAGCAGTCCCAAATCATATGATCACTGCTGCCAAAAGCAAGGCATAGTTGATTAGCTACCCTGCAGTCCCGCTGTGAATGCCCAACCTTATGACAATAGCCACATGTCTCGACAGTCCTTAGAACGAAAGGTACATACGGCTGTGCCCTCGCGGGAGGAGGTGGAACTGGCTTCCGAATAGGTCCTCCGGTAGGCCGAACTGCAACAGGGTGCGGAACAGTCCGCTGGGGAAAACCTGATCTGGTGAGGGTCTGCTCCTGAATCAGAGAAACATCCAGAACATCGGCATAGGCACGAAGCCGAAGAGCAGCCAATCGGTCTTAGATGGGAAAACTCAAGCCCAACTGGAATCTGCGAGACTTATCCTCATCAGTGGCTATGAGGGCAGGAGCGAAGCGACTGAGCCGAGTAAACTCTGCAGCATACCCGTCCACGAAATGGTTTCCCTGATTAAGACAATGCTCAAATTAATAGTGTCACAGGTGAAGTGGGCAACAACAATGACATTTAAGAACACTATCTAGCTGACCTGAGTTAGGAAAACAAATTATCGTTCCATCTCTGCCTTCGTAACACCAGGAAAGAACTTCACCATGAAGCTCTCAGAGAAAGTGGCCTACTCGATGGGTCTCGTCATCCTTTCGGATTCAACCTGCCACCAGATGTGAGCGAGATCCACCAATTGGGTGCGAACCACATCCACACGATCTGCCTCAGCAACACGAGCGGCGATCAACAGTTTCTCCATCCGGATAAGCCATTTCTCGGCTTCCAGCAGCGACTCGGTACCCAAAAACATATCCGGGTGCAGCCTCATGAAATTCACTACTATACCAGGCCTAGGTGGCAGTGGCCCAGGTGTACATCCAGCGGCAGTCCCATTGGCCACCAAAGTGGCCCTCATCAACCCATTGTGCTCCTGCTGGAGAGCCATCATCTGCTGAATCGTCTGGAGAATAGCAGCATTGTCCGGCTGCTCATTCCTCGAACGAGAAGAAGAAGAATTCCTACGAGCCATAGTCTGAAACACGAGCAAAGATGGTTAGTACCCAGGTGGTATGTTGGTTATTATATGCATTCATGTGATCATCGTGGTGTGCACATTACTAAGTTAACCTGGTTATAGCGAAACTTGACTAATATATCAATCAAAGCCAAACCTTCATAAAGATAGTCATGTTTGACTGATATATTATCCAAACCTAGTTCTCTAATGCCACTAAAAATATGTCACGCCCCGCTTCCCAAAATACGGAATACAAGTACGTAACGTAGGCTCAGCGAATGATTATACATCATCCATAAGCCATACTAGACTAACTCCACAATAAGAAATAATAAACACAACCACACAAGAAAGGTATAACCACATGAATCAAAGGTAACTTCAATAATAAATGAAATAATCCAACAATAATAATATCCAACATAATATCCAACATCTGGGAATAAAACAAACTCCGGGAAAATAAGCATAAAACAAAGTACAAAGTCATAACAATGTTCAAAAAAATAATCTAGCAGTAAAATAATTAAAGCAATCTGAATCTTGACTCCATCTTCTAGAATCGTTGCTCACCAATTCCTTCTGGTATAGTTCCTTCAGTAACTGTAAATTCTTGATCTAAAAAGAAAGAGAAGAATGTCCTTAGAGCAAGTCATGGACAGCAAGTAGAGAGGAAAAAAGAATAAAGAAAGTATCTATGTCAAAGAAAATGGACAGAATTAAAGTTAAAGAACAAAGCAAAGGCAGGCAATAATATCAAAGGTCTACAATTAATCACACATGTAATGAGTGATGTCAAGTCAAGTTCAATACAGGATCAAGCATGAGATGTCAAATCCAGGTTATTAATCATTTTATTAATATATTTAGTGCACGTACTACTGTGTCTCATTCTACAGGTTCGGCGCAAACACACAATGTACGCTTTAGACTGATGGTGAATTCACGGTTCGTGTACTCGGCCCAGTAATCAATGTTTAATGTTCAGTGTCAGTGATTATCTATCAATATTTTATGGCCATCAGTACAAGTCAGTACAGGTCAGGCAGTGGGGCCCGACTGAGTAAAGTTTCCGATTGTTCACTACCAAGTCATCCCATAATACCCCAGCTTGTTAACATTTTGTTTCATCCGATGGGAGCATGCAAGATGGTGTCAATGTTGTATAATGCTATGTGCGACTAATTCTATTTGTTACAGAAAAATCAAGAAGCAAACATGTTAAATTAACACAATCACATAATCTGGACAGCATGACCTTGCTGTACAAAAACATAGATTACCGCTACTACAAAAAACCAAATCCGGATCCGTTAGAAATTCTGGAAAATAGACTCTTTACCGGTTCTAGCAAATAAATATATGACATATAAAAGCTACAGAAACTCAGATGAAAACTCTATTCTTTTCAGATTTTGTGTTCAGACAGCAAGTTATAAATTGTGTTCACCTATTTGTTTCAGGTAAGAAAACTCATCAAATAAATCTATAAAATTCAAGGTCATTCCTACACATGTCTAGGTTCAGCCAAATTTATTTCAGATTTTTATTTTACTGTTAACATACTCAAATAAATTATGGAACAACAAGATACGCATGCATTTGTGAATCTAGATATTCTGACACAGCTGTACTAAAATGATGATATCTAGCAGGTTACACATCGGAATTCAAATCCGTAAAAAGGATAGTAAACTAGACATCTAGGGCTAAATTTCATGTTTAGAAAGTTATTTCAAAATACGTCATCAACATGGTCGAAAATCTGATAGAAAAGAAATAACTAGCAGTCTAGAATATATTTTGACATGAATAAGCAATAATTAAATCATACAACCATATATTTCATGCAAATTAATAATAAAAGTTCCAATAGATGTTTAACATGAATAGTTCCAGTTCTAAATGCAATTTCACAGGCATGGTAATCAATTCGTTTAATCACATTCAATCTAACATGTCCAATTCACCAAACTGGTCTACAACATGGATCTAGTTATTTTTCATGTAATTGTGCATATGCAAGATTCAAGGGGACCTAGTTTTATATCAAAGATAGTGGCACGATGTTAAGAAATCTCGGGTTAGCTCGTGTAAACCCTCAATAAACTTAACGGAATTTCAAATAGCAGTATGATAAGGAAAATGACTGGATTTACTTGTAGAGATCAAGGGATCTTGAACAAAACAAAATACTAGTTAATTAGTAGATTCGAATATTTTAGAATAACAGGATTAGAATCCCGGGAGACGAACCACGAACACGGGCGAGCTACATGAAAAACAGCGGATCCACTTCACAATAGCAAAACAGCAAACACAATTCCCTTACAAACACCAAACACCGAGTACTGGATCCCCTATACCAACACAGCAAACACCAATGCCCACCCATTGTTCTTCCTCCTTCTCAACTCGACAGAGAGAGAGAGAGTAGGCAGGAGAGGGGAAGGCAACCATGGCAGCGACTGTTGTTGGGAAGCGACGGTAGCGCCGACCACGGCGAGGGCGGCGACGGCGGCGCTGCGGTCGGGAAGCGACGCAACGACCATGGCTTCAACACTCGTGGAAAACTCTGTTTCTCGATGAAACAAAGGAGGCAAAACAACGGTGCATTTAGGGCTTGGACGATGACAATGAGGCGATGGGATCTGTGGTGGATGCGGAGGACAGGGAGAGGGTCACGGCGATGATGGCGAGAAATGAGTTCAGCGGCAATGGCGGCTCGGTGGATGGCGATGGGTTCGAATGGAGGAGACGACGGGGATGAGAGGTGGTGATGGAGATGATGGCGGCACGGGGACGACGAGGGGGAGGAGGCGATGATCGGAGCGGTGGGTAAGGGTGGTGGCGAGAGCTAGGTTGGCAAGAATTAGGTTCGGTGAAAAAACAGAGAAGGAGAGAGAGAGTCGGGGGTAGGGGAGAGGGAAAACGGCGGAGAGAAAGAGAGGAATATAATTAGGGTTTATTAATGGGTATTTATAAGGGATTAAAAAATTAGGGTTTTTGGTTGCGGGTTTGTGGGTTTAGGGTACAGGTTTAGGCTCTAAAAAGATATGACAAAGCATAAAAAAATGAGATAAACATATAGCGGAACAACTCAAACTCAAATCACGAAGAGCAAAATTTACAATGAGCCAAAAATAGGAGAAAAGAGAACGGAATAATCAAAGAAAAATAAATGGACCCAAGAACAAAAAATTATATAATAGAAAGAATGCAGATACAATAATCAAGAAAGAGAATAAAAATACAATAAAAATCCAAAATAGGAAAAATAGGGGTTATAGTTATTATAAGAGATCTCGGCTAAGTGAAGATGATCTTCCCATGAACCTCCAAACCGAAGAACGCAGGATCTGAACATGTCTTCTAGGGTATGAATCGTTCTTTCTGACTACCCATCCGTCTGATGATGGAACGCTGTACTGTAGCTCAACTTAGTACCCAAGCTATTCTGCAGACTCTCTCAGAACTGAGACCTGAATCGCGTATATATATATCCGATACGATACTAACAGGAACTCCATGCAGACGAACAACATCCTAAAAATACTTCTCAGCCCAACTCTCCGTGGACTGACCCACACGGAAAGGAATGAAGTGAGCACACTTCGTAAGCCGATCCACTATCACCCAGATAGCATTATGACCCTTGGGACTCCTTGGCAATGCTGTCACAAAATCCATCGTGATATTCTCCCACTTCCACTCTGGGATTAGAAGAGGTTGTAAAAGTTTTGCGGTCCTCTGATGCTCTGCCTTCACTTGCTGACAGATCAGGACTAAGACACATATATAGCCACAGTTCTCTTTATACCATGCCACCAGAAATGTTGCTTCAAGACCCTGCACATCTTGGTACCACCTGGATGAATAGAATACGGGGATTGATGAGCTTCCTCCAACAACTTCTACCTAACTTCTCCCATAGGTGCACACAACCTAGAGCCAAAACGAAGTGATCCATCGGCATGAATGATCAAATCGGGTCTCAAACCGGCTTCCACCTCACTTGAAAACTGCTGCAACTGCTGGTCACCTGCTTTGGCTTCCTTAATCAGCTCAATCAAAGAAGACTGCAACTGTAATACCCCGTATTTGCAGCGAACAGTCGACTGGTCCATTTAGCAGTCGACTGCTACTGTATAGTTGGGCCGGATTGGGCCGGATTGGTTGAGAAGGATTTGAGAAATATAGTCCCACATGGGAAGTGCACAAAAATAATTTGAATATAAATATAATTAGCCAATGATCAAGAGTCACCTAATTGGTTAACCACCTTTTGAGAGGCAGCCTGTGGTGGGCAGTTGTACTACATAGTATCTAATTTGTCTTCTAAAAATATTAAAATTGTCTGAGTATTGGGGTGGGGCATTACAAATGGTATCAGAGCCGACTTTCGACACCGGGTGTAGAAGAGGGCCTATGATCCACGGTGTTGAGAGTCATTTATCTCCGGGATCAGGTATGATCTGTGGTGTTGAGAGTGATTTATCTCCGGGATCAAGGACGATGCTACATCGGCTAGAAAGGGCGAATCCTACACTAGATGTGTGCCCTGTACTCAGCGAGGACGCTGATTTCTAAGGTGGGGTGTATGTAATACCCCGTATTTGCAGCGAACAGTCGACTGGTCCATTTAGCAGTCGACTGCTACTGTATAGTTGGGCCGAATTGGGCCGGATTGGTTAAGAAGGATTTGAGAAGGATTTGAGAAATATAGTCCCACATGGGAAGTGCACAAAAATAATTTGAGTATAAATATAATTAGCCAAAGATCAAGAGTCACCTAATTGGTTAACCACCTTTTGAGAGGCAGCCTGTGGTGGGCAGTTGTACTACATAGTATCTAATTTGTCTTCTAAAAATATTAAAATTATCTGAGTATTGGGGCGGGGCATTACAGCAACTGCAACATCATGAACTGCCGAGATGATCCAGGAAGTAGCCCATCTAGCTCCAGCCTCCTCATATCCTCCACTAATTCCTTCTGCTCAGTAAGGACCATAGCGGCAGGCCTCCTACTTAAAGCATCAAGCACCAAGTTTACTCTGCACGGGTGATACTACAAATTGATGTCAAAATCTACCATCAATTCCAGCCATCTTCTTTGCCTCATGTTCAATTCCTTCTATGTGAACACATACTTGAGGCTCTTGTGATCTGTGAATATCTCCACTCTATCCCCAAGCAGATAATGCCTCCATAACTTCAAGGCAAAAACCACGACCGCAAGCTCCAGGTCATGCGTGGGATAGTTCCTCTCATGAGGTCTCAACTGCCTAGATGCATAAGCGACAACCCTGCCTGGCTACATCAGCACTACTCCAAAACCTCTACCCGATGCATCACAATGGACCACAAAACCACCCGAACTGTCAGGTATAGTCAGCACAGGCACTGACGTCAACTGATACTTCAACTCAGCAAAAACTTCATCTTAAGCTTCATACCAATCAAACTTCTACTCCTTTGTCAAACTGGTCAGAGGCCCAGCAATCTCCGAAAAATCCAAAACAAACTTCCGATAATAGCTGGACAAACCAAGAAAACTCCGCACCTCAGGAACATACGTCGGAATCGGCCATTCCTTGACCGCAGAGATCTACGATGGTTCCCCAGAAAACCAGCACCAGAAATATTGTGGCCCAGAAAAGCAACCCGATCCAGCCAGAACACACACTTATTGAGCTTCCCATGCAGCTGGTTCTCTCTCAATGTCTGTAGAACCACCTTCAGATGCTCAGCATGATCTTCCCTATTTCGAGAATACACCAATATGTCGTCAATGAAGACCACGACAAACTGATCCAAGAACGGCGAGAACACCTGGTTCATCAGACTCATGAACACTACCGGTGCATTAGTAACTCCGAAAGGCATCACCAAGAACTCGTAATGCCCGTACCTCGTTTGGAAAGCCATTTTCGGAACATCTTCTGACTTCATTTTAACTTGATGATAATCAAAACGAAGATCCATCTTCCAGAACACCGAAGCACCTCCAAGTTGGTCGAACAAATTGTCAATCCTCGGTAATGGATACCAATTCTTAACGGTGACATTGTTCAACTCTTTGTAGTCAATGCAAAGCCTGCGGCTACCATCCTTCTTGTTGACAAACAGAACTGGGGCTCCCCAAGGCGAAACACTAGGCCTGATAAAATCCTTATCAAGCAGCTCCTGAACTTGCACCTTCAGATCTGTCAATTCAACCGGTGACATGCGATACGGATTCTTGGAAATAGGTGCCATACCTGGCTGAACATCAATTCAGAACTCCATATCTCGGCCTGGCGCATACCGAGCAAATCCTCGGGAAAGACATCAAGGAAACCCCGCACGACTAAGCATGCAACAACCCAATCAGAGCCCAACGACACAAGCAAAACAGCCTTGGGATCCATCGAGTTCTTGACATGTCTTGACGATGTCTCATCCGCATGGAACACAAACTCTAGTTGACCAGAAAGCCTGAAAGTTACCTTCTTCTCTTGGCAATCAATAACGGTACAAGAAACACCCAATCAATCAATGCCCAGAATGACATAGAAACCGGAATTGGGAATCACAATCAAATCAGCCAAGAAATCCACACCACCAATCAGCAATGGGCTTTACATGCATACCCTAGAATAGACAACGACACCTCCACCTGTGGTGATTTCTCAAGCTGTGAGCATAGCATCGTTTGCCAAACCATGTTGATCAACAAAGAGGGTGAAAATGAAAGTGTGGGTAGCACTCGAATCAAACAAAACATGAGCTGGAAAGGAGAAGACTAAAATAACACATAAAAGAAGATCAAACAAATTAATAAAATGCTAGCAGGATATATACACAAATAATTGTACGAGGAAGGAAAATAACATGTAGAAAACTCAAATGAAGAAAAGAAAAGTACAATTACTGTGATGTACCTACAACCACTCCAACAGCTACCTCTGCTTCCTCGGCTGTCAGATTATAAGCTTGAGCACGACTCGGAGTCTGGCCTCCTTTAAGGGCTACATGCCTCTGATCAAAAGCTTGCCTCTACGATGGAAGAGGCAGTCTACCCTAACCACGAGTCGGTGCTCCTAGATGAGCGCCACCAGTAGCCGGTGCAGGAGTCTTATTCCTCGGACAGTCACGAACCATATGGTCACTGCTCCCACACACTAGACACTGTCAATTGGCCATCCTGCAGTGTCACTGTGAATGCCTAGCCTTATGGCAATAGCCACAAGTCTTAATAGTCATCGGAATAACAGGTGCGTACGACTGTACTCTCCCGGGAGGGGGCAGAACTGGCCTCGGAATAGGTCCTCCGGTAGGCTAAACTGCAATAGGGTTCGAAACAGTCCGCTGAGGAACACCTGACCTGCTGAGGGTCTGCTCCTGAATCCAAGCAGCATCCAGGACGTCGACATAGGCACGAAGCCGAAGAGCAGCCCAGCGGTCCTGGATGGAAAACTCAAGTCCAACTGGAATCTGTGAGCCCTATCCTCATCAGTAGCTACGAGGGCAGGGATAAAGTGACTAAGCCGAGTAAACTCTGCATCATACTCGTCCACGGAACGGTTTCCCTGGTTAAGACAATACTCAAATTAATATTGTCACAAGTGAAGTAGGCAATAACAATGATATTTAAGAACATTATCTAGATGACCCGAGTTAAGGAAACGAATTTTTGTTCCATCTCTGCCTTGGTAACACTAGGAAAGAACTTCGTCATGAAGCTATCTGAGAAAGTGGCCTACTCGATGGGTCTCACCATTCATTCAGTTTCAGCTTGCCACTATATGTGAGCGAGATCCACCAATTGGATGCTAACCACATCCACATGATCAACATCAGCAACACAGGCGGCGATCGACAGTTGCTCAGTTCGGATAAGTGTAACCCCTGTTTTCCAGTTTATGTATTTTGGAGTGTATTTTTTATTTTTGTGTATTTTTATCTCTCTTGTATTTTTCTGGATCGTATATTGAATTTATTTTCAATATATATTCATTTTATTTCATTTTGAGCTCCTTGTGTTGTTTGTGCGTCGTTTTGGTTCGTTTTCGCCATTTTGGATTCTTTTCTTCATTTTTGGCCTCATTATCTTCATTTTATATTTTTGGTGATGTGATGGAATTTTTGGTGGTGATTTTCTCAAACTATTTTTTTTGACCCCTAATGAGATTTTTAGGAGCCATAGAATTCACTATAAATTGTATCCCCAATTAAAATCTACCCAATACCCATTACCCATTTATATACCTATTACTACATATTCATACCCACAACCCATTAGCCCACAATTAAACCCATATATATAAGCCTAATCCCCTTAAACCCTAACCCTAATTTTCTTACTCTCCCTCTTGTTTGTGCTCCCGGCCTCCCCATCCTCTTGCATCTCGGCTGCTCCTCTACACACCTCCCGGCCTGCATACATCTCCCCAATCCGAGCCCTCTACACCCTACAATCGACCACTACTCTATCCCCCTCTCCACTACAAAACCCTTCAACCCCCTCCTCCATTGTTGGCCGGCACCATCCAAGCACACCATCAACAATCAACATCATCACCAATCCCTTCTCTTGGTGTTTCTTCAAGTGGGTACTCTCCACTTTGTTCGTTGCATCGAAGGAGTTGAGCATGTGGGAGTTTCTTGTTCGTGGGTTTGCTTGGATTCGCGTTTGGAGAGATTTGGTTCGTTGGTTCTTTTCTCTTCGTTTTGGATCGTTTGTCGTCTCCCTAACAAGGCAAGTAACTTGTACTACAATTCATTAGGTTGATACAAGTCAAAAAGTTCACATCTAGTGTAGTTGGGTCTAGAGATAACCAAAACTTGTTTTTTCTTGATGGGTTTTGTCTCTATTGTGTTAATTTGGCCATAGATGACTTATGACACCAATTTTGATAGGAGATAACCTAGGATTTACCCAAAACTTGATTTTTTGTCATGTATGTGAATGTTTGTATGAATTGTGTTTGATTGAATGCCCATGTGAAATAATAGGTGTGGACATGTTAGTAATCCTAAATCATGATGTTCAGATATTTGGTAGGTTGTATTTCAAGTTTGGAGGTGTTCGGATTAATATTGTGAAAGTTATGATGTTCTTGATTAGAGGTGTGAAATTTGTATTTGCTGCTTGTTCTATTTTGATTGCTGTTTTCATTCATGCTACAGTCCGAATCTTAATTCCAAAATAAAAGATGAATTTTAGACAATTTTGTCTATTTTCAAACTCCACTAGTTTTTCTTGATTTGGATTTCGTATGACTAAATTATGAACATTTTAGTACAGAGGTGTCGATCAACTCCAGATTCAGTTTTTGGGTTAATTTTGTTAACAAACTATTTTCAAGAACTATTCTATACATAATATCTTGATCTAATATTTTGGTCAGTGTTTCTTTATGATATTAGGGACTACCAAGATTTTTGATGAATTTTAAAGACAAGTTTTATGTTGTGTTTCATGCTCTTTTCTAAAATCACCTCATGTTGTAAATTGCGCGTTGTTCAGAAAAGAACTCTGTTTTCACTATAATTCTTTATACTGTGTGAAAATTATTTGTGAAATGTGAAAGTTAGAAAAATCTATCTATTTTCGTATCCCTTTAGCCGAATTGGATTTCGATTCACTGGTTGCGAGATATCTTAGTTTTCGTACAGTAGTGTCGAGATTTCCAGATTCGTTAAACTCTGTTTTCTTGATGCTTTGGTATTTTTGATTGGAATATTATGAAATTTTTTATTTTGAATCTAGACTTATAGGGGAATACCCCAGATTTTTCGTGGATTTATTTAAAGTGTTTTCAGGCTGTTTTCTTGTTCTTGAAGTTGTTTTCCTGATTTCTGGCTGAACCTAAATTCTATATTCAAATCAGTTTTGAGTTGTGTTGTTGTGAGCTAGTATGTGACTTATTTATATGCGTTGGATTTGTGTGGATGTCTAGTTTCCAGATCCTTTGGCAGATCTAGGTTTGCATTTTTGTAGAGACGGGAATCTCTGTTTTGGTACTAATTGGTCTTGTTGTCCTGATTATGAACATAGACTATTTTACTCGTTTATGTGACTGTATATTATCTATGCACGCTGATTTGTTTCCCTGAACCTAATACTGATTATATCCTGTTAGTTTGACACTATTTCGTATACATTCATGTCTGTTTGATAATCATAATAAAAGTAACCAAGCCGGGGTTTATAGAAAAGATCTAGTAGTGGATAATTCAGAAATGTGTACTCGGAAGGGGGCCCGTGTTTTCCACTTTGATTCATGTTGATACATGAACCTGTTGCTGCATGGACCTGTTGGTTCATGTACCTGTTATCTGTTGCTGTATAGACCTGTTGGTTCATGTACCTGTTACCTGTTGCTGCATGGACCTGTTGGTTCATGTACCTGCTACTTGTTGCTGCACGGACCTGTTGGTCGTGTACCTGTTGCTTCATGAACCTGTTGCTGCATGAATCGGATGATTCGTGTACCTGTTGCTTCATCAACCTGTTACCTATTTCTGTTATGATTCCTGAGTATACTGCCCTCTATGGTGCACTATGAAATCTAAAGCGAAACTGGTTGTTGTAGCAACCATGTTGTATGGGCGGCATGAAGTGCTACCTAGATAGTAATTCATTATAAGACTTGAACATAATACTTGAACTTGATACATGAGACTTGATACCTGACACCTGATACATGAGACTTGTTTACGTGAGACTTGATACCTGAGACTTGATACATGATTACATGACACTTGACACTTGATGCATGATTATAAGATACTTGATTACTTGACACTTGTTGTATACCATGTACACTTGATCACTTTTTCCATGCTAGTTGTTTAGGTGACGTCATGATTATACCATGCTGGGTTTGTTGCTTAGATTCACCCATTTCCATGTGCTTATATCCTACATTATTTGTGACCCGTAACTTGCAATTGACGGGTATTTGTGTTTTCTCTTTTCTTCTTTCCTGCATTCGTTGTATTGCAGATTTTGGAGGACAGGTTCCAGACAGTATTGGTGACATGATGTACTAGATGCTGGAATTTTGCTATTATTATTCTTGTTGCTTATTTTGGACAATAGTTGTGTTTTGAGACTTGGATTTATTCTTGAATTTGGGCAATGTGTCCCAGGATTATTTGTGTATTTCAGATCATGACTATTTGAGATTAATATATTTTATTTCAAGTATTCTTGTTGGTATTTGGTTCATATGTGCATGTGGTTGACTTTTTCTGGCTTCCGACTCTGATTATTTTGTGATATTTTGTAAAGAATTCATGAATAGCTTATGGATGATGAAAATCATTCGCTGGACTTTTTTTACGTACTCGTATTCCGTATTTTTGGAAAGCGGGGCGTGACAATAAGCCATTGCTCAGCCTCCAGTGGCGACTCCATACTCGAGAACTTATCCGGGTGCAACCTCATGAAATTTGCTACTGTACCGGGCCTTGGTGGTAGTGGCCCAGGTACAAGTCCAGTGGCAGTCCCATTGGCCGCCAAAGTGGCCCTTATTAATTCATTGTGCTCCTGCTGGAGAGCCATCAACAGCTGAATCGTCTGAAGAATAGCAGCGTTGTCGGGCTGTTCATCCCTCGGATGGGAAAAACAAGAATTCCCACGAGCCATAGCCGGAAACACGAGACAATATGGTAAGTACCCAGATTATGTTGGTTATTACATATTCATGTGATCAATGTGGTGTGCACATTACTGAGTTAACCCAGCTAGAGCCAAACTTGACTAATATATCAATTAAAGCCAAACCTTCATGAAGATAATCATGTTTGACTGATATATTATCCAAACCTGGGGCTCTGATACCACTGAAAACATGTCACACCCTACTTCCCAAAATACGAAATACGAGTACGTAATGTAGGCCCAGCGAATGATGTAAACACCATCCATATGATGTACCAGACTAACTCAGCAATATGAACAATAACACAACCACGCAAGAAAGATATAATCACATGAATCAAACATAAACTACAATGAAATAATCCAAATAATATCCAACACAATATCTAAAATTTGGAAAGTAAAATAAACGACCGAAACATAAGCCCAAAACAAAGTATAATATCCAGACAATGTTCAAAGAAATAAAACTAGCAACAAAATAAACTAAGCAGCTCAATCCTTAGTTCAATAACAAAAGCAAAAATAGGCAATAATATCAAAGGTTGATATTTGGTCATGCCTGTAATGAATGATGTCAATTTAAATTCTATCTTGATGATGATATACAGGATCAAGCATGGAATATCAAATGCAGGTTATTAATTATTTTACTAATCTATCGAGTGCACGTACTATTGTGTTCCATATGTTCCATACCACAGTTTCAGTGCAAGCGCACAGTGAACATTTTAGACTGATGGTGAATTCACGGATCGTGTACTCGGTAACAAGATGATAAGTTATCATGAAAATGTGATCACACAATGACAAGCAATTCTCCACCTTCCAAGTAATAAATTAGGCAAGCAAGAAGGCATTTACCGAGTATATTTTCCGATCGTTCACTACCAAGTCATCCCATAATATCCAGGATTGTTAATAGATTATTTTCATCATATGTGAGCATGCAAGAAGGTTTCAATGTTGTATGATGCTAGGTGTGACTAATTCTACTCGTTATAGAAACACCAATAAGCAACCATATTAGTTATACACAAAACACCCAATCTGGACAACATGACGTTGTTGTACAAAAACAAAGATTAATGCTACTACAGAAAAGAAAATCTGGATCCGTTAGAAAATATAGAAAATAGACTCTCTGTCGGTTCCAGCAAATATATATATGACATATAAAAGTTACATAAACTAGGGTGAAATCTCTTTTCTTTTCATATTTTATGTTCAGGCAGCAAGTTATAAATTGGGCAAACACATATGGAACAGATCAGAAAACTCATCAATTAAATGTACAAAAATTCAGGGTGGTTCCTACACATGTCTAATCTCAGCCAAATTTATTTCATATTTTTATTTTATTGTTAACATGTCCAATTTAATTATAAATCAGAAAGATATGCATAAATTTGTGAATCTAGAAATTCTGACACAGCTTTACTAAAATACTGATATCTAACAAAGTATAACTCGGAATTTGGATCTGTTAAAAGTTCTGGAAAATAGATTCATGGGGCTATAATTCATGTTCAGGAAGTTATTTTAAATTACAGTAGAAACATGGTCGAAAATCTGATACAAAAAGGAACAAACCGCAGTCCAGAATTTATTTTGATATGCATAGGCAATAAATCCATCATACAACCATATAGTTCATGCTAATTAAAAATCAAAGTGCTATTTGATGTTTAACATGCAGATTTCTAGTTTTAAGATGCAATTCCACCGGCATGGTAATCAATTCATTAAATCAACTTCAATCTAATGTATGCAATTCATCAAACAAGTCTATCACATGGATCTAGTAATTTTTCATGTAAATGTGCATATGCAAGATTCAAGAGGGACTAGGTTTTAGATCAAAGATGTGGGTACAATGTTAAGAATATATCAGGATCAAAGATGTGGGCACGATGTTAAGAATATATCGGGTTAGCACGTGAAAACCCTCAATATACTTAACGAAATTTCAAATAGCAGTACAATAAAAGGACTGGATTTACATGCAGAGATCAAAGAAATCTTGAACAAAACAAACAACTAGTTCAAGAAGAGACTTGCCTTTTAATTAGTAGATTTGAATATATAGAATAACGGGATGAGAATCCTAGGCAACGAACCATGAACACGCAAACATGCAAACACGTGTGAGCTACGTGCAAAACAGCAAACACAAGATCCTACTCCTCACAAAACAGCAAACCAACCCTGCCTCTTCACAAAACAGCAACTCACAACGGGATCCCCTACACTCACGAACAGCAAACAACATAGAAAAACCCATTGTGCTTCTTCACAAATGCGACAAAGAGAGAGAGAGAGACGGCGGAAGACGGCAACGGCACTGAGGCGACAATGACAACAACAGCCTACGGTGAGTCTACTGACGGCGGGGTGGCTGTTGACGGGGATGCTGGCGGTCGAGAATTGAAGCAGCGATAAGGGCGGCGGGGTCGAGCAGAACTCTGTTTTGCTTCGGAACAGAGGAGGCAAAACAGCGGGGGTTCAGGGCTTGGACGACGATGACGAGGGGGTGAGGGTTCTGCGGTGGTTGTGAGGTGAACGGAGGGGGTGAAAGTGAGGGATGACGAGGTGGATAGAGGCGACGATGAGGCGGATGGGTTCGAGCAGCAATGGTGGATTCGGTGGATGGCGATGGGTTGGGACGAAGGCGACGGGATAGGGGTGAGAGCGGAGGATGGTGGTGATGACGAGGAGATGCTGGCGGCGGGGCTAGGTGATCAGGGTGGTGGATGGAGAGGCGACGGGAGCTTGGGTAGTTGGGTATTTGAAAAAAAGAAACAGAGATAGGGGGAAGATGGTGAGCGGTGAGATTAGGGAGAGGGAGAGAGAGAGAGAGAGAGTTATAATAAATTATGGTTTTAATAATAGGCTATTTAAATGAGATTTAGAAGTTGGGATTTTGGATTGCTGGTTAATGGGTTTAGGGTACAGATTTAGGCTCCAAAAAGAGATGAATGAATGTAAAGTGAAGAGATGAACACATAGCGGAATATTTGAAACTCAAAATATGAAGATCAAAATTTGCAATGAGCCAAAAATAAAAGAAAAGAGTACGGAATGATCAAAAGGGAATATAGGAACCCAAGAAAAGCAAAATTCTATTATTAAAAGAAATCGGATAAAATAATCAAGAGAAGAAAAACAAAATACAATAAAAATCTAAAATAGAAAAATAGGGGTTACAGCTGTATTGTAGTATTGCGTCAGTTATATGCAAGTGATGTGCCCATAATTTCTCAGATGCAGGTTTGGACTTGGCATGGGCTTGAAGTCACTATGATGAGTTGATTACAAGATTAAAGGATTTTTATTATTGTAGTTTATATTGTATTCATTTAATTCCATTGTGCTGTTGTAAAGAACATGTTGTAAATAAAAAGCTTTAAATTCCTTGTAAATTTGTACGAACTTGAAGTAAAAGATTCTGTATTTGCTACGAATTACCTGTGTTTGGAACTCAGGGTGTTACACCTGCGTAGTTGCCTTCTGTTGATATGGAGATTCCTTCATCTCCAGCCGAACTTCAGGAGGTCGGGGCAGTGGTTCGTCCATCTTCTCCTCCGAAGATGCCCCTCTCACCCAAGTAATAGATTGTATTAAAATTTGTGTATTGATTCCAAATGCGGATCCCCCCCTTATTTTGTCTAATTAGAATGTGTCAGATCTTTAGATCTTTCATATATGCCCATATCTTTTGCATCTTTCTCCGAGCTTTAAGACTTGAATTGTTTTGTTGATCAGATCGTAAGGTATGAGCCTCAGGGGAGTGGGTATCAAGAAGAGGTCTGAATCCTCCGAGGCCAGTTGAGCCAGGCAGAGGATACCATCTTCCGTCTTCGGAATGAAGCGACTGATCGGGAAGGGGCGTTGGACTACCATATTCAATGGTCGCAAGAGGTGGCACAGGAGCTGGCTCGCTTGTAGGCGTATATTCCCGACATTAACTTTTCTCTCGCTCGAACGGAGGGGGAACACACTCTGGCTCGGTCGGAGAGCAGTCCTTAGATTTTGACCTTAAGAGAATGCTCGTGGAGAAGGACATGGAGATATATCGGCTGAGGGTCAATCTCGGAGAGGCGGGCCCGACGTCTACCATTTGGAATTCGTTTTTTAGGCGAGATCCTTACCCAGGGACCTGCTCTGGAATGAGGGCGACTGGGAAGCCCAAAGCGGAGTGGTCGGGTCTTCCATTGTCACTAGTGTCCGGGGGTCTAGGCGTCTGTCCCTCGGGAAACTGATGCCGCAGACATAAGGCCTGATGTTGTCGAGGGAGTTCCTAGGTCAGGCCTTTGCGCCTTGAACTTGTAATATCCTATGTAACCTTGTGAATGTAACCTCAAAATGTACATTTTATATCTTGAAAATACAATTATTTGCTCATATTGTTAAAATTTTAGCGAGTGTGCTGCAACTGCCCAACATAATAAACAGAGGGGCAAGGTACGAGCCAATATGATGAAATTCGCGGGCCAACTTATGAGGGAATTTGTGAAGGCTCAGAATATCATGCCGAGGTGCATGGCGCGAGCCATTTTATGAAGAAATTAGAGAATGACTTGGAGCACTACACCCAGGGTAGAGGTTCGAGGTGCAAGCCTAGTTGCGAAGAAATTTGAGAGTGGCTCGGAGTACGATGTCGAAGGACGGGGCACGAGGTACGAGTCAAGTTGCGAAGAAATTTGCATGTTGTTTGGAGTACCATGCCAAGGGGTCAGGCAAGAGGCGTAGGCCAATTCACAATGAAATTTACAAGTGACCCGGAGCACCATGTCGAGGGCCAAGGGGCGAGGCACGAGCCAGTTTATGAAGAAATTCAGGAGTGACCCGGAGTACTATGCCGAGGAGCGAGGGTCGAACTGTTAGAAAAATTCTAAAAGGTTTTGCACGTGCACCTCACATGCATGTTCACGTGTAGTGTCACATGCTAGGCACTGTAATGAATTTGTGTCCTTTCCCTGTTGAAAATTCTCGAACCACTGGAATCTTCTTGACTTCCTTCGGAATCTTCCTCTTTGCTAGAGCTGCTCCTAACCCCTTGAACATATTTCCTTGAAAGGTCACTTCCGGCCCTCCCGGTTCCTCGCCACTACTTTCTTATCCTTGCATTCAATGGTCGCACTTTAGATTACCATCCAATCTATACCAATAATCACGTAAATAGACCCGCTGCGCCACTCTGATATTCCAACCGTTGTTCCTCAAGCTAGCCCATCCTCCACTAGTACCTGACTAACTGACGTCAAAATGCGGTCATCTTGTACTGATCTCTGCACAGGGTTAGAGAAGACAATGGAATCACCTGAAGAACTTCCTCGAGATTCACCTCTTTAGGATCCTCATCATGATCTTCCTTAGATTCTTCCTCAGAATCCACAAACATTCCTCTTCCTCCTAGTCTTCCATAGAATTTTGGTCTTCCGCCATCCGACAGAAATAGAAAAGGATCAAATATCACAAATGCAGGTTCATACCAACCATAGCATTCATGATAAAAGGAAAACAAACTCACATACAATATCATATGAATGTATATGAAAAGAGTATCATGAATGTAAGTTCAATAACTATAACATTCATGTCTCAAAACTAACTCACACTCATCTAGTGTCCAACTATGTTTCCATTCACTTGCTAGGTTCGTACTACTCATTAAGGTTTGTTCTGAAACCACTATGTAGCACCTCGAGTTCTATACACAAGCAATTCGTGACTCATCCAGAATCTTTACTTTAATTTCGTACAACACAACACAAAAATAACAGGGAATTTTAAATATAAAAAAATATTACATCACTGTCCTTTACATTACACAGCGAACTTTTCACATAATAAATACAATTTAATTCATCAATATATTCTTAATCTTTCATTACCATCCATCACAAACTCGCATCCATGCCACTTGATGACAAGAGCCCTGTAAAACTTACAAACTGTGGGCACGTCAGTTGAACACAGTCGATGCAATCCTACGTGATAGCGATCCACCAAAATTCAACAATCACAGACTTGAAAGCAGAAAAATATAAAAAAGAGTGACTATCCTAAGTATGTCGATATATGCCATAATCCTGAGTCTAATGTATAAACAATCATGCACACGATGCAATCTCTAATGCACACTTATTCGGATTATATGCCACCCATACAACATAGGTCTGAGGACAAGTCCTTAATGTTCTCCTCATTGTATGGTTTAATCCCTCGCCATGCAATCATATAATGGTGTCAAATGTCAAGATTTAGACGTTCCGTGAGTATTGGCTCTCGCCCCGAAAATTTTGGAGGACAATCTCTATCCATAGATAATTCTGAAGACTATTTCACTCACATCTGGGAATTTAGGAGAATACCTCACTCTGTAGGTCATCCTGGAGCTCTCATCACACAAACATCCCATGAGCTTCGCTCATATCCTGGTAATTCTGGATATCAATCCCTAACCGCAGATCATTTTGGAGACTATTTTACTTACATCTCAGAATACTGGGGAATATCTCACACCGTGGTTCATTCTGAAGCCATCATGCTCAAGTTTGCCCTTGATTTTTCATGACTCCTTTCTAGTGCATTACCTAAATTTAGAAGGAAAACAAAACCCCATCTAGAGCTAGTGTAACCCAACTGGACTTAAATTCACAAACTGGAATGCTAGGCCCATCTGGCACATTCCGAAAAATTCACTTTCTTGTCGGCACCATGGTTCCTACTCAGCCTAAACAACTAAAATAACTAGGACGTCTAACTTTCTTTTCGCTTCTAAATTCTTTTACAACAATTACATTTTCAATTGATCGAATTTGAACAAAATATTGTTCTGGTTTCTAAGAAATTTTCTATTTCATTTATTATTCGAAAATTATATTTATGACGGTGTATTTAAATTTTATTTTATATTTCTAAGTGATCACCTATTTATATTATATATTATTACTGTTTGGATTATTTTAATAAGTCTATTAAACTTGAATGTCCATTTTTGACATATATGTGTATATTATTATTATATCTATTTTTACTATTATTGTTATTATCATTATTGTTATTGTTATTATTATTATTACTTTTGATTTCTTATTAAAAACCCATTTCAACTTTTTAATTTCATTTGTAGTCATTTCAAAATAAATTCTATATTGGTTATATTATTTTTCTATTGGATTTTATACCCTTTAACCCATTTGTTTCTTTATACCCATTTGTTTCCTTAACCAACTACCCATTAATATCCAAACCCAATAGCTTTTTACCCAACCCGTACTTGTTTACCCCCCAGTGCAACCTAACCCTAATATCTACTCCACCTTATTTATATCCCCCAACTTCTCATCTTCTCCCTATTACCCATGCAGCCGCCCTTTTGTCTCTCCCTCTCTCCCCGACTACCCTTTGGCCACCTCTCCAACCCCCTGTTCTCGGTGCTCCTTCGTCCCGTCCACTCCCCCTGTGCGGTGCCCTCCTCTTCCCTTGCTCTCTCCTGGTGTCGTGATGCAACAGCAGCCCCGACGCAGCGACTACAGTGCTCACCGCTGCGTTGTGCCGCCCTCCTATGTTGCCAGACTGCAGCCAGACAGAGTGATGTGACACCAGCCCCCTGGTCAACCTCTCCTCTCCGTTCTCCACCCTGCCGACAACCACCCCGTGCTCCTCCTTCTTATCGTGCGACTGTCGACCCCCCATCGCCGGCAGCCTGCAGCACCAGCGCTGCATCCCTGCTCCCCTTCCCGTTGTCCTGTTCCTCCCCGAGCGCCCTGCCCTATCGTGAGCTCTTCAGCGTCTGCAGCGACAGTCCAGCATCGTAGCACCGTTTCATCTCCTCCTGAGCGCAGCCGCTGCGAGCTTCCCTCGTTGCACTCCTGAACCCCCCGTCTCTTCCCCTCTTGCTTGCGCCATCATCGATAGCCAGCCAGCACACTCAGCTCCATCGTCTCCCCTCCCTCTCCCTGTACCCTACAACCCCGATGCTAGTATCCGCTCAGTGATGCACCCCCGTGCATCATTTCCCTCCGGCGACAGACAACGGTAGACAGCAACGATAGTAGCATCAGCAACTATCGCCGCCCCATGCCCCTGTCGCCCTGCAGACACCCATTGTGCCACCCTCCAAGCTCTGTTCGCCCAGTAGTAGGCAACAACAGCAGCAGCACTAGCCCCCTTGGTCCCACCTCCCGTGCTTCTCTTCCGGTGCAGGCGTTGCTGCCCTGTTCACCTTGCACCCCCGTTCATCCCTCGCTCTCTCTTTGTGTGCATGTTTGGGTTCGTTGTGTTCGTGTGCTCATTTTTGTGTTCATGGGTTGTGTGTTGGTACGTGCATTTTGTGTTCGTGGTTCGTGTTCGTTCGTGAGTTTGTTGCCCGGGAATCTGTTCACGTTATTCTCTCTTTATCATCGTTCTCATCGTCATCTCTCAGGTAAGTAACTTGTATTCTTTTCTTTGTGTAATACAAGTACTAAATACCGCCTGTAGTGTAGTTGTGTTTTAGAGATAATTCTTGTCTGAAACCCCTGTTGTATCTTGTCTCTAATGTGTTGATCCGCCCGTAGTTGCCTCATTACACACATGATATGAAATAACCTAGGGATGACCACTTCTTGTTGTCTACATGCGTGTTGTTTGTATGATATTGTGTGCATGATGTGTTTGTTATAGTATAACTTGTTGTAGACTTGTGGAATACCCTATATCATATTGCTTGGACATCTAGTATACCATATTTCATGTTTGGTTATGTTTTGGATGAGTTTTATATGAACTAGTTGATGATATTTTCTGTTTTGCCAATTCTCCGTTTTTGTTTAGTATTTTAGACCCTATTAAGGTCTGTATATGAAAATTATTTGTGAATATGAATTATAAAGAATTCTATCTACTTTCCAGATTTTCTGACATACTCAGTTTCGATTTGTGAGTTTCAAGTTATGACTATTTTACTACAAATGTGTTTAAAATTCCAGATCGAGATTTTATCTAAATTCAGTATAGTAAATTATTTTTCTACTGATGTTAACGATAATTTTTTGATCCAATATTTTTCTGATTGCAACTAGACTTGATTGGGATTAATCCCTAATTTTTTGGATTTAATTAATGACTTTTACAAACTATTCTGTTCCTACAAACAACTACTATACTTGCAAAATTTTCCTACTATTCAGTAAAGATAATTAATTTCGACCTGTGGCTATTTGCTTTCTCTAAAAACTTTGTGAATATGAATTATAGCCTACTGTATCTATTTTGTCACCCTTTTGACGAATCTAGATTTCGATTTATATTTTGTGAGATATTGCTGTTTTGGTACTACAGTGTTTGTGATTCAGATTACAAAACTGCTGCACCTTGTTGCTTTCTGATTTTACTTGACTATTCTATCTATGTTGGAAAATTATGAAACTTTATTTTTTTTTGCTACACATACTAGGAGTACCCTAGATTTTTCTTGGATTTAATTATTAAGTTTTCATGCTATTTTCCTGATTTTGAATACAAGCTTCTGATTTCTGGCTGAACACGTTTTCTGGATTCAAATCTGTTTTGAGTTATGTTTTTGTGAAATACCATATGACTTATATATATTTGTTAGATTCGTCCAGGAGTCTATTTTCCAGATTCTTTGACGGATCTAGGTTTGCATGTTTGTAGCAACAGGAATTTCAGATTTAGTGCAGTACTGTCTTACTATCCTGAACTAGAATTTTCATCGTTCTATCCTTTTATGTGTTGTCTATCATCTGTACATGTTTATCTTTCAACCTAAACATGTTACTTGTTCATGCCATGTTATTCTTTCCCTATTTGTGACACATACTTTCTTATCTGATAATAATAATAAAATAAGCAAGCCGGGGTTAAGGAAAATATCTAGTACTGGATAATATAGAAATATGTACTTAAAAGGGGGCCCGTGTTTTCCATGCTGATGAACTGTTATGTGGTACGATACTGTTATACTGATTACCTGACTAAACACTTCCTTATAGGAAGGTGTACTCGGAAGAGAACCCGTAGGTTCTTATTGTCTGATTACTTTTTGATTAGTGTCTGATATACTATCTAATTACTGATACCTTAGTACATGACCCTATATGATCCCCTACAAAATCTAAAATGTAATTTGTTTGTATGTAGCAATCATGTGGTAAAAGGATGGATGCATGAAGTGCTACCTAGAGAGTAATAAACACAAGAACTGTAACAATATGACATCGGTTATCTGACACTGTTATCTGTTTACCTGTCTGACTGTTATCTGATACTGTTACCTGTTTACCTGTCTGACTGTTATCTGACACTGTTATCTGTATACCTGTTTGCATACTATTTGACACTTGACACATGTTACTTGTACCTATTAGTATACCATGCTACTTGATTTTGTTTTTCCTAATTCATGTTAGATATTCTATTCAGTTGATACGCTTATTCTATGCTATGTTTGTTTCCGCTATTACTCTGCATCTGTTTATTTATTCCCTGTACTTGTATCCTGCACTACAAGTAGCCCGTAACTTGCATTGACGAGAGTTTGTTTTCTTTTTCTTCTTCCAACAATTTATTAAATTGCAGATCAGGGTGATCAACTGTCAGATGGTGTATGTGATCTAATATATTAGTTTCTGGAGTTTTTGCTATTATTAGTTCATGTTGCTTATTTGAACAATTGTATTTGATACTTGGATTTATTTGTATTTGGGCAATGTGACCTAGGATTATTAACTTATTCAGATCTAATTTATTTGAGATTACTATATTTTGTTTCAAGTAAATTCTATTGGTATTGGTTCATATATGCATGCGTGGTTGATTCTCTTGCTTCCAACTCTGATTATTCTTGTAAAATATTGTAAAGATCCTGACAACATATGGATGATGAAAATTATTCGCTGGGCTTAATTACATATCCATATTCCGTATTCTCTTTTGGGGAAGCAGGGCATGACATCAATCATATACGTGTAGTGAGCTAATCTTCGACTAGTTCTTAATTCAATTAGTTTACTATTTCTTAACTCGATCCACGTCTGAAGTTAATTAGCCATCGAATCTGTAAAATCTGAAATTCAATCATCTTTTAAAGATTCTAACATTTATTAATCCCCAACCAAAATCCCTATCCGATTAAACTACATATCGATTTTAATCAACTAACCAATTTTAACTAATCTACGACCAATTAAATCCAACTAAAACCCCTTTCATGATCGAATCAAGTGCAGACTTGATCAATCAAATCAAAACCTTAACCCTCCAAATTGCCCTAACCCGGAAATCCCCAATTCCAGATTCGTTAACTACTTGACAGACCCGGTAAGCATTTTACTTAATACCTATTTAACAAATTTGATTTAACTACAACAAGATCCTAATTAAATAAACAAATCTTAATAAATCAACCCCAGTCGTGAATTAATCTATCTAATCCGAACCCCCAACATTATGAAACCCGAATCATAATTCTTCACAAATAGACCCGTTAAGGGGAAAACTACCCGTTAAGCTTTGGCATACCCATTAAAGGAAATATGGTTTCAAAAATCTAGATTAAAATCCGAATTAAATTAGGTTTTTCCAACCATAATTCAAACCATGATGTTACATCAGTTTCTAATTAAAATCAGCAAAAGAACACATCGTTTAACATCCAACTAGAACCTTAGCATGCTACTACAATATACGTGACATAATTAACAAATAATTCAATTTAACCTCTAGCATACTACTACAATTGAAATAATCAGCAAACAATTTGATTTAGATCCCTAGCAAGCTGCTACAAATGAAATAATCAACCAATAATTTAATCTTGATCTCCAGCATATGACTACAAATGAAATAATCAAAAAATAATTTAATCTAGATCTCTAGCATGCTACTATAAATGAAATAATCAACCAACAAATTTATCTAGATCTCTAGCATATGACTACAACATAAATGAAATATGATGGAACACCCACCTCAAGATTTTGATTCTTGAATGACCACTTCAAATTAGCCTTCTCTTCCAAGATTAGAGCCTCCAAGAATCTCCACCACACAAAATAATTCAAAATTAAAGAAGCTCTCAGCCTCTCTTTCTTTTTGTTTTTGGTCGGCCAAGATCCCCATTTAGTGGTGAGGTTTTCAATTCATTCAATCACAATAATTAGGAAAATGAGGGTTACTTAACTAGAGGTAATTTCCAATAATCATTTCTTCAACTATTCACCCTTAATTGTCTTATTTCAAATTGTTTCCAAATAATACAAACCAGTTAAATCTACACGCACATTCTCCTCACTCACCCATGTGTTGGCCGTCTAAGTCCCAGTCCAACTCTTTTTGGGCTTGGGCTTAATTTGGATTGGGCTCAAAATCTCAAAAAAGAAAATAATCCTTTATGTAATGAACTCATATTTTAAACATAGCACAAAACATTATTTTAAAAATAACAAAATAAAATAAATGAAAATAAATAAATAATTAGATGATAATAGATGAATTTTACAATTTAAATTTTCATATTTTCATGCATGTTCGTTGCACGTGTCACAGTGGGCAAAATATTTTTGTCGGGTGTTACAATACTCCCTCCTTCGAATAGTTCTATCCTCAATACTAAACTTAGCAAGGGGTAACAACAAAAATACAAAGTTAAACGAATAGTTCAGGAAAGTCATCATTCATTCGGTCTTCGGATTCCCAATGAGCTTCTTCGACCAAATGATTCCTCCATAATACTTTGACCATAGGTATAACTTTGTTCCTCAACACTTCCTCCCATCGATACAAATCTCCATCGGCTGCTCCTTATAGCTCAAATTCTGTTGCAAACCTTTTGGTACCTCAGGTAATTGATGATTCTGATCTGGCACATATTTTCTTAGCATAGATACATGAAAGACATTATGTCCCTGTGCTAACTCTTCGGGTAACTCCAATCTATTCACCGTCTTTTCAATCCTCTTCAGTATCTTGTACGGCTCTATATATTTTGGAGCTAGTTTCCTTCCCTTTCCAAACTTGATTACACCCTTAGTCAGAGTTCAAACTCCAAGTCTCTTCTCCGAACATCTACGCAGCCCTTCTACCTTCTCTGAGTCTCGACTAATCTCTTCTGAATTAACTCAATCTTCTCCAAAGTCTGTTGTACTATCACTGGCCCATACATCTGCCTTTCCCTTACCTCGAACCAATAAACGGGTGTGTTCTGCATTTCCACCCATACAATGTGCTTCATATGGTGTCAAGCCAATACTAGCCTGGTAAGTGTTATTATATGTGAACTCTACCAGCGCTAAGTACCTCTTCCAACTGCCTCCGAAGTCCATAACACAATATCTCAACTTTTCTTCAAGTAACTTTTTGTTTTAATTGTTGTCTTTTGCTTTTTCAAAATAGGGTTTGATTTTTGTTGTAAATTGTTTAAATGTGAGTTGGTGTAAATAATCTAGGATTTAATTTCAGAATTTATTTATTGGTAACTTTCAGATTAGAATATTATTTAAAATTTTGATTAGAGTTAGTTTTAACAAAATTGGAAGTTTGAGAATCATATTATAACTAGGGTTTTGGAATTTTAATTATAGAAAGTGTACATTTGTGTAGAGATCTAAATAATTGAATCAATTCAAACTAGTTGATTAACTTATAATAATTTCCATAATTGTTAATAGCGGAGTCAAAACAAATGTAAATAAGAATGAATCGATTTATGATTACATTAAGAGTTAGGGTTAACTTAGAGAACCCTAGAGTAAAATGTGGATATGTTCTAGTTGTGTGGGTTCTGGAGGCTGAGTAAGACCCAGGATACTGACAAGGATGTGAATGTTAGGAATGTGGCAGATGGAGCTAGAAATTCCAGTTGGTTGAGTTAAGTTCCGTTGGGTTACGATGGCTCTAGGGTGAGTTTGATTTCTTTGAAAACTAAGAATAGGGAATAGGAAGGAGTTGGGATGAAAGCTTGAGCAAACATGAATAAAGGGCTCTATATGGTCGGGCGGTGGATTCCATGGATTGTGATTACCTAGTGGAGCAAGACGGGTCTCAATTATTTTCTGGATTATGAGTAGTCAGATGGAAGGGAGATGGAGCTCTAGTATGTCCGGGCCAAGGTGACGCTTACTAGGTATTAGCACGATGAAGGTTCTAGAAAGTCAGCTGTTGATTCCGGGACTAGAGCCTATAATCATGGGATGTCTAAATCTTGATGTTTGTCACCGTTGTAGGATTGCATGGCGTGAGATTAAACCTTACAAACTGGAGAGTGATTAGGGCTTGCCCTTATACCTGTATTGTATGGGCGGCATATAATCTGAACAAGTGTGCATTAGAAAAGCATCGAGTACATGGTTGTTTGTGCATTAGTCACTAGGGTCATGGCATACACTGACATATTTAGAATAGTCATTCGTTTCATATTCCTTTGCATTCAAGCTTGTGTTTGTGAAGTTTTAGGGGATCGCTATTATAATTAGCTTTGCGTCAGCTGTATTCAACTGATGTGCCCAAAGTTCTCAAGTTTTGCAGGACACTGGTCAGCGAGTGGCATGGGCGTGAGCTTGTGACAGGAGATATTGCAAGATTGGAGATTCATGATGATATGAGTTATAATTTATGTGTAAATTCTGTTGTTTATATGTAAAGAACATTTATGTAATGAAGAAGTTTTAAAATTTTCTTGTATTTTTGTATTATGTTGTACAAAATTGAAGAAAATATTCTGAATGAGTCACAAATTGCATGTGTATGAGATTCAGGGCGCTATATAGTGGTACGACAACGAACTTCAATTAGTAGTACAAACATAATATGGGAATGAAAAATAGTTTGGACATTAGATGAGTGAGTTAGTTTTGGGTCACAAATGCTATGGTTGGTTTGAACGTGTATTTGTGATATTTTTCCTTTTCTCTTTTTGTGGGATGGGGGAAGGAAAGCATCCTATGGAAGACTTGGAGGGACAGAAACTTCTGTGGATTCTGAAGAAGAATCTAAGAAAGATCTTGAGGAGGATCCTGAAGAGGTGAATCTCGAGGGAGTTCTTCATACGATTCCTCTATTATTTCTCTAACCATGGGCAGAGGTCAACACAAAATGTCCTCATTTCAATGTCCGTTGATCAAGTATTCCAGTGTAGGATGAGCTAGCTTGAGGAACAACGATTGGAAGATCAGAGTGGCACAGCAGAAGCATGGAATATGTTATAAGAGAAAGGGAAGTCCAAATGACATCACGAACAACTACAGCAGGAAGGGGTCGAGTTGCAAACAGAGTTAAGAACAGCACGGAGAAACCATCTTATTGACTAATAATGTAATTCTTTATGTAACAGGACATCTATTAATAAATGGAGTAAGGCTCAAATTTTATTTGATACTGGACCTTCACATATATTTTTGTCTCCCAGATTTGCAAGGAAGTTAGGTAATGAGCCAAAGATTTTCCCCAGCAGGGTTTTGGTAGTAGCAATGTTTACAGGAGAGACGTTGACTACTGATTGATATTACGCTGGTTGTGATATCGAGATTGGAGGAAGAATTTTGGAGATTGACCTTATAAAGCTGGAAGTGTTGGGAGTTGATGTGATCATTAGTATAGATTGGATGGCAATCTATAATGCAAGTATCGAATGCAAGAGCAAGGAATTAGTGGTGAAGGCACCGAGAGGACTCGTAGTGACATTCCAAGGGAGGAAGGAATGCAAGGGGGTAGTAGCGACTTTATCGAAGCAGATGATTCCTGCAGAAGTTAAGGTAATTTCAGTGGTACGATACTTTCCAGTAGTATTTTTGGATAACCTAGCAGGATTACCACCTTATCAAGATGTATAGTTCAACATCAACATTCAACCAGGAAGTGCACCGATATCCAAGGTACCTTACAGGATGGCACCAGTGGAATAAGATGAAGTGAAGAAGTAGATTAAGGAATTGTTGCACAAGGGTTTCATTAGACCCAGCACTTCACCATGGGAAGTGCCAGTGTAGCTAGGGAAGAAGAAGGACAGATAAATGAGGATGTGTATTGATTGTCGTGAGCTGAACAAGGTGACTATTCATAACAAGTATCCAATTCCCCAAATCGATGACATGTTCGGCTTCAAGGAGCGGCAATTTTCTCGAAGATTGATCTATGGTCAGTGTATCACCAAGTTTGTGCTAAGGATGAAGATGTGCACACGACAACTTTCTGAATTCGGCATGGGCACTATGAGTTTTTAGTCATGCAGTTTGGAGTAACCCATGCACCAGCAATATTTATGGACATGATGAATAGAATTCTATAGACATTCATTAATTTTTTGTTGTGGTGTTCATCGATGACATCCTTGTCTATTCGAAGTCAGAAGATGATCATACCAAACACTTAGCAGAAGTGTTGATGAAGCTGCGAGAGCAGAAGTTGTATGCCAAGTTATCCAAGTGTGAATTGTGGAAGTCTAAAGTTGTATTTTTTGGTCATGTCCTTTCTAAGAAGGGAGTAGCCACTGATCGTAGCCACTGATCCATAGAAGATTGAGGAAGTGAAAGGGTTGCCACGACCCACGACTGTGAAGGAAATCAGGAGCTTCTTGCGGTTGAAAGGATACTGTCGGTGGTTTATTCAGAGGTGCACACAGATAGCAATTCCGTTAACAGGATTAACAAAGAAGAATGTGGGTTTCAATTGGACTGATCAGTGTGAAGCAAGCTTACAAGAATTGAAGGTTGACAACATCACCAATAATTGTTCTTCCATAAGCAGGAAATGTTTATGATATCTACAGTGATGCTTTGCATCGAGGTTTGGGTTGCGTGCTGATGTAGGAGGGAAGGGTAATAGCATATGATTCCAGAAAATTACGATTGCATGAGAAAAATTACCTAACTCATGACTTGGAGTTGGCAGCAATCATATTTGCATTGTAGCAGTGGAGGAATTATTTATTTGGAGAAAAACTCAATATGTACACTGACCACAAGAGTTTGAAGTACATCTACCAGCATAAGAATTTGAATCTTAGCAGAGAAGGTGGTTGGAGGTATTGGAAGACATTCGTTCGAAAATCAAGTATCACCCGGGGAAGGAAAATGTAGTGGCGAGTGGGCTCAGTCAGAAGAGCAGCTTGTCATGTTTGATTATAACCCATATGGAGCTAGTAGAAGAACTAGATCGAACTGGAATCGAAGTGGTAATGGGAGAACATCAGCATGGATTTGATTACAGGTCTGCCGAAGGGAAATGACTCGATATGGGTAATATTGGATTGATTGACCAAATCGGATCATTTCCTAGCGATGCAGATCACTTGGTCACCAGAGAAATTGGCAGAATTGTATATCGAGGAGGTGGTGAGGTTGCACGAAGAACTTATATCAATTGTTTCGGATTGAGATGCAAGATTTACTTTGCATTTTTGGGAGAGTCTTCAGGCAACTATGGGGACCAAGACTGATTTCAATACTGCTTTTCATCCTCAACCAGATGAGCAGACTGAAAGAGTAAATAGAGTACTTGAAGACATGTTGAGATCTTGTGTGATGGACTTTGGAGGAAGCTGGGAAAAGTACTTGGCGCTAGTAGAATTTGCATACAACAATAGCTTTCGGGCTAGTATTAGCATGGCACCATATGAGGCATTGTATGGGTGGAAGTGTAGAATGCCCATTTGTTGGTACGAAGTATGGAAAAGGTAGATTTATCGGCAGGAGATTGTACAACAAACTTCATAGAAGTTCGATTAATCTAGAAGAGATTCATCGAAGCACAGAGAAGGCAGAAGAGCTAAGAAAATATCCGGAGAAGGTTCTTGGAATTTAAAGAAGAAGATTCTGTTTTCCCGAAGGTGTCCCCGATGAAGGGCATGATTAGGTTTGGAAGAGGAAGGAAACTAGATCCAAAGTATGTGGGTTCGTGTAAGATACTGAAAAGAATCAGGAAGGCAGCGTATAGACGAGTTACCAGAGGAGTTAGCCCAAGTATATAATGTCTTTCACGTATCTATGTTCAGGAAGTATATGCCAAATCAGAATCATCAATTGTCTGAGGTACCGGAAGGTTTACAACTGAATTTGAGCTACAAGGAACGGAGATTTTGGATCGACGGACAAAGTGTTGAGGAACAAGGTTATACCTATGATCAAGGTATAATAGAGGAATCATTTGGTCGAAGAAGCAACTTAGGAATCTAAGGACTAAATGAAGAACGACTTCCCCGAACTGTTTGTATAATTCTGTACTTTGTTGTTTCCCCTTTCTAAGTATAGTTCTGGGGACAAAACTATTCTAAGAGAGTGTTGTAACACCCGACAAAAATATTCTGCCTACTGTGGAACGTGCAAGAAATGTAGAAATTCCAACTGTAAAATTGATCTAACATCATTTCATTATTTATTTATTAACCTTTAATTTACTTTATTATTTTGTAATAAACTTTTATCTTGGGCTATTATTATTATTATTATTATATAATTTATGAATAAAGGAATATTTTTGGAGCCTATGAAATGAGCACAACCCAAACCAAGCCCAACTCATGAGTTGGACTCATTTTGGCTGGCTAGCCCTATGGGGAAATAGGAGGGTTTGTTATTTTTGAATTTAATTAGTATTTAGAAGGTTTTTGAATGAGGGAGTATTTTGGGGAAAGTTATGGAAAATTAAATCAATTGATTATGAGGTTAATGGTGATTGAAAAACCCCACCACCACCTTCCTTGGTCGACCAAACTTAAGAGAAGAGAGAGAGAGAGAGAGAGTTTTGTTCTTTGGTGATTCCTTGTGTGATTTTTGGAGCATACTGTGAAGATTCAAATTTGTTCTACAATCAAAGGTGGGCATTCCTTTCCACTTTATGCATGATTGTTCATGATCTAGATTTATTTGTTTATTTATTTGATGATTATTACATGATTCTTCATAGATCTAGATTTATTTATTTGATGAATACTGTATGATTGTTCATAGACCAAGATTTATTTGATGAATAATGCATGTTATCTTCATAGATTTAGATTTATTTACTTGATGAACATTGCATGTTGTAGTCATATAGATCTAGAGTTATTGTTCCATGAATATGCATGTTGTGTTCATAAACCTAGATTTATTTATTTGATGAATATTGCATGTTATAATCACAGATCTAAATTTATTCGTATGATGATTTCATGTTGTGATTATAGATCTAGATTTATTTATATAATGATGATTGCATGTTGTAATCATTGATCTAGGTTTATTTGTAACATGAGTTTATGTGGTAATTATAAATCTAGATTTACTTATATGATGATTGCTTGTTGCATTCATAGATCTAAAATTATTTGTTGATAATTATTCCATGTTGTAGTCATAGATTTAGACCATTCGTGTGATGTTGTAGTTATAGATCTAATCTACTCATGTTGATTAATTCATGTTGTAGTTATAGATTTAATGTATTCGTGTGCGGATTATCGTATGTAATAGTCACACTTTATAGAACTAATGTTGAGTAATTTATTCGTAGTAGCATGCTAGGATAAATTAAACTAAATGAACTATTTCTTTTACAGAATTTTTATTAAGAATCAAATATTAATTAGGATCTAAGTTAAAATTGTAGAAACCCAAATGTTAACTGGTTTGCTAAGATCGGGTTGGATACGGGTCTGATCCAGAGCAGAGAGGGTCTGGAATTTGCTTTCGGGTTAACTTGTTTTTCAGAAGCAAGGTTGACAATCAAGAGCCTGGCAGGCTTGGTTCTCGTATGTGGATTGTGTGTTGAGAGGTTGCTAATTCTAGTCTCAAAGGGATCGGGTTATTTGTTTTAATTGTTTTATTTTGCTTTTTCAAATTAGGGTTTGATTTTTGTAGGAAATTGTTTAAATGGGAGTTGGTGTAAATAAACTAGGATTGTATTTCAGAATTTATTTATTGGTAACTTTCATATTAGAAGATTGATTAAATTTTTTATTAGAGTTTGTTTAACTAAATTAGAAGTTTTGGAATCTTATTATAACTAGGGTTTTGGAATTTTAATTACAGAAAGAGGACATTCGTGTAGAGATTTAAATAATTGAATCAATTCAGACGAGTTGATTAACTAGAATAATTTCCATAATTGCTAATGGCGGAGTCAAAATAAATATAGAAATAATGTAAACTCTTTGATAAAAGAGATTCGAGTTATATGATAATTGTTATTTTGGAGAACGAATAAAAGACAGATTGAAGATAAGAAGGAATTGGATTATGATTATTTTAAGAGTTAGAGTTAACTTAGAGAACCCTATAATAAAATGTGGGTTGTTCTAGTTGTGTGGATTTTAGTGGCTGAGCTCTCCCAGGATACCAGCAAGGATGTGAATGTTGGGAATGAGCCAAATGGGGCTAGAAATTCCAGTTGGTTGAGTTAAGTCCGGTTCAGTTACTGTGGCTCTAGGGTGAGTTTTGTATCTCTGAAACTAAGGACAAACACTAAGAAGGAGTTGTGATGAAGCTTGAGCAAACATGAGTAAGGGGGCTCTATATGGTTAGGCGGTGGATTTCGTGGACTTTAGTTACAATTGAGCGGTGAATTTCGTGGATTGTGAATGCCTTATGGAGCAAGATGGGTCTCAATCATTTTCGAGACTATGAGTGACTGGGCAGTATATTTGCAGATTATGCATAGTCGGACAAAAGGGAGACGAAGCTCAAGTATGTCCGGGAAAGAGTGACGCTTACGAGGTATTCGCATGATGAGGGTTCTGGAAAGTAGGCAGTGAATTCCGGGACTAATGCCTACTGGTGGAATGTCTAAATCTTGATGTTTTTCACCGTTGTTGTAGCACCCCAAATTTCATAATAGAAATACGAGACACAAATCTAGAATCTTTACTTCAATGTAAAACAAACACAACACCAAAATAGAGGTAAATTTAAAAGTTTTCTTTACAACAGTCCTTATTACAATGCATAGCGAAAATTTAAACACATTTTTATACAACTCATTTCAACAACTGAAATTTAATCTTCTCTTAGTCCAAGCTTTAACTCCTGCTAAGCTACTCACTTGTAAATCCTACAGAACTGACAAAAACTGTGGACACGTCAGTTGAATGCAGCTAACGCAATGCTGACAAAAGCAGCGACTCTCCAAAGTCTTACAACCACACACTTGTTGCACAAATAAAATGATAGCAAAAGAATCATAAATTAACAATAAATACTGAAATTGCAAGAATAAAATATGCGACGGGAAAACATCGAAATGCACAAGACAAGATTCAAGGAAAAACACAAGTGCCTACGATGCTTACTAATGCATGCTTGTTCAGATTCTATGCCGCCCATACAACATAGGTCCGAGGACAAGCCCTTAGCATTCACCACATTTTGGGGTTCGATCCCATGCTATGCAACCTACAACCATGACTACTACGAGATTTAGACAAGTTACAAGTATTGGTTCTCGCTCCAGAATACTGGAGGGCAGACTCTATCCACGGAACATCTTGGCGGCCTTTCCCTTTCGTCCGAGAACTCTTTTAGAGAATACCTCACTTTGCAGGTCATCCTGGAACCCTCATTGCAGAAATGTCCCATGAGCATCGCTCTCGTACCAGAATACTGGAGATAATCCCGCTACGCAGATCATCCTGTGGCCTCTCATACCCTCGTCTCAGGATACTGGGGATCTATCTCGCTCCACGGATCATTCTGGAGATACATACTCACGTTTGCTCTTGTTTCATCATATCACCATCTAGTGTCTGTCCTTATGTGTAAATAGGAATAGCCTGAGCCACTTAGAGCTAGCTCCACCCTACCGGACTTAAATCTACAAAACTAGGAACACTAGCCCTCCCTGGCTAATTCCTATAATGAAATAATTCACTAACGGTAATCCTGGGTCCTGCTCAGCCTCTAATGCTCACAACACAAAATCCTCAACAATCTTTCCAGGGTTTTCACAATAACCCTAAATTTCAATACGAACCACCACTTGGTTCATCATCGAAACATTCATTCCTTTATTCATATATGGAAAAACAACCTTTCCATAAGTTCTCAAACATAATTTCAAAGTCTCATTTAAGATCATCTCATATCAAACATAATACTTCATTCATCCATAATCACTCTATCATATCTCATTCCTCATTTAATAAATAATTCACTTCCATAAAGACCTCTTCGTCTATAGAAACAAAACAAATTTTCCAAACATGTTCATTTCCCATTTAAAATACTCTTTCCCATATTTGAAAACATAATCAAATTTCTGGAATATTTATCAATTTTCAAACTGAAAAAACAATTTTTCACTTCTAGGATTTATCCCAAAAATCTGAAATTTCATAGTTTCAAAATCTCAAATTCACACATCTTTGAAGCTGAAAATAACTCTTTAAAATTTTGAAATAGTTATCCTCCTTCAAAATTTTATCCCCAAAATTATAGTTTTATACATTCGAAATCACAACTCATACTTGCTGAAACTGAAAACTATTTCTCTTTAAATCTGAAATTTATGTGTTCTTATCCTTAAGAATAGTCCATTAAAAAATGAATATTTAATTTTGAAAATTTGAGTTTATATTTACTCCATAAACATAGATCATGTCACAAAATTTATAATCCATTCACACAAAAGTTGAAGCTCTAAATCATCAATAAACTGAAACTAGATTTTTGTAAAAATCTGAAACTTGCAACTTCAAAACATGATAAAAAAATCACTTAAAAATTCACATTCTTGCCAAATATAATCATATACATACATACCCATATCCACTCTAGGGTTTGCAACCCTAGTGCATCATCAAAACGCCCTCACACACACACCAAACCCGACCCATCAAGCTAGGCAGAAAACCTTCCAAAACAGCAGCCTGGGGTTGCACAGTGCTCGGGTTTGCACTGTGCAAACCCGATTACTGTTCAACCCTGAAACCCCAACCCTCAATTGGTATTTTTGGTAGTTCTTGACATTTATACAATCTATATTCAACCCCAAACAACTCGATAACGAAATATATAAATTTTTACTCATTTAAACATCAACTAGTTTCCAAAGTTTCATCTTTATACATCACAACATAGATCTAAAATCACACAAAAAGATCTAATATCTGCAACAATATAGGGTTTGTTAAATCAATTTCCATAAATAAAAACATAATCTTTCATTCACAATGATATTCATTACTCAATAACAAACCAAACAAGATCATCAGGCATTCAAGAATTAATTTTTATTTCATATTATCAATCGAACTTCATCTAACAATCAACCTCTACAATATCTTATAACAAACATCAGATTCATGCTAGATCACAATCATAGATTAATAAAAATCAATCCTAGCATGGTACTACAACATTCATGAAGAAAATAAACATACAAGAGAGTTAGAGACGCCCACCTTTTTGTAGAATGAATCACAAAGGCAAGAAAGCCCTTCTCCTCCTTAAGAAGTTGATCTCCTCTCTTGAAGCCACCAAAAGTCACCTAGAAAAGAAAAGAAATCTACTGGCCAAAATTTTCTACTGCCCATATATAGGGTCGGGCTCAGAATTAGGGTTTCTTGAGGGAGTTTTGCAATAAAGTCCCTCTACAAACCTAAATTGCTTTATTCAATTATTTGCTCAATCTTTCCAAATATAATTCAATCAAATATGGATAAATATCCATCCAAGAATATCTCTACTGAAAACCGGCCCCCCAAATGCAACTAATCAACTTTTGAATTCAAATTTTACCTCCAAATGATTTTTTTAACAAAAAAGTTCCCTTCATTCAAAATATTTACAAAAGCAGCTTCTCTTATTCAGAAAAATCTTGAAAATTCAAATATATCCAATTATATTATTACTTAGCACGTGCAATACGACGATTTATTTAGCAACTCAAAATTTCAAAACATTCTTTTCAAAAATATTTTTACGTGTTTTGCACGTGCAAAACGATGATTTCACAGAAACTCAAAATAGTTAAATAAATTCATTTAAAAAGTATTTATTAATTCAAAATATTATGTTAAAAAATTATAGGGCATTACAGTGGTAGGATTGCATGGCATAGGATTAAACCCTACAAGGAGGAGAATGCTAAGTGCTTGCCCTCGGACCTATGTTGTATGGGCGGCATATAATCCGAACAAGTGTGCATTAGAAGAGCATCGTATGCATGGTTGTTTGAGCATTAATCACTAGGGTCATGGCATACACTGACATATTTAGGATAGTCACACTTTAAATATTCCTTTGCATTCAAGCTTGTGTTTGTGAAGTTTTGGGGGATTGGTATTTTAATTAGCTTTGCGTTGGTTGTATTCAACTGACCTGCTCACAATTCTCAAGTGTTGTAGGACTGGTCAGCGACTAGCATGGGCACGAGCTTGTGAAGGGAGATATTACAAGATTGGGGATTCATGATAATATGAGTTGTAGTTTGTGTAAATTCCGTTGTGTATATGTAAAGGACACTGATGTAATGAAAATGTTTTAAGATTTTCCTGTATTTTTGTATTATGTTGTATGAAATTGAAGTAAAGTTTCTGGATGAGTCACAAATTGCATGTGTATGGGATTCGGAGCGCTACAGGCTCCCTGGGACCTACTCAGCCTCTAGACTCAAATAACTAGAACGTCGTACCCAACCCCCCACCCCTAGGGTTATCTATGAGCACCCTAAAATAACTCAAAAGAACCTACTAGCCTCTCACAGGTCTTGTTCTATTCATCATTATCAACTTACATTTTCCACATTAACTCTATCAGTCATACACGTCTCGTGAGCCAATCTTCAACTAGTTCTTAATTCAATTAGTTTATTATTTCTTAACTTGATCCATGATCTGAAGTTAATTAGCCCTCAAATCTGATTTTTAAAAATCTCCAATAAGATATGGAATTCTAACACTTATTAATCCCCAATCAAAATCCCAATCCGATTAAACTACATCTCAATTTTAATCTACTACAACTTGATCACCTAACCAATTTTAACTAATCTATAGCCAATTAAATCCAATAAAAACCCCTTTCATGATCAAATCAAGTGCTGACTTGATCAGTCGAATCAAAACCCGAACCCTCCAAATTGGCCAGACACCGAAATCCCTAATTCCACACCACTTAACAACTTGACAGACCCAGTAATCATTTTACTTTATACCAGTTTAACAATTTGATTTAACTCCAACAAGATCCTAATTAAATCAATATATCTCCATAAAAGTCAACCCTAGTCTTAACTTAATCTATCTAATCTGAACCCCCAATGTTATCAGACCAGAAACATAATTTCTTTCCAAACCAAACCATTAAGGGGAAAACTGACCCATTAAGCAATGGCAGACCCGTTAAGGGAAATCGGGTTTCAAAACCTAGATTAAAATCCGAACTAAATTAGGGTTTTAAATCACAATTCAAACCATGATCTTACATAAATTTCTAATTAAAATCAGCAAAAGAACACATCGTTTAACATCCCACTAGAACCCCAGCATGCTAGTACAACATATGTGACATAATCAACGAAAAATTCAATTTAGATCTGTAGAATATTACTACCATTGAAATAATCAACAAACAATTTTATTTAGATCCCTAACATGCTACTACAAATAAAATAATATAGCAATAATTTAATATGGATCTCTAGCGTTTGACTACAAATAAAATAATCAACAAATAATTTAATCTAGATCTCTAGCATATGACTACAAATGAGATAATCAACAAATAATTTAATCTAGATCTCCAGCATGTATAAATTATATAATCAACCAACAAATTGATCTAGATCTCTAGCATATGACTACAACATACATGAAATATGATAGAACACCCACCTCATGATTTTGATTGTTGAACGACTACTTCAAACTAGTCTTCTCCTCCAAGGTTAGAGCCTCCAAGAATCTCCACCACCAAAATAAGTCAAAATGAAAGAAGCTCTCACCCTCTCTTTCTTTTTGTTTTTGGCAGGCCAAGATCCCCGTTTAGGGGTGAGATTTCAATTCATTCAATCACAATAACTAGGGAAATGGGGTGTCATGCCTCGCTTCTCAAAAATACGGAATACGAGTACGTAACTTTGACCTAGCGAATGACTAACATCACCCATAAGCTGTTTATTCGATTAACCCAACAATATAATCAATACAGAACAAATGTGCAGGCAATAATGATAATCTCATGAACAAAAGTACTTGGAATGAAGTAATAAAAATATTCAATACAATAATAATAATCCAACGTCTGGAAACAATAATAAAATCCGGGACATCAGCCCAAAACAAAAATAATCCAATCCAAAATAATAACAAGTCTCAATACACTAAGTTTATTAAAGCAATAAGCAATTAGAAGGCAGTAGTCTTCAGAATGTTTGTTCTCCAATTCTAGCAGGCAATTCTACTTGATTAGCTATATACACTTCATCTAAAAAGAGGAGAAAAATTATCCTTAGAGCAAGTCATGGACAGCAAGTAGAGAAAGCAGGGAACAATGGAATAACGGTATAACAATGAATCAATGGATCAATAGGAATCCATAACATGACACGAAAGTAATAATCAATAACATGGTAATCAATGCAACGATGTAACAATGATTCAATATTCAGTAACGGTAATCAATGGTTAACATCAATAACACTTAGACAATATTGGATACAAATAGGAACAATGATGAACAATATACAATGTCGGAGATGTGTCAATCGTTATGTCTATTAATCATTTTAATCCTAACTAATGCATGTACAACAGCATCCGATACTACAGGTTCGATGAATACAATCAATTTCATTTAGACTTAAGTGATAGATTCTATAGTTCATGTATTTGGTATGATGACGATAACGGTAATAACACGGGTCATGTGTAATTTCTTACATAATGACGATAACGGTAATAACACGGACCATGTGTAATTTCTTACACGATGACGATAACGGTAATAATCACGGGCCATCATTCGAGTACAGTTCCTATATCATCAACTACTCTAGTTAATTCCTTAAACCCCGACTTATTAATTATTTTATCAATGCAATAATACAACATGCAATTAATTGACAATTCAGTGAACGATAGTATCAATAGGGGAATAATAGGTGGGTAACATGAAATAGGACAATTAATACGATGACAGTAACTCATTGGGGATGTGCAATGTAACATACATTCATTAATTCATGCAATAGTACAACATATGAATAATTAATCTATTAAAAAGTGGAATCTAAAATTCTGGACAGCAAGCGCAGTATGTACAAAAATGCAGTTTCCCGCTGACTCAGAAATCAAAATTTGAATCCGTCAGAAATTCTAGAAACTAGACTTCCTCACGGTTCCAACGCATATTTAATGTTCAAATTCTGACAACAGTGGCTAGGTCAAACAGGTGGTTCTTTACAGGTTTCATGTACGGGCAGAATATCGACATCATGTTATTTTAATTTTAGAATCAGCAAAAACTCATTAAAAATACTTATTAGATTCCTAAACATGTACATTAAGTATATGGAATTTTTCAGAACAAAATTTTATCATTTGATCAGCCTTTTTACTGTTTAAATATGAATGGTACGAGAATCTGAAAATCTGAAAGTAAAAACACAGCTGTAGTAAAATGGGCATAACTTTTGCTACAAAACTCGGAATTCAAATATTCAAGATGTTATGGAAACTAGAAAGATATGGCTACAATTCATATTCAGAAAGTATTTCATTTTAAGATCAATTACTTGTTCGAAAATAGCAGTCAATATACAAGTCAGAAAGCAATATACAGTTTTTAGGGTATTTTTCTTGAAAATAAATTAATTAGCATGATGGGCATCGATTATTTAGTCGATAAATTGTGTAATCAACATGATGGGACTCGAAACATGATAAATAGAATTAGAACATGCTGATACATCAATTTATCATCAATCAATCATCAATCGATCAAACATCATACAACCTATCAATTGTCTCTACATTAGTTTATTTGTGTGACAATTATATGAACAATCCTATTATCAATTCTATATGCACTCATGAAAGATTCAAACTTTAGAGTCAAAAGTGGCACGATGTAAAGCATATTGAGGTTAGCTCGTATAAACCCTCAGTAGGCCCAACGAAGAGATGAACAATGGATAATACGATAACAAAGAGATCTACTTGCAAGAGTTTCAACAAAACTTGAATTTGATATATTTAACAATTCAAGAGGACGGTGACTTGCCTGTTAGACGGTGAAAACCAGTCCCAAGAATAATGGGATAAGGATCCCGAACCACGAACTCACAAACACCCGAACTAGCACGTGCAATATACGTGCAACACATGCAACACACGAGCACACAAAGAGCCAAAGCAACACAGACTCGAAGATACAGCAACAATCACGTCAGCAACGGCCGGCCAAGGGGCGGTGGCGCTGGAGACCAGAGGGCGGCGACAGTGTCGACGCGATGGCGTGGCGACGGCGGCGTCGCGGTGGCAGCGCGACGGAACAGGGATGAGGGAGGATCTGGATTTGGGGTTCTGGCTGTAAATGTCGAGGAGGGCGAAAGAGACGGAGGATCGGGGTTCGACCTGGCTGTGGTGGCGGTTGTGTAAAACGTCGACGAGAGAAGGGTGGCGACAGGGTATGGTCGCTGGAGTTGGGGATTCGCCGGAGAAGACGAATGGAGAGGGGATGGGTGTTTTGGCGGGAAAACGGCAGAGAGAGAGAGAGAACGGTGAGGGGAGAAAGAGAGAGAGAGAGGAGAGAGATTAGACGGCTAGGGTTTCGAAAATTTTGTAATTTTTAGGGTTTGTGTTAGGGTTGTATTTATAGGGTACAATTAGGGTACTGGGTTAGTGGTTAAAGGTTCAATAACAGCGGATTAGGGTTAAGAACAAATGAAGTTGGGTTTTAGGGTTCAATTAAGAGATAAATCAAAATCAATAGGGTTCAAATCAAAATACCCACAACTAAATAAGAGATCAATAGGATCAACAAGAATAGCCCGATCAAAAGAACGAAGAATTTCATGAACGAGATCTAATTAAAATAATCAAAAGCCAAAAATAGAGTATTTATTCAATATCAAATAAAATATTACAAATGGGAAAAAATGAAAAATAGCGGGAACGGTAGTTACAATCCTACCCACCTTACAATAAAATTTCGTCCTCGAAATTTAAGCAAGTGGTTGTAGGGTAACCCCGAGGAAAAGAAAAGAACAAGAACTACTCAAAAAGATGGGGAAATCTCCTCCGAATCACACTTTCAAGCTCCCAAGTCGACTCACTAGGCGAGTGAGGATTCCAAGCAACACAAACCAACTTGATAACCTTATTCTTCAAAATCTTCTCCCGCCGGTCCACAATCGACACTGGATGAATCTGACAAGACAAATCTGGTCGAACCGACAACTCCAAATAGTCAATAACATGACTATCATCCCGAACGTACTTCCTGAGCTGAGAAACATGGAAGACGTCATGCACTCCAGAAAGAACTGGCGGCAACGCGAGTCTATAGACCACCTTCCCTACTCGTTCCACCACATCGAACGGACCAATGAATCTAGGGCACAACATGCCCCCACAACCAAAATGAATCACACCTTTCCATGGAGACACCTTGAGAAACACATGATGACCCACTTCGAACTCTAACGGTCTCTTGTGCATGTCTGCCTATTTCCTCTGTCTGTCCTGTGCAGATTGCAAATGCTTCCTGATCCGACCCACTACATCAACAGTCCTCGTGATCAATTCGGGCCCCAAAAGCTTCCTCTCACCAATGTCATCCCAGGACACTAGTGATCTACACTTTCGACCATACAAGACTTCATACGGAGCTACCTGAATACTAGCTTGGTAGCTATTATTGAATAAAAACTCCACCAAGTGTAGATGATCTTCCCGAGAACCTCCAAACTGAAGTACACAGGACCTCAACATATCCTCTAAGGTCTGAATAGTCCTCTCTGATTGACCATCTGTCTGTGGATGGGATGTAGTACTGAACTTCAACTTATACCCAAGACTATTCTGGAGACTCTCCCAGAATTGAGATGTGAATCTAGTGTCTCTGTCTGATATAATACTGATAGGAACCCCATGCAATCTCACAATCTCTTACATATACCTTTCTACCAGGCTCTATGTATACTGACCAACTCTGAAAGGAATGAAATGAGCACTCTTCCTCAAGCGATCCACAATCACCCAAATAGCATTGTAACCATTGGGACTTCTAGGCAAAGCATTCACGAAATCCATAGCGATATTCTCCCACTTCCACTCTGGAATAGGAAGTGGTTGAAGAAGTCCAGCAGTCCTCTGATGTTCTGCTTTCACTTGCTGACAAATCAAACACTGAGAAACAAATCTTGCAACATCCCTCTTCATACCATGCGACCAGAAATGCAACTTCAAATCTCGATACATCTTCGTGCCACCAGGATGAATAGAGCATGACGAGCAATGAGCTTCTTCCAGCAACCTATGCCTAACTTCTCCCTTCAGAACACATAGACGAGCCCCAAAGCGAAGAGATCCGTCTTCATGAATCACCAAATCAGTTCAGTTCGAGAACCAGCTTCAACCTCAGCTCGAAACTGCTTCAATTACACATCACCAGACCGTGCCTCCTTAATCCGATCCACCAAAGACGACTGCAACTAAAGTACCATACAACTCCACTCAGAACCAGGCAATACCACATCCAAATCCAACCTCTTCATAGCTTCCACAAGCTCCTTCTGCTTAGTAAGAACCATAGCAACAGGTTTTCTGCTCAAAGCATCAGACACTGAATTAATCTTGCCAGGATGATACTGCAAACTGATATCATAATCTGCCATCAATTCCAACCATTGCCTTTGCCTCATATTCAGCTCCTTCTGGGTGAGCACATACTTGAGACTTTTGTGGTCAGTGTAGATCTCCACTCTGTCTCCAAGTAAGTAATGCCTCCAAACCTTCAAGGCAAATATCACAGCAGCAAGTTCCAAATCATGGGTAAGATAATTCTTCTCATGTGGCCTCAATTGTCTAGATGCATATGCAACAGCCTTGCCTTGTTGCATCAAAACAACACCCAAATCTCTACCTAAAGCATCACAGTGAATTACGAAACCTCCTTATCCATCCGGTATAGTCAGCACAGGTGTTGATGTCAACCGATTCTTCAATTCAATGAAGGCTTCTTCACAAAAGTCATCCCACATGAACTTCTGATCCTTCCCAGTCAACTTGGTCAACGGCCCTGCAATCTTTGAGAAATCCCGAACAAACTTCTTGTAATAATCTGCTAAACCAAGAAAACTCCGAACTTCCGATACAGACTTCGGCGTCAACCAATCCTTAACTGCAGAAATCATGGACGGATCGACAGAAACTCCATCACCAGAAATAATATGGCCCAAGAAAGCCACTCGATCCAACCAAAACTCACACTTGCTAAGCTTCCCATACAACTGATGATCCCTCAAAGTTTGCAGAACAACCTTCAAGTGCTCAGCATGCTCATCCCGATTCTGAGAATAGACAAGGGTGTCATCAATGAACACCACAACAAACTTGTCCAAGAATGGAGAGAAAACCCAGTTCATCAAACTCATAAACACAGTTGGAGCATTGTAACATCAAAAGGCATCACCAAAAATTCGTAGTGTCCATATCTTGTTCGAAAGCAATCTTCTGTACATCCTCGGCTTTCACCTTAACTTGATGATAACCAGAACAAAGATCCAATTTTGAAAAATACAGAAGCGCCTCCTAATTGATCAAATAGGTCATCAATCCTTGGCAATGGATACATGTTCTTCACTATGACATTACTGAGCTCGTGGTCTCCGACTACCGTCCTTCTTGTTGACGAACAGAACAGGAGCTCCCCAAGGAGAAACACTTGGCCTAATAAAACCTCTATCCAACAACTCCTGAATCAACTCCTTTAACTCAGCTAGTTGAACAGGATCCATTCTGTACGGACTCTTCGAGATTGGAGCTGTACCTGGCTGAACATCAATACTAAACACCACTTCACGATCTGGTAATAATCCCAGTAATTCCTCAGGAAAAACATCCAGAAAATCCCACACAACTAACGGTGCAACAACATCATCAGCACACACTTCTTCCATAACTCCAGCTTCCTGACTAGCCAATTTCTCTACACAAGCAAGCGGCGTTTCACCGGCACAGAATTCAAATTCTTGACATTCTGGCATTCGAAACACCATCTTCTTCTTGCGGCTATCAATCACAACATGAGTGGCACCAAGACAATCAATCCCCAGAATCACATCAAAACCAGATTTTCCAATGACAATTAGATCGGCAACAAAATCTACACCACCAATAACCAAGGGACTCTGCTTACAAATTTGAGAACAAACGACAACACCACCACCTGTAGAAATGTTCCAAGCCACTGGCATAGCGCTGCTAACCAAGAGATGTAGATCGATGAAGCGGGAGGAAACAAATGAATGAGTAGCACCAGAGTCAAAAAGAGCATGAGCAGGAAGGGAATGGATAAGGATAATGTCTAGCAAGAAGTCAAAGTGAGAAAACAAAAAGGCAGAAACAAGATGCTGGAAACTAACATGGATGGAATGCTAACATGAATAACAACTGGATAGAAGAAATAAACAGCAAGGAAAAGGAAGCAACCAATGCGAGGAAGGAGAAGCAACATGAGAATCCTAGGACCTGTGGGTTATGGGCCCACCACGCTTCTGCTGCGCTACTCTGATGGTGGAGCACCAAGCTGTAGACATGTCGTTGTAGATCAAGCGATGCCGATCGGCGGACGAAGCAGGAAGAAGAAGAATGGATGATATCGGAATCAAAAGAATATGGGTATAAAAAGAATGAAATCATACCCTACAAGGAATTAATGAATGGAAGGGATCAAAGAGGAATCAAATAAGACTAGTTTCCAGATCATAAGTTGCATATCAATTGTTCATGCGATCACTGTATTACTCATACTGTTGAGTCAAATCGATAAAATCCCAAATCTGATTAATATATCAATCAAAGCCAACTTCCTTTCGTTAGCCACGTTTGACTGATATATTATCCAAACCCGGGCTCTGATACCCCTAAAAATCTTGTCACACCCCGCTTCCCAAAAATACGGAATACAAGCACGTAACATTGGCTCAGTGAATGACTAACATCACCCATAAGCTGTTTATTTGATTAACTCAATAATATAATCAATACAAAATAAATACGTATGCAATAATAATAATCTTATGAATAAAAGTACTTGGAATGAAGCAATAAAAAAAATCCAAATACAATAATAATAATAATCCAACGTCTGAAAACAATAATAAAATTCAAAACATAAGCCGAAAACAAAAATAATCCCATCAAAAATAATAACAAGTCTCGATACATTATGTTTATTAAAGCAATTAGCAATTAGAAAGCAGTAGTCTTCAGAATGTTTGTTCTCCAATTCCAGCAGGCAATTCTCCTTCATTACCTAGATACACTTCATCTAGAAGGAGGAGAAAAATTGTCCTTAGAGCAAGTCATGGACAGCAAGTAGAGAAAGTAAGGAACAATGGAATAACGGTATAAAAATGAATCAATGGATTAATAGGAATCAATATCATGACACGATAGTAATAATCAATAACATGGTAATCAATGCAACGGTGTAAAAATGATTTAATATTCAGTACGGTAATCAATGGTTAATATCAATAATAATGATGAACAATATGCAATGTCGGTGATGTGTCAATCCTTATGTCTATTAATCATTTTAATCCTATCTAATGCTTGTACTACTACATCCCATACTACAGGTTCGATGCATACAATCAATTTCGTTTAGACTTAAGTGGTAAATTCTTTTGTTCATGTACTGGGTATGATGACGATAACGGTAATAACACGGGCCATGTGTAATTTCTTACATGATGACGATAACGATAATAACATGGGCGATGTGTAATTTCTTACACGATGACGATAACGGTAATAATCACGGGCCATCATCCGAGTACAGTTCCTATATCATCAACTACTCTAGTCAATCCCTTAAACCCCAGCTTATTAATTATTTCATCAATGCAACAATACAACATGCAATTAATGGACAATTCGGTGAATGATAGTATCAATAGGGGAACAATAGGTTCGTAACATGAAATAAGACAATTATAACGATGAAAATAACTCATTGGGGACGTGCAATGTAACATACATTCATTAATTCATGCAATAGTACAACATATGAGTAATTAATCTATTAAAAAGTGGAATCTAAAATTCTGGACAGCAAGCGCAGTTTGTACAAAAAAGCAGTTTCCCGCTGACACAAAAATCAAAAATTGAATCTGTTTGAAATTCTAGAAACTGCACTTCCACAAGGTTCCAACGCATATTTAAAGTTCAAATTCCGAGAACAGTAGCTAGATCAAACACATGGTTCTTTACATATTTCATGTACAGGCAGAATATCGACATCATCTTATTTTATTTTTAGAATCAACAAAAACTCATTATTAAATTCATTAAAAATACTTATTAGATTCCTAGACATGTAAATTAAGAATATGGAAATTTTCAGAGAAATATTTTATCATTTGATCAGCCTTTTTACTGTTTAAACATGAAAGGTACGAGAATCTGAAATTCTGAAAGTAAAAACACAGCTGTAGTAAAACGGTCATAACTTTTGCTACAGAACTCGGAATTCAAAATTTCAAGATGTTATGGAAACTAGAAAGATAAGGCTACAATTTATATTCAAAAAGTATTTTATTTTAAGATCGTTTACTAGTTCGAAAATAGCAGTCAATATACAGGTCAGCAAGCAATATACAGTTTTTAGGGTATTTTTCTTGAAAATAAATTAATTAGCAAGATGGGCATCGATTATTTAGTCAATAAATTGTGTAATCAACATGATGGGTGTCGAAACATGATAAAATTAGAACACTCTCATACATCAATTTATCATCAGTCAAATATCAATCGATCAAACATCATACAACCTATCAATTGTCTCTACATTAATTTATTTGTGTGATGATTATATGAACAACCTTATTATCAATTTTATATGCTCTCATGAAAGATCCAAACTTTAGAGTCAAAAGTGGCACGATGGCAAGAATATTGGGGTTAGTTCGTGTAAACCCTCATTAGACCCAACGAAGAGATGAACAATGGATAATACGATAACAAAGAGATCTTCTTGCAGGAGTTTCAACAAAATATGATTTGATACAATTAACAATTCAAGAGGATGGTGACTTGCTTTTTAAACAGTGAAAATGAGTACCAAGAATAACGGGATAAGGATCCCGAAGCACGAACTCACAAACACCCGAACTAGCATGTGCAATATACGTGCAACACACGAGCACACAAAGAGCCAAAGCAACACAGACTCAAAGAGACAGCAGCAGCTATGTCAGCAATGGCCGGCCAAGGGGCGGCGGTGGCGGCGATCAGAGGGCGGTGACAGGGTCGACGTGACGGCATGGCGACGGCGGCGTGGCGACGGTGGCGTCGCGGTGGCGGCATGACGGATTAGGGAGGAAGGAGGATCGGGATTTGGGGTTCTGGCTGTAAATGTCGAGGAGGGCGGAAGAGGAGGAGGATCGGGATTCAACCTGGCTGTGGTGGCAGCTGTGTAGGGCGTCAACGGGAGAAGGGTGGCGACAGGGTATGGTTGTCGGAGCTGGGGATTCGCCGGAGAAGACGAACGGAGAGGGGATGGGTGTTTTGGCAGGAAAACGGCAGAGAGAGAGAGAGAGAACGGTGAGGAGAGAGAGAGAGGAGTGAGATTAGACGGCTAGGGTTTCGGAAATTGTGCAATTTCTAGGGTTTGTATTAGGGTTGTATTTATAGGGTACTGGGTTAGTGATTTAAGGTTCAATAACAGTGGATTAGGGTTAAGAACAAATGAAATTAGGTTTTAGGGTTAAATTAAGAGATAGATTAAAATTGATAGGGTTCAAATCAAATTACCCACAATTAAATAAGAGAACAATAGGATCAACAAGAATAGCCCGATCAAAAGAAAGAAGAATTTCATGAACAAGATCAAATTAAAATAATCAAGAGCCAAAAATAGAGTATTTAATTAAATATCAAATAAAATACTACAAAAGGAAAAAAAATTAAAAATAGCGGGAACGGTAGTTACATGTGGATTACCGAACTAGTGTTAATTTCCATTAATCATTTCTTCAATTATTCACCCTTAATTGTCTCATTTCAAATTGTTTCCAAATAAATCAAACAAATTAAATCTACACTGACACTCTCCTCAATCACACATGTGCTGGTCCGGTAAATCCAAGTCCAACTCTTTTTGGGCTTGGGATTAATTTGGATTAGGCTCAAAGACTGCAAAAAGAAAATAATCCTTTATGTAATTAAATCTTATTTTAACGGTAGCCCAAAAGATTCTCTTAAAAATAAAAAAATTTAAAAAATGTTCATAAATAAATAACATGATGATAATAGATGAATTTTACAATTTAAATTTCCATAATTTCATGCACGTGCATTGCACGTGCTAGAATGGCCAAAATATTTTTGTCGAGTATTACAGTGACCCTGAAGGTGAAGGCGAAAAAGCATCCTGCTCCCTTGGAGTCGGAAGAGTCTTCGAAAAGGAGGAAATCTAAAAATGCTGAGCCCTCGAAGGCCAAGGTGGTTGAGCCAGTGGTGAAGCAGGAGGCTCCGAAGCATCCCACCTCGACGTTTAAAACTGCTGTATTGCCTTCGAGGCCACCTTCGGCGGCAAAGGTGTGGTTTTCTTCTTGGTCTGTAACCGAGGCGGACTTGTGGGCGGAGCCTCTCAGTGCTCTGCAGGTGGTCATCACCTTGATACTCCCCGCGCCCGTGCGGCTCTGAAGAAAGAGTCGGAGGAAGAGGTTTACTCCTACTAGGTGCAGATTTCCGTTCAGGTAAGGACGTTTGTTTATTGCCGGCACCTCGTGATCTCCTCCCTTTTCTTTAATTTTGTTTCGCTGAAGTATACACCATGTTTCTTGTAGGCAGCCATCAACGAGGCCGAATTGGGGCAGAGGCACGAGGTGCTTCTTTATTGAGCTTTATTGGCCGAGGCAGGTTGGAAGGAGATCATGGGTCGGAACGATGATCTCCGAAAAACTGTGAGGGAGCTGAAGGCGGAACTTGCAAAGGATAAGAAGGCTCGAGAAGAGCTGTCCCAGGAGAAAAAGGAGCTGGCAAAGAAAAAGCTGGTGTAGTAGGCGAAAGAGAGGCAGATGAAGAAAGAAATGATGACGCCCTCGATCATGTCATGTAGGGTCAGGATGAAGGGTTTAATTGTGCCCTCGAGCGTATTAGGGATAAGTACCCCAGATCTCAACCTCTAGGTATTTTTCTTCAAGATGGAGCTGGGCGAGCCAGCTCAGCCGATCAGAGAGGAGCCTTCCGGGGGGGGGGATAGTGTTTAGCAATACAAAAGCCCGACAGCTCCGCCACAATAACTAAAGGGGCTCTTCTCAATCCCGATGTCGGACAAGGGCCTCCTTCCTAGCAGTAGGTTCCATGCTTTTTATTTGCCTTCGCCTTTTCACGGTCTGGCCATCGCCTTCCTTTGTAATTTTTCTTCGAAATTAATAAAATCCATTTTGAAGTGAACTTTTTTGTTTCAAACTACTATGGTTGGGTTTCCATAGCTTACGAGTAACTCTGTTTACTGCGTCGGGGCAGATGTTCGATCCAAGGTGGTCTGTGTTCACCTAGGACTACCAAGCTAACGGTGAGCGGCGGGTTGGGTCCTCGGCGATGGGGGGTCATGTACCCTCGTTGTTGTTTTTTTATTTTTTGGGTCATTATGTGAGCTATCACATGGGTTGGCTTACATCACACTTCGTGGAAATCGAGGTGACTTTCGTCTTGAAAGTTGAAACGTTCTCTTATCTTGGGATTTGAATTGCTCTTCATCTTGACCATTGAGTGGAGATGGGCTGAGGACTCTTCATGTGGGTTTTTTAGTAATAGAGAAGCTTCTCATAAGAGGCCTATAAATGTCCTTATTCCTCTAAGAATTTTGCTAAGAAATCTCATGGTTGTGCTCTTCTAAAGGATCATTCTATTGACAAGTCTTTTAATGAGTGTCTCGAAAGGCAATCCGAGGGTCCAGACAGTCAAGGATGGAAGCCTCAGAGCTGAGTCATGGAGGATTCATCCTGTGGTCCGAGGGCTTGATCCAAAGGGAATCAGTGTTCCGGTATGGAACTTAGGGAGATTTAGCACAAATTCCAAGATCTGAGATGAGATGGGGAAGGTGCATCATCGTGGAACTTGGGGAGATACCCCGTGTTTTGAGGACCGAGGGCCGAAGGGACTGGTGCTCTTAGCCGTAACTTTGAGATATTTATCCTGGGTTGGGCTTCTCATGCTTGCGAAGTTCTTTTAGCTTTCTTCTAGAATCCTCCAGCCTCCATCTCATCGCCGATGCTCACGCAAGGCATTCCTACCACATACTAGCAGTTGGGGGTAACTGGAGCTTCACAATACAAAAGGCTCTTTTTGCTGAAGAGCACCTGAGCATAGTTTCTTGCTCGTTCATTTTGTGTCATGATTTTCCAACTTTATACTGGTCACCGCCCATCTAGTAATTATCTTTCGCTCAATAATAAATTTCTTTCTTTTCTATATGGTCGGGAGGGGCAAATCGAACCCGCTTGTTGGAGTGGCACGTGAGTGGCCCAGATTGCCTTGCCGATAGGAGTGACATGGGATTTTTAGCTTAGCGAGAAAAACTCGTGAGTGACCCAGAGTACCACACCGAGAGGCAAGGTCCAGGACTAAGTAACTTAGAGAGGAAAACTCACGAGTGACCCGGAGTACCACGTCGAGGGATTTCGGTTCAAGACTAAATAGTTTTTTGGGAGGGAGACTCGCGAGTGACCTAAATTCCCATGCAAAGAGGCGAGGTCCGGGACTAACTGACTTAGGTTGGAAGAGTCGTGAGTGACCCAGAGTACCACGCCGAGGGACGAGGCCCGAGAATAAATGTTTTTTGCGTGGAAAACCCGTGAGTAACCCGGAGTACCACATCCAGGACCGTGGTCCGGGATTAATTGAATTAGCTAGGAAAACTCGCGAGTGACCCGGAGTGCCACGGAGTGGCCCAGACTCCAATTTGACAAAGTTTGAAAAAAATTTCGAATTGACATGAAATTCTATTCATTGGCTGCCAACAGACGAGCGCTTATTACAACCACCTGCTTTTTAGAGCCTTATTACAAGCTTGAAGCATTAGGAGCTCTCATGAAACTTCATCGAGTGTGCTGCATTCCAAATTCTCTTGATCATCCTATCCCTCGGGTCTTCAAGTTGGTAAGTCCTGGGGCGAACCACTTTGAAGACCCTGTATGGGCATTCCCAGTTGGGTGCTAGTTTTCCCTTCTTGCTTGGTTTCAGAAATTTCAAGTTGCCTTAGTACAAGGTCGCCCTCCTTGATATTAGCCGGCTAAACCTTCTTATTATGGAATCATTATACCCTTTGCTGGTAGAAGTTTCTGCTTGTGGCCAACCACTCTCGTACTTCATCGAGGAGCTCCAGGTTGGCCCTGCAGCTGTCTGAGTACAAGTCTTCATTGAAGCTCATTATCCGAGGCGACGATAGTCCAACCTTCACGGGGATGATGACTTCAGTTCTGAATGTGAGGTTAAAAGGTGATTCACCCATTGGAATTCTCTTGGTCGTTCGGTATGACCAAGCATGCTTGGCAGCTCGTCGACCCACAGTCCCTTGGAGAATTTTTCAAGTTGTTTTTTAAGGCCTTTTAGGATTTGGCAGTTGGCGTTCTCGGCATGCCCATTGGGTTGGGGGTGCAAGATAGAATACAACCTTTGCTGGATTCCTAGATCTGGCCAGAATTTGCGAAACTCTTTGCCCGCGAACTGAGTATCATTGTCAGTGATTAGAATTCGGAGGATCCCAAACCGGCAAATGATGTGTTCCTTGAAGAACTGTTAGGCTTGATGCTCGGTGATCGAAGCTAGTGGCTCTGCTTCCACCCACTTTGTGAAGTAATGAACGACAACAATCAGGAAGTGTTACTGACTTGCTGTTTTAAGGTAGGGTCCAATTATATCTATCCCTCACATGGCAAAGGGAGCTGGGTTCACAATAGATTTGAGTTTTTCCTAGGGGACGTGCCTGATGGAGGAGAACCTTCGACATGGACCGCATTTTCGGATGAGCTCTTGAGAATCCTGTAAAAGTATTGGCTAGTAATATTCATGGTTGAGGATCTTCCTCGCGAGCGACCTGCTGCCCATGTGGTTGTTACCGACTCCCGCGTGCATTTCTTCTAGTGCATATCGAGATTCCTCCGGGATCAGACATCAAAGGTAAGGTCATCTGTCGGCCTTTGTGTAAGCCCGCTTGAACAGTATCCCTTTGATGAGTACAAATCTCTCAACACTGATTCGGATTTTTCGTGCTTCAGATGGTTCTTGCGGCAGTTCACCATCCTTTAGAGAGTTCATTATTGGTTCCATCCATGTCACCGACTGTGTAAGGGGGTTCAATGCACTGTGCGATCGAGACCCTCAAAGAGGAGGATGCCAAATTAGACAATGAGCCGACCTGGCTATTCTGTTCCCTGGGGATTCGGATTGTAACGCCCAGAATTCCAAACACAGGTAATTAGTAGCAAAAACAAGATCTTTTACATCAACTTCGTACAAAAATACAGGGAATTTAAAACTTTTTCACTGCAATAATGTTTATTACAATACACAACGGAAAATAACATAAAGAAATTCAACTTCAACATCTAATAACTTCAATCTGGCAATATCCATCAGTATTAAACTCATCTTCACGTCTCTCGTAAATCCAAGTCCTGCCCTTGAAAACAGCGGGCACGTCAATTGCATTCAACTGACGCAATGCTCTTTTACAGTGATTCCACTATCTTAACAATCACAAACTTGAATACAGAAATTGAAAATGTTGCTATCCTAAACATGTCAGTGTCTGATATGAACCAAATGACTAATGCAAATATTTACTACTTACAATGCAACACTAATGTGCACTTGTAGCGCCCCGAATCCCTATACTGGTGATTCGAGACACAAACCAGAATTTTTCCAACAAATTTTATTTCATGATGTTTACAAGTTCAAGTGTTACAATATACAATGTTCCAGAAATTACAAATCAGTGGTTACAAAAAAAAACAAAAGATGTGAATAATGAACACATGATACTATCACTCGGACGTACCATCTGGCTTGAGATTTCCTGGGCTCCCTGGAACGGCAATCTAGCACCAAAAAGATTGGGTACGTCAGTACTTCTACTGACGCAATGCTAATAAAAGTAGCGATCTCCAAACTTGACAAATCAAGATTTAATGCTCAAGGAAAAGGGATTAAAAGATAGGAAAGTGTAATTGGGTTAAAGGTGTCTGTGTAGGACATGACCTAGTAATCTAATGCACAGGTCAAGATGCACTTATTCTAATACAATCGAGGCTTTGGAAATGTATGCATCCTATACTACATATGTTCCAAATCAAGCCGTTGTCTCTAAGTTCAAGTTCAGGGTTTTGAACCCCCGCCATGCATCCTACTCTTGTACTCGTCCTGTAAAATAGGGCAGACTCAGTTCTGATTTCCAGACCAGTTGCAAACTCATAATTCTTTTGAGGTATCAAACGATCTCAGAAAAATGCGAAATTTAAAAATATAGTTATAGACACATACAAGAGTATACAGTAAAAAGTTTAGCTTAAAATACCTTACCATTTCTGAGTTATGATTTTTGGAAAAATACCATGTTCTCACACGAACAGTAGTTTTCAGCTTGCTCTCTGTCCGAAATTGAAGTGACTGTTTGAGCTACTAAATGGACCCCAAATATTATGAAAAAACCATGTGTGCTCTAGATTCATAGCATAACATGCCCTAAAAATTGTAGTTCAAAACTCTAAGCCATTTGTGAGCTAGAAAATCCTAAGCTTACGCACCACATATATGTTCTTTTCATGGATTTTAGGTATAATAGTTGTGCTCAAAAACCAAACTCAAGGGATGAAAATCCACAAATACACATGCATGTCAAAGTTAATATCTTTCTACTTTTACTCAAAAAGGATCATACAAGAAAAATATTAAAGAAATGAGTTTTAAGAACTCCCACCCTTCCAAAGAGAAGTTGCTCTAGTCTTCCAGGTTGCCTCCTCCTCCAACCTTGCTCCTCTAGATTCCTTGTGTCCCTACAACAAAAGTAGATCTTTTTTTTTTGTTATCCTACTATTTCTTTTCTTTTTTTCTCTTCTACTCTTCTACCTTTTTTTTTCTTTAAAACCAGAAGATGAAGAAAATGAGAATGAGAAGATGAAGTTTGAGTTTTACAGAAAGTGGAGGGAGAGAGAGAAGGGTTGGCCGGTTTTGCTTAGGTGGAAGGTTGGGATTGATTTTAGAAGTGAGTGGGAAATGAAGGGTAGGGATTGAGTCAACTTAGTCTTGAGGAAACTTCCTAGCTCTTTCCTAACTTCTTATCAACCACACAAATTGGCTCAATTTGAATCCTAGGATCTCATCAAGATCTACTTCAAGATCTCATTAATTCTCATATGAGAAGTAGGGTTACTAACCCTAGGTCTTGGAACCCTAGGTCATCAAACCCTAACCTTAACCCTAATGCAAAAGTATGCATGGTTATTTAATCCAAACAATCATGCACTAATTCAATTTAAGCATCAACTTAGTTCAAATATATATATATATATATAATAATAAATAATTTATCTTATTCTGGGGTATTACATTACTTCCTCCTTAGAGTACTTCTGTCCTCAGGACTATGCTCAGTCGGGAGAAAAGAAAATATTACACCTCAAATAGTTCAGGAAATGAAGCTCTCATGCGGCTCTCTAGTTCCCAAGTGGCTTCCTCCACGAACTAATTCTTCCAGAGAACCTTTACCATTGGAATTGTCTTGTTTCTCAACATCTTTTCCTGCCAATCGACGATCTTGAACGACTGCTCCTTGTATTAGAGGTTTACCTGCAAGTCCCTTGGAATCTTGGACAGCTGGTGACATGGATCTGGCAAATATTTCCTTAACTTGGAGATGTGGAACACGTCGTGCACTCGAGATAATTCTGCCGGTAATTCCAACTTATATGCCATCCTGCCAATTCTTTTCAAAATCTTATATGGCCCAATAAATCTTGGTGCTAATTTTCTAGCCTTTCCGAATCTGATAACGCCCTTCATCGGTGATACTTTAAGAAACAATGAATCACCTTCCTCAAATTCTAATTCTCTCCGACGATTATCAGCGTAGCTTTTCTGTCTGCTCTGTGCTCCTTGCAACCTTTTCTGGATAAGCTCGATCTTTTTTGAGGTTTGCTGCACGATCTCTGGTCCAAACATCTGCCGCTCTCCTTCTTCGCACCAGCACACGGGCGTCCTGCACCTTCTCCCATATAACGCTTCATATGGAGCCATACCAATTCTTGCCTGATAACTGTTATTGTAAGCAAATTCCACTAGGGCCAAGTATCTTTCCTAGCTTCTTCCGAAATCCATAATACATGCTCTCCGCATATCTTCAAGAATTCGGTTGACTCTTTCTGTTTGTCCATCGGTCTATGGATGAAAAGTCGTGCTAAAATCTATTCTGGTCCCTAAAGCTGATTGCAGACTCTCCCAGAAACAAGATGTAAACCTTGCATCCCTATCAGAAACTATTGACACTGGCACTCCATGTAGCCTCACTATGCTTTCAATGTAGACTTCTGCTAATTTCTGAAGTGACCAGGTTGTCTTTACAGGTAAGAAATGTGCAGACTGTGTTAGTCGATCTACAATGACCTAAACTGAGTCGTTTCCTTTAGAGCTTCTGGGCAAACCGGTGATGAAGTCCATACTAATTTTTTCCCATTTTCACTCCGAAATGGGCAAAGGCTGTAATAATCCACCTGGCTTCTGGTTTCGGGTTTGATTTGCTGGCATGTCAGGCTTCTGGCCACAAATTCTGCTATGTCCCGTTTCATCCCAGACCACCAATAGTACTACTTCATATCCTAATACATCTTGGTGCTTCCATGGTGCACTGCAAGTAATGTGGAGTGAGCTTCCTTCATGATGACTTCTCTCAATTCCTTGTCCTTCGGTACATATAGCCTATTTCCATACCAGAGTGATCCTTCTCTTATACTGAATACTGAAAGTTTTCCCTCATTTACCTGCTTCTTCAGTGCTTCAATCTCTGTGTCTCCTGTCTGAGTTTTCTTCACTCGCTCATTCAAACTCGGCTGTAAAACTAACTATGCCAAAAATTCGCTCAAGGCTTGAGTAATTACCTCAATGCCTGCTTTTCTGATCTCACCCTCTGGCTCCTTTCTTGTTACAGTAAGTGTGGAAATACTCCTCTTCCGGCTGAGTGCATCAACTACCACATTGGCCTTTCCTAAATGATACAATATTTCTGGTCTGATATCTTCCAAGATTTCTAGCCATCGCCTCTGCCTTAGATTCAGATCCCTCAGCTTGTATATATACTTCAAACTCTTGTGGTCGGTATAAATTTCTACCTTTGCTCCGTAGATGTAATGTCACCACAATTTCAAAGCAAAAATTATGGCTGCTAGTTCTAAGTCATGCGTAGGGTAGTTCTTCTCATGAGGTCAGAGTTGTCTCGATCCATAGGCTATGACATTCCCTTCCTGCATTAGTACACATCCGAACCCCAATATGATGCATCGCTGTAGATGACATAATACCCTTTGTCAGCTTGAGGCAAGACCAAGATGGGTGCAGAGATCAATATGTTCTTTAACTCTTGAAAACTTTCTTCACACTTCCTTGTCCAGTTGAAGCTCTGGTTCTACCTGGTTAATGCTGTGAGTGGTATTGCTATTCTGGCATAATTTTGAATAAACTTCCGGTAGTACCCAGTCATACCCAGGAAACTTCTTACTTCCTTCATTGTCTTCGGCTATGGCCACTCCTTGACTGCTTCTATCTTCTGCAGGTCTGTGGCCACTCCCTCCTTAGAAAGGATATGGCCAAGAAATGCAACTTTCGGCTTCCAGAACTCACACTTGGACAATTTGGCATACAATTGATTCTCATGTAGCTTGCTTAACACTGTGGGCAAATGTCCAGCATGTTCTTTTTCTATCCTCATCATGCCCCGCTTCCCAAAAATACGGAACACGAGTATATGACATTGGCCCAGCGAATGACTAACATCATCCATAAACTGTTTATCCAATTAACACAACAATATAATCAATACAAAACAATTGCGCAGGTAATAATAATAATCTTATGAACAATAATACTTGAAATGAGGCAATATATAATATCCAAGTACAATAATAATCCAACATCTGGAAACAATAATAAAAATATTCGGATCAAAAGCCCACAATACAAAGAAATAATAATAATCCAATAATTAAGTCTCCATGATAAAACAATAATTTATTAAGTGGCGATGCTATCAGTTTCTTCACCAATATTGTTCTCCCAATCCATCAGGCAATTCTCTATAACACATGTAAACAATTTATCTAAAAAGAGAAGAAAAAGTGTCCTTAGAGCAAGTAATGGACAGCAAGTAGAGAAAACATGAAACAATGGAATAACGGTATAACAATGAATCAATGGATCAATAGGAATCAATAATATGGCACGGTAATCAATAATCAATATCATTGTAATTGGTACAATGACTATAAACAATGATGCAATATTCAGTAACAGAAATTAATAACAGTAATACTTAGCCAATATTCGATACCAATAGAAACAATGTTGAACAATATGCAGTGTCAATGTCGTGTGATCCTTAAGTTTATTAATCATTTTAATCCTAACTAATGCAGCACTTCATGCGTCCCATCTATTTACCACATGGTTGCTACATAGAAACAAGTTACGTTTTAGACTTAGTAGTGGGCTCTATAGATCATGTACTCGGGAAACGGTATAAATGATTCTCTTCAGTATTCAGTTATTCACTCATTTAGTTATTCAGTATCGGTATCCATGGAACAATATACAGTTATCCAATTATTCAGTCATTCAGACATTTAGTAATTGTAAGGAAACCACGAGCTCCCTACCGAGTACAGTCTCTATATTGTCTACTGATATGGCTAAAAATGGGGTTAAATCGGAACCGTCCAGATTGGGCACGAATCTTGAAGCTCGGGGGTAAAAAGGTAATTTCACATACAAGCAGATCCAAAGCGGGTACTGGATCTCCTTCTCACAGACCCAATAACCCACGAACGGGTCCGCTCCAGTTGGGCACGGGTCCCGACCCGAAGCGAGCCCAGACCAGCAAGAGACAAATCAGGGCCACTGATTTGACCAAGTCAACGGGCCTGATTTGCTCTCACCGGGAATCAAGGGGTTAGTTTCCTAAACAGACTGTGAGGATTTTTCTCCTAGCAGTTATACAGGGAACCAGGCCTCTAATCACTCCCCTGACGACTATAAATACTTCCCCTCTGCCACTGTGACCAGGTTAATCACTTTTTCACCACTTTAAGCTCTTTCTTAATCTCTTCTGATTACTGACAAGAGCGTCGGAGGGTGCATCGCCGGAATCAATCCCGGTGTCTCGCACTTCCTTGCAGGTTGCGCCAGGAGCAAGAAGGCTTGAGTCAACTGTTCAGGTTTTTCTCGGACTCACAAATTCTATCTGTTTACCCCCACACCGAAATCAGCGGTAACAGATTGGCGCCGTCTGTGGGAACACAACCACACGAACAGCCTCAGCACCTTCTCTGTCGTCCTCTCCAACCATGCCTCCAAAGAAGGTCAGATCCCGAGGGTCAAACTGTGGGGCTAATCCCGCCGACCCTACAGAGGAAGCCCCCTTCAATCCTATTCCTCAGCCCGACCTTCCTCCTTCGGCCCAGCAGGGCCAACCTCCTCTTCCCAAGCAGAAACCCAACAATGGCCCTTCCGGCCATAACGGTCGGAAGCAGAAGCAGCCCCTCAACCCGGACCATGTCTCGGTCCATAATGGGTCCTCGGACTCGATGGCTTTTCATCATCCCGACCTCCGCAACATGCTCCTGAACCGCCAGAAGGATGACGACCTCCGCACCCACCTTGACGAGAGGCGGGCCCGAGAGGGAGCCTCCCGCCAGCGTCAAGGTGAGCGGTCCCCACGTCGCCGAGACGGAAGAAGGTCCCCGAACCGCAGGGGCCGGGCGACGTCTCCCGAACGCAGGAGGAGGAGGCCGCATTCCCCCGCGGATCGGCATCCTCGGAGGAACAATGACGCACCGATCACTCGTGCCGAGTTCCTACAATTCCAAGACACCGTTCTGCAGGCTCTCAACCTTCGGCAGAACATCCAAAATGCCCAGAGGGCTCCAACGCCCCCGAGGGATCCCAGTCCTCGCCGCCGAACCCAAAGTCCTTCCCCGGCTCCCAGCCGCTAGCAGCAGCAGTACAGTCCTCGCCGATCCCAGGGCTACCGGCGCCGCAGTCCGCGCTCCCCTTCCTATGAAGAAGAGTCCGGGGGGTCGTATGATTACCAACGGAGGGACGACGCCCTCATCCGCCGCCTCCATGAGGTGGAAAGGTGTATTGGCCGCATGGACAGAGAGGAGGAGTCCTGAGCAGGAACGGTCCGTCCCAGCAGACCCCCTTTCTCTCGGTCGATCATGGAGGCCCACATACCGAGGGGTTTCAAACCTTCGCAGTTTGAAACGTACTCAGGGGAATCCGACCCAGTTGATCACGTCGAAAGCTTCAAGTCCCTGATGCTGATCCATCAAGCTTCCGACGCCGTGCTCTGCAGGACCTTCCCCGCCACCCTCAGGGGGTCGGCTCAGGAATGGTATTCCAGACTCGCTCCCTCCTCGATCTTCTCGTTCGAGCAGTTTGAGACACTATTCATAACTCACTTCGTGAGTAGAAGGCGAGCTGAGAAGACAAGCCTCTCCCTACTGAACCTGCGGCAGGAAAGGGAAGAGAAGCTGCGGGACTATGTGAAGAGATTCACCGCAGAGGTTAGGTCTATCGCCTCCTTAGACCAGTCAGTGGCGACCGTGGCGTTCCAGTCGAACGTTCTCAACGCCAACCTCCGATCGTCCCTAGCCAAGAAGCCCCCGCATGACTTCGCCGACCTCCTCCTGAAGTGCGAGAAGTACATCCGAGCAGAGGAGGCTGAAGCCCTTCCGAGCTTCGGGGGGCCCTCCTCAGGGTCGAAGAGGAAGGCGACGGGGGAAGAGGGGTCCAAGAAAGCTCAGAAGGACAATGGCGGTCAGCGTCGCCCTCCCCCCAGGTTCGAGAAGTTCACTCCCCTCACCACTAACGTCTCTACCATCCTAATGGAAGTGGAGAAGGAGGGGGTCATCCCTCCAGCTCCGAGGATGCACACCCCGGCAAAGAGGAGGAACAAAGATAAATGGTGTCGTTACCATCGGGACCACGGCCACGACACGAACGACTACCGGGCTTTGAGAGATGAGATCGAAGCCCTCATCTGGAGGGGGTAGTTGGCCAAATTCGTGAAGGCTAACGATCGGGCGGATCGCAATTCTCCTCCGCCTCGGGGGGCTAATAAGCGCTCCGAGCGACGCGAAGAGACACCCGAGTTCGAGGAGGAACGGATTCTGCACCTGATCCACGGAGGCCCCATGGGGGGCTCCTCTAATTCCTCCCGGAAGGCCTTCGTCCGAGAGGTCAACTCGGTTCACAGTGCCCCTCCCCCCAAAGGTCTCGGCGTCCCTGTGTCTTTCTCCGACACAGACCTCGAAGGGGTCCGAACCCCACACTGTGATGCCCTCGTCATCGACCTCCGGATGGCCAACTTCAAGGTGCAGAGGATTTTAGTAGACAATGGGAGTTCGATCAATATTCTTTTCCTCTCGGCCTTCCGAGGCTTGCAGCTGTCCCGGGACCGTCTCAAACCGGCCGGTTACACACTCCACGGGTTCACGGGGGTCCCGGTAACTGTCGAGGGGGTGATAACCCTAGACGTAACTGCGGGAAGCGCCCCTACTACCCAGACCGAGCCGATGGACTTCATGGTCGTCGACGTCCCGGCGGCGTATAATGTCATTCTAGGCCGACCCGGCCTAGCCGCCTTGGAAGCTGTCCCCTCGGCATACCATTTGAAAATGAAGTTCCCCACTCGGTCGGGAGTAGGGGAAGTCAGGGAAAGCCAAGAAACAGCCCGGAAGTGCTACATGACTTCCACCGGGGGACCAGTGCTCTCGCTTGCGACACTAGAAATCCCCGAGCCGAAAGCTCGGCCAACGTCCGAACCGGCGGACGAGTTAGAAGAAGTGCTCTTCTCGGCCGAGGACCCGAGCCGGAAGTTCCTCATCAGCAAATCCTTGCCGACCGCACTGTGCTCGGACCTGATTAAATGCATCCGGGATAACCGTGACTTGTTTGCATGGTCGGCCGCGGACATGCCCGGCATTTTCAAGGAGCTGCTCGTCCATCGCCTAAGTGTCGAACCGGGGTGTAAACCGGTTCAGCAGAAGAGGCGAAAGTTCGCTCCCGAGCGACAGCAGGCCATCAAGGAGGAGGTGGATAAACTGCTGAAGGCCAAGTTCATACAGGAGGTAAATTACCCTGAGTGGCTCTCCAATGTTGTAATGGTCAAGAAGTCGAACGGCTCATGGAGAATATGCATTGACTTCACCGACCTGAATAAGGCGTGTCCGAAAGACCCATTCCCTCTTCCAAACATCGACACCCTCATTGACGCCACCTCGGGCCATGAGCTATTCAGCTTCATGGATGCCTTCTCGGGCTATAACCAAATCCGAATGTTCCCTCCAGACATTCCGAAGACCTCCTTCATCACCGATCAGGGCCTCTACTGCTATCGGGTCATGCCGTTCGGCTTGAAGAATGCGGGTGCCACCTATCAGTGCCTCGTCAATAAGGTCTTCCAGAACCAGATAGGTCGGAATATGGAGGTATACTTTGACGACATGCTCGTCAAAAGCGTCCGAGGCACTGATCACGTGGCCGACCTCCAAGAGGCCTTCGGCGTGTTGAGAAGGCACAGCATGCGGCTGAACCCGAACAAGTGTGCGTTCGGGGTCTCCTCGGGAAAATTCCTCGGCTTCATGGTAAGCCAACGAGGAATCGAAGCTAACCCCGAGAAGATTAAGGCCATATTAGACATGGCCCCGCCTCGGAACATCAAGGAGGTGCAGAAGCTCACTGGTCGGCTCGCTGCTATCGGTCGGTTCCTCTCGAAGTCGGGGGAAAAGTGCCTCCCCTTCTTCAAAGCACTCAGGGGGCTAAGGGTTTTGAATGGGGCCAACCACAACAGGAGTCGTTCGACCAACTAAAGGCCTACTTGGTGAACCCCCCTCTGCTCAGCAAACCGGTCCCAGGCGAGACTCTCTTCGTCTACTTGGCTGCTTCCGAGCAGACCTTGAGCGCTGTCTTGGTAAGAGAGGAGGACCGGTCCCAAAGGCCCATCTACTACGTGAGCAAAGTGCTTCGGGACGTCGAGCTCCGCTATCCGAAGATAGAGAAGGTGGCCTACGCCCTAGTCACGGCGGCGAGGAAGCTTCGGCCATACTTTCAGTCCCACTCGATCGTCGTCCTCACCGACCAGCCCCTAAAGCAGATCCTCTACAAGCCCGAGACCTCGGGCCGGCTGATGAAGTGGTCCATAGAGCTGAGCCAACATGACATATCTTACCAACCTCGGACAGCCATTAAAGCGCAGGCACTCGCCGACTTCATCGTAGAGTCCACTATCCCTGAGGTCGAACACATTCCGAATGGACCCCCCCCCATTTGGGCAGTCTTCGTGGACGGATCCTCTTGTAATGAAGGAAGTGGCGTCGACATCATTCTAAACGGCCCTGACGACTTCGTCCTCCAGTACGCGATCCGCATGAACTTCAAGGCCTCGAACAATGAGGCAGAGTACGAAGCACTCATCGCTGGTCTCGGACTTGCACGAAGTGCTGGGGCGCAGCGTCTCCGAATCCACAGCGATTCCCAGCTCGTCGTGAACCAAGTCTTGGGCGAGTACGAGGCTCGAGACGAGCGGATGGCGAAGTATCTTGCTAAGGTTCGGGCCCTCATGGGCCGGTTCGAGGAGGCCCTCATCCAGCGGGTCCCTCGTGAAGAGAACTCACAGGCCGATGCTCTCTCCAAATTGGCCTCGTCCTCCCTGCAAGGTCTCGAACAGACCGTGCTGATCGAAGTCCTCTCTAAGCCGAGCATCGAAGACGAGACACCTGGCTCGGCGAAATCGTTGCCGGTCATGTTACAAGATAATTGGATGAAGCCTCTAGTGGAGTTCTTGAGGGACGGGCTCCTACCCGAAGACCCCAAAGAGGCTCGCCGAGTCAGAACCCGGGCCGAGCGGTAAGTCCTGATCGAGGGCATCCTATACAAACGCTCTTTCTCTCAAATAGACGGCCGACCATACCTAAGGTGCCTCTCTCCGGATCAGGCCGAATATGCCCTACAAGAGCTCCACGAAGACATCAGAGGGGCACACTCAGGATTTAGGTCCTTGGCCCGAAAAGCTTTAAATTATGGATACTTCTGGCCGACCCTCCTTCAAGACGCCGAGCGACACGTTCGGCAATGCAGCTCTTGTCAGAGACACTCCAGCATCCGACGCCTCCCTCAGGCCAACCTCGCCTCCCTATCAAGTCCCATCCCCTTTGCAATGTGGGGGATGGATTTATCAAGTCCCATCCCCTCCCTATCTTGAGAAAGCTAGCCATATCCTTCCCCAGTCAGAAGAGCAAGCTGGCTCCGAACTGGGAAGGGCCGTACAGGATCACGAGGGTAGTTCAGCCCGGAACATATCGTCTTGAAGACCTAGAGGGCAGAGAGCTTCCGAGGACCTGGAATGTCGACCACCTCCTAAAATACCAAGAAAGCGCTCCGGCGCTACTCTAAGTATCATAGGATATCGAGCCATTCCAGTCCTCCGACTTGTAACCTATTTTCATAAATTGTACTATGTAAAACGGTTCGCCGTCGATTATGAATAAAGAAAGCTCTTTCGTGTTTTTGAATTCGCATGCTTCTCTCCCCTCTTATCAACTGCTTTTTAAACTGAGATTTCAACCAATGGTTCGGAGTCCACGTTCGGCTCGACCTCACCTCCTTGGCTCGTCCCCGGACGAACCAGGGGTAGACCGTCGTTCGGAACTGCTCTCACAACCGTTGAACTACACCGATGGTTCGGAGTCCAACACTCGGCTCGACTTTACCTCCGGGCGAGCCAGGGGTAGATCGTCGTTCGGAATTGCTCCCACAACCGTTGAACTACACTGATGGTTCGGAGTCCAACACTCGGCTCGACTTTACTTCCTCGGCTCGCCTCCGGGCGAGCCAGGAGTAGATCGCCGTTCGGAATTGCTCCCACAACTGCTGAACTAAACCGATGATTCGGAGTCCAACACTCGGCTCGATTTTACCTCCTCGGCTCGCCGCCGAGCGAGCTAGGGGTAGATCGCCGTTCGGAATTGCTCCCACAACCGTCAGACTACAACGATGGTCCCGGGGTCCAACACTTGGCTCCCAGTCCCCCCAAGCTTGCTTCGCGGCAGACTGGGAGTGGATCCCCACTCTGCTTCGTCAGTGGAGGGACACCGAAGCCATGTTCGGCCACATAATCCGAGCACTCCTGCCTAGCAGCCGAAGCACGAAGCCCTACGCCTCCGGTCGGCTACCGAGCAAGTGCCTTCCCGAGCTCGCATACGGAGAAAACTCACTTTCTCCTCAACTTTCACGCATGATCTCGATCAGACGGCCCAGATCTTGCCACCGGCGCTAAACGACAAGATAGCATTTTCTTGGAAACTGCGCCGCCTCGAGATTCGTGCCTGCGTTCAACGACTCAGATCTTGCCACCTGTGCTAAACGACAGGATAACGCTTTCTCGGGGACAGAGCCGCCTAGATATTCGCTCCGTACCTTGTCAGAGTCACTAAACAACAAAATACCGTACATATAGGAACCCGTTCGGTTCAACACTCTCGCCGACGGAACTAACACGCTCGGTTCAAGGACCTCGGCGCGACCAACACAGTTATAAGCAAGACAAATATGCAGAGCAATGAAAGATATTTTATTAAACAACCAGGCTGTAATACAAAGCGCATCTGTTCCATGGTTACAAAGTGTTTGCAAATAAAATACACGACACCGACCCACTATACTTGGCCCTCATATGGAAATATCTTCACTAGATTGTTCGGTCGCCTGTTCGTCCTCCTCGGCTGATAACTCCCCTGCACCCTTCCGGAGCTTCGCCACCACAGTCTGCAAGTGTCGAAACTCCGAGAGCAAATCGTCCCGCTCGGCTATAATCTTCGATTGGTTATGCCGAATACAGTGGACCTGAAGAGCGTTGCTGAAAGCGGTTTGCAAATCTTCGTCCTCCCCTGCAGGGCTCAACTCGGCAATCCTATTCTCCAGGCGTTGGATCTCCGCTTCCCGAAGGTCGAGGACGGACGAGAGGTGGGCTCGCTCACTCTCAGCTCGGCGTAACTCCAGCTCGACGCTCCTGGGACTCAGAGCCGCCATCCCAGAAGTGGCCTCGGATTCAGATTCGTCATCCGAACCGTGGAAATCAGCATAAGGGTCGGTCGCCTCGAGCTGAAAAGAAAGGAGAACGAATTGCAAGTTTTCAATACACTTCCGAGGCACAAGACTTGGAAAATTATCCAAACAAACTTACAAACTCATATATATTGTCTTCACATACATCAAGACCGACTCTACTACTAAGTTTTACAACAAATCCGAAGGAACATAAAACTACATGATCAGGGCCTCTTCGGAAGGGGAACGCTTCGGTTCAGGGAAAGGCGAGGACGACGAGGCCTGCCCTCCGAACTCGGTCCTAAACCAACGAAGCGTGAACCCCCTTCGCTGCCGACCCTAATTGTGGCGCCGACCGAGGCACCGCTCGACGAGACGGCTGCGCTACTCTGAGCGTCGGCAGGGCTCCGCCTAGCCGCAGGCAAACGTGTTGCGAGTTCGTAAAAAGAAATCCCCCTCTCGCTCTCTTTGCGGGTGCACGACGTACTACGGACGTTAGCCCTCTCCGGCACAGGCTTGAGCGACGCAATCTCTTCCTCCAGTTCAATGATTCTGTCTCTCAGAGCCTCGTCCTTCGCCAACTTCCTCGGACGAGAAGGCCTCGACGAGCCAGAGGCGTTGGCACCATCGGTTGCAAGCCGTCGGAAGTGGGTGACCTCGATCTCCCTGTCTATCGTGATCCTCCTGAGCTTGTCGACTTCGACCAATAGCCTCTTGCGCTTGACCGACGCCTTCTCCAGCTCGGAAGTCAGCTTCTCTTCCGCCGCCAAGTGCTCTTTCTCCCACTCTTATAATTCCAAGTGTTGGACCTCAGCCAAAAGGTCGTCATTCTTCTGCTCGGCGGCAGTGAGCTCTCTACGGAGCCGCTCGACTTCCCCTTCGGGACAAGGAGCTTGGGGGTACTTCCGCAGTTGCCACAGCTCGCGACAGTACCTCCGTACAGCTGCCTTCGTCTCCTCCAGCTTGCCGAGCAGGAGAAACCTATTCTGTCGGCTCTGCAAGAGCTCGCCCTTCGTTTTCGCCAGCTCCTTCCGAAGGTATACAACCTCCGTGATCGGACCGAACTTCACCTGAAAAGCGGAGATAAATCCGATAGGACAATACACGGAAACATCTACAACTAGTCACACGCAAATTCGAGGCTCAACACTTGGATAAATTTTTGCCAAACAAAATGTTTTCATTCAAAACCGAGGTGAAAGTTTTACACAAGCGGTGGCCAGTCCGCAGTTAGGCTTACAAAAAAAAAAGACTAAAAAAGACAACCGAGTCAGGGGTCGACCTTTTTGTCGTTAGGGTCCGTCGACCCCCCGGCCTTGTCCTCGCCACCGCCCTCGCCTCCGTCCTCGCTCCCGCTCTCCTCCTCGGAGTCGTCCTCCTCCTCGGCCTCGGCTTCGGTCTCCCCTGGGCCTTCGACGCGTTCCGTCTCTCCCTCGGGGTTGAGCAACCCCTCGGGAACACCCTCCTCCCCTTCCACGGGGTCGTAAAAGTGGTAGGAGGACGTGTCGAAGCCCGGGTTCTTGGCGGCTACGTGGAGCAGGGCCCGACCGTAGGCTTCCTCCATGTTCTGGAGCATGTGCTGCGCGGCCTCCTCCTGCACGGCCTTCCTCACCTTCTTCACCTTCTTCTGGTGTTTGGCCATGATCCTGTCGGCCCTCTTCCGAGCCTTCTCCACTTCCGACCGAGCGTTGGCCAGTGCCTCCTTCAGCTCGGCAGCCTCCTTCTCCAAGGCCTCAAGTTTGGCCGCCGCATCCTTCGACAGCTGAATGGCGTCGGCCAGCTGCTGCTCCAGCCCCTTCACTTCAGCACCCCTCTTCGCCGAGAGGAGCTGCTCGGCATCAAGCAGCTGTGTGGCCTTGACGCGCTCCGCCCTCTCCCGCTCGTTCTCCTGCTCCTTGTTCGCAAACTCCTCGAGTAGGAAATTGAAGTGGCAGAGAGTCTGAAAAGGAACGACACATTAAAATTCGAACCCAAAGACTTAGAAAAATTCTAAGAAAGAAATCTTGATGAGGGAGGGCTCGGCCTACTTACCGATATAGTATTCCGAGCAATCTGCATCACGGCGTCCCCTGCCAGCCCGGCCTTCAGGGTCGCTCGATCCTTCGGGGTCGGCAGGTGCCTCACCGCCTCCATGCAGATGTTGTCGTCGCCCAAGAAGCCGTCGACGTTCATCACCTGCCAGTCGGGGACGAAGATCTGCTTATGACGCTCGGTCAAGATCTTCTCCGCCTCGGCAGTGAGGGACGGAACCTGGAGGGACAACACCTCCTTCACGCCGAACGCACCGCTCGACGAACCGGGGGCATCCCCCTTCGAAGGCGGTGTCGGCGCACCCGAGGCAGGAGAGTCGAGGACCCTGATCTCCCCCTGCTCGAGGACCGCGACCTTCGGTTGGTCGGCAGTCTTCTCGACCGAAGGCTTCTTCGAGGCTCGGCTGTCCTGAGGCCCTGCCGAAGGCCTCTTCTTCTTCGCCTCCTGCTCCGACCGGCCCTTCGCCACTAGAGCTTTGTAATCCAGCTTCATCGTCTCTGCACAAGCCGAATGAAAAAACTTAGAAAAATTTTCATGAACTGTAAACAAAGAGTATAAATACCAGAAGCATACTAGGGTCGATCGGACTGAGACCCCCACGGAACAGATCCTCCTCGGTAATTTCTTTCCAGCTTAGCGCTGGCAGGGCGAGGAGCTTCTTCTGGACCTCCGCCTCCTCATCACTCAGCGCCGCCTCCTTCTTGGTCCGCTTGGGCAGACCCTCCTTTGCCCAAACCGTCGGTATCACCCACGGCCCCGAAGCTCGGATGAGGAAGTACTTCTCCTTCCAATGTTTGATTGAGTCCGGATTCTCGATCAGCTTCACGCCCGTCCGGGGCGAAAGATAGAACCTCTGTTCGTCTCGCCTTGGCTGACAGGGTCGGTAGAGACTCCGAAAGAGGAACATACTCGGCTTACCGCCGACCTCTTGGCATCGGAGGACGAATGCCATGACGTGCCTCCATGTGTTCGGCATCAGCTGGGCGGGGCTCAAACCATACCATGTCAGAACATCAACCACGAACGGGTGGAGGGGAAAGCGGAGTCCGGCAATAAGGGAGTCGACCGAAAAGACGCACACGTCCGATGAGGACTTTGTGTTGGCTCGGAAACCCGGCCCGGGGAGGAGCAGTCCATAGTCGGCAGGGATCCGGAAGCCCTCTCGGATCAGGTGGAGGTCACCCTCGGTGAGAGATGAGATGGTACGGTCCACCTCGGACAACTCCCTCGGCTCGTTCTCCTCCACCAACTTAGCCGTACCTTGTGTCACTCTCTCCAAGGTGTCCTCGGCGTAGTCTCGTACGCCCCCCACGCTCGACAGAGAAATGGGCTGCCGACTGAACGCTCCAGCCGTCTTCGGCGTTTCCACGATCGTGACCACGGCCTTGCCCTCCCGGGACACCGCCGCAACCTCCTTAGGCAGCTCGGCCACTTCGCCCTCTCTGTCCGGGCGAACGACATTCTGATCGCTCGGCTCCACTACCTCCTTCCCTTTATCCCCTCGGCCAACGGCTTGCTCCGAGGCGGGGGTCTCATCCGTGATCTTAATCATTTTTTCTAAAAGAGAAGGGAAAGAGACTGACCTTGAAGTGATAGGTACGGTCGGAAAGTTCACCGGAGACAATGAACGCTACCGCCACAACTAGCACCGCCACCAGAGAGCTGAAAACTTCGAAGGCAAAGTAAAAACTGAAGAGAGAGAGTAAAAGTAAAAAATGAGACTTGGTCTAAGGGGGGGTGAAGATTTATAGAAAAATGGAACGTCCTTTGGACTTCCAAACGAAAGAGCGCGACTTTTGGGCTGCTCTCGAAACGTCGCGAAGGCCCAACACAACTGCCTTCCTCACCAAGTCAACTAGCTCGGCGCAATGGGATCTGAATCCGAGCTACACGCAATCCGAGCCAGATTGCACAGACTCCAGTCGATCTCCGAGCAAGTGCCTTTCCGAGCCTGCCAACGGAGAAAACGCACTTTCTCCTCAACATTCGTCCGTAGTCTCGATCAGACAGCCCAGATCTCGCCGAGGACACTAAACGACAAGATAGTGTTTTCTTGAGAAATGTGCCCGTCTCGAGATGCGAGCCACCATCCAACGGTTCAAATTGCACCAACTCGCTTGGATTGCCTATACCTCCTCCATACCTCACCTCTGTCTGAAGAAACCAGAAAAAGTTTTGATTCGAAGTTTTAAGGCACCGCCCTCGGCGAGCACCCCCCAGGCCCCGGGTCTCGGTCGGTATTCCGCCGACCCACGGGCCCCGGTCGAAAGCAGATCAACACTCAGAGATCGGGAGAAACGCACCATTCCGAGCTAGTTGATTGCAACTGTGAAGGTTTGACCTGGTAGAGGACTCTGGCAACAGAGCCTTCACAGTTGCAAACAACAAGCTCGGAACGCCCTTTGTTTCTTCCCCATCAATCTCACCGATGGTCCTGAAGTCCGAGCCATGATCTCCCCCGGGTCTGAATTTGGATCGTCACCTCTTCCACCATGATCTCCTCCGACCCCGCCACCCACCTTGGGGCAGCCGGAGTCGGCAGAAGACCTTGGTGGAAGAACGACCACCCATCATCCCGGAGCGACTCATACCTCGGGCTCGGATCACAGTCATCACTACTCCTGCCACATTCTCCCCCGACCCTGACACCCACAATGGGGGCCGTCAGGAACGGGAGAAGAAGAAAGCAGTAGAGTGACCACCTCCGAACCTATCAAGGTTAAGACTCCACAAGACTGGCGTCCGCCAGAGGCAGACACCACCGAGGTCTAAAACTCAACATTGCTGCGACTGAAATAACAAGGAGAATGGAGTACTTATAGCCTACCCTCCAAGAACCAGCCATTATGACCCTCGGAAGTTGAAACGCCACGCATTAATTGAAGGAGTTATCCTTAATGACCTGGGGAAGGTGGAACGCCGCACAAACCCCGAGGCACCATTAATGTCCTTGGGAACAGAATCATCTCGAGACAGTTCGCACCACGTCGCTCGGATTTGCCGAGACCCCCTATCCTCGGTCGGCTACCGAGCAAGTGCCTTTCCGAGCTCGCAAATGGAGAAAATTCACTTTCTCCTCAACTTTCGCACCTGATCTCGATCAGACGGCTCAGATCTCGCCACCGATGCTAAACGACAAGATAGCATTTTCTTGAGAACTGAGCCGCCTCGAGATTCGTGCCCACAATCAACGGCTTAGATCTCGCCACCTGCGCCAAACGACAAGATAGTGTTTTCTTGAGGAATGTGCCCGTCTCGAGATACGCGTCGCCATCCGACGGCTCAGATTGCGCCATGTCGCTCGGACTTGCCGAGACCCCCTCTCTCCGGTCGGCGGACGAGCAAGTGCCTTTCCGAGCTCGCAAACGGAGAAAATTCACTTTCTCCTCAAAAATCGCGCCTGATCTTGATCAGACGGCCCAGATCTCGCCGAGGACACTAAACGACAAGATAGTGTTCTCTTGGGGAATGTGCCCGTCTCGAGATGCGCGTCGCCATCCGACGGCTCAGATTGCGCCACATCGCTCGGACTTGCCGAGACCCCCTCTCTCCGGTCGGCGGACGAGCAAGTGCCTTTCCGAGCTCACAAACGGAGAAAAAAGACACCGAGCTACTACGACCGTTGGATCTCCCAGAAATTCGTGCTCTTGATGACAAACGGTCCAGATTGTGTCGCGTGCACTAAAAGACAAGATAGCATTTTCTTGGGATTTACACCATCATCCGACGACTCAGATTGCGCCACGTCGCTCGGCCTGCCGAGACCCCCTGTCTTCGGTCGGCGGCCGAGCAAGTGCCTTTCCGAGCCCGTAAACGGAGAAAAAAGCTTCCGAGCGATAACAGCCACTGGATCTCTCAGAAATTCGAGCTCGACCATGATCAACGGCTCAGATCGAACCACGCCATAAATCAGTATTAAAAATCATTTTTTATTTATTTAAATCGTTTATTTATTTAAAAATTGCGAAAAAATTGCTAAAAATTCGGGAAAATTAACTAAAAAATTCTAGAAAATAATTAAAAATTCGGGGGTATATTTTTTAGCCCCTGAACGGACAATTATCGCCTAGAATGCACTGTTAAGGCCCCAGAACGATTAGTAAACACATCGAAAAATTAAGTAAATAATCCGAAAAAATAAATAAGAGCCGTCAAATACTCGATATGGCTAGGAAACAGTACATGACATCAAAAAGTTACCTCACTACCCCCTTCGAAATTCTAAGTCCTCCATATGGACTCCGATACAACTCCGCTAGCCACCAAAACAGTCAAACTACTCCTCAAAGGCTGATCACGCTCAGTCTTTAGAAGTGGGGGGCTCGTGATATGGCTAAAAATGGGGTTAAATCGGAACCGTCCAGATTGGGCACGAATCTTGAAGCTCGGGGGTAAAAAGGTAATTTCACATACAAGCGGATCCAAAGTGGGTACTGGATCTCCTTCTCACAGACCCAATAACCCACGAACGGGTCCGCTCCAGTTGGGCACGGGTCCCGACCCGAAGCGAGCCCAGACCAGCAAGAGACAAATCAGGGCCACTGATTTGACCAAGTCAACGGGCCTGATTTGCTCTCACCGGGAATCAAGGAGTTAGTTTCCTAAACAGACTGTGAGGATTTTTCTCCTAGCAGTTATACAGGGAACCAGGCCTCTAATCACTCCCCTGGCGACTATAAATACTTTCCCTCTGCCACTGTGACCAGGTTAATCACTTTTTCACCACTTTAAGCTCTTTCTTAATCTCTTCTGATTACTGACAAGAGCGTCGGAGGGTGCGTCGCCGGAATCAACCCCGGTGTCTCGCACTTCCTTGCAGGTTGCGCCAGGAGCAAGAAGGCTTGAGTCAACTGTTCAGGTTTTTCTCGGACTTACAAATTCTATCTGTTTACCCCCACACCGAAATCAGCGGTAACATCTACTACTTAGGTCAACCCTTAAATCCCGGCTTATTAACGATTTTTGTCAATGCAACAATACAATACAATATGCAATCTAGAGACATTAGATGGACAATAGAAACAATGGGGGAACAATAGGACGAAAACTTGAATAGGACAATGAAAATGATGAAAATAGGATACTAGGATTATGCAATGCAACACACATACATTAATTTTTGCAATACTACGATATAGGATTAATTAATCTATTAAAATCTTGAATATAAAATTCTGGACAGCAAGAGTAGTCTGTACAAAAATATAATTTTCCGCTGCTTCAGAACTCGAAAACTGAATCCGTCAGAAGTTCTAGAAACTAGACTTCCACACGGTTCCAATGCATATTTAAAGTTCAAAACCCGACAACAGTAGCTAGGTCAATCACATTGTTCTTTACAATTTTTCATGTTCAGGCAGAAAATCGACATCAAGTTATTATAATTTTAGAAACAGCGAAAACTCAATATTAAATTCATTAAAAATATTTTCTAGACTCCTAAACATGTTAAGTAACAATCTAAAAATTATCAGAGAAATTTTTTTATCATTTGATCAGCCTTTTAATAGTTTAAATATAGAAGATACAAGAATCTAAAAATCTGGAAATAATAACACAGATGTAGTAAAATTGGTATAACTTTTGCTACACAACTCGGAATTCAAAAATTCAAGATGTTATGGAAACTAGAAAGATAAGTCTACGATTCTTATTCAGAAAGTAATTAATATTAAGATCATTTACTGGTTCAAAAATAGCAGTCAACATACAGGTCAGCAAGCAATATACAGGTTTTGCATAGTTTTCTTGCAATAAATTAATTGAACATGATGGGTATCTATTCTATTTGTCGATAAATTGTATAATCAGCATAAAGGGTCTCAAAACACATTAAACAAAATTAGAACACACTCATACATCGATTTATCATCAATCAACCATCAATCGATCAAACAATATGCAACCTAGCAATTGTCTCTTCAATAATTTATTTGTGTGACGATTATATGAACAACCCAATTATCAATTCAATACTCATGAAAGATCAAACTTTAGAGTCAAAAGTGGCAGGATGTCAAGAATATTGGGGTTAGCTCATGTAAACCCTCAATAAACCCAACAAAGAGATGAACAAGGTATAATACGATAAATAAGGGATCTACTTGTAAGAGTTTCAACAAAACATGAATTTGATACAATTAACAATTCAAGAGGATAGTAACTTGCCTGTTAGATGAAGAAATTGAATATCAAGAATAACGAGATAAGGATCCCGGAGCAACGAACCCACAAACACACAAATCCACAATATAGTATAACACGTGCAAGAGAAGATCAGCAACCATAGAAAAGGGGAGAGAGAGTTCGACAGCAACCATAGAAAGGGGGAGAGAGAGTTCGACAGCAACAGGGCTAGGACGACGGCGTCGCTGGCGACTAGCTGGGATGGCGTCGACGGCGAGGTCATCAACAAGCAGCGAAGCACAGGGCATGCTGTAATGCGCCAGATTTTTAAATAATACTTTTAAGATTAATAAATGAATTAAAATGATTTTTTGTGATTTAATAAATATTTTTCTGAAAATTTATCTTTTTACACGTGCAAATATTTTCTTGGGCAATTAAAAAGTCAAAAATTATTTTAGGGAAACACATTTTTTATTATTAGATATTATTTTTGAATTTTTTGGATTTTTTGATAATTATTGGAACTATTTGCAAATATTACAAAAAGATGGACTTTTGTGCAAAAATACCACTTGGAGTGAAAACTCGAAGTTTTTTTATTTTTAGGCTAGGTATGATGCCTAGTCAACTCAGAGGTGAAGAGTTTACTTTTTGTTTTAATAAATTTGATTTATTTTGCAAGTTTTCATAAAGAATGGTCTTTTTGCAAAATTGTTACTTAGAGGGGCAAAAGTGCAATTTCTTTTTTCTGGGTTTTCAAAATAGTGTCGGCTGACTATTGGGGCATTCTTTTAGTTTTTAAATCATAATTAAGTTGGTTCTATCTAATTTTCAAGTATAAGGATTTATATATGTAAAGATATATTTTAACCGTAAAACTTATTTTCCGGCCTATAAAAGAGTGCGGTGTAGCCGTCTCTGTAACCTCTATTTTCCCAAAAATGTATTTTTATGCATTTTCTGTATTTAAAAAATCTTCCCAAATTATTTTTTTCGGTTTTCAAATTCTTTTGTCAAAATGTAATTTTTTTGAATCTTCTATTAAAAATCTATTTTCGATAAATAGTCTTATTTGTAACTATTTCCTATGATTTTTATACAAATCTTATTATTGATATTATTACTATTAATTTTGGCTGGTTATTGAAAATCCATTTCGATGTGCTAATTATATTGTATCTATTTGAAATAAATACTATTTTGTAATGCAAATTACATTTTATTTGTAAATATTTTATTTGTTATTTAATTTTCCTATCTATTTTAAAACCCATTTATATAAAACCCTATAACCCAATACCCATATATATTTTAATACCCATTTCCCCCATTAACCCATTTATTAACTACCCAAAACCCATTTCTTAAACTACCCCAACCCGTAACCCGGTTACATCCCCTACCCGAAACCTCTGTTCACCCCTAACCCTATTTCCCTACTCTGTATAAACCCATGCTTTTCACCCTGACGTTTCGTCTTCCCTGTGTTCTACCTGGCCGCTCTCTCTCTTCGTCCATGTCCCATGCTCCCGACCACCTCCTTCCACCGCCCTACTTCCGCATCATCCTCTTCCGCTGCTCTCTCCGACGCAGCACCAGGCAGCCGCAACGTCCCCATCCATCCCGTGCTCCCCGTCTCCCTCTCCAACGACAGCCACCCCCCGTCTCTCTCCCGTCTGCCCCGTCGTCTATCCCGCCTCGCCTGCGCCGCCATCGCGCAGCCGCCCCTGTCTCGCCGCACTGCACCCTGCGCTGCGACCCCTTCTCCCCCACCTTCGACTGCAGCAACCAGCGCCAACAGCACAGCGCTGCACTGCGCTACCTCCTTGTCTCCCGTTCTTCGCCGCTGCAGCCACCTGCGACCGCCGCCCTGTGTACCCTGGCCGCCGCTGCCGTCGGAGCCAGTGGATGTATACATTGATGGGTTACTGTTGTATTGATTTGGAGGGATTGATTCTCGGCCATCGATCTTCATCATGATCACCATGATCATCAAGTTTTGATATGGCCGTCGGATCTCATCATCGTCATCCATCATGGGTTTTGATCTCTTTGTTTGGAGATGCCGATTGATCTTGATTCTTGATCTCTTGTTATGGACCGTTGGATCGCATTATCATCTTCTTGGAGTTATTGATAACTTTGATTAGTGGCCGTCCGATCGTCGATCTGACCCAATCATCATTTTCATCATCAAGATATTGGCCACATCCTGATCTTGATCTTGATCTTCGATCCGAGTCGTCCGATCTGATCCGATCGCCTTGATATCGTGAACCCTTGAATCTCAGCCGTCTGATCGTGTCCGCGGATTATTTGTTCTTTGGATTCGTGATCTTGTTCGTGATCGTGATTCGTGTTCGGTCCGTTCGTTGGTTCGTGCCCGGGAATCCGTTCCTGTTATTCTCTTTCTTCTGTTGGATTCATCGTCATCTTTCAGGCAAGTAACTTGTACTACAATTCATTTAGTTTGATACAAGTCAAAAAATTCACATGTAGTGTAGTTGGATCTAGAGACAACCAAAATTTGTATTTTCTTTGATGGGTTTTGTCTCTATTGTGATAATTTGGCCATAGATGACTTATGACACCAATTTTGATAGGAGATAACCTAGGTTTGACCAAATCTTGTTTTTTTGTCATGTATGTCAATATTTGTGTGAATTGATGTTTGGATGAATACCCATGTAAAATAATAGGAGTGGACATGTTAGTAACCCTAAATCATGATGTTTGGATTCTTGGTAGGTTGTATTTCAAGTTTGGATGTGTTTCGATCAATATTGTTGAAGTTATGATGTTCTAGATTTGAAGTGTGAAATCTGTATTTACTGGGTGTTCTGTTTTGATTGCTGTTTTCGTCTATGCTACAGTCAGTATTTGAATTCCAAAATAAAAGATGGATTTTAGATAATTTTGTCTATTTTTAAACCTCACTGGTTTTACTTGATTTGGATTTCGTATGACTGAGTTATGAATGTTTTCGTACAGGCGTGTCGATAGATTTCAGATTCTGTTTTGAGTCAATTTTGTTAACAAATTATTTTCAAGAACTATTCTACACATAATATCTTGGTATAATATTTTGGTCAGTGTTTCCTTATGATATTAGGGACTACCCAGATTTTTGATAAATTTTAAATAGAAGTTTTATGTGGTGTTTCATATTCTTTACTAAAATCTCTTTATGCTGTAATTTGTACGCAGTTCAGTAAAGAACTCTGTTTTCACTATAATTCCTTATACTGTATGAAAATTCTTCATGAAATATGAAATTTAGTAAAATCCATCTATTTTCATGTCGTTTTGGCTGAATTGGATTTCGATTCACTGATTGCGAGATATCCTAGTTTTCGTATGACAGTTTTGAGAATTCCAAATTTATCGAACTACATTTTTGTGTTGCTTCTTATTTTTGATAACTGATCTATACCTATTGGAATATTATAAAACTTGTTATTTTGAGTCTATACCTATAGCGGAATACCCCAGATTTTTCGTGGAATTATTTGATGAGTTTTCATTCTATTTTTATGCTTTTGAAGTTGTTCCCCTGTTTTCTGGTTGAACCGAAATTCTGTATTCGAATCGGTTTTGAGCTGTGTTGTTGTGAATTACTATATGACTTTATTATACTCGTTGGATTCGTGTGGATGTCTAGTTTTCAGATCCTTCAACGGATCTTGGTTTTTATTTTTTGTAGAGTTCAGAATCACTGTTTTAGTACTGATTGGTCTTGCTGTCCTGATTATGAACATAGACTATTTTGCTCGTATATGTGAATGTATATTATCCATGCATGCTGATTTGTTTCCCTTAACCTAAACCTGATTATAACATATTAGTTTGACACTATTTCATACCCACTCATGTCTGTTGATGACCATAATAATAAAAGTAACTAAGCCGGGGTTTAGGAAAAAGATCTCGCAGTGGAAAATATAGAAACGTGTACTTGGAAGAGGACATCTGTCCTGCCTGCCTGTTATGTGTTCATGACTACATGATTCACGATCCTGTTTACCTGTACCTGATTGCATGCTTCCCTATAGGAAGGTGTTCTCGAAAGATAACCATTAGGTTATACCTGTTTCCTGTACCTGACTGCATTACTTTCCTTAGGATCGGAAGAGTACCACTAGGTTCTACCTGTTTCTGTTTCCTGTACCTAAGTAAACTGCCCTATGGACTCCACTATGAAATTCTACTAAGCGAAACTGTTTTGTTGTAGCAACCATGTTGTATGGGTGGCATGAAGTGCTACCTAGATAGTATAATAACAAGATTAGACTTGACTTAACATGATATATGTTATATGATTACCTTTTACCTGATTATCCTGATTAACCTGATTACCTGATACTCAATACATGTTTACATGTTGACTTGTTTATCTGACACTTGACACATGTTACCTGTACCTGTTAGTATACAATGTTGCTAGTTAGTTTTCCCATGTACTTGTATCCTACATTATTTGTGATCCGCGACTTGCAATTGACGGGTACTTGTGTTTTCTCTTTTCCTCTTTCATGCATTCGTTGAATTGCAGATTTTGGAGGACAGGTTCTAGATGGTATTGGTGACATGATGTACTAGATGCTGGAATTTTGCTATTATTGTTCTTGTTGCTTATTTTGAACAATAATGTATTCTTGTATTTAGATTTATTCTTGTATTTGGGCAATGTGACCCAGGAACATTTGTGTTATTCAGATCATGACTATTTGAGATTAATATATTTCATTTCAAGTATTTTTGTTGGTATTTGGTTCATATGTGCATGTGGTTGACTTTTCTGGCTTCCGACTCTGATTATATTGTGATATGTTGTAAAGATTCTTGAACAGCTTATGGATGATGAAAATCATTCGCTAGGCTTTTGTTACGTGCTCATATTCCGCATTTTTGGGAAACAGGGCGTGACAGTCTCTTTGCTGCACAACACAAGGATTTTCATTATTATTATTTTCTTGATGTTTTAAAGCGAGGATCTTGGTTTTCTTGCGAAAGGAAGGGTTTTCTTTTTCTATTTATCTTTCTTCAGTTGATTCTTCAATAAGGTGAGTGGCATATGTTTGTTTTCTTTTGTTCTAAGCATGTTTTATGTGATGATTTGTTGATTAGAAAGTATGTTAGGGGATTGTATGTCGATATGGTGAATTTGATGAGTATATGAGTTAAAAATTGATTCTTTTCGTGAAACTATGCCATTAATGAAATAAAACCCTAATAGATAATTTGTGATTGTTAAGAACCGAATATAAATCATGAGTAGGTTGACTTCCCTTCACTTTCTTGCTGTTTTGATTGTTCCTATTAAGTTTGTATGATGTTTCACCTCAAAAGGTGGACAAGACTTGACTTTTACTATGTATGTTGAGTACACACTCTGTTTCGATGATTTGAAGAAAAAAACTTGATGAATAGTTGTTATAATTGCATTGTAATCATGGATTAACTTAGATAACTGATGGGGTATGTGTTTAAACAATTTTAAGAGGGGTTGTGGTTCAAAAGAAATCAATTTGATGTGTTGAAGGGGGGGGGGGGGGGGGGGGGGGGGGGTTGGTTGGGTCTATTTGTATGCAAATGAAAAAGAGGGTTTTTAATATTTTGATGTTTTCGATTGGATCTTGAGTCCTATATACTACTGAGATTGGATTAAGAAATATGCCTCTTATATAAGATGTTTCTTGATGTTTTTAACTGATGTGCACACACCCACAATTACACAAACACACATATACACATCCACATTTATATACACACTGTTTTGAGGATTTTTGTGGATTTTGTGAAGTTTTGATTGGATTTCAATTATTTTGGTACTGAGAAATTTTGAACTATACACTACTCTTATTCGGTGAATTCTGACACTAATAATGATGCTTAAATCCCTATTTTGAACATATACATATATATGTTGATTCGTTTTGAAAGATTTTGGTGAAAAGTTCTATTTCGAGATCTTGATATGTTTCGATGTGTCTTAATAACTCCTACAAGTTATATAAGATATGTCTAAGCATCTCAGGAAGTTTGATTTTGGTTTTACAAAGTTTTATCGTCGTATCAGTTAAAACATGCACAAATTGCAACCTACTGTAGTCGACAGCCGACCGAACTAGAGTCGACAGTCGACTGGGCAGTTACTGATTTTTGACTTTGTTTGCATTAACAGTTGACTGCTTCGTCTTTGAACTGAGTCGACAGTCGACTGTCGGTTTAATTGAATTTTGGATTTTTGCAGGACAGTCGACTGACCATGTTCAATAGTCGACTGTCACAGTCCTAGCTGAAGAGTTTTATTGAGTTATTAGATTTTTCGCAGGACAATCGACTGGTTATTCTCGACAGTCGACTGTCACTATCACTGCTGAGGGGTTTTTCTTAAGTTTCGGATTTTTGCAGGACAGTCGACCGACCAGTTGCGACAGTCGACTATCACTGTTCTGACTGATAAATTTCTTGAGTTTTCTAATGTTCCTTTAAATGATTATTTCTTCGATTATGGATTATTAATCTACTGGATTATTTTACAAAGGGTTGTATTTCGTTCAAACTTGTATTTCTACAACTTCATATAGTAAAATAAATATGTTTTCTTCGATTTAATTGATGTTTTGTGGTATTCGGTGATTTCAAAATACGGTTTTCTATTATTTAATGGATTTAATATTTTATTTGAATTCTGGAATTTTATGAACACATTAAATGAATTTGGTTTTTGTTGATTTAAGAAGTTTTCTTCATATAAACGTTTTGATGATGGATTTGTGAGTTTTATTGAAAGTTTTGTGTTGATATTCATTTTGTGAATCTCTAGGAGTTGAGTGGGAGTCATGTGAACCGGCAGATGATATTTTGTGGATTTTGACCAGTTGGGGGTCATTGGGATTGTTTTGTTGAATTAAGTCCGACATGATACACTAACTCTAGAAAGGGGGGATTTTTGTGTTTTTAATAATAATTAATTTAAGGACAGACACTAGTAGAGATGTGATGGAACTTGGAAAACATAAATATATGCTCTTAGTTTTGGTCCAACGGATGCGTTCCAGGACTTGTGTGTTATTCTGTCTCGAGAAGACATTTGTATATTTGCGTGTCGAGGGTTTGCAGGCCTATTCACGGAGCATGCAGGGTGCATTCGCGTGTCGAGAGTCGGCGAGTTTATTCACGGGATGTACCTACTGTATCTGCACGTCGAGGGCCTCACAAGCCTATTCGTGGGGTACACGGCATGGAGGTGATTCTCCGGTTTTTGAGCTATTCTTACATGATGCTTGCCCATCGAGGGATGTGATGCCTATTCGCGGAGTAATCTAGATATTATTCCTATCACCGTAGTAGGATTAGTTACATAACGAGGGATTTAACCCTATAAAGTGGAGAACGTTAAGGGCTTGCACCAGACCTATGTATGATGGGATGCATTGAATCCGATAAGTATGCACTAGAGAGTCAGCATATAGCATTGATGTTTTCTTGACTTGGTTTTATGCATGTTGTGTTCGGTTTTTTCCTGCACTCGACACTTAGTCTAGTTTCACTTGATGTTTTCATGCCCTACAATTTACTATTTCGTATTCCTTGATGTTTTCGCTTTTTATTTATTGTTATTTCATATTTCATTTATTCTTGCTATTAATATATGTTGTTTATGATTTTATTCTCATGTTCTATTTTTGTTGCTTTTCTTTTGATGTCACTCACACCGTTATGGCTGACCCCTGTAAATAGGAGATGGGCTTTGGGTATAGTGTTAGAATCCAATAGGAGATGGGCTTTGGTTGGGCTCAGGTTATATATAAATAAATAATGTAATTAAATAAATATAAAATTGGGCTTTAGGTGATGGGCTTCATATTAACAAGTAATAATACAAGATATATTAAATTCAATGGGCTCAAATTTAATAATAAATAAAATGATTTTTCGGGCTCTAGTTGCAAATAAAAATTTATTAATTAATATATGGACTTGGAACAATAAAACAAATAATAATATATAATGAATTAGGAGTTCGACTTACATTAGTTGACATAATCGACGAAGAATAATATAATTTGTTTTGGCCAAAATATAAATAATAAAATGGAATAGAAAATGTCACGCCCGCTTCCCAAAAATATGAAATACGAGTACATGCCATTGGCTCAGCGAATAATTAACGTCACCCATAAGCTGTTTATCCGATCAACTCAACAATATAATCAATACAGAATAATTGCGCAGGAAAAAATAATAATCTCATGAACAATAATACTTGGAATGAAGCAATATGAAATATCCATATACAATAAACCAACGTCTGGAAATAACAATAAAATCCGGGACATAAGCCCAATACAATAATAAATCCCAACACAATAGTAATAAGTCTCAATATAATAACTTCATTGAAACAATAAGCAATAAGAAAGCATTAAGTCTTTATAATGTTTGTTCTCCAATCCCAGCAGGCAATTCTCTTTCACTACCTGTCAACACTAATCGAAAAAGAGAAGAAAATTTGTCCTTAGAGCAAGTCATGGACAGCAAGTAGAGAAAGCAAGGAACAATGGAATAACTATATAACAATGAATTCAATGGATTAATAGGAATCAATAACATGGGACAATAACAATAATCAATATCATGATAATTGATGCAATGACTATAAACATTGATTCAATATTCGATAATAATATTCAATGCTCAATAACAATAACATTTAGCCAGTATTCGATATCAATAGAATAATGATGAACAATATGCAATCTCGATGTGGTAATTCTTAAGTCTATTAATCATTTTAAATTCCAACTAATGCACATACTACCCACTAAAAACCTTGTCACGCCCCGCTTTCCAAAAATACGGAATACGAGTACATGACATTGGCCCAGCGAATGACCAACGTCACCCATAAACTGTTTATCCGATCAACTCAACAATATAATCAATATAGAACAATTGCGCGGACAAAAATAATAATCTCATGAACAATAATACTTGGAATGAAGTAATATGAAATATCCAAATACAATAAACCAACGTCTGGAAACAATAATAAAATTCGGGACATAAGCCCAATACGCTAATAAATCCCAACACAATACTAATAAGTCTCAATACAATAAGTTTATTAAAACAATAAGCAATTAGAAAGCATTAAGTTTTTAGAATGTCGGTTCGCCAATCCCAGCAGGCAATTCTCATTCATTACCTATGAATGCTTCATCTAAAAAGAGAAGAAAAGTTGTCCTTAGAACAAGTCATTGATAGCAAGTAGAGAAAGCAAGAAACAATGGAATAACGATATAACAATGAATTCAATGGATCAATAGGAATCAATAACATGGGACAATAACAATAATCAATATCATGATAATCGATGCAATGACTATAAACAATGATTCAATATTCGATAACAATATTCAGTGGTCAATAACAATAACACTTATCCAATATTCGATATCAATAGCATAATGATGAATAATATGCAATGTCGATGTGATGTAATTCTTAAGTCTATTAATCCTTTTAAATCCTAACTAATGCACGTACTACTGTGTCCCGTATGTTCCATACCACAGGTTCGATGCATAAAATCAATTTCATATAGACTATAGTAGTAGAGTCTATAGATCATGTACTGGTTATGATGACGATAACAATATAACACGGGCCATTGAGACAATTTCTTGCACAATGACGATAACGGTAATAACACGGGCCATGGTGTAATTTCTTACACGATGATGATAACGATAATAACACGGGCCATCATCCAAGTACAGTGCCTATATCATCAACAACTCTAGTCAATCCCTTAAACCCCGACTTATTAATTATTTATCAATGCAACAATACAATATACAGTTTGAGACATGCGATGAACAATAGTAACAATAGGAGGACAATAGGATCATAACATAAAGTAGGACAATAAAAAAGATGACATTAACTCATTGGGATCATGCAATGCAACATGCATACATTAATTCATGCAATAGTACAATATAGGAATAATTAATCTATTAAAACTGAATTATAAAATTTTGGACAGTAAGAGTAGTCTGTACAAAAATGCAAATTTCCACTGTTTCCGAGGTCGAAAAGTAAATTCGTCTGAAATTCTAGAACTAGACCTCCACACGGTTCCAACGCATATTTAAATTTCAAAATTCGAAAATAGTATCTAGGTCAAACACATTGTTCTTTACAGATTATAAGTTCAGGCAGAAATTCGACATCAAGTTATTATAATTTTAGAATCAGCGAAAACTCAAAATAAAATTCATAAGAAATGTTTTCTAGACTCCTAAACACGTTAAGTAACAATCTGGAAATTCTCAGAGCAATATTTTAAGATTTGATCAGCCTTTTTACTATTTGGACATGAAACGTACAAGAATCTATAAATCTAAAAATAAAAACACAGCTGTAGTAAAACGGGCATAACTTTTGCTACACAACTCAGAACTTGGAAATTCAAGATGTTCTGGAAACTAGAAAGATAACGCTACAATTCGTATACAAAAAATTATTCCTTTTATGATCATTTACTGGGTCGAAAATAGCAGTCAACATACAGCCAGCAAGCAACATACAGGATTTTGCATATTTTTCATGAAACAAATTAATTAGACATGAGGGGTATCAATTCTATTAGCTGATAAATTCCTCAATCAGCATGATGGTTGCAATAACATGATAGATAAAATATAATCACATATATACACTAATTTAACATCCATCAAACAACAACGATCGATCAAACATACAACCTAGCAATTCTTTCTATAATAATTTAGTTGTGTGACAATTATATGAACAACCCTATTATCAATTCTATATGCACACATGAAAGATTCAATCTTTGGAGTCAAAAGTGGCACGATGTCAAGTAAATTGAGGTTATACCCAACAAAAGAGATGAAGAAAGAGGAACAATGTATAATATGATAAACGAAGGGATCTACTTGCAAGAGTTTCAAAAAAACTTGAATTTGATACAATTAACAATTCAAGAAGAAGTGACTTGCCTTATTGACGGTGAAATTGAATACCAAGAATAACGGGATAAGGATCCTGAAGCAACGAACCAACGAACACACAAATCCACCAAAATAGCATGTGCAAACACATGCAAAAAGACCCAAAGCTTAACAGTAACAATAGAACAAGAGACAGCAGTGGCAGCAATGGCCAGGGGGGTGTACGGTGGCGAGGCATCATAGGCAGCGGTGCGATGGGGACAGGGGCAACGCTACTGTGCTGGCATCGATGAAAGGGGCAGCAGTGATGGGTTTTGGCTATTGTCGGTGTGGGGGTTTGCTGTGAGGCGGCGCTGGTGGTTGGGGTTGAGCGGGACGGTGGTCGACGTCGACTGGAGGGGTCGTCGATGGGAGGGTGGCCAGAGTTTGGTCGGAGAAGGAGTACGGTAGTTGGGTTGGAGTTTTGGGTGGGAAATCGGTCGGGGAGAGAGAAAACAGGAGGAGAAAGGAAGAAGAGAGAGAATAAAGGGGTCTATGGTTTCAATTTGTGCAATTTTTAGGGTTTGCAATAGAGTTGTATTTATAGGGTACAATTAGGGTGTTGGGTTAATGGTTTAGGACCCAATAATAGCGGTTTAGGTCAAGAACAATAGGAATTGGGTTTTTAGGGTTCAATAAGAGATAAATCATACATGATAGGTTCAATAAAATTACCCACAATTAATTAAACGAAAATAGGATCAACAAGGAAAGTTCAATCAAGAAGAACGAATAATTTTATGAACAAATTTAATTAAAATAATCAAGAAACAAAAATAGAGTATTTTATTCAATTACAAGTAAAATGTTACAAAAAGGGGGAAAAATGAAAATAGCGGAAATGGTAGTTACAGAAAATTTCTTAGGAACCAGAATAATATTTTTTTTAAATTTGATTAATTGAAAATGTAATTGTTTATAAAAACGAATTTAAAAGCGAGAAGAAAGTTATAAAAAATTTAAATAAAGAAAGTACACGGAAAAATACATATATACGGGAAAAGGGGTTACACTATTGTTCGTCTCATGTCTTATATTGCATATTGTATTATTGCAATGATAAATAATTAACAAGCTGGGGATTAAGGGATTGACTAGAGTAATTGATGATATAGGGACTGTACTCGGATGATGACCCATGTTATTATCGTTTTCGTCGTGTAAGAAATTACACCATGGCTCGTGTTATTATTGTTATCGTTATTGTGCAAGAAATTGTCTCAATGTTCTGTATTATTATTGTTATCATCTACCCAGTACATGACCTATAGAATCTACCACTATAGTCTAAACGAAATTGATTGTATGCATCAAACCTGTGGTATGGAACATATGGGACACAGTAGTACGTGCATTAGTAAGGATTTAAAAGGATTAATAGACTTAAGAATTACATCACATCGACATTGCATATTGTTCATCATTATGCTATTGATATCGAATATTGGATAAGTGTTATTGTTATTGACCATTGAATATTGTTATCGAATATTGAATCATTGTTTATAGCCATTGCATCGATTATCATGATATTGATTATTGTTATTGTCCCATGTTATTGATTCCTATTGATCCATTGAATTCATTGTTATATCATTATTCCATTGTTCCTTTCTTTCTCTACTTGCTTTTCAAGACTTGCTCTAAGGACAATTTTTCTCCTCTTTTTAGATGAACTGTTCATAGGTAATGAAGGAGAATTGCCTGCTGGGATTGGAGAATAGACATTCTGAAGATTTTAATGCTTTCTAGTTGCTTATTGTTTTATTGAACTCAATGTATTAAGACTTATTAACTATTTGTGATTTGATTATTATTGTATTGGGCTTATGACCCGGATTTTTTATTATTTGTTTCTATGCATTGGTTTATTATAATTGGATATTTCATATTGCTTCATTCCATGTAATATTGTTCATGAGATTATTATTATTTCCTTCGCGATTATTCTATGCTAATTATATTGTTGAGTTGATCGGATAAACAGCTTATGGGTGATGTTAGTCATTCACTGGGCCAATGTCATGTACTCGTATTCCATATTTTTGGGTAGCGGGGCGTGACACACGAGCCTTTCACCGTTGTTGCTCCTGCATACACCACCAACTGCCGTCTCCCCGCCATCACCTCCTCGCCGCACCACCATTGTAGCCAACCCCGATAGCTAGCATCTCCTCCACCTCGCCTTGCTGCCTCACAACTCGTCATCTTTGTTGCTCACCTTGCTACCCGACCATAGCTGACTCCTCCTCTTGCTGTTGCGGCATTCGTCATCATTCACTATCGCCGTTGTTGCACCCGCTTTTGCTTGTGCTGCCATCATCGCTCGTGATGTTGCCATGTGTCTTCGTTGCTGTTGCTCATCGTTGTCGTCGCCGCTCTTCTTTCTCATGCTCATAATCACCAAAATAGGCAAGCGTCTCTTGAACTACTTTTATTGTTCTGGTTCAAGAAATTATTTATTGAAATCTGCCAAGTAGTTATTGAATTGAATATCGTATCAAACTAAATTCTATTATTGATTCGAGTCTTGACCGTTAATTCATCATGTTATCGAAGACTTGAATGTTCTACCTTGGGGTTTGTCCGAACTTATACTGAAGTATCGACATAGTTCCCGACACTGAAATTTAGAACTTTGTACATAGAAATTATAGCTCACTGAGTCTAGAATTCAGAACACCTTACAAATTCCCATGCTGATTTATAGATTGTAAATTATTGATGTTTTAGTACTGTCATGTTGTAGTTTCCAGAACAGAAATTGTACACAAAACAAATAAAGAATGAATTTATATGCATATCTACCGTAACTATAATGTATTGTGTGAATATGCTTTAGAACCGTCAGGGAGTCTACTTTCTAGAATCTCTAACGGAACTGGATTTGCATTCCCATAGTAGCGGGCAAGTTAATTTGAATATCAATAGGTGCTGCTATCCAGAGCTTGCATCATTAAGTTTTCTTGCATAAAATCTTGTTATTTTTCGTATTTAATGAAATGAATCTTGTTTACATGTTATGGTTATTGTTTATTGTTTTTCGATTGATCATCGTGTATTGAACTAATTATTGTTTACATGATTCTCGAGTTCATGATTCTTTGTTAAACGTTCACAAGTTTACAAGTTTACAAGTTACAAATTGCATGTTTTTCCTTTTGCATGTTTTATGCTTACAAGATTACATGTTTCCCAATTAAATGAATTACAAGTTGCATGTTCCAGTTTACAAGTTATAAGTTTACAAGTTATCATGTATTGTTATAGTCATTGATATTATTACGAGTAATGGAACTAAGTGCCACACGGAACTAAGTGGCACGTACAACTAAGTGTCACATCGTAGACGGGGGGCCACCTTTAGAATCTGTGGGAGTCACCTCTAGAATCCATGGGGGCCACCTCTGGAATCCAATATCCCAATAAGTAAAATGACTGTATTGATACTATTGACAGAAATGACTCCTGAAATGACTCCTGAAATGATTCCTGAAATGATTAAAGTTTACATGTATACATGACCTTGTTTAAATGAAATGGTTCATAAAAAGATTTATGAAATGATTCCTGTTTACATGTTTCAAGTTTTCAAGTTACATGTTTTCTCATTGACAAGGTATAGGTTGCATGTTTTCCGTTACAAGTTTATATGTTAATATTGCATTATTGGCTAATGAATTTTGTTATATTGATTATTGACTATTGACTATTAGCCTCATTGACTATTGTATTATCGACTTTGTTTATCGATCATTGATTATCGACCAGTGCATCATTGACTATCAAATATTGATCTTGTTATTGACTATTGGTTATCGATTATTATTTTACTGATTATTGACTATTATTTATCGACCAATTTACAATAGATTATCGACTTTTGATCTCGTTATCGTCTATCATTTATTGACCTCAGATATCGTTTCAATTCATTTTTTATTGTCATATCATCCTTTATTGTTTCACTGCTTGCAACTACTTGTTGCCCGAAGCTTGCTCTAACAAGTACTCTCCATCTTTCTTTTGAGTTATTATTTATATAGGTAAAGACGATGGGACACTAAAAGAACTAAACGAATTGTTATTGCACTGTGTACTCTCAGACTTTTTGTAAGTTATTGTATCTCATATATTGGTTATTTATTCCATTCTTGTTCATGTGACTTTTATTGTTATCTATGTTGTTGAGCTTCCTAGTATTGTACAGCTTATGAATGTTATGAGTTGGTATATTTATATCATTAGTTGTACCTCAGTTACGTGTCTATGTTTCCGTATAACGGGAAGCAGGGCGTGACATCAAGTTCTGTCTGTGCCCTTTCCAATGAGGGATTGCAAGAGGTACGTAAGAGTGGAGGTGGAGGAGAGCTCAAGCTCTGAGGGAGTGGAGCGCAGTTAGTCTGAGGAGACGCTGGAGGAGGAGATCGAAGAAGATGAGGGGGAAAGCTCTAGGAGGCGCCGGATGAAGTGGTCGAAAAAGAGGTGGAGGGGAGTTCCAAGGGCCAACAAGTTGAGGCCTCGACCCCTGATAGCATTGTTGCCATTCCCCTTCCTCATGCTCATCGGCCTCCAAGGAAGAAGAAGATAGTCTACCTCGTGGATACGGAGTACGAAGCCATGGAATATGTGCATGAAGGGGGCGTGTTACGAAGGACTGTCGGCGCACCCGTCCAGATGTATCTGGATAATTTTATTGACACTATCCATTTTGGTGTACAATTGTCATTGTTGGGCAAACCAAAGATAGAAGCAGATACGACGCAAAATACTGGGTGGCGACCAATCTTTCCGCCATCCATAACACATTCCACATTCCCCGAAAGTTCGAGTTACTAATTCCAAATGCGGCGGTTCGTCTGACATGTATGATTCCATTGGACACGTTTGTTTCTGGGATACCTCTCCCCATGCACCCATTCATTAAGGAGGCCATGAATTGGGCTGGCGTGAGCCCTATGAAGTATGGTCCTAATTCTTGGAAGTAGCTAACCAGCTTCATTATTCTGTGCAAGCAGAAGAACTTATCCCTAAAGCTCAAGTACTTCTGCATGTGCTTGGGACTGAGCTCTTCTCTGGGGTATCAGGGACGGTATTTTCTCGGCCCTCACCAAAAGTTTTTCATGGTGAGTTATCGCTCGAAATCCATCAAGGATTGGAAAATGAAGTATTTTGTCGTCTACAGTCCCGAGCCTTGGGATATCCCTACTCGGTGGTCGTATGCCATCCCGAACAGTAAGGTCCCGAAGCCCTCGGAGTTCTCTTCGGCAGAGGAGGCGTCGTCTAAGAGGTCGTTCCAAGGGGGAACAACATAGACTTGGCAAGGGTGAATGAGACGAAGCTGGCTGCGAGTGGCCTGAGTCCCTTCGTTCCTCGTATATTCTTAGTTTCTTTTTGTGGCACTTTTTCACCTTGTTTTAATGTAATATATTCCCTTGCAGCTATGAAGGTGGATGATGCAATCATGGCTTGGCAGGACGAATTGGTGGAGAAGAAGGCTACTGAGGAATCCAAGGGGAAGAAATGGGCGTCTGCCTTAACTCCCGATGTATCTACGAGGAGACGACCTAATAGAGTGAATAGATCGAATGCTCTAGTCATCCATGATAGAGAGGAGAAGTCTCTGAGGGCTCAGCCAAGTGAGAGTGCACTCATCGCTGCCAAACTGGTTGAGTCTTTGATTCACCCGTTCAATCGGCGGTAAAGGCCATCCTTGGCGATAAAGCGTACGAGACTTTTAGGCCCAATGCTTACCGAATCTATAATGGAGTCCTCGAGGAGTCCTTGGGGCGATCTCGTAGTTCCTACTAGGTGGAGATGATTGGGTCGGTCCATGGATTTTCCTTCTATGGAGATGATGGGTTGAAGGGAGATAGTTTCATGAAGTATACCTTTAATTTAGGCCCCATTCTTGCCGAATCTATAATGGAGTCCTCGGTGGCCCTCGAGGTGGTGAACAACATTGCTCCACCGAGGGATTGGAGGGCACTCGCTAGAGAGACCTATTATTCAAGATATCTCAAGTTTGCTCAAGCCTCTGTCATGGTAGGGGCTCGGTCTTGATTAGTTGAGTCGTTTTGTTTTCACTTTTGGTATTTTTCTAAGTGTTTCACTCTCTTCCTGTAGACCATGCTCCAAAGGGCGGAGGTGAAGTGCAGTATGAGCATGAGCTCAAGTAAGCTATCCATAGGGAGAAACAGGTTGAAAATAAGTTGTCACTCCTCGTTACCCAAAATATAGGAATAGAAGAACGTAACAAAGGCCCAACGAATGATGTGAGCATCGGGCTCAAGGCTGCTCCATTTGATGTTTGGTGTTTGTATTGAGGAAGGAATAATGTTTCCTGAAGAACGCAGGATCTCAACATGTCCTCTAGGGTCTGAATTGTCTTTTCTGACTGCCCATCTGTTTGAGGATGGAACGCTGTAATATAGCTCAACTTAGTACCCAAGCTCCTCTGCAGACTCTCTCAGAACTTAGACCTAAATATCATATCTCTATCCGATACGATGCTTACAGGAACTCCATGCAAACGAACAACCTCCAGAACATACTTCTCGGCCAAACTCTCCGGGGACTGACCCACACGAAAAGAAATGAAGTGAGCACACTTCGTCAGCCGATCCACTATCACCCAGATAGCATTATGACCCTTGGGACTCCTTGGCAAAGCTGTCACAAAATCCATTGTGATATGCTCCCACTTCCACTCTGGGATCGGAAGGGGTTGCAAAAGTCCCGCGGTCCTCTGATGCTTTGCCTTCACTTGCTGACAGATCAGGCACTGAGCAACAAATCGAGCCACATCTCTTTTCATGCCATGCAACCAGAAATGTTGCTTCAAGTCCCTGTACATCTTGGTACCACCAGGATGAATAGAATACGGGAACTGATGAGCTTCCTCCAGCAGCTTCTGCCTAACTTCTCCCCTAGGTACACATAACCTAGAGCCAAAACGAAGCGACTCATCAGCATGAATGACCAAATCAGATCTCAAATCGGCTTCCACCTTACTTCAAAACTGCTGCAACTACTGGTCACCCGCTTCGGCTTCCTTAATCAGCTCAATCAAAGAAGACTGCAACTGCAACATCATGAACTGCCGAGATGATCCAGGAAGTAGCCCATCCAGCTCCAGCCCCCTCATATCCTCCACTAATTCCTTCTACTTAGTAAGGAACATAGCGGCAGGCCTCCTACTCAAAGCATCAGGCACCAAGCTTACTCTGCCGGGGTGATACTACAAATTGATGTCAAAATCTGCCATCAATACCAGCCATCTTCTTTGCCTCATGTTCAATTCCTTCTACATGAATACATACTTGAGGCTCTTGTGATCTGTGAATATCTCCGCTCTATCCCCAAGCAGATAATGCCTCCACAACTTCAAGGCAAAAACCACGGCCGCAAGCTCCAGGTCGTGCGTGGGATAGTTCTTCTCATGAGGTCTCAACTGCCTGGATGCATAAGCGACAACCCTGCCTGGCTGCATCAACACTACTCCCAGACCTCTACCCGATGCATCACAATGGACCACAAAACTACCCGAACTGTCAGGTATAGTCAGCACAGGCACTGACGTTAACCGATGCCTCAACTCGGCAAAAGCTTCATCATAAGCTTCATACCGATCAAACTTCTGCTCCTTCGTCAAACTGGTCAGAGGCCCAACAATCTCCAAAAAATCCAAAACGAACTTCCGATAATAGCCGGCCAAACCAAGAAAACTCCGCACCTCAGGAACATACGTCGGAATCGGCCATTCCTTGACCGCAGAGATCTTCGAAGGTTCCACAGAAACACCAGCACCAGAAATATTGTGGCCCAGAAAAGCAACTCGATCCAGTTAGAACACACACTTATTGAGCTTCCCATACAACTGGTTCTCTCTCAAGGTCTGCAGAACCACCTTCAGATGCTCAACATGATCTTCCCTATTCTGAGAATACACCAATATGTCGTCAATGAAAACCACGAAAAACTGATCCAAGAACGGCGAGAATGCCTGGTTCATCAGACTCATGAACACTACCGGTGCATTAGTAACTCCGGAAGGCATCACCAAGAACTCGTAATGCCCGTTCCTCGTTCGGAAAGCCATTTTCGGAACATCTTTTGACTTCACTTTAACTTGATGATAACCGGAACGAAGATCCATCTTTGAGAACACCGAAGCACCTCCAAGTTGGTCGAACAAATCGTCAATCCTCAGTAATGGATACCGATTCTTCACGGTGACATTGTTCAACTCTCTGTAGTCAATGCAAAGCCTGTGGCTACCATCCTTCTTGTTGACGAATAGAACTGGGGCTCCCCCAAGGTGGAACACTAGGCCTGATAAAACCCTTATCAAGCAGCTCCTGAACTTGCACCTTCAGTTCCGCCAATTCAACCGGCGACATGCAATACAGATTCTTGGAAATAGGTGCCGTACCTGGCTGAACGTCAATGCGGAACTCCACATCTCGGTCTGGCGGCATACCGAGCAAATCCTTGGGAAAGACATCAAGGAAACCCCACACAACAAAGGGTGCAACAACCCCATCAGAGCCCAACAACACAAGCAAAATAGCTTTGGGATCCATCAAGTTCTTGACACACCCTGACGGTGTCTCACCCGCATGGAACACACACTCTAGTTGACCAGCCCTAAAATTCACCTTCTTCTCTTAGCAATTAGTCACGGTACAGGAAACACCCAATCAATCCATGCCCAGAATGACATCGAAACTGGAATTGGGAATCACAATCAAATTAGCCAAGAAATCCACACCACCAATCAGCAATGGGCTTTGCATGCATACCCTAGAACAGACAACGAAACCTTCACCTGTGGTGATGTCCCAAGCTGTAGGCAAGCATCATTTTGCCAAACAATGCTGATCAACAAAGAGGGTGGACATGAAAGAGTGGGTAGCACCCGAATCAAACAAAACATGAGCTGGAATGGAGAAGACTAAAATAACACATAGAAGAAGATTAAGCAAAAGAATAAGATGCTAGCAGGATATATACACAAATAATTGTACGAGGAAGGAAAATAACATGTAGAATACTAAAATGAAGAAAAGAAAAGTACAACTACTGTGATATACCTGCAACCACTTAACAGCTACCTCCGCTTCCTCGGCTGTCAGGTTATAAGCCTGAGCACGACTCCGAGTCTGGCCTCCTTTAGGGGCTACACGCCTCTGATCAAAAGCTTGCCTCTACGATGGAAGAGGTGGTCTACCCTAACCACGAGTTGGTGCTCCTAGCTGAGCACCACTAGTAACCGGTGCAGGAGTCTTGTTCCTCGGGCAGTCACGAACCATATGGTCACTACTCCCACACACTAGACACAGTCAATTGGCCATCCTGCAGTGTCGCTGTGAATGCCCAGCCTTATGGCAATAGCCACAAGTCTCAACAGTCCTCGGAACAACAGGTGCGTATGGTTGTACTCTCGTAGGACGGGGCAGAACTGGCCTTCGAATAGGTCCTCCGTTAGGCTAAACTGCAACAGGGTGCGAAACAGTCCGCTAAGGAACACCTGACCTGCTGAGGGTCTGCTCCTGAATCCGAGCAGCATCCAGAACGTCGGCATAGGCACGAAACCGAAGAGCAGCCAAGCGGTCCTGGATGGGAAAACTCAAGCCCAACTGCAATCTGTGAGCCCTATCCTCATTAGTGGCTACGAGGGCAGGGGCGAAGCAACTGAGCCGAGTAAACTCTACAACATACTCGTCCACAGAACAGTTTTCCTGGTTAAGACAATGCTCAAATTAATATTGTCACAAGTGAAGTAGGAAATAACAATGACATTTAAGAACATTATCTAGATGACCTGAGTTAGGAAAACGAATTTTCATTCCATCTCTGCCTTGGTAACACTAGGAAAAAACTTCGTCCTGAAGCTCTATGAGAAAGTGGCCTACTCGATGGGTCTCGCCATTCATTCAGTTTCAGCTCGCCACCAGATGTGAGCGAGATCCACCAATTAGATGCTTACAACATCCACATGATCAACATCAGCAACACGGGCGGCGATCAACAGTTGCTCCATTCGATAAGCCATTGCTCGGCCTCCAGCGGCGACTCAGTACTCGAGAACTTATCCGGGTGCAACCTCATGAAATCTGCTACTGTACCGGATCTTGGTGGCAATGGCCCAGGTGCAGGTCCAGCGGCAGTCCCATTGGCTGCAAAAGTGGCCCTCATCAATTCATTGTGTTCCTGCTAGAGAGCCATCAACTGCTGAATCGTCTAAAGAATAGTAGCTTTGTCGGGCTGCTCATCCCTCGGATGGGAAGAAGAATTCCCACGAGCCATAGCCTGAAACACGAGCAAATATGGTCAGTACCCAGATTATGTTGGTTATTATATATTCATGTGATCAATGCGGTGTGCACATTACTGAGTTAACCCGGCTAGAGCCAAACTTGACTAATATATCAATCAAAGCCAAACCTTCATAAAGATAATCATGTTTGACTGATATATTATCCAAACCTGGGGCTCTGATACCACTGAAAACCTGTCACGCCCTGCTTTCCAAAATACGAAATACGAGTATGTAACATAGGCCCAGCGAATGATGTAAACACCAACCATACAATGTACTAGACTAACTCAGCAATATGAACAATAACACAAGCACACAAGAAAGATATAATCACATGAATCAAAGATAAACTACAATGAAATAATCCAAATAATATCCAACACAATATCCAAAATCTAGAAAGTAAAATAAACGATGGGAACATAAGCCCAAAATAAAGTATAATATCCAGACAATGTTCAAAGAAATAAAACTAGTAACAAAATAAACTAAGCAGCTCAATCCTTAGTTCAATAACAAAAGCAAAAATGGGCAATAATATCAAAGGTCTATAGTAACCCCTGCTTTTCGAAAATTGTATTTTCTGTATTTAAAATTTTTGTTGTAAATTATTTTTCCGCTCTTAGACTCTTTTGTTAAAATTTGGTTTTAGATCTTCTACTAAAATCTATTTATGATCAAAAGTTTTATTTGTAGCTATTTGTCCAAAGATTTTTATACAACCCTATTAGTATTATTGTTACTACGGTTATTTTTATTTTTATTATTACTATTATGATTTTTGTTATTATTGTCATTATAATAACTTTGATTGTTTATTTAAAAATCTAGTTCTATTGATAATTGTATTTGTGGTTATTTTAAATAATTTCCATATTGTTGTACAAATTATATTTTGTATATAAACCTACATTTTTTTGGTTATTTATTTTCCTATTAGTTTTAAAACCCAAACTTGTTATTTTTATTTGATTTTAAATCCTATTATTTTCTATTGGGTTATACCCTATAAAAACCCATACCCATATAACCAACTAAACCCATTATATAAAACCCACATCCATTAAACCCTATCCATTTCCCTTTAACCCTTCAACACTACCCTAAACCCAAATACCCAGTTATTTCCCTAACCCTGAACCCGTTATCCTATTCCACCCGAAACCCAACTCAGGCTAAACCCTAACCCATTAACCTATATATTAACCCATACCCCTTACCTGTTCATCTTTCGCATTGACTCAGCCACCACCTTCCCTCTCGTTCTTCTCTCCCATCCTTCCAGCTTCTTCTACCTCCTGCTCATCCCCTTTCCCGTCTTCTTCTCAGCCGCCCTTTATCCATCTCGTGACCCCCCCTCCCTGTCTCTCCCGTTCATCCCCAGTCATCGTGACAGCCACAACTTCCCGTTGCTTTTCCATTTTGCCCTCTCCCTGCGCTGTCGCGACCACCACAGCAGCGTCGCGCCGGACTAGGCGACCCCCTTTCGCGACTCCTCCGACGACAGCATCAGACCACAACAACAATCGATACTTTTCGTCGAGCCTTGCTGCAGCCACCTGCGACCACCACCGTGCCACCCCGGGCGAGACGACCTCCTGTCGCTGCCCTCAGCTGGTCGCTGTCGTCCGGCCATCGCCGCTCATAGCCCCTTGGCCACCGCCAACTTGCCAAGCCAGTGCAGCCATGGTGTGCTGTGATCATGAAGTTTTGATGGTTTGAATGTGTGCCGTTGGATTTCTTGATCTTAATCATCTTGATCTTGGCTTTGATCATCTTTGTTGTGAGCCATCCGTTTGACTGTGATCATGATCTCTTGATCATGATCTTGATTGATTGAATCTTGGCCATCTGATCTTGTTGATCTTGATCATGGAGTGTTGATCATGTGATGAGAGCCGTCCATTTCCCCCTTGATCATCTTGATCTTGATTGAGTGCATTGTTGGTTGTCCGCTCTTGATCTTTTGATTTAGACCATTGGATCCTGATTATCATCTTTGATTATGGACCGTTGGATCGCACTATTATCATCTTGGAGTTCTTGATCACTTTGATTGGTGGCAGTATGATCGTCGATCTGATCCGATCATCATCTTCATCATCAAGATGTTGATCATATCTCGATCTTGATCTTGATTTTTGATCAAAGTCACCCGATCTGATCCGATCGCCTTGATCTCTTGATCTCATGATCTCAGCCGTTCGATCGTGTTCGTGGGTTATTTGTTCTTTGGATTCGTGATCTTGTTCCTGTTCTGTTCGTTCGTTTGTTGACTTCGTGCCCGGGAATCCGTTCCTGTTATTCTCTCTCTCTGTTGGATTCGTCATCTTCCAGGCAAGTAACTTGTACTTCAATTCCTTTGTTTGATACAAGTCAAAAATACCACCTATAATGTAGTTGGGTTCTAGAGACGACTCTTATGTGTTATTCTTGTTGGGTTTCGTTTCTATAGTGCTATTTGACCATAGATGACTCACGACACAAATTCGACATGAAACAATTAGGTTTTCGCCCGTTCTTAATTTGATCATGTATATGAACTATTTGTGAGAATTTGACTATTTGTTGAGATCTATGTATTTAACTTGTTATGGACTTGTTATATACCCTAATCCATGTTGTTTGGACTCCTAGTAGACTCTAATTCGTGTTTAGTGATGTTTCGATCAAGTTTCGTGTGATTCATGTTGGTTTTGTTCCTAAAGGAAATTCCGTGTTTTGTCGATAATCTATCTTGATCAGTAATTCAGACCAGGTTAGGGTCAGTATCTAAATTTCAGTATAAACATGAGTTTTAGAGGAATTTGTCTTCTTTCTAACCCCTCTGACCTTGCTTAATTTCGTTTTCATGTGTGAGTTATGACTATTTTAGTACAGAGGTGTAGATCAATTCCAGATTTCGTTTGTTGATGATTTTAATAACTAAATTATTTTGATACTTGTGCTATACATATTATTTTGATCTGAAACTTTGGTCAGTATTTCTATATCCATCTAGGAATTACCCAGAATTTTGGTGGATTTTATTGTTGAGTTTTATATGCCGTTTCATGCTTGTTTATGAAAGCTATACTTGCTGTATTTTGCTCGCTGTTCTCTAAAGAATCGTTTTTTCACCCTATTTCCTTCCACTGTATGGAAAATATTTATGAAATATGAAAGTTAGGTTAATTTCTCTATTTTCATCTCCCTTTAGCGGATTTAGATTTCGTTTCATGGCTTGCGAGGCATTTTAGTTTTCATACAGCTGTGTTTGGAATTCCAGATTTGCCAAACTATCAGTTCTTGTTATTTTCTGATTTTTGTTGGCTAACCTAATTTGACTGGAAAATTTTGAAACTTTATATTCTGATTCTAGACATGTAGGGGAATACCCCAAACTTTTCCTGAATTTATTTGAGGAGATTTAATGTTGCTTTTCTGACTGAGAATTCGATTTACTGATTTCTGGCTGAACATATTTTCTGGATTCAAACCTGTTTTGAGTTATGATGTTGTGAATTACTATATGACTTATTTATATTTGCTGGATTCGGTTGGGAGTCTATTTTCCAGATTCTTCGACGGATCTATATTTGCATTTCTGTAGCAACGGGATTCACTATTTTAGTACAACACTGTCATGCTGTCCTGAATGTGAACATACTCTATTTTGCTCGTTTATGTGTTATCTATCATCTATGCATGCGTATTTATTTTCCTGAACCTAATGCTGATTATACCATGTTAGTTCGACACTATTTCATGCACTATCACGTCTGTTTGCTAATAATGACAAAATTACCAAGCCGGGGTTTATGGGAAAGCATAGAAATGTGTACTTAGAAGGGGTCCCGTGTTTCCCATATGATTATCTGTTATCTGTTATCTGTTATCTGACCTTGTCTACATTACTTCCTATAGGAAGGTGCTGGGAAGAAGAGAACCACTAGGTTCTATCTGTCTGTCTGAATCTGTTATCTGACCCTGTCTACATTACTTTTCATAGGAAGATGTAGAGAAGAAGAGAACCACTAGGTTCTATCTGTCTAATCTATTATCTGATATCTGTCTGAACTCTGAGTACACGGACCTATATGATCCCCTACAAAATCTAAAGCGAAACTGTTTGAATGTAGCAATCATGTAAGGTGCGTTGCATGAAGTGCTTCCTAGATAGTAATCACACATGACTTATAAGAATATGACATCTGTATCTGAATCTGAATCTGAATCTGATATCCATATCTGTTATCTGTTATTTATATCTGATTATCTGATTATCTGTTATCTGTCTGACACTATCACTTGACATCATTATTGGACACTATCTGACACTTAACACTTGACACATGTTAGTATACCATGCTAGTTGATTCTGCTATACCATGCTATATCTGTTTCGGCTATTATTTAGATTTGTTTAGTTTCCCATGTGCTTGTATCCTACATTATAAGTGGCCCGTAACTTGCAATTGACGGGTACTTATTCTCTTTACTTCTCCTGCAATTATAAATTGCAGATTTTGGAGAACAGGTTCCAGATGGTATTGGTGACATGATGTATTAGTACTGGATCTTGTTATTATTATTTCTTGTAACTTGCTTGAACAATTGTATTTTGATACTTGGATTTATTCTTGTAATTGGGCAATGTGACCCAGAATTTTGTTGACTTATTCAGATCATGATTATTTGAGATTAATATATTTGGTTTTAAGTATACTTGTTGGTATCTTGGTTCATATATGCATGTTGGTTGATTCTTTTGCTTCCGACTCTGATTATTCTTGTGAAATGTTGTAAAGATTCCTGAACAGCTTATCAATAATGAAAATTATTCGCTGGGCCAATGTTACGTGCTTGTCTTCCGTATTTTTGGGAAGCGGGGCGTGACAGGGGTTTTAGTGGTATCAGGCACCAGGTTTAGCTAATGTATTAGTTGCCTAATATATTAGACAAGTTTGGCTCGAACTGGGATAGACTTAACATTTCACCAACCATGCATACGTGAATGAATCATTATCAACATTGATCTGGATACTAGTCTTATTTCGTTCATTTTGATCCATTCTTATTCGATTTCCTTGATTCCTTATTTCTTCTGTCTCTTTTAGTCGTTCTCATTTGTTGATTCTTTATTGGGTATAGTTTCGTTCTTTCTATACCCATATTCCTTTGATCCTTTCATTCATCTTGCATTATTCTTCATATTATCTTTCTGCATTGTGTTTTCCTCACCCTTGATCATCAATTCTTTTTCTCTTGCTTTTGATTCTATCTTAGGTGTTGCCCTTGTTTGTTTTTCCGTGCTCATGTTCTCTTTGATTCTGGTGTAAGCAATCTCTTATTTCTGTTTGCCTCATTGATTTCCTCTTATTTCAGCTTGTGTACCATTCATTGCTTTTTGTACCTTTGCATTCATCCTCATTTATTGATTTATTTTGCCCTATCCTCTTCAAATTCCGCTTGTGCCCTATCATTCATTTTCCTTCATATTCAATTCTTTGATTTCTTATTTTCTTTCGTCTCGTGTAGTCGTCATCCTTTGTTGACTCTTTATTGAGTATAAAATTCATTCTTCTCCTGCCTACATTTTCTTTATGTATATATATATATATATTTTCGAATATTTTGTGTATTTCAATTATTATATTATTATATTTTGGACCTTCTATAAAATTGTTTTCTAAAACGAAAATTTTGTTATTTCGAATAATTGTGTATTTTGATATCACAAATTTTAAAACGTAACTTCGTACTTAAATTGAGCAATCAATATCAAAGTACGCGTGGAAGATTACACATCTCGTTCATCGTTTTGTTGCAACTGGATGTCGAGATGGCAAACATGCAACTAGACGTCAATGGAGGCAAATTGCAACTGGATATCGGGGAGGCAAAATGTGCAACCGAATATCCAGATGGCAACCTGCAACCTGATGTCGTGGAGGCAAACCTGCAACTTGATGTCGAGAAGACAAGTCTACAGATGGATATAAATGAGGCAAACCCACATAAAAGAATTTCTACTATCATTATTATTGTTTTCTTTATTATTATTATTATTATTATTATTATTATTACCAGTATGATTATGATGATTATTATTGTTATCTATTTTTATTATTTTTTTCATTATTATTTTTTTATTATTATGTGTTGATTTTTGTATTACTAATATTATTTTGTTTAACGCCCATTAGTTTTGACCTAATTATTTAAATTAAAGCCCTCATCTAGGCCCAGTTTTATTCTGGTGTCTGATTCTTTTCTTCCTGCTCGGATTGTCGCTTGGTGTCACGTGGTCTACAACGACACGTCTGCAGCTTGGAACGTCACCATCGAAGTGGCGCAGCGGAAGCGTGGAGGGCCCATAACCCACATGTTCCAGGATCCTCTTGTTGCTTCTCCTTCCTTGCATTGTTTACTTTCCCCTATCTCTTGCATTTGTTCTCATCCGTTGGCTCATTGCTTGGTTCATCTTTTTCTTATCCACCCTTTCTTCGATTCCAGCTCTATCTATTTCTTTATCTCTTTGCTTTGTTATCTTGCAAATCTTTTGTTGTTTCTTCTTCATTTTTTATTCCGGTTACTTCTTTCTCGCATTCCCTTTTGCCATCATGCACTTATTTATTATTTGATTCAAACCTTCCCTGTCTTTTCTCTTCTTGATTCCAGTTCTGCCTACTCCCTTATTGCTTTGTTATCTTGTCATATTTCGTTCCTTTTGATACTGTTTATTCACTTTCTTGCATTCCATTTGACCCCATTGTTATCCCCTTCCTCATTTTTCTACTTTTGCCACTGCTTTATTCATACCCCATTAGCCTCTGTTTTGTTATCCTTCCCCCTAGTTTGTTTTTGCCTTGTCCTATATACCGCGTAAGCAAATTTCGAGGACGAAATTTTGTTGTAAGGTGAGTAGGATTTGTAACCCCTACTTTCCGAAAATTGTAATTTCTGTATTTTAAATTTTTTTTGTAAATTATTTTTCCGCTCTTAGACTTTTCTGTTAAAATTTGTTTTTAGATCTTCGATTAAAATCTATTTATGATCAAAAGTTTTATTTGTAGCTATTTGTCCAATGATTTTTATACAACCCTATTAGTATTATTGTTGCTAGTGTTATTTTTATTTTTATTATTATTGTTATAATTTTTTGTTATTATTGTCATTATAATAACTTTGATTGTTTATTTAAAAATATAGTTCTATTGATAATTGTATTTGTGGTTATTTTAAATAATTTCCGAATTGTTGTACAAATTATATTTTGTATATAAACCTACATTTTATTGGTTATTTATTTTTCTATTAGTTTTAAAACCCAAACCCATTATTTTTATTTGATTTTAAATCCTTTTTTTTTATTGGGTACCCTATAAAAACCCATACCCATATAACCAACTAAACCCATTATAAAACCCATATCCATTAAACCCTATCCATTTCCCTTTAACCCTTTAACACTACCCAAAACCCAACTACCCAGTTATTTCCCTAACCCTGAACCCGTTATCCTATTCCACCCGAAACCCAACTCAGCCTAAACCCTAACCCATTAACCTATATATTAACCCATACCCCTTACCTGTTCATCTTCCGCATTAACTCAGCCGCCTCCTTCCCTCCCATTCATCTCTCCCATTCCCCAAGCTTCTTCTACCTCCTGCTCATCCCCCTTCCCGTCTTCTTGTCAGCCGCCCTCCATCCAATTCGCAACCCCCCACCCTGTCTCTCCCGTTCATCCCCAGCTAGTAGCGACAGCCACAACTTTCCATCGCTCTTCCACTTCGCCCTCTCCCTGGGCTGTCGCGACCACCACAACAGTGTCGCGATGGGCCAGGCGACCCCCCTATCGCGACTCCTCCGACGACAACATCAGACCACAACAACAGCAGATACTTCCCGTCGAGCTCTGCTGCAGCCACATGCGGCCACCACCGCACCACCCCGAGCGCGATGACCTCCTGTCGCTGCCCTCAGCTGGTTGCTGTCGTCTTACCACCACCGCCCGCAGCCCCTTGGACGCCACCAAGTCGCCAAGCCAGTGCAGCCATGCTGTGCTGTGATCATGAAGTTTTGATGGTTTGAATGTGTGCCATTGGATTTCTTGATCTTGATCATCTTGATCTTGGCTTTGATCATCTTTGTTGTGAGCCATCCATTTGATTGTGATCATGATCTTTTGATCTTGATCATGATTGATTGAATCTTGGCCATCTGATCTTGTTGATCTTGATCCTGCAGTGTTGATCATGTGAGGAGAGTCGTCCGTTTCCCCTTGATCATCTTGATCTTGATTGAGTGCATTATTGGTTGTCCGCTCTTAATCTCTTGATTTGGACCGTTGGATCTCGATTATCATCTTTGATTATGGACCGTTGGATCGCACTATCATCATCTTGGAGTTCTTGATCACTTTGATTGGTGGCCGTCCGATCGTCGATCTGATCCGATCATCATCTTCATCATCAAGATACTGATCACATCTCGATCTTGATCTTGATCTTCGATCAGAGTCGTTCGATCTGATCCGATCGCCTTGATCTCTTGATCTCATGATCTCAGCCGTTCGATCGTGTTCGTGGGTTATTTGTTCTTTGGATTCGTGATCTTGTTTGTGTTCTGTTCGTTCGTTTGTTGACTTCGTGCCTGAGAATCCGTTCCCGTTATTCTCTTTCTCTCTGTTGGATTCAACATCTTCCAGGCAAGTAACTTGTACTCTAATTTATTTTGAAACTTTATATTCTGGTTCTAGACATGTAGGGGAATACCCCAGACTTTTCCTGAATTTATTTGAGGAGATTTAATGTTGCTTTTCTGACTGAGAATTCGATTTACTGATTTCTGGCTGAACATATTTTCTGGATTCAAACCTGTTTTGAGTTATGATGTTGTGAATTACTATATGACTTATTTATATTTGCTGGATTTGGTTGGGAGTCTATTTTCCAGATTCTTCGACGGATCTAGATTTGCATTTCTGTAGCAACGGAATTCACTATTTTAGTACAATACTGTCATGCTGTCCTGAATGTGAACATACACTGTTTTGCTCGTTTATGTGACTATCTATCATCTATGCGTGCTTATTTATTTCCCTGAACCTAATGCTGATTATATCATGTTAGTTTGACACTATTTCATGCACTATCATGTCTGTTTGCTAATAATAACAAAATGACCAAGCCGGGGTTTATGGGAAGATCTAGTAGTGGGAAAGTATAGAAATATGTACTTAGAAGGGTTCCCATGTTTCCCATATGATTATCTGTTATCTGTTACCTGACCCTGTCTACATTACTTTCTATAGGAAGGTGTAGGGAAGAAGAGAACCGCTAGGTTCAATCTGTCTGTCTGAATCTGTTATCTGACCCTGTCTACATTACTTCTCATAGGAAGATGTAGAGAAGAAGAGAACCACTAGGTTCTATCTGTCTGATCTGTTATCTAATGTCTATCTGAACTCTGAGTACACAGACCTATATGATCCCCAACGAAATCTAAAGCTAAACTGTTTAAATGTAGCAACCATGTAAGGTGCACTGCAAGAAGTGCTACCTAGATAGTAATCACACAAGACTTATAAGAACATGACATCTGTATCTGTATCTGAATCTGAATCTGAATCTGATATCTGAATCTGTTATCTGTTATCTGTATCTGATTATCTGATTATCTGTAATCTGTCTGACACTATCACTTGACATCATTATTGAACACTATCTGTATATCTGTCTGCATACTATCTGACTCTTGACACTTGACACATGTTAGTATACCATGCTAGTTGATTCTGCTATACCATGCTATATCTGTTTATGCTATTATTTAGATTTGTTTAGTTTTTCATGTGCTTGTATCCTACATTATAAGTGGCCCGTAACTTGCAATTGATGGTACTTATTTTCTCTTTCCTTCTCCTGCAATTATAAATTGCAGATTTTGGAGAACAGGTTCCAGACGTTATTGGTGACATGAAGTATTAGTGCTGGATTTTGTTATTATTATTTCTTGTAACTTGCTTGAACAATTGTATTTTGATACTTGGATTTATTCTTGTAATTGGGCAATGTGACCCAGGATTTTGTTGACTTATTCAGATCATGATTATTTGAGATTAATGTATTTGGTTTCAAGTATTTTTGTTGGTATCTTGGTTCATATATGCATGTTGGTTGATTCTTTTGCTTCCGACTCTGATTATTCTTGTGAAATGTTGTAAAGATTCCTGAACAGCTTATGGATGATGAAAATCATTCGCTGGGCCAATGTTACGTGCTCGTATTCCGTATTTTTGGGAAGCGGGGCGTGACATCTATATTTGGTCATGCATGTAATGAATGATGTCAATTTAAATTCTATTTTGATGATGATATACAGGATCAAGCATGGATTATCAAATGCAGGTTATTAATCATTTTATTAGTTTATCTAGTGCACGTACTATTGCGTCCCATATGTTCCATACCACAGTTTCAGTGCAAGCACACAGTGAACATTTTAGACTGATGATAAATTCACGGATAGTGTACTCAGTAACAAGATGACAAGTTATCATGAAAATGTGATCACACAATGACAAGCAATTCTCCCCCTTCCAAGTAATAAATCAGGCAAGCAAGAAGGCATTACCGAGAACATTTTCCGATCATTCACTACTAAGTCATCTCATATTACCCCGGATTGTTAATAGTTTATTTTCATCCTATGTGAGCATGCTAGAAGGTTTCAATGTTGTATGATGCTAGGTGTGACCAATTCTACTCGTTATAGAAAAATCAATAAGTAACTATATTAATTATACACAAAACACCCAATCTGGACAGCATGACGTTGTTGTACAAAAACACAGATTATCGCTACTACAGAAACGAAAATCTGGATCCATCAGAAAATATAAAAAATAGACTTTCTGCCGGTTCCAGCAAATATATATATGACATATAAAAATTACAGAAACTAGGGTCAAATCTATATTCTTTTCAGATTTTATGTTCAGGCAGCAAGTTATAAATTGGGTAAACACATATGGAAGAGATCATAAAACTCATCAATTAAATCTACAAAAATTCAGGGTGGTTCCTGCACATGTCTAGTCTCATCCAAATTTATTTCATATTTTATCTTACTGTTAACATGTCCAATTTAATTATTTAACAGAAAGATATGCATGAATTTGTGAATCTAGAAATTCTGACACAGCTGTACTAAAATAATGATATCTAACAGATTATAACTCGAAATTCAGATCTGTTAGAAGTTCTGGAAAATAGATTCATGGGGCTATAATTATGTTCAGGAAGTTATTTTAGATTACAACAGAAACATGGTCGAAAATCTGATACAAAAAGGAACAAACCACAATCCAGAATTTATTTTGATATGCATAGGCAATAAATCCATCATACAACCATATAGTTCATGATAATTAATAATCAAAGTGCTATTTGATGTTTAACATGCAGATTTCTAGTTTTAAGATGCAATTCCACTGGCATGGTAATCAATTCATTAAATCAACTTCAATCTAATGTATGCAATTCATCAAACAAGTCTATCACATGGATGTAGTTATTTTTCATGTAAATGTGCATATGCAAGATTTACAAGGGACTAGGTTTTAGATCAAAGATGTGGATATGATGTTAAGAATATATCAGGATCAAAGATGTGGGCATAATGTTAAGAATATATCGGGTTAGCACGTGAAAACCCTCAATATACTTAATGAAATTTCAAATAGCAGTACAATAAAAGGACTGGATCTACATGCAGAGATCAAAAAAATCTTGAACAAAACAAACAACCAGTTCAAGAGAAGACTTGCATTTTAATTAGTAGATTCGAATATGTAGAATAACGGGATGAGAATCCCGGGCGATGAACCACGAACACGCAAACATGCAAACACGTGCGAGCTACGTGCAAAACTACAAAACAGCAAACAGAAGATCCTACTCCTCACAAAACAACAAACCAACCCCGCCTCTTCACAAAACAGCAACTCACAACGCGATCCCCTACACTCATGAACATCAAACACCACAGAAAAACCCATTGTGCTTCTCCACAAATGCGACAAAGAGAGAGAGAGAGAGAGAGAGACGGCAGAAGAAGGCAATAGCACTAAGGCGACAGCGATGGCGATAGCCTACAGTGAGGCTGCTGACGGTGGGCTGGCTGTCGATGGGAACGCTGGCGGTTAGGAGGCAATGCAGCAACAAGGGCGGTAGGGTCGAGTGGAACTTTGTTTCGCTCTGGACCAGAGGAGGCGAAATAGCGGGAGTTTGCTGCTTGGACGACAACGACGAGGGGGTGATGGTTCTGCGGTGGTTGCGGGGTGAACGGAGGGGGTGAAAGAAATGGATGACGAGGTGGATAGAGGCGACGATAAGGCGGATGGGTTCGAGAGGCAATGGTGGATTCAGTGGATGGCGATGGGTTGGGATGAAGGCAACGGGATAGGGGTGAGAGCGGAGGATGGTGGTGATGACGAGGAGACACTGGCGGCGGGGCTAAGGTGATCGGGGTGGTGGATGGAGAGGCGACAGGAGCTTGGGCAGTTGGGTATTAGAAAAAAGGAAACAGAGAGAGGGGGAAGATCGTAAGCCACAAGATTAGGGGGAGAGAGAGAGAGAGTTATAATAAATTAGGGTTTTAATAATAGGCTATTTATAGGAGATTTAGAAGTTGGGGTTTTGGGTTGTAGGTTAATGGGTTTAGGGTACAGATTTAGGCTCCAAAAAGAGATGAATGAAAGTAAAGCGAAGAGATGAACACATAGCGGAATATTTCAAACTCATAATATGAAGATCAAAATTTGCAATGAGCCAAAAATAAAAGAAAAGAGTACGGAATGATCAAAAGGGAATAAAGGAACCCAAGAAAAGTAAAATTCTATTATTAAAACAAATCAGATACAATAATCAAGAGAAGAAAAATAAAATACAATAAAAATCCAAAATAGAAAAATAGGGGTTACAGCTATATTGTAGTATTGCGTCAGTTGTATGCAAGTGACGTGCCTATAGTTTCCCAGATGAAGGTTTGGACTTGGCATGGGCTTGAAGTCACTATGATGAGTTGATTACAAGATTAAAGGATTTTCATTATTGTAGAATATATTGTATTTATTTAATTCTGCTGTGCTGTTGTAAAGAAAATGTTGTAAATAAAAAGCTTAAAATTCCTTATAAATTTGTACGAATTTGAAGTAAAATATTCTGTATTTGCTACGAATTACCTGTGTTTGGAACTCGGGGCGTTATACCTGCGTAGTTGCCTTCTATTGACAAGGAGATTCCTTCAACTACAGCCAAACTTCAGGAGGTCGGGACCGCGGTTCGTCCATCTTCTCCTCCGAAGGTGCCCTTCTCACCCAAGTAGTAGGTTGTTTTAAAATCCGTGTATTGATTCCAAATGCAGACCCCCCCTATTTTGTCTAATTAGAATGTGCCAGATCTTTAGATCTTCCGTATATGCCCATATCTTTTGCATCATTCTCCGAGCTTTATGACTTGAATTGTTTTGTTGATCGGATCGTGAGGTATGAGCCTCGAGGGAGTGGGTATCAAGAAGAGGTCTGAATCATCCGAGGCCAGTTGAGCCTGGCAGAGGATACCATCTTCCGTCTTCAGAATGAAGCGACTGATCGGGAAGGGGCGTTCGACTACCATATTCAATGGTCGCAAGAGGTGGCACAGGAGCTGGCTCGCTTGAAGGCGTATATTCCCAACATTAACTTGGCTCTCGCTCGAACGGAGGGGGATATAGACTCTGGCTCGGTCAGTGAGCGGTCCTTAGATTTTGACCTTAAGCGAATGCTCGTGGAGAAGGACATGGAGATACATCGGCTGAGGGTCAAGCTCGGAGAGGCGGGCCTGACATCTACCATTTGGAATTAGTTTTTTTAGGCGAGATCCTTACCCAGGGTCCTGCTCCGGAATGAGGTCGACTGGAAAGCCTAAAGCGGAGTGGTCGGGTCTTCCATTGTCACTAGTGTCCGGGGGGTCTAGGCATCTGTCCCTCGGGAAACTGATGCTGCAGACATAAGGCCTGATGTTGTCGAGGGAGTTCCTAGGGGGCAGGCCTTTGCACCTTGAACTTGTAATATCCCATGTAACCTTGCGAATGTAACCTCAAAATGTACATTTTATATCTTGAAAATAAAAGTATTTGCGCATATTGTTAAAATTTTAGCGAGTGTGCTACAACTGCCCGACATAATAAATCGAGGGGCAAGGTACGAGCCAATATGATGAAATTCGCAGGCCAACTTGTAGGGAATTTGTGAAGGCTCGAAATATCATGGCGAGGTGCAAGGCGCGAGCCATTTTATGAAGAAATTAGAGAGTGACTCGGAGCACTACACCCAGGGTAAAGGTTCGAGGTGCAAGCCTAGTTGCGAAGAAATTTGAGAGTGGCTCGGAGTACCATGTCGAAGGGTGGGGCACGAGGTACGAGTCAAGTTGCAAAGAAATTCGCATGTTGTTTGGAGTACCATGCCGAGGGGTCAGGCAATAGGCGCTGGCCAATTCGCGATGAAATTTGCAAGTGACCTGGAGCACCATGTCGAGGGCCAAGGGGCGAGGCACGAGCAAGTTTGTGAAGAAATTTAGGAGTGATCGGAGTACTATGCCGAGGAGCGAGGGTCGAACTGCTAGAAAAATTCTTAAAGGTTTTGCATGTGCACCTCACATGCATGTCCACGTGTAGTGTAACATGCTAGGCATAGTAATGAATTTGTGTCCTTTCCCGGTTGAAAATTCTCGAACCACTAGAATCTTCTTGACTTCCTTCAGAATCTTCCTATTTGCTAGAGCTGCTCCTACCCCCTTGAACTTATTCCCTTGAAAGGTCACTTCTGGCCCTCCCGGTTTCTTTGCCACTACTTTCTTATCCTTGCATTCAATGGTCGCGCTGTAGATTACCATCCAATCTATACCAATAATCACGTAAACACATTCGCTGCGCCACTCTGATATTCCAACCGTTGTTCCTCAAGCTGGCCCATCCTCCACTAGTAACTGACTAACTGACGTCAAAATGCGGTCATCTTGTGCTGATCTCTGCACAGGGTTAGAGAAAACAATGGAATCACCTGAAGAACTTTCTTGAGATTCACCTCTTCAAGATCCTCCTCATGATCTTCCTTAGATTCTTCCTCAGAATCCACAAATGTTCCTCTTCCTCCTAGTCTTCCATAGAATTTTGGTCTTCTGCCATCCCACAGAAATAGAAAAGGATCAAATATCACAAATGCAGGTTCATACCAACCATAGCATTCATGATATAAAAGGAAAACACACTCACATACAATATTATATCTATATGAAAAGAGTATCATAAATGTAAGTTCAATAACTATAACATTCATGACTTAAAACTAACTCACACTCATCTAGTGTCCACCTAAGTTTCCATTCACTTGCTATGTTCATACAACTCATTGAAGTTTGTTCTGAAACCACTATGTAGCACCTCGAGTTCCATACATAAGCAATTCGTGACTCATCCAAAATCTTTACTTCAATTTCATAAAACACAACACAAAAATAACAGTGATTTTTTTTTTAAAAAAAAATTACATCATTGTCCTTTACATTACACAGCGAACTTTTCACATAATAAATACAATTTAATTCATCAATATATTCTCAATCTTTCATTACCATCCATCACAAACTCGCATCCATGCCACTTGATGACAAGAGCCCTGTAAAACTTACAAACTGTGGGCACGTCAGTTGAACACAGTCGATGCAATCCTACGTGATAGCGATCCACCAAAATTCAACAATCACAGACTTGAAAGCAGAAAAATATAAAAAAGAGTGACTATCCTAAGTATGTCGGTGTATGCCATAATCCTGAGTCTAATGTACAAACAATCATGCACACGATGCAATCTCTAATGCACACTTGTTCAGATTCTATGCCACTCATACAACATAGGTCCGGACAAGTCCTTAACGTTCTCCTCATTGTATGGTTTAATTCCTCACCATGCAATCATATAACGGTGTCAAATGTCAAGATTTAGACGTTCCGTGAGTATTGGCTCTCACCCCGAAAATTTTGGAGGACAATCTCTATCCATAGATAATTCTGGAAACTATTTCACTCACATTTGAGAATTTAGGAGAATATCTCACTCTGTAGGTCATCTTGGAGCTCTCATCACACAAACATCCCATGCGTCACTCATATCCTGGTAATTCTGGATATCAATCCCTAACCGCAGATCATTTTGGAGACTATTTTACTCACATCCCGGAATACTGGGGAATATCTCACACCGCGGTTCATTCTGAAGCCATCATGCTCAAGTTTGCCCTTGCTTTTTCATGACCCCTTTCTAGTGCATTACCTAAATTTAGAAGGAAAATAAAACCCTATCTACAGCTAGCGTAACCCAACTGGACTTAACTTCACAAACTGGAATGCTAGGCCCATCTAGCACATTCCGAAAAAATCACTTTCTTGTCGGCACCATGGTTCCTACTCAGCCTAAACAACTAAAATAACTAGGACGTCTAACTTTTTTTTCGCTTTTAAATTCTTTTACAACAATTACATTTTCAATTGATCGAATTTTAACAAAATATTATTCCAGTTTCTAAGAAATTTTCTATTTCTTTTATTATTCGAAAATTATATTTATGACAGTGTATTTTAATTTTATTTTACATTTCTAAGTTATCAACTATTTATTTTATATATTATTACTGTTTGGGTTATTTTAATAAGTCTATTAAACTTGAATGTCTATTTTTGACATATATGTGTATATTATTATTATATCTATTTTTACTATTATTGTTATTATCATTATTGTTATTGTTATTATTATTATTACTTTTGATTTCTTATTAAAAACCTATTTCAACTTTTTAATTTAATTTGTAGTCATTTCAAAATAAATTCTATATTGGTTATATTATTTTTCTATTGGATTTTATATCCTTTAACCCATTTGTTTCTTTATACCCATTTGTTTCCTTAACCCACTACCCATTAATATCCAAACCCAAAAGCTTTTTACCCAACCCATACCCGTTTAGCCCCAGTGCAACCTAACCCTAATATCTACTCCACCCTATTTATATCCTTCGACTTCTCATCTTCTCTCTAATACCCATGCAGCTGCCCTTTCATCTCCCGCTCTCTCCCCGACTACCCTTCGGCCGCCTTTCTAACCCTCTGTTCTCGGTGCTCCTCCATCCTCATGACTCCCCCGTGCGGTGCCCTCCTCTTCCCTTGCTCTCTCCCGGTGTCGCGACGCAGCGACTGCAGTGCTCACCGCTGCGTTGTGCCGCTCTCCTGCGCCACCAGACCGCAGCTAGCCAAAGCGATGCGACACCAGTCCCTTAGTGGACCTCTCCTCTCCTTTCTCGACCCTGCTGAAGACCACCCCGTGCTCCTCCTTCCTGTCGTGCGACTGCCGACCCCCCATTGCCGATCTTTTGGCATACTCCCTTCAATCACTCATCAGCGCTGCATCCTTGCGCCCCTTCCCGTTGCCCTATTCCTCCCCGAGTGCCCTGCCCTGTTGCAAGCTCTTCAGCATCTGCAGCGACAGCCCAGCATCGCAGCACCATTTCATCTCCTCCCCTATCTCCTCCTGAGCGCAGCCGCAGCGAGCTTCCCTCATTGCACTCCTGAACCCCCCGTCTCTTCCCCTCCTGCTCGTGCCGTCATTGACAGCCAGCCAGCACCCTCAGCTCCGCCGTCTCCCCTCCCTCTCCCGGCACCCTGCGACCTCGATGCTAGTATTCACTCAGCAATGCTCCCCGTGCATCGTTTCCCTTCGGCGACAGACAGCGGCAGACAGAAACGACAATAGCGTCAGCCACTGCCGCTACCCTATGACCCTGTCGCCCGACAGACTCCCGTTGTGCTACCCTCCGTGCTCTGTTCACCCAGCAGTAGGCGACGACTGCAGCAGCGCCAGCCCCCTCGGTCCCGCCTCCCTGTGCTTCTCTTCCGGTGCAGCCAGCAGCAGCAGCGCTGCTGCCCCGCTCGCTTTGCACCCCCGATCGTCCCTCACTCTCTCTTTGTGTGCATCTTTGGGTTCGTTGTGTTCGTGTGCTCGCTTTTGTGTTCGTGGGTTGTGTGTTGGTACGTGTGTTTTGTGTTCGTGGTTCGTGTTCGTTCGTTCATTAGTTCGTTGCCCGGGAATCTGTTCCCGTTATTCTCTCTTTATCGTCGTTCCCATCGTCGTCTCTCAGGTAAGTAACTTGTATTCTTTTCTTTGTGTAATACAAGTACTAAATACCGCCTGTAGTGTAGTTGTGTTTTAGAGATAATTCTTGTGTGAAATCCCTATTGTATCTTGTCTCTATTGTGTTGGCCCACCCGTAGTTGCCTCATTACACACATAACATGAAATAACCTAGGGATGACCACTTCTTGTTGTATACATGCATGTTGTTTATATGATATCGTGTGCATGATGTGTTCGTTATAGTATAACTTGTTGCAGATTTGTGGAATACGCTATACCATGTTGCTTGGACATCTAGTATACCGTATTTCATGTTTCGTTATGTTTTGGATGAGTTTCATATGAACTAGTTGATGATATTTTCTGTTTTTCGGATTCTCCATTTTTGTTTAGTATTTTAGACCCTATTAAGGTCAGAATATGAAAATTATTTGTGAATATGAATTATAGAGAATTCTATCTACTTTCCAGATTTTCTGACAGACTCAGTTTCGATTTGTGAGTTTCGAGTTATGAATATTTTACTGCAGATATATTTAAAATTCCAGATCAGGTTTTAATATGAATTCAGTATAGTAAATTATTTTTCTACTGATGTTAAAGATAATGTATTGATCTAATATTTTTCTGATTACAACTATACTTGATTGGGATTAATCCCTAATTTTTTGGATTTAATTAATTAGTTTTACAAACTATTCTATGCTTGCAAACAACTACTATAGTTGCAGAATTTTCTTACTATTCAGTAAAGATACTTAATTTCGACCTGTAGCTATTTGCTTTCTCTAAAATCTTTGTGCATATGAATTATAGCCTACTATATCAAGTTTATCACCCTTTCGACGGATCTGGATTTCGATTTATATTTTGTGAGATATTACTATTTTGGTACTGTAGTGTTTGTGATTTCAGATTTACAAAACTGCTGCACCTTGTTGCTTTCTGATTTTACTTGACTATTCTATTTATGTTGGAAAATAATGAAACTTTATTTCTGTTGCTAAACATACTAGGGAGTACCCCAGATTTTTCGTGGATTTAATTATTAAGTTTTCATGTTGTTTTCCTGATTTTTAATACAAGTTTCTGATTTCTAGCTGAACACGTTTTCTGGATTCAAATATGCTTTGAGTTATGTTTTTGTGAAATACCATATGACTTATATATATTTGCTGGATTCGTCCGGGAGTCTATTTTCCAGATTCTTTAACGGATCCAGGTTTGCATGTTTGTAGCAACGGGAATTCCTAGTTTAGTGCAGTACTGTCTTACTGTCCTGAACTAGAATTTTTGTCGTTCTATCCTTTTATGTGTTGTCTATCATCTGTACATGTTTATCTTTCAACCTAAATCTGTTACTTATTCATACCATGTTAATCTTGCCCTGTTTCTAACACATACTTGTCTATCTGATAATAATAATAAAATAACCAAGCCGGGGTTAAGGAAAAGATCTAGTAGTGGATAATATAGAAATGTGTACTTGGAAGGGAGCCCGTGTTTCCCATACTGATGAACTGTTATGTGGTACGATACTGTTATACTGATTACTTGACTACACACTTCTCTATAGGAAGGTGTACTCGGAAGAGAACCCGCAGGTTCTTACTGTCTGGTTATTGTCTGATCACTTTCTGATATACTGTCTAATTACTGATTTCTGAGTACACGACCGTATATAACCCCCTACGAAATCTAAAATGTAATTTGTTTTAATGTAGCAATCATGTGGTAAAATGATGGACGCATGAAGTACTACTTAGATAGTAATAAACACAAGAACTGTAAGAATATGACATCTGTTATCTGACACTGCTACCTGTTTACCTGTCTGACTGTTATCTGATATTGTTACCTGTTTACCTGTTTAACTATTATCTGACACTGTTATCTGTATACCTGTCTGCATATTATTTGACACTTGACACATGTTACTTGTAGCTATTAGTATACCATGCTACTTGATTTTGTTTTTCCTAATTCATGTTAGATATTCTATTCAGTTGATATGCCTATTCCATGCTATGTTTGTTTCCACTATTACTCTGCATCTGTTTATTTATTCCCTGTACTTGTATCCTGCACTACAAGCGCCCCATAACTTGCATTGACGAGGGTATGTTTTCTTTTTCTTCTTCCTGCAATTTATTAAATTGCAGATCAGGGTGATCAGCTGCCAGATGCTGTAGGTGATCTAATATATTAGTTTCTGGAGTTTTTGCTATTATTAGTTCCTGTTGCTTATTTGAACAATTATATTTGATACTTGGATTTATTTGTATTTGGGCAATGTGACCCAGGATTATTGACTTATTCAGATCTAATTTATTTGAGATTATTATATTTTGTTTCAAGTAAATTCTGTTGGTATTGGTTCATATATGCATGCGTGGTTGATTCTCTTGCTTCCAACTCTGATTATTCTTGTGAAATATTTTAAAGATCCTAATAACTTATGGATGATGAAAATCATTCGCTGGGCTTAGTCACGTATCCGTATTCCATATTCTCTTTTTGAGAAGCGGGGTGGGACATCAATCATACACGTGTAGTGAGCTAATCTTCGACTAGTTCTTAATTCAATTAGTTTACTATTTCTTAACTCGATCCACATCTGAAGTTAATTAGCCATCGAATCTGTAAAATCTGGAATTCAATCATCTTTTAAAGATTCTAACATTTATTAATCCCCAACCAAAATCCCTATCCGATTAAACTACATCTCGATTTTAATCAACTAACCAATTTTAACTAATCAACGGCCAATTAAATCCAATGAAAACCCCTTTCATGATCGAATCAAGTGCAGACTTGATCAATCAAATCAAAACCTCAACCCTCCAAATTGCCCTAACCCGGAAATCCCCAATTCCAGACTCGTTAACTACTTGACAGACTCGGTAAGCATTTTACTTGATACCCGTATAACAAATTTGATTAACTACAACAAGATCCTAATTAAATCAACAAATCTTAATAAATCAGCCCCAGTCTTGAATTAATCTATCTAATCTGAACCCCCAACATTATGAAACCCGAATCATAATTTTTCACAAATAGACCCGTTAAGGGGAAAACTACCCGTTAAGCTATGGCATACCCGTTAATGGAAATATGGTTTCAAAAATCTAGATTAAAATCCAAATTAAATTAGGTTTTTCCAACCATAATTCAAACCACGATCTTACATCAGTTTCTAATTAAAATAAGCAAAAGAACACATCGTTTAACATCCAACTAGAACCTTAGCATGCTACTACAATATACGTGACATAATCAATGAATAATTCAATTTAACCTCTAGCATACTACTACCATTGAAATAATCAACAAACAATTTGATTTAGATCCCTAGCAAGCTATTACAAATGAAATAATCAACCAATAATTTAATCTTGATCTCCAGCATATGACTACAAATGAAATAGTCAAAAAATAATTTAATCTACATCTCTACCATGCTACTATAAATGAAATAATCAACCAACAAATTTATCTAGATCTCTAGCATATGACTACAACATACATGAAATATGATGTAACACCCACCTTAAAATTTTGATTCTTGAATGACCACTTCAGACTAGCCTTCTCCTCCAAGATTAGAGCCTCCAAGAATCTCTCCCACACAAAATAATTCAAAATTAAAGAAGCTCTCAGCCTTTCTTTCTTTTTGTTTTTGGTCGGCCAAGATCCCCATTTAGTGGTGAGGTTTTCAATTCATTCAATCACAATAATTAGGAAAATGAGGGTTACTTAACTAGAGTTAATTTCCAATAATCATTTCTTCAACTATTCATCCTTAATTGTCTCATTTCAAATTGTTTCCAAATAATTCAAACCAGTTAAATCTACACTCATACTCTCCTCACTCACCCATGTGTTGGCCGTCTAAGTCCAAGTCCAACTCTTTTTGGGCTTGGGCTTAATTTGGATTGGGCTCAAAATCTCAAAAAAGAAAATAATCCTTTATGTAATGAACTCATATTTTAAAGATAGCCCAAAACATTATTTTAAAAATAACAAAATAAAATAAATAAAAATAAATGAATAATTAGATGATAATAGATGAATTTTACAATTTAAATTTTCTTATTTTCATGCATGTGCGTTGCACGTGTCACAGTGGGCAAAATATTTTTGTCGGGTGTTACAATACTCCCTCCTTCGAATAGTTATGTCCTCAGTACTACACTTAGTAAGGGGTAACAACAAAAATACAAAGTTAAATGAAAGTTCAGGGAAGTCGTCATTCATTCGGTCTTCGGATTCCCAATTAGCTTCTTCGACCAAATGATTCCTCCATAATACCTTGACCAGTTATGTCCTCAGTACTACACTAATACGCACTTGTTCGGATTCTATGCATCCCATACTACATAGGTTCGAGGGCAAGCCCTTAATCGTTCTTCATCTTGTAGGGTTCGATCCCTCGCCATGACTTAATCTACTACTGTAACTATGGTAAGTATCCTAGATGTTCCCTGACCTACGAACTAATATCTAGGCACCCTGGAGAAAATCCCAACGCACTATCACATGACTCATCATGCAGGCATCCTGTAGTAATTCACCTCCTACCATAGACATGACACCACCCGCAGTCACCAAACACCCCACGAGCGTCGCCACCGGGACGGTACTCTGGAGCAGAATCCACATCCTACTCATGACGCATTATGGGACATCCTGTGAATACTCTCACGCCGCCAATCCAATGGCCCTCATACTCATGTTTTTCTCTTACTTTCATCACATCTTCACTATGTATCTAATCCGTACTTTAATTGAATTATGAACAAAATCAATCCCTTAGGATTAACACTCCCACTATACCGGTCTTATTCATTCATTTCACATGACCCAACTCTTGGTCTTTTCATTTCAAATTTCAACTCAACATTTCTTTTATTGCCGGTATAAGTCTTAGCTACACCCTAGTTCTTAATTTCAACTCATAATTACAACATTGAGTTTTTCATACTCATAAGTTCTCTTTTTCATGATTAACAATTATTTCCATTTCATGTTCATAGCACTTGTATATTCATGCTCTTTCATAAAATTCATCAACTCATTCAATTTCAATTTCATGTGCAACATCATGCATAAAATAAATAAATTCAGCATGTCATACTCAAATAGTTTATTCTTTCTACAAAACTTTCTTAGTCTCATTTTAATCCACACTAACATTATTTGATTCTCCTACTAATGTTCGTTTCATTTATTTAATTCAAAAGGTCAAAAAGTCATATTTTCATTCATAAACAATACTTAATTTAACAATGAGAGTCCATAGACAACATATTTTAATTTTTTTTCTTTAAAAAATTATCCTTTACCACTTAGTATAATTTCTCATAAAATAGATTACTTTTATAATTCAAAAAAAATACAAATTTCTATGGAATTCTACCTAATTTTCACCTCTAACTCATTTTTATTTTGTATAAATAGTGTTCAAATATTTTTCACAATATCTACATATTTTTAGAATAATTGTAGTATTTTTTTGGGATTTTTAAAAGTCAAAAATTCAATTTTAAACTCAAAAATCAAAAAAAAAAAAGTTCAAATCTACAGAAAGCCAGATTCGAACCTGCGACCTGGGCTAAGTCAATAGCCACCGCATGCCAAATGGGCTAAGACGCCTATGCAATATGTGAAGGGGGTTTTAATGAGATAAGCTTTGTTCTCGGATTTAGGTTTTTATTTATAAAAAAAACTGAAATTAGAAGACAGGGCTTGGGTTTCGAACCAGAGACCCCTAGGTCTATTCACGGCTACGATGAATGCCACTGCACCGCTAACCACTTAGTCTAAGGGACCAGATTGTCTAAAAAGGCATTGGGTTGTTTATAACCCTGCTCTCTGGTCATTTCTAAATTTTATAATTCTCAAACGATTTTGTTTCTTTTTTTTCTCTTTTGAAAGCAAAAATCTCCAGATTTTACCAAACATGAATTTACAGTAAACCAGTATTTTTATGACCATTATTTACTTTATAAAACATGTATTTTGGTCCTACTTTAGGTTCTCTGTCCATAATTTCGACATTGAGAACAAACATCATATTTCTTTATAATTTAGAATTAAAATTTTCACAACTACTATATTCCCTTGTTCTTTTACTCATTAACAACCTACAATAATTAAGATACAATTTTCTCATCTTTCTACAACAAGAAAACTTTATTTTAAGTAATCAATTACACATAAAGCATTTAATTCACCTAGTTGTCTCACAAGTACAAATTTCATCATAGAATTCAATTTAGAACATGTACCATGACAATATGGTGATTTCTAGCACTTGAATTCACAATTCATCCATTAGCAATCATTCTATCAAACATTCTCTAAGTTACCATTCCATCTCTAAACAAGCAAGGTTCCAATTTCGACTAGTTGCTTCATAATAATTTCATCAAGTCATTCCTAGCATGGTATCTACTCTAGAAGTATGAAAAACACCCACCTATTTGGAGAAACGAAAATTGAAAGCTCGTAAAATGCAAGAAAGTGGGCTTCTCCTCCTAGAGTGTATTGCAAGTGCCTTCTCCTCCTCGATGCTTGATTCGAAACCCGAGCCTCTCCAATCTCCTTGGATGCTAGCCGGCCTCCTCTAGTTTGGAACACACACACAAAAGTACACTCACTAATCTTTTACCAATGCTTCTCAATCTTTTACTCCCCTATATATTTCTTTCTTTCTTTACAAAAATTCTTAGTGTTGTATGCATAAAAGGGAGTGGTATTTATACTAGTTTTAGGGTGAAATGGAGGGCTAGGATTGCATTAGATGGTTGTAGATAGATGGCTAGGATACATTGGGAAGTTGTAGCAACCACCCATGAGCAAATAACCACCCATCCACACAACTCCACCCCCCCATTCCTTTCCATGCATAATCTGGCCCCCTTGGGTGTGCAATGCACACACACGTGCATGCACGTGTCCCAATTAGTGTCCCCTAATAAAAGTTGTACATTATAAATTAATTAATTGTCTACAAAATATGTCTACTTGACAAGTTAAGGCAATTAAAAGAGTAATTAATTTATGGACTTCAAAATAGTGGGCTTTTAGAATCATGGGTCCAAATAAAATATTTAATTTGTTAGGTTGGACTTAATTTGGAAAAATAAGCTTAGGCTTTTAAAAATGGGCTTAAAAATAAAGAGAAGAAAAGAAAATAATTATTTATTCATGTTATAGAAAATCATTTTATATATAAAAAATATTTATACAAAAATTTGTATGTGCACAACATGTAAAGTCAATAATTTCTCATTTAATAAAAATTCATGGTATTACAGTAAAGGACATTTATGTAATGAAGAAGTTTTAAAATTTTCACGTATTTTTGTATTATGTTGTACAAAATTAATGTAAACATTCTGAATGAGTCACAAATTGCATGTGTATGAGATTCAGGGCGCTACATAGTGGTACCACAACGAACTTCAATCAGTAGTATAAACATAATATGGGAAATAAAAAATAGGTTGGACATGAGATGAGTGAGTTAGTTTTGGGTCACAAATGCTATGGTTGGTTTGAACGTGTATTTGTGATATTTTTCCTTTTCTCTTTTTGTGAGATGGGGGAAGGAAAACATCCTATGGAAGACTTGGAGGGAGAGAAACGTTTGTGGATTCTGAAGAAGAATCTAAGAATGATCTTGAGGAGGATCCTGAAGAGGTGAATCTCGAGGGAGTTCTTCATACGATTCCTCTATTATTTCTCTAACCCTGTGCAGAGATCAACACAAAATGACCTCATTTCGATGTCCGCTGATCAGGTATTCCAGTGTAGGATGAGCCAGCTTGAGGAACAATGATTGGAAGATCAGAGTGGCGCAGCGGAAGCATGGAATATGCTATAAGAGAAAGGGAAGTCCAAATGACATCACGAACAACTACAGCAGGAAGGGGTCGAGTTGCAAACAGAGTTAAGAATAGCATGGAGAAACCATCTTATTGACTAATAATGTAATTCTTTATGTAACAGGACATCTATTAATAAATGGAATAAAGGCCCAAATTTTATTTGATACTGGATCTTCACATATATTTTTGTCTCCAAGATTTGCAAGGAAGTTAGGTGATGAGCCAAAGATTTTCCCCAGAAGGGTTTTGGTAGTAGCAATGTCTACAGGAGAGACGTTGACTACTGATAGATATTACACTGGTTGTGATATCGAGATTGGAGGAAGAATTTTGGAGATTGACCTTATAGAGTTGGAAGTGTTGGGAGTTGATGTGATCATTGGTATAGATTGGATAGCAATCTATAATGCAAGTATCGAATGCAAGAGTAAGGAGTTAGTGGTGAAGGCACCGAGAGGACCCATAGTGACATTCCAAGGGAAGAAGGAATGTAAGGGGGTAGTAGCAACTTTATCGAAGCAGATGATTTCTGTTGAAGTTAAGGTAATTCCAGTGGTACGATACTTTCCAATAGTATTTTTGGATAACCTACCAGGATTACCACCTTATCAAGATGTATAGTTCAGCATCAACATTCAACCAGGAAGTGCACCGATATCCAAGGTACCTTACAGGATGGCACCAGAGGAATAAGATGAAGTGAAGAAGCACATTAAGGAATTGTTGCACAAGGGTTTCATTAGACCCATCACTTCACCATGGGGAGTGCCAGTGTAGCTAGTGAAGAAGAAGGACAGATAAATGAGGATGTTTATTGATTGCCGTGAGCTGAACAAGGTGACTATTCATAACAAGTATCCAGTTTCCCAAATCGATGACCTGTTCGGCTTCAAGGAGTGGCAATTTTCTCAAAGATTGATCTATGGTTAGTGTATCACCAAGTTTGTACTATGGATGAAGATGTGCACAAGATAACTTTCTGAATTTGGCATGGGAACTATGAGTTTTTAGTCATGCCGTTTGGAGTAACCCTTGCACCAGCAATATTTATGGACATGATGAATAGAATTCTACGGACGTTCATTAATTTTTTGTTGTAGTGTTCATCGATGACATCTTGTCTATTCAAAGTCAGAAGATGATCATACCAAACACTTAGCAGAAGTGTTGATGAAGCTGCAAAAGCAGAAGTTGTATGCCAAGTTATCCAAGTGTGAATTCTGAAAGTCCGAAGTTGTATTTTTTGATCATATCCTTTCTAAGGAGGGAGTAGCCACTGATCGTAGCCACTAATCCATAGATGATTGAGGTAGTGAAAAGGTTGCCATGACCCACAACTGTGAAGGAAATCAGGAGCTTCTTGCTGTTGAAAGGATACTATCAGTGGTTTATTCAGGGGTGGACACAGATAGTGGTTCCGTTAACAGGATTAACAAAGAAGAATGTGGGTTTCAATTGGACTGATCAGTGTGAAGCAAGCTTACAAGAATTGAAGGTTGACGACATCACCAATATTGGTTCTACCCCAAGCAGGAAATGTTTATGATATCTACAGTGATGCTTCGCATCGAGGTTTGGGTTACGTGCTGATGTAGGAGGGAAGGGTAATAGCATATAAGTCCAGGAAATTGCGATTGCATGAGAAAAATTACCTAACTCATGACTTGGAGTTGGCAGCAATCATATTTGAGCAGTGGAGGAATTATTTATATGGAGAAAAACTCAATATGTACACTAACCACAAGAGTTTGAAGTACATCTACCAGCATAAGAATTTGAATCTTAGCAGAGAAGGTGGTTGGAGGTATTGGAAGACATCTGTTCGAAAATCAAGTATCACCCGGTGAAGGAAAATGTAGTGGCAAGTGCGCTCAGTCAGAAGAGTAGCTTGTCATGTTTGATTATAACCCAGATGGAGCTAGTAGAAGAACTAGATCGAGCCGGAATCGAAGTGGTAATGGGAGAACATCAGCATGGATTTGATCACAGGTCTACCGAAGGGAAATGAGTCGATATGGGTAATATTGGATCGATTGACCAAATCGGATCATTTCTTGGCGATGAAGATCACTTGGTCACTAGAGAAATTGGCAGAATTGTATATCGAGGAGGTGGTGAGGCTGCACGGAGTACCTATATCGATTGTTTTGGAATGAGATGCAAGATTTACTTCGCATTTTTGGAAGAGTCTTCAGGCAACTATGGGGACCAAGACTGATTTCAGTATTGCTTTTCATCCTCAAACAGATGGGCAGACTGAGAGAGTAAATAGAGTTCTTAAAGACATGTTGAGATCTTGTCTGATGGACTTTGGAGGAAGCTGGGAAAAGTACTTGGCGCTAGTAGAATTTGCATACAACAATAGCTTTCGGGCTAGTATTAGCATGGCACCATATGAGGCATTGTATGAGTGGAAGTGTAGAACGCCCGTTTGTTGGTACGAAGTATGGAAAAGGCAGATTTATTGGCCAGAGATTTTACAACAAACTTCATAGAAGATCGATTAATCTAGAAGATATTCGTTGAAGCGCAGAGAAGGCAGAAGAGCTAAGAAAATATCCGGAAAAGGTTCTTGGAATTTGAAGAAGAAGATTATGTTTTCCCGAAGGTGTCCCCGATGAAGGGCATGATCAGGCTTGGAAGAGGAAGGAAACTAGATCCAAAGTATGTGGGGTCATATAAGATACTGAAAAGAATCAGGAAGGCAGCGTATAGACGAGTTACCAGAGGAGTTAGCCCAAGTATATAATGTCTTTCACGTATCTATGTTAAGGAAGTATATGCCAGATCAGAATCATCAATTGTCTGCGGTACCAGAAGGTTAACAACTGAATTTGAGCTACAAGGAGTGGAGATTTTGGATCGACGGACAAAGTGTTGAGGAACAGGGTTATACCTATGATCAAGGTATACTAGAGGAATCATTTGGTCGAAGAAGCAACTTGGGAATCTAAGGACCAAATGAAGAACGACTTCCCCGAACTGTTTGTATGATTTTGTACTTTGTTGTTTCCCCTTTCTAAGTATAGTTCTGGGGATAAAACTATTCTAAGAGAGTGTTGTAACACCCGACAGAAATATTCTGCCTACTGTGGAACGTGCATGAAATGTAGAAATTCCAACTGGAAAATTGATCTAACATCATTTCAATATTTATTTATTCATCTTTAATTTATTTTATAATTTTTTGCAACATCATTTCAACTCATTTCAACTCATAAACATCATTTCAACTCATTTCAACTCATAAACATCATTTCAACATCATTTCAACATCATTTCAACATCTTTAATAGACAATGATGTCATCAATGAACACCACAACAAACTTGTCCAAGAAGGGAGAGAAAACCCGATTTATCAAACTCATAAACATAGCTGGAGCATTAGTAACATCAAAAGGTATCACCAAAAATTCATAGTGCCTATATCTTGTTCGAAAAGCAGTCTTCTGTATATTCTCGGCTTTCACCTTAACCTGATGATAACCAGAACGAAGATTCAGTTTTGAAAATATAAAAGTGCCTCCTAGTAGATCAAATAGGTCATCAATCCGTGGCAATGGATACATGTTCTTCACTGTAACATTATTGAGCTCGCGGTAGTCAATGCACAACCTCCGACTACCGTCCTTCTTGTTGACAAACAGAACAGGAGCTCCCCAAAGTGAAACACTTGGCCTGATAAAACTTCTATCTAATAACTCCTGAATCTGCTCCTTCAACTCAGCTAGTTCAACAGGAGTCATTCTGTACGGACTCTTAGAGATTGGAGCTGTACCCGGCTGAACATCAATACTGAACACCACTTCACAATCTGGCGGTAATCCCAGCAATTCCTCAGGAAAAACATCCAGAAAATCCCACACAACTAATAGTGCGACAACATCATCAGCACACACTTCTTCCATAACTCCAGCTTCCTGACTAGCCAATTTCTCTACACAAACAAGCGGCATTTCACCGGCACAGAATTCAAATTCCTGACATTTTGGCATTCGAAACACCACCTTCTTCTTGCGGCAGTCAATCACAGCATGAGTGGCACCAATTCAATTCATTCCTAGAATCACATCAAAACCATATTTGCCAATCACAATCAGATCGGCAATAAAACCCACACCACCAATAACCAAGGGACTCTGCTCACAAATCTGAGAACACACGACAACACCACCACCTGTTGAAATGTTCCAAGCCACTGGCATAGTGCTGCTAGCCAAGAGATGCAGATCGATGAAGCAGAAGGAAACAAATAAATGAGTAGCACCACAGTCAAAAAGAGCATGAGCTGGAAAGGAATGGACAAGGATAATACCTAGCAAGAAGTCAAAGTGAGAACACAAAAGGCAAAAACAAGATGCAGGAAACTGACATGGATGGAAGGCTAACATGAATAACAACAGGATAGAAGAAATAAATAGCAAGGAAAAGGAAGCAACCAATGCGAGGAAGGAGAAGCAACATGAGAATCCTAGGACCTATGGGTTATGGGCCCACCACGCTTTCGCTGCGCTACTCTGATGGTGGAGCTCCAAGCTGTAAACATATCGTTGTAGATCAAGCGATGCCGATCGGTGGACCAAGCAGAAAGAAGAAGAATGGATGATATCGGAATTAAAAGAATATGGGTATGAAAAGAATGACATCATACTCAATAAGGAATTAATGAATAAAAGGGATCAAAGAGGAATCAAATAAGACTAGTTTCCAGATCATAAGTTGGATATCAATTGTTCATGCGATCACTGTATTACTCATACTGTTGAGTCAAACTGATAAAATCCCAAATCTGATTAATATATCAATCAAATCCAACTTCCTTTCGTTAGTCATGTTTGACTGATATATTATCCATACCCGGGCTCTGATACCACTAAAAACCTTGTCAGGCCCCGCTTCCCTAAAATACGGAATACGAGCACGTAACATTGGCCTAGTGAATAACTAACGTCACCCATAAGCTGTTTATTCGATTAACTCAATAATATAATTAATACAGAACAAATGCGCATGCAATAATAATAATCTCATGAACAAAAGTACTTGGAATGAAGCAATAAAAATATCCAAATACAATATTAATAATCCAACGTCTGGAAACAATAATAAAATCCGGGACATCAGCCCAAAACAAAAAATAATCCAATCCAAAATAATAACAAGTCTCAATACACTAAGTTTATTAAAGCAATAAGCAATTAGAAGGCAGTAGTCTTCAAAATGATTGTACTCCAATTTCCACAGGCAATTCTCCTTCATTACCTGTATACACTTCATCTAAAAAGAGGAGATAAATTGTCCTTAGAACAAGTCATGGACAGCAAGTAGAGAAATCAGGGAACAACGGAATAACGGTATAACAATGAATCAATAGATCAATAGGAATCAATAACATGGTAATCAATACAACGGTGTAACGTAATGGTAATCAACGGTTAATATCAATAACACTTAGACAATATTGGATACAAATAGGAATAATGATGAACAATAAGCAATGTCGGTGATGTGTTAATCCTTATGTCCATTAATTATTTTAATCATATCTAATGCATGTACTACTACATCTCATACTACAGGTTCGATGCATACAATCAATTTCGTTTAGACTTAAATGGTAGATTCTATAGTTCATGTACTGGGTATGATGACGATAACGGTAATAACACGGGCCATGTGTAATTTCTTACACGATGACGATAACGATAATAACATGGGCGATGTGTAATTTCTTACATGATGACGATAACAGTAATAATCATGGGCCATCATCTGAGTACAGTTCCTATATTATCAACTACTCTAGTCAATACCTTAAATCCTGGCTTATTAATTATTTCATCAATGCGACAATACATGCAATTAATGGACAATTTGGTGAACGATAGTATCAATAGGGGAACAATAGGTTAGTAACATGAAATGTGACAATTATAACGATGACAATACCTCATTGGGGACGTGCAATGTAACATACATTCATTAATTCATGCAATAGTACAACATATGAATAATTAATCTATTAAAAAGTAGAATCTAAAATTCTGGACACCAAGCACAGTCTGTACAAAAATACAGTTTCCCACTGACACAGAAATCGTAAGTTGAATCTATTTGAAATTCTAGAAACTACACTTCCACACGGCTCCAACGCATATTTAAAGTTCAAATTCCGACAATAGTAGCTAGATCAAACACATGGTTCTTTACAGGTTTCATGTACAGGCAGAATATCGACATCATCTTATTTTAATTTTAGAGTCAGCAAAAACTCATTATTAAATTCATTAAAAATATTTATTAGGTTCCTAAGCTTGTAAATTAAGAATATGGAAATTGTTAGAGCAAAATTTTATCAATTGATCAGCCTTTTTACTGTTAAAACATGAATGGTACGAGAATCTGAAAATCTAAAAGTAAAAATACAGCTGTAGTAAAATGGTCGTAACTTTTGCTACAGAACTCAGAATTCAAAAATTCAAGATGTTATGGAAACTAGAAGGATAAGGCTACAATTTATATTAAGAAATTATTTCATTTTAAGATCATTTATTGGTTCAAAAATAGCAATCAATATACAGGTCTGCAAGCAGTATACAGTTTTTAGGGTATTTTTCTTGAAAATAAATTAATTAGCAAGATGGGAATCGATTATTTAGTCGATAGATTGTGTAATCAACATGATGGATGTATCAACATGATAAATAAAATTAGAACACGCTCATACATCAATTTATCATCAATCAAACATCAATCGATCAAACACATACAACCTATCAATTGTCTCTACATTAATTTATTTGTGTGATGATTATATGAACAACCCTATTATCAATTCTATATGTTCTCATGAAAGATCCAAACTTTAGAGTCAAAAGAGGCACGATGTCAAGAATATTGTGGTTAGCCTGTGTAAACCATCAATAGACCCAAGGAAGAGATGAATAATGGATAATGTAATCACAAAGAGATCTACTTGCAAGAGTTTCAACAAAACTTGATTTGATACAATTAAAAATTTAAAAGGACGGTGACTTGCCTGTTAGAATGTGAAAATGAGTACCAAGAATAATGGGATAAGGATCCCGAACCACGAACTCACAAACACCCGAACTAGCACGTGCAATATACGTGCAACACACGAGCACACAAAGAGCCAAAGCAACACAGACTCAAAGAGACAGCAACAGCTATGTCAGCAACGGCCGACCAAGGGGCGGCGACGTTGGCGACCAGAGGGCGGCGACAGGGTCGACACGACGGCGGCGTCGCGCTGGTGGCGTGACGGAACAGGGAGGAGGGAGGATCAGGATTTGGGGTTCTGGCTTTAAATGTCGAGGAGGGTGGAAGAGGAGGAGGATCGGGGTTCAGCCAAGCTGTGGTGGCGGGGATTTGGGGTGCCGGAGTTGGGGATTCGCCAGAGAAGACGAACGGAGAGGGGATGGGTGTTTTGGCAGGAAAATGGCAGAGAGAGAGAGATAGAGAGGAGAGAGATTAGACGGCTAGGGTTTCGAAAATTGTGCAATTTTTAGGGTTTGCATTAGGGTTGTATTTATAGGATACAATTAGGGTGCTGGGTTAGTGGTTTAAGGTTCAATAACAGTGGATTAGGGTTAAGAACAAATGAAATTGGGTTTTAGGTTTCAATTAAGAAATAGATTAAAATCAATAGGGTTCAAACCAAAATACCCACAATTAAATAGGAGAACAATATGATCAACAAGAATAGCCCGATCAAAGAACGAAGAATTTCATGAACGAGATCAAATTAAAATAATCAAGAGCCAAAAATAGAGTATTTAATTCAATATCAAATAAAATATTACAAAAGGAAAAAAAATGAAAAATAGAGGGAATGGTAGTTACATGGGGATTACCGAACTAGTGTTAATTTCCATTAATCATTTCTTCAATTATTTAACTTAATTGTCTCATTTCAAATTGTTTCCAAATAATTCAAACAAATTAAATCTTTACTCACACTCTCCTCAATCACCCATGTGCTGGCCAGCTAAGTCCAAGTCCAACTCTCTTTGGGCTTGGGCTTAATTTGGATTGGGCTCAAAGACTCCAAGAAGAAAATAATCCTTTATGTAATTAAATCTTATTTTAACGATAGCCCAAAAGATTCTCTTAAAAATAAAAAAAATAAAAAAATGCTAATAAATAAATAATATGATGATAATAGATGAATTTTACAATTTAAATTTCGATAATTTCATGCACGTGCATTGCACGTGCCACACTGGGCAAAATATTTTTGTCGGGTGTTGCGGTGACCCTGAAGGTGAAGGCGAAAAAGCATCTTGCTCCCTTGGAGCCGGAAGAGTCTTCGAAAAGGAGGAAATCTAAAAATGCTGAGCCCTCAAAGGCCAAGGTGGTTGAGCCAGTGGTGAAGCAGGAGGCTCCAAAGCCTCCCTCCTCGATGTTTAAAACCGTTGTATTGCCTTCGAGGCCACCTTCGTCGGCAAAGGTGTGGTTGTCTTCTTGGTCAGTAACTGAGGCAGACTTGTGGGCGGAGCCTCTCAATGCTCTGTAGGTGGTCATCACCTCGATACTCCCCGCAACCGTGCGGCTCTGAAGAAAGAGTCAGAGGAGGAGGTTTACTCCTACTAGGTGCAGGCTTCTGTTCAGGTAAGGGCGTTTGTTTATTGCCGGTATCTAGTGATCTCCTCCTTTTTTTTTAATTTTGTTTCGCTGAATTATACACTATGTTTCTTGTAGGCAGCCATCAACGGGGCCGAATTGGGGTGGAGGAACGAGGTGTTTCTTTAGTAAGCTTTATTGGCCGAGGCAGGTCGGAAGGAGATCATGGGTCGGAACGACGATCTCCGAAATACTGTGAGGGAGCTAAAGGCAGAACTTGCAATGGAGAATAAGGCTCGAGAAGAGCTGTCCCAGGAGAAAGAGGAGCTGGCAAAGAAAAAGCTGGTGTGGTAGGCGAAAGAAAGGCAGATGAAGGCAGAAATGACGATGACCTCGATCATGCCATCTAGGGTCAAGATGAAGGGTACAATCGTACCCTCGAGCGTATTGGGGACTAAGTACCCCAGATCTCAACCTCCAGGTCTTTTTCTTCAAGATGGAGCTGGGCGAGCCAGCTCAGCCGGTCAGAAAGGATCCTTCAGGGTGATAGTGTTTGGCAATACAAAAGCCCGACAGCTCCACCACAAAAACTGAAGGGGCTCTTCTCAACCCCGATGTCAGACAGGGGCCTCCTTCCTAGCAGTAGGTTCCATGCTTTTTATTTGCCTTCGCCTTTTCACGGTATGGCCATCGCCTTCCTTTGTAATTTTTCTTCGAAATTAATAAAATCCATTTTGAAGTGAACTTTTCTGTTTCAAACTTCTGTGGTTGGGTTTCCATAGCTTGCGAGTAACTCTATTTACTCCGTCGAGGGAGATGTTCGATCCAAGGTGGTCTGTGTGCACCCAGGACTACCAAGCTGAGGGTGAGCGGCGGGTTGGGTCCTCGGCGATGGGGGGTCCTGTACCCTAATTGTTGTTTTTTTCCCTTTTGGGTCATCACGCGAGCTCTCACATTGGTTGGCTTACGTCACGCTTCGTGGAAATCGAGGTGACTTCCGTCTTGAAAGTTGAAACGTTCTCTTATCTTGGGATTTGAATTACCTCTTCATCTTGACCATTGAGTGGAGATGGGCTGAGGACTCTCCATGCGGGTTTTGCAGTAATAGAGAAGCTTCTCATAAGAGGCTTATAAATCTCCTTATTCCTCTAAGCATTTTGCTAAGAAATCTCATGGTTGTGCTCTTCTAAAGGATCATTCTATTGACAAGTCTTTTAATGAGTGTCTCGAAAGGCAATCCGAGGGTCCAGACAGTCGAGGATGGATGCCTTAGAGCTAAGTCGTGGAGGATTCATCTTGCGGTCTGAGGGCTTGATCCGAAGGGAGTCAGTGTCTCGGTATGGAACTTGGGGAGATTTAGCACAAATTCCAAGATCTGAGATAAGACGGGGAAGGTGCATCATCATGGAACTTGGGGAGATACCCTGTGTTTTGAGGACCGAGGGCCGAAGGGACTGGTGCTCTTAGCCGTAACTTGAGATATTTATCCTGGGTTGGGCTTCTCGTGCTTGCAAAGTTATTTTAGCATTCTTCTAGAATCTTCCAGCCTCCATCTCGTCGCCGATGCTCACGCAGGGCATTCCTACCACATACTAGCAGTTGGGGGTAACTGGAGCTTCACAATACGAAAGGCTCTTTTTGTTTAGGAGCACCTAAGCATAGTTTCTTGCTCGTTCATTTTGTGTCTTGATTTCCCAACTTTAGACTAGTCACCGCCAGAATTTGTGAAACTCTTTGCCCGTGAACTGAGTATCATTGTCAGTGATTAGAATTCGGGGGATCCCAAACCGGCAAACGATGTGTTTCCAGAAGAACTGTTAGGCTTGATGCTTGGTGATCAAAGCTAGTGGCTTTGCTTCTACCTACTTTGTGAAGTAATCAACGACAACAATCAAGAAGTGTTGCTGACTTGCTATTTTAGGGTATGGTCCAATTATATCTATCCCTCACATGGCAAAGGGAGCTGGGCTCGCCATAGATTTGAGTTTTTCCTGGGGGACGTGCCTGATGGAGGAGAACCTTCGACATGGACCGCATTTTCAGATGAGCTCTTGAGCATCCTGTAACAGTAGTGGCTCGTAATATTCATGGTTGAGGATCTTCCTTGCGAGCGACCTGCTGCCCATGTGGTTGTTACCGACTACCGCGTGCATTTCTTCCAGTGCATATCGAGATTCCTCGGGGGTCAGACATCAAAGGTAAGGTCATCCGTCGGCCTTTGTGTAAGACCTCTTGAACAGTACCCCTTCGATGAGTACAAATCTCTCAGCACTGATTCGGATTTTCCGTGCTTCAGATGGTTCATGCGGCAGTTCACCATCCTTTAGAAAGTTCATTATTGGTTCCATCCATGTCACCGATTGTGTAGGGGGGTTCAATGCACTGTGCGATTGAGACCCTCAAAGAGGAGGACGCCAAATTAGACAACGAGTCGACCTGGCTATTCTGTTCCCTGGGGATTCGTACTGTAACGCCCAGAATTCCAAACACAGGTAATTCGTAGCACAAACAAGATCTTTTACTTCAACTTCGTACAAAAATACAAGGAATTTAAAAGTTTTTCATTGCAATAATGTTTATTACAATACACAACGGAAAATAACATAAAGAAAACAACTTCAACATCTAATAACTTCAATCTGGCAATATCCATCAGTATCAAACTCATATCCATGTCTCTCGCTAATCCAAGTCCTGCCCTTGAAAACTGCGGCCACGTCAATTGCATACAACTGACGCAATGCTCTTTTACAGTGATTCCACTATCTTAACAATCACAAACTTGAATACTGAAATTGAAAATGTTGCTATCCTAAACATGTCAGTGTCTGATATGAACCAAATGACTACAGCAAATATTTACTACTTACAATGCAACACTAATGCGCACTTGTAGTGCCCCAAATCCCTATACTAGCGATTCGTGACACAAACTAGAATTTTTCCAACAAATTTTATTCCATGATGTTTACAAGTTCAAGTGTTACAATATACAATGTTCCAAAAATTACAAATCAGAGATTACAAAAAAAAAAACAACAAAAGATGTGAATAATGAACACTTGATACTATCACTCGGACGCACCATCTGGCTTGAGCTTTCTTGGGCTCCCTAGAACGACAGTCTAGCACCTAAAAGATTGGGTACATCAGTACTTGCACTGATGCAATGCTGATAAAAGCAGCGATCTCCAAACTTGACAAATCAAGATTTAATGCTCAAGGAAAAGTGACTAAAAAAAAGGAAAGTGTAATTGGGTTAAAGGTGTCTGTGCATGACATGACCTAGTAATCTAATGCATAGGTCAAGATGCACTTATTCTAATGCAAGCGAGGCTTTGTAAATGTATGCATCCCATACTACATACATTCCAAATCAAGCCGTTGTCTCCAAGTTCAGGGTTTTGAACCCCCGCCATGCATCCTACTCTTGTACTTGTCCTGTAAAACAAGGCAGACTCAGTTATGATTTCAGACCAGTTGAAACTCATAATTCTTTTGAGGTATCAAATGATCTCAGAAAAATATGAAATTTGAAAATATAGTTGTAGACACATACAAGAGTATCCAGTAAAAAGTTTAGCTTAAAATACCCTACCATTTCTGAGTTATGATTTTTGGAAAAACACCATGTTCTCACACGAATAGCAGTTTTCAGCTTGCTCTCTGTTCGAAATTGAAGTGATTGTTTGAGCTACAAAATGGACCCCAAATATTATGAAAAAATCAAGTGTGCTCTAGATTCATAGCATAACATACCCTAAAAATTTTAGTTCAAAACTCTAAGCCATTGTGAGCTAGAAAATCCTAAGCTTACACATCACATACATGTTCTTTTCATGGATTTTAGGTATAATAGTTGTGCTCAAAAACCAAACTCAAGGGATGAAAATCCACAAATACACATGCATGTCAAAGTTAATATCTTTCTACTTTTACTCAAAAAGGATCATACAAGAAAAATATTTTTAAAATGTGTTTTGAGAACTCCCAACATTCTAAAGAGAAGTTGCTCTAATCTTCCAAGTTGCCTCCTCCTCCAAGCTTGCTCCTCTAGATTCCTTGTGTCCCGACAAAAAAAGTAGATCTCTTTTTTTTTTTGCGATCCTACTATTTCTTTTCTCTTTTTCTCTTCTACTCTTCTACCTTTTTTTTCCTTGAAACTAGAAGATGAAGAAAATGAGAATGAGAAGATGAAGTTTGGGTTTTACAGAAAGTGGAGGGAGAGAGAGAAGGGTTGGCCAGTTTTGCTTAGGTGGATGGTTGGGATTGATTTTAGAAGTGAGTGGGAAATGAAGGGTAGGGATTAAGTCAATTTGGTTTTTGAGGAAACTTCCTAGCTCTTTCCTAACTTCTTATCCACCACACAAATTGGCTCAATTTGAACCCTAGGATCTCATCAAGATCTAGTTCAAGATCTCATCAATTGTCATATGAGAAGTAGGGTTACTAACCCTAGGTCTTGGAACCCTAGGTCATCAAAGCCTAACCTTAACCCTAATGCAAAAGTATGCATGGTTATTTAATCCAAACAATCATGCACTAATTCAATTTAAGTATCAACTTAGTTCAAAATAATATATATATAATAATAAATAATTTATCTTATTCTGGGGTATTACATTACTTCCTTCTTAGAGTACTTTTGTCCTCAGAACTATGCTCAGTCGGAGAAAAGAAAACATTACACCTCAAATAGTTCAGGAAAATAAGCTCTCATGCGGCTCTCCGGTTCCCAAGTGGCTTCCTCGATGAACTGATTCTTCCAGAGAACCTTTACCATTGGAATGGTCATGTTTCTCAACATCTTTTCCTACCGATCGACGATCTTGAATGACTGCTCCTTGTATGAGAGGTTTACCTGCAAGTCCTTGGGAATCTTTCAAAGCTGGTGACATGGATCTGGCATATATTTCCTTAACTTGGAGACGTGGAACATGTCGTGCACTCGAGATAATTCTGTCGGTAATTCCAATTTATATGCCATCCTGCCAATTCTTTTCAAAATCTTGGATGGCCCAATAAATGTTGGTGCTAATTTTCCAGCCTTTCCGATTCTGATAATGCCCTTCGTCGGTGATACTTTAAGAAACACTGAATCACCTTCCTCAAATTCTAACTCCGACGACTATCAGCGTAGCTATTTTGTCTGCTCTGTGCTCCTTGCACCTTTTCTGGATAAGCTCGATCTTTTCTGAGGTTTGCTGCACGATCTCTGGTCCAAACATCTACCGCTCTCCTACTTCACACCAGCACACGGGCGTCCTGCACCTTCTCCCATATAACGCTTCATATGGAGTCGTACTAATTCTTGCCTGATAACTGTTATTGTAAGCAAATTTCACTAGGGCCATGTATCTTTCCTAGCTTCCTCCAAAATCCATAATACATGCTCTCAGCATATCTTCAAGAATTCAGTTGACTCTTCCTATTTGTCCATCGGTCTGTGGATGAAAAGCTGTGCTAAAATCTGTTCTGGTCCCTAAAGCTAATTGCAGACTCTGTAAGAAATAGGATGTAAACCTTGCATCCCTATCAGAAACTATTGACACTGGAACTCCATGTAGCCTCGCTATGCTTTCAATGTAGACTTCTGCTAATTTCTGAAGTGACCGGGTCGTCTTTACAAGTAGGAAATGTGCGGACTATGTTAGTCGATCTACGATGACCTAAACTGAGTCATTTCCTTTAAAGATTCTGGACAAACCGATGATGAAGTCCATACTAATGTTTTCCCATTTCCACTCCAAAATGGGCAAAGGTTGTAATAATCCTCCCGGCTTCTGGTTTTCGGCTTTGATTTGCTGGCATGTCAAGCATCTGGCCACAAATTCTGCTAAGTCCCACTTCATCCCAGACCACCAATAGTACTGCTTCATATCCTAATACATCTTGGTTATTCCATGGTGCACTGCAAGTAATGTGGAGTGAGCTTCCTTCATGATGTCTTCTCTCAATTCCTTGTCCTTCGGTACACACAGCCTATTGCCATACCAGAGTGATCCTTCTCTTATACTGAATACTGAAAGTTTTCCCTCATTTACCTGCTTCTTCAGTGCTTCAATCTCTGTGTCTCCTGTCTAAGCTTTCTTCACTCACTCATTCAAACTCGGCTGTAAAACTAACTATGCCAAAACTTCAGTCAAGTCTTGAGTAATTACCTCAATGCTTGCTTTTCTGATCTCAATCACCAGCTCCTTTCTTGTTACAGTAAGTGTGGAAATACTCCTCTGTTGGCTGAGTGCATCAGCTACCACATTGGCCATTCCTGAATGATACAAGATTTCTAGTCTGATATCTTCCAAGACTTCCAGCCATCACCTCTGCCTTAGATTCAGATCCCTCAACTTGTATATATACTTCAAACTCTTGTGGATGGTATAAATTTCTACCTTTGCTCCGTAGATGTAATGTCGCCACAATTTCAAAGCAAAGATTATGGCTGCTAGTTCTAAGTCATGCGTAGGGTAGTTCTTCTTATGAGGTCAGAGTTGTCGCGATCCATAGGCTATGACATTCCCTTCCTGCATCGGTACACATCCGAACCCTAATATGATGCATCGCTGTAGATAACATACCCTTTGTCAGCTTGAGGCAAGACCAAGATGGGTGCAGAGATCAATATGTTCTTTAACACTTGAAAACTTTCTTCACACTTCCTTGTCCAATTGAAGCTCTGGTTCATCCTGGTTAATGCTGTGAGTGGTACTGCAATTCTGGCATAATTTTGAATAAACTTCTGGTAGTACCCAGTCATACCTAGGAAACTTCTTACTTCTTTCACTGTCTTTGGCTGTGGCCACTCCTTGACTGCTTCTATCTTCTGCAGGTTTGTGGCCACTCCCTCCTTAGAAAGGATATGGCCAAGAAATGCAACTTCCGGCTTCCAGAACTCACACTTGGAAAATTTGGCGTACAAATTATTCTCATGTAACTTGCTTAACACTGTGGGCAAATGTCTAGCATGTTCTTTTTCTGTCCTTGTCATGCCCGCTCCCCAAAAATACGGAATACGAGTACATGATATTGGCCCAGTGAATGACTAACGTCATCCATAAACTGTTTATCCGATTAACTTAACAATATAATCAATACAGAACAATTATGCAGGCAATAATAATAATCTCATGAACAATAATACTTGAAATGAAGCAATATATAATATCCAAGTACAATAATAATCCAACATTTGGAAACAATAATAAAAATATTCGGGTCAAAAGCCCACAATACAAAGAAATAACAATAATCCAATAATTAAGCCTCTATGATAAAACAATAATTTATTAAGCGGCGATGCTATCAATTTCTTCACCAATATTGTTCTCCCAATCCATCAGGTAATTCTCTATAAACACCTGTAAACAATTTATCTAAAAAGAGGAGAAAAAGTGTCCTTAGAGCAAGTCATGGACAGCAAGTAGAGAAAGCAGGGGACAATGGAATAACGGTATAACAATAAATCAATGGATCAATAGGAATCAATAATATGGCACGGTAATCAATAATTGATATCATGATAATCGGTACAATGGCTATAAACAATGATGCAATATTCGGTAACAGAAATCAATAACAGTAATACTTAGCCAATATTTGATACCAATAGAAACAATGATGAACAATATGCAGTGTCAATGCCGTGTGATCCTTAAGTTTATTATTCATTTTAATCCTAACTAATGTAGTACTTCATGCGTCCCATCTATTTACCACATGGTTGCTACATACAAACAAGTTACGTTTTAGACTTAGTAGAGGGCTCTATAGGTCATGTACTCGGAAAAAGGTATAAACGATTCTCTTCAGTATTCAGTTATTCACTCATTCAGTTATTCAGTATCGGTATCCATGGAACAATATACAGTTATCCAACTATTCAGTCATTCAGTCATTCAGTCATTCAGTAATTGTAGGGAAACCACGAGCTCCCTTCCGAGTACAGTCTCTATATTGTCCACTACATAGGTCATCTCTTAAACCCCAGCTTGTTAACGATTTTTATCGATGCAACAATACAATACAATATGCAATCTAGAGACATTAGATGGACAATAGTAACAATGGGGGAACAATAGGACGAAAACTTGAATAGGAAAATGAAAATGATGAAAATAGGATACTAGGACTATGCAATGCAACACACATACATTAATTCATGCAATACTACGATATAGGATTAATTAATTTATTAAAATCTAGAATATAAAATTCTGGACAGCAAGAGTAGTCTGTACAAAAATGTAATTTCCCGCTGCTTTAGAATCCGAAAACTGAATCCGTTAGAAGTTCTAGAAACTAGACTTCGACTCGGTTCCAACGCATATGTAAAGTTCAAAACCCGACAATAGTAGCTAGGTCAATCACATTGTTCTTTACAGATTTCATGTTCAGGCATAAAATCGACATCAAGTTATTATAATTTTAGAAACAACGAAAACTCAATATTAAATTCATTAAAAATATTTTCTAGACTCCTAAATATGTTAAGTAACAATCTGGAAATTATCAGAGAATTTTTTTTATCATTTGATCAGCCTTTTAACAGTTTAAATATGGAAGATACAAGAATCTGAAAATCTGGAAATAATAACACAGATGTAGTAAAACGGGCATAACTTTTGTTACACAACTCGGAATTCAAAAATTCAGGATGTTCTGGAAACTAGAAAGATAAGGCTATGATTCTTATTCAAAAAGTAATTTATGTTAAGATCATTTACTGGTTCAAAAATAGCAGTCAACATACAGGTCAGCAAGCAATATACAGGTTTTGTGTAGTTTTCTTGCAATAAATTAATTGAACATGATGGGTATCAATTCTATTTGCCGATAAATTGTATAATCAGCATAAAGAGTCTCAAAACGCGATAAACAAAATTATAACACCCTCATACATCGATTTATCATCAATCAACCATCAATTGATCAAACAACATATAACCTAACAATTGTCTCTACAATAATTTATTTTTGTGACGATTATATAAACAACCCTATTATCAATTCTATATGCACTCAATAGACCCTCAATAGACCCAACAAAGAGATGAACAAGGTATAATACGATAAACAAGGGATCTACTTGTAAGAGTTTCAACAAAACTTGAATTTGATACAATTAACAATTCAAAAGGACAATGACTTGCCTGTTAGATGAAGAAATTGAATAACGAGAATAACAGGATAAGGATCCCGGAGCAACGAACCCACAAATACACAAATCCACAATATAGTATAACACATGCAAGAGAAGATCAGCAACCATAGAAAGGGGGAGAGAGAGACTTCAATAGCAACAGGGCAAGGACGACGGCATCGCTGGCGGCCAGCGGGGATGGCGTCGGTAGCGAGGTCGTCAACAAGCGGTGAAGCACAGGGCGCACTGTAATGCCCCAGATTTTTAAATAATGCTTTTAAGATTAATAAATGAATTAAAATGATTTTTTGGTGATTTAATAAATATTTTTCTGAAAATTTATCTTTTTACACGTGCAAAATACATGCAAATGTTTTCTTGGGAAGTTAAAAAGTCAAAAATTATTTTGGGGAAACACATTGTTTATTATTAGATATTATTTTTGAATTTTTTGGATTTTTCTGATAATTATTGGACATATTTGTAAATATTACAAAAAGATGAACTTTTGTGCAAAAATACCACTTGGAGTGAAAACTCCATATTTTTGGATTTTTAGGCTAGGTATGATGCCTAGTCAATTCAGAGGTAAAGATTTTACTTTTTTTTTAATAAATTTGGATAAATTTGCAAGTTTTGATAAAGAAGCGTCTTTTTGCAAAATTGCCACTTAGAGGGGGCAAAAGGTGCAATTTCTTTTTTCTGGGTTTTCAAAACAGTGCTAACTGACTATTAGGGCATTGTTTTTGTTTTTAAATGATAATTAAGTTGATTTTATATAATTTCCAAGTATAACGATCTATATATGTAAAGATATATTTAAACCGTAAAACTTATTTTCCGGCCTATAAAAGAGTGGGGTGCAACCTTCTCTTTGCTGCACAACACAAGGATTTTCATTATTATTATTTTCTTGAAGTTTTAAAGCAAGGATCTTGGATTTCTTGCGAAAGGAAGGGTTTTCTTTTTCTCTTTATCTTTCTTCAGTTAATTTTTCAATAAGGTGAGTGACATATGTTTGTTTTCTTTTGTTCTAAGCATGTTTTATGTGATGATTTGTTGATTAGAAAGTATGTTAGGGGATTTTATATCGATATGGTGAATTTGATGAGTACATAAGTTAAAAATTGATTCTTTTCGTGAAACTATGCCATTAATGAAATAAAACCCTAATAGATAATTTGTGATTGTTAAGAACCAAATATAAATCATGAGTAGGTTGTCTTCCCTTCACACTTTTGCTGTTTTGATTGTTCCTATTAAGTTCGTATGATGTTTCACCTCAAAAGGTGGACAAGACTTGACTTTTACTATGTATTTTGAGTAGTACACACTCTGTTTTGATGATTTGAAGAATAAAACTTGATGAATAGTTGTTATAATTGCATTGTAATCATGGATTAACCTAGATAAGTGATGGGGTATGTGTTTAAACAATTTTAAGAGGGGTTGTGGTTCAAAAGAAATCAATTTGATGTGTTGAGGGGGGGTTGGTTGGGTCTGTTTGTATGCAAACCTAAAAGAGGGTTTTTAATATTTTGATGTTTTCGATTGGATCTTGAGTCCTATATGCTACTGAGATTGGATTAAGAAATATGCCTCTTATATAAGATGTTTCTTGATGTTTTTAACTGATGTGCACACACCTACAATTACACAAACACACATAAACATCCACATTTATATACACACTGTTTTGAGGATTTTTGTGGCTTTTGTGATGTTTTGATTGGATTTCAATTGTTTTGGTACTGAGAAGTTTTGAACTATACACTACTCTTATTTGGTGAATTCTGACACTAATAATGATGCTTTTTGATAACACTAATATTGATGCTTAAATCCCTATTTTGAACATATACATATATATGTTGACTGTTTTCAAAGATTTTGGTGAAAAGTTCTATTTCGAGATCTTGATATGTTTTGATGTGTCGTAATAACTCCTACAAGTTATATAAGATATGTCTAAGCATCTCAGGAAGTTTGATTTTTGTTTTACAAAGTTTTATCATCGTATCTGTTAAAACATGCACAAACTGCAACCTACTGTTGTAGACAGTCGACCGAACTAGAGTCGACAGTCGACTGGGCAGTTACTGATTTTGGATTTTGTTTGCAATAATAGTTGACTGCTTCGTCTTTGAACTGAGTCGACAGTCGATTGTCGGTTTAATTGAATTTTGAATTTTTGTAGGACAGTCGACTGACCATGTTCAATAGTCGACTGTCACAGTCCTGGCTAATGAGTTTTATTGAGTTTTTGGATTTTTCACAGGACAGTCGACTGGTTATTCTCGACAGTCGAATGTCACTATCACTGTTGATCAGTTTTTCTTAAGTTTTAGATTTTTGCAAGACAGTCGACCGACCAATTGCGACAGTCGAACGTCACTGTTTTGACTAATGAATTTCTTGAGTTTTCTGATGTTTCTTTAAATGATTATTTCTTTGATTATGGATTATTAATCTACTGGATTATTTTACAAAGGGTTGTATTTCGTTCAAACTTGTATTTCTACAACTTCATATAGTAAAATAAATATGTTTTCTTCAAAGTAATTGATGTTTTGTCGTATTCTGTGATTTCAAAATATGGTTTTTTGTTATTTAATAGATTTAATATTTTATTTGAATTCTGGAATTTTATGAACACATTAAATGAATTTGGTTTTTGTTGATTTAAGCAGTTTTCTTCATATAAACGTTTTGATGATGGATTTGTGAGTTTTATTGAAAGTTTTGTGTAGATATTCATTTTGTGAATGTCTAGGAGTTGAGTGGGAGTCCTGTGAACCGGCAGATGATATTTTGTGGATTTTGACCAGTTGGGGGTCATTGGGGTTATTTTGTGGAATTAAGACCAGCAGGATACACTAACTCTAGAGAGGGGAGATTTGTGTTTTTAATAATAATCAATTTAAGGACAGGCACTAGTGGAGATGTGATGGAACATGGGAAACATTAGTATATGCTCTTGGTTTTGGTCCAACGGATGCATTCTAGGACTTGTGTTATTCTGTCTCGAGAGGACATTTGTATATTTGCGTGTCGAGGGTCTGCAGGCCTATTCACGGGGCATGCAGGGTGCATTCGCGTGTCGAGGGTCGGCAGGCCTATTCACGGGATGTACCTGATGTATCTACACATCGACAGTCTCGCAAGCCTATTCGTGGGGTACACGGTAAGGAGGTGATTCTCCGGTTTTTGGGCAATTCTTACATGATGCTTGCCCATCGAGGAATGTGATGCCTATTCACGGAGTATTCTAGATCTTATTCCCATCACCGTAGTAGGATTAGTTGCATAACGAGGGATTTAACCCTATAAAGCGGAGAACGTTAAGGGCTTGCACCGGACCTATGTATTATGGGATGCATTGAATTCGACAAGTATGCACTTGAGAGTCAGCATATAGCATTGATGTTTTCTTGACTTGGTTTTATGCATGTTGTGTTCGGTTTTTTCCTACACTCGACACTTAGTCTAGTTTCACTTGATGTTTTCATGCCCTACAATTTACTATTTCGTATTCCTTGATGTTTTCAGTTTTTATTTATTGTTATTTCATATTTCATTTATTCTTGCTATTAATATATGTTGTTTATGATTTTATTCTCATGTTCTATTTTTGTTGCTTTTCTTTTGATGTCACTCACACCGTTATGGCTGACCCCGGTACTTTTGGGGGTTAGGGTTATCTCTAGCCTCATGTTTTACAGGTAGGTGCCTATAGCTTGGGATTTGGATGCTTGTGCTAAACTGATGTTATGGCTTATGTAAAATGTAATATAATGTGTTGTAAAAGAAAAGATTTGTAATTCAAGGTGTTTGTTTTTCCGTTGTGTTTGTAAAGAATTGATGTAATAAAAAAAATTGTGTTTTGTCTATGTTTACTATTACAATTGAGGTTGATGCTGGGAATTGTGCCACGTATTTCTGAGATATCATATTGAAAATTCGGGGCGCTACAGAGATTGATATCAGAGCATGCTTCAATAGTAGTAATAAACATGGTATAAAAATAAACCTAGGTGTGGACACTAGAGCATGAGTATCTAGGTGTGGACATTAGAGTGTGAGTATCATATAGAATTAGAACATGATGTTTTGGTTTGGGGTATGGTTGAGGTTTTGCCATGGGGTATTGATGTGAATATGAATTGCGTTGTGGTGATCTAACTTTACCCTCATTTTGCAGTATTCAGTATAATGGCAGGACCCAGGACCAGGAATGGTGGTAATGGTGATGGGGCTGAAGGTTCCCATAGTTTATCAGACCTTGAACACATTCATGGCAGCTAGCATGGCACAGAATCAGAATCAGATTCAAGGGGATGGACCAGTGTTTGTTAATGCTGATCCGATTAAGCAGATTGAGTTAGAATCAGAATCAAGGGGCTAGCATGGCACAAAATTAGAATCACAATCAAGGGGCTGGACCATTGTTTGTTAATGCTGATCCGATCAAGCAAATTGAGTCCTTCAAGCGGATGAAGCCGCCTGTGTTTGAGGGGTAGTCTGATCCAGATGAGGCTGATGATTGGATTAAACAGATGGAGATGATCTTCGATGTCTTGGAAATCCCAGCAGTCAATAAGGTGAAATTGGCTACTATGCAGTTAGAGAAGGATGCTAGCCTTTGGTGCCAGTCAGTAAAGAGGACGTTTGGAGATCAGCAAGTTACTTGGGAGGCTTTTCGGGATGAGTTCAGGGATCATTTCATTCCTCTGGATATTCAGAAGAAGAAGGCTTCTTGAATCTGCAGCAAGGAAGCATGAAGTGCGTGAATATGAGACTAAGTTCGCCCAGCTATCAAGGTATGCACCGCAGCTGATTGCGGATGAAGCAAAGAAGGCCAAGAAATTCGAGCGAGGCTTGAGGCCAAATTTGCGGTCGAGGATCATTCCTTTGGGCATAAGGAGGCTTGATAAGCTGGTCAGGAGAGCAGCTATGACAGAAGAAGATATGGATTAGTTCCAGAAGAAGTAGGAGACCTGGAACGGGAGCAAGAGGCCAGCAGTTAGTCATAATGGGAAGGAGTTCCCAGTGAAGCAGGGTAAGATCAGTAGGCCAGTGCAGAATGCACCGGCAATTCAAGGCGTGACTTGTTTCAACTGTGGAGTGGCAGGTCATTATCAGACAGCATGCACCAAACCTCGGAAGGCGCAGATTTGTTATCAGTGTGGTCGTGAAGGGTATCTCAGACCAAACTGTCTACAATTAAAGAGGGATGGTGTAGGCGAAGGCAAAGTTCAGAGGCAGGGACGAGTGTTCGCATTGACTGAGGAGGATGCGGGTAACTCAGAATGATGTGATCCAGGGTGTGCAAGAATTTTGAATTCGTTCATTTATGTATTAAGTAAAACTTTCTCTAAGAATAAATTGGAGATTTGAGTATCGTTCTCCATGTAACAGAATTTGTTTTGATTAATGGAATAAAAGCAAAAGTTTTATTTGATACTGGTTCTTGCATATATTTGTGTCGCCCAATTTTTGCTAAAGTCTTAGGTGTGGAATCTAAGTTGTTTCTAGGCAGAGCCTTGACGGTGGCAACACCATCAGGGGAAGAATTGATTGCTGATCGATATTACGGAGGATGTGATATCGAGATTAGTGGGAGATTATTTAGATTGATCTCATTAAGCTGCAAGCTTGAGGAAGCTTTTCGTGGTCATATCCTTTCTAAGGAGGGAGTGGCCACGGATCCTCAGAAGGTTGAAGCAGATTATGGAAGGGTAGAAGATAGATGCAGAGATTCAGAAGATGTTGCAGCAGGTTTCCGAAGGCAAGATACATAGTGCACAGCGGGAGCTACTTGGGAGCCGGAGGACATGCGGAAGGTTTTTCCTAAACTTTTGTTTGATTGTGTTCCTTTATATGATTGTATTTCTTTTGTTAGATTACATTCTCTTGTGTAGTGGTATTTCTTAAACTATGTTTCCGTTTATGAGATTTCAATTCCTTTGCTTATTTTTGTTTGGACCCTATTAGTAGTAGTTCTGAGGACAGAACTATTCTAAGGAGGGAGTGATGTAATGCCCCAGATTTTTAAATAATGCTTTTAAGATTAATAAATAAATTGAAATGATTTTTGGTGATTTAATAAATATTTTTCTGAAAATTTATCTTTTTATACGTGCAAATGTTTTATTGGGAAGTTCAAAAGTCAAAAATTATTTTGGGAAAACCCATTATTTATTATTAGATATTAATTTGGAATTTTCTGGATTTCTCTGATAATTATTGAACCTATTTGCAAATATTACAAAAAGATGGACCTTTGTGTAAAATTACCACTTGGAGTGAAAACTCCAGATTTTCAGATTTCTGGGCTAGGTATGATGCCTAGTCAACTCAGAGGTAAAGAGTTTAGTTTTTTTTAATAAATTCGGTTTATTTTGCATGTTTTGATAAAGAAGGATTTTTTTGCAAAATTGCCACTTAGAGGGGCAAAAGTACAATTTACTTTTTTCGGATTTTCAAAACAGTGCTGGCTGACTATTAGGGCATTTTTTTTGTTTTTAAATCTTAATTAAGTTGGTTTTATCTAATTTCCAAGTATAACGATTTATATATGTAAAGATATATTTAAAAGAGGTATTTTGCAAATCTATTTACAAAACCCTAAAACTTATTTTCCGGCCTATAAAAGAGTGGGGTGCAGCCGTCTCTTTGCTACACAACACAAGGATTTTCATTATTATTATTTTCTTGAAGTTTTAAGGCGAGGATCATGGTTTTCTTGCGAAATGAAGGGTTTTCTTTTTCTCTTTATCTTTCTTCGATTGATTCTTCAATAAGGTGAGTGACATATGTTTGTTTTCTTTTGTTCTGAGCATGTTGTATGTGATGATTTGTTGATTAGAAAAATTGTTAGGGGATTGTATGTCGATATGGTGAATTTGATGAGTACATGAGTTAAAAATTGATTCTTTTCGTGAAACTATGCCATTAATGAAATGAAACCCTAATAGATAATTTGTGATTGTTAAAAACCGAATATAAATCATGAGTATGTTGTACTCCCTTCAAAATTTTGCTGTTTTGATTGTTCCTATTAAGTTCGTATGATGTTTCACCTCAAAAGGTGGACAAGACTTGACTTTTACTATGTATGTTGAGTACACACATTGTTTCGATGATTTGAAGAATAAAACTTGATGAATAGCTGTCATTGTAATCATGAATTAACTTAGATAATTGATGGGGTATGTGTTTAAACAATTTTAAGAGGGGTTGTGGTTCAAAAGAAATCAATTTGATGTGTTGAAAGGGGGGGAGGGGGGGTTTGGTTGGGTCTGTTTGTATGCAGACCAAAAAGTGGGTTTTCAATATTTTGATGTTTTCGATTGGATCTTGAGTCCTATATGCTAATGAGATTGGATTAAGAAATATGCCTCTTATATAAGATGTTTCTTAATGTTTTTAACTTATTTTCACACACTCACAATTACACAAACACACATACACACATCCACATTTATATACACACTGTTTTGAGGATTTTTGTGGATTTTGTGAAGTTTTGATTGGATTTCAGTTGTTTTGGTAATGAGAAGTTTTGAATTATACACTACTCTTATTTGGGGAATTCTGACACTAAAATTGATGCTTAAATCACTATTTTGAACATATACATATATATGTTGGTTGTTTTGAAAGATTTTGGTGAAAAGTTCAATTTTGAGATCTTGATATGTTTTGATGTGTCTTAATAACTCCTACATGTTATACAAGATATGTCTAAGCATCTCAGGAAGTTTGATTTTGGTTTTACAAAGTTTTATTGTCGTATCAATTAAAACATGCACAAACTACAACCTGCTAAAGTCGATAGTCGACCGAACTAGAGTTGACAGTCGACTGGGCAGTTACTGATTTTGGATTTGGTTTGAAATAAGAGTCGACTGCTTCGTCTTTGAACTGAGTCAACAGTCGACTGTCGGTTTAACTGAATTTTGGATTTTTGCAGGACAGTCGGCTGTCACCGTCACGTCCCGCTTCCCAAAAAGAGAATACAGAATACGGATACATAACAAAAGCCCAGCGAATGATTTTCATCATCCATAAGCTGTTCAGAATCTTTACAACATCTCATAGAAATAATCAAAGTTCGAAGCAAAAGAATCAACCAAGTATGCATAATTGAATCAAATATACCAACATAAATTTACTTGAAACCAAAATATAATATAATTCCAAATAAATCAGATCTGAATAAGTCAAATATCCTGGGTCACATTACCCAAATCTAAATAAATCCAAGTATCAAGTACAATTGTTCAATCAATAATAGGAAATAATAATAATAGATGCAAACATAACTCCAGCACTAATATTTCATATCACCAACACCATCTGGTACCTGTTCTACAAAATCTACAATTTAACAATTGCAGGAATAGGAAGAAAAAAAAAACAAACTCCCGTCAATGCAAGTTACGGACCGCTTGTAATGCAGGATACAAGTACATGAGATAAATAACAAATATAAAATAACAACAGAACAAACATAGCATGGGTACTGGTTAGTTTAGGAAAATGGGTTTGGATAAATTAATGGGTATTAGGCTTAATGGGTTTAGGGGTTTTTAATAAGAGAAATCCAATAAAATAAAAATGGGTTCTAGGTATTAGGAAAATACAATAACTAATAAAAATATACAATTAGAATTTTATAGAAATAATAATAATAATAATAATAACAACAATAATAACAATATTAATAATAATAGTATTAAAAATAACAGAAATAATAATTATACTGAGAACAATAACAATAATGAGAAAAATGATAAAAGTAGTAATAGTACTAATAATAACAGTAGTAGTCATAATAAAAGTAATAATAACAATAATAAGAATTGTCTTACAATACAAAAATAATAAAAAAATAGTTACAACAAAAATTATTGATCAAAAGTAGATTTTAATAGAAGATCCAATAATACATTTGAACAAAAATAGTTTGAAAGTGGAAAACTAATTTACAAAAATTTGAAATCCCGAAAATACACATAAAATAAATTTTTGGGGAAACAAGGGTTACAAATCCTACCCACCTTACAATAAAATTTCATCCTCGAAATTTGTTTAGGCGGTACATAGGAAAAGACAACAACAAACTTGGGAAAATGTAACAGAACAGAGGATAAAAAGGGAAGGAACAAGGCAGTGGCAATGTCAGAAAAAGAAAGAAAATGGATAACAAGGATGTCAAATGGAGTGCAAGGAAATGGATTAAACAGTATCGAAAGAAAGGAAACAATACAAGATAACAAAGCAAGATGGGGAGTAGGCAAAACTGAAATTAAAGAGAGAAAAGACATGGAAGAATTGAATCAAATAATGAAGGAGTGCATGATGGCAAAATGGAATGCAAGAAAAAAGTAACCGGTATCAAAAATGAAGAAGAACAACACAAGACTTGCAAGATAACAAAACAAAGATATGAAGAAATAGATAGAGCCGGAATCGAAGAAATGATGGACAAGGAAGAGATGAACCATGCAATGGGTCAACGGATGAAAAAGAATGCAAACAATACAGAGAAGGAGAAATAACAAGAGAATCCTGGGACCTGTGGGTTATGGCCCACAACGCTTCTGCTGCGCCACTCTAATCGAGGAAGACTCTACCAATAGCATCCAGCGATGCCGATTGACGGACCAAGCAAGAAAGAAAGGAAGGGATGGCACCAAAATTAAAGAATATGGGTACGAGAAGAATGAATTCATACCCAAGAAGAAATAAATCAAAGAGGATGACTGAAAAAGACGGACGAATCAAGGAATTAATGGATTGAATAAGAAGTGATCTAAATGAATGGAATAAGACTAGTATCCAGATAAATGTTGAGTATGATTCATTTATGCATGCATGGTTGGTGAAATGTGAAGCCGATCCCAGTACGAGAGCCAAGCTTGTCTAATATATCAGTAAAACTAATACATTAGCCAAACAGTGGCTCTGATACCGCTAAAAACCTTGTCACGCCCTGCTTCCCAAAAAGAGAATACGGAATACGGATACGTGACAAAAGCCCAGCGAATGATTTTCATCATTCATAAGCTGTTCAGAATCTTTACAACATCTCACAGAAATAATCAGAGTCGGAAGCAAAAGAATCAACCAAGTATGCATAATCGAATCAAATATACCAACAGAAATTTACTTGAAACCAAAATATAATATAATTCCAAATAAATCAGATCTGAATCAGTCAAATATCCTAGGTCACATTGCCCAAATACAAATAAATCCAAGTATCAAGTACAATTGTTCAATCAATAACAGGAAATAATAATAATAGATGCAAACAAAACTCCAGCACTAATATTTCATATCACCAACACCATCTGATACCTGTTCTCCAAAATCTGCAATTTAACAATTGCAGGAATAGGAAAAAGAAAACAAACTCTTGTCAATGCAAGTTACGGGCTGCTTGTAATGCAGGATACTAGTACATGGGATAAATAACAAATATAAAATAACAACAGAACAAACATAGCATGGTATAGGGATGTCAACAGAAATGTAATATCTGAAATGAATCAGACAAAGAGAATCAAGTAGCATGGTATGCTAACAAGTTTAGGTAAGATGTGTCAAGTGTCAACAGTATGCAGACAGGTATACGGATAGCAGTATCAAATAACAGTATCAGATAACAGTCAGACAATAACAGATAACAGTGTCAGGTAACAGTCAGATGAAAGCAGGTAACAGTGTTCAGTAGCATGTAACAGATAACAGTGTAACAGATTTCAGTTCTTACAGTCTTGTGTTTATTACTATCTTGGTAGTACTTCATGCGTCCCAACTTTTATCACATGGTAGATACATTCAAACAAGTTACGTTTAGATTTCGTAGGGGATCATATAAGGCAGTGTTGTAATACCCCGTATTTCTTATATATATATATATATATATATATATATATATATGGTTAAAAATGTGATGTTGTCCTATAGAAATACTCTATAGGAGGATTTGTATATAAAAAAAAATTGGTTTGAAAGGATTCATTAGAATCCGGTTATGAAAGAATGGGGCCCACGGTAAGGATTGAAAGCATGAGGTATGCTGTTGGTTTGATTAAAATGGTTTGGTCTTGTGATGATGACGTCATCAAAATGTGGTCTCAGGATTAGTTTCGGAATCTATATATGTGTGAAGATTTGAATTGATTTCGGGAAGTTATATATGGTCTTTGAAATTTGATGGTGACGTGGAAGAGATTTGTAAAATAATAGTCCCATATCAGGAATATACAGAAATAGTTTGAGTATAGATATAATTGCCTATGATCAAGAGTCACCTAATTGGTTAACCACCTTTTGAGAGGCAGCCTGTGGTCGGCAGCTGTACTACATAGTATCTAATTTGTCTTTTAAAAATATTAAAATTGTCTGAGTATTGGGGCGGGGCATTACAAGTGTACTCAGGTATCAGTAACAGTAACAGTAACAATAACAGTCAGAACCTAGTGGTCCTCCTCTGAGTACACCTTCGTATAGGGAAGTGTGCAGTCAGGTAATTAGTAACAGTAACAGTAACAGTCAGAACCTATTGGTCCTCCTCCAAGTACACCTTCCTATAGGGAATTGTGCAGTCAGGTAATCAGTAACAGTAATAGTAACAGTCAGAACCTACTCGTCCTCCTACAAGTACACATTTATATAATTTCCCACTATTAGATCTTTCCCTTAACCTCGACTTGGTCATTTTATTATAATTATCAAACAGGCATGAGTGTGTATGAAATAGTGCAAAACTAGCATGGTATAACAAACAACAGATTCAGGGTAACAAATAAACATGCATAGACAGTAGACAGTCATATAAAAGAGTGAAACTCAAAATAGATTTCACAAAATCATATATATGTCATATATAAGTCACATTATCAAACAGGCATGAATCCGCCGAAGAATCTGGAAAATAGACTCCTTCTCGAATGCAGCAAAAATATATAAGTCATATAGTATTTCACAAAATCATAACTCAAATCAGATTTGAATCCAGAAAACGTGTTCAGTCAGAAATCAGTATTTTGTATTCACAGTCAGGAAACAGCATGAGAACGCATTAATTAAATCCACAAAAACTATGGGGTATTCCCCTATATGTTTAGTAACAGAAAATCAAGTTTCATAATTTTCCAATATAGATAGAGTGGTCAAGTAAAATCAGAAAACAACAAGAAACAGTAGTTTTGTAAATCTGGAATTTCGAACACTGCAGTACGAAAATAGCAATATCTCACAAACCATAAATCGAAATCCAAATCCGCCAAAAGAGTAATAAAATAGATACAGTAAGCTAACTTTTATATTCATAAATAATTTAGAAATAGCAAGTAGAATTAGGTCGAAAATCAAGTGCTTTACTGAACAGGAAGAAAAAACAGCTAGTATAGTAATTGTTTGGAAACATAAAACGGTTTGTAAAACTCATCCAATAAATCCATAAAAATTCTTTTTTAATTTCATATAGGCATAGAAGTACTGAGCAAAATATTGGATCAAAATAGTACTTTTAACATCACGATAAAAATAGATTACTCTTCCGAATTCATAGAAAACAAAATCTGGAAATCTTTTTATACCTCTGTAGTAAAATAGATATAAATCACAACTCGTAAAACAAAACTGAGATCCATAAAAAGGGTTGGAAAATAGACAGAATTCTTTACAAATCATGTTCACTAATATTTTCAAATACTAACCTTAATAGGGTCTAAAATACTGATCAAAACAGAAAAGTCAGCAAAACTGAACATATCATCCATGCACAAGATCAACTAGTTCACATAGAACTCATCCAAAACTCAACCAAACACGAAATATAGCATACTAGGTGTCCAAGCAACATGTTATAGGGTATTTCACAAGTTCACAACAAGTATGCCGCGAACAACATGAACGAGCCCAAGGTAACACATGAACAACACGCATATATACAAAAAGAAGTGGTCAGCCCTAGATATCATGTCATGTATGTCGTGAGGCAACTATGGTCAAATCATCACTATAGAGACAACATCAACAAGGGAATTCACACACAAATTGTCTCTAGAACCCAACTACACTACATGTGGTTTTTAGTACTTGTATTTACAAAGGAATTTAATACAAGTTACTTGTTTGAGAGACGACGACGGAAATGACACAAGAGCAAGAATAATGGGAACAGATTGTCGGGCACCAACCAATCACGAACACAAAGAACAATCGATAGCGAACACGAACAAGATCACGAACAAGATGAAGGCGATCAAGATTAGAACACAATCGGACTACTGAGATCGAAGATCAAGAATCAAGATCACCAAGATCGGACGACCAAGATTAGATGATGAAGATGATGAAGATCAAGTAGATCCAACGGTCGAGAGCACGGGAACAAGCAACTAATGGCTGAGATTAAGAGATTAAAATCACGGGTGATTGACGGCCAGGAATCAATCAATCAAGGGGAACATGATGATCATGATGATCAAGATCAAATGGATGCCCCACAAATCCACTTGATAAAAAATAACCAATCCACAACCATGCACAAAAGCAGGTACAACCGGTGGGAGGGAATGTGTGCACTGCGTTGATGACGGCCAGGCGGGACAGCGGACGAAGCAGCGGCAGGGAGCGCACGCTGCTGCTACTGACTGGCGAGGTGGCTGAAGGCGGGAGCGTTGGTGTCGGCTAAAGGCGATGCGGATGGGGAGGCGATGCAAGCTGTGACGGGGAGCTGCTGCTGTCGGGAGGCACCGCGATAGGAAGAGGCACAGCACGGGGGCTGCATCGGGGTTGCTGTGCCGCTGCGGAGGCTTACGGGATAGGAGGAGAGCGCCGGAGACGAGGGCGCACAGAGGGATGGGTGCACAGGTCGAAGAAGAGGAGAGGAGGCTGTGGCACCGTGGGGTCGCGAAGGCAGCACGAGCAGGCAGAGGAGCGACGGAGAGGAAAACAGGGTAGGGGGAGATCGGGAGGTAGACGAGGTGAAGGAGAGAAGGATCGGGAGTAGGGGAAGAAGATGAAGCGGCTGGTGGGAAATGGGTTGAACCGGGGAGGGGTAAAAATATATGTAGGGTGATATTTAGGGTTAATGTATGGTGACGGCTGCAGGGTGGGGTTCAGTAACGTGTAGGTTTGGGTAACGGGTATAGGGTAGTTAGGGTAATGGGTAAAGATTTGGGTACTGGTTAGTTTAGGAAAATGGGTTTGGGTATTAGGCTTAATGGGTTTAGGGATTTTTAATAAAAGAAATCCAATAAAATAAAAATGGGTTTTGGGTATTAGGAAAACACAATAACTAATAAAAATATACAATTAGGATTTTATAGAAATATTAATAATAATAATAAAAACAACAAAAATAACAATATTAATAATAATAGTATTAAAAAAAATAGTAATAATAATTATACTTAGAACAATAACAATAATGAGAAAAATGATAAAAATATTAATAGTACTAATAATAACAGTAGTAGTAATAATAAAAGTAATAATAACAATACTAAGAATTGTCTTACAATACAAAAATCATAGAAAAATAGTTACAGCTAAAATTATTAATCAAGAGTAGATTTTAATAGAAGATCCAATAATATATTTGAACAAAAATAGTTCGAAAGCGGAAAACAAATTTACAAAAATTTGAAATACCGAAAATACACAGAAAATATATTTTTGGAGAAACAAGGGTTACAAATCCTACCCACCTTACAACAAAATTTTGTCCTCAAAATTTGCTTAGGCGGTACATAGGACAAGGCCAAAACAAAGTTGGGGAAAGGTAACAAAACAGAGGATAAAAAGGGAAGGAACAAGGCAGCGGCAACAACAAAAAAAGAAAGAAAATGGATAACAAGGATGTCAAATGGAGTGCAATGAAATGGATTAAACAGTATCGAAAGAAAGGAAACAACACTAGATAACAAAGCAAGATGGGGAGTAGGCAGGACTGGGATCAAAGAGAGAAATGACATGGAATAATTGAATCAAATAATGAATGAGAGCATGATGGCAAAATAGAATACAAGAAAGAAGTAACCGGTATCAAAAATGAAGAAGAACAACTCAAGACTTGCAAGATAACAAAGCAAAGAGATGAAGAAATAGATAGAGCTGGAATCGAAGAAATGATGGACAAGGAAGAGATGAACCAAGCAATGAGTCAACGGATAAAAACGAATGCAAGGGATAGAGAAGCAAACAATGCAGGGAAGGAGAAACAACTAGAGAATCCCGGGACTTGTAGGTTATGACCCACAATGCTTCCGCTGCGCCACTCTGATTAGGGAAGACTCTGCCAACAGCATCCAGCGATGCTGATTGAAGGACCAAGCAAGAAAGAAAAGAATTGATGGCACCAAAATCAAGGAATATGGGTACAAGAAGAATGAATTCATACCCAAGAAGAAATAAATCAAAGAGGACAACTGAAAAAGACAGACGAATCAAGGAATCAAGGGATTGAATAAGAAGGGACCAAAATGAATGGAATAAGACTAGTATCCAGATCAATGTTGATTATGATTCATTTATGCATGCACGGTTGGTGAAATATTGAGCAAATCCCAGTACGATCCCAGCTTGTCTAATATATCAGTGAAACAAATACATTAGCCAAATATGGGCTCTGATACCACTAAAAATCTTGTCACGCCCCGCTTCCCAAAAAGAGAATACGAAATACCGATACGTGACAAAAGCTCAGCGAATAATTTTCATTATCCACAAGCTGTTCAGAATCTTTACAACATCTCACAGAAATAATCAAAGTCGGAAGCAAAAGAATCAACAAAGTATGCATAATCGAATTAAATATACCAATAGAAATTTACTTGAAACCAAAATATAATATAATTCCAAATAAATCAGATCTGAATAAGTCAAATATCCTGGGTCACATTTTCCAAATACAAATAAATCCAAGTTTCAAGTACAATTGTTCAATCAATAACAGGAAATAATAATAATAGATGCAAATAAAACTCTAGCACTAATATTTCATATCACCAACACCATCTGGTACATGTTCTCCAAAATCTGCAATTTAACAATTGCAGGAATAGGAAAAAGAAAACAAACTCCTGTCAATGCAAGTTACGGGTCGCTTGTAATGCAGGATACAAGTACATGGGATAAATAACAAATATAAAATAACAACAGAACAAACATAGCACGGTATAGGCATGTCGACAGAAATGTAATATCTAACATGAATCAGACAAACAGAATCAAGTAGCATGGTATACTAACAAGTTTAGGTCACATGTGTCAAGTGTCAACAGTATGCATACAGGTATACAGATAGCAGTATCAGATAACAGTATCAGATATCAGTCAGACAGTAACAGATAAGAGTGTCGGGTAACAGTCAGATGATAGCAAGTAACAGTGTTCAGTAGCATGTAACAAATAACAGTGTAACAGATTTCAGTTCTTACAGTCTTGTGTTTATTACTTTCTAGGTAGTACTTCATGCACCCCAACTTTTATCACATGGTTGCTACATTCAAAGAAGTTACGTTTAGATTTCGTAGGGGATCATATAGGGCAGTGTACTCAGGTATCAGTAACAGTAACAGTAACAATAACAGTCAGAACCTAGTGGTCCTCCTCCGAGTACACCTTCCTATAGGGAAGTGTGCAGTCAGGTAATCAGTAACATTAACAGTAACAGTCAGAACCTATTGGTCCTCCTCCAAGTACACCTTCCTATAGGGATGTGTGCAGTCAGGTAATCAGTAATAGTAATAGTAACAGTCAGAACCTATTGGTCATCCTCCAAGTACTCATTTCTATAATTTCCCACGACTAGATCTTTCCCTTAACCCCGGCTTAGTCATTTTATTATAATTATCAAATAGGCATAAATGTGAATGAAACAATGCAAAACTAGCGTGGTATAACAAACAACAGATTCAGGGTAACAAGTAAACATGCATAGATGGTAGATAGTCATATAAAAGAGTGAAACCAAAACAAATTTCACAAAATCATATATAAGTCACATTATCAAACAGGCATGAATCCATCAAAGAATCTGGAAAATAGACTCCTTTCCGAATCCAGCAAACATATATAAGTCATATAGTATTTTACAAAATCATAACTCAAATCAGATTTGAATCCAGAAAACCTGTTCAGTCAGAAATTAGTATTTTGTATTAACAGTTAGGAAACAGCATGAGAACTCATTAATTAAATCCAGGAAAAATATGGGGTATTCCCCTATATGTTTAGTAACAAAAAATCAAGTTTCATAATTTTCCAATATAAATAGAGTAGTCAAGTACAATCAGAAAACAACAAGAAACAGTAGTTTTGTAAATCTGGAATTTCGAACACCGCAGTACGAAAACAGTAATATCTCACAAACCATAAATCGAAATCCAAATCTGCCAAAAGGGTAATAAAATAGATACAGTAAGCTAACTTTCATATTCATAAATAATTTAGAAACAACAAGTAGAATTAGGTCGAAAATCAAGTGCTTTACTGAACAGCGAGAAAAATGTACTACTATAGTAATTGTTTGGAAACATAAAACGGTTTGTAAAACTCATCCAATAAGTCCATAAAAAATCTGGGTTAATTCCAATCAGGTGTACAAGTACTGAGCAAAATATTGGATTAAAATAGTACTTTTAAAATCATGATAAAAATAGATTACTCTTCTGAATTCATAGAAAACAAAATCTGAAAATCTTTTTATACCTCTGTAGTAAAATAGACATAAATCACAACTCGTAAAACAAAACTGAGATCCATATAAAGGGTTGGAAAATAGACAGAATTCTCTACAAATCATGTTCTCAAAATATTTTCAAATACTGACCTTAATAGGGTCTAAAATACTAATCAAAACAGAAAAGCTAACAAAACTGAAAATCTCATCCATGCACAAGATCAACTAGTTCACATAGAACTCATCCAAAGCTCAACCAAACATGAAATATAGCATACTAGGTGTCCAAGTAACATGTTATAGGGTATTTCACAAGTTCACAACAAGTCTAGCACAAATAACATAAACGAGCACAAGATAACACATGAACAACATGTATATATACAATAAGAAGTGGTCAGCCCTAGGTTATATCATGTCATGTATGTCGTGAGGCAACTATGGTCAAATCATCACTATAGAGACAATATCAACAAGGGGATTCACTCACAAATTGTCTCTAAAACCCAACTACACTACAGGCGATATTTAGTGCTTATATTTACAAAGGAATTTACTACAAGTTACTTGCCTGAGAGACGACGACGGAAATGACACAAGAGCAAGAATAACAGGAACAGATTCCCTAGCTCGACCCAATCACGAATACAGAGAACAATCGATCGCGAACATGAACAAGATCACGAACAATATAAAGTCAGTCGAGATTAGAACACAATCGGACAGCTGAGATCGAAGATCAAGAATCAAGATCACCAAGATGGGATGGCCAAGATCAGATGATGAAAATAATTATGATGGTGATGATCAAGCAGATCCAATGGTCGAGATCAAGGGATCAAACAACCAACGACCGAGATTAAGAGATCAAGATCACGGGTGATCGACGGTTAGGAATCAATCAATCAAGGGGAACATGATGATCTTGATGATCAAGATCAAATGGATGGCCCACAACTCCACTTGATCAAAAATAAAAAAAACCACAACCATGCACACAAGCAAGTACAGCGGGGGGGGGGGGGGGGGGGGGGGGAATGTGTGCATCGCGTCGATGAAGTCTAGGCGGGACAGCGGACGAAGCGGCAGTGGGAGCACACGCTGCTGCTGCTGAATAGCGAGGGGGCTAACGGGGGAGCGTTGGCGTTGGCTAAAGGCGATACGGCTAGAGAGGCGCTGCAAGCTGTGATAGGGAGCTGCTGCTGTCGGGAGGTTTCGCGACAGGGAGAGGCACAGCACGGGGGCAGCACCCGGGTTACTGCGCCACTGCGGAGGCTTACGGGATAGGAGGAGAGCGCCGGAGATAAGGGCGCACAGGGGGGATGGGTGCACAGGTCGAAGAAGAGGAAAGGAGGCTATGGCACCACGGGGTCGCGAGGGCGGCACGAGCAGGCGGAGGAGCAACGGAGAGGAAAACAGGGTAAGGGGAGATCGGAGGTAGACGAGGTGAGGGAGAGAAGGATCGAGAGTAGGGGAAGAAGATGAAGCAGCTGGTGGGAGATGGGTTAAACAAGGGAGGGGTAAATATATAGGTAGGGTGATATTTAGGGTTAATGTAGGGTGACGGCTGCATAGTGGGGTTTAGTAATGGGTAGGTTTAGGTAACGGGTATAGGGTAGTTAGGGTAATGGGTATAGATTTGGGTACTAGTTAGTTTAGGAAAATGGGTTTGGGTAAATTAATGGGTAATAGGCTTAATGGGTTTAGGGGTTTTTAATAAAAGAAATCCAATAAAATAAAAATGGGTTTTGGGTATTAGGAAAATACAATAACTAATAAAAATATACAATTAAGATTTTATAGAAATATTAATAATATTAATAATAACCACAACAATAATAATATTAATAATAATAGTATTAAAAATAACAGTGAGAACAATAACAAAATGAGAAAAATGATAAAAATAGTAATAGTACTAATAATAACAATAGTAGTAATAATAAAAGTAATCATAACAATAATAAGAATTGTCTTACAATACAAAAATCATAGAAAAATAGTTACAGCTAAAATTATTGATCAAAAGAAGATTTTAATGGAAGATCCAATAATACATTTGAACAAAAATAGTTCGAAAGCGGAAAACTAATTTAGAAAAATTTGAAATACCGAAAATACACAGAAAAATACATTTTTGGGTAAACAGGGGTTACAGTCACTGCCTTGGCTGATCAATTTTATTGAGTTTTCGAATTTTTCGCAGGACAATCGACTGGTTATTCTCGACAGTAGACTGTCACTGTCACTGCTCATGGGTTTTTCTTGAGTTTCAGATTTTTGTAGGACAGTCGACTGACCAGTTGCGACATTCGACTCTCACTGTTCTGACTGATGAATTTCTTGAGTTTTCTGATGTTTCTTTAAATGATTATTTCTTCAATTATGGATTATTAATCTACTGGATTATTTTACAAAGGGTTGTATTTCGTTCAAACTTGTTTTTCTACAACTTCATATAGTAAAATAAATATGTTTTCTTCGAAGTAATTGATGTTTTGTGGTATTCTGTGATTTCAAAATATGGTTTTCTGTTATTTAATGGATTTAATATTTTATTTGAATTCTGGAATTTTATGAACACATTAAATGAATTTGGTTTTTGTTGATTTAAGAAGTTTTCTTCATATAAACGTTTTGATGATGGATTTGTGAGTTTTATTGAAAGTTTTGTGTTGATATCCATTTTGTGAATCTCTAGGAGTAGAGTGGGAGTCCTGTGAATCGGCAGATGAGATTTTGTGGATTTTGACCAGTTGGGGGTCATTGGGGTTGTTTTGTATAATTAAGTCCGGCAGGATACACTAACTCTAGAGATGGGGGATTTTTGTGTTTTAATAATGATCAACTTAAGGATAGGCACTAGTGGAGATGTGATGGAACTTGAGAAATGTAAGTATATGCTCTTGGTTTTGGTCCAACGGATGCGTTCCAGGACTTGTGTGTTGTTCTGTCTCGAGAGGACATTTGTATGTTCGCGTGTCGAGGGTCTGCAGGCCTATTCACAGAGCATGCAAGGTGCATTCGCATGTTGAGGGTCGGCAGGCCTATTCACGAGATGTACCTGGTGTATCTGCACGTCGAGGGCCTCACAAGCCTATTTATGGGGTACACGGCAGGGAGGTGATTCTCCAGTTTTTAGCTATTCTTACATGATGCTTGCACGTCGAGGGTGATGCCTATTCGCGGAGTATTCTGGATCTTGTTCCCATCACCGTAGTAGGATTAGTTGCATAACGAGGAATTTAACCCTAAAACGTGGAGAACATTAAGGGCTTGCACTAAACCTATGTATTATGGGATGCATAGAATCCGACAAGTATGCATTAGAGAGTCAGCATATAGCATTGATATTTTCTTGACTTAGTTTTATGCATGTTGTTTTCGGTTTTTCCTACACTCGACACTTAGTCTAGTTTCACTTGATGTTTTTATGCCCTACTATTTACTATTTCATATTCCTTGATGTTTTCGTGTTTTACTTATTGTTATTTCTTATTTCATTTATTCTTGCGGTTAATACATGTTTTTTATGACTTTATTCTCATGTTTTATTTTTGTTGCTTTTCTTTTGATGTCACTCACACAGTTATGGCTGACCCCTGTAGTTTTGGGGGTTAGGGTTCTCTCTAGCCTTATGTTTTACTGGTAGGTGCCTATAGCTTGGGATTTGGATGCTTCTGCTAAATTGATGTCATGGCTTATGTAAATTGTAAAAGAATGTGTTGTAAAAGAAAACATTTCTAATTCAAGGTGTTTGTTGTTGAGTTGTGTTTGTAAAGAATTGATGTAATAATATAAAAAAATGGGTTTTGGCTATGTTTACTATTACAATTGAGGTTGATGCTGGGAATTATGCCACGTATTTCTGAGATATCATATTGGAAATTCGGGGTGCTACACGCGCGCTTGGTCTGATCGTCGATGGAAAAAAGGGGAAAACAGGGCCTTCGGGTGTTGGGTGTTGATGTCGATCGGAAATAGGCCAAGGGCGAGGTCGGGGCGTGTGCTTGCAGTGCTCGCGCTGGTGTCGAATGGAATAGGGGAAGGACAGGGGGTTCTGGCTGTGTTAATGTTGAGGACAGTGGAGAAGGATGTCGGAATTGGGGTTTTGGGTGCCTGGACGACGAGGGAAGAGGAGGGCGATGCTGGGGGGAGTCAACGCATGCGGGGGGGGTGCTGATCGGAGCTGGAGCATGGGGATGCCAGAGTTGGCCGGAGAAGAAGGTGAACAGGGTGGGTCGGGGTGTTTTGGCTGGAAAACAAATGAGGCAGAGAGAAAACAGGAGGAGAGAGAATAAGTGGCTATGATTTCAAAATTGTGCAATTTTTAAGGTTTGTACTAGGGTTGTATTTTTAGGGTACAATTAGGGTATTGGGTTAGTGCTTTAGGGTTTAATAAAAGCGGTTTTGGGTCAGGAACACATGAAATTGGGGTTTTAGGGTTCGATAAGAGATATATCTAAATCAATCGGATTTAAATAAAAATACCCACAATTCATTTAAAGAAAAAAAATAGGATTAACAAGAAAATAGTTCATTTAAGAAAAACAAAGAATTCCATGAACAAAATTTTAAATCCAAATGAATAAATAAGTAATACAATAAATATAAATTGGCTTGAAATTAAATCGGAATTCGCCAAAAAAATTAGATCAAGTACGAAAATAAAATAATTCGTTAAATGTACTTTAATTAACTAATCACGGAATAACAATTAATAGTTATAATTACAAAAATAATAAAATCATACAATAAAATAATTATTTGGGTTTAACATTTTTTATTAAAATAATCCAATAATAATAATATATATGATTTGGGCCCAAATATAATCTATATAATAAAACACAAAGAAAGCTATCAAGTGGCTCTCCTTCAATCCCCCCAAAATCAAAGGCCCAGATCTAACCTCACAAAACACATTTTCTCCCCAAAAGTTCCCCCCCAAAACTCAAATTCAAATCCCCCCCTCTCTCTCCCCCCTTCGTGTGCACTCGGCCTTCCCGCCTTCGTATCGATGATCCGAACCGTTCACATTGATCTATATATCTAAATTAGTCTAAATATGTAAAATCAAATCTTTTGAAATTCATTTGCCCATCCATCATGTGACTATTAAAAACAATTATTTTCTGCCATACAATTTTGTAACACTTCAATGGATGGGAAAATGAATTTCAAATCATTTGATTTTACATATTTAGACTAATTTAGATGTGTAGTTCAATGTGAAGGGTTCGGATCGTCGATACAAAGGCGGAAAGGCCGAGTGCAAACGCCGCGTGCACCATAGGTGGTGCACAACGGAAGACTTCCATATATATATATATATATATATATATATATATATATATATATATATATATATATATATATATATGTATATATATGGAAACATGGACTTTTATTTACAACTAGTTATTGTCATACTATTCAAACTTCAGCAACATAATTGTTGATTTACTGTTTACAAGACTTTTCATATGCTGTATCGTTCTGAATGCACGGGCAAATCTAGTTAACCGATAAATTAAGATTATAAAACAAGTTTAAAATACACCATCATTCGAAATAATATAATTTTCGATTGGAAAATATTTTAATAGAAAAATCCCAATGAATTTAAGACAAAATAAATTTATCCATAATCGAAATACAGAAAATATGTATTTACGGGAATGGGCGTTACAGTCCTTGTGTACACCAAACATCGTCGATAAAGACCAGTACAAATGAGTCGATAAACAACCGCAAGATTCGGTTCATCATGTCTATAAAGATTGCTGGAGAGTTGGTTACTCCGAACGGCATTACTAAAAACTTGTAGTGCCCATGCCGAGTCAGAAAGGCTGTCTTGGGTACATCTTCTTCCTTGACTCGAACTTGATGATAACCTGACCGTAGATCAATCTTGGAAAATACAGCTGCCCCTTGAAGTTGATCAAACAAATCATCGATCCTCAAAATCGGGTAATTATTTCGAACAGTGACCTTATTCAATTCCCGATAATCGATACACATTCTTGCAAACCCATCCTTCTTCTTAACAAGCAAACTGGTGCTCCCCAAAGTGACACACTCGATCTGATGAGTCCTTTCTGTAATAGCTCTTCAACTTGTTTCTAGACTTCATTTTGCTCCACTGGGGCCATCCTGTAAGGTGTCTTTAATACTGGAGCACTGTCTGGTTGGATTGAAATGCTGAATTCTACATCTCTGTGTGGGGGCAATCCATGTAATTCTTCTAGGAATACGAGTGGAAAATCCCTCACCACTGGTATCTCATTCACTTCTTCAGGTATCTTCATTTTCGTGGTAGCTGCAATAATCACTTCCTTTGGCCTCTTCTTTCCGTGAAACACGAGATCTGTTCCCTCAACTGTGATGGCTACTTTCTTCTCCTTGCAGTCGATATTTGCTTCATGCTTCGACATCCAATCCATGCCAATAATTACATCTGTTCTGACGAAACCCAACTCTAACAAATCGATATTCAGAGGTTCTTCGTTAATCTGAAATTTACTGTCTTTATAGCATCGATCTGTAGTGAGAGTTGCCCCTGATGGTGTAGCTACCATTAAGGCTAACTATGGAGTTGCTTCTTGCATGCACTTTAACTTTCGTGAGAATGATTTGGACACAAAAGAATGAGTTGAGCCACTCTCGAACAAAGCATTAGCCAAAGTTCCATTTATATATATACTTCCTGTGATTACCCCCTCATTATCTTTCACATCTTCTTCAGTTAAAGAGAATACTTGACCTTGGCGGGCTGGTTGCTTTCCCTTGCTAGTGGTTCCCCAGACTGTCTTGCCGCTATTCTTCAGATATTGGGGACAATTCGGTCTGATGTGTCCTTCCTTCCTATAATGATAGCATTTCTGAACAGTTTTCCCCTCGTTCCTTGGGCACTGATCTCTGAAATGTCCCTATTCCCCACAGAGGAAACAGCTTCCTGGTTTGAATCCTCCTATCTTGTCATTTGTCCTTTGAAATTTCTGGTTCTTGTCGTGTTTCTTGAACTTCTATGCTGGGGTAGACCTCTTTCCCCAGTTCCAATTCTCAGTTTTCCCCTGTGATAACTGGCTAAGATTCATATCCATCTCTGTTGCAACAGCTCGTCTCACTAGCTTGTCGAACCTGTGGATGCCCAGAGGTACCATCTTGGATCTCAATCCTGGTCTAAGTCCGTGTTCAAATCTTTTGGCTTTCTTCGTCTCCTCTTGAACCATCTCTGGTGCATATCACGACAGCTGGGTAAACTTTGTTTCGTATTCTCTCACAGACATGCTCCTTTTCTTCAAACTGTGGAAATCCATCGCCTTTTCTTCCTGCACGTCTAAGGGGAAGTAGTGTTGTCTGAATTCTTCAAGAAAATCCTCCCATGTTATCGGACCTTCTCCCCAACCATGCTTCACGGATTGCCACCATACTCCAGTGTCCTTTTCAAGTAAGATCGTAGCTAGTCGAATCTTGCTATCTTCTGGCGTCATCAAGACTTCAAACACCGTTTCTACTTGGCATATCCAATCATCCGCTGCGGTTGGGTCGACCTTTCCCTCAAAGACTGGCACTTCATTCGTTTGAAGGATTCAACCATCCTGACCGGATCTGCAGCTGTGCTTTCTCGAGCGACTCCCGATGCTCCTAGCGGTGGTGCCTGGTTCCTGCTCGCCTCCACGATTGCTCCCAGCATTTGGTAAAGTCGGGAAAATTTTCTCCTACGTTGAGGCCAGCGCCGTTGGCTCCGCTGCCCTCACCTTATGTCTGCCTGGTTCGGCTGCTCCTAGTTCTTCCAGACATCTGAATACTAAATTTTATTATTAAGTTGCAATTATAGTGTAAACCCACATCATACTAGAAGTAGTCAAAAACATATGCACTAGTCTTCATTTATATAAGAAGGTTTGCATTAGAATTGCCATAAGTACAGTCAGAACACCACACCATCATAGTCCGGTAAAAAGCATTATTCTATATACATTAAAACATCACACCATGCATCATAGGCTTACAAAAGCATTATCCTATGTACATCAAAAAACATCAAAACAAAACATCATAAGATCCTTCATAGGGACAGATCACGCATGTTCCTCACAGGGTGATCTGTTTTAGCAGAGTGCTCGGCTGCAGTCAGCTGCTCCAGCTGGGCCTGCTGTTAGGCAACCTTAGTCTGTAATTCTCTAAGCCAGTGCTCCAGCTAAGCCAACTTCTCCTGATACTGGTGCTTCATCAGCATCATCTTCACCGAAAGCGTCCTCCTAGACCTCATTAACCTTGCCGCCTGTCTGTCTGTGGCCATTAGGGTATTGCCACAGTTTTCCAAGCGGTCTTCTAAATGCCCATGGCTCCATTTATAGGTAGCAAATTCCTCAAATAGTCGGCCGATGGCCTGCTCCACAACCGTGGGCTGTGGAGGTGGAAGTGGGGTAGCCTGAGTAACTACTGGTCCAGCCAGAGTCCCATCCGTCCATCCGTTCTGTGCGTTTGCCATCTGTTAAAAGAAAAAAAATATGGAAATTAGTCCAGATATAGAAAATTATAAAACATAAGTTGAAAAGAGCAACAATATGAATTATAGCAATCTACTAATGCTAAACCTGACTTTCCTAGTGGCATCCAAGTCTATTTTCCTATTGTATTGGACTATAGCCTAAAGGTTGCTCTGATACCAACTCTGTAGCGCCCCGAATCTTTATAATGGCGATTCGTGACACAAACCAGAATCTTTCCTTCAAACAGTCACAATACAGGAAAATACAAGAAAAATTTAAACAAATTTTATTCCATGATGTTTACAAGTGCAAGTGCTACTATATACAATGTTCTAGAAATTACAAATCAGAGTTTACAAAAAAAATAACAAAAGATGTGAATAATGAACACTTGATACTATCACTCGGGCGCACCATCTGGATTGAGCTTTCTTGGGCTCCTCGGAATGGCAATCTAGCACCTAAAAGAGTGGGTACGTCAGTACTTGTACTGACGCAATACTGATAAAAGTAGCGATCACCAAACTTGACAAATCAAGATTTAATGCACAAGGAAAAGTGACTAAAAGATAGGAAAGTGTAATTGGGTTAAAGGTTTCTGTGTATGACATGACCTAGTAATCTAATGCACAGGTCAAGATGCACTTATTCTAATGCAAGCGAGGCTTTGGAAATGTACGCATCCCATACTACATACGTTCCAAATCAAGCTGTTGTCTCCACGTTTAGGGTTTTAAACCCCCGCCATGCATGCTACTCTTGTACTCGTCCTGTTCCCGATAGGTAGGTCGTGGTAGATGTGGTTGCAGATTAATCGTTCCAATCCGTTACTGCAGTCACTTAGCGGTGTCCCTGTTTGCTACTAGTGCCCGACGCCCGGACCTTACACAAAATCTATGACGAACTAAAGAAACACCGCAAAAAATCTATGGCACCAAAGATTCACAGGACAGCAGCCCTATAATCCGTTCGTGTCCACCAACATAAAACTTGACGGTAGTGTTGGGTCTACCTCCCTAACTCCGACAGTAATCCCCTCTCGTTCTTACCACAGTTCTTCAGGAACTAACAGTGCGAGATACGCACCGCAGCACGTATCCCTAATGACAGGAGAGTACAACACCCAACTAATAGTTTGCTAGGAACCTAATGCAATTTGTAGGTGTCAGTCTTGCTAACTAATATTTAGTCTACCTAGATGTTTTAAGAAGGCATGGTTACACTTAATTAATAATCTAGGTTATACCTAGTCTTATGTGGATTCCCTAACTAGAAACACTAGTTCCCGTCTATCAACCCGCGGCTCCGGCGACGCAATCCCCTTGCTCGCCACTTCCCCTACCTTGATTCCCGCTCACCACCTCGGCCCGTGATCATTCTCTATGACTCCGTCGGCGCACGAGTTTGGCTATTTTAAACATTGAGGTCGAAGTTCCAATTCTAGCCTAGGGGTTGACAGCTATAGGGTAACTACCTAGACAATATCAATGACTTAAACAATGTTTAAGTCTCCAACCATGTCATAACAACATAATACACACAAAAAAAACAAGCATTGAGGGTTTAAAAATACCACTAACTCTCAATCCAAAACTTAGGAGTTGAGGAAAATCACAAACATGCAAAAAGTGACAACTTCCAGGAAGACTGGATCTGTCCAGTAATTCCAAAATTCATATCTATTCCGACACAACTTGGAATTATATGATTCTAGACTTTTTGGAAAGCTAAGAGTCTCTACTCCAAATCTTTAGTTAATCACTTTTGCAAAATCCAAACACATTACTCCAGAAAAGCACAAATTCACAGATCATGCAATCTGAGCTAGAAACTAGACACAGTCTAGTTAAAATTCAATAATAAATCAACCCTAAGTCCAAAGCTTATCAAATTTGGGATTCTGTAACTAGACATATACCCTTCAACCGTGTCCAAAAATTTCATCTAGATTCATAACACATAGAGAGTTATGACCCTTCAAACTTTGCATAAAAATCCATCTATTTTTTATACAGGGTCTCTACCCCTTTATACAATTTATTTTTTAAAACTCCATCAAATATTATCTAATAATTCTAAAATTTTAGAATCATGATGTAGACTCATACTAAAACCTACCATAAAAATTTCATTACAATATCATGCACCCAAAAGTAGTTATGAATTGATGAACTTCAATCAAAAAACAAGGCAGACTGAGTTCGGATTTTCAGACCAGTTACAAACTCATAATTTTTTTGAGGTATCAAACAATCTCATAGAAATGCAAAATTTAAAAATATAGTTTTAGACACATACAAGAGTATCCAGTAAAAAATATAGCATAAAATACCCTACCATTTCTGAGTTATGATTTTTGGAAAAACACCAAGTTCTTACACAAATAGCAGTTTTCTGCTTGGCCTCTATCCGAAATTCAAGTGATTATTTGAGCTACTAAATGGACCCCAAATATTATGAAAAAAATCAAGTGTGCTCTAGATTCATAGCATAACATGCCCTAAAAGGTTTAGTTCAACGGTCTAAGCCATTTGTGAGCTAGAAAATCCGAAACCTACACATCACATACATGTTCTTTTCATGGCTTTTAGGTATAATAGTTGTGCTCAAAAACCAAACTCAAGAGATGAAACACCACAAATACACATGCATGTCAAAGTTACTACCTTTCTACTTTTACTGAAAAACGATCATACAAGAAAAATATATAAATAATGAGTTTTGAGAACTCCCACCCTTCCAAAGAGAAGTTGCTCTAGTCTTCCAAGTTGCCTCCTCCTCCAAGCTTGCTCCCCTAGATTCCTTGTGTCCTTACAACAAAAGAAGATCTCTTTTTTTTGGCTATCCTACTATTTCTTTTCTCTTTTACTCTTATTCTCTTCTACCTTTTTTTCTTTGAAACTACAAGATGAAGAAAATGAGAATGAGATGATGAAGTTTGAGTTTGATAGAAAGTGGAGGGAGAAAGAGAAGGGTTGGCCGGTTTTGCTTAGGTGGGGGGTTGTGACTGATTTTAGAAGTGAGTGGGAAATGAAGGGTAGAGATTGAGTCAACTTGGTCTTTGAGGAAACTTCCTGGCTCTTTCCTAACTTCTTATCCACCACACAACTAGCTCAATTTGAACCCTAGGATCTCATCAAGATCTACTTCAAGATCTCATCAATTCTCATACGATAAGTAGGGTTACTAACCCTAGGTCTTAGAACCCTAGGTCAACAAACCCTAACCCTAACCCTAATGCAAAAGTATGCATGGTTATTTAATCAAAACAATCATGCACTAATTCAATTTAAGTATTAACTTAGTTCAAAATAATATATATATAATAATAATAAATAATTTATCTTATTCTAGGGTATTGCAGCATTTGTTCGAATTCTATGCATCCCATACTATATAGGTCCGAGAGCAAGCCATTAGTGTACTCCTTATTATAGGGTTCAATCCCCCATTATGAAATCTTACTACGGTGACTAATGTAAGGTTTAGAATTCCTATGAATATCTGGTCCTTCCCCGGTAATTCTTAAGAATCATTCTCCTACCGCAAGTGATTTTGGATACCTTCCTCACACCCCGATAATTCTGGAGACAAAACCCACACCGCAAGCCATATGGTACCTCATCACAAAAATATCCCATGAGCGTCGCCTCGATTCCGATAATTCTAGAGATAAATTCCACACCGCAAGTGATTTTAAATTTCTTCCTCACACTCTGATAATTCTTGAGATAAATCCCACACGCAAGTGATTTTGGATATCTTCCTTACACCTCGATAATTCTTCAGATAAATCCCACACTGCAAGTAATTTTGGGCATCTTCCGCGCACCCCGGTAATTCTTGAGACAATCTCCCACTGAAAATCATATGAGGTCCTCTTACTCAAGTTTGCCAATACTTCATCACATCTCCCTCTAGTGTCTGTCCCTAGGTTTAATTATAATAATTGCCACCTAGAGCTAGCTTACCTGGCTAGAATTAAAATATCTCATCGAGAACGTTGACCCATATTGGTCACTTCTCAAAATTTTATTTATCACAATTTGCCGGTCACTATGAGTCTCGCACAACCTCTAGAATCCAACAATCTCAACACCGAGATCTTCTAGGTTATTTCTAACCTTTTCATAAAATTTCTCATTCATTATACATCATTTAATTTCTTTTATCCACTCTCTTCACATTTATCAATCTCAAAGTAAATAAACAACTTATTATCTCTTATAACAACATTTCAATAACATTTTAATTGATAAAACCATTATAAATATCACACATTTAATATTCCAATATTCATCCTTTAATTATTTCTTAATTCATCATATAGTACACTTTACATAAATTCAAAATTTTTAAACCATTTTTATACGATGTAAAATTTTCAGAGTAAAACTAGATTAAAAAACATCTTGCTTCAATCTCTTAATCACGCTTATTTTTAAAGAGAAAATAGCTCCAAATTTTCCTTTTAAACTAACTCGATTTACAACTTAATTCATCTGCCAAATAATCTTGGAATTAATAAATATATTTTGTCAAATATTTCTCTAATAATCTATATTAATTATACTTTTTTCTCTTCAAAGAAAAGAGTTAAAATAAAATAAACAAAAATTAAAATTTGGCCACAACAGAGTTCGAACCCGTGGACAGAGAGGACACAATGCACAAAATCACAACCAACCACCAAGAATCCAACACACTATTGGTATAGAAAAGATCTCACAAATTATTTATAAGTCTCGTCTATTATTTAGTGGTTAAAGTAAAACTTTAAAAAGAAACGTGCCACACAGGACTCGAACCCACGACTAAAGAACATTGTACACAGCGATCCCAACCTAACGCCAAGACCAGGTTGTCAAGCATACCATCATATAGTTGTGCTACTATCGCAATTAATTTTAATGTAACTCTCTGTTTCATAACTTCAATAGAAAATTCTATGTCACAATTACTACGCATCATTTTACAAATCTTATGAATTCCGGGAGAATATTTTCTTCTAAATTAGTGTATTTTAACATGAAATTATGCATATAACAATCTACTCTCATATAATGAGAAATTTATCATACAATTTGCATATACTAGTTATAGTTCAATAAATTGAATCATATGAAATGGCTAGATTTTAGAGGAGCGATTACATTAGCAATTTGCAATTTGCAAACAAGGAATCAATATCTTCAAGTAAAAATTAATTGGAAGAATTTTCCACTACATCATTTCAGACAAATTTCTAGGAAGGCTCGTACACATACACATATCAATTTAATTATTAACTACATATTTATGTCTAGGCAAGCACAACCTACTAAAACATTAGAAGATAGTGAAAACGCTATCTTTTAAAGACTCCTAGTAATTGAAACTCTTAGCAAATGAACTCCAAAACCTCCACTCCAAAATCTGAACTCCAACAAAGCACCACAGCAAGCTACGGAAAGCACAAGTGAAATCGTTTTCTTTTTTCTCTTTGCTGTTTAGAATGCTAGGATGGGGGGGGGGGGGGTTTATATATGAAAATAAAGATGTGGGGAGTTGTAAAAACTACCCACTTGCCAAGTAACTCCCCACTTCACTTTTCAAAAAAATTGTTTCCCTCCCCAACTATTAACTGGACAAAGCCCGAGGTTTGAAAGTTTATGTGTTCGCATGTGCAATGCACACAAAATATTTTGGGATTGTAATTAATAAAATTTTCCATATGTTACTCAAATAATATAAATCTAATAAAACTAATTTAAATTAAGCATAATAAAAACTTTTTATGCACAAATAAAAATAAACATATGCACTTCATAAATTTTTATTTTGAAAAATTATACAACCAATACATGCACTGCAAACACGTGCGTTGTACGTATCAATACAAAGTAAATTCGAGAGAACGAAAAACATTCATAAACAGTCAAAATACAAAATACGTAGAACATTTATATTAGGCTAAATTTAAAAAAAAACAACACTAAGTTTTGGGCCAGTTTAAAAAAAATGGAAATAAGTTTTTTTTTTATTTTAAAATGACACAAAATTTCAAAAAACTCCACTGGGTTAGTTAGGGTTAAGGTTGGGGTTAGTTCGGGGGGGTTTATTAATACATCTGTTTAGTTAAGTGGGGTTTTTTTAAACACAAATGAAAGATGAATGTGGTTTTTTTAAACACAAATGAAAGATGAAAGTGGTTTTCTTAAACCCTACCCTAACCCAATCCTAACCCTAACAAACCCAGTGGAGTTTTTTGAAATTTTGTGTCCTAACTCAGTGCGGTTTTTTAAACTAACCCAAAACTTAGTGTGGTTTTTAAAATTTAGCATTTATATTAACAATGTTACGGATATTATGCTTAATGGTAAAATATACGTAATCAACACGTGCATTGGAAGCACGTGCAATACACATAAAAACACAAATATTAGGATTTATATTTGAGTTGCCTCAAAATAGGATAATATGAATTTTAAGAGGACGGAAAATTATATAAATAATCGATGAAGTATCATAATATGTAGGATGTTTATATTGAAATACTTTACAGATATTACCCATAACAGTACAAAATACATGTGCATAATACACGTGGAGCAAATTTGTCATAACTTAATTTTACATGGTGTTACACTCTCCCCCCCCCCTAGAATTTTTCTGCCCATAGAACTTACTAGGGTAAAAGTTGTATCTTGTACACTCCATAAAAATCATTATTGTATATAGAAAAGCTGCCAATACTAAGCAAATAAATGTAGTAGAAAAATATGTAATGTGGAAAACAATGAAAACTTATATAAGGAAACTATGAGTATCAAAGTGAATAAGAACGAAATGCGAAAGTATTAAACAAACTAGAAAATTTTAGTTGAAAAAGAAACTTGACAATAAAAGATATTATACATTGAAAGTAATTTTCATACAAAATAATATTAGATAAAGTATTAGATAATATTGTAAAAGAAAAATATAAATTAAGTCATCAATTGTGAAACAAATTGTAAAACAAAAATAATTGGCAAGAAATAAGAAAATTATAGTAAAATGCTTTAAAAATAAGTATACTAAGCAAAATAATGAAAGTATTAAGATTTAGAATGAAAATAGTAATGAAAATAAAAATCGAAGTATCAAAATAAATAAGAAGGAAAAGAAATGTAAGCGCAAAGAATAAAAGCATTCAAATAGTATGGATAAATTATAATGCAGTAGGAAAATTTTTAAAAAGTAAAATAAGAGCATAAATAAATATTAGATAGATAAAAAAAAATTAATTATGATAAGAAGAGTAGTATTATGATAAAGAAATAATTATAAAACCGAATAAAAATATCAAAATATCAAGCAAACTAATACATAATTGAGAAAAGTATAATAATTGAAAAAGTAGTCAGCAATTATTAATAAGAATTTGAAAAATGTTAAGAAAAGAGAAGTTAATTAAAAGAAAACATGAAGAATAAAACAATTAAAATCGTAAACTACACTAGGATTATATATTACGAGACAAAAGACAGTAGTAATTTGTGAGAGGACTGTTGAATAAAAGTCAAAAAGTATGTAAGTGTTAAATTTTGTTAACAAAAGTATAAACAATCTAATATAAGTATAATTGTAACCCATATTTCATTTTTTTTCTTTATTTGTAATTTCCTCGTCTAAAGTTTTTGTATCCGGATTTATTTTTAATAATAAATTTTTGCTATCCCTTGGACGCATTTGTTCCCTTTTGATCATTTGTATTCATTTGGCTTGAACCCTGAATTATTTTTGGTGCACTGCTAATTTTTTCTTTTGTGCTTTCGGTTTATTTTGATCCATTATATTCATATCTCCCTTTTATTATCTATTTTTCTCTTTTTGGATCCTAAACTCATACCCTTTAACCCATTAACCCGCAACACAAACACAACATCCTAATACCCTATATCAATACCCACTTAAACCCTAATTATTAATTAATCTAACTAATTGGTCTCACTCTCTCATCCCACCGCTCTCACCCATCTTCTTCCTCTGTTTCATTTTGCCAAACCCATCCCGCACCTCCCGTCCTCTTCCTCCGTCACCCATCGACCACCTGCATCCTCTACCACTCCGACCCTCCGAGTCACCCCAACCCTCGTCTACACCCCCTCATCCATATTCGTCGTCATCCTCCGACGCTCGGACCGACCACCACAGAACCATCACCCTTCATCGCAACCCTCCTGCCACCGTCGCAACCTCGTCGACCCCCGCACCTCATCAAACCATCTCTAACCACCCTCATCCATCCCCATCGACCACCTCCATCCATCGACTACCTTATTCCTCCTTCAACGCCCGAGCACCGTCGACCCTCGGCCCAGCACCACCGTCGACCACTACCCTCGTCGACTGCGCCGCCCACTGCCAGTGTCGCCAATGCTTTGCCGCTGCCTCTTTTTGTTCTTGCTTTCTTTGATTATACGTGCATTGCACGTGTAGTTACTGCCGTAGCACGTGTTACTTACTACGTTTTTTGCACGTGTGTCGTTGCTGTCGGGATTCTTATCTCGTTATTCCTTCATGTTCGGATTAACCGTCTAAAATGCAAGTTTCTCTTGAACTAGTTATATTTTTCATGTTCAAGAATTCTTTGATTTCCGCAAGTAGCTCATATTTCTATCATCATATTTTATCTGTTTTGATATCGTCAAAGAGATTATTATGGATTCATCGGTGAATCCAAGTAGTAGTCCTCTTTTCGTGCCCTTACCCTTGATTCAAACCCAAGCTTGTATATAGTCACATGCACACATGACATGAATACTTAGATTAGAACATGTATAAAGACATTGATGATTGAATGATTTTCGTTTGAATGTGATGGTCATGCTATATTGATAATAATTTGTCTCATCTATAGTAGAATTCCACCATAGGGATTGATTATGAGTTTCTGAAATTTTTGCTTCGGAATCATATGCATGCTTGGTTGTTCTGTTGTCTTTTAATAGTAAACTACTGGCTGGCCTGCTGTTTACGTTGTGTTGATTTGAGTTTTTGACCTAGATGCTGTCGTAATTTGATAAAACTTTGTAAACATCATCTGTAGATTTCTAAATCTATTTTTCATAAAATTTTACAAAACTAGATTCCGATTTACGAACTGAAAGATATTATATTTTAGTACTGCTATGTTTTCAATTTCCAGATTTCAGTCCAGAAACACATCAACTTGATTTTCTATTGAATTAAAATGCTACCAACATCATTAGAACTTGAAATGTTATATTTTGTTACTAGACATGACTGGGAATCACCTTATTATTTTTCTAATATTATTTGATGATTTTTTAGATCTTTTATAAATATGAAAACATGACTCTAGGTTGTTGTTGGAACACTAGTCCAGTAAAGAACATGATTTTTGACCTAACTACAGTTAATATCAATTTGCACTCATTAAATAAAAATTGTATCCCTGTCTGTCTGAAATCCAGATCATCTGACTATTTTGTAATCCGACCTACCGATTGCAGGATATCTGTATTTTTATTCAGTGACGTCTGAATTCTAGAATGCAGTTTAAGTATGCATCACCCTGCATAATTAATTAAAATAGTTGATCAAATTTGAGATATAAAATCTGAGATTAATTTTGTTGTTACTAAACATTGTTAGGAATTAAAATATAATTTTATGAGATTTTTAAATGATTTTTAAGTCTACTTTTATATACAAGTATTTTGACGCTTACATGCTGCCTGTACATATAGTCAGTAAAGTATGAATTTATAGACCTAGTCTCTGTATTTATCATATATCGTATGTATATTCGCTGGAACCGGCAGAGAGTCTACTTTCCAGAATCTCTGACGGAACCAGTTTCACTTTCCTGTAGCAATGGGAATCTCTGTTTTTTGTGCAAAAATGTCTTGTTGTCCAGAATGTGGGCTTTGTGGTTTGCTTATATTTCCATGATTGATTTTGCATCTAGGGAATAGAAATAGTTGTATAATGCCATCTCTTTGACATCATTTCCAATCTTCTTTAACCCGTTGCATATTCACATTTAAGTATAATAAAATATTAGTAAGCCGGGGTAAATAAGGGTCGACTTGGCAGTGAACAATCGAAGACTATACTCAGTAGAGCCCCTTGTTCTTATTGTCATGGAAGGTGGAGTGTTGATCGTGGAAATCCCGCTAGATTAAATTCTTGGCATCGTGCTGAGTACACGATCTGTTGAGTTCACCATCATAGTCTAAACACTGTTTGCATGCACCAAACCTATGGTATGGAACGCAGTATTACGTGCATTAGTTAGGATAATAAAATACTAATGAACCTAGGATTGACACTTGTAATCTTGATCATGATTACTGTTATTGATCTTGCATCATTTATTACAATTACTGTTTATTGCATCATTGATTACAATTACTGTTTATCAGTTTTGTTATTGTCTTTGATCTTTGACTTTGCTCAAGCCTACTATTTCTTGACATACCATACTTTTCCTTGCTTCTTTGCTTTCGCTACTTGTTGTCCGTAACTTTCTCTAACAGACACTATTTCTCTATTTTTAAATCATGAGTTTGTAGGTACAGAAGGAAATTTGACTCAAAGACTTGGTGGGCAAACTTTTTGAAGATCCAAGCTGGACTATTAGAATATTATAGTTATATCATGTTATTTGTTTATTTTATTGCTTTCATCATACTTTGTATTCGGGCTTGTGTGTCCCAAAGTTTACTTTTTCCCAGATGTTGGATATTTTTAGTGAATTTATTTCATGATTATTTTGGAGTTTATTCATTGATTATGTGGTTATTCTTTTCTTGCGTTGTTGTATTCTCATGTATATTGTTGAGTTATTCTATTGTAGCTATGGATGGTATTCTTATCATTCGTTAGGCCTTTGTTACGTGTTTGTATTCCCGTATCTTAGGAAGCGGGGCATGACAGGTTTTGAGTGGTATCAGAGCCCAGGTTTGGCTAATGTGTTAGTCATGTTTGGCTGATACGTTAGTCAAGTTTGGCTCTAGTCAGGTTAACTCAATAATATGTGCACCACGTTGATCACATGAACATGTAATAACCAACATATATCTGGGTACTCACCAACTTGATGTTTTGCAGACTATGGCTCGTGGCAGTTCTTCCTCTTCCTATTTCTGCTCTATTTATTTCTTCTTTTCAATTATTCTTGCTTTTATCCTGCATCCACTTTCATTCTTATTCTTTGATCATCTTTTAGGTGTCATCTTAGTATTCTCTCTTCCTGCCCATGTTCTCTTTGATTCTGGTACTACCCACTCCTTTGTTTCTTCCTGCTTCGTGGTTCAACATTGTTTGGCTTGCGATGTTTTGCCTACTACTTGGAATATTACCACAGGTGGAGGCATCAACATCTATTCAAAGGTGTGCAAGCAGAGCCCTTTGTTGATTGGGGGCATGGAGTTCAAGGCTGATTTGATTGTGATCCCCAACTCTGGCTTTGATGTTATCCTTGTGATGGATTGGCTGGGAGATACCCATGCTGTGATTGATTACTGGGCGAAGAAGGTAATATTCAGGCTCCCGGGTCATCAGGAGTTTGTGTTTCATGCGGGTGAGACATCGCCTGGGCATGTCAAGAGCTTGGTGAACCAGAAGGCTCGTGCACTTGAGTCGTTGTGCACTGTTGGTGCAGTTGCACCCATTGTTGTTTGGGATTTCCTTGATGTTTTTCCAGAAGAGTTGCCTGGATTGCCACCAGACTGAGATATGGTACTGGGTATCGAAGTTCAACTAGGAACGGTACCAATCTCGAAGAGTTCGTACTGGATGGCACCAGTTGAGTTGGCTGAACTGAAGGTGCAAGTTCAGAAGTTGTTGGATAAGGATTTTATCAAGCCTAGTGTTTTGCCTTGGGGTGCCCTACTGTCGTTCGTCAATAAGAAGGATGGTAGTCGCAGGCTCTGTATTGACTACCGTGAGCTGAACAATGTCACTATGAAGAATAGTACCCTCTGCAGATGATCGATGATCTGTTCGATCAGCTGGGAGATGCATCAGTTTTCTCAAAGTTGGATCTCTGTTCTGGCTATCATCACGTTAAAGTGAAGGCTGAAGATATTTAGAAAATGGCATTACGCACGAGATATGGGCATTACGAGTTCTTAGTAATGCCATTTGGAGTTACCAATGCACCAGCCGTGTTCATGAGTGTTATGAACCAGGTGTTCTCTCCATTCTTGGACAAGTTTGTGGTGGTATTAATCAATGATAATTTGGTGTATTCTCGGAGCAGAGAAAATCATGCTGAACATTTGAAGGTTGTCTTGCAGACTTTGAGAGAGAATCAACTCTATGGGAAGCTAAGTAAGTGTGATTTCTGGCTCGACCGTGTTGCATTTTTGGGCCATATTATCTCTGGTGATGGTGTGTCTGTTGATCCGTCGAATATTTCTGCTGTCAAGGATTGGCTGGTGCCGAAGTCAGCATCTATGAGGAGTTTCCACAGATTGGAGGGGTATTATCTGAATTTTGTCCAAGACTTCTCGAAGATTACAGGACCCCTAACCAATTTGACGAGGAAGGAGCATAAGTTTGTTTGGGATGGGGCTTGTGAGGAAGCTTTTGTGGAGTTGAATGGTCGTTTGATGACAACTCCAGTGCTAACCATTCCCGACAGTTCTGGAGGCTTTGTCATTCAATGTGATGCTTCGGGCAGAGGCTTGGGAGAAGTGCTGATGCAGCGAGGAAGGGTTATCACTTATGCATCTAGGTAGTTGAGACCTCATGAGAAGAACTATCCCACGCATGATCTTGAGCTTGCGGCTGTATTCTTTGCCTTGAAGTTATGGAGGCACTATTTACTTGGGGATAGAGTTGATATTTTCACTGATCACAAGAGTCTCAAGTATGTGTTCACTCAGAGGGAATTGAATATGTTGCATAGGAGATGGCTGGAATTGATGGCGGACTACGACATCAACCTGCAGTATCACCCTGGTAAAGTGAATCTTGTGCCCGATGCCTTGAGTAGGCGGCCTGTTGCTATGTTTCTCACCTAGCAGAAGGAACTGTTAGATGAAATGAGGAGGCTGGAACTGGATGTGATTCTTCTCGGTTCAGCACATCAGTGTATGGTGTTGCAGTTGCAGTCTTCACTGATAGAGCATATCAAGGAGGCTCAAGCTGGTGACCAGTAGTTGCGTGAATTCCGGAGTGAAGTGGAAGCTGGATTGAGAACCGACTTGGTCATTCATTCTGACGGTCACTTCGTTTTGGAGCTAGGTTGTGTGTACCTAGGGGTGAAGTCAGGCAGAAGCTTCTTGCAGAGGCTCATCATTCACCCTACTCTATTCTTCCTGGAGGCACAAAGATGTACAGGGATCTAAAGCAGCATTTTTGGTGGCATGGTATAAAGAGAGCCGTAGCAAAATTTGTTTCTCAGTGTTTGATCTGTAAGCAAGTGAATGCAGAGCATCAGAGGACCACTGGACTTCTTCAACCTCTTCCGATCTTAGAATGGAAATGGGAGAACATCACTATGGATTTCATGACGGCACTACCACGGAGTCCCAAAGGTCACAATGCTGTTTGGGTAATAGTGGACCGTTTGACGAAGAGTGCTCGTTTCATCTATTTCCGAGTTGGTCAGTCCACCGAGAGCGTGGAAGAGAAATACATATGGGAAGTTGTAAGGCTGCATGGTGTTCCTGTCAGCATCATATTAGATAGAGATACGAGGTTTAGATCTCAGCTTCGGAAGAGTCTTCAGCAGCGCTTGGGTACTAAGTTGAGCTACATCACTGCCTTTCGTCTACAGACAGATGGGCAATCCGAGAGAATGATCCAGCATTGGAGAACGATCCAGACAGACAGATGGGCAATCCGAGAAAATGGGAGACATTGGAAGATCACCTACACTTGGTTAAGTTCTTATACAACAACAGCTGTCAGGCGAGTCTCAAGCCCTCAGATCAGGATGCAGTGGTTCAGATCAGGAAGCACTTGCAAGCAGCTCAGGACAGGCAGAAGAAATGGGATGACTGTCGTCGAATGCCTTTAGAGTTTGTGGAAGGAAATTATGTGTTCCTTAAGGTATCGCCATGGAGAAGTGTTATCCGATTTGGAGGAGGGGGCAAGCTGAGTCCACGGTACATCGATCCGTTTGATATTGTGGAACGAGTGGGCAAGGTAGCCTACAGGCTCGCGCTGCCGCCAGCTTTATCAGGTGTCCAAGATGTATTCCATGTCTCTCAGCTCAGAAAGTACATCAGGGATGACAGTCATGTGTTTGACTACTCAGAGTTTTCCATGAGACCAGACTTATCATGTGAAGTCAAACCAATCTCTATCTTGGACAGGCATGAGAAAGTCCAAATGCATAAATTTATCAAGCTTGTTCGTGTCTCTTGGAATCCTCACTCGCCCGGTGAGTCAACTTGGGATCTCAAGGAGGAGATTCAGAAGAAGTTCCATCTCTTTGAGTAGTTGTTTGGTTTTTGTTTTAGTTGTTTCTTGGGGTTTTCCTATGTACCACTTGAATGAATTTTGAGAACGAAATTCTTCTTGTAAGGTGGGTAGGAATTGTAACCCCTATTTCTGTTTTTTTCTTAATTTGTAATTTCTTCTTCTAAAATTTTTGTATCCGAATTTATTTTAATAATAAATTTTTGTTATCCCTTGGACTCATTTGTTCCTTTTGATCATCTGTATTCATTTGGCTTGAACCCTGAAATTTTTTTTGATGCACTGGTAATTTTATTCTTTTGTGCTTTGGGTTTATTTTTATCCGTTATATTCATATCTTCATTTTATTATCTTTTTTTCTCTTTTTGGATCCTAAACTCATAGCCTTTTAACACATTAACCCGCAACCCAAACCCAACATCCTAATACCCTATATAAATACCCACTTGAACCCGAATTATTAATTAACCTAATTAATTAATCTCTCTCTCTCATCCCGTCGCTGCCATCCATCCTCTTCCTCTGTTTCGTTTTGTCGAACCCATCCCGCACCTCCCATCCTCTTCTCCCGTCGCCCAACGACCACCTGCATCCTCCACCACTCCAACCCTCTGAGTCACCCCAGCCCTCGTCTGCACCCTCCATCCATCTTCGTCGTCGTCCTTTGACTCTCCGACCGACCACCACAGCACCATCACCCTTCTTCGCCACCCTCCTGCCACCATCGCAACCTCGTCGACCCCCACACCTTGTCAAACCATCTCCAACCACCCTCATCCATCGCCATCGACCACCTCTATCCATTGACTGCCCTTGCACGTGTAGTTGCTGCCTTTGCATGTTTTACTTACTACATGTTTTGCACCTATGTCATTGTTGTCGGGATCCTTATCCAGTTAATCCTTCGAGTTCGGATTAATCGTCATAAAGGCAAGTTTCTCTTGAACTAGTTTTATTTTTCTTGTTCAGGAATTCTTTGATCTCTGCAAGTAGCTCATATTTCTAACATCATATTTTATCTGTTTTGATATCATCAAAGAGACTATTACAGATTCATTGGTGAAACCAAGTAGTAGTCCTCTTTTCGTACCCTTTCCCTTGATTCAAACCCAAGCCTGTATATAGTCACATACACACACTACATGAATACTTAGATTAGAACATGTATATAGACATTGATGATTGAATGCTTTTCGTTTGAATGTGAAGGTCATGATATATTGATAAAAGTTTGTCTCATCTATAGTATAATTCCACCCTAGAGATTGATTATGAGTTTCTAAAATTTTTGCTTTGAAATCATATGCATGCTTGGTTGTTCCATTGTCTTTTAATAGTAACCTACTTGTTGGCCTGCTGTTTGCTCTATATTGATTTGAGTGTTTGACCTAGTTGCTGCCATAATTTGATTAAACTTTTTAAACATCATCTGTAGCTTTTTGAATCTGTTTTTCAGAACCTTTTACAGGAATAGATTCCAATTTACGAACTGAAAGATATAATATTTTTAGTACTGCTATGTTTTTAATTTCCAGATTTTTGTCCAGAAATACATCAACTTGATTTTCTATTGAAATAAAATGCTAACAGGATAATTAGAACTTGAAATTTTATATTTTGCTACTAGACATGATTGGAAATCACCTTATTTATTTTGTAATATTATTTGATGATTATTCAGACCATTTGTAAATATTAAATGTTGACTCTAGGTTGTTGTTGGAACACTATTCCGGTAAAGAACATGATTTTTTACCTAACTACAAATAATATCAATTTAAACTCATTAAATAGGATTTGTAGCCTTGTGTGTCCGGAATCCAGATCATCCGACTGTTTTGCAATCCAACCTACCGATTGCAAGATATCTGTATTTTCGTTCAGTGACGTCTGAATTCCAGAATGTAATTTAAGTATGCATCACCCTGCTTAGTTAATTAAAATAGTAGATCAAATCTGAGATTAATTTTTTTTGTTACTAAACACTGTTAGGAATTAAAATATAATTTTTATGAGTTTTTTAAAAGATTTTTCAGTCTACTTTTATAAAAAGTATTTTGACTCTTACATGCTGCTTTTACATATAGTCAGTAAAGAATGAACTTGTAGATCTAGTTTCTGTTTTTATCATATGTTGCATGTATATTTGTTGGAACCGACAGAGAGTCTATGTTCCAGAATCTCTGACGGAACTAGTTTTGCTTTCCTGTAGCAACGGGAATCTCTGTTTTTGTACAGCAACGTCTTGCTGTCCAGAATGTGTGCTTTGTGTTTTGCTTATATATCCATGATTGACTTTGCATCTAGGGAATAGAAATAGTTGTATCATGCAGTGCATAACTTTGTCATCTCTTTGACATCATTTCCAATCTTCTTTTACCCATTTTATATTCACATTTATGCATAATAAAATATTAGCAAACCGGGGTAAATAAGGGTCGACTTGGTAGTGAACAATCACAGACTGTACTCGGTAGGGCCCCTTGTTCTTATTTTCAAGGAAGGTGGAGTGTTGATCATTGAAATCTCACTTGATTAAATTCTCATCATCGTGCTGAGTACACGATCTGTTGAGTTCACCATCATAGTATAAACATTCTCTATTTGCATGCACCGAACCTGTGGTATGGAATGCAGTATTACGTGCATTAGATAGGATAATAAAATACTAATGAACCTAGGACTGACACTTGTATTCTTGATCATGATTACTGCTATTGATCTTGTATTATTGATTACAATTACTATTTAATGCATCATACATTCTAGACTTTGATTCTATTATCAGCTTTGTTATTGTCTTTGATCTTTGACTTTGCTCTAGCCTACTATTTCTTGACATACCATATTTTTTCTTGCTTCTTTGCTTTCGCTACTTGCTGTCCCTGACTTGCTTTAATGGACACTATTTCTCTATTTTTAGATCATGAGTTTTCAGGTACATAAGGAAATTTTACTCAAGGACTTGGTAAGCAAACTTTTTGAACATCGAAGCTGGACTATTATACTATTATAGTTGTATCATGTTATTTTTTTTTATTGCTTTTATCATACTTTGTATTCCGGGCTTGTGTGTCCCGAAGTTTACTTATTCCCAGATGTTGGATATTTTTAGTGAATTTATTTCATGATTATTTTGGAGTTTATTCATTGTTTATGGGGTAACTCATTTGTTGCGTGGTTGTATTCTCTTGTATATTGTTGAGTTAATCTGTTATAGCTATGGATGATATTCTTATCATTCATTGGGCCTTTGTTACGTGCTCGTGTCCCCGTATCTTGGGAAGCGGGGCATGACAATAATACTAAAAATTATAATGATGTGTATAAAATAATATCATAAAATTTTCATTTAAAGTAACATAATAACTTTATAGAATAATGATTAGTATATATCAAATATTTATAACTTTTCAAGTATAGCACAAAAATCAACATATAATATTTTATACGTAAATACGCGTAAAAACTATATGACGAAACAACAATACTATAACATGAAATTTATAAGCAATTGGAGAAACGAAATTAAATTGTAGTAAAAGTTACAATATATTATTGAAATAATATAAAATATTAATTGTATAAAGAAAATGTAAATAGTAAATGAAAGTATAAATAATAAAAGTCATATTATATGCATAGCAAACAAATAAAAGATAGGTTAGTAAAAGAATATAAATAAAAATGGAATTGTAAAAAAATAAAAATGTGTTAACATATGTAAAGATAAAGTATAAAAATAATAATATTAGGATAGCAAAATAGTTAATAGTAACCAGTAATATAGATAGAAAAAAAAGTAACAATAACACATATATGATAGATGTAGAGTAAATATAAATAATAAGTTAATTAATTAAATGTGTATATAAGTATAACTGTATTATAAATAATAAAGTTGAAGTAGTATAGGCTAAGTTGTAAAATATTATAAAATGGTATAAACTAGTACAAAAGAATGGAATAGTGGTAAGATATATATAAAACTAAAAGTGGGGGGTTATTAAAGTAGAAAATCTTCTTTGTTGTGGATTCGCCTCATTGTTATCCAGCTACAGGCTTGTCTTCTTGACATCCAGTTGCATATTTGCCTCAACGAAATTCGGATGCAGGTTGCCTTCTGGACATTCGGTTGCATATTTTACCTCCCCGACATCCAGTTGCAAGTTTGCCTCCATTGACGTTTAGTTGCAAATTTTCCCTCTCGACATCTGGTTGCACAAAAATGGTGAATGGATTAATTTAATCTTCCATATATACTTGGATATTGATTGCTTAATAAGTATGATATTACATTTTGAAATTTTTAATATAAAAATAGAAGTAAAAGTTGAAAATGGTGTAGAAAATTACAATGATAAAATATTAAAAAATTGTATAGATTATAAATATCAAACCTAAATAGTAGAAATTAGTAGTAATGAAAATAACTTATAAAAGTAAAAAAAGAAAAATGAAATGAAATACACGCATAAACTTAAATGTGAATGTAAATGAGAAAAAAATTTGTAATGTAGTAGGTTGACATAATAAACATATATTATAAAATATATAGTAATGTAGTAATTAGATAAGTGTAAAATAATATGTATAGTAAGTATGTTGAAATATATGGTATATGTAGTAATTAGTAGAAAGTGAATGTAGTAACCAAGAATGTATAGATAATAAAATTAAAATAAAGTAAAAATATAAGTAGTGATTGTATATAGTACATTATAGAAGTATAAAGCAACAAAATTAATAAGTGGCTATTAATAGTGAAAACTAAATATAACAAAAGGTAGAAAATAATAAGTATTAACAATGGTATTGAATATAAGATGTAAAAACAAAAATAGTAAATAAAGAAAATTATAATGTGTAGAATTATATTATACATTTATAATTATTCAAATCATGTTAAAATTTATTGAAATGAGCAGGACAATATAGATTAATGAAAATTATAGTATCGTAAAGTCAAAGCATATGAAAAATGAATGTAACCATACGAAAATCAAAATTTAAAATCTAATAGAAATAATAACAAAGGAAAATGATAGTCTTAATAAAAATTTAATAAGTAGTAATTAAAACTAAGAAAATATGTAAAAAATAATAGCAAAATAAATGAGTATACATAAAGACACATAAAATATGGACAAAAGTTTAAGAATGAAAAATAAGTAAGACAAAATTAAAAGATTAAAACTAAGGAATGTAGATAAAATAATAAATATCGAAGAGAATTAATAGTAAAAAAAGAATTGTTCGAAAAATATTAGGTGTTAAAGATGAAAAGTATTACGAGGAAAATACAAGAAGAAAAATAAAAGAGAAAATTTTGTCTACGTGTAAGCTATCATGAATGTAGGTTCAAACCAAGTATAGCACTCGTGATACAAAAGAAAACATGCTCGCATACAATATCACATCAATGTATACAAGGAGAGTTTCATGAATGTAAGTTCACTAACTATAACATTCATGACTCCAAACTGACACTTACACACTAATGTCCAATCTAATTCTGTTTCTCTTATTATTTTTTTACTACTTATTAAAGTCGGCTCTGATACCATTCTGTAACGCTCTGAATTCCAAATACAGGTAATTCGTTGCACAAACAAGATCTTTTACTGCAATTTCGTACAAAAATACATGGAATTTAAAATTTTTTCATTTTAATAATGTTTATTACAATACACAGCGAAAAATTAAATAAAGAAATACAACTTTAACATCTAATAACATCAATCTGGCAATATCCATCGGTGTCAAACTCATGTCCACGTATCTCACTAATCCAAGTCCTACACTTGAATACTGCGGTCACGTCAGTTGCATACAACTGATGCAATGCTATAATATAGCGATTCCACTATCTTAAAAATCACAAACTTGAATGCAGAAATAGAAAATGCGGCTATCCTAAACATGTTAATGTATGATATGAACCTAATGGCTAATGCAAATATTTACTACGTACAATGCGACACTAATGCGCACTTGTTCGAATTCTATGCATATCATACTACATAGGTCCGAGGCCAAGCCCATAGCGTGCTCCTCATTATAGGGTTCAATCCCTCGTTATGATATCCTACTACGATGATTAATGTAAGGTTTATATATCCTGTGAGTATCTGGTCCCGCCTCGGTAATTCTTCAGAATCATTCTCCCACCACAAGTGATTTTGGATAAATTTCTCGCACCCCGATAATTCTAGAGACAAAACCCATACTGCAAGCCACATGGTACCTCATCACACAAATAACTCATGAGTGTCGCCTCGAACCCGATGATTCTAAAGATAAATCCCACACCGCAAGTGATTTTCGATATCTCCCACACCCCGATAATTCTTGAGATAAATCCAACACCGCAAGTGATTTTGGATATCCTCCTCACACCCCGATAATTCTTGAGATAAATCTCACGCCGCAACTGATTTTGGGCATCTTGCTCACACCCCGATAATTTTGTAGACAATCTCCCACCGCAAATCATATGAGGCCCTCATACTCATGTTTGCCCATACTTCATCACATCTCCCTCTAGTGATTGTCCCTAGGTTTAATTATAATTATTGCAACCTAGAGCTAGCTTACCCGGTCGGACTTAAAGTATCTCACCGAGGACGTTGACCCATATTGGTCACTTCTCAAAATTTTATTTATCACAATTTGCTAGTCACTACCGGTTTTGCTTGGCCTCTAGAATCCAACCATCTCAATGCAGAGATCTTCTAAGTTATTTCTAACCTCTTCATAAAATTTTTCATTCATTATACATCATTTAATTTCTTTTCTCCATTCTCTTTAGATTTATCAATCTCAAAATAAATAAACAACTTCTTATCTCTTTATAAGAACATTTCAATAACATTTTAATTGATAAAACCATTATAAATATGATACATTTAATATTCCAAAATTCATCCTTTAATTATTTCTTAATTCATCATATAGTACACTTTACATAAATTCAAATTTTAAAATCCATTTTTATACGTTGTAAATTTTTAGAGTAAAACTAGATAAAAAAAACATCATGTGACAATCTCTTAACCACGCTTAATTTTAAAGCGAAAATAGCTCCAAAGTTTCCTTTTAAAATAACTTGATTTACAACTTAATTTATCTGCAAAATAATCTTGGAATTAACATATACATTTTATCAAATATTTCTCTAATACTCTATATTAATTATACACTTTCCTCTTCGAAGAAAAGAGTTAAAAGAATAAAAATTAAATTTTGGCCACAACAAAGTTCAAACCATGTAGAGAGAACACACAGCGCTCAAAATCGCAACCAACCAACAAGATTCTAACACACTATTAGTGTAGGAAAGATCTCACAAATTATTTATAAGTCTCGTCTATTGTTTAGTGGTTAAAGTAAAACTTTAAAAAGAAATGGAGCCCTACACGACTCGAACCCATGACTAGAGAGCATTGTACATAGCAATCCCAACCCAATGCCAAGAGCATGTAGTCAAGCCTACATCATCTGGTTGTGTTACTATTGCAATTATTTTTAATGTAACTCTATATTTCATAACTTCAATAGAAAATTCGATCTCACAATTACTACGCATCATTTTACAATTCCTGGTGAATTCCTGGCGAAAGATTTTAATCTAAATTAGTGTATTTTAGCACAAAATTATGCATATAACAATCTACTCTCATATAATGAGAAATTTATCATACAATTTGCATATATTACTTATGGTTCAATAAATTAAATCATATGAACAATTATTTGTTAAATGTCTAGATTTTAGAGGAGCAATTACATTAGCAATTTGCAAACAAGGAATCAATGTTTTTATGTACAAATTAATTAGACGAATATTCCACTACATCATGTTAGACAAAATTCTAGGAAGGCTCCTACACATACAAATTGGTAGATGATATAAATTTAAATATCATCTACATATTTATGGCTAGGCAGACACAACCTACTAAAACATTAGAAGATAGTGAAAAAACACATCTTTTAAAGACTCCTAGTAATTGAAACTCCTAGCAAATGAACTCCAAAACCTCAACTCCAAAATCCGAACTCCAACAAAGCACCACAGCTAGCTACGAAAAGCACAAGTGAAATCTCCGTTTTCTTCTTTCTCTTTTTTATTCAGAATGCTAGGATGGGGATGGGGGGGGGGGGGGGGGGGGGGGGGTTATATATGAAAATGAAAATGTGGTGAGTTTAAAAAACTACCCACTTACCAAATAACTCCCCACTTCACTTTTCAAAAAAAAAAAATTTCCTCCCAAACTATTAACCGGAAAAACCAAAGATGGGCAAAGCCCGGGGTTTGAAAGTTTATGTGTGTGCATTTGCAATGCACACAAAATATTTTGGGATTTTAATTAATCAAATTTTCCATATGTTACTCAAATAATATAAATCTAATAAAACTAGTTTAAATTAATCATAATAAAAAAAATTGCAGAAATAAAAATAAACATACACACTTAATAAATTTTTATTTTGAAAAAGGATACAACAACACGTGCACTGCAAAATGTGCGTTGTACGTATCAATACAAAATAAATTTGAGATAACGAAAATCATAAACAATTAAAATATAAAATACGTTGAACATTTATATTAATAATTTTACAAATATTACCCGTAACGGTAAAATATTCGAAATCGACACGTCCATTGGAAGCACATGCAATACACGTAAAAACACAAATTTTAGGATTTACATTTGAGTTGGCTCAAAATAGGATAAGATGAATTTTAAGAGGACGGAAGAATATATAAATAATCGAAGTACAAAAATACGTAGGACAGTTATATTAAAATACGTTACGGATATTATCTGTAACGGTACAAAATACATGTGCGTAACACACGTGGAGCAGAATTGTCATAACTCATTTTTGTGGGGTGTTCCACGAATGACTGAAGCCCCCTCAAAGTCAGCCAAGAGATTTGTGGCGTGGGCGAGGTAATGAATCATGCGGTTGTCATGGGCCTCATATTCCCTACAAACCTAGTTGACCACATGCTAAGAATCACTGAGGCCTTGGCCCATTTCACCCCGACTTTCCGAGCTAGGAGGAGTCCAACAACTAGTACCTCATACTTGGCCTCATTGTTGGAGGCCCTAAAGTTAAGGCACAAGGAGTATTAACGGATGAAGTTGTCCAGACCATTTAGTATCACGCCTGCTCCACTTCCTTTTTCACAGGAGGAACCATCTACATAAAGCTCCAATGATAGTTGTTCCTCTATAACCTTGAATGATTCATGGATAATGCACTCGGTGATGAACTCAGCGAGTGTCTAACCCTTCATAGCAGTTATCGGCTTATAATCGATATCGTGCTGATGGAGATCAATGGACCACTTGATCAACCGTACGAAGTTTTTCGGCTTGTTGAGAACCTACTTCAGCAACTGGTTTGTAAGGACATGGATGGAATGAGCCTGAAAGTAGGGGTGCAACTTCCATGCTTCCATAACAACGGCATAAGCTGCTTTTTCCATTTTGGTATAGTGGAGTTCGACATCATGGAGCACTTTGCTCACCCCTTCCATAATATATGGGTTTCTACACCCCTTCATCTTCCCGGACCAGAACTTCACTGAGGGCATGATCGGATGCTACCAAGTAGAGGTAGAGGACTTCACTTGGTTCGGGTTTGTTAAGCAAAGGGAGTTTGGCGAGATACGCCTTCAATTGGACGAAGACGTACTGTTGGAGCTCTCCACACTCAAAGTTCTTTTTTTGCGGAGGGCCCTGAAGAAGGGAAAGGGATTTCTCCCATAATTTTGAGAGGTAATGCCCAATTGTGGCAAGCCGACCCATGAGCCTATGAACTTTCAAGATGTTTGTTGGAGGGATCATGTCTAGGATAGTTTGAATCTTTTTTGGGTTCACCTCTATCGCTCGTTGGCTGACCATAAATCCCCAGAACTTCCCCGACATCATGCTGAAGGTGCATTTAGACGGGTCAAGCTTCATGTTATTCTCCTTCAAGGCACTGAAGGCCTGTTAGAGGTCCTTCACAAGGTCTTCACCTCTGAGGCTCTTGACTAGCATGTCATCCACGTACATCTCCATATTATGGCTGATTTGTTCTTAGAAGACCATGTTCACAAACCTTTGATAGGTGGCTCCCATGTTCTTTAGGACGAAGAGCATTACCCGGTAGCAGTAGAGTCCCTGATCTGTTACGAACGATGTCATCAGAATATCTAGAGGAAACATCCGGATCGGGTAGTACCCGGAGAATGCATCCATAAAGCTTAGGAGTTCGTGCCCTGATGTCGCATCAATCAGCGCATCGATGCTTGGAAGAGGAAAGGGGCCTTTCAGACATGCCTTATTGAGGTCTGTGAAGTTGATACATATCCTCCATTTGCCGCTAGCCTTTTTTACCATCACAACATTTACCAACCACTCTGGGGGCAGTTGACTTCCTAGATACAGCAGGCGGAGAAGAGCTTCTCGACTTCTTCCTTCACTACCTATTGTCTCTTGTGCACAAATTTATGGCGTATTTGTTTTACCAGTTTGGAATTTGGATTAACACTCAACTTGTGCATGATCAGGTCCTCCAAGATGTCAAATATCCTGGGCTTGAGGAGGAGGAGGAAGGGCTTAGGGAGCGTTTGAAGACTGGGGTTCGGATTTGAAGAGCTTAAGGAGGCTCCGTGAGATTGGAGGAGGGACCTTCAGATTTGAAGAGCTTGAGCCTGAGGAAGAAGAGCTTGAGGAGAAAGAAGAGGAGATGGGATTTTGGAGTTTGGGGTTTGGGTTTTGTGGGTTTCGGGAAAGAAAGGGAGAGAAGGGGTTTTGGATGAATTCCCCCAAAATACCCTTCAATTAAGCAGGGTGTACCATGGCCGTTCGATCAAGATGATTCGGGAGAGAAAGGGAGAGTGTGAGGGAGTGAAGGGGTTTTGGGTAAACCCTAAAGTACCCTTCACTTGAGCGGGGTGAACCATGGTGGTTTGATTAAGATGATCGTGATCGAATGGCTAGCCCTTGCATTTGATCCTTTTGCAATTGCAGTTTTCATGCCCCGCTTCCCAAAAGAGAATACGAAATACGGATACGTGACTATGCCCAGCGAATGATTTTCATCATCCAAAAGCTGTTCAAGAATCTTTACAACATTTCACAACAATAATCAGAGTCGAAAGCAAAAGAATCAACCAACATGCACATATGTGTCAAAACCAACAAAAATACTTGAAACCAAAATATATTAATCTCAAATAATCCCAATCTGAATAAGTTAAATATCCTGGGTCACATTGCCTAAATACAAATAAATCCAAGTACAAGATACAATTGTTCAAAACAAGCAACAAGAAATAATAATAGCTAAATCCAGCACTAATATTTCATATCACCAACACCATCTGGTACCTGTTCTCCAAAATCTGCAATTTAACAATTACAGGGATAGGAAAAAGAAAACAAACTCATGTCAATGCAAGTTATGGGCCGCTTGTAATACAGGATACAAGTACATGGGGAAAACTAACAAATAGCATGGAATATGTATGATAATAATGTATAACAACTAGCATAGTAAGGTGAACAGTATAAGTAGCATGTATCAAGTATCAAGTAAACAAGTATCACGTAAACAAGCATCAAGTGTCAAGTATCATGTATCAAGTCTCATGCATCATGTAGTCAAGTATCAAGTAAGCATGTATCGTGTTCAAGTATTATCTATCAAGTCTTGTAGTTATTACTATCTAGGTGGCACTTGATGCATCCCGGTTTTTACTACATGGTTGCTACAACAAACAGTTTTGCTTTAGATTTCATAGTGGACCATAGAGGGCAGTGTACTCAGGGACAAGTATCAAGTAATCGAGCTCCAAGCTCCAAATATCATGTATCATGTATCATATATCACGTGTCAAGTTGTGCAAGTGGCAAGTAATCACGTGTCTTGCGTGTAAGTGTCAAGTAATCACGTGTCAAGTATCATGTATCAAGTAATCACGTAGGATCAGTGGAACCCCTTCCGAGTAGACGTTTCTGAATTATCTACTATTAGATGTTTCCCTTAAACCCCAGCTTGGTTATTTATTATTATTATCAAACAAGCATGTATGTGTGCAAAACATATCAAGAATGACATGGCAAGATCATGTAACATGTTCAAGTTGCAAGATAAAAATGTACGGGTGCAAGATAACACATAAAAGAACAAAATAACCTAATTTCTAGTTCATGACAGCAAGACCATACTATAGTAAAACAGAGATTTCCGTTATTACAAACATGCAAATATGAATCCGTCGAAAGTTCTAGAAAATAGACTCCCAACCAAATCCAGAAAATATATATAAGTCATATAGTACTTCACAAAAACATAACTCAAAACTGATTTGAAACAAGAAAATATGTTCAACCAGAAATCAGAAGATCGTATTCAAAGTCAGGAAAACAACATGAAAACTCATTAAATAAATCCACGAAAAATCTGGAATATTTACCTATATGTATAGTATCATAAAATAAAATTTCATAATTTTCCAATAAAATTAAAGTAGTCAAGTAAAATAAGAAAACATCAAGACATAACAGTTTTGTAAATCTGAAATCACAAATACTGTAGTACGAAAACAGCAATATCTCACAAACCACAAATCGAAATCCAAATCCGCTAAAATGGTAAGAAATTAGATACAGTAGGCTAACTTTCACATTCAAAAATATTAGAAACAGCAAGTAGAAATAGGTCGAAAATCAAGTTCTTTACTGAACAGTGGTAAAATTCTGCATGTAAAATCTTTATTTGCAAGCATGAAAAAGTTTGTAAAAATCCTCAAATAAATCCACCAAAATTCTGAGTAAACCCTAATCAAGTATAGAAATAGTGTGCAAAATTTCAGATCAATATAATAATTTTAATACCATAACAAAAATAGATTACTCTTCAGAATTTATAGAAAACAAAATCTGGAAATCTTTCGACACAACTGCAGAAAAATCGACATAACTCAAAAATCGTAAATCGAAACTGAGGTCCATAAAAAAGGTTGGAAAATAGATAGAATTCTTTACAAATTATGTTCACAAAATACTTTCAAATACTAACTTTAATAGGATCTAAAATACTGATCAAAACGAGAAACCCGACAAAACTGAAAATAATGCATATGCACAAAATCCACTAGTTCACATAGAACTCATCCAAAACACAACCAAACACAAAATAGAGTATACTAGATGTCCAAGCACATGATATAGGGTATTTCACAAGTCCACAACAAGTCTATCAACACGAACGAGCACAAGATAATACATGAACAACACGCATATATGCAACAACATATGGTCAATCCTAGGTTATATCATGTCATGTATGTCGTGAGCGAACTATGGTCAAATCATCACTATAGAGACAATATAAATAAGGAGATTCACACACAAATTGTCTCTAGAACCCAACTACACTACAAGCGGTATTTAGTACTTGTATTTGCAAAGGAATTTAAATACAAGTTACTTGCCTTAACCGACAACAAAAACTACACCAAGCAGGAATAATGGGAATGGATTCCTTGCCAAAAAATACAACGAACAACGAACGAAACCACGAACACAACAACGAACAAAACCCACGAACCATGACGAAGCACGAACCCAAAGACACAAAGCGAGCACACACAACATCGACAAACACAAAAGCACACTCGAGAGAGCACGAGAGAACGACAGCGGTTGGAAGAGGCTACCACTACCGCTGCTCTGCTGCCTAGCACCGACAGAGACAGATACAGAGACAGAGTAGGAGGCAGGGACGAAGACGAGAGCGAGGCTAGGGTGTGGCTGAAAAGGGTGTTGGTCGGGAGAGAAGAACGGGGGGGTGGACACGAGCGGCTAGGGCTTCACGAAGAGAAGGGAATAGGTCGGGGTGTATGGGTTCTCATATATATAGTTGGGTTATATTAGGGTTGAGAGGTAGTGACGGCGGAAACAGAGTAGGGGACTAACGGGTCAGGTTGCATGGGGATGGGGATAGAGCATGCGGGTGTAGGGGTTTAAAGAACTGGGCATTGGTATAAATAGGTGGAGTTTGGTTAACCTAGGTATAGGATATAGTGTAATGTTTTAAATGAATGGGATTTGTGAAATTGGGTATTGGTTTAAATACAAATAGAGCAAGGTTAAATAAATGGGTGTTTGGTTAAGTGGATAGCTAGGGAATTAAAATGGGTATTAGGGATTCAAGCAAAATATAGATAGGGCAAAAATGAACAGAACAATAGAAAAATATACTTTAGGGTATGAACAAATAAAATAGAGAAGATAACAACAGCTCGCTCAAACGGAACGGAACAAGAGACGAACAAGATTCAAGAATTCAAATAAAAGAGACCAAAAGTAATAAAAGAATATATATTAACAATAAAATCCAATGTGCGGTCCCAAAAGAGATACAACGGAATCAAATACAAGGAAAAAGAAAAATACACTAAAAAATACACAAAAATGAAAAACATGGATTACAGAGCCCCCCCCCCCCCCCCACCCCAAACACACACACACACAGACAAATGCTAGCTAAGTTTGTGTATTAATGTTTATTATTGACATTACCCTTATTATTATTATTATTATTATTATTATTATTATTATTATTATTATTATTATTATTATTATTATTATTATTATTATTATTATTATTATTATTATTATTATTATTATTATACTGTATGGTTTATTACAATTCCCCCCCCCCCCCCCTACACACCCCGCCTGAAGACATACTCAGGTATGTATTTTCGTAAAGTGGATACGTGAAAAACATTGTGTAGATTTGATAAGTTGGGCGGCAGTGCCAATTTATTGGCAACAACTCCAATTCGTTTCAAACTTCGAAAGGTCCAATAAAATGATGGCTAAGTTTTCCCTTTCTTCCAAACCTCATTATTCCCTTCTATGGCAAAACATTCAACAAGAAGTGGCCTTCTACAAGAAATTCTAAATCCGGACTTTTTTTTTGTTTGTATAACCTTTTTGTCTACTTTGTGCTCCTTTTATTCTTTCTCTATTTATTTTTACTTTTGCAATAGTTTCTTGAATAAAATCTGAGCCTATAAATTTTCCTTCTGATACTTCATCCCAACATAGTGATGTTCTACATTATATACCATATAATGCTTCATATGGAGCAATCTGAATACTAGCTTGATAACTATTATTACATGAAAATCAATCACTAGTAGATGTTTATACCAGCTTCCTTGGAGGTCAAGGATACATGCTCGTAACATGTCTTCTAGAGTTTGTATTGTACTTTCGGATTAACAATCTGTTTGTGGATGAAAGGCAGTGCTAAATTTTATCTAGTACCCATGGAACTTTGGAGAGATTTCCAAAACTAGGAGGTAAAGCGTGGGTCTCGGTCGGATATAGTAGATATACAAATGCCATGAAGTTTAATTATTTAATTAATAGACAACCTATCTAGTTTGTCTAATGAATAATTATCTCATATCACAAGATAATGGGCTGACTTAGTGAGCGGGTCAACAATAACCCCATAAGTTTGTGATGTTTTGGGTAGTCCTATTAAAAAATCCATAGTGATGTGTTCTCATTTCCATTCCGCAATAGAAAGAGGTTGTAAGGTTCCTCTAGATTTTTTTATGTTCTACTTTCACTTGTTGACATGTTATATATATTTGGTAGTAAAGTCTGCAACATCTCGCTTCATTCCTTCCCACCAAAACCTTCTCTTATGTCTTGATACATTTAGTACTTCCTGGGTGAACTAAGAATGGAGAGTTATGTGCTTTTTCCAAGATTTATTTCTGTATTTCTGGATTTGATGGTACACAACGTCTTCTATTGAACCATAAGATTCTATTTTCATCAATTCCAAAATTTGGAAATTTTCCATTTTTTAAAAAATTTTCTTCATCAATTTGGGATCTTCAAATTGTTATGATTTTATCTTTTCCATTAAAGTTGAACATAGATTAAGTTGGGCTAGATAACTTAATTCTCTTGTTTCTTTTTACTTCTATTTCTAATTTTTCAAGATCTGTAAGAATTTCTTTTTGTTTGGTTATTAAGGTTGCTAAATCCCCATTATTTTTACGACTTAGCTCGTTAGCAACTACATTAATCTTACCAGGATGGTAATGTGTAGTATAGTCATAGTCTTTTATTAGTTCAAGCCATCTTCTTTGCCTAATGTTTAGCTCTTTTTTGGTGAAAATATATTTAAAACTTTTATGGCCGGTGTATATTTCACAAGATTCTCCGTATAAATAATGTCTCCAAAATTCTAAAAAGAATACAATTGTTGCTAGTTCAAGGTTATGTGCTAGATAATTTTGTTCATAATTCTTAAGTTGTCGATAAGCATAAGAAATTACTTTTCTGTGTTGCATCAATACATAACCCAACCCTTTCCAGATGCATCACTATATATAACAATTTTCATGTTCCTGAGGGAAGGGCTAGAATTGAGGCTAAGACTAATCTGTTATTCAGTTCTTGAAAACTTCCATCACATTCTTTGGTCCATTCAAATATTATTTCTTGGCGGGTGAGACAGGTTAAAGGTGCGGCTATCTTGGAAAAACCTTCTACAAATTTTCAATAATAACCTGCTAAACCTAGGAAACATCATATTTCAGATATTGTGATAGGTTGTATCCAATTAGTTATATCCTCGATTTTGCTAAATTTCATCTTTTGATACTCTGTGTCCTAGGAATGAAACAAATTCTAACTAAAACTTTGTCTTTTTCAACTTGGTGTATAATTTATTTTCCTACTGGATTTGTAATACTATCCTCAAGTGTTGCTTGTGTTCTTTTTTATTTTTTGAATAAACTAGTATATCATTAATGAAAACAATCACAAATTTGTCTAGATAATTCTTAAAGACCTTACACATTAAATCCCTGAAGAATGCAGCGGCATTAGTTAATATAAATAGCATTACCAAAAATTCATAATGTCTGTAACGAGTGCAGAACGTGGTCTTTGAAATGTCTACTTTCATTATTTTAAGTAGAAATGTCTTATTTTACGTGTCACAAGGATTCACGTGTAAAACATTTGCGATCAGAACATTTCCAGAACAATTTTATTCATAAAAAAATTACAACTTTCTTCATGTTACATATCTTTCTAAAATATAAGTACATTTTATTTGAAGACATAATATGCTTCTATTCTGATTCTTCGATACTACTGCAAAATGTGGTGCTTGATGTTTTATTCCTATGGTGGACCTGAAACTTAGAAATAAAACGGGTGAGGATAAAAATATAATACCCCGATTTTCATTTATGAAAATTATTATTTTTGCACGTATTGTGCACGTGCATTCATTATGGATAATGTGTGTGTGTGTGTGTGTGTGTGTGTGTGTGTGTGTGTGTGTGTGTGTGTGTATATATATATATAAGTATATGTGTTCTCTAACTGTTTTTATAAAGGCCCATTTTCTTCAAATAAGCATAAGTCCTTTTTAGCCCAAATCTAATTTATTTTTTGTAAACCATTATTTGGCCCATTAAATAAAGCCCATGAGCTATTCCCTTTTATTACAACTTGTAATGTAGACTACTTTTATAAGATTATTTTTATAAAAAAAAAATAATTAAATGTACAACTTTTTATATGGAGAACTAATGAATGCACGTGCATTGCACGTACACGTGCATGAAGCACACTTTTGGGCCAGTTTTGAATGGGAGGGAAAAGGAAAAAGAGAAGTGGAGTTGTAGGTGGTAGTTGTTTGGATCATGGTTGGTTACTACAACTTCCCCTTAAATCCTAGCCTTTTATCTTTAACTCCTAGATTAATCCTAGCCCTTCATTTGCTCCAAATTTTAGTATAAATACCCCCCCTAGTCTAGTTATTCTTGCACTCTTCATTCTCCAAAAACCTATAGTAGGAAATACATTTGTTAGTAGTACATTATTAGAAGGAAGTGAGATAAAAGATTGAGAGTTTGAGGGTGAGTGTGTGCTTGCAATCAAGGAAGGCCGGCATCACCTAGGAGGGCTCGGGATTGCACCTTTGAAGGCTCGGTTTTGCACATCAAGGAGGAGGAGGAACACTCTTTTGGCAAGCTCGCGAATGACTCTTTTGTTTAGGAGGTGTTGAAAAATCTTTTCTCTCCAAATAAGGTGGGTTATTTTCTATATTTCTAATTAGATATCATGCTAAGGTTGATTGAAACGATAATGTATGAAAGAAACTAAGAAGAGTACACTTAATTGGAAAAAGGGCTAATTAGTTGATTGAATTGATGCTAAATAGAATGCATGTTATTCCGTCATGAATCTTAAGTTGTATGTGAATTGTTTGTAGCCATGGAATGCGTGAATTAAAATTGTTGTTAGTATCAAAACTAAGTACAAATGCTAGTAGATGAAATTATTGATTTATATGCTTAGATGGACTTTCGTGATAATGTTTAGAATGAGTAACTTAAAATATGTTTTTGAGTTGATAAAAGGAAGATAAACAGGGAATTAATATAGGAAGTATTAATATTAAGTCGTATGAGAAATGTCAAATGAGATATGGTAGTAGTAGTATACAATTTAAATTAATTGTATGAAAAATATGTGTTTAATTACTGGAAAAATTATTTTTTAATTACTGGAGTATCAAATATTGTTTAAATAGATATTCTGGAGATTTACAGAAATTTTAGTGAAAGCAAAACTAAAATAAGAGCTTTTGAACATCGAAATGTTCTAATTGAACAGAGAATTGATTGAAATAAAATACGAGTTGTAGTCAAGACAACTTGAGCCTATAGCTCAAGTGGTCGGTGGGCTCTGTAGCTCTACAGTGGTGCGGGTGTATGTGGTCGAGGTCGCTGGTTCGATACTTGAGCACACCATTCTTTTATATGCGTTTTGAAATTTAATCAGTTTTCAGTCCGAGAATATTTAACTCCCTGACCTCTATTTATATCGATGAGCACAAGCAGCCGAGTGGCTAGTGCGTGCGGTTGGGTTCCTTTGGGTCGCTGCTGGTTCGAATCCTGGCCAGAATATTATTTTTTTTATAAAAAAGTGATTTTTGGGTTTCTTGATGTGTAAAAATTCCGAAAAAATACTATTATTATTCTAAATTCATGTGTGACTTATGAAAATTAATTGGGAGTTATTGGAATGAAATAAAGTATATTTTGGGAGTAAAAGTGAAATTGGAACTATAGTTTTACACTCGTATATTTCGTAAAAATGCGTTTTGCGAAGAAATTGAGATAAGTATTAGAAAATGAAAAATTGGAAGAAATAAAGTATATGTTGCGAAGCTTTATACGAATTATTCTTGTTAAAGAATAGTGTGACAATAACGAGTTTGTGAATATTCACTTTGACTAGATATTTTGTAATACGATTTTATTGTAGAAATAAATGTTGGTTATGAAATACATGATGTATAATTGAACTCCATGTATGGTTATTGACTCATGAAAAATTTAGAAATCATGTGATTGGAAAAGAGAAATGTTATTGAGTATGACAACTCAAATATGTGAATTTGTGAATTGAAATTGAAAATTAGGGTATAGCCAAAACTCACACCGGCAAGTGAAAAGTGATGAAATATGATTATTGAAATTGAAAAGACCAAGTTTGGGTCATTGTAAAATGAAATAAATAAGACCGGTAGTAGTGAGAGGGCTAACTCTAAGAGATTGATTTTGTTCATGTTTTCATTAAGAATTAGTACATAGTGAAGAGGTGATGAAAGTGAGAGAAAAACACAAGTATGGGGGCCTCGAGTTTACGATGTGGGTGTGATTCATAGTTTGTCTTCACGATGCGTCGTGACATGACGTGGGCACTACTCCGGAATTATCGGGATCTTGGCGACGCTTGTGGGGTGTTTGGTGACTGCGAGAGGATCGTGTGCCATGAAGGAGGCTGAATTGTCCACAGATAGTCTTCACGATGCATCGTGACATGACGTGGGATTTTCCTCCAGTTTTTCTGCACATGAGCTCGTACTCATAGGACATCTAGGATACTTACCGTAGTTACAGTAGTAGATTAAATCATGACGAGGGATTGAACCCTACAAGATGAAGAACGATTAAGAGGCTTGCCCTCGGACCTATGTAGTATGAGATGCATAGAATCCGAACAAGTGCGCATTAGTGTCATGTAATATAAATAACTGTATTAAGGACTAAGTGCACAATCACAACACGACATCAATAGGGTATTCCCTTTAGTTTGATATGTGACAAGTTTGTGTTTGTTAAATATGAAAAATCAGTTATACTGTTTCCGGCATAGAGAGGATGGCCGTGTATAATGTTCGTCGGTTGAATAAACTGACGTACCAACAGTTTTGTATGCAGGGTAAATGACATGATAAAGATTAAAGGAGAAATGATGCTTAGCGATTATTCAAATGTGGATGTACCTTTATATAAATATTGTAAATTTGCTTTCGCTGTAAAAATGTAAAGTGTAAAGATTCTATGTAACTCTGATATAAAGTGAAAAGTTTTAAATTCTTGTAAAATTGTACGAAAAAAATGTAAAGATCCTGTGGAATCTCGAATTCAGTGTATTTTGGAATTCGGGGCGTTACAAAAAATTTTCTTAGTAAGGATTGCACCGCGGGGGTGCTGCAACGAGGCATAGTAATTAAGTTGTAAAAATTAGAACATATAGGTGATAATAACATCCACATGATTTTAAACAAAGTGGTGGTAATAATATTAGAATCATAAAAAGTAAAGTTATTATACACACACACACACACACACACAGATATATATATATATATACACTAGATTTGCCCGTGAGCACATACTTACAGCACGTCTTCGGAACGATACAACATATGAAAGTCTTGTAAACAGTAAAACAACAATTATGTAGCTCAAGTTTGAATAGTAAAATAATAATTAGTTGTAAATAAAAGTCCATATTTCCATTAGTATATGTTGAAAAATAATTATAAATGGGGGTGTAAAATCCTTCTTAGAACTTTGAGTGTGGAAAATGATGAAATTTAACTGTTGATGAGATATTTTCTTTTTTCAATGTAACAAGAGCAATAAAAAAATGCATAAAAAATATAAAAATTTACAAACCTAAAATCTGAAAATATAAATTTCTGAGTAAATACAGAGAGAGAGAGAGAGAGAGAGAGATAAATAAATAAAGAAGTTGTTTTGGGGGATTTGAATTTGAGTTTTGGGGGGAACTTTTGGGCGGAAAAATATGTTTTGTGAGGTTAGATCTGGACCATTGATTTCAACCCTATTGAATGAGAGCCACTTGATAGCCTTTTTTGTGTTTTATTATATATATATATATACTAGATTTGCCCGTGGGCATGTGCCTACGGCACGTCTTCGGAACGATACAACACACGAAATGCTCTGTAAACAGTAAAACAACAATTATGTATTTCAAGTTTGAATAGTATGATAATAGTTAGTGGCAAATAAAAGTCCATGTTTCTATCAGTATATGTCAAAAAATAATTATAAATGAGGGTGTAAAATCCAACTTCTTAGAACTTTAAGTGTGGAAAATGATGAAATTTAACTGTTGAAGAAATATTTGTTATTTTTAATAGAACATGTGCAATAAAAAAAAACATAAAAATTCTGAAAATTTTACAGAGCTGAAATTTTTAAATCTAAATTTCTAAGTAAATAAAGAAAGAATGGGAGAGAGAGGGGATAGAGAAAGAGAGAAATATGAAAAAGTGAAGAGAGAAGAGAGAGATAGTAATAAAGTAAGGAGCTTTTTAGTTTTAGTGGGAAAATTTTAATTTTGGGGTTTGAAATTTTGAGCGGGAAAATATGTTTTGTGAGAATCAATTTAGGCCATTGATTTTAGGGGAGACTGAATGAGAGCCACTTGATAGCTTTCTTTGTAATTTATTATATATATATTTATTATATATATATATATATATATATATATATATATATATATATATATATATATATATATATAACTTTACTCTTTTATCATTGTAATATTATTACCACCCTTTTTTTTTGTGGTAATAATATTATTTCGGTGATTAAATCTTTTATTTTTAAATAAATGTTAGGCTCGTAACCACCCCCCCCCCCCCCCAACCTTTTTTAACCAATCTCGATCTTGGTAATACCGGTATACAATTGCTACTCTTCACCATCCATTTTCTGGAAATAATCTCCACAATCCACACCCCGCGACTGTGGGTTATTCAACTTAATTTATCTACTTAAAAATTTTATAACAAATGCAACTAATTCATATGTATGAAAACAAAATCGATTTTAACAGATAAAGATAAAAGGATACTTGCTGAATAAAATTTGACTGTGAAAGAAGAAAATAAGCACAAGTATGAATCCCTTACCTAAACATTTCTCTTCTATACATAACACTTATCCATGTTCTCTTTATTATTGGGTTGTTTCTTTTTTTTATTTTATTTTTTTCCTTGGTGTCTAACATGGAGACATGCCCTTTTATTTATAGGAAAAACCAAAAGGCTACATAACCAACACATGTAATACTGACTCATTTCTAACCACTCCCTCTTTTCATCCTATCCGGTGTTTAATTTCCAAGGCTTGGATTTTTTTGCAAGATAATTTAATTAACTTGGCTGCTAAGTACAATTAGATCCAAAGCTATTCATTCACGTAGGACAGACCACATTTAAAGCCCACATTTCATCTCAATATTTAACAAATTAAATTTTCAAGAAGCCCATATTCTTTAATTTATGTTAATTAAGTCCATAAAAGCACATATACCACCAATCTTATTTTTCTAATATCTGTGAAAAACAAGCTTAAAAGAATTTTAAGCCTAATTTTCAGTTTAATTATTTCATCTTAAAATAACCAATCTCACAAATTTTATTTTAATTATTATTATTGTTATTATTATTATTACTATTATTATTATTATTATCTTTGTATCACTTTATTTTATTTTTTCTTGTATGCAAGTAACATACGGCCGTATTTTGTAAATCGACGGTTGAAACTCACTTCTATAACTTGCGTTAGCTTGTGTGAGGTGAATCCGACCTACTCACAAAGTTTCAAAAAAAAATTGGATCGTTTGTGCGGTTTTATCAAACAACAATAACTCAAATGACAACTATATTTCATTTGATATTTGTAAAACCGCACAAACGACAATCAAAGATCATGAAACTTTGTGAATAGTTTGGATTCACCACAAACAAGGTAACACAACTTGTAGAAGTGAGTTTTGACTCACGGTTTGCAAGATATGACTATGCATCACTTCATTTTGTTTTGCTTGTAGGAATGTGATATATCGCCGTATCTTGCAAACTGTTAGTCGAAACTCATTTCTACAAATTGTGTTAGCTTGTGTGGGGGGAATCTAACCTACTGGCAAAGTTTTGTGATTTTTTTTTGTCATTTATGCGGTTTTACAATTATGAAACAACAAAAACAACAACTAATTATATAGATTGAGCAATCAACAATAACTACATCTACAAATCTACCATATACAATCATTAAACAATTATGTACAATGCACATCAAACAACTACATCTACATAACTACACTTCACAAAAATAAATTAAAAAATATTTTTAAAAAAAAAACTACATCTACATAACTACATCTACAAAGCTAGGATTTGAGTTTACCTTGCACAATTCGGAGTTGTATGACATTGGTTTTGTCAGCGAAGTGTACTGATTTTAAGGGTAAAATAAGGTTTCTAGTTTGTGATAGGAGTTCAAAGTTTGGATGAGGAGGAGGAGTGGGTTAGGGGGGGGTTGGGGGATTGAAGCTTGAGGAAGAGGGTGAGGAGCTTGAGGAGGCTTGGGGTGTCGGAGGTTGGAGCTGTAGCGGCGTCGGGCGGTCGGGAGATAGAGGAGGAGGAGGAGGAGGCTCGGGAGGGAATCTTGATAAGGAGAGGAGGGCTTGGAGGCAGTCGACGGATGGGTGAAGAGCGGCGCGGGCGGGAGGAGATCGGCGACGGGGGAGAAGATCTACGTTAGGGGTGTGGTTTTGGGTACATGGAGAGTTATAGAGTGAATGAGGTGAAGGGATATTTTGGGGTAAATCTCCAAAATACCCCCCCTCCTGGGGTTTAAGTAAGGAGTAGGGGAGTTTGGGCGGGGTCAATCTTGGTCGTTGGATGATGATCAAGTTGATCCAATGGCCAAAAGTGGTGTTTGCATCAACTGTTTGCAATGGAAGAAGCCTTATATATATATATATATATATATATATATATATATATATATATAGTTTGTGTATTAATGTTTATTATTGTCACTACCCTTATTATTATTATTATTATTATCACATCGCATGGTTTATTACAGCGATAGTACCGGCTCGAGCCAACTTAGAAGGAGTAGAGTCTAAAGCACCAACAAAAAAGCTGGAAGCTCAGCACCACACTCCTTCTACTCCTTCTCACGCACAACAGGAGGAAGCAAATCACATGCTTCCATGAGTTAGGACCCAGCTGCATCCGACTTACCTCGAACCAGTTTAGCACCTCCATGTTGAACTGGTGGATCGGCAAACACAAACTTGACAAGTAAGCGTCGAGGGGGAACATGCAGAACCCTAGGGCAAGGTGGGTGGTAGGACAGATGCCGGGGCCGGAAAGAAATAGCTCAAACTCCTTCAGGATGAAGAACACATTCTGGAGAGCTAAGAGATCGACCCCTATTAAGATGTTTAGTGTGCGGTCAACTTTGACTAAAGACCTTCCGGACGAAGAAGGTTGATTCCCATACTGAATCAAGTCCTAAAGGTCTTGTGGGTACACCCGAGCAAATATCGGATCATGGATGTTAAGACGGGCCAAGTGACAGTCGTCTAAGTATACAATGGGTTTCGCCTTGACCACCGAATTATCCCCAGAAAGAACTAGTTTCCTCTTCCTCTTACACCTCAGAGCCTCAGGGGTATGGTTTGTATCTGTATATCATGTCATTCTCTGGGGGAAGACACCTTAACTATGTCTTCCTCTTTGGAAGACGACCCCTCGACCTCTACCGACGACTTCGTGCTAGACTCCATCTCCTTCACCTCCTTGGAGTGAGTGACTCAGCATCACTCTCTTCCTATCCATACGTGGAGGTTGCATTACTGAACCAAATCCTATACATTATTTGGGAAAAATAAATTACCTGGGAAAAAAGATGGCAAAACTAACGACGAAGGAAGCTAGAAATCTGGTTGGAATCAGAATGTTAGAAAGAGAGAGAGTGATGAGGAAAGCAAAAGAAAAGACCAAAGAGAAAAATAAGAGGGGGTGAGGGGTTATATAGAACAAAGAATGGAAGAATCTGGAGACACATCGATAACTGCAAGCAATGACATGACACTATCTCTGTTATCCATGCGTCATCTATCCAACAGTAGAACCTAAGAGGCGGGAGAAATGCTTTGATAACTACGTCGATGACATGGCTCACCTAAACAATTATATCAATGATGTGGCATGCCTCGATAATCACATCGATGATGTGACACACCTCGATGACTACATTGATGGCTAGGTCTGATTCCTTCAATCTGAAAAGTCATTAGTAGAAAATTTTCCCTAAGTATGAACACTCGCTCAACCGATCCTTCAACACTAAAGCATCTATCTTCAAAGGCTCGGTGCTCGACATGTCATTCCAGCACCTCACCAAAAAATTACCTATTTTCATAGACTCGGTGTTTGATGTGTCAAGCCCTCGCATTCAAGCCCTCACCCAAAAAAGTGTTTGTCTTCATAGACTAGGTGCTCGACATGTCATTCGAGCTCCTTACCAAAAGGCACCTATCTTCATAGGCTCAGTGCTCGATGTGTCATTAAAGCCCCTGACCTGCAAAACACCTATCTTTATAGGCTCGGTGCTCGACGTGTCGTTCGAGCTCCTCACCAAAAAGGTGCATATCTTCATAGTATTGGTCCTAGATGTGTTATTGAAGCCCCTAAATAAAAAAACACCTATCTTTATAAGCTCGAAGTTCGATGTGTCGCTCGAGTACCTAACCAAAAAGCACCTATCTTCATAGACTCGAAGTTTGATGTGTCATTTGATTCCATCACCAAAATTGCCTATATTCATAGGCTCGATACTCGACGTGTCGTTTGAACCCCTCACAAAAAAGATGCCTATGTTCTTATGATAGGTGCTCAACGTGTCGTTTGAGACCCTCACCAACAAAGAGCGTATCTTTATAGGCTCGGAGCTCGACGTGTTGTTCGAGCCCATCTCCAACAAAATGCCTATCTTTATAGGATTGGAGCTCGACTTGTCATTCGAGCCTTTGACCAAAAAGCACCTATCTTCATAGGCTCAGAGCTGGATGCATCGTTCGAGCCCCATACCAAAAAGTGTGTATCTTCATAGGCTCGGTGCTCGACAAGTCGTTCGGGACATCTCGAAAAAAGCACCTATATTCATAAGTTCGGAGCTTGACGTATTGTTTGAGCCCCTCGCAAGAAAAGCACTAAAATCTGAAACTCGACGCTCAGCTTATTCGGACCCTCTCATCCTTGCCAGGCCGAATTCTAGGGGTCGGTGCTCGACGTGTCGTTCGAGCATCCTAGTGCAAATGCGTAATATGGGCCTTCAGATCTCCCTAAAATTTGCTCCATCAATTGATTTTTGATTGAAATTTCAAAAAATAATTATAAATTCAGAATAATTAATTAAAGCTTAATTAATTAAAAATTGGGAAATTTTAATTAAAAATTTGAAAAATCTGGAAAAACTTGTTGGGAGTTCTACAAAATTGCAACTACATAGAGAAGCTCCAAACACGACTCCAGGCATGCCTGAAGATCCTATATGCTCTATTAATTATCCAATATAGAGCAGATTACTCCTCGAATTCTACGATACCCAGTCTTCAGGAGTGAGGTGCTTATGACGAGGGTAAAATTGGAGCCACTAAATCTCAGCACTTATCTCTTGGTCGGAACGGTAATTTTACAACAACTACAGGCATGCAAGAAGAACATATGCCATCTTTAGAACCATCAACTCAACTAGATCCACAACTAGGACTTACTTATGACTAAGCAAAAAGGATTTTCAAATAATTACAGCTATCAGACAAATCCCTCCAAATCAGGAATTAATAAGTAATTTTGCCCTTAACTGAGAGAATCTTCAAAGATACATTTTCAGGTCTATCTTCTATAACTGATTCCTAGCCTATAAGTACTTTCCCTTTCATTCAATAAAGGGTTATCAATCTTTTGGCACAAAAACTCTAGTCTTTTTCTGAGTTACTGACTTGAGCGTTGGAGGGTCTTTCACCGAGGCCAACCTCGGTGTTTAGACTTTGTTCAGGTTCGCTTGCGATCTTTCAATCATCCGATCTAGATCCAAGCGCTCCCAAAGGTTCTGACTCATAGCAAGGAGACTTCAGCCATCATGAATTTAGGTATAATCGATGGTCAAAATTGTAAGTTTCCTCCTAAAAAGGAACTCATTATATGATTTCCCCCACACCAGAAAGGGCAGCAACAACAGTAAACAATATTCAATTAATCCATCAAGTGTACAAAAAATTCTTGGAAACCAAGCAAAATAAGTATAAATGCTTCAGCACAGATAAATAATGATCAATTCTCAATATGTATGATCTCTTTCACTCTGACTTGTTAACAATTTATGTAGGCTTAGAAATTCATCTACTAATGTATTGACTTGCAATTTAACATTTCTCGTACCAAACTCCTTTTAATTGATTTAGTCAAAAACAAAAAGCCCCAACCTTACGATTGCAGCATATAAATCCACCCATACAATAAAACATAAAAGAAGTTATCAAGTGGCTCTCCATCAACCCCCCCCCCCCCCCCCCCAAAAGTGTATATATATATATATATATATCAAACCCCAAATTTTAAATACCCCTCTCCCCCCCCCCCCCCTCTCTTTCTCTCTGTCTCTCTTTCTCTCCTTGTGCAAATTGCACAGACATGTGCATTCCAACGATATATGTATACATTGACATTGAGTGTGGTGCATTGGCCCAACATAATTCGTTTTGAATCTTTTGATGGCTCAGACTGATCAGAGCCAGAGCTTAGAGCCAGAGCCAGGTGAAGAAGAAGGGTTGCTGGTGTGGGCCCACTGTCCTTTGTATAGGTGCTGTTTTGGCCCACACATGGTACTATGGTACACAACACTAGGCACATGACAATAGATTTGGTGCAATGTTTTGTGTAGTCTTTGTTAGCCTTTTGTTCAATGCATTATGCAAACATGGCATTTTCAATGACTGTTTAAGGCCACTAGCTCAATTATGTTATTATAATGCCAATGCTAAGATTTATGAAATGATATTTTGAATAGGAAGCTACGTTCTTAGTCTGGTCTCAAATATAAAAATTTGCATTACTAATCCCTAATTCTTACTATCTGAGTTAATTTGTATCATCTCATACACCTTGGCACTAAGCATTAGTATAAATGGCTGTTGATTAGAGTTAAAGAGATGTTTCACAAAAAAATAAATACACCATTATTTTACATGTGGGATTCTCAAGAAAATTTCAAGTCAAATTTACTAGCTTGCTCTCCTATTTGTGTGTGACTGAAGACAAATTAATAAGCTTGCTCATCTGTTTTACAAGTCATTTTCTAAGTAAAAAAACAGTAACTATTTGTTGTTGATAATATGTCTCAGATATTATTTCTTGTGTGATGTGATGCTCGAGGCTAAGAAAGAGTTGCACAAAGTTTGATATGATTTATGGAGTTGATCGAAGAGGTCTATCGATTTAGGTCATAAGTTGATAAAACTTGAGGGACTTCTTTAATCTTTTATATTATCTCCTCTCTATCTTCAATTTTTTTATTCATTGCTCTTGGTATTAGATGACAAATTAAGCTGATAGTATTGAGTCATGAGGTACGAATTTCACAGAATTGTCTTTGGTTTGATAGTAATTTGGTTAATTTGCTTCAGTAATGAATTTTAGTTTTGTGAACTGTGAAATGATTTAGGATTTAGGTATTATTAATTGAATGCTGTTTTAACTAGAAACTACTTTATTGTGAGATTATGGATATATAACTTGTGAGAATTGATATAGGGTATAGTTCATTTACCGAGTCGTAATTTCGCATAGTAGAGTTGAGATTGTTTGTTCATTTGTTGAGAATTATGCGTTTCCTATTTCATTTTGTTGTTAGAATTCTTAACCCCAATTTGGAACAAATTTAAGATAATCAAAATTATCTTTACTTTGGAGGTAAAAGGCATGCAAAGTTTGATCAGCCTTCACCTCCAATTTTAAGTTAGCCTTAATATACAGTTTTCCAAAGAAGAACATATTGTTCTTTACTTCCTATACTTCTAATTTTATAATTTTACTTCAAGTATTCACTTGACACATTAGTAATGCAATATTGAACCTTCTCTTTTTCTTTTCTTTTCTTTTCTTTTCTTTTGTGCTATACTTCAATTTTCATTTATATTGAAACATTTATATAATAAACCAATACATCAGTGTCGCTCCATAATCCTACTTCAGAGTACATCAATACATCAACATCTACTAGCAATAAAATATCTATATAAATCATCCCTTACTGTTTACATAATTTTTTATATGTTGCATCACAAAGACGTGTTGTAGGCACGTGCCCACGGGCATACCTAGTTAATCCATAAACACCATGATGAGATTTACAGCGTTTACGTCAGACCCTTGAACTAATATGCATTTCTGTTAATTAGTCAATTAATAGTTTTTTTACCGGTAAACAGCGAGCTATTTAGTGGAATGACCCACTTTTTGATTTTATTTGGTCAAATGACTTAGTTTGAAAACTATTTAGCTAAATGACCTAGTTACTATTTAGATTTCTATAGTATTCTTCCTATAATAATTTCTATAGGATGTGTGACCTTTCTTTAAATTCTAAAAGTTTTTGGGTTTTAAGATAACTTCTACGTTTATTATTAAATTTTTTTTATCTATTCTATAGCTTATAAATTAGTGATTAATTTAAAGAAAATTGTTGAAATTGAGTAAAAATTACTTGCTTTGTACAGGCTTTGATACCACAACGTGTGCGAAGCGTGTAATCACTTGAAGACCTAAAAATCAAAAGGAAAAGAGTATCAAAAACTTTAAAATTCTAAGATAATAGTTTGGTGTAAAATAATATTCGTCGAAATAATGGATATTGCCTATTCTAAAAAAGTAATAAGGAATGTCAGGAATATCGTCTTCAAGTTCTCTCATATATTCTGATTCTGTCTCATTTCCTTCACTATTACTATCATATGGGGGTTCTTCGAGTTCTTCCATATGTCTATTTTCTCCACCATTTTGTTCATTTTCTTCTAAAAATTGTCTGTATGCAATTGTAGGACTCCAAACATAACTACTAAATATACCATTTTCATAAAATAACAAAGATCTTTCATGATAAGTTAGGTCGTCAACTATTTCAACATTTATATTACTAGTTTCTCTAGAATTTATTTGGTTTATTGTTATGATTATTACTTGTTGTACACTAAAAAAGAATAATTTGAATTCATAGCAATCATTCATGCTTATTTGTCTATGAGGATAATAAACATCAAAAACTAGCATTCTATCACTTCCTTAGTAATTAACCATTAATTCAAAAATCGGTGACGCAATACACAAATTATTATTATCCATTAGTTCTTTTGAATTTGAATAATAACCAAATATAAAATTAAGATTAGATAGAGGTTTCTAAGGATGCCTAAAAAATCAAAGCAAAACGGCCCATCATGCTTCCGACCTAGTTAAACCTCTTTGAGTTGCTCTGTACCAGTTACTACCAGTGGATAAAATACCTCTGGTATGCACCCCGATTTCTGTGCTCCTTTTACATTCTTCCCACCTCAGGATTACTATGCCCTCAAGAGAGCTTCATTCGAGAGATATGTCTAGAACAACCAGTTGCACTTCGGTACAGACAACCACAACCTAGCTCGTTTCCTTCCGCTAGGTGTACAGTCTAACTATAGAAGGTTGCAAATGGGTCTTTTTACAAAATCATTCAAGCAGAGCCTTACAAAACTCTCCCTAAGGGAAAAAGATTTAGTTATCCATACCTTATTTTCTACAAGATCTGGTAGATGCATGAACTCATAAAAGATAATTTTTATTTCCTTCAAGCTTGTTACAAATAGAGACACTTCAAGATTTTGTGGAATTTTTCTCTCCCAGATTCCCTGCCTCTCCCCCTTACCCTGCCTCCCCTTTTATAGAAGAAGGGATGGGTTTACACTAGATACAATTATTATTCTCCTTTACATCATTGCTTACATCACAGATACAATTATTGCTTTCCATACATCATTGCTTACATCATAGATAAATAATTGAGCTAAGTTGGAGACATCTTCACGTGCTTTACATCGGAAACAGCTCTTTGTCAGCCTTCTTTTGTTCTTTTCTGCAATAGTCAGATGAATGTTGTGGCTCCATCCTCATCAATCTACAGTAGTGGACAGTTGTCTCTTCTGTCATTGTCATGTCATCTTTATTCAGGATTCGACACCAGCTGTCAAAGACTTCTTTCTTTAACTGTGGTTGTTTAATTTTTGCTTTGCTGTAGATCATTAATTTTTTTGGGTCAGGGCTATCATAAATTCATATGTTACCGTCTCTATTTTGTATGTCCTTCAATTCACAATACATTGTTCTAAATCCCGTAGCTCTTCTTTCTGAGTTTAGTTTTTCAAATTCTTCGTTCTTATATGGTATAATACTGGTTGCTCCAAACAGGATTTGTGTAGTCATCCCTATCTTTATAATATGTTTAGCTGGTAGTTCATCATTATCTTCAAGGAATTCTGGAATAGCTGAAAATACATTGACATATATTTTGGATGCCTTTGTGAGACCAAAATAACTTTTAGCCACTTTATATACTTCTTTTGGTAACTGGCTAAGTTCTTCACATTCTCGAGTTGGATAGATGCAGTGGATAAGTCCTCTTTCAAACAATACCCTCACTTTTTTGGATTTTCTTCTGGTAGTTTGATCGCTTTGTTCATATGTTGTTGAAAAATAGTTTTGATAAATTGGTTGACCTGAGTGGTCTGGCATAATTTCTTAATATATTGTAAAAATAAATTTTTCTTGGAGTATTTTAGAGGATCCGAGAGTAAACTCTCTTTGTAGATAGTAGGCTGTATGGATGTGGAGTTTTCCTCTTGTGTGGCTATTTTTGTGTTCCCACTTGTATTTTGTATGTTAATAGGTTCACTCCCTTTGCTCATTTTTTCAATACGATCTGTATTTATATGTTGGTAAAATATACTTTGAAGACCACATATTTGCAGCTGTAGTTGGTTAAATGCTCCTTTTAATTGCTCCACTGTCTCCTTTAGGTAGATTATATCATGTTCTATATGCTGCACTCTATTTTCCATCCTATAAAAACGAAATTTTTAGCTTCTTGACAAGAAATCTGCTAGGATGTTATCTTTTCTTTTTATATTTTCTATTGAGAATTCATAATGTGCTAACTCCATTTGCCATCTTATCAACCTTTTATTTGCTATAGTTGGGTCTATTATCTTGTTAATCCAACTCTATGCTTGTGTATTGCCTGTTCTTACTGTGAATTTTGTATGTATTATGAATAACTCAAATCTTTTTATAGCTTTTAAGATTGCTAGTAGTTCTTTTTCATTTATGTGGTAATTTTGTTGGGTCTGTGTGAACGATCCACTAGTATATCTGGCTAGTCTTTCTTCTTCTTCTTCTTCTATTTCAATGAATTTTAATACTACTCCCCAATTATTTTCACACGCATCCATTTCTATTATCCATGAACATTTTTTAACAGGTAGTCTTAGCTTATGTAATTCTGAAGTTTGTTGTTTTAATATTTTAAGTCTTTCTTCATCCTCTTGGGTCAATTCCCATTTCTTAAACTTTTTCAGTTTTTGTTGTAACCAATTTGTTTTTACTGATAAATTTGGTATGTAACTTCTTGTTTGATTTAGTAACCCTATTATAGATTGTACTTCCTTTTTTTCTTTTACCACATTAGGAAATGTTTTTATTTTTTCTGCTATATGTGATTGTAATTCTATTCATTCATGTGATAATTTTTTCCTAAGAATTCTATCTCAGTTTTGAATAATTCTATTTTCTTTTTTGATAGTATAATACCTACATTGTTTACTATTTCTATGAATTTTAGTATATGTTCTTTATGTTGTTCCTCATTTTCGGATCTGATTAGAATATTATCTACATAGACTACTATGAAATCGTTGTATTTTTCATAAACTTTATCCATATATTCTTGAAATATTCCTGGGCTATTTTTATAACCGAATGGTAACACATTCCATTCGTAAAATTCTTGAGGTGTGCTAAATGTTGTTAAAGGTTTTGAATCTTTGGTTAGTTTTACGTGATAAAATCCTGATATACAATCAAATTTCAAATATATTTTTCTTGTTCTTACTGTGTTAAGTAGTATTTGCATGTCCGGTAGTGGGTATCCAAACCTCTTAGTATTTTTATTCAGTTCCTTATAATTTACTACCATTCGAGATTTACCTCTTTTTTTCTTCTGAATGCTTTCTTACTATAAATGTTGGTGATGAATATAGACTTTGTGATTTTCTTATGTAATTATTTTTCATTAATTCTTTTATGTGTATTTTGAACTCTTCTAGGTCTGTTGGAGTATGTCTTATAGGTTTAATTTTTATTAATTTGTTCTTATCTATTAACTCTATATGTGCCGTAGGTTTACTTAAGTTCCATTTTGCCAAAGGGTCTTCTCCGCACAGATCTTCTAATTGTTTTTGTAAAATTTCTTTTGTCGTTGTTTCTAGAACTTGTTGTATTCTAGTTTTGTTTGGTAAATATTGTTATTTACCACACTAGGTTGAAGAAACTCTGATATTGGTATTTGCATCTTCTTTTCTTTAATAAAGTCGAATTCCATATAATTTGGTATAGTCATTTCAGGGTTTACTCTAGCGGGTTTGTATCTTATGATTTCGCTAAATAGAGACTCTATTTTAAAATTATCTGTATTTCTATTTTTTACTTCGTGCTTGCTAGTGAAAGCATAAATATTTCTTATTTGTATACTCATAACTTTGTTTTTTTTTATCATTTCTATTCCTGATAACCTATGATACATGACTAGACTTTTATCTTTATTTTCTTCTGTCATGCTTATAGAGAAATTAGGTTTTATTGTAAACTTTATCTCTTGGTACATTAGGTTTCCTTGTACTATTCCTATTAAGGCATCTTGTGTACTTGATATTATCCTATCATCCATTAGGTATATTTCGAGGGGTGTATTTATCCCTTTCTTAAAATAGGATTTTATTATTATTTGTACAGCTCCTAAATGGATGTGTTAATGTTTTTCTGGTTTTTTAATTTATTTTTTCCATCTCGTCTTATTATTCTTTCGGTTATTAATGGGATTATGGTTTTTCCTTGTGCAAGTTCAATGTCTATAGGTTGTTCATTATTTCTAACTATTATGATGATACTTTTCTTTCTTTCGAATATTGGTAGTTTAAAAATTTCTTTTGGATTTATATCTAATTTGGTCGCTCTTATTTTATCGTATTTTTGTATGTCAAAGCACATTCTTTCTCTTACTTCTTCATTGTTTTTTTCTCTTTCTGAAGGTTCTCCTATTTCTGTTATTTCTGTCATCATGTTTATTTCACATTCTTCTGTTTCACCTTCACTACTTCCACTATCTTCTTTCAATACCATTATTTCTTCATCTTCACTTATTTCTGATCATTATTCATCATATTCTATGAGTTCATAATTTATGTTATTCATTTATTCAATTACATCTACGTATTTTACATTTTTTTTTCATTCTTTTAGGATAATTTGGTGATATATGTCCTACCTCTCCACATATGTAACAATTACATTTCTTAGGGTTTTTCGTATACTGCCTATTTTTATTCTTATTCATTTTTCTAAAGTATTTTTTCTAGGGTTTTTTGTATCTCTTAAAAGTTTTTCTATGTTTTGGTTTATATTTTTGAAATTTGTGATTATTCTTCTTTGTATATTTATAGCTATTATTGCATTCCCAATGATTCGGCTTTGCATCTTCACAACAAATTCTTTGTTTATATGTTTTATAATATTTCATTGTTGCTCTAGCATCTTGGCATACTTTGTCCCTATAATCTTTTACAAATTACGTTCTATACCCTAAAGTGTCTACTTCTGGTTTTACTTTCTCACTTATGTATGCACTATATATGTTTATACTCCATGGATCAAGTAGTTTTAAAAATAATGAGTCTAAAATTGGACTCCGTTCTTCTTTTGTATAATAACTATCTTGATATATTCTCGGAATTCACAAGCATAGTTTTCAAAATAGCACATCGCATATTTCTAAGTTACTTAGTCTCCATCTTTCTTGATTCTTTTTATATATAGTGTGTTTTTCTTCTTTATCGTATACACTGAATTCTGTTCTTATTGTTTTTTCGTAATTTGTAATTATTTCTTTTAGACCTAAGGTTCGTTATGCTGAGCTTTCTTCAGTTCCTCTATCATCAATTGGTCTTCATTTTCTTATAGTATTTCTCTCTTCTCCCTTTAGCCCATTCCACCATTTTGCTACACTCCCATAAAAGTGGCTTCTATAAATTCCTCAAATGCGTTTTCGGTAAGGTTTTGCCAAAATCCTACTATTAGTGAAGCTTTTACCCATTCTTCAATTGTCCTATCTATGTCTTTTATGCAATCTAAGTCTAACCATTCTCCATTTCCTGCTATTCCTTTTTCGTAGTGTTCTGTAGGTTCATATTTTGGAATTTCTTTTTCTTTGTCTCTTCCTAGCTGCATTCTTCTTTTTGTGTTTTGCCATTTCCATGGTAATGTGTAAGGTTTTTTGTTAGGTGGTGGTCTTAAGATTTCGTACATGTTACTTGGAATTTCTGAAGGTTTTGTAATAATCTTATCTTGGTCCATTTTTATTTCTTCATTTGTTATATCTAGAATTTTCAAGGCTTCTTCTATTTCTTCTGAATTAGGATTTGCCTTTAAACCTTCTATTTCCAAGATATTTATATTAAGTTTTGTTATGGCTTCTAACTCTTTCATACATTCTTCCGTTATGCCTGATTTTTCTTCTGGGTAGTTAGTTATATATCTACCTAATTCTTTTATATTTTTATTTATGATTTTTAAATCTTTTCTTATATCTCTTATAATTTCAGGACCATTGTAATTTTCTTCCAACTCTTGTATGTTTATCATATAAATTTCTGGGTTTATGTTAGGATTTAATGCAACTGCTTCGTTGGTCATACTTAGCCTGTTATTTTATATGTTAGTAGGTGTTGGTAATGCCAACTTGCTTCTTCGTTTCTGTAATGTAATACTTTGTATGCTATCTCTTTTTGTATCTCTTTAGATAGTTGATTAGTTACTTTTCTTGTTAGTAACAAGTATTCTAATATTTTTTTACTAGCAATATGCTTCCTTTCTATTAATCTTTTATCAACGTATCTAATCTTGAATTTTGAAAGATTTTTTAATTTTATTTTCTTTATTTTCTGTGAATTATCCAGCTTTTATAAGGATAAGGTATATTATAGTTTATAATCTCTAAAATAGGGTTATATATAAAATTTTGTTTTTAGATTATTATATTAATAGAATTAGTTAGATGTAATATTTTATAAAGTGGATCGTTTGGCTAAATCTTTTTGAAAGTGGGCCGTTTAGCTAAATAGTAAGTGAAAATGGGTCAGATAGTAGAGTTAGCCCGTAAACATCTTCATAATTAATTGTATATTATATCAACTGATGCGGTTTGTTTTTGGGAGTCGTGTGGATGCACCAGGTGTGAGTTCTTACTCGATTTTTATTGAAGGAGGAAGCTCCTATGCAGACGGCCTTCGGCTGGCCGAACGGTACGGAAGTGGGCTGGAGTAGGGTGGAGGCTGGATGCTCGGCTCGGATCAGGGGGCTCGGATCCGAGGTTTCGGGTACCTGCAGACGGTCTAGGAACACCGGGGCTGGTCCCGGTGGCAGACCCTCCGATGATCTAGTCAGGCTACTGAGAGAAAGTAACAGTAACTAGGGTTTGAGTGGGCAGAGATTGATTACCTGAATCCAGGGGTAGAGGTCTGGTATTTATAGGAGAAGCCAACCGGGTCTGGACCCAGTTGCCCGTGGGGCTGAAGCGGTGGAAACCCGGGTAGTATAGGGCTGACGTGGCAGATGCCCGGGCGGTTTCCGAGCTGATGTGGCAGCAGCCCGGGCAGTTTTCCGATGCTGACGTGGCGGATCCGAAGGATCAGGAGGTGCGTGCATCCTCAGGGGATCCCGTGGCCCAGGGTGGGCCACGTCATTTCTAACCCATATCACAAGCCCCACACTCCTGTAGGGCTGGGTGAACCCGTCGTGTAGGAGTGATTCTTCGCCTCTGTAGGAAGAGCAGGGTGGAAGGTGCGGTGAGAAAGTAGGATTTGCTACTTCCAGAAGAGGCCAGGGGGTAGGAGGAAGGGATCCCTTATTGAAGTTTGCATGGGATGCTAAGCGTAGAAGAGTCAGAGTGACGCTCGCCGAGCCTCGGGGTCGGTAGACGAGCCTCGAAGGTCGGCGGACGACCCTCTCGCTAGTTGGAAGAGCGAGGGGACGTCGAGGTCTGTCCGATTGAAGCTCTGTTTGCCGAAGGTCTCGGGTCGGTAGGCGAGTTCCGAAGGTCGGCAGATGATCATCTCTCTAGTTGGAAGAGCGAGGGGACGTCGAGGTCGATCTCGTCGGAGCTGGACTTGCCGAGCATCTGGGGTTGATAGAGGAGCTCCGAGGGTCGGTGGATGGCCCTCTTGCTAGTTGGAAGAGCGAGGGGCCGTCGAGGTCGATTTTTGCTGGAGCTCGGTTCGCCGAGCGCTAGGGGGCGGCAGCCGAGCCCGTGTCTGGGACAAAAGGAGGGATTTGGGGCTCGAGATTTCATCCGAGCTCCGAGCATTCTGTGACAAGAGGAGGGCTTACGGGGCTCGCGATGCGATCCAAGCGTCGACCCTCCCGCTGATTAGGAGGGGGATTTGCGGTTCGGAATGCTGTCCGAGCTCCGAGCTTACCGACGAGCAGAGAAGGAGAAGTGGCTCGGGATGCCATCCGAACTCCGAGCTCCCTTGACGATCAGAGAAGGAGGTGCGGTTGGGGATTTCATCCGAGTGTCGACCCTTTTGTGAAATAGAAGGGGAATTTATGGCTCGAGATTTTATCCGAGCTCCGAGCCCCCGTGTCAATAGAGAGAACGTGGTGTGGCTCGGGATTCTATCCGAGCGTCGACCCTTCTACAAGATAGATAAGGAATTATTGGCTCGGGATTTCATCCGAGCTCCGAGCCCCCTGGTCAACAAAGAGAAAGTGGGTTGGCTCGGGATTCTATCCGAGCGTCGACCCTTCTGTGAATAGAAGAGAAATTTATGGCTCGGGATTTCATCCGGGCTCCGAGCCCCCTGGTCAACAGAGAGAAAGTGGGTACGGCTCGGGATGCGATCCGAGTGTCGGCCCTTCTGTAAAATAGTAGAGGAATTACTGGCTCGCGATTCCATCCGGGCTCCGAGCTCCCTTGAACCAACCGGGGAAGAGGTGCGGCTCGGGATGCTATCCGAGCGTCGACCCTTCTGTGAAATAGAAGAGGAATTATTGGCTCGCGATTTTATCCGAGCTCCGAGCTCCCTTGAACAACAGAGAAAGAGGTGCAGCTCGGGATGCTATCCGAGCGTTGACCCTTCTGTGAAATAGAAGAGGAATTATTGGCTCGTGAATCCATCCGAGCTCCGAGCTCTCTTGAACAACAGAGAAAGAGGTGTGGCTCGGGATGCTATCCGAGCATCGACCCTTCTGTGAAATAGAAGAGGAATTATTGGCTCGCGAATCCATCCGAGCTCCCAGCTCCCTTGAACAACAGAGAAAGATGTGCAGCTCGGGATGCTATCCGAGCGTCGACCCTTCTGTGAAATAGAAGAGGAATTACTGGCTCGCGATTCCATCTGGGCTCCGAGCTCCCTTGAACCAATAGGGGAAGAGGTGCCGCTCGGGATACTATTCGAGCGTCGACCCTTCTGTGAAATAGAAGAGGAATTATTGGATCGCGATTTTATTCGAGCTCCGAGCTCCCTGACTTGTCGAAAATTCTGTATGAGGAAAAAAGGACTGGGGGTAGTGGGTGTAATTTCACGCCCATTGCTGATGTCATGAGCGCAAAGATCAAAGTGTCTCCAGATCTTAGCGGCCGTTAGATCTTGATGATTAAGATCCAATGGCCAGATCTTAATTGCGGAAATCGAGGAGTTGCCTTCTCCTTATAAATCCCCCTTCCCCCTCCCCATTTTTTCTTCTTCACTTCTTTACTTTCACTTTTCACTTTTCACTAGGACAGGGTTTTAATTGCCTTCCGCGACTTTTTCCGGTGATCGCACGGTTCACGCTTCAAGTTAGTATTTCTATTTCAGTAATGACGAGCAATCAGTCCGGATCCGAGGCTAGCTTGTCGGGCCACTCCGCGAAGGAATCCGAGTCAGAGACGTCCTTATCTTTTAGCAAATATAAGGTTAAGGAGGAGGTCCTGACAGACGGTGGGTCGGATGGTAGTGACGACGTAGTCTTTGTAGTGTCGCCGCTGAGGTCCAGGAGGCCGGGAAAGGAGCCTATGGACGAGGGCGAAGAGGAGGGGGAGGAAGAGGAAGAAGGGGAAGGCGAGGACGAGGTGGATCAGGAGGACCAGGAGGGGGGTGACGAGGATCAGGAAGATCTGGATACCGAGGGTGAGGAGGAAGACGAGGAGGAGGATTAGGATCCCGAGGGCCAGGACGTTGTTGATGAGGAGGATGATAGCGACGAACAGGAAGCCGCTCGAGATGGTGCTGGCCCGGGCACAGTGGGAAGGTCGGTACGGGTCAGTGATGACCTTCCGCCCCTTCCACCTTTGTCGACGCCGTCTCCCGAGAGGAGGCTCGTCCCCATCCGAAGAAGAAGGTGTTAAGTATTCCGGACAGCCCCCCTCCACAGGATAAGTACACGCCCAGACCGGGGCTCGAATTTCCCCCCGTCTCCTTCAAAAATTCGGGGTCGATATGGATGTACCCTGATGATATCAAGGACATCGAACCTATCCCTTCTGTGCTGGGCGAAGAAGGTCGGGTGAAGATTCGAATGGATATCATCCCGTGTATTTTAAAGGCGAACTATCTCCACATTCTGAAGGCCGCCTACTTCATTCCGCGGGAGTTCGAATTCTTCATTCCGAGCCCCGGCATTCGGCCCACAACTATTCTTGCATCGGGCTATTGCATGTTTCCCGAGGACGCCTTCCTCTCGGGCCTGCGGCTGCCCCTGCATACCTTTGTTAAGAGGGTTCTGAATTGGGTGAAGCCATGCCCCATGCAGTATGGGCCGAACTCTTGGAAGCACTTAGTTTGCTTCATTCTAAGGTGCCAAAAGAAGGGGGTGAAGCCGAGGTTGACATACTTCCGAGCCATCCTAGGGATCAGCTCGCTCGGAGATCAGGAGGGGATTTTTTATTTCTCGCCGAGGTCGCATAAGAAAATTATGCACGGCCATCCAGATTCCATCAAGGGGTGGAAAGAGAAGTATTTCGTGGTTCGGAATGAGAGGTCTTGGGGGATACCAACCAGGTGGAATTTCTTCAAACCGAACCACAAGCCCCCGAAGCGAAGCGACTTGACAGCCAAGGAGTGGAAGAAGGTGGAGAAAATAGTTGGGGGGCACAGTATCGCATGGTCTCGAGTGACCGAGCTACACCTTGCCCGGGCCGGACTGAGCCCTGCCGACCCTAGTATGTTTCTTTCCAAATTTTTGCATCTTTCTGCCTTCATGTTAACGTTAGCCCTTCTTCTTTCATTTTCACAGGGATGACTTCTCAACAGGTGGACGATGGGCAAGCATTGTTGGCCATCGCCGAGAAGGCGAGGGCGGAGAAAAGGAGGAAGGTCGAGTAGGAGAGGCTGGCGGCCGAGAAGGCAAAGATGGCAGCCACGGCCGGGGGCTCCGCCAAGGGGCTGGCCTCGGTAGCCGAGGCGCCTTCTCTGGCAAAGAAGGCCAAGAGGCATCACCCCCACATGTCGTGGGCAGCTCGGGACGCTGGGGGTAGCTCGGGCAAGACTGTTGAAGCCCCAGAAAAAGGCTTCCACCACCACGGTCTACCGCCGAAGAGATGGTGAGTCAGCAGGGGCTGCGGCCCTTTGCTCCCGACTGGTCGATCGTGCAGGGGGATAGTCTGCTCGATGGACCCATGGCAATTGAATTCGTCACGAAGGCCGCCACCGAACGTGATCTGATGGTGCTGGCGCCGCAGAATGCGGACCAGGCTTTCATGCAGTGGTCCCAGGCGCACATCTCGGTAAGTGAATTCAGCGTTACTTTTCTTTTCTGGTTTTGAACTTGTAGAATTTTTCTAATCTTTTTCCACTCGGATAGGCGATGCTCCATGGCCAGCACTTCCAAAAGTGCCTGGAGAAGGAGATCTACATCGAGAGGAGGAACGCGGAGAAGTACCTCCACGAGCTGAACAAGGCCACCGACGAGGTGAAAGAGGCTCGGACTATGGTGACCATCCACGAGGCCCAGATAGCCTCGCTCTCCGACATCCACAAGGCTGATACGGATCGCCTCAAGGAGAGGATCAAAGAGGCGGAGGAGAGGGGTCGGAAGGCCCTGAAGAGGATGGAGGCAGCCTCGGCGGAAGCCCTGATCATGGCGCAGGACGAGGCGTATGATCAGGCCAAGGCGCACTTCAAGCAGATCTACCCCGAGAAGAGCGTGGACCACCTCTACTATGGTTAGCAGGCGAACCTTCCGCCGACCCCGGGCGGCGAAGAGACGGGGGGCGTCCAGGCCGAAGATGTGGTGCCACCCCCCCTCAAGAATAGATTGGTTGTTTTTCCTTTTTTTTATTTTTGATGTAAATGCCTCGAGCGGACTGGACACCACAGCTTTTGTATCAATTTTTTGAAAGAAATAAAATATACTTTTTTGGGCCGAGGCTTCAAGACTTGTGTTTTTTCTCGCTCTCCTTGTGATGGTTTGTTTCCTCTTGTCTTTTGGTAGATGCACGAGACCTTGGCAGCCACCCTGTTTCTGCCGACGTGTCCTTGGTCCGGGCAGGGGAGGAGGCTAGGGAAGCGGCTCTGGGTCGCCAGCGAAAACAGGCTCGGGACCGAGCGGCCGCAGTAAACTATTTCATGAACAAGTCTAGGGAGCTCGGTCTGGAGGTGGCTCGTCTCAAGAAAGCCATAGTCGACCGAGACTGGTGGGTAGTCGAGACGGACTGGTCCATCTTGGACTCCTCGAGCAGGCGGTTGGCTTCGGAGTCTTTTCTTCGCGAGGCCGTTGTAGAGAAAGAGCTGGAGATCCGCAGGCTGAAGCTGGTGTTAGGCGCGGGTCTGATTGAAGAGGCCAGCAACTCGACCCCGGGGCGGTCTCCGACATTTCTATTGGATGAGGCCCAGCCTGATCATGTAGGAAGCTCGGTGGTGGGAGTATCTTCCCAGGTCGGTCCAGCCGAGCATGAGAAGAGCCCCGAAGGAGGTGCCGAGTTTGAATTTCAAGCAGAGTGCGAGTGAGTTGTGAGTTGTTCTTTGTATTTGTACCGACGTTCATTGAGTTGTAAGCAATGAGTAATAATAATAGCATTCGTTTTCTTGAACCTTGATTGTCTCGGTTGCCGAAGGTGGCTGCTGTGTCTGCTGCGAAGGGGTCGCCGTCGAGGCGACTGGGCGCAACGGGCAAGCATGCAGTGGCGTATTGCCCTTCGATAAGTCATAAATGGCGATGTTTATCCTTCCCATGAGCATTAATGGCGACGTTTCGCCTTCCGCCGTTTCGCATTCCCAGACATAATAGCTGTCCCCCTCAGGTGGTTATATAATCCCCACTTCCCCCAGCTGATTGTTAAGAAGTGAAAGTTGCTTGACTTGGGTGCCTGCCGAAGGCGGGCACCCAAAAACAAAATATTCTCTGAACGCTCCGGATCAGGGGCACACCAATCACCCTTGGACTATTCGAGGTTCGGGCCTGGAGAGCCGTGAGACCCCGGGTTGTCCGTTGGTGAGTGGTGGGTCGGTCGATTGGTTCGGGGGTTCGGGGAGAGCCGAGGCTTGGTGGCTCTCCTGCCTTCCTCGAACAATTCGGGTTTTCGGACTCGCAAGAGCAGGAAACCCCGGGTTGTTCATGGGCAAGAGGAGGGTCGATTGAAAGCAGAGGGTCAGTCCGGGACGGAGAGAGCAGAGGGTCGGTGGCTCCCCTGCCGTCCTCGAATAATTCGGGGTTTGGACTTGCGAAAGCCATAAACCCCGAGTTGCTCATGGGCAAGAGGGTGGTCAACCAAACGACTCGAAGCTCGGGGCGTCTGCCGAAGGCGGGTGCTCTAAACCTTAATATAAAATTTTGCTGAATCGTGGCACTAGGCCGTAGCCGAGCGTATTGGTCGAGCGGCTTTGAAGAAAGCCGCGGCCTTGCTCTGGATTGACGACGAGCCGCTATCTCTTGGGAATGGCGGTGTGGGCGGTTGTCACCTCGTGCATCGGTGAATGGGCTTGAGGAAGCCCAAACCGAGCGAGGGACGGGTACCGAGCCCCCACACCGGGGAGAAAGCCAGTAACGGGTGTAGCAGAGGGTCGCCGCCGAGCGTCAAGGCCGAGGAGCTTTGGAGAAAGCCCCTGCCTTGCTCGAGGTCGACGCCGAGCTCCCGCACTTGTTCTCAGGAAAGACGGTGCGGGCATGGCTGGCGGTTGTCGCCTCGTGCATCAGTTGATGGGCTTGAAAAAGCCCAAACCGAGAGAGGGACGGGTGCCGAGCCCCCACACCGGGGAGAAAGCCAGTTGCAGGCATAGCAGAGGGTCGCCGCCGAGCGTCAAGGCCGAGGAGCTTTGAAGAAAGCCCCTGCCTTGCTCGAGGTCGATGCCGAGCTCCCGCACTTGTTCTCAGGAAAGACGGTGCGGGCATGGCTGGTGGTTGTCGCCTCGTACATCGGTTGATGGGCTTGAAGAAGCCCAGTCCGAGCGAGGGACGGGTACTGAGCCCCCACATCGGGGAGAAAGCCAGTTGCAGGCGTAGCAGAGGGTCGCCGCCGAGCGTCAAGGCCGAGGAGCTTTGAAGAAATCCCCTGCCTTGCTCGAGGTCGACGCCGAGCTCCCGCATTTGTTCTCAGGAAAGACGGTGCGGGCATGGCTGGCGGTTGTCTCCTCGTGCATCGGTTGATGGGCTTGAAGAAGCCCAAACCGATTGAGGGATGGGTGCCGAGCCCCCACACCGGGGAGAAAGCCCCAAGCTTGTAAGGGAAGCTTTTGTGGCTCGCGATGCCATCCGAGTACCGAGCCCCAAGCTTGTAAGGAAAGCTTTTCTGGCTCGCGATGCCATCCGAGTACCGAGCCCCAAGCTTATAAGGAAAGCTTTTTTGGCACGCGATGCCATCCGAGTACCGAGCCCCAAGCTTGTAAGGGTAGCTTTTCTGGCTCGCGATGCCATCCGAGTACCGAGCCCCAAGCTTGTAAGGGAAGCTTTTATGGCTCGTGATGCCATCCGAGTACCGAGCCCCAAGCTTTGAAGGGAAGTTTTTCTGGCTCGCGATGCCATCCGAGTACCGAGCCCCAAGCTTGTAAGGGAAGCTTTTCTGGCTCGTGATGCCATCCGAGGGCCGAGCCCCAAACTTGTAAGGGAAGCTTTTCTGGCTCGCGATGCCATCCGAGTACCGAGCCCCAAGCTTGTAAGGGAAGCTTTTCTGGCTCGCGATGCCATCCGAGTACCGAGCACCAAGCTTGTAAGGGAAGCTTTTCTGGCTCGCGATGCCAACCGAGGGCCGAGCCCCAAACTTGTAAGGGAAGCTTTTTTGGCTCGCGATGCCATCCGAGTATCGAGCCTGAGACATGTTCTTTATTTGTAACAAAATACGAAGCCACAAGCTTGTTTTAAGAAAGCTGGTATATTTACAACACTTGAATTTTACAAAAGACAAGGCACGACGTGCCGATTACAATCTTGATAATTTACATGGAGGTTACCCTCCCCCTAAGAACTTGATGAGTTGTTCAGCGTTCCAGGGCCTCTTGATGGCCTTCCCCTCCGGGTTGGTCAAACGGTACGTCCCTGGGCGCACGACCTTCGATACTTTGTAAGGGCCTTCCCAGTTCGGGGCCAATTTCCTTTCCTGACCGGGATTGGATACCACCAATTTTCAGAGAACGAGGTCTCCGAGTTTGATGTCGGTAGGCCACACCTTCTTGTTGTATAACTTCTCAATTCTTTGTTGGCAGATGCTTCTTCTAATGGCGGACTTCTCCCTGACCTCGTCTATGAGGTCCAGGTCGGCTCGCAGCTGTTTGGAGTTAGCTGCTTCGTCGAAAGCCATGATTCGGGGTGAAGGGATCCCGATCGACAAGGGAATGACGGCCTCGCCGTATGTCAGATTGAAAAGGGATTCTCCCGTGGAGATTCTCTTTGTTGTCTGGTGGGCCCAAAGAACGCTTGGCAACTCGTCGACCCATAACCCCTTAGAAGAGTTATCGAGTCGTTTTCTGAGGCCGTCGAGGATTTGGCGGTTCGCGTTCTCGGTCTGACCGTTGGACTGGGGGTGGCATACTGAGGAGAAGCGCTGCTAAATTCCGAGATCTTCGCAGAACTTGCAGAAATGCTTACCCGCAAATTGAGTCCCATTGTCTGTAATGAGCACCTGCGGAATCCCGAACCGACAGACGATGTGTTTCCAGAAAAACTGTTGTGTCTGTTGCTTGGTGATCGTTGCTAATGGCTCAGCCTCGAACCACTTAGTGATGTAGTCGATCACCACAATAAGAAATTTTTGTTGGCCCGTGGCTTTTGGAAATGGGCCCACCAGATCCATCCCCCACATTGCAAAGGGGGTCGGACTGGCCATTGACCGGAGGTTTGCCTGAGGAGCCCTTTTCACGGGGGAGAACCGCTGGCAGGGCCACACCTTTTTACTAGGGCGAGGGCATCTTGCAACATAGTGGGCCAGTAGTACCCGTGATTTAATCCCTTCCGCACTAGAGAACGGCTTCCCATGTGGCATCTGCCGATCCCCTCGTGCAGCTCCTTGAGGGCGTACTTGGCTTCGTCTGGGGTAAGGCACCGGAGGTAGGGTCTGCCATCCGTTGTTGTATAGGACCTTTTGAAGAGGGTGGCATTGATGACCGCAAATCTTTCAGATCGGACCCTGATCCGCCACGCTTAAGCCCGGTCTTCGGGGAGCTCTCCCTTGACTAGAAATTTCTTGATGAGAGCGGTCCAGTCGTTGGGAGGTGCTCCGTCTTCAACACACAGAATCTCCGGGAAGTCTGTACTTGGATGCAACAGGACTTTAATCAGGACTGTGCGGTTGAAGCCTTCAAAGGATGAGGAAGCCAACTTGGACAGGGTGTCGGCCTGGGCATTCATCTCCCAGGGGATCCTCAAGATAGCTGATTCGTCGAAGGACATTAATAGGCGTTGGACCACGGTCAGGTACCTGATCATCCTATCGTCACGGGCCTCGTACTTCCCGGTGATCTGGTTGACCACCAGCTAAGAGTCGCTAAAGGCCTTGATCTGTCTGGCGCCGGCTTGAAGAGCCAGGTTGAGCCCGGTGATCATGGCCTCGTATTTAGCCTCATTGTTAGAGGCCGGGAAGTTGAGGCGGAGGCAATATTGAAGGAGGAAACCATCCAGACCCCGAAGAATGATGCCCGCACCACACCCGCTTTGCAAGAGGAGCCATCGACGTAAACTTCCCATGTCTGGTCGGCTTCCTTGCTCGCAGGTTGCTCGGAGATGGTGTATTCTGTGATGAATTCGACGAGGGCCTGCCCTTTGATGGCTGTTCTTGGTTGATAGTGCAACGCCCCGAATCCCAAATACACTGAATTCGAGATGTTCTACAGGATCTTTTCACTTTCTTTAGTACAATTTTACAAGGAATTTAAACTTTTCACTTTACATCAGAGTTTACATCATATTTTACACTTTTCATTTGCACAGCGGAAGTAAAAATATACAACATTTACATAAATGTACAACAGCATGGTAAAATCTTTATGCATCCATTCCTCTTTAACATGTAATTTATCCTGCATACAAAACTGTAGGTACATCATTTTATTCAACTGATGATAATTATACATGGCCATCCTCTCTATGCCAGAAACAGTATAACGAATCTCATTTCTTAACAGATCACAAAACTTGTTCACATCACAATTAAAGTAAAGGGGAAAATCTTAATGATGTCGTGTTGTGATCGTGCACTTAATCCTTAATGCAATTACTTAATTTACATGACACTAATGCGCACTTGTTCGGATTCTATGCATCCCATACTACATAGGTCCGAGGGCAAGCCTCTTAATCGTTCTTCATTTTTGTAGGGTTCAATCCCTCGCCATGACTTAATCTACTTCTGTAATTACAGTGAGTATCCTAGATGATCTATGAGTAAAAGCACGTGTCCTGGACCCTGGAGGGGAACCCCACGCCATGTCTTGACTCATCAAGCATGCATTCTGCGGCAATTCAGTCTCCTCCCTGAACACGATCCTCTTGCAGTCACCAAACATCCCACAAGCGTGGCTAAAGTCCGATCATTCTGAGTTGTGCCCAGCCATGTCTTGACTCATCAAGCATGCATTCTGTGGCTCACACACCCGCACCGTAAACTCTAGTTCTCATACTTATGTTTTTCTCTCACTTTCATCACATCTTCACTATGTACTAAAATCATTAGAATCATGAATACAAATCAAAGCTCTAGAGTTAGCCTCTCCACCAAACCGGACTTATTCATTTCATTTACACATGACCAACCTTGGTTTTCTTTTCAATTCTCATTTCATTTCATTTCCACTGCCGGGGGAGACTTAGCTACTCCTGGTTTCAATTTACAATTCACAACTTCCAATTTGAGCATTTCTAACTCATGAATTCATTTTTCATTGCCTCAGCATATCATGTTCTTAACTTTTATATTCATGTAATTATCAATCCAAAACTATGATCCATTTCATGTGAATTTCTCAATTCAAACTATGATTCGTTCATGTACAGCAACAAAGTAGAATTTATCCAACAACAGCCATAAAGCTCACAATCTTCAAAATAAACAGCAATTAAATCAAATTCTGAAACATCAAAATGTACTCTGGACAGTCGACTTGGAGAAGGTCCAGTCGACTTGTCCAGTCGATTCAAGTTCTTCACAACTGCTCGGGAGAGTCGACTGCTACACATGGCCAGTCGGCTGTACCGAAACTTTCTATATTCTTAATATCATTCACATGACAGTCGACTGTCCTCAGACCAGTCGTCTGTTCAGGGTCTTAACAGTACATTTTCGAGTTAAGGGATTATCTTCCCATCTGCCATTACTTGCACATGCATCATAGTGTCAATTTACACTATACATATTCATACTTACATATTTTCTTAACTGTTCAGTAACAACATGAAATTCCAAAATAACTAACATTGTCCTTTCTTCAAAGTGATGTTAAACATGCATTTCCACTATTCAACATGATGTAAGTATCTCGTTTCATAGAATTCATGGAATAATTATAGTTTAATCAATGTATCAGTCGGCTGCTCATATCATCAGTCGACTGTACAGACTCTTTTCAATTTTGTTAATCATCACTAGTTCTTTTTCCACAGGCTCATGGCTCCTCATTCATGTATACCATGAAGAATATGAGTTTAGCCTTACTATTTCATTTTAATTGTACACATGTATGTAAACGAAAACCTTCTAACAAAATATGTAACGGATGTCTCGTACCAGTCGACTTATCCATCGACAGTCGACTATACCGACCCAATCTCAATTTTCTAATATCACTAGTTTCTTTCCACATGTTCATGTCCTCTCCGTCATATGCGACATAGAAGATACAAACTTGGCATCTCTGTTTCATTTTAGTCCACACACATATACATCACGAAACTTTCTATCAAAATATGAGAATATACGTCTCGTACCAGTCGACTCATCCAAAAGACAATCGACTGTACAGACCTCATTCATTCTTATTTACAGTGTCATTATTTCGCCATTTGTCCTTCATGATTATCATCATAAACATACTCAGGCGAATTCTAATATGTTGAATTTACTTTTCAGAAACATGGTAACAAATATCATAATCATGGTATAATTCCTACATTAGAAGTCCTGAGAAACACCCACCTTATTGACGAAATAATCGAAATCCAGAAAAGCTCCTCAATGCAACGCACCTTCCTTGTTCCTTGCTCCTTGCTCCTTGCTCCTTGCCGAAGATCTCCAGATGAAGCCCGATCTCCACAAACAACACACACACCTCACTCACAATAATTCTCTTTATAAAATAATCTTAGTGTAAACAACAATGGATGAGAGGGGGGGTATTTATACACCAAAAGGAGTGAGATGGAGGGCCAGGATTCCGTAGATGGTTAATGGATCAAGGGCTAGGATGCACTGGGGGGTTGAAATAACTACCCACACTCTACAAAACTACCCACAACTCCACCCACTACTTCACCCAAATCCGGCCAACCAAAGGGGTGTGCTCCACACGTGTATGCAACATGCACGTGTATGCACAAATCACCCTACAAGAAAATGTACGTCAATATAACAAGTCCTTTAAAGGGAATGTTACACATACAAGTTATAGAAAAATAAGAAAAGATTAGGTTCATGGGCTTAAATTAATTGGGCCAAAAATAATTATTTTAGAAGAAAGCAAGTAAATTAACATTTGGGCTTTAGGGAAAATACTTTATAAAAACAATGTTCTTACTCATCATGTTGAAAATAATAGCCAAAATATTACACGTGCATACCACGTGCAACAAAATAAATAATCTTCATATATTAGGAAAATCAGGGTATTACAGATAGTCGATGTCGTACTGACTGAGCTCGATCGACCATTTGACTAGTCGACCAGAGCTCTTGAGCTTATAGAGCACGGCCTTCAGGGGTTGATCCGTGAGTACCTGGACTGAATGCGCCTGAAAGTAAGGACGAAGCTTTCACGCAGCCATGACCAAGGCGTATGCTACTTTCTCCATCCTGGAATATCTGGTCTCGGCGTCGAGCAGGACCTTGCTTACATAGTACAGGGGCTTTTGGAGCCCTTTCTCTTCTCGAACGAGGACGGAGCTTAGCACATTCTCCGATGCCGAGAGGTAGAGCCAGAGTGGCTCACCTGGTTCGGGCTTGCTGAGGAGAGGAGGGTTGGCGAGGTACTCCTTTAACTGGGCGAAAGCCTCTTGCTGCTGAGTACCCCACTTGAACCCTCCGGTGCCTCACAGCGCCTTAAAGAACGGAAGGGAATTCTCTCCAGACTTGGAGAGAAAACGGCCGATGGCCGCCAGTCTCCCCGTTAGCCTCTGGACTTCTTTGACGTTCCTGGGAGGGGCCATGTCTATTATGGCCTGGATCTTTTCGGGGTTAACCTCGATGCCGCACTGGCTGACGATGAACCCTAAGAACTTTCCTGAGGAGACGCCGAAGGCACACTTCGCCGGGTTGAGCCTCATGTTGTGGGTTCGAAGGACCCCAAAGGCCTCTTCCAGGTCGGCGACGTGGTCCTGTCCTTGCTGACTTTTGACGAGCATGTCTTCGACGTATACCTCCATGTTACGTCCGATTTGATCTTTGAAGACTCGGTTGACGAGCCTTTGGTAGGTGGCACCAGCATTCTTCAGCCCAAAGGGCATAACCAGGTAGCAGTACAGTCCCTGGTCTGTGACGAAGGACGTCTTGGCGATGTCGGGAGGAAACATCCGGATCTGGTTATAGCCCGAGAAGGCATCCATGAAGGATAAGAGCTCGTGATCCGAGGTGGCATCGATCAGGGCATCAATGCTGGGGAGAGGGAACGGATCCTGGGGGCATGCCTTGTTGAGGTCGGTGAAATCTATGCAGATCCTCCAACTCCTGCTCGCCTTCTTGACCATGACGACGTTCGCCAGCCACTCAGGGTAGCTGACCTCTTGTACAAAACGCGCAGACAAGAGTTTGTCCACCTCCACATTTACTGCCTGCTGTCGCTCCGGAGCGAACTTGCGCCGCTTTTGGACAACGGGTTTCGACCCGGGAATCACGCTGAGTTTGTGCATGATGAGATCCTCAGAGATCCCGGGCATGTCAGAGGGCTTCTAGGTGAAGAGGTCGACATTGCGACGAATGCAGCCGATCAGGGCATTCTTGAGGTCGGGCACGAGGGAGCAGCTTACTCGGAAGTGCTTCGATGCATCCCCTGTCTCGAACGAGACATCTTCTAGCTCGTTCGCTGGCTCTGGTTCTGGCTGTGTTCTTTTGGGCTTCAGCTCGACGGCATAGAGGGGAAATACACCACTCCCGATCGCCATCATGTAGCATGAATGGGCTGCCTCTTGATTTCCTCGGACAACTCCGACACCAGTGTTGGTGGGGAACTTCATTTTCTGGTGGTAGGCCGAGGGGACCGTCTGGAGGGAGCAGAGCCCCGGACGGCCGAGTATGGCGTTATAGGCTGCCTTAACATTCACAACCATGAAGTCCATGGACTGGGTTCTTCTGTTCGGGGTCGTGCCTACCGTGACGTCTAGGGTGACGATCCCCTCTATTGTCACTGGGACACCGGAGAATCCGTGTAAGGTGTATCCGGCCAGCTTTAGCTTCTCACGGGAGAGCTTCAAGTTCTCGAATGCTCCCAGGAATAGAATGTTGACCGAGCTCCCGTTGTCTATAAGGATTCGCCGGACCTCAAAGTTTGCTATGCTGAGGCTGATGACAAGTGCGTCACAGTGAGGGAGCCGGACTCTGTCCAGGTCTTCCCCCGAAAAAGAAACAGGGAGTTGCTGGACTTGGGGGGAGAGAGGGCCCTGGACGGTATTGACATCCCAGATGAATGCCTTGCGGGAAGTATTGGATTCCCCTCCCATGGGCCCTCCGTGGAAGTAATGTAAGATTGCCTGGCCCTCGGGCTCCTCGGGCTCTGGCTCCCGCTCGGGTCGCTGCCGGGGTGCTCGAGGAGGAGGGGAATCCTTCCTGTGTCTGGTATCCCTCTGTTCCCGGAGGCCTTCTCTTTTAAATTCTCGGAGGTACCCTCGTTGAATAAGGGCCTCAATTTCGTCTTTCAGGGCACGGCAATGATCTGTGTCGTGCTCGTTGTCCCGGTGGAAGCGGTAGTATAACTGCTGATCCCTCTTCTTGCTGGTGTTGTTGGAAGGTCGAGGGGGGTACTGCACGAGGTCGCTGTCTTCAATCGCTAAAAGGATCGTCGACACATTTTGCATCAGCGAAGTGTACCTCTCGAAGCAGGGGACCGGTGGAACCTTCTTCGCGGTGCCCCGTCTCTTGGAGCTTTCTTCGCCGGCTCGACCTCATCGGCTTTGCGCTTCCCCTTCTCGGAAACTTCTTTCTGGTCCTTTGGATTCAGGGGCTCTTCAGCTCGGATGTACTTTTCGACCCGGTTGAGGAGGTCAGGGAAGTTTATCGGGGGCTTCTTTGCCAGGGAGGCCTTCAGCTGTCCGTGTCGGACGTTGTGCCGGAAGGCTGCCAAGGCAACCCCAGGGTCGAGGGAGGAGACCGACCTTGCCTCAGCGATGAACCTTCGGATGAACACCCGGAGCGACTCCCCTTCCTTCTGCTGGAGGCGGAGTAGGGATGCACTTGTTCTTTCGGCCTTTCGGCTGGTTACGAAGTGTGCGAGGAAGCTGCCCTCTAGCTGGTCGAAAGAATAGATGGAGCCGGGGGTGAGTTTGGAGAACCATTCCCGAGCCGGACCCCGGAGGGTGGCGGGAAAGGCTCGGCACAGAAGGGTATCCGATGCGTTGTGAATCATCATGAGGGTTTTGAAGTCCTCCATGTGATCAGCATGATCACCCTCGCCATCATAGGTCTCGAATTGAGGCGGGCGGAAATTTCGGGGTATCTCCGCCTACAGGATGAGGGCGGAGAAAGGAGGTCGGACAGGTCTGTACCCCTGCGCCGTCCTCGGGCCGCTGTCGCCGAAGTGGTCGAGGCGAACCTCCATTTCTTGGAGGCGCTTCAAAATGTCGTCGTCATACTCCGGTGGGATTGTTGAGGGGCGAGACATGCTGGCCTCGGCATCCAACCATGTGTGAGAGCGACGGACGTCCTCATCAATGGGGATCCCCCGGATGGCCCCCATGATCTCCTTCCGGCAGTCCTGGAACTCTTGGTGAGTGACTGGGGCTCGCTCGACCCGATTTGGTTGAGCCGGAGGTTGCCGTCCGACACGGCTGAGCGCCGGCCCCCGTCCTTGGGACGGAGGCTTTGGATGGTTCGGGGCCGAATTGGAAGCGGCCCTTCCCCTACTGCGGCTGACCTGTCGGTTTAAGATTACCCCCCGGAGATCGGGTTGGACGGACGGGAGGCACCTGGTTGGAGTCTGTGACTGACCGCCGGGTTATTGGATGCTTGAGCGTCGGCGCCGACGCCCTGTGGAGGCACGTCCTGGCGATGCGCTGAGGTAACACCTTTCGTGGCTTTGGGTGCCATGTAAGCTCGGGTTGACTTCCGAACAGTTGGTGGCTGAGCTCGGACCGGTGTCCGCAATAGAGAGTTTCCCACAGACGGCGCCAACCTGATGCGGTTTGTTTTTGGGAGGCGTGTGGATGCACCAGGTGTGAGTTCTTACTCGATTTGTATTGAAGGAGGAAGCTTCTATGCAGACGGCCTTCGGCTGGCCGAACGATACGGAAGTGGGCTGGAGTAGGGTGGAGGCTGGATGCTCGGCTCGGATCAGGGGGCTCGGATCCGAGGTCTCGTGTACCTGCAGACGGTTTAGGAACACCGGGTTTGGTCCCGGTGGCAGACCCTCCGACGATCTAGTCAGGCTACTGAGAGAAAGTAACAGTAACTAGGGTTTGAGTGGGCAGAGATTGATTACCTGAATCCAGGGGTAGGGGTCTGGTATTTATAGGAGAAGCCAACCGGCTCTGGACCCGTTTGGGGCCGGGTCTGGACCCGGTTGCCCGTGGGGCTGAAGCGGTGGAAATCCGGACGGTATAGGGCTGACGTGGCAGACGTCCGGACGGTTTTCGGGCTGATGTGGCAGCGGTCCGGACGGTTTTCCGACGCTGACGTAACGGATCCGGAGAATCAGGAGGTGCGCGCATCCTGAGGAGATCCTGTGGTCCAGGGTGGGCCACGTCATTTCTAATCCATATCATCAACTTATTAGGATAGATAGTTATAATTTATCTGTATGGAGGCCACGTGCTAATAAGAAATCTGAAAGTGATGTTTATATTTTGTTAATTGAGGAATCAAATCATTTGATCTCTTTTGTATATTAAAGTTGTTCGCCTCAATATTTCCTTTATTTTTAAAGAAACAGAAAGTCAACAATTCATACTTTTTTCCAATATATTGTACTAAGAGTTAGGTTATGGTCTAATTGATATTGACCATTTTCACTTAAATTAGTGGAGTTTGGAGCTTAGCTAGGTAATGCAGAAAGCAACAGGATAAATCATAGGGCATAAATCATAGGGATAAATCTTAAGCTAAATATAAAAAAATATACAAAGTGTTCGGCCAGTTTTTTTTAAAAAAAAGGCATACTAAAATTTTTTTTATTTTAAAAAAAACACAGAGTTTTAAAAATTCCGCTGGGTTTGTTAGGATTAGGGTTAGAATTAGGGTTGGATTAGGGTAGAGTTTAAAAAAATTACTTTCATCTTTTATTTGCGTTTTAAAAAATCACATTCATCCTTTATATGTGTTTAAAAAAATATCATTTAACTAATCAGTTATTTAAATAAATCCCACAACTAACCCTAACCCTAACTAACCGACTGGAATTTTTTTAAACTTTGTGTTCCTTTTTATCAAAAAAAAAAACAAATCTTAGTGTACTTTTTTTAGAAAAATTTTGTGTACTTTTTTTTATATTTAGCTGGCATACTTATTATTATTAGTATTAGTATTATTATTATATTAGAAATAAATAGATTTCATATAATTCCTAATCTTCATACGGGCTCAATAAGTTATTTTCATTTAGTTTTTACTTTTCCTTTTCTTTTTATGTTAACGAAAACAGTAAAATCTACAGCAGGGTTCTCCCTTGTGGTCGGAATAGATACATCACTAAATGACCAATCAAATCATATATCTGGAAGATTACCCAAAGAAGAAAGATCGTGGTATTTGATGTTTTTTTTTTTTTTTATGATGAAATGGTATTTGCTTTTCTCAACTAGCCAATGATTATCAGTCCACTGCACACGTAATAATGAGTTGCCCTTGTCCCAAGAGGGTATCTATCAATAGGACAGAGATGATGATAAGCCATGTAAGTCGTTTGTGCCAAATTTTGGATAAATAGCAATTAAGAAATAGGAAAAAAAGAATCTTGCTGCAGTCGTTCAAAGCTATATTCGATTTTTCGTTTGTTTTTCTTTAAAAGACGGAAGATTATCTATCGTCTGCTTCCAAATTTTTTTTTTTTTAAAAATAAGCAACGACAGGATATAATGTCCCGTCAATCTTCTCGGACGGTGTATCATAGGCCGTTCGTTGACTTTGTTTTAAATTTTTTTTTTTAAAAAAAAACCCAAAGACGGGATATAATACACACGTCAATCTCATCGGACGGATTGTAATCTCTCGTCCCAAAAGTTTTTTTTAAAAAAAAAAAATTTTTTTTTAGCACTAAAAGACAAAAAAAAAAATAATTAGAATAATGCCTGAGACGGTGGATTACACACTGGCCCAGGCTATTTTGTCTTATTCAAAATGGAAATGACGGTGTATAATACACCGTCTGTGGTTTTATTTTCATTTTTTTTTTAAAAGGTGGGCAGCCAATTGACGGTGTATAATCCTTCGTCCGATGTACTTTTTGTACGTTCTCACCTACGAGACGATATTTTATCTTTCGTCAATTCTGACGGACGAAATATAATTGTTCGTTAGCTATATTTTGGCTTTTGCCAAATCGTCTGCTATATTTGGCAAGGCACTATTCATCGTACTGCCAAATTTTGGGTATTTGGACGACGAGTGCAGCTCCCTTTTTCCAAATTTTTGCAAAGTTTGGGTATTTAGCCCACGACTACAGATGCTCTAATACGACTGTGGTTGTTTAATCTTTATTATGCTATAAATCAATAATTTTTGTGAATCAGGGATATCATAGATCCACATGTTACTATCTCTATTTTGTATATTCTTTAGTTTACAATACATTGTTCTAAATTTCATAACTCTTTTTTTTTGGATCAGTTTTTCAAATTCTTCATTTTATATGGTATGATATTGGTTGCTCCAAACAGGATTTGTGTAGTCATCCCTATCTTTATAATATGCTCAGAGGGTAGTTTTTCATCATCTTCAAGGAATTTTGGAATAGCTGAAAGTACTCTGACATATATTTTGGAGGACTTTGTAAGACCAAAATAACTCTTAGCATATTAATATACTTCTCTTGGTAGCTGACTAAGTTCTTCACAATCTCGGGATGGATATATGCAGTGGTTAAGCCCTCTTTCGAATAATACTCTTACTGTCTTTGGATTTGCTCATGGTAGTATGATCGCTTTGTTCATATGTTGTTGAGAAATATTTTTGATAAATTAATTGACCTGAGTGGTCTGGCATAATTTCTCAGTATATTGTAAAAATAAATTCTTCTTGGAATATTTTGGATGATCTAAGAGTAAACTCTCTTTGTAAGTAGTAGGTTGTATTGATGTGAAGTTTCCCTCTTGTGTGGCTATTTTTGTGATTTCACTTATATTTTGTGGGTTAGTAGGTTCACTCCCTTCGCTCATTTTTTCAATATGTTCTGTATTTATGTGTTACTAAAATATACTTTGAAGACCACATATTTGCAACTATAGTTGGTTAAATGCTCATTTTAATTGCTCCATAGTCTCCTTTAGGTAGACTATATCATGTTCTATATGCTAGACTCTATTTTTCATTATGTGAAAGTAAAGTTGTTAGTTTCTTGATAAGAAATCTGCTAGGATGTTATCTTTTCCATTTATATTTTCTATTGAGAAGTCGTAATGTGCTAACTCCATTTGTCATCTTATCAATTTTTTATTTTCTATAGTTGGATCTATTATTTGTTAATCCAACTCTTTGCTTGTGTATTATCTGTCCTTACTATGAATTTTGTATGTATTCAAACTTTTTATAACTTTTAAGATTGCTTGTAGTTCTTTTTCATTTATGTGGTAATTTTGTTGGGTCTGTGTGAATGATCCACTAGTATATCTGGCTAGTCTTTTTTTTTCACCTTTTTCAATGAATTTTAATACTACTCCCCAATTATTTTCACATGCATCTGTTTCTATTATACATGAATATTCTTTAACAGGTAATCTTAGCTTATTTAATTTTGAAATTTTTTGTATTAAGTTTTTAAGTTTTTCTTCATCATCTGGGGTCCATTTCCATTTCTTAAACTTTTTAGTTTTTGTTGTAACCAATTTGTTTTGCTGATAAAATCGGTATGTATCATCTTGGTTAATTTAGTAGTCCGATTGTGGATTGTACTTCTCTTTTATCTTTTAGGAAATTATGAAATATCTTTATTTTTTCTGCTATTTGTGGCTGCAGTTCTATTTCTTTATGTGATAATTTTGTTCCTAAGAATTCTATCTTAGTTTTGAACAATTCCGTTTTCTTTTTTGATAACATAATACCTGCATTTTTGACAATTTCTACGAATTTTAGTAAATGCTTTTTATATTGTTCTTCGTTTCCGGATCCTATTAGAATATCATCTATACATACTAATATGAAATTGTTGTATCTTTCAAATATCTTATCCATATATTCTTGAAATATTCCTTGGCTGTTTTTATATCTGAATGGTAATACATTCCATTCATAGAATCCTTGAGGTGTGCTAAATGCTGTTAACTGTTTCGAGTCTTCTATAAGTTTTATGTGGTAAAATCCTGATTTACAATCGAATTTCGAATATATTTTTCTTGTTCTTACTGTGTTAAGTAGTATTTACATATCTGGTAGTGGATATCCAAATATCTTAGTATTTTTATTTAATTCCTTATAATTTACTACCATTCGAGATTTATCTCTTTTTTTTTTAATATATTCTTACTATAAATGCTGGTGATTAATATGGACATTGTGATTTTCTAATGTAATTATTTTTTATTAGTTCTTTTATATGTATTTTGAACTCTTCTAAATCTGATGGAGTGTGTCTTATAGGTTTAATTTTTATTTTTTTGTTCTTGTCTATTAACTATATATGTGCTGTGGATTTACTTAAGTCTCATTTTGCTAAAGGGTCCTCACCGCATAGATTTTCTAATTGTTTTTGTAAAATTTCTTTTCTAGTTATCTCTTGGACTTGTTGTATTCTAGTTTTGTTTGGTAAATATTGATATTCACCACGATGTGTTGAAGAAATACTGATATGCGGCAAGTTGGTCCTAGAATAAGGTTAGGTTATTTTAATTGCTATTGCTTAGTGTTGACAAGGTTTTGTAAATATAACAGATTTATGTGATATGGTTATAAGATAGTATTGTTGGAAAAAGTCATTTCCTAATAGTACATCATTATTCATATCATCAAATTGGTATATTATTGGTATTTTTAGTACGTAATTTTTTATTTGTATATTAACATTTTGTTGATACCGATCAAGTAGGACTGTTTGTCCAGTTATTCCGGTTATAGCCTTTTTGTTGTATCCATCTTGTCTCCATCTTGGTAATATATTTTTGTGGCATAATCTAGTTTCTGCTCCGGTGTCTATTAGACTATGATAGTTTCTTGATTTATATCCTTCATAAACAAATTAGGTTTTATTGTAAATTTTATATTTTGATACATTATGTTTCCTTGTACTATTCCTATTAAGGCATCTTATGTACTTGATATTATTCTATCATCCATTAGGTATATTTCCATGGGTTTATCCTTCCTTAAAATAAGCATTTATTATTATTTGTACAGCTCCTAAATGTATATGTCTTAATATTTTCCTGGTTTTCTTACTTACTTTTTTCATTTCGTCTTATTTATTTTTCAGTAATAATTACTGAGATTGTAGTTTTCCTTGTACTTGTTCAATCTCAATAGGTTGTTCATTATTCCTGACTATTATGATGGTATTTTTCTTCCTTCAAAATATTGGTAATTTAAATATCTTTTTTGGGTTTATATCTAATTTTGTTGCTCTTATTTTATCGTATTTTTGTATGTCAAAGCACATTCTTTCCCTTACTTCTTCATTGTTCTCTTCTCTTTCTAATTGTTGTTCTATTTCTGTTATTTTTGTCATCATATTTATTTCACATTTTTCTGTTTCACCTTCACTACTTCGACAATCTTCTTCAAGTACCATTAATTTTTCATCTTCACTAATTTTTGACCAGTCTTCCTCATATTCTATGGATTCTTAGTTTATGTTATTCATTTCTTCAATTTTTTCTACGTATTTTACATTTTTTTTTTCGTTATCTTAGGGCAATTTGGTGATATATGTACTACTTCTCCACATATATAACAATTACATTTTTTTTGGGTTCTTCGGATATTGTCTATTTTTATTCATTCTTTTGAAGTGTCTTTTATAGGGTTTTTTACCTCTCTTAAATTTTTTTCTATATTTTGGTATATATTTTTGCAATTTGTGTTTACTCTTCTTTGTATAATTATAGTTATTATTACATCCCCAATGATTCGGTCTTGCAGATTCACAACAAATTCTTTATTTATATGTTCTATAGTATTTCATTGTTGCTCTAGTATCTTGACACACTTTATCCCTATAATCTTTTACAAATTGTGTTTTATACCTTAAAGTATCTACTTCTGGTTTTACTTTCTCACCTATGTATGGACTATATATGTTTATACTCCATTCATAAGGCAGTTTTAGAAAGAATAAGTCGAAGATTGGACTCCGTTCTTCTTTTGTATAATAACTATCTTGAAAACATTCTATAAATTCTCAAGCATAGTTGTCAAAATAACACATGTTGAATATTTCTAAATTGCTTAGTCTCCATCTTGCTTTGTTCTTTTTGTATATAATGTGTTTTTCTCCTTTATCGTAGACACTAAATTCTGTTCTTATTGCTATTTCGTAATTGGTAATTATTTCTTTTAGTCCTAAGGTTCGTTGTTCTAAGCTTTCTTTTGTTCCTTTATAATTAATTGGTCTTGATTTTCTGATAGAATTTCTTTCTTATTCCTTTAGTCCATTCCACCATTTTGCTACTACTCCTATAACGGTTGCTTCTATAAATTTCTCAAAAGAGTTTCCTGTAAATCCTACTATTAGTGAAGCCTTTACCCATTCTTCTATCGTCCTCTCTATGTCTTTTACGCAGTATCCATTCTCTATTTTCTGTTATTTCTTTTTCGTAGTGTTCTGCAGGTTCATATTTTGATGTTTCTTTTTCTTTATCTCTTCCAAACTTACTATTTTTGTGTTTTTCCATTTTCACGGTAAGTGATAAGGTCTTTTGTTAGGTGGTAGCCTTATGATTTCGTACATGTCAGTTGGAATTTCTGTTGGTTTTGCTATAATCTTGTAACCCCTGTTTTTCCTTTTCTTGTATTTTGGATGTATTTATCTTTTTTGGCTATTTGTTCTAATTGTAATCTTCTGTTCCTTCTGAACCGTGTATTTGATCTTCATTCTCAATATAAAATCATTTATTGTTTTGTCACCTGTGATTTAATCGTTTTGATTCGAATTTGTCTACCTATTATTTCATCTTTAGTTAATCGGTTGATTTTTTTATTATTTATTGTTCATGGCCTATTATTATTGTTGTTCATATCTCTTATTGGATCCTATTCATACCCAATAACCGTTTTTACCCTAAAACCCCATTCTATTTCTTCTTGGGTTGAGACCCAATACCCTAACCCGGTTACCCCCCCCCCCCCCCCCCAGCTTAATTCATCCTATATATAATCACCTGTTTAACCCTTTAATCAAAACCCTAATCATCTACTATTCTAACCCTAGCCGCTATACTCCTTCCCCCTAACTCCAGCACCTCCAACTTCCAGCTTCACCTCCGAAACCCTTTCCCCACCCACCGCAGACCTTGATCACCACCATCCCTTCTTCCCTTCAACCTTGCCCTGCATCCTGATCCCCCTTCTTCCCCGTTGTGCTGTCTTCGCCTGCCGTGTGCACCCTACAGCCACCGTCCAGCTAGCGCGACCACCCTTGGCAACCCCCCTTTCGCCCTGCCTCCTCCAGCGACTCCCCAGTCGCGCCGCCCTTCTTCTCCCGAAGCACCGCAGCTACAACAGCCCTAGCACAACCCCTCGCGGTTGTTCACTCCCAACGCCATAAGCTGCCTGTCCTCGCTGCGACATTGTTGACCCGTCGTGCCGCCCCTGTCTGCCATTTTCCTCCTTGCAGTGCACACACCCGACCACGAATGCCTCTTCCTTGTGTGCTTGCGGGTTGATCAAGTTTTAACCAAGTGAGATTTCTACCGTCGGATCTACTTGATCATCATCATCTCGATCACCATCTTGATCATCAAGATCTGTGTCGATCGTGCTCATTGCTAGGAATCTTTTCCCGTTATTCTCTTCCTCTCGTCAGATTCATCGACTACCTAAGGCAAGTAACTTGTATTATTTTGTTGTATATACAAGTACAAAATACTGCATATAGAGTTGCTTTTGTTTCTAGATTCATCCTCATGAAAAACCCTTGTTAGATCTTGACTCTATTTGTAGATCCATCCGTAGTCATCATTTGTTACACACACGATATGGAATTAATTTAGATCTGATTAGATTCTTGATGCATGTATGTATGTTGTTTCGTGATCCATTATGTGTTGTATATTTCTTGCTTGTTTGATGTGTTAGTTGTAGTATCTTGTGGTAGATTTGTTATGCACCCATACCATGTTATTTTGGACATCTAGTATACCATGGTTTGTATGTTGTTATAATCTGGATTTGTTGCATATGAACTATTGATTTAATGCATAAGAAGGAATTTCAGTTTTTTTTTTGTTGCCCTGTTTTGTTTCAATATTGTAGACCCTGTTAAGGTCCGTAAATCAAACTAATTTGTGAATATAAATCGTAGACCCTGCTTTCAATTTTCTAGAATTTTCGACAGATCTCAGTTTTGATTTGCGAGGTATGAGTTATTGCTGTTTTGCTACAGATGTGTTAAAAATTTCAGATTCTGTTTTTTGTGATTTCTGTATAGTTATTCATTTTTATACTGATGTTAAAGATAAGATTTGGTCTAATATTTTTTTGGGTATAATTAGACTTGACTGGAATTAACCCCAAAATTTTGTAGATTTATTTGATGACATTTATAAACTATTCTATGCTTATGAACAAACTGCTATATTTCAAGAATTTCATGATGTTCAGTATATAACCACGTTTTCAACCTAATTCTAGCCGCTGTTGGTTAAAACTTTGTGAATGTAAAATGTAGCCTGATGTATCTATTTTTCAATCCTTTTGAAGGATTTGGATTTCGAGTTATACTTTGAAATCTATCACTGTTTTAGTACTGCTGTGTTTAAGGTTTCAGATTTACAAACTTGCTGTATCTTGCTATTTTCCGATTTTGTTTGACTATACTATCTATGTTGGAATATTATGAAATTATATTTGCTGATACTAGACACATAAGGGAATACCCCAGATTTTTCTTGAATTTAATTAGTAAGTTTTATGCCAATTTCATGCTTATGAATACAACATTCTGATTTCTGGCTGAACATGTTTTTTGCATATAATTCTGTTTTTGAGCATTGTTCCTGCAATTATTATATGACTTATATATATGTGCTGGATTCGGCCGAGAGTTTATTTTCTAAATTTTCTAGAAGGATCCAAATTTGCATGTCTTTGGCAACGGAAATCTCAGATTTGGTGCAGTAATGTCTTGCTGTCCAGAACTGAAAGTTTCGTTGTCCTAGCCTTTTATGAGTTGTCTGTCACTTGTGCATATTTATGTCTGACCTGAACCTGTTACTTGTTCATACCATGTTATTCTTGCCCTGTTCTGTGCACGTATATACCCGTTTGATAATAATAATAAGTAACCAAGTCGGGATTAAGGGAAAGACCTTAGTAGTGGACAATATAGGTATGTGTACTCAGAAAGGGGCCTCGTTCCCATTTTATGTTTGATTCATGTTGATTCATGAACTTGGTGAACTTTATGTTTGATTCATGAATCATTTGATTCGTGAACCTTTTGTACTTTATCCTTTGATTCATGGACTTAATGATCCATGAACCTGTTGATTTATGAACCGGTTGATTCACGAACCCGTTGATTCGTGAACCTGTTTACTACTTGATTCATGAACCTATTTCTATGACCTGTTACATGACGCTTGAGTACACGGCCCTATAGAAACCCACCACTAGATCTAAACGTAAAGTGCATGTAAGTAGCAACCATGTGGTAAAATTTTGGGACGCATGAAGTGCTACCTAGATAGAAATAAATACAAGACTTGAAATAACATGATCACCTGCATATTTCTGTTACCTGTACATGCTACCAGACACCTGTTACATGTTTACTTGCTTGCATGATACCTGTTACCTGTCACATGTCACATGTACCTATTATCTCATCACATCACTTGATTCTGTTCCTGATTTATGTTAGTCATTCAGTTTTACTGTCACATTGATTCTATGTTTATTCAGTACTTGCTTCCGTGTTACTCAATACCTGTCTATCTTTTTCTGTACTTGTTGCTTGTACTACAAGCGGTCCGTAACTTGTATTGACGGGCATTTTGTTTCTTTTTTCTCTTCCTGTAATTTGTTAAATTGCAGACTTTGGTGACTAGCTGCCCGAAGGAGTAGGTGATCAAACATTCTAGTTGGCTGGAGTTTTGCTACAAACTATTTCCTGTCGTTTTTTGAATAAATGTAATTTCTACATATTATTTTGTTTTGGGCGGTTTGACCCAGAATTTATAACTTGTTTCCAGATCTGGTTTATTTGAGATTTATTTGTTCTATTTCAAGTAAATTCTGTTGGTTTTGTTAATTTATTCATGCATGCGTGGTTGACTATTTCCTGCTTATTCCTTGTTTATTACTGTGAAATGTTGAAAAGATCCTTACAGCTTATGAATGGTAAAAGCCATTCGCTGGACTTAGTCATGTATCCGTATTCCGTATTTCCTTTCGGGAAGCGGGACGTGACAAATCTTTTCTTTCTCTTGATCCATTTTTATTTCTTCATTCGTTGTGTCTAGATTTTTAAAGGCTTTCTCTACTTCCTCTGAATTAGGATTTGCCATTAAATCTTCTATTTCTAAAATATTTATATTAAGCTTTGTTATTGCTTCTTACTCCTTCATACCGTCTTCCGTTATGCCTAGTTCATCTTCTGTGTCTTCGGTTATATAACTACCTAGTTCTTTTATGTTCTTATTTATGATTTTAAATCTTTTATTATAGTTACTACAAACTCTAGACCATTGTAATCTTCTTCCAACTCTTGTATATTTATCACATAAATTTTTGATTCTATCTTTGAATTTAATATTTCTACTTTTGGACTATTAACCATACTTAGCCTAATATTCTATATGTTAGCGGGTGTTGGTAATACCAACTTACTTCATAGTTTCTATAATCTAATACCTTGTATGCTATCTCTTTTTGTATTTTCTTAGAAAGTTTTTTAGTTATTTTGCTCGTTATTAACAAATATTTTGATATTTCCCTATCAATTATATGTTTTCTTTCCTTTAATCTTATATCAATGTATCTAATTTTAAATTTTGAGAGAAGTTTTAATCTTAATTTATTTATTTTCTGTGAAATATCCAGTTTTTAAATAGGGTGGTAAGATATGTAAATTTTTAGTTTTAATGTTTTGTAAATATCTCAGAAGGTAGAGTATTTCTTAGAAAATTACTTCAAACAATCTTATTTTTATAAATAATTTGAGGGGTGTCCTATATTTGCAAATGCTTTCTAAAAATATCCTATATGTGAAATTGACTCCTATAATCATAGATGCCGCTTTAAATAAAACTAGTATTTTTCACTTGCGATGCACGTTTTGATAAGGGTTGGAGGATTTTCAAGTGCGATATATGTGTTAAGAAATAGTTTTGGAGTTGGACGTGCGTTGCACGTAATTGAAAAAAAATTTGAAGTAAAAGCCTATACGTGCAATGCACGTGTTTATAAGTATAATTTGAGTTGTACATGCAACACATGTGTATGTTTATTGTTAAAAACATATTATAAATTTGTTTTGCCCATGTGTTGCACGTTTTAAATAGGTGAATTTTTTTTTATTTGTTTGTTTTTGTTGTAATTAATGGGAGTGTTGGAGTTGCACGTGTAATGCACGGGTTTGTATGTTGACAAATGACAACCCCAATTCTCCCATTATAATATTAGTGATTAATAATTATTATGCATTTGGAGATAAACAAGACTTCTAATCGTCAGAATTTTTTCTGAAAATGTCACCTATAAATATGCTAATTTTAAATAAGCTATTCATAAATTGCTATTTTAAGATATAGGTTAAAAAATTAGTAACTTATTATTGAGAATGAGAGATTCCTCGTGTCAAACTTCATTAATTAAGAGCACCCACCAAACCCACCAATCACCATTCTTTCCTGGCCTTTGGGCCTTTGCCCACCAAGTTCCCCCCCCCCCCCCCCCCCCCCCCCACCCCCACATTGTAATGTGAATGTGGTGATAAGCAGTTGTGGTTGGCCCCTTCCACTTTGAGTGTAACCATTGTTCTCGTAAATACATATTTTCTGAATATTTTCTGTATTTCGATTAATTATAAATCTGTTTTGTTTTTAGATTCATTTTTTGGATCTTCCATTAAAATCTTTTCTAATCGAAAATTATGGTTGTTTCAAATAATGGTGTATTTTAACTGTACATTCCATTTTATAATTGATCGACTATTTACATTTTAGCCATATCAAGAATATTTGGATTTACTTTAATAATTTGTTAAAACCAATTCCTATTTCGTTATATAACCATATTATTATTATTTTATTATTTTAATTATTATTATTATTATTATTATTATTATTATTATTATTATTATTATTATTTGTTGTTATTGATATTAGTATTATTATTATTGTTATTATTATTATTATTATTGATGTGTTTACCATTATTATTAATACTTTATTGTCATAATTCTTATTATTATTATTTTTGTAAAACCCAATGTTATTGCTACTATTATTATTATTTATATTAAAGCCCATTGACCTTTGATCTATCTTGTATTATTTAATTGCTTAATTTAAAGCCCAAAGTTTGGCCCATCTCCTATTAGATCCTAACCTAAACCCAAACCCTATAACCCACTCCTTCTGGATCTTGACCCGCAAACCCACATACCCAATCCCCCTAACAACACATTCCCCCAAATATCTCCACAATCCCCCACACTACTCTTAATCACCAATTACTAACCAATTAAACCCCCATAATCACCATTTTCTCTCTCCCAGTCTCTCTCCCCTCTCTATTTTTTTCCAACCGAAACTGAGAGCACCTCGAGCTCCTTTTCCGACCACTCGACTGCCCCCAACGCTGTCTCCATCTCTAACTGCCAGTCGACTCCGACCTCGAGCACCCTCGCCTCGTCGACCTCATGTCGACCACCGTCCTCGTACCCATCGCCATCTCGCTGCACCTCCACCTTTGAAAACCACACCCATCGAAGCTCCTCCCTATCTCCCATCACCTCGCCATCCACCATCCTCGCTCGCCCATCGACTGCTTCTTGTCGACCCTGTGCCCCGTTGCCGTCCTTTAGCACCATCGCCACCCCCATTATCGCTCTCCTCCAAGCCGTAACCACAGTCGAGCCCCTTGTCGACTTCCCCGCAGCCGTTCGACCAGCCCCTATCTCACTCCCCATCACCACTGACTCGCCGTCGCTATCGCTCCCCGCCGTTGCTATCGACCACCACTGGAGCCGTCCTCTGATTTTGGTTGACAAATGCTCATCATCAAGCCCTTGATAAAGTTCAGCCATCCGATTACCATTTGATCATCACGATCATGTCATCATTAAGTCCTTGATCAAGACCATCCATCCAATCTTCTTTTGATCATCGCCATCAAAATTTGAGCCTAATCTTGATCATCATCAAGTTGAACAGTATCCGTCCAATCGTTGTTTGATCATTATATCAAGATTAGCACCCGATCACTTGATCATCATCAAATCAACATCAACATCTGCACCGTTCATCACGACCGATCAATCGCGATCATCGTGATTGTTTGCTCACCGCCGTTGCCATCGGGATCCTCATCCTGTTATTCGTTCATGTTTGGTAATCATCATTCAAAGGAAAGTCTACTTGAACTCGTTTATTATTCTAGTTCAAGATTATTGTTCACTGCAAGTAGTTCTCTTTCGATTATCATATTGTCATATTGTATACATTCCGTTGAGGATATTAAGGGCTTACACGAGCTAACCCGAAGTATCATCGACTTCGTGCCAATATTTGTTGATTCAAACCCAAGCTTCCATGCACATACGACATGAATAATTTGACTAGAAACTTACATATAAGAAATGTATGGTGATTTGAATGAGTGATGATCGATTGTGATCTTAAGACTTGAATCATAGCATGATAATTTGGATTTGTGTATTGTAAAAATTCATCCTAATTGCTGCATATTAATGTTAGTGCATACCATGATATAGGAGTAAGTAGATTATTCATTTTGATGAATGTATATGATTGCATTTCATCTTATCCTGCTGCCTGTCCTGTTGTGTACTCAGATTTCAACCCTGTTACTACTAAAATCAACTGAAACTATATAAAAAGAAATTTTAGCTTGATGAATCTAGTTTCCAGAACACTTTACGGATCTAGATTCCAATATGTGAGCTGTTAGATATTACACTTTTTGTCACTGCTGGTTTGTATTTCCAGATTTGCAGTTTAGTGGAACATCGACACAACTTCTATTGAAAAATAGTATTAACAGTAGAATAATAACATGAAATTCTCCAGGAAATTAATGGACATGCACTTTCTAACTTTTATAGATTTTTATGTTGAATTTACACCTTGATTTCACATGTAGAGATTTGATTATAAACTGCCGCTAGAACCATTAACCTATAAAGGGTATGGTAATTGACCTATTTATAGTCAAAATCAACTGAAACTTGCTAAATATAAGGTGTATCCATATGTGTCTATTTCCCAGAACATCTGACGAAATTAAATTCTGAGTTATAACCTATGAGTTATTGTTGTTTTAGTACTGCTGGGTCTAGGATTTCTAGATTCACAATCTCACTGTATCACCCTACCTTGCAATTTAAATTGAACATGTTAGCAGTAATATAAAAATATGAAATTTATCTTGCTGAGATTAGACATGCTAGGGAATCACCCTTAATTTTCATGGATTTATTTGATGAAATTTCAGACCTGAAACATGCATGCAAATATAACTTTAAGATTCTGCCTGTACATGAAAATCGGTAAAGAAAGAGTAATCGAACCTAGTTTTTGTTGTTTTTATATGTTGTGTGTATATGCATTGGAACCGGAAAGGAGTCTATTTTCTAGAATCCCTGACGGATCCAAATTTGCCTTCCGTAGCAGCGGGAATGTTTACTGTTGTACATCAACGTCTTGCTATCCAGAATATGCGCTTTCATAATATTGCATGTAAATGTGTAACCTTGCACCTAGTGAATGAGAACCAAACGTATATCATGCATTGCATCATTTTTTTGCATCCTTATCATTGCCTTAACACTCTTATACACATTGCATGATCATGATTGCAATAATAAAATATTAAACAAGCCAGGGTAATGAGGGTTGACTTAGTAGTGGATAATCTCAAAAACTTTACTCGGTAGGACCCTTCTTGTTTACATGAACACTTGACATGGAAGGTGGAGAAATGCTTGTTATCTTGTTATCATGTTATCACGTTATCTTGTTATCATATTATCTTGTTATACCGAGTACATGCTCTGTAGATCACACCACTATGGTCTAAAACGAACACTGTTTGCATGCACCGAACCTGTGGTATGGGACACAGTAGTACATGCATTAGATAAGATAATAAAATGATAATTAACCTAAGTTGACACTTGTAAACTTGAACATGACTATTGACATCGACATTGTTTATCGACTATTGTTATTGAAAATCGTTTATCGACATTTTTATTGCTTTTCATTTTGTTCTTGCCTCGTATTTCTTGATATACCATGTTCCTTTACTCTTTGTTTTCACTACTTGCTGTCCGTACTTGCTCTAACGGACATTTTTCCCCAACTCTAGTTGATCAAACTACAGGTGCACAAGGAGAATTACCAGACGGTATTGGTGAGCAGTTCTTCTAGGATTAGAGCAGGAGCTTGCCTTACATAAACTATTTCTTCCATGTTAATTTTTATATTTGTATTGTTACCTTGTTGAACCTTGTATTCCGGGCTTTGTTGACCCGAAGTTGTTTATTCCCAATTGTTGGTTATTATTTTGGACTAATGCATGTTTTATCTTAGTATATTTGTTATGTGATTATATTTTTCCGGCATAGTTGTGGTTATTCTTTTACATGTTGTTGAGTTAAGACTGTTACAGCTTATGGATGATGTTAATATCATTCGCTAGGCCTTCGTCACGGGCTCGTATTCCCATATTTTAGGAAGCAGGGCGTGACATTGAGTTTTAGACCCACTACGAATCGCAAAGTGAACTCTCAAGACAACTCAATTTTTTCCTCACACTAGAGCCCGAACATCACCATCATGGCTAGTTGGACAAGATATCTATCGTGGGAGAATTATTATGATTGAAAATTGTTTAATTTTCCAACTTACTGAAATGTTTAGCACCTCAATCTTGTTATGCAGTGCATAAAATAGGTCTAAATTGTTATGAAAGTTCTTGCTAACCAGCTATCCTCAGTTATCTCTCCTTTAATTGATCCAGCGCATTTCGGTTTCATCAAGAATAGTTTCATTCATGATAGTGTGACTTGCATCTAAGAAATTATTTCGGTCCAATCCAAGTCAGAATGTATTCTTCTCAAGCTTGACTTTGAGAAAGTCTACGACAGAGTTAATTGGAATTCTTATTTGATATTCTTTTTCATCATGGGTTTGGTTTTAGATGGATTTCATGGATTAAATCTACTCTTTTCTCCGGCGCTTCATCGATTATCATTAATGGTATTAAAGGGAATAAATTCATTTGTAAATGAGGTCTTCGTCAATTAGACCCCATCTCTTCATTGTTATTTTCTCTAGTGGCTGAGGTTTTCAGCAGACTTTTACCTAGAGCATGGAAAGCCAACATTATTGTAAGGCATGGGGACTTTCGAGGTTTTAGAGGAATTCTTAATCTCCAATATGCAGATGACAATATTCTGTTTGCTAAACCCGTTGGTCCTACTCTTCGAAATCTTAAACTGCTTTATATCATTGAGTAAGCTTCAGGCCTATCAATTGATTTTCATACGGTTCTTTGGCTTGGCATTCCGATCAATCGCCAGATTGAGAATGCCCATTTCTTCAATTGCGCTTCTGCATCTTTCCCTATCACTTATCTCAGTATCCCCTTGCGTTTGGGTAAACTTCATCGTAATAACTGGATACCGATGATTGATAAAGTAGAATCCATACTTAACGCATGATCTGGACATCACTTGTCTAGAGTTGGGAGATTGATTATTATCAATTCTATTCTCACCTCAATCCCTATATACATGATGTCCTTCTTCTCTGTCCCCTCGTGGGTCATTAAACAGATTGATCAAATTAGGAGAAACTTCTTCTAGTCTGGCTCTTCTATTTTGAAAATTGGTAAGAATCCAAACTTTACGCATGGTCTGGATATCACTTGTCTAGAGGTGGGAGATTGATTCTTATCAATTCTATTCTCACCTCGATCATTCTATACATGTTGTCCTCTTCTTTGTCCCTTCATGGGTCATTTAACAGAATTGATCAAATTAGGAGAAACTTCTTCTGGTCTGGCTCTTCTATTTTGAAAATTTGTAAGAATCTAGACTTTACAGATGGTCTGGACATCACTTGTCTAGAGGTGGGAGATTGATTCTTATTAATTCGATTTTCACCTCGATCTTTCTATACATGATGTCCTTCTTCTTTGTCCCCTCATGGGTCATTAAACAGATTGATCAAATTAGGAGAAACTTCTTCTAGTCCGACCCTTATATTTTGAAAATTGGTAAACACTTTTGCAACTAGAAACTATTCTGCAAATTCAAGCGGAAGGTGGTCTTGGGTTTCTAAACATCCACCATCAAAACTTAGCCCTTCGCGGGAAATGGTTGTGGAAGTTTCTCAAACACACTGATTTAGGTTGGGTTCACCTAGTGACTTATATATACCATAAACGCCACAAACCTTTGGGAATTATACCAATTTCTCCCTGCTAGTGCCTATCCCTTTTGAAAAGATATTTGGAAATTCGTTGCTCCTTTTAGTTGTAGTGTGCTTAAACTGTGTGGTGATGGCTTTTAATGTCCATTTCTGGACCGATTTTTGGATTGGCAACATCTCCTTAGCTTCTAATTTCCCCGACCTTTTTTCATATTGCTTCTAATCCTCATGCCACGGTGGATGATTATGTTACTCAGAATAACAATCAGTGGCACTGGAATATCACTTTCCGCTGTATTCTTCCTGCTACTCTATACCCGGATTTTCGCAGATTATTCTTATTATTAAGGTATTATCAATGCACCCTAATATTTTATGGCGGTGGCACAGTTCGGTTCCTACTCTGTCAAGTCCTGTTATAACTTCCTCATTTCCGAAGGTATTATCTCCCCTTACTCTAATACTGTGTAGAGAAGATTCGCAGCACTTAAGGTCTGTATCCTCACGTGGCTCGCGATTCATGATAAACTCCTCATACTAGATATTCTCATACAAAAATTTATATTGTTATTGGTCAATTGTGTGCTTTATGACTTTCCCATTACGAGAATGTTAGGCACTTACTTATCAATCGCATTTACATTCTCCCGCTTTGGAGGATTTGTAAGATAGCGTGGAAAGTTCAGGGGAAACCTGACTCCGTGAGTTCGTGGTGGGACTCTTGGAGATTGCGCCATGTAAAGCATTTGGTTCGTCCTTCGTGGGATTTATCTATGATGCAATGATTTGGATCATATGGAAAGAAAGAAATAACTGTATTTTTTCCAACTCTTCTCGCCCCATTAATTGTTTAATCGATGATCTACTATACTTCACAATTCTCTAGGCTAGTGTTCTATCCCATACCATACTGATTAAGCTTCATTGAGTCAACCTTAACTTTAACGTTGCTTCTCTCTCATTGTAACTAACTTTACTATCTCTCTGTTAGTTATTTTCTACTCTTTTTTCAGTTACTCAATCTTACATTTTGAGTGTTTTCCTTTGCAGTATAATCTTCTCCAGTTGTCGTTCCTGTCATCCTATGTTAGTACCTTCATTTTGGGGATTATGTGTACATGCTTTTTTTATGTAGAGTTTGTGATTTTACATGTTTTGCACGTACAATTTCATATGTATAATTCATTTTATAAAAATATTTTTTTAGTATGAACAAGTAGTTGTTCTCTTTATTTTCCAAAAGACTATTTTAAAAGCCTAATTAAATTCTAGGCATATTTGTCTCTTTTAGCCCATTCTTATTTAATTAATTAATTTAGTTAGGAGAGCCCATGGTTAATTGACCCATTAGTGAGCCCATTTAAATTAAATTCTCTTTTTATTAATCCAACTTGTAGTGTAGATAGGTTTAGTAAACAATTAATTTTAATTCACATGAACAACTTGTAGGGAGGGGTACTAATTGGCACGTGCATGCACTAGAGTGTGAATTGCACACCTTTACCCATAGGCCAGATTGTAGGATGGGAGAGTGGGAGAGATGGAAGTGGTGGAGAGTTGGTTGCTTCATCATGGGTAGTTTCTATAACTCCCTAGTTGGTCTAGACCCTTGATCTCTAACCATTTGATCTCATCCTAGCCCTCAATTCACCCTAAAAATTTGTATAAATACCCCTCCCTACACTTTTCATTCTTACACTTGAAATTTTTGAAAGAAAAGAATAGAAAGAAAAGAAAGAAAGGCAATTTAGTGAGACAAAAGATTGAGTAGTTTGTAAGTTAAAAAGATTGAGTGCTAGTGTGTTCTTCAACGAAGGGGGAGGCTGGACTACACCAGGGAACAAGAAGGGGAGGCTCGGGTTGCTTGCTCACTAGGAGGAGAAGTTAATTTGGTGGCTTGATCTAGGAGGAGAAGGCTTCACTTGTTCGTTGTAGGAGATCTCTAGGGGTTTATTTCATTTTCTCTCTATTAAAGGTGGGTGATTCTCTTACACTTCTAATTAGGTATCATGCTAGAGTATAGTTGATAAAATTGAAAAAAAACTTACCTATTTTAGCCATGTGTTATGAGAATGAGACAAATTGAAATGATTGATTGTGTGTGAAAAGAATGGTAATTAATTGCAAATTATGATTGTTAGTTTAATATTGACCATGCTACCATGCTTTAATTGATGAATTGTGCTAAACTAAGGAGACATGATTGTATGTTTAGTTGGACGAAACAATAAACATGCTTAAAGGTGATTTTTTTTGCTAATTCACTTGTTAATAATGTGAAAAAGAGAGATTTGTTACTGAAATGATTAATTAATAATAATAAAAATAATTAGAGAGATATATGAGAAGTTTGAATGCAAACTTATAAAAGAAACTACACTGTATGTGCTTATTTGAAATTATAGACAAAATCGTATTTAGAGAGGAAAATCACATTTTTATGCCAAAAATTAAGTTTTTAGTTACTGATATTTTAGAAATACATAAAAAATAAATTTTGAATGAAATTGGAGAAAAAACGAAGTTGAAATTAGTTTTTTAAAAAAAATTCGAATAAACCGAAATTCGGATCAAAACCCTCAAAACCTAAATCATATCAGGTTAGTCACTTGGACTTATTGGCTAATGGGTGCGTTTGGGTGCGCTTACTGTAGCGTGGGTCTGGTCTTCGGTCTCGGGTTCGAAACCGAACAGGAGGCTTTTGTTTTATTTTTTTGGGAAAATCTGAAATAGGGAATGGGTTCATAAGAGATTGTGCCCTCTCTGTGATGTGGTTGTGCCCTGTCCTTTCTGGTTAGCACATGCACCACAGTGCGTTGCACTGTAGTGCTGGGCTTGACTTTGGTCGCTGGTTCGATTCCTGAGCTCGACATTATGAACCCTTTTTTTGATTTTTAATGTTTTTTTTGTGATTTTGACTTTAAAAATTCGGGAAAATTTTGATAATTATTATAAAAATATATGGACTTCATGAAAAATATTTGCACACTATTTTGACTTAAATTAAATAGTCTGCGAAGTAAAATTGAGTAGAACTCCATAAAATCGATATTTGCATAAGTATTAAAAAAAGTGATTTTTATCCATGAAGAGTTATACTAAACTTATAAAAGAGAATTTTGTATAAAAAGAACTTGAAGCGTGTTCAATTATGGATTTTCATTTTTGGGAGAAAAAGGAATTACATGGAATTAGTGAAACTTATTTTGCTTGAATGAGAATGTTATGAATTGAAATTGAACTCATGTATGGAATTGAATTATAGAAAAGAGGTGGAAAATCATTTGAACTATGAAAAAGACTATACGAGTGTGAAAACTCAATTTTGTGATTATGAAGTGAAATTGAGAACTAGAGTATAGCTATGTCTCATACCGACATCGAAAAGAAATATGTTGAAATGAAATTTGAATTCAAAAGACCAAGATTGGGTCATGTTATATACATGGTTAAGACTGGTATAGTGGAAGGGCTAACTCTAGAGAATTGATTTTGTTCATGATTCAAATAACTAAGGACTAGATACATAGTGAAGATGTGATGAAAATAAGAGAAAAACATGAGTATGAGGGCCTCGAAGCTACAGTGTGAGAATATTCACAGGCTTCTTCACGATGCGTCATGACATGACGTGGATATGTTTCCAGGAGTCCGTACCGCAGGCGACGCTCGTGGGGTATTTGGCGACTGCGGGTGGTGTCATGTCCCCTGACGGAGGCTGAATTGTCCATTGGTTCCTCACGATGCGTCATGACATGACGTGGGATTCCCTTCCAGGCTGTCTGTACATGAGCTTGTAACTCATAGAACATCTAGGATACTTATCGTAGTTACAGTAGTAGTTTAAGTCATGATGAGGGATTGAACCCTACAAGATGAAGAATGGTTAAGGGCTTACCCTCAGACCTATGTAGTATGGGATGCGTAGAATCTGAACAAGTGCGCATTAGTGTCATGTAACATACATAACTGCATTAAGGACTAAGTGCACCGCACAACACGATATCAATAGGATAGTCCCTTGTAGTTCTGTTTGTGATCAAGCTTGTGGTTTGTTTAAGTATTTGAGAATCGTTATACTGCTCGGCATAGAGAGGATAGTCGTGTATAATATTTCGTCATTTGTAAGTAACTGATGTGCCCATAGTTTTTATGAAGGGTAAAGTGATTAACAAGACTAAAGAATGCATGCTGATTAAAGAATGATCCAAGTGTTGTACATTTCAATTCATGTAAATTGTTGTAAATTGCTTCCGCTGTAAATATGTAATGTAAATGCAAACTCTGATGTAACAAAAGTTTTTATTTACTTGTAAAATTGTACGAAGAGAAGTGTAAAGATCCTATGGAACTTCGAATTCAGTCTGTTTTGAAATTCGGGGTGTTACAAACTCGTAGGGAAACAGGGGAGCTTTGGAAGGGGATGACAAGGCACTATGGATGATCGAGGTGGTGGAGGACGGTGGCTGACGACGAGGGACAATGAAGGTGATAATGGGTGTTCGGAGTTCTGGAGGTGGTGAGGCAATGGGTCCTCGGTGGTGGATGAAGATGGAAGGCAGCGGCTTCGGTTTGAGGATGAGGATGGGGATGGACGATGGTGGTGCTGAGCGGGCATTGTGATCGGAAGGCGGTTGGAGCGACGGAGGACGAGGCGGATGGGAGTTTCGGGATGGGTTCGAGGTGAGCGGCGAAGGAGAGAGAGAGGGATTTAAGTTAATACGGTTATTAATTAATTAGAGTTTTGGGGGTATTTATATAGGATAATAGATGTTGGGTATTGGGTTACGGGTTAATGGGTTAAAGTCGTGGGTTTAGGATCCAAAAAGAGAAAAATAGATAGAATTAAATAGGATATGAATATAATGGATCAATATAAATCCAAAACACAAAAAAGTAAAATTAGTAGTGAGCCAAAAATTCAGGGTTCAAGCCAAAAAGAGTACAAAATGATCAAAAGAGAATAAATGAGCATTAAGAAAAGCAAGGTTTATTATTTAAAAGAGTCACAAATACAATAATCAAGGAAGAAGAAAATTACAATAAAATCCAAAAACTAGTAAAGTAGGGGTTACAATCCTATCCACCTTACAAGAAGAATTTTGTCCTCGAAATTCATACAGGTGGTACATAGGGCGACCCCGAAAAGAAAAGAAAAACGAAACAAAACTACTCGAACAAGTGAGGGAACTTCTCCCAGATCTCCTCCTCTAACTCCCAAGTAGACTCACCCGGTGAATGAGGATTCCAAGAAACTCGAACCAGCTTGATGACTTTATTCCTTAATACCTTCTCTCGTCGGTCTAAGATAGAGATTGGCTGAATCTCACAGGACAAATCCGGCCTCACGGACAACTTTGAGTAGTCAAAAAATATGACTGTCATCCCTGATGTATTTCCTGAGCTGAGAAACATGGAATACATCATGGACACCTGCTAAAGCCGGTTGCAATGCGAGCCTATAAGCTACCTTGCCTACACGTTTCACAATATCGAATGGACCGATGAACTGAGGACTCAACTTGCCCCCACCTCCAAATCGGATAACACCTCTCCATGGTGATACCTTAAGGAACACATGATTGCCTGCCAAAAACTCTAGAGGACTATGGCGACAGTCAGCCCATTTCCTCTGCCTATCCTTGGCAGCCTACAAATGCTTTCTAATTTGAGCCACGACATCAACTGTCTTCGTGATCAACTCAGGCACCAAAAGTTTCCTCTCGCCGATATCATCCCAACATACTGACAATCTAGCCTATACAGAGCTTCAAATGATACTGTCTTGAGACTTGCTTGATAACTGTTGTTGTATAAGAACTCGGCTAAGTGCAGATGATCTTCCCACGAACCTCCAAACTGAAGAAAGCAGGATCACAACATGTCTTCTAGGGTCTGAATCATCCATTTCGACTGCCCATTTCTCTGTGGATGGAACATTGTACTGTAGCTCAACTTAATACCCAAGTTCTTCTGCAGACTCTCCCAGAACTTTGACCTGAATCTTGTATCTCTATCCGATACGATGTTAACAAGAACTCCATGCAGTCTGACAACATTCTGAATATACATCTCGGCCAAACTCTCCGTGGACTGACCTACATGGAAGGGAATGAAATGGGCACACTTCGTTAACTGATCCACTATCACCCAAATAGCATTATGACCCTTGGTACCCTTCGGAAAAGCTGTAACAAAATCCATCGTGATGTTCTCCCATTTCCACTCTGGGATTGGAAGAGGTTGCAACAGTCCCGCGGTTCTCTGATGCTCTGCCTTTACTTGCTAACAGATCAAGCACTAAGAAACATATCTAGCCATAACTCTCTTCATACCATGCCACCAGAAATGTAGTTTCAAATCCCTGTACATCTTAGTACCACCTAGATGAATAGAATACGAAGACCGATGAGATTCTCCAAGTAGCTTCTACCTGACTTCTCCTCTAGTTACACACAACTAACAGCCGCCATCGACGCCGCCTTCCTCTCTCCGCCGAAGCCAGTGACTACCGACGTCGTCACGCTCGATGCTAGTCCAACCCATCGCCTCCAGTGTCGACAACAACCTTGCTGTCATTGCTCTTTGCTGCTGCCGTTGCTGCCCCTTTGTTGCTTTGGTTTCTTTTGCACGTAGTGTGCACGTGATTCTTGAGTTCGTGTTTGTTGCTCCGGGATTCTCATCCCGTTATTCTTTGGTATTCGAATTAATCTTCCATAAGGCAAGTCACTTTCTGCTTGAATTAATATTGTATCAAATTCAAGTTTTTATTGAAATTCTTGCAAGTAGATCCTATTCATCCATCGTATCGTATACTATTGTTCCTCTTTCGTTGAGTATATTGAGGATTTACACAAGCTAACCCAAATATTCTCGACTTCGTGCCTTTGTTGACTCCAAAAATTGAATCTTTTATGCATCCATATAGTAGTGATAGTAGGGTTTATTCATACAAACAACACACAAATAATTTATTGTAGAATTGAATGCTAGGTTGTGTGATTGAATGATTGATTGATGCTTTGTGTGGTTAATTTAAAGTATGTGGGTATTCTTGATGACGTTTATCATGCTAATGTGCCTACTATGCTGATTATGATGTTGTTGACTAATTGAAGTGAAACTCATCATGTTAGATCGCTTTCTTTTATAAAATCTATTGAAAATATGTATGTTTGTTTTCTGTCTAAAATTTGTGAGACATTTTTTACCCAGTATTTGTTATCAAAATTAATAACTTTTTGAATAAGAGTTGTAGCCCTATTCAAAACATCTAAGATCTTTGAATTCTGAGTTTTATTGCAAAAGTTATGTTGATTTTATTACTGCTGTATTTTTTTTCCAGAATTTCAGATTAATGTATGTTTTTATGTTTAGAGTATTAAAATGCTAAGTTAATGTTAGGACAATGCTATGATAATCTCCAGAATGATAGTTAACATGTTTAGAAGTCTAAAGAGTATTCTTTAATGAATTTATAATTGAGTTTTCTCTGATTCTAAAAATATTAGAACATGACGTCAATTTTCAGTCAGAACATGTAACCTGTAAAGAATGATGTATTTGACCTAGCTACTTTTGTCGGATTTTGTTTTTTAAATATGCATTGGAATCGTGTGGAAGTCTAGTTTCCATAATTTATGACGGTTTCAGTTCTCAATTTTCGTAGCAGCGGGAAAATTGATTTTTTTACAATGACCTCTTGCTGTCCAGAATTTTGTTTTCCAGTTTTTCTTAATATAATTATTATACATGTATCATTGTATTGCGTGAATTGAAGTATATATGTTGCATTGCATGATCCTAATGTGCAATAGTCATCATTCTATTTGTCTCATTCAAATTTATCATCCTATTGTTCCTCTATTGTTACTATCGTTCATCTAAATGTCCCTAAATTGCATAATGTATTATTGCATCGATAAAATAATTAACAAGCCGGGGTTTAAGGAATTGACTGGGGTAGGGAACAATATAGAGACTATGTCGGCCAGTGTTTTACCGATTAATTGTTGGAGCGCTGACTACGACATCTCAATCTCTCATGTATCGTTTCAGTGTAACAGTGTATCAGTGTATCATTATAGTGTATCATACAATAATATTATTATCGTATCAGTGATTATTATACAGACACATGATCTATAGAATTTACCACTAGAGTCTAAAACGACATTGATTGTATGCATCGAACTTGTAGTTATGGGATGCAGTAGTACGTGCATTAGTTAGGCAAAAAATTAATAGACTTAAGAATTGACACAATATCGACATTCCATAATGAACACCATTATTTCTATTGATATCGAATATTATCTAAGTGTTATTGACATCGACCATTGAACATTGACATCGAATATTAAATCATTGTTTATAACCATTGCATTGACTATCATTGATATTGATTATTGCTATCGTGCATTATTATTGATTCCTATTCATTGTTATATCGTTATTCCATTGTTTCCTTACTTTCTCTACTTGATGTCCATGACTTGCTCTAAGGACAATTTTTCTCCTCTGTTTAGATGAAGTGTTCACAGGTGATCGAGGTGAATTACATGCAGGAATTGGAGAACAAGCTTTCTAAAGATTTATTGCTTTCTAGTTGATTGTTATTTCATTGAACTTATTGTATTAAAACTTTTTTTTATCGCTTTGGATTTATTATTGTATTGGGCTTATGACCCGAATATTGTCATTTGTTTCCAGATGTTAGGTTATTTTATTTAGATATTTCATATTGTCTTATTCCAAGTATTATTGTTCATGTGGTTGTTATTATTGCCTGCGTAATTGTTTTGTATTGTTTATATTGTTGAGTTGAATGAGTAAACAGCTTATGGATGACGCAAGTCATTCGCTGGGCCAATGTCATGTGTTTGTGTTCCGTATTTTTGGAAAGAGGGGCATGACACTTCAAAATACCGGGATCAGGCGATGCTCATGGGGTATTTGTGTGATGAGGTACTGATGACAATGCGGTGTGGGTTTCGTCTCCAGAATTATCGAAGTGTGAGGCGTGATGGCCGTAAATCACTTGCGATGGGAGAATGACTCTAAAAAATTACCGGGGTCATAGCTCGCGGTGTGGGTATTCGCCTCCAAAATTATCAGGGTGTGAGGAAGTGTGTCCAAAATCACCTGCGGTGGGAGTGCGATACACAAGAATTATTTCGGTGGTACTAGACACTCACAGGATATCTAAAATATACATTAGTCACCGTAGTAGCAAATCATAGCAAGGGATTAAACCTCGTAAAAAGGAGTACGTAGGTGCTTGCCCTCGGACCTATGTAGAATGGGATGCATAGAATCCAAACAAGTATACATTATTGTCATTGTAGTATATCATCTGCATTAGGCATTAAGTCATAACATACACTGACATATTTAGGATTGTCACTCTTTACACTTTAATAAGCTTTCAAGTTTGTGTAACATTGTGTCGATTGTAAGCAACTAACGTGCCCACTGTTTTTCAGTGTAGGGCTTGGATTGGCAAAAGACAAAAAAAATAATTGATGCTAAAGATTATTCTCATGATTTAAGTTGTTGATGCTAAATTGTATAACTATCATGTTGTATTCCTTTCAATTTCTACTGCGTTGATGTAAAGATCTTATTGTAAAAGAAAAGTTTTAATTTTCTTGTAAAATTATACGAATTGAAGTAAAAGATCCTGTTGTGCTACGAATTACATGTAAATGGACTTCGGTGTGTTAGGGCATATCCAACCCCACTCCATTTTGGCACTGAAATGGGGTTTGGCGTTGGATTTGGTCTCCAACCCAGCGCCATTTTCGGCGCCATTTTGGCGAGGAAGGAGATGGGGTGAACAGTGGCGCGCCATATATGGCGCACTACTGTTCACCCAGTGGAAAAAATTTTATTTATTTATTTTTATTTTAAAACCCCCTAAAAGTTTTCTAATTTTTAATTAAACCTTAATTCAACATTTTCTTAACAAAGTTTATTACATTCTACTCCCAGAAATGAAAATTTAATTTATTTGTGTTCTATTGAAGGTTTTTTTTTTTTGAGGTGAACGGTGGAATAAGGCCGCCCTGTTTCATTAATAAGAGGTTAATAAAACAACCCCGGCGTGCCGGGAGAAAACAAAACAAAACAAAAGTACAATGCAGAAAGAACAGAACGAAACAACATATACTCCCCCAACAAACCCTGAGGGGTGAGTCTAACTACCTATACATGAAGCAACCAAAGAGAGCAGTAGGCAGGAACAGAACAAAAACTGGCAGAAACTCTGACACGACTGGTGAAGCCAATCCTTAAGTCCAGCGTCAGCCCGAACTCCACCTCCTCATCGTCAAACTCCTCTACCTGGAAGACTCTGGCTATCCTTCCTCTAGCTCCTATGGCCACAGCTATGACCAAAAAGGAGATAAGATGCATGATATGAGTAAGGTTACCAGAAATACTACTACATGAAGCAGGAAAATAAAAGTTATTTCTGTCTAGCCATAACATCCATGTTGTTGCCGCAATTACGATGTACCATGCATCCTTCATTTCATGGCGAATCGAGGCAAATTTGGGGCCAATCCACAAATCCTCATATTCGCAGGGGTAGACTCCTGTTCCTAAGGCTCGTAGTACCTCCACCATAGTTGCCTTACTTCTTGGGCAGTGAATAAAAAGGTGATTTAGATCTTCCACTTGCACGTTGCAGAAACCACAGTTGGTCGCCACCTGTGGTTGTCTTTGGGCAAGGTTTTGCCTAGTGAGGATAGCATTATTGAGCACTAGCCATAAGAAAAATCTAACTTTCAATGGGGTTTTCGCCTTCCACAACAGCTGTGCCCAGCTGGGTCTGCAACCTCGAAAGTGGATCCGATGATATAGAGATCTAACCGAGAAGGCTACCTTGTTCTCGAGCCCCCATTGCATGTGATCTGGGCCTTGGGCGCACCTTACGCCTACCCGTGTGATGTGTGTTTGCATGTGAAGCAATTGCTGGTGTAGTTCTGGGGTAAGCATTCCTCGGAACGCCGGTCTCCAACTTCCTCTTTTCCAACCCTCGGCAACAGACATATTCGGTCGACTCAACTTCTCATACAGCTCCGGGAACGTGTCTTTCAGGCTATGGGTACCACACCACCTGTCCCACCAGAATCTGGTGGACTGCCCATTGCCGATAACCGATGAAACTGTTGAATTGAAGGGGGCGCTAGCCTTGAAAATTCTTTTCCAGAGTCACGAAACTTTGGCCCCTACTCGGAAGCCTAGGCTTCTCGTGCCTTTCCCCCTAAGGTAAGGTTGGATGAAGTCTTGCCAACCTTCCCTGCTGTTGTGGAATACCTTCCACCACCATTTCCCCAGCAGGGCGAGGTTCATATCTCTGAAGTCGATGATGCCCAGCCCTCCGTGCTTCTTCTTCATGCAAGCGATACTCCATTTGATGAGGTGGTAGCCTCCCTTGCTCGAATCTGCCCCCTTCCATAGGAATCATTTTCGAATCCGGTCAATCCTCTGGATCACCCATTTTGGAAGCTAAAAAAATGACATGTTGTAGATTGGCAGGTTAGATAACACTGAATTGATGAGTACCACTCTGCCCCCAAGAGACAGCGATTTACCTTTCCAACCAGCCAGTCTACCCTCCACCCTGTCTATGATAGGCAACCAGTCCGATTTTGTTAATTTCCTTGGTCTGAGTGGTAGCCCTAGGTATTTGATCGGGAACCCATCCGTCAAACAGTTCAATATCGTAGCCTGTTCCCATGCTTCATCATTGGAAAGAGAAATCGGAATCAGAGCACTCTTGTGGAAATTAATCCTGAGGCCTGACCAGGCCTCAAAGCAGTATAGGGTCCCTTTAAAGCAGACTGTTTATCGTCTGGACCCATTACCAAAAAGTAGGGTGTCATCTGCGTATTGCAGGATCGTACACCCTCGATTAGACGCATGACTGGCCACTGGCGTGATCCAACCCTTTTCCTGACAATTCTCCAGCATACCCCTCAGCACATCCGCTACTATGGTAAAAAGGAGTAGTGATAGCGGGTCCCCTTGCCTGAGTCCCTTCCTGCAAGGGAACGGCTGCCCAGGCCATCCATTCATTGATATTGCCGTTTTGCTAGTCTACAAGCATTGCCTGATCCAGCTGATCCATTTATTCCCGAAGCCCCTAACCCTGAGAGCTTCCAGCAAGCACTCCCAATCGACCGAGTCAGAGGCTTTCTCAAAGTCCAGCTTTAGGAGGAAGCTCTTAGCGTTGGTCGTATGGCAGCGGTGGATAACTTGTTCTGCCGTGGCCACACAATCTAGAATATTTCTGCCCTTAATAAAGCCCAATTGAGATTTGTTGATAAGGCTGTCCATAATATTCCTCAGGCGGATAGCTAGGACTTTTGTAATAATCTTCACCGAGCAATTTATGAGGCTGATCGGTCTAAAATTGCCCACTTTCGTCGACTCCTCCTGTTTGGGTATCAGGACGACTTCCACAAAATTAAACATACCCAATCTGAGATTGTTGTTAAAAAAGTCATCTAACAGTGCCATATAGTCTCCTTTAATTTCTGCCCAGAAAATTTGGAAGAACATCATTGGGAACCCGTCTGGGCCTGGCGACTTATCGGCACCCATGTGACTGATAGCCCTTTTAACATCCTCCTCCGAGAAGGGAGACTCCAGGCAGGCTAGCGACGGTGTTGATTCGACCTGGTAAGTTTGCCAGAAATCATTTCTTAGTGGGACCCGGAAGTCATTCTTCTTCCCCAAGAGGTCCTTGTAGTATCCTTGTAAGGTGGTGGAAATCACTTGTTTGTCTTGCACTGTCCCCGAGTTTGTTTCTAGAGATAAAATAAGATTGGACCTTCGTCTAGCACTTGCCACTCGGTGGAAGTAAGCCGTGTTCACGTCTCCCTCTTTGAGCCACGAGATTCTCGACCTTTGTTGCCATTTTATCTCTTCTAGCTTATAGAGATTGGCAATGTTCTCCCGTAGCTCGAGAAGTCTGTTTCTCTCCTCCTAAGACAGAATTCTCGTTTTCCCCACTCTTTATAGCTCATCAATTCTTTCCAAAAAGGACTCTTTTGCTTTCCAGATGGTCGAGAACCTCGATCGGTTCCATTTACGTAGGCGCTTTCTTAATCTGTGGATTTTTTCACACCATCGGCCTGCAGCATCTGTGCCAGTCAGTGGGAGCGCCCAGTTTTCCATCACCAGGTGGTGAAACCCCTGAATCTCCAGCCAGGCCTTCTCAAATCTGAATTTTCTATGTCTTTGGGCTCCCTGTACCCCAGTGTCAAAAAGGATAGGAGTATGATCTAACGTGGGTCTAGGGATCGATCTAGCAATTTCTAGGGGGAACTTAGCCTCCCAGTCCATCAAAACAAGTACCCTGTCCAGTTTCGCCATTGTCAGGGCAGACTGCATGTTAGACCACGTAAATAGTCTATCATTAATAGGGATATCAATCAGTTCTAGGTCCGTGATCACCCTATTAAACTCTGCTCTGTGCCTGTCACTGGACCCTCTTCCCTTGTGTTCGAAAGCAAAATGGGTAATATTGAAGTCCCCTCCAACAATTCAGGGCCCCGGCCAACGGAGACGAATATTGACCAGCTCTTGCCAAAAGGCATCACGCTCTGTTGCCACGTTCGGCCCATACACGACAGTGATAGTGTGCATATACTTATCAGATCGTCGTTCCAGCCATGTAGTCAGGGAGTATGTACCATTATAAACCTCGGAACAAGTGAGCAGGTCCGTGTTGAAGCCAATAGCAATTCCCCCCGAGGCTCCCACGGATGGGCGTAAAACCCATTCCTTGATTCTGTTCCCCCCCCCCATTATCTTGAGTTTGGACCCGTGTATAAGTTTGGTCTCCTGTAGCCCAACCACTTCTGCCTTGGACCTAGTGATAACGTCCCTAACCATATCTCTTTTACCTTTATCCCCCAGTCCCCGGACATTCCAGAATAGTGTATTCATTGGGGAACCATGTCCGAGATTACTGTGTGGGAGGGGATCGGGCGGGTTTCGCACTCAGAGACCGTCATCACCCTATGGTTGGATCCTAGTTCCTTATGAACAGTAGGCTTAACCCTCTCAGTTTCCCAACCTCTCATTTTATTGAGCAGTAACGCGTTGCATTCTTTATCACAAATTTCCAAACCACAGGTCTTAGCTAATAGAAAAACTTCAGAATCTGACATGAAATTTAAAATATTAGCAAGAAAGATTTTAGTACCTCCATCATCGTGTTTAGTTGCTTTGGCGGCTACCGCAAGCTCCAAAAAGTCATCCAATGACTCTGCATGAGCCCTCTTAGGCCACCGCTGCACCCTAAAACCAACCGTCCTGAGAGACGATCTGGTACAGTAACTTGGGGCCGACTCTGGCAAAGTGGATAGAACCATTTCTAGTGAAAACTCCTTTTGAGTATCAGCAATAAATTCTAAGTCCTCTGAGTCCTCTTCTGAGAAGTCAACGTCCAGGTTCAGATGCCCTTCTAGGTCCTCCTCACTATCTGTATGCTGATTTTGCAGTTGTAGAGAGGCCTCTCTTATTGTAGACTCCTCATTGAGCCCATAAGACGATGTCGGCACTTCAAGAGTAGCGATGTTTCCTTTGGTGGACCCCTCAATGGGCCCACCCACCGATTGCTCAGTCAAGATAGTAGAGCCCCTTGCAGTAGGAGCGACAGGAAGCGTCCTGGGCCCCTCTTTGGGCCCATTAACGCCTATAAAATGCTCACAAATTAACCATCCGTAACAACTCCCCACTACCGGATTAGCTACTCTTCCTCCGCGATATAACATACCGCTCCCCACGATAACTCCCCTTACAGCTGTCTCAGCCGCTGCAATACCCATCCCTAGGTCGACAGCTGGCAATAGGGGATTTGGTGGGACTGCGGCATGGTCAGGAATTGGCATTATCGATGCATTGGCTGTAAAAAACGAAGAGTCTCTGTGACTCATCTTCCACACTCAGTATCCCACTTTCCTCATTCTCCATAAACGCCAACCCTTTTCACCCCTCTCTGCTCCATCGATGTCATCTTTACCCCATTTATCATTCCTCACGCCCTGATCCTCATTCTGGAGCTCCTGTTGGTTCTTTTCCCTATGGAGGCTCAGATTTGAGCTCCTTGCTTTCTCCAGAGTAAGCTCTGGTTCTGGTCGCCCTAGCTCCACAGTTGTCTGTTCTGCTTCTTTAGATGAGAACCATCGCTTTTCTACCCACTCCCTGGTAGATAGTGTACTATCGCTTGTCGTGTTCCCTAGCTTGGCGCCTTCCTCCACCAACTCTTGTTGCAGAGCCTGCATGCCGTTGCCCTCTGCTTGCATGGTGTTGCGCGGTTGGTTCTTGCCACTTTGGGGGCCTGCAAGCCCTGACCCCCTCCTCTGCTCCACAGACTGAGCCGCCTGCCTTGCATGCCGCTTTTGACTACTTTTGAGCTCTCTATTGCTATTTTGAGTATTCTGTGGCTTCTCCTTTTTCTGATAAACTCCTGAATCAATGAGAAGAGCCAAATCTGGGCGATGACCATCATGGCCGTTGGATCCTTTGATTGGGCTTCGCGTCCGATCATCGGCGTCCCGCCGTGAACCAGGCTTCTCTGATCCCTCCACCGTGGCCTCTTGAAGTGCATCCCTCTCTCTAGCTGCCTTGATGACCTCTCGATGGGCCCTCTCCACTTCATGGCTCCCATCTAAGGAGATCACCCAAGTTGGCGATGCAACCTCCCTGTAGCTACGACCATCTCTAAGTGAGGCTGAAGGCGTTTGGGACGTGATGGAGGTATGGTCGTTCTCTTTATCTGCGCATTTGTCTAGAACAAAGAGAATGAGATAAGAATCATCAAAAGAGTAAACTTTGGCGAATCTAGCCATCAAGGCGATGTTTACTTCTGATTAGTAGTCTTGTCGATACTAGATCTGACCGACGAACAGTTTTCTCGTCAATTTCTTCCACCGTTCTGAAGTCGGAGACCATCTCTTGCAGTGCTTCTCTCTTCCAAAAATGAAGAGGCACATTATGAATCCACACCAAAAATCTCTCCTCTTGAGGCTTCTCAGCACCAAAACTTGGTGTCCATGCTCTGAAATCCATCCTGAAGTGGCCGAAATCCACTGTGGTTGCTCCGGCGATCTCTAACATCTTTTGCGGTGAAGGGAAGGACACCAGAAATTGAAGGGGGCACATACGCTTGACAATCCAATCACAGTGCGCCTTCATCGGCTAATTCTCGCTCAAAGCTTTGATCACATGTGCCTCCGATGGTCTTCCGGCCGTCACCCTTGCAATTGTGCACCACTGTCTAAGCCAGACTTCCTCCTTTTTTATCACAGCGAGGATGTTAGCTAACTTGATCATTGACGGATTTTCAGGTGATCGTCCCCTGTAGACTCGCCTATTTTCATCCTCAGTGGTGGTGATGACATTTGTACAAGTGTAGAACATATGACCCCACATCATACATCTCAGACATCTAACTTCTTTGGTGCATTCCGTCCGAAAATGCCCTAGCTCCCCGCAGTTGAAACACGGTAACGGTTTGCATTTACCCTTTCTTTGTTGCTTTTTGAGTTCAGTTGGTGCCGGCGGTGGGGATTTGGACTTTCGTTTTCTTTTGTGCACCACTTCTTGCCACCGCTCAGCCTCTACCCCAACCGGCGGTAGTCTGTCATCCTCCCCTGGTCTCGCATTTGGACCCCTTCTTTGGGCCCATGCTACAGTGGACTTTGGGGGTCGATGGTCATCCACCTTGGCGGTAGCTGTAGCTGGTGGGAGTCGCGGGTGGGGGGGGGAACAGGTTGTTGTGGTTGGAGTTGTGTGCTGGGCCCCTTAGGTGAAGTGATCGCAGTTGTGGTAGGCTGAAGGGGAATTGCCTCAGTTGGTTTGGGTGGTGTGATGGAATGTGTTTGCTGTCGGGGAATGTGGTGATGTTGGTAAGTGTTGTTCTGAGTTTTTTGTGGTTGTATGTGAGGGATAGAGCTGTGCGCTGAATCTCTGTAGCTCCTTTCTCTGTCTATTGCATAGTAGACCCTGTGTTTGTGTCTACTGTGCACTTCTAAGTTGTAGTGTGTTTGAGCGTTACGTCGGCCCATCGGAGGGGTTCTCTTACGCTGGGACCGGCCTGTAGGAGGACCCCCTCTTTGGGCCCTCCCTCTCAAATGCACCTCCTCTACGGGGCGATGATGATCAGATGCACTCCCTTCCTGCTTTGGATGCACATTTCGATGTGCCCGCGGGGGGGGGGGGGGGGGGACAAGCGTTTTTGAGCCCTGAGTGTGCACCCTCAACATCGTTGGGTTGTAGGGTAGGGGTTGTGGTAGGGATGGTTGGCTGTGGGTTGTGTGTAAAAGTGTCGGCAATCTGAGGAGAGGCTGAGGTAGAAGCGGCAAAGGGAGGGAGGTGGTGTTTAGAGGGGGCCGACGGAGTGTGGCGGACCCTCTCTTTGGGTCCGCACCCACTCATCTCTAACTCCGAAACCATGATGGGGAGATGAAACAAGTAGATAGAAGAGGGGAGAAATATGGCAACACAGGGGGGTTAAGGTGAGGAGAAGAGAAGGGGGGTGAACAGCGGTATAGAGATAGGGCAGAGGAGGCCGGATTTAGCAGTGAAAGAGACAGGGAAGGCCAAGGGAGGTGAAGAAGGTGGGGGTGTTGGAGAAAAAGGGGGTCGGTAGGAGCTCAAGCTTCAACATCCTTGACATCTTGCCCATTCTATTGAAGGTTATTAATTAAATATTTAGTATATTTAATATTTAGAAAATAATATGAAATGTCAATTACAATATATAAAAACTTCGTGCATTTTAGGACGCCTTAATTAAAATTTCATAAACATTCAAATAAAAAACAATGCAAACTACATAATACAAAATACAATAATCAAACTAAACTCGTGCAATAAAAAAAACAATGCAAAATACATAACGCAATAAAATAATAACACACATAAGACTAACAATTTAGAAAGACGGTAAATCGGTTCCGGATCCTCCAATATCATTAAAAAACTGTCCAAAGTATCGGAAGATGGCCCTTGATGTTGTTGTTGTTGTTGAGCTCTTGTCTGAATAATTCTTGCTTGTTCAACTCGGAATAGCTCACGCACGTTTGGATCAGCAATGGAATTCAAGTCTTTTAATAAAACTTTATTTCTTCTCCTATTGCTTTAAAGGCCAAATTTTGCCGCTAAATTTCCAAAAGATCCTTCCTGTCGGATCTGGTCTTTTCTAACATCTCCAGCAGTTGTCGATTACTTTCTTTAACATCGTTAATATCTTCATAATTTTTTCTTTGTCCTTTGGCTTTTTTTACCCCAATGGGTTGTTGCGATGAAGTACTACCAAAATTTTCTTCATCTAAATTTGGAGAAAATGAAGGCAGCCCAGGGGAAGATGACATGGGAGACTCTGGAGTGAGATTATCTGACTGTGGCGAGTCATAGTTTAAATTTCGAGCAATTTGTCTTGCAGTGAGTACATTATCTTTAAATTTCTCAAAATCCTTAACTATAATCCAAACATGTTCAAATTTGAATCCTTTTTTGAACTTTGGATCTTGCATGAATAATTCCTTCGCTCGACTAAACTGTAAATTATTGTGAACATAAGGCTAAGTAATCGGAATGAAATAAATAACTTTTGAATGTAAAAGTTTAATGAATACTCACAATATCTACATCTGAGGCACCACTTGGATTCAAATTCTCTACCTGTTTCAGACAACCATTTAATTTCTTTTACTTCAGTCATTATAGTCTGAATTCGACATTGCACGGATCTTTTTGAACGGGACTCCTAACTCTAGTTTCTTGATGCATTGTAACTTTTCTCCACACGAGACCAAAAATGATCTACTAACTGGTACCTACCTGTAATATAGTCTTGAAAAATTTCTAAATAAACTTGACAAAGGTGCACGTCTTCGCTAACAACGTATGAAGAAGCTCGGACAGACATTTTCTTCTGAACAAGTGGAATGAGAAAAAAGATGAGTGGAATGAGAAAAAAAAAATAATATCTCTATTTATAGATGTTAGATTGTAGCCATTTAGATTATAGCCGTTGGAATACAGCTGTTGGAATATATTCGTTGGAATATAGTTGTTCGAATATATTCGTTTGGAGTATAGCCATTTTGATTATAGCCGTTGGAATATAGCTGTTGGAATATATTCGTTTGGAGTATAGCCATTTGGATTATAACCGTTGGAATATAGCTGTTGGAATGTGTTCATTTGTAGTATACCCAGTGGAATTTAAAAGTTGGAATATAGCCGTTGGAGTGTAACCGTTGGAGTCACTGCATTGATTTACTATAAATAACGTACTACAGCCTCATATCAATAACGTACTACAGCCTCATTTCAAATTTAATTCTTCTATCTTTCATTTGCTCAAAATAAACATTCAACAAACTAGTTCATTTTATTCAATTTGAAAATGAACTTCAATATTGGAGGTCCATCTAATTCAGCAAGTTCCACTTCATCTTCGGATGACGACATTGATGCGACAACGATGAAAGTTATGGAAAATTTGTTTGCCTTCGAAGATGCGATATATTAGGAGATCGCTAACAACAACATGGTTCTTGCGCGCTACTTCAACCAACAAAGCCACCATGGTGGCTCGATTTCGGGTCATGTAGTGATCAATCGCGAAAGGGAAACCGCAGATCGTAATTTGTTCAATGACTATTTCTCCGAGAACCCACGCTACAATGAAGTCATGTTTCACAGACGGTATAGAATGTCTCAGAGTTTGTTTCTTCGTATTGTTGATGTGGTCAAAGGTCATGACAATTACTTCCACCAAAGAAATGATGGACTTAGTAGAGCTGGATTATCAAGTTTACAGAAAGTAACAGCCGCATTCTGGATGTTGGCGTATGGTCTACCGACAGATGCGATGGACGAGTACATTAAAATAGGCGATTCAACGACGATTGAAAGTATGAAGAAATTTTGTTGTGCTATTGTGGAAATATTTGCAAAGCGATATCTAAGAACACCAACGGCTAATGATGTCACAAGGCTACTCCATGTTGGTCAACAACGTAGTTTTCCGGGAATGTTCGGCAGTCTTGATTGTATGCATTGGAAGTGAAAAAATTGTCCAACAGCATGGGCTGGACAATATGCAGGTCGTAGTGGGCATCCAACTATTATTTTTGAAGCTGTAGCAGATTATGATCTTTGGATATGGCATGCATATTTTGGCATGCCGGGCACCAACAATGATAGCAATGTGTTGGAGTCATCTCATCTTTTCTCTAATCTAGCTCAAGGTATTGTTCCTCCTGCTCATTATATTATTCAAGGAAAAGAGTATAACATGGGCTATTATTTAGCTGATGGTATATACCCAAAATGATCCACTATTGTACAAAGTATACATTAGCCGCTTGGTCGAAAGAAAAAATATTTTGCTATGAAACTGGAAGCATGTAGAAAAGACGTAGAACGAGCATTCGGAGTTCTCCAATCATGATTCGCAATTGTTGCAGGACCGGCACGTTATTGGAACAACAATGTGTTACATGATATAATGACTGCGTGCATTATTATGCACAACATGATTATCGAGGATGAACATGATCTTCATGCACCAATTCAAGATATGAGGGAGGTTGCAGTTCCAGAAGTTGAAATGGTTGTAGATGAAAATACAAGATTTCAACAATTTATTGCTCGCCAGAGACAAACCAAGGATAAAGATGCTCACATCGCGCTTCGTAATGTATTAATTGATCATTTGTGGGAGGTGTATACCAACTCAGATGGTTAATTAAACCATACATATATATTTTTAGTATTCCTATTTATGTTATTGAATGCAATATTTTGGTAGTCATTTGTTTTAATTAATCCAATTTTATTTTCTACGTATTATATTATTTGTAGAATGGTCATTTTATAATAAAATATTATTTATTAATGTTAAATATTGAGGCATATTATTGGATCAATACATTAATTTTTTTTTATTTGTGTCCAATTGGTTAAATAGATAAATAGTGGGGAGTTAGAAGAGAATTAATTTAAAAAGTAGATTAAAAAGAATATGCTGAGAATATTCCTTTTTGGAGTTAGAAATGGAGTTATGGGTTGGAGATGAAGTTACTGTTTGATGTGACAGTTACTCCATTTTGGAGTAAAAGTTGCTCCAAAATGGAGATGAGGGTTAGAGATGGTCTTACAAAGACAGTGTCAAGAAGGTATCGAGAGTTATGCAATGCATAATATAAAGTGCAATTCATTACATGTAAAATAAATATATTTATATTTAAATACACGAAGATACAAATTCTGGACAGCAACACGTTGTTGTACAAAACTCACTTTCCCGCTGCTAAGAGAAAGAAAATCAGGTTCTGTCACAACATATTCCAATTATAGTAACTATGCCTACCAGTCAGTTCCTTACGAGTCTACTGTTCAGGCAGAACTTAGTGTCAAGTTCTTGTGCATAATAACCGATTGTAAATTCATTTAAAATCTTATAAAAACCATACACTACCTCCTAAAGGTGTTAAGTAACATACTGGTAATTCTCAGGACTTAATTTTGCATTTTGTTCGTCCTTGGAGCAATTATTCTAGGAGTTCAAATTTCAATTTGCATCACGGCCCACTTCCCAAAAGAATACGGAATACGAGCACGTGATAAAGCCCATCGAATGATTATCATCATTCATATGTTGTAAGGATCAACTCAACAGTAAACAAAAATATACAAGAAAGATACAACCACGCATATGTAATATTCCGGTCGGATATTATATTTGTATTATTATTATTTTTTTAAAAATTAAAATATTTCTTATGGAAATTACTTAGTTTTAATTAATAATCATTATCCGTATATATATACTCGTAAGTATATATATGTATTTTATCGATTTTGTGCACTTGTACAAATAAATGTAATATGCGTTTTTGAGAAAATATCTGTAATATGCCGGTCAGATATTAAAAATTATTATTTTATTATTATTTTATTTTATTTTTCGAATTGAAATATTTTTTGGGGGATATTACTCAGTTTAATTAATAAACATTATCTGTATATATATATTAGTCTGTATATATCTATATTGTATCAATTTGGTACTGAAATCTTATGAGCCGATTATTAAATTATTTTTATTATTATTTTTTTTATTCTCGGAATTAAATTATTTTTGTACAGATTGTTGGGTTTGATGAATAAAAATTATCTGTATATATAGATGTATGTACGTATATGTATTGTATCGATTTCGTACATTTGTACGAAATCATGTAGTAGGTGATTTTGGGAAAATATCTATTATTTTGATCAGTCATGAAAACTGGAGGGTTAGGATTGATTTGGGTGTTGATTGCAATATTAATTTGCAAATGAAACATCAAATTGTTGAGCCACAAAGAGAGTGGCACATGGCACTCTCTCTACCACATCTCTCTCTCTCTCCCTCTCCCTCTCCTACAAATTGGCCGGCCATTTCTAAAGGGCAAAGCCCCATTTATTTCTCCCATCTCATTTTTCATCTCACTCCCTCTTCTTCTCTTATATTTTCTTCTTCTTTTGCCTATTTCAAGTGAGGAAAAAATTGAGAAGAAAAGAACAGAAAGAGAGATCAATTCAAAAAATAGAGTGGGTTAATTTTGATGGGTTGTTCTTAAAGAGGAGCAAGAACAAGATGGAGAAGGAGCAAACAAGTCCTTCCTACAATTTTGGGTGGGGGTTTCTCATCTTTGGCTTGTTATTTTTGTTTATTATTGTTATATGTAAATAAGTGAAGAACTTGGACTAATTTCATTTGCATATGGATGATTGTGACTAGAATAAATTGCATACAAAGATTGAAGTTGTAGAACTCAAAAAAAACCCTGAAGATCTAATCTTTAATAACTAGTATGTAGTTTTGATGGTTAGAAATTAATTACTTGTGCTAAAGTTGGAATTTTTACTCCAAATTAATATGAGAGGTTCTCATATATGTTATTACTATGCTCTAATTTTTTTTAGAATTTTCTTGGTTAATTTGAAAGGTGAAACAAAACGTTTCCCCAAAACAACAAGCATAAAAAAAAAGCTGATGTTGTTGGCTGATTTTGGCATGTGTTTGAAATCAGTAAAGTTGAGTTCTATAAGGAATTGGAGAAAGTTGTCAACTAGGGAATTGTAGTTGTTACCGCTAAATCTGGTGTGGGGGCAAACAGATAGAATTTGTGGATTCTTTGGGATGTCGAATAGTCAAACCTGAGATGGATTCGTTTGTGGGTTACTGGACCTTTTGGAAAGAAGACCCAGAACCCATTTCAGACCCGTTTGTAGGTAAAAATACCATTTTACCCCCAAGCCTTAAGATTCGTGCTTGGTTTGGACGGTTCCGATTCAACCCCATTTTTAGCCATATTACGAGCCCCCCACTCCCGAAGACTAAGTTTGATCAGCCTTTGAGGAATAGTTTTACTGTTTTAACGGCTTGCAGAGTTGTATCGGAGTCCAATGAGGGGAGTCGGATCTTCGTATGAGGTATTATGGTGATTTTCAGAGCTAGTTGTGCACTCAAGGCTGTTCTTGAGCTCTCCTGGACTTCTATTGATTTTTCTTAATTTTTATCTATTTTTCGAACCATTTATATAATTTTGCGAAGTGGTGATTCGTTGTTCGGGGGTCTTAATTAACTATTCTAAGCAATGATTATTTACCCAGGGGCTCAAAAATATTTCCCCGAATTTATAATTATTTCTTAGAATTTTTAATTAATTTTCCTAAATTTGTAATTATTTTTTCGCAATTTTTAGATAAATAATTCGATTTTATTAAATAATAATTAATTTTTTAAACCAATTTATGATGTGGCACGATCTGGGCCTTCCATCAGCCTGCAGTGCGGATTTCTGGAGAATCGAACGGCCGGAGTAGCTCGGTAGCGTTTTTCTCCGCTTGCGGAGGTCGGTGCCCCGGTAGCTCGGCTAGTCCTCCTCGGGAGCTTGGTAGCTCGGCGTATCACGAGCTACCGAGCTACGTGGCTAAATCTAGAGCGCCCATCATGGCACGAATCACAAGGAGGGAGGTTCAGATCACGAGAAAATGTTATCTTGTCGTTTTGCAGACATGGCGTGATCTGAACCGACCATCATGTTCTGGCGCAATTTTTGAAACGATCAGACGGTTGAGGCAGTTTGGCAGTGATTTTTCTTCAAATGTAAGGGTCGGTGCATCGGTAGCTCAGTCATAGCGCTTCGGTGGCTCGGTAGCTCGGCCTCTGCTCCCTAGTAGCTCAGTGGATCGGCAGCTTGGCCTCTGCTTTTTAGTAGCTCGGTGGCTCAGCTAAGCTGTTCGGTAGCTCAGCTAAGCACTCCGGTGGCTCGGCTCAGTACGAGCCGTTGCGCCACGTGGCTCGATCTAGAGCGTTCATCGTGACGCGGATCACGAAGTTCGATGTTCAGATCACGAGAAAATGTTATCTTGTCATTTTGTGAGCGTAGCATGATCTGAGCCGTTCATCAGATTTAGACACGAACTTTGAGACAATCTGGCGGTGAAAGTGGCTCGGCGGCATTATTCTCCAAATGTGGAGGTCGGTGCCCCGGTAGCTCGGTGGAGTGCCTCGGTGGCTCGGCTCAGTACGAGCCGCTGCACCACGTGGCTCGATTTGGAGCATTTATCTTAGTATGGATCACGAAGTTCGAGGTTGAGATCACAAGAAAACGTTATCTTGTCGTTTTGTGTACGTGGCATGATCTGAGCTGTTCATCAGATTTGGACACGAACTTTGAGACAATCTGACGATGAAGGTGGCTCGGCAGCATTTTTCTCCATATGTGGAGGTCGGTGCCCCGGTAGCTCGGCAGACCACCTCGGTGGCTCGGCTCAGTACGAGCCGTTACGCCACGTGGCTCGATCTGGAGCATTCATCATGGCGCGGATCATGAAGTTTAAGGTTCAGATCACGAGAAAACGTTATCTTGTCGTTTTGTGGACGTGGCGTGATCTGAGCCGTTCATCAGATTTGGACAAGAACTTTGAGACAATCTGACGGTGAAAGTGGCTTGGCGGCATTTTTCTCCATATGTGGAGGTCGGTGCCCCGGTAGCTCGGCAAAGTGCCTCGGTTGCTCAGCAAGTTACGAGTCGTCGAGCCACGTGGTTGGATCTGGAGCGCTCATAATGGTGCGGATCTCGAAATTGGAGGTTCAGATCATGAGAAAACATTATCTTGTCGTTTTGTGGGCGTGGCATGATCTGAGCCGTTCATCAGATTTGGACACGAACTTTGTGACAATTTGACGGTGAAAGTAGCTCGGCGGCATTTTTCTCCATATGCGGAGGTCGGTGCCCCAGTAGCTCGGCAGAGTGCCTCGGTGGCTCGGCGAGTTACGAGCCGTCGAGCTGCGATGCTAAGTGAACCATCGCGACCTTCCTCCGAACCGTTGCAGCTTTCCCCATTCTGTCGTTCCCTCTCCCTTAATGGGCCCCCAAGCGTTACAAAAGCCCAACCGTTGCCTCTTTGGCTATAAGTTCTCACCCCCCCACCCCTTAGCTCATTCTTTCACTTTTACTCTCAAATTTTACTTTTGCTCTCGAGCTGCTCTGTTAGCAGAGATTTGAGCTCAACGGCAGTCGTGTTAGCTGTCGCGAAAGCCAGGCGACTTCCGACGAACTTTCTCCGACCGTAAACGTCAAATCAAGGTCAGTTCACTTAAACTTAGATATTCATTCTTAGAGATGTCATGGGTATCCTCGGGTAGTAAGGCATCCTCCTCGGGAGGTCGGAGTGCCGAGGAGGGGAGAGAAGTGGTGAGCCGAAGGAAGGGGAAGGAGATTGTAGGGTCGTCTGCGACCGAGGAAGAGGGGAAGGGTGTGGTTCGGTCTTCGGTCATCGAGGCGGTGATGGAGACTGTGAAACAGGCAGGTAAGCTGGGTCGGATGTCGACCGTGTTATCCGGTCACGAGGGAATAAGGCAGTACAGTGGTGAGCTGCTGACCAAGGCTGTCTATGGTCGTTCAGAAACCTATGAGGAGAATGACCTGAGGGAGGTTACCGAGGTGGACGATATCCCCTCGGTTTTAACCGAGCGGGACCTACTCCGGACTCGTAAGGGTTTTGCCATTCCTTCGGAGTACACCTTGATTCTCCCCGGCCCGGGTGTGCGAGCGAACACAACCTTCATGCCGGACCTTTGTGTCTTCACTTATGACGCATTGAACGCCAGCCTGTGTTTTTCCCTTCACCCCTTCATCACTGTGGTTCTCCGACGGTATGGGCTGTGTCCTATCCAGTTCATGCCGAACACGTGGTGCCATGTACTCGGGTTTCTACTTCAGTGCCGAACGGCAAAGGTAGAGCCGTAGCTCGTCATCCTCCGGAGTTTGTACCGGACCAACAGAGTGAGTAAGCTCGAGCCACGCTACTATCTGTCGCCTCGGAAAGGCGTCAAGCTGATAGAAAACCTCGACTCGATAAAGTCGTGGAAGGGGAAATTCTTTCTTATCAAGGGCCCTTCGGCGTGGGACTTTCTGACCCGGTGGAAGGAGGAGGTGCCGAAGTACGCAAAGGCCGAGCCGGTGTTGACCCCGGCCGAGGTAGAGGTGGCGGCGAAGTTGATCGGTCTCCCGATGTTGAGTTGGAGAGAAATGACCGAGGAGGTGCTGCACAGGTCGGGCCTTAGTCCGATTGACCCTAGTATGCTCCTGACATCTCTTTTTATGCTTTACCTTTCTTTAATGCCTTGTATTATTATTCTTTCTAACTTGTTTTTTCCTCACTTCGACAGAAGCTCCAAACATGGACTTCAAGGCGATGATGGCCGAGCGAAACAAGGCTGCGGATGCGAAGAAGAGGAAGAGGACAAGCGTGGGTCCCTCATCTGGTCGACCCACCAAGGCTCCTTCGGCCGTGGTCGGAACGGTCGACCTCACTTCTCCTCGACAACCGACCCCGGCTGCCGTTGTTCCTCAGTCGGCCTTGTCTGAGGGCTTCTCTGTCTCGGCAGCACTGGCGCTCGAGGCCCCTCCCCTGACCGAGCATGCCGAGGTTATACTGATCGAGGCTCACAAGAAGTTGTTCGTCCCTGATTGGCGGGTGATGAACTACGACGGCTTCTTGGAGGACTCGACGATGAGCATGCAGGTTGTTCACCACCTCCGGACCTTAAAGGACTGAGACGCCCTGAAGGCGGGGACGACAGGCGACGACGCTCTCGAAGTAGCTCGGTCGCTTATGTTGGTAAGTCTTCTTCGCTGTTTCAAATTTTTCTTGAAAATTTTCTAAGTCTTTAGCTCGGCTTTTGTTGCATTCTGACTCTTTCTTTGTGCAGGCCTCTTGTCATTTCAGCCACCTTCTCGAGGAATATGCCGAGCAAGAGAGGGAGCTGACGGCCCTTAGTGACAAAGACAGAGCAGAAAGGGCGAGGGCCGTGAAGCAGTTGGACGCGGAGCAGCACTGCTCGGACGCTTTGGCAACCCAAGTTACCGACCTTGAAACGGCTCTGGAGCAAGCGAGGGAGAAGCTCGCTTCGGAGGTCGCTAAGGCAGCCGAGGAGAGGGCCAAAGCGGTGAAGGCTTTGGAGGCAGTGAAGCTGCAACAAGCCAAGGCCGAGGCCAAGAAGCACATGGCGGCCAACATGGAGCAGTCGTACGCCACTGCGCTCGAGCACGTCAAGGCTCGAGTCCCCGGATTCGACAGGTCGGGGTATAGGCTGTGGGGCCCGGTCGCCGAACCTGATGCAGAGGAAGGAGCTGAAGGAGACGAGGAAGAAGAGGAAGGGGACGAGCGACAAGGTGACGACGCTCCTGCCGACCCTGAGACTGTGGTGGTGGAGGACGGGGACGACGAGGTCGCGGCCGACCCCCGAGCCAGAGTAGCAAGGGACGAGGAGCTACCTTCCGAGCTACCCCTCAAGGTGCCCCTTGATCTTCTTCGTTTTTGTAAAATCTTTTTATTTTTTTAATTTTTTTTGTGTACTGCCTTGTAGCGGACTTGCCACCGCTTTTTGGTATCTAAAATTTTTGTTTTTGGCAAACTCGTTAAGTGTTGAAGTCTGTTTTGAACCTTTCTGAAAATAGTTGTCTTGAGATTTGTCTGGGTGTCGAGCACCGCCTATGGTTCTTCGTGTTTATATGCTTTCGCTTTCCAGGTAGCCGAGTCGAGTCCAGTAGCTGGAGCCTCTCGTCTTTGCACTGACTTGAAAGCAACGAAGCTGGCTCTCTCCCGCAGTCGAGAGTGTCTTTTCAAAAGCGAGTTAGAGCTAGGGAATCTCAAGGCAATGCTGAGAGAGTGTCTTTTCAAAAGCGAGTTTGCACTGAGTTGAAACAACTACGGAAGCAAACTTGTGAGGTTCGTCTTGAAGGTGAGGTGGAGTTGCTTAGAAAGATGATGTTCGACGTTGAGAAGGAGAAAGGCGAACTACTGGTGGAGGTTCATCACCTGAAGATAGCAGAAGAACTTTTGGCAGAGGAAGAGGAGTTAGCTTCTGTGGTGGGTAAGTTGATGGTCGAGCGCGATGAGCTGACGGCGAGGGTTGATGAGTTGAAGAGGGTTACGATCGACAAAAGCATCGAAGTGACCCATCTTCGACGAATTACAGCCGATAGCTCTGGAGCCGCAAGATCCGCTCAACTTCCTCATTTCAAAATAGTTGTGAAGAACGCTACTCTTAAGGATCGAATCGTTGAGTTCGAGAAGGAAGTGGCTCGACTCAAACCTAGGCCTGAACGGATTAATGTCAGAAGCGCGTCGTGTACTCGCGAAGAGGGTGAGAGAGGGATCTCATCCTATGAGCTTGCTACTCACTTGCCTGCCGTCAGGCGTAGCCCGGTTGATGCTCAAAGCGGGGTGGCTACTTCGTCTAGTGGCACTTCGGTTGGGGCCACGGTTAGAGGCAGTGCTGAAGAGGCGTCTCGGTTTGTTGGTCTAGAGATGAGCTCCGAGGTTAGAGAACGCCGTCCCTGGGTATCTTTGAACCGAAACGTCCCTGTTCCAAATAAGCGTTGAATAAGTTGTTGTAATTATGTCTCTTTTGTAGCTCATCGTAGCATGGCCTTGTAACTCGAGTTTCCTTGTACTTTAAACTTTATAAAAGTGAAAGCTCGTTTTACTCGTGCATTTTTGTGTTTGCACGTTTTGCTAGTACTTGTTATTTGTTTGGTACCACTTGTAACTTGCTTATGAACAAATGGTAGAAGCGAAGCCGAGCCCAGCTTCGAGCTCCGCATTCTTTGTCAGAGCAGGTCCCGATGGTTGTGGGAGCAATTCCGAATGGTGAACCGTTTCTAGCATACTCGAGAGCGAACTTTGCAAAGCGGGACCGACCATCTGAAGGTTTTGCATCGATCTTGATGTAGAAGATGGTGTGGACCACGAGAAAATTCTATCTTGTTGTTTAGTGGACGTGGCCAAATCTGAGCTACCTGATCAAGATCTTGAGCGAATTTTGGGGAGAAAAGTTATTTTTCCCCAATACGCGGCTCGGAACGCGAGTTGCTCAGAAATGTATGTCTGAATATCTTCATCAGTTATCCAGTCAAGTGAAGCAATGGGGAATGTACAACTCCTCCAACTTTTGACAACTACTCAGAATCAGAAGCAAATCTTCCTTCTTATAGGCACGGAATGTCAACCTCGTGAACTTGAGATCGATAAGCAGCACTATGGTTCTTGTAGCCTCCCCCATATTAGGGCCACTGTGAATTGTGAGAGAAGCCAATTTCTTGCAGTGGGGGGGCAGCCACTTGAAGAATTACTTCAACTTTAAACGAACCATAAGAACCAAAGGTTAGCTCCTCCAAGTACTCTTCTCTCCTGTCTAGTATAGTTGTAGGAACGACCAGTTATCCAGCCAAGTGATTTGGATTCCGAACGCGTCGTTTGAGTAAAGTTTCAACAGTTGTGGGAGTAGTTCCGAATGGCGATCCACCTCTAGCTCGCTTAAGAGTGAACTTGAGAAGCAGAATCGAGCGAAGTTTTGGACTCCAAACACGTCGTTTGAGTAAGTTTCAACGGTTTTGGAAGTAGTTCCGAATGGCGATCCACCTCTAGCTCGCTTAAGAGAGAACTTGCGATGCAGAATCGAGCCAAGTTTTGGACTCCGAACACGTCGTTTGAGTAAGTTTCAACGGTTGTGGGAGCAGTTCCGAATGGCGAACCACTTCTAGCTCGCTTAAGAGCGAACTTGCAAAGCGGAATCGAGCCAAGTTTTGGTCTCCGAATACGTCGTTTGAGTAAAGTTTCAACGGTTGTGGGAGCATTTCTGAATGGCGATCCACTTCTAGCTCGCTTAAGAGCGAACTTGCGAAGCGAAATCGAGCCAAGTTTTGGACTCTGAACACGTCGTTTGAGTAAAGTTTCAACGGTTGTGGGAGCAGTTCTGAATGGCGATCCACTTCTAGCTCGCTTACGAGCGAACTTGCGAAGCGGAATCGAGCCAAGTTTTGGACTCCGAACACGTCATTTGATTAAAGTTTCAACGGTTGTGGGAGCACCTCCGAATGGCGAACCACTTCTAGCTTGCTTAAGAGCGAACTTGAGAAGTAGAATCGAGCCAAGTTTTGGACTCCGAACACGTTGTTTGAGTAAGAGCGATTAAAGGCCTTAAATAGAGAGATACAAATAATCACAAGGAAAATATGGGAGAAAAGAAGTTCTTTATTGATAACTGCTAATCGGCTGCTTCTAAGTTACAAGTTGTTATTACAATGAGAAAGTAAAGAAGCAAATACAAATAAAATGATAGGAATGGCTCGACATTTGAAGGTACTCGGAGAGGCGTTCAGATGCTCTCTTGGTACTTCAGTAAATGGTCGATGTTCCAAGTTCTGGGTATCTCTTTGCCTTCAAGGTCCTCTAGACGATACGCCTCGAGACGGACTACTTTGGAAACTTTGTACGGTCCTTCCCAATTCGGAGCTAGCTTCCCCTTTTGACTAGGGAACGAGATAGGTAGCTTTCTGAGGACCAAGTCCCCTTCCTTGAGATCTGTGGGACGAACCCTTTTTTTGTAGGCCTGCTTAATCCTTCTCCGATAATACTACTGGCGAATAGAAGCTTTTTCACGGAGCTCATCAATCAGGTCCAAATGTGCTCAAAGTTCTCTGGCATTCTTCTCTTCTTCATAGGCCATAAGGCAAGGAGATGGTAGACCGACTTTCAAGGGGATCACAGCCTCGGACCCATAGGTGAGATTGAATGGCGACTCTCCTGTGGGGGTCCGTTTCGTAGTGCGGTAGTTCCACAGTACGTTGGGAAGCTGTTCTGCCCATAAGCCCTTGGCCGACTTGTCTAGCCTTTTCTTGATGCCGGAGAGAATCTGTCTGTTAGCATTCTCCGCTTGACCATTAGACTGAGGATGGGAGACAGAGAAGAAACGTTGCTGGATGCCGAGGTCTTCACATAAAGATCGAAAAGCTGCCCTTGTAAACTGTGTTCCGTTATCTGTTATGAGGACCCGAGGTACGCCGAATCTGTAGATCACATTTTTCAGAAGAATTGCAGCACTTTGTTCTCTATAATCGTAGTCAATGGCTCGGCCTCTATCCACTTAGAAAAGTAGTCGATCGCCACGACTAAGAACTTGAGCTGACCCGGAGCTGGTGGAAATGGACCTAGCAAGTCCATCCCCCACATCACGAAGGGAACCGGACTTGAGAGTGATGTGAGTTATGCTTGGGGTAGACGGCGAATGTTGGAGAACTGCTGACAAGGGCTGCATCGCCGAACATGTTGCTCGGCGTCTCGGAGTAGGGTAGGCCAAAAATATCTATAGTTGAACACTTTCCCGGCGAGGGACCTTGACCCTGAATGGGCTCCGCCTATACCTTCGTGAAGCTCTTGCAAGGCATAAGCAACTTCTTCCGGGGAGAGGCACCTCAAGTAGGGTCTGCCGTCTACTTGGGTGTAGGAGTATTTGTACAAGACCCCTTCAACAAGGGTGTACCACTCCGCTCTCGTTCGGACTCGACGAGCTTTTTTAGGGTCTTCGGGGAGGAGCCCATCCCTGAGGAATTCTATCAGAGGTTTCATCCTGTTATCCCGAAGTTGGACGGGCAGCGACTCCATCGAGTCGGGGGCTTCTGCTTCTATGCTCGGTCTTAGGAGTACTTCGATGAGGACGGTCTGCTCGAGACCTTGGAGGGAGGAGGAGGCCAATTTGGAGAAGGCATCTGCTTGGGAATTTTCTTCTCTAGGGATCCACTGAATTAGCGCCTCTTCGAATGAAGCCATGAGACTTTGGACCTTGGCTAGGTACTTAGCCATTCGTTCATCTCACACTTCGTATTTCCCTAAGACTTGATTCACCACCAGCTGCGAATCACTGAATATTCGGAGACGTTGTGCCCCTGCCTTGCGAGCCATACCGAGGCCGGCTATAAGGGCTTCATACTCCGCTTCATTGTTGGACGCCTTAAAGTTGATGCGGAGGGAGTATTGGAGAACGAAGTCATCTGGGCCTACCAGAATGACCCCGACTCTGCTCCCTTCGGTGCAAGAGGACCCGTCTACGTATACTATCCAGATGGGAGGCCCATTCGCTGCTTGACTGACCTCTGGGATCGTGCTTTCAATAATGAATTCAGTTAAGGCTTAAGCCTTGATTGCAGTCCGAGGCTGGTAAGATATGTCATGCTGACTCAGCTCGATCGACCATTTCATCAAACGACCTGAGGTCTCGGGTTTTTTTAGGACTTGCTTAAGCGGCTGGTCAGTAAGAACGACCACCGAATGGGATTGAAAATAAGGGCGGAGCTTCTTAGCTGCCATAACTAAGGCGTATGATATCTTCTCCAATCTTGGATAGCGGAGCTCGGCATCCCGAAGTACCTTGCTCACGTAATAGATAGGCTTCTGAGCCTTGTCTTCTTTCCTCACCAGTACAGCACTGAGAGTTTGCTCGGAGGTAGCTAGGTAGAGGTAGAGTGTTTCCCTGGAGATAGGCTTGCTGAGGAGATGGGGATTGACCAGATAGGCCTTTAGCTGATCGAACGATTCTTGCTGCTGTTGGCCCCACTCGAAGCCCTTAGCCCACCTGAGGGTCTTGAAGAAAGGAAGTCACTTTCTACTGACTTTGACAGGAAGCGCCCTATGGCCGCGAGGCGCCCCGTGAGCTTCTGAACCTCTTTCACACTTGTAGGAGGAGACATATCCAGTATGGCCATGATCTTCTCGGGGTTGGCTTCGATCCCTCTTTGGCTGACCATGAAGCCTAGGAATTTTCCCGACGAGACCCCGAATGCACACTTGTTCGGGTTGAGCCTCATATCATGCTTCCTCAACACATCAAATGCTTCTTGGAGATCGGCAACATGGTCGGCCCCATAGATGCTTTTAACTAGCATATCCTTAACATACACTTCCATGTTTCGGCCGATCTGATTCTGGAAGACTTTATTGACTAGGCGCTGGTAGGTGGCACCGATATTTTTCAGCCCGAAGGGCATTACCCTATAGCAATAGAGCCCTTGATTGGTGACGAAGGAGGTCTTTGGGATATCCGGGGGGAACATTCTAATTTGATTTTATCCGGAGAAGGCATCCATAAAGCTCAGCAGCTCATAGCCCGAAGTAGCGTCGATCAAGGTGTCGATGCTGGGGAGAGGGAAAGGATCCTTCGGGCATGCTTTGTTCAGGTCCGTGAAGTCATGCAAATTCTCCAGCTCCCATTGGCCTTCTTAACCATAACAACATTAGAAAGCCATTCGGGATAGTTTACTTCTTGTCTGATGCATTGGACTATGTCGGAACATAGGACAGATAGGAGGGTCTTGCTGATAAAGAACTTGCGGTTCGGATCTTGCTCGGAAAAGAGCACTTCCTCCAGCTCATCCACCGGTTTGGACATAGGTTGGGCGTTCCCCTGGGAATCTCAAGGGTCTCGAGGGAGAGGACAGGACCCCCGGTGGAGGTCATGTAACACTTGAGGGCCATCTTTTGACTACCTCTTACTTCCCCTACACCTGACTTGGTAGGGAACTTCATTTTAAGATGATAAGCCAACGGGATGGCCTCCAAAGCAGCTAGGCCAAGTCGGCCTAGAATCACATTGTAAGCAGCTAGGATGTCGACGACCATGAAATCCATCGGCTCTGTCTGGGTAGTAGGAGTTTTGCTAGCAGTTACGTCGAGGGTGATCACCCCTTCGATAGTCACTGGTACTCCCGTGAACCCATGGAGCGTGTAGCCGGCGGGCTTGAGCCTGTCCCGCAATAACTTGAGTCATCGGAAAGCTGCCAGGAAGAGGATGTTAACGGAGCTACCATTGTCCACCAGAATCCTCTCCACTTTAAAATTTGCCATATGGAGGTTGATCACTAGTGCATCACAATGGGGGGTTCGGACTCCCTCCAGGTCTTCATCTGAGAAAGTGACCGGGACTCCGAGGCCTTTGGGAGGGGGTATGCCATGAACCGAATTGACTTCTCGTATGAAAGCCTTCGGGAAAGAGTTGGAGGTTCCTCCCATGGGACCTCCATGAATGAGATGCAAGATGTGTTCCTCATCAAACTCGGGATTCTCATCGCGCCTTTCGGGACGCTTGTTAGCCCCGCTGGGGGGTGGAGGAAGACCAGTTCGGTCCTTTCTCACAAATTTAGACAGCTACCCTCTCTGGATGAGGGCCTCAATTTCATTCTTAAGGGCCGACAGTCGTTGGTGTCGTGGCCGTGGTCTCGATGATATCGGCACCACTTTTCCTTGTTCCTCTTCTTGCCGGGGGTATTCATCTTCGGGGCAGGAAGCAGAACCCCTTCCTTCTCGACCTCCATGAGAATGGTAGAAATGTCAGCGTTAAGAGGGGTAAACTTCTCAAATCTAGGAGGTGGGTGGCGCTGACCCCCATTGTCCTTTTGGAGCTTATTAGCTCCCTCTTCTTCAGCTGCCTTTCTCTTCGTCTCGGCGGAAGACCCCTCGAAAGTGGGGCGATGTTCAGCTTTCTCGGCCCAAATATACTTCTCACTTCTGAGAAGAAGGTCGGAGAAGTTTTGCGGGGGCTTCTTGGCAAAGGAGGACCGAAGGCTTGAGTTGAGGACGTTTGACTAGAAGGCTGCAGCGGCAACCGATTGGTCAAGGGAGGCAATGGACCTAGCTTCTGCGGTAAACCACTTCACATAGTCCCTCAGCTTCTTACCCTTCTTCTAACTGAGTTAGAGTAGCGAAATACTAGTATTCTCCGTACGGCGGCTACTCATGAAGTTGGTGACGAAGAGGGTCTCAAATTGTTCAAAGGAGAATATGGAGGATGGAGCAAGACGAGAGTACCATTCTCGGGCCGGGCCCTTAAGAGTAGCTGGGAAGGTTTTGTACAGTAGAGCATCGGAAGCTTGGTGGATCAGCATGAGGGTCTTGAAGCTCTCGATGTGGTCCAGGGGGTCTGACTCCCCAGAGTAAGTTTCAAACTGTGGGGGCCTGAAGCCTATTGGAACGGGCGTCTCCATGATTGTTCGAGAGAAGGGAGGTCGGCTTGGACGGAGGGTCCTTCCTCTCAGTTCTTCTTCTCTATCCAGTTGGCCGAGGTGCCTCTCCATCTCGTGGAGACGACAGTAGACCGCATCGTCCCTTCGACGGTAGCCAAGCGAGCCCCTGGACTCGTCTTCGTAAGAAGGGGATCGCGGAGTTTGGCGATGGTAGCTAGGGGAATGGCGAGGACTGTGATGGCGGTGACTCAGAGCTTGAGGAGGGGTTAGGGACCAATGGCAAGGACTTTGGACCGGAGGAGTGGGGACCCCCTGAGCATTTTTGTTGTTCGGCCAGAGGTTGAGGGCTTGTAAGATTGTGGTTTGGAATTGTTGGAATTCGGCTCGGGTGATAAGCTCGTTTTCGTCCCTCAGGGGCTGCCGACCAACGGGGGAGTGATGCCTTCTTCGGTGGTACTCAGGGGACTCTCTCCGCCTTCTGTGAGGAGGGGACCTCCTATGGTTGCGGCGATGAGGAGATCGCTCATTTGAACATTCTGAGCGGGTGGCTCCCTCACAGGCCCGCCTTTCGTCCAAACGGCGGTGAAGGTCCTCTTCTTTCTGCCGGTTGATGAGGATGTTGCGGAGGTCTTCGGAAGGCCAGGGGTTATGAGATGCCATTGATTCGGTTGAAGGGTTATGTATGGAGACGTGGTCACAGTGAAGGGGTTGTTTCTGAGGATTAGGATGAGAGGTCCCTACACCGGCATTTTGGGGCCCCAGCGGAGCCCTTTGGGATTGAAGGTTCTGAAGAGGAGGTTGCTCCTACTGCAGGAGCTGATCAGGCTGAGGAGGAAGTTGCCCTTGCTGTTGGACGGTTTGGAGAGGGACCTCCTGTTGTGGTTGAGGAGGAGTGGGTCCACAGTTGGACCCTTTGGATCTCAATTTTCGGGGAGGCATTGCTGGAGGTGATCTTAACCAAGGGAAGAGGAAGGATTGCTATTCGTGAGTTCCCACAGATGGCGCCAATCTATTACCGCTAAATCTGGTGTGGGGGCAAACAGATAGAATTTGTGGATTCTTTAGAATGTCGAATAGTCAAACCTGAAGCCTTTCCGCCGGAGTTTGACCGTGATCTCCCGCCGTTCACCTGCAAAAAGTGCGAAACACCGGGGTTGATCCCGGCGATGCACACTCCAACGCTCAAGTCAGTAATCAGAAAGATTATGAATGAGCTTTCACTGGAAAAAGATTGATTACCTGTTAATGGTGAGGGATGGGGGTATTTATAGCCGCCATAGGGACCAGTTTCGGGATAAGATCAAATCCCTACTTCCCAGTGAATGGATAGGAGGAATCAGGGTCGTTGATTAAGTAAAATCATAAACCCTAATTCTGTCCAGCTGGACTGGGTTTCTTGCGGGTTGGAACCCGTACCCAGTTGAGATGGATCCGTTCGTGGGTTACTGGGCCTTTTGAAAAGAAGACCCAGAACCCATTTCAGACCCGTTTATAAGTGAAATTACCATTTTACCCCCAAGCCTTAAGATTTGTGCCCGGTTTGGACGGTTCCGATTTAACCCCATTTTTAGCCATATCAGTAGTAGAGGTTCCCACCTTTCTCAAAATTCTTATTTTGTTGAATTGCGATAAGTATAGCATGAGTTATGACTTTTACAAGTTTCAGCAACCTGTTGTCTTTATTCGATTTCAAACATGTGTTAAAAATCAGTAAACTTAATATCTATAAGGAATTTAAGAAAGTTGTCAACTAGGGAATTGTAGTACAGGTTCCCACATTTCTAAAAAGTCTTATTTTGTTCGATTTCGAACATGTGTCTTTGTTCGATTCCAAACATGTGTTAAAAATCAGGAAACTTGAGTTCTATAAGGAATTTTAGGAAGTTGTCAACTAAGGAATTGTAGTAGAAGTTCCCACCTTTCTAAAATGTCTTATGTTTTTTGAATTCCTATAAGCATTGCATGACTTATGAATTTTACAAGTTTCAGCAACTTGCTGGCTTCGTTCGATTTCAAACATGTGTTAAAAATCAGGAAACTTGAGTTCTATAAGGATTTTGAGGAAGTTGTCAACTAAGGATTTGTAATAGAGGTTCCAACATTTCTAAAATGTCTTATTTTTTTTTTGAATTCCAATAAGCATTGCATGAGTTATGAATTTTACAAGTTTCAGCAACTTGCTGTCTTTGTTCGATTTCAAACTTGTGTTAAAAATCAGGAAACTTGAGTTCTATAAGGAATTTAAGAAAGTTGTCAACTAAGGAATTGTAGTAGAGGTTCCCACCATTCTAAAATGTTATTTTTTTTGAATTCTGATAAGCGTAGCATGAGTTATGAATTTTACAAGTTTCAGCAACCTGCTGTCTTTGTTCGATTTCAAACATGTGTTAAAAATCAAAAATCTTGAGTTCTATAAGGAATTTTAGGAAGTTGTCAACTAGGAAATTGTATTAGAGGTTCCCAACTTTCTAAAATATCTTATTTTGTTGAATTCCGATAAGCGTAATATGAGTTATGACTTTTACAAGTTTCAGCAACCTGCTGTCTTTGTTCGATTTCAAACATGTATTAAAAATCAGGAAACTTGAGTTCTATAAGGAATTTGAGGAAGTTGTCAACTAGGAAATTATAGTAGAGGTTCCCACCTTTCTAAAATGTTTTATTTTGTTGAATTCTGATAAGCTTAGCATGAGTTATGACTTTTACAAGTCGACAGCAGCTGGCCTTTTGGCTGAAGCTCACTGTTTAGTGTGTTCGGAGTTGTAATGCCCTGATTTTCATTTAATGAAAATTATTTTACTTATTTTGCACGTAGTGTGCATGTACAATTTTTGTAGTATGAAATCTTATAATTATTTTTATTATAGATGATGTGTGTTTTTTAATTATTTTTATAAAGGCCCATTTTTTTCAAATAAACTTAAAGCCTTTCTTTTTGAGCCCAAATTGAATTTATTTATTATCTTTTTATAATTTATTATTTTGGCCCATAAACTAAAGCCCATGAACTATTTTTATTTTAAATACAACTTGTAGTGTAGAATACATTTTAAAGATTATTTTTATGTAAAATATAATGTACAAATTTTTGGAGACAAATGCATGCACGTGCAATACGTGCAATTAAATCCACATGTGCATGGCCAGTTTTTAGCTTAGGAGGGAAAAATGAAATTTTTAAATGGAGTCATGGGTGGTGGTTACTTGATCATGGTTGGTTATTGTAACTCCTCCTTGAATCCTGGCCCTTTGTTTTCTAACTCCTAAGTTCATCCTAGCCTTCCATTTTCCTAAATTTTTAGTATAAATACCCCCCTCCCCCCTAGCCTAGTTATTCTTGTGCTAATTATTCCCCAAACCTATAGTTAAAATACACTATTAGTAGTTTAGTAAGTGAGTCAAAAGATTGAGAGTTGTGTGGGGAATTTGTGCTTGCATCAACAAAGAGGAGAGACCGGCATCAACACGGGAGGCTCGGGATTGACATTCTTGGAGCTCTTGTGCGCGACGACGAGGAGGAGGATCGCTCTTTTGGCAAGGACATTTGTTTAGGAGGTGTTGCTAATTGTACTTCTCTCCAATCAAGGTGGGTAATTTTCCGTATTTCTAATTAGGAAGCATGCTAGTATTAAATTGAATGATGATGCATGAAAAAGATTAATAAGAGTGCATTTTTAATTGGAAAATTGGCCTATTAATTGAGTGGAATGTTAATGAATAACTTGTTTGTGCTTCCATCATTAAATTTAAGTTGCGTGTAAATTGATTATGGCTACGGATTGTTTGAAGAAAACTTCATTATTAACATCAAGAATTATATGCAAAATTAGTAGATTGACAATGTCGCTTTATGTGCTTAAATAGACTATTGTGATAATGTTGTGTGAATGACTTAAAAATATAATTTGGGGGTTTGTGAAATGATTAAAAACAGAGAATTGATATCGAGATTGTTAATAAAGAGATTAGTGATGTTAAAATTTGATAAGAAATGTCGAAAGAGAAACATATTAGTAGTAGCTTGTAAATTCAAATTAATTGTATGATAAATATGTGTTAATTATTGAAAAAAATTATTTTTAATATACTGGAGTATAATTTATGATAGGAATAGTCAATCTGGAAATTTACAGTAAGTTTAGTAAAAGCAAAATTAAATGAGAGCTTGTTGAACATCGAAATGTTCTACTAAACAGAGAGAATTGATCTAATTAGAGTTTGAGTTGTTTTGAGACAACTTGAGCATATAGCTCAAGTGGTCGGGATGCTCTTATTTGCTACAGTATTGTGCGGCTTTCTCAGGGGTCGATGGTTCGATTCCCAGTAGCACCACATATTTTGTTTCGTGTTTTTAAAAGATTAAATGAACTGCAGCCGAGAGCACTTAATGCTCTCAGCACTCTTGTATACCGCTGGCGTAAGTGGCCTAGTGGCCTGTGCCTGTGGCTTGTTTTCCTCTGGTTGTCGGTTCGAATACTGGGCTCGGCCAGTATTAAATTGGGGAAAGAAATATTTTTTTAGTGATTTTTGATGATTAAAAAAATTAGAAAAAAATATGATTATTATCCTAAAATTATGTGGGACTTATGAAAAATAAATTGGGAATTATTTAAATGAACTAGAGTATATTTTTGAGAACAAAACTATAATTTAGAACTGGTTCTACACTTGTATGTTATGAAAGTTGCACTTTGCAAAAGGATTTGAAATAAAATGTTAGAAAAGAAATATAATAAAGAAAGAAATTATATGTAGTGATGTGATGTGAATTATTCTCATTGGAGAATAGTGTAAAAATTATGAAATGTGAATATTCATTTAGTGATGTGATTTTAATGTGAAAATGATATTTGATGAAATACATAAGGAATAATTGAATTCCATGTATGGCTATGGACTCATGAATAAATTAGAAATCATGTTATTGGAAAAGAGAATGTTATTGAGCATGAAAACTCAAACATATGGATTATGAATTGAAATTGAAAATTAGAGTGTAGTCAAACTCACACCGGCAAGTGAAAGTGATGAATAATTATGATTATTGAAATTGAAAAGACCAGGTTGGGTCATTGTGAAATGAAAGTAATAAGACCGGTAGTAGTGAGAGGACTAACTCTAAAAGATTGGTTTTGTTCATGATTTCATTAAATTTAAAGAATTAGTACATAGTGGAGATGTGATGAAAGTGAGAGAAAAACACAAGTATGAGAGTTAGAGTTTACGATGCGGGAGTGAGCCACAGAATGCATGCTTGATGAGTCAAGACATGGCATGGGCACTACTCAGTAATGATCGGACTTTAGCAACGCATGTGGGATGTTTGGTGACTGCAAAAGGATCGTGTGCCATGAAGGATGCTGAATTGCCACAGAATGCATGCTTGATGTGTCAAGACATGGCGTGGGATTCCCCTCCAGGTTTTCTGTACACGAGCTTGTACTCATAGATCATCTAGGATACTTACCGTAGTTACAGTAGTAGATTAAGACATGACGAGGGATTGAACCCTCCAAAAATGAAGAACGATTAAGAGACTTGCCCTCGGACCTATGTAGTATGGGATGCATAGAATCCGAACAAGTGTGCATTAGTGTCATGTAATATAAATAATGGCATTAAGGACTAAGTGCACAATCACAACACGACATCGTTAGGGTATTCCCTTTAGTTTGATATGTGACTGGTTTGTGTTTGTTAAATATGGAAAATGAGTTATACTATTTCCGGCATAGCGAGGATGGCCATGTATAATGTTCGTCGGTTGAATAAACCGACATACCCACAGTTTTGTATGCAAGGTAAATGACATGATAAAGATTAAAGAAGCACAGACGCTTAGAGATTATTCAAATGTTGATTATTCAAATGTTGATGTACATTTATTTAAATGTTGTAAATTTTCTTCCGCTGTAAAATGTAAAGTGTAAAGTTTTCATGTAACTCTGTTGTAAAGTGAAAAGTTCAAATTTCCTTGTAAAATTATACTAAATGAAGTGTAAAGATCCTGTGGAATCTCGAATCCAGTGTATTTTGGAATTCAGGGCGTTACAGAGTGGTATCAGAGCCACGTTTCGTACTTGTACAAATTTATAAGGAACGACACCCTAGAAGTGGACATTAGAGTGTGTGTTTGAGTCTAGAGATTTAAATGTAAGTGACTTACATTTGTGTTGCTCTATGACTTATGCTTCTTCCTCCCTATTTCTAAGATGGCTGATCACTTCGACCCTGCTGGAGACGACGACTAGCATATCATCGAGGAAGAGTACCATCCTGGACAAGCAGATTCTGAGGAAGAGTACTACCTAGGGCAAGCAGATTCTGACGGAGAAAAATGGCCCGAGTCCCGAGAGATCACCCCACCTCCGGATTCATCTGATGACTCTTCTGACGAAGAAGAAGAACCAGTTCCAAATAGTCTTGTAATATCTCTTCAGAGGCAGGTGAAACACTACGGGAGAGTGTCGGATTATTGGAGGCTCAATTGGCAAAGCGTAAGGACGACTTTGCAGTTCTCAGTCATCGTGTATGGGAACTCGAGAAGAGGAAGAATATGACCGATGTGCTGAAGGAAGAAGTTGATGAACTACGGGGAGAACTTCGAGAAGCGAAGAGGAACTGTAGGAGTTAGACTGTTGTAGCTTCTACTGTTTTCATTCTGATGTCAAGAAATGTTTTTCAATTTGAATGTATAAAGTTTGGAATTTAATGAAATGCAAAGTTCATTTAAAATTCTTGTCTTATACTTCGAATTTAATGGATCTTTTGCATCAGAATATGGCTAGAAGAGGAGCTAGAAATGGGGAAGGTCTGGATCTGGAAACAGAACTTGCGAGGGTCTATCAGACACTCAACGCCGTGGCCATGAACCAGAACCAAGGAAGGGTACCTGCGAATCCGGTGCCCGAAGCGATCAAACTCGTGGAATCGTTCAAACGGATGAAACCACCTGTGTTCGAAGGGAAGTCGGACCCTGATGCGGCTGACAACTGGATTCGTCAAGTAGAGACGATCTTCGAAGTGCTGGAGACCCCTGAGGGCAGCAAGGTGAAGTTGGCGACTCTGTAACTTGAGAAGGACGCGGCTGTGTGGTGGCAGTCGATGAAGAGGACAATGGAAGGTATTGTTCTTGGCTGGGAGGAATTTTTTGGAGGAATTCCGCACTCACTATTTCCCCTCCGACATCCAAGAGAAGAAGGCTATGGAGTTTCTATCACTACAACAAGGTGGCATGTCAGTTAGAGAGTACGAGACCAAATTTACTCAGCTCTCTAGGTACGCTCCTGAATTAGTGATGGATGAGGCGAAAAAGGCTCGTAAGTTCGAGCATGGATTGAGGCCGAGCTTGAGGTCCCGGATGATACCCCTTGGTATCAGAAGATTTGACAAGTTAGTCAAGCGCGCAGCAGCCACAGAGGCAGACATGGAGCAGTTTCATGTTGTTCAGAATCGGAGGAACAACTGGCAGTCTGGAAAGAGGCCCGCAAATTCTGGGAATTTCAAGGGACAACCATCTGCACAAAGGTTCAAACCAACAGGGGCAAACGCTATTAGTGTGGCTGGAGGACCTGGGAACAATGTTGTGAGACCTCCTGCAGTAAATAGCTTCAACTGTGGTGAGACGGGACATTACCAATCTCAATACCCCAAGCCACGGAATGGTAATCGCAATGTACCAATGCAGCAGACTGGCAAGAGATCGTACCAACCAAGGCGAGTATTTGCCTTGACCGAAGCTGATGCTGATGAGGTGGATCATGTCATCACTGGTATGAGGGTGGATGTTTAGAGGTTTATGTTGTTTCTTTTTCCCGTTTATTTAGTGAACTGTTATGCAATGAATGTATATTATGTAACAGGGGAACTTTATTTAAATGGAATGAAAGCTGTTGTGTTGTTCGATACTGGATCCTCTCATACTTTTGTCTCCTAAATTTGCTACAGTGTTGGGAGTTGAACCGAAGATTTTTTCAGGCAAGATCTTAGCAGTAGCTACTCCATCAGGGGAAACTTTAACCACTGATCGGTACTATGCGGATTGCAAGATTGTGATTGGGGACAGAATCTTCGGAATTGATCTGATCGAGCTGACTATCTTGGGAGTCGATGTTATCATTGGCATTGATTGGATGTCGGTGTACAGTGCAAGCATCGAGTGTAAGACCAAGACAGTAACAGTGAAGGCTCCAGGTGGACCTGAAGTCACTTTCCAAGGGAAGAAGAAATGTTCTAGGCTGGTGGCAGCTATCCGCAAGGAAGAGATTCCTGTGGAAGTGCAAAGGATTCCTGAGGTTCGGGACTATCCGACTGTGTTCTTGGATGATTTTCCTGGGTTACCCCAGCATCGTGATGTAGAGTTCAGCATCACTGTTCAACCGGGAAGTGCACCCATTTCTAAGGCACCGTATATGATGGCTCCAGTGGAACAGGATGAGGTAAAACGGCAGATTGAGGAACTGTTAGAGAAAGGCTTTATTCAACCTAGTGCGTCACCTTGGGGAGCACCAGTGCTTTTGGTAAAGAAGAAGGATGGATCGATGAGAATGTGTATCGATTACCGAGAGCAGAATAAGGTCACTGTTCAGAATAAGTATCCTATTCCCCGAATGGATGACTTGTTCGATCGTCTACAAGGAGCAGCTATTTTCTCCAAAATAGATCTTCGATCAGGATATCACCAAGTTCGAGTGAAAGCTAAAGATGTGGACAAAACTGCATTTAGAACTCGACATGGGCATTACAAATTCTTAGTTATGCCATTTGGAGTGACGATTGCACCCGCAATCTTCATGGATTTGATGAACAGAGTTCTGAGGCCGTTCATTGATTCTTTCGTCGTGGTGTTTATCGACGATATCCTCGTGTACTCCAAGTCAGAAAAGGAGCACACCGAGCATCTGGCAGCAATTTTGAAGAAGCTGGAAGAGCAGGAGTTGTATGCCAAGCTATCCAAGTGTGATTTCTGGAAATTTGAAGTGGCATTCCTAGGTCACATCCTTTCTAAGGAGGGAGTGGCAACTGATCCTCAGAAGATAGAGGCAGTGAGAGATTGGGCTAGGCCTACTACAGTAAAGGAAGTCAGAAGTTTTCTTGGAATGACTGGATACTACAGGAGATTCATTCAAGGTTATGCTCAGTTAGCCGTACCGCTTACTAGTTTGACCAAGAAGAATGTGAACTTCAAGTGGACTGAGCAATGTGAGGCAAGCTTTCAGGAGTTGAAAGAGAAACTGACTACTGCACCTATTTTGGCCTTGCCTAAAGCAGGTGTTGAGTATGATGTTTACAGCGATGCTTCATATCGTGGGCTTGGTTGTGTCTTAATGCAAGAGAAAAGAGTAATCGCTTATGGGTCCAGGCAACTACGACCGCATGAGAAGAATTACCCGACTCATGATCTGGAGTTGGCTGCGATTATCTTTGCCCTGAAGCAATGGAGGCACTATGTGTACAGTGAGAAATTGAACATGTACACGGACCACAAGAGTTTGAAGTACTTATATCAGCAGAAGGATCTGAATTTGAGGCAGCGGAGATGGTTGGAAGTGCTTGAGGACATGCGACCTGAGATCAAGTATCATCCTGGGAAAGCTAATGTTGTTGCTGATGCACTTAGTCGCAAGAGCAGTTTATCCAGTTTGATTACAACTCAGAAGCATCTGATTGAAAAATTGGATCGAGCAGGTATTGAGGTTGTCTTGCAAGGATTGGGAGCATCTTTAGCTCAGTTGAGGCTTCAGCCTACTCTGAATGGAAGGATCATTGCAAGTCAGGAGGTTGATGCTGATATCTTGGAGATGAAGGAGCAGGTTGGTGTTGGCAGGTTGCCCAGATTTCAAATCAAGGATGGAGTGCTGTGGTTTGGAGAGAGGCTATGCGTTCCAAATCAGGCGGAACTGAAAGAGAGTATTCTTCAGGAGGCGCATGCTACTCTTTTGTCGGTACATCCTGAAAGTACTAAGATGTACAGAGACATCAAACCGCATTTTTGGTGGTCAGGTTTGAAGCGGGATGTGGCTGAATTTGTGGCGAAGTGTGAGGTTTGTCAGCAAGTCAAAGCCAAAAATCAGAGACCCGGAGGTCGATTACAGCCGTTACCTATTCTGGAATGGAAGTGGGATAGCATCAGTATGGATTTCATTATGGGATTGCCCAAGAGTCCTAAAGGCAATGATGTGATTTGGGTTATAGTCGATCGAGTAACCAAGTCCGCTCACTTTTTGGCGATGAAACTCACTGCTTCGATGGACAAGTTAGCTGAGTTGTATGTTGGTGAGATCGTCTGGCTCCATGGTGTTCCGTCAACTATTGTGTCTGATCGAAATGCGCGGTTTACTTTGCATTTCTGGAGGAGTCTTCAGACAGCTTTGGGTACCAAGACAGATTTCAGCACTGCTTTTCATCCGCAGACCGATGGGCAGACCGAGAGAGTCAACCGTATTCTTGACGATATGCTTCGGTGTTGTGTACTAGACTTTGGAGGCAGTTGGGAAAGACATTTACCTTTGGTAGAGTTTGCCTACAACAACAATTTTCAGACTAGCATCGGGATAGCGCCGTACGAAGCTCTGTATGGCAGGAAATGCAGGACACCTGTTTGTTGATTTGAAGTTGGGGAGCATCAATTGTTTAGGCCTGAGCTTGTGCAGCAAACCTTTAAGAAGATTGATCTGATCAGGAAAAGGTTGGTAGAAGCTCAGAGCAGGCAGAAAAGCTATGCAGACAACCGGAGAAGGGACCTTGAATTTGAGGTCGGTGACTTCGTCTTTCTGAAAGTATCGCCCAGTAAAGGTGTGATTCGATTTGGCAAAGGCAGGAAGTTAGCCCCGAGGTTTATAAGCCCGTACAAGATATTGAAAAGGATCAGGAAAACTGCTTACCGGCTTGAATTACCGGAAGAGTTATCTCAGGTGCACAATGTCTTTCATGTGTCTATGCTGAGAGGTTATATTCCAGATCCGAGTCATCATTTGCCTAAAGTGCCGGAGGGTTTGCATTTGGATCACAATTACATCGAGTCTCCTGTCGAGATTGTTGATCGTCGAGAGAAAGTCTTGAGGAATAAGACGATACCGATGGTCAAGGTAGTCTGGAGAAACCATTTGGTTGAATAGGCTACTTGGGAGTCTGAAGAGAGGATGTTGAAGGACTATCCTGAGCTTTTTGCTTGATTTGTATCTTTGTATTTTTTATTTTTTTTTCTCTCATGTGCTTGTTGTGAGTGTTTGTTTTTTTCCTCGCTCTTGACTGTAGTTCTAGGGACGGAACAATTCTAAGGAGGGAGTGTTGTAATGCCCCGATTTTCATTTAATGAAAATTATTTTATTTATTTTGCACGTAATGTGCACGTGCAATTTTTGTAGTATGAAATCTTATAATTATTTTTATTATGGATGATGTGTGTTCTTTAATTATTTTTATAAAGGCCCATTTTTTTCAAATAAACTTAAAGCTTTTCTTTTTTAGCCCAAATTGAATTTATTTATTATCTTTTTATAAATTATTATTTTAGCCCATAAACTAAAGCCCATGAACTATTTTTATTTTAAATACAACTTGAAGTGTAGAATATATTTTAAAGATTATTTTTATGTAAAATATAATGTTCAAATTTTTGGAGACAAATGCATGCACGTGCATTGCACGTACACGTGCAATTGAATCCACATGTGCATGGCCGGTTTTTAACTTAGGAGGGAAAATGAAATTTTCAAATGGAGTCATGGGTGGTGGTTACTTGATCATGGTTGGTTACTGTAACTCCTCCTTGAATCCTGGCCCTTTGTTTTCTAACTCCTAAGTTAATCCTAGCCTTCCATTTTCCTAAATTTTTAGTATAAATACCCCCCCCTTGCCTAGTTATTCTTGTGCTAATTATTCCCCCAAACCGATAGTTAAAATACACTATTAGTAGTTTAGTAAGTGAGTTAAAAGATTGAGAGTTGTGTGGGGAATTTGTGCTTGCATCAACAAAGAGGAGAGGCCGGCATCAACAGGGGAGGCTCTGGTTTGACATTCTTGGAGCTCGTGTGCGCGACGACGAGGAGGAGGATCGCTCTTTTGGCAAGGACATTTGTTTAGGAGGTGTTGCTAATTGTACTTCTCTCCAATCAAGGTGGGTAATTTTCCGTATTTCTAATTAGGAAGCATGCTAGTATTAAATTGAATGATGATGCATGAAAAAGATTAATAAGAGTGCATTTTTAATTGGAAAATTGGCCTATTAATTGAGTGGAATGTTAATGAATAACTTGTTTGTGCTTCCATCATTAAATTTAAGTTGCGTGTAAATTGATTATGGCTATGGATTGTTTGAAGAAAACTTCATTATTAACATCAAGAATTATATGCAAAATTAGTAGATTGACAATGTCGCTTTATGTGCTTAAATAGACTATTGTGATAATGTTGTGTGAATGACTTAAAAATATAATTTGGGGGTTTGTGCAATGATTAAAAATAGAGAATTGATATCAAGATTGTTAATAAAGAGATTAGTGATGTTAAAATTTGATAAGAAATGTCGAAAAAGAAACATATTAGTAGTAGCTTGTAAATTCGAATTAATTGTATGATAAATATGTGTTAGTTATTGAAAAAAATTATTTTTAATATACTGGAGTATAATTTATGATGGGAATAGTCAATCTGGAAATTTACAGCAAGTTTAGTAAAAGCAAAAATAAATGAGAGCTTGTTGAACATCGAAATGTTCTACTAAACAGAGAGAATTGATCTAATTAGAGTTGGAGTTGTTTTGAGACAACTTGAGCATATAGCTCAAGTGGTCGGGATGCTCTTATTTGCTACAGTATTGTGCGGCTTCCTCAGGGGTCGATGGTTCGATTCCCAGTAGCACCACATATTTTGTTTCGTGTTTTTAATGGATTAAATGAATTGCAGCCGAGAGCACTTAATGCTCTCAGCACTCTTGTATACCGCTGGCGCAAGTGGCCTAGTGGCCTGTGCCTGTGGCTTGTTTTCCTCTGGTTGTGGGTTCGAATACTGGGCTCGGCTAGTATTAAATTGGGGAAAGAAATATTTTTTTAGTGATTTTTGATGATTAAAAAAATTAGAAAAAAATATAATTATTATCCTAAAATTATGTGGGACTTATGAAAAATAAATTGGGAATTATTTAAATGAAGTAGAGTATATTTTTGAGAACAAAAGTATAATTTAGAACTATGGTTCTACACTTGTATGTTATGAAAGTTGCACTTTGCAAAAGGACTTGAAATAAAATGTTAGAAAAGAAATATAATAAAGAAAGAAATTATATGTAGTGATGTGATGTGAATTATTCTCATTGGAGAATAGTGTGAAAATTATGAAATGTGAATATTCATTTAGTGATGTGATTTTAATGTGGAAATGATATTTGATGAAATACATAAGGAATAATTGAATTCCATGTATGGCTATGGACTCATGAATAAATTAGAAATCATGTTATTGGAAAAGAGAATGTTATTATGCATGAAAACTCAAACATATGGATTATGAATTGAAATTGAAAATTAGAGTGTAGTCAAACTCACACCGGCAAATGAAAGTGATGAATAATTATGATTATTGAAATTGAAAAGACCAGGTTGGGTCATTGTGAAATGAAAGTAATAAGACCGGTAATAATGAGAGGACTAACTCTAAAAGATTAGTTTTGTTCATGATTTCATTAAATTTAAGGAATTAGTACATAGTGGAGATGTGATGAAAGTGAGAGAAAAACACAAGTATAAGACTTAGAGTTTACGATGCGGGAGTGAGCCACAGAATGCATGCTTGATGAGTCAAGACATGGCGTGGGCACTACTCAGTAATGATCGGACTTTAGCAACGCTTGTGGGATGTTTGGTGACTGCAAGAGGATCGTGTGCCATGAAGGAGGCTGAATTGCCACAGAATGCATGCTTGATGAGTCAAGACATGGCGTGGGATTCCCCTCTAGGTTTTCTGTACACGAGCTTGTACTCATAGATCATCTAGGGTACTTACCGTAGTTACAGTAGTAGATTAAGACATGACGAAGGATCGAACCCTCCAAAGATGAAGAACGATTAGGAGACTTGCCCTCGGACCTATGTAGTATGGGATGCATAGAATCCGAACAAATGTGCATTAGTGTCATGTAATATAAATAATGGCATTAAGGACTAAGTGCACAATCACAACACGACATCATTAGGGTATTTATTCCCTTGTAACACCCCAAAAAAAATTTTTTTTTTTTTGAAAACTAAACCTCAAAATTCAATTCTTTTCATTTCTATATCACTTTAAACATAAACTAAGAAAGTTATAATTCAAGGAAAATTTTGGCAGAGTTTCCCCTGTAAATTTTGCCCCGAAACACAAACAGCTTACAGAATTCTGCTCAAAATTCTGTAGCTCACAATACAAGCAATAATTTTACGGGCATCCCCAGGCCAAAATGAGCAGAAACACACAGGCAATATAATATAATGCTCTGGGGGCCAAACTCATAACGGATTATCAAATATTCAATAAAAACCATAAATTCCTTTGAAAACATAAAGGATTTTTGTAAAAATTTAGAAAAACCTTTTTAAAAACCAACCACATAACCCAATACTCCACAACGAGGTGGGTATGGGCTTTCTCACCTCATCACAGCACTATATACATATACCTTTACCATAATACAAAATAATACATCAACTATTCACTCTTCTACTTATACTAAATACATAAATAATCTAACATCTCGATAAATTAAAATTCCTAACTCTATCGCTACCTCACCATGCTGCTACCAACCTGCAAGAGAGTTAAGGTTGTCCACTCTCAGGGAGGGACCCCCCTAACCCCCAGAAAACATCAGGGGTTAGCCATTTCTGGTGTGAGTATAATTTAAAAATCTAACAAATAAATTAAATTGTATAACGAAAATAATTTAAACTTACAAACATCAAGTAAGAAGATACATCTTGAACCTCTGAACTTAAAAACATCATCAATACGGCTTTATATTCAAATACTCTTCAAATCTGTATCAAATTATAAAAGTACCCATACTCACAAATTCTACTATATATATCACATCAACCTCATATCTATCCTTACTTTATATTCGCACAATACGAATTTCCATTTAATCCATTCCTTTTCAATTTGAATCCCCTAACCCGAATATTCGTTTCTTCACAATTATCATCATATTAGCATTTCGCTACTTATATATATATCACTAACAAGATGCTATTATATCTTTCTTTAATAACCATTTATATGGATACAAACTCATAACACAACATACTTTCTGCATTAATCATTTTCATAACCACTTTCATAGTACAAGTATTTATTGTATTGCATTAAATCATGTATCACATCAGAAACATATGCATTCATTCCCTTAATGCCATATTCATTCGCGTCATATAACACAAACATAACCTCTCCTTACACATTATAATTAACTTGCATTTCATCACATCATCACCGTATCACTTATACGAATGCACATTCTTATTGCATCAAAACACGTTTTATAGCTCATTCATAACTCACTACACCACTTTAGTAATTTCTCTTTCTTATACACAATAAATCTTATTATCATTTTCACTTAATCCCCAAACACAATCTCGGACCACCACATATCACACCCCAGAGCCGATAGCTTGGGTAATAATCACTGCACCTCAAACACACAGTTTGGGTAATATCACATCACATCTCAAGCCGATAGCTTGGTTATTAATTCACTTCAATCACTTATCATCTTCACTTTACTTTATTTCTCATTTCCATCAATCATTACCACTATTATACCAACTCACCCTGCAAATTATGCCAAGGCAGGTAGTTCCCACAATTTCCATAGAAATAGCGGGCAGGTAGTTCCTTGACACAATTCCAAGGTGTAACAACTTATATCACACTGTATTTTACTTTAATGATCAGATATATAATACAATTACCTCGTATTATTCATAAGAACACTTGTCTCTTTTATTATTTTCATCTTAAAATAACCACGTACTGCATTTATCACTTCTTTTCATACACTAACTCATAACTCATTTTCTTTCACATTTACTTCATTCACAACTACTTTCTTTCTCATCCACAATTCACAATTCACTTTCCACTTTCTTTACTCTCACATTTTTATTAACACTTAGTTATTTTATTAGTTTGTCGACCAGTGAGCCATAGTATCCCAACATACTGAAAGCCGACAGCCCAGTAAACACGCGGCCCAATGCTTATACAGAGTCTTACTCGTCCGAGGCTACGTCTTCGTCCTAGCCGAACGAGCGAGAGAACCACTAACCCCAAGTAGAACTTGGGTACTTCCTCCCAGCCGAAGCCAAGAGGGAAAAAGCCACTGACCCCAGGTAACCTGGGTACTTCCTCGCGACGGCTGTCATCGATGGAAAAACCACTAACCCCAGATAAACTGGGTACTTTCTCCCAGCCGAAGCCAGGAGGGAAAAACCACTTACCCCAGATAAACTGCGTACTTCCTCGTGACAGCTGTCATCGAGGAAAAGCCGGGCCTCAAGCCGATAGCTTGGGCGATAAAATCCACTTACCCCAAACATAGTTTGGGTCCACTTACCCCAAGCCGGTCCTTGGGTATTAGGAGGTCTAGCCCAAACCCCCAGGATTGCTGTAGGTACTGGTCAACAAAGCCATCTGTTATTAGCATTAATCATCTCCTATTTTCATCTTACTAAATCAACATAACGCATCACAACTTTTACTTAACAATTATCACATCCTTGACTTTAATCATGTGAATAAAAACACATTTTATTAACACTTACCATCTTATCTTTTATCTTACCATTTGATACATATCCGGCGTCCACGATGTTAATTATCATCCCATTGTATCACATATATACATACACCATGTCATTTAGCATAGAAACCATCATGTCGTAGTATTACACATCATAAATGCACCATATTATTTAATTTGCCATAACATCACCCATTATGAATACCATGCTATTTGCTACTTCATTAAATCACATATAAACATACACCAAGTTATAATATTAATAAAAGAACCATATTAGGTTATTCCATATCATAAGAGTATCAAAATAGGTAATTCATCGCATTGTAATATCATACTATTGCCCATTAATTCATGTCGGACATAATTAGACTGTAAACATATACCCACTTACTAATTTCATCACTTATCACATCACTAGTCAATATCATGATATATATATATATCACAACATACACCACACAGGCAGATTTCCAAGAAAAGGGGCCAAAATCATTTATTTCTTCTAATTAAATCTCATAATATCCAATTATAGCATACTAGCTCATACATCAAGTTTTATATAAGTAAAATCACTTATAAGGGCTTATATGCCCCAAAACATGCACAAACGTGCACTATAATTACACGGGTTTTCAAAACATGATCACAATCACTAATTTCGTCTAATTACATCTTATAACATCCATCCATAGCATGCTAGCCCGTACACAAGGCTCCGCATATACCAAATTACCTATATCGGCCTATATACCCCAAAAACATGCACAAAACATGCACGGGGTAAAAATATGCATAAACGATTTGATATATTTAGTTTTTATACTTCAACACATCACAATAACCCATAATATAGATTTTATATACTTAAAATAGTCGATTTCATCACATATCTCAAAAACCCATTTTGGATCCTTAAAAACCCGTATTTTCAATAAAAATTCACTTTTGGCATAACTCCCACAAAACATATCAAAAGGCCACGAAATTTGGCCACAATATAAAATATTTATAATTACAACATACTCACCTGACGGATCGAGCAAACGATGTCCCACGTCCGTCCTGTAACCAGTCGAAGTTCGACTTTTTCCACCTAAATAGGAAATTATAGGATCGATTAGCATGAAACTCAAAACTCGACCTACGGATCTCCAAATTCAAATCCGTCTTTACCCACATGTCACAAATAACATACGTAGGCGAGCTACATCGACGGATTCCAAATTCGAACCCCAATACAAGAACTTACCTATTGATCGGAGGCTTTCTAATAGGAAAATTTCCTATTTCCTAATTTCTTCAATCCCTTTATCCTAATATCTCAAATTAGGGTTAACACCAATAATGAGACTCATCTACACATCCGAATTCATCCAATTCTCACCTCTATATCGCTCGGGCATTTCACCGAATACCCGGCATGCACAAAATTTATACTTTCATTCTCCCTATTTTCCAATAAGTTCTAAGTCTACAAAATCCCTTCTAAATTCATATTAATACTCTCACACCACTCCACAACCTCCTATACATTTTCTAAACTCGCTAGAAGCAAGTTTCTTACTCCACTTCACATATTCTAAAATTTGGCATTATGCCAAAATTAGAACTTCATGATTTCACCATGATATGCACCAATCCTAACTTCTAACATGTTCTATATAATCTCTTTTACAAACCCAAAACTCTAATTTATTAACAACTCGCAATTTCTCTAACAATCCACTAATTCCTCAAATCTTCCACTTCCAACCTCTCTAAATCTCTCTACCGAAATAATCCTACTCCATAAAAATTAACCCAACTAAATTTTATACAATAAAATAGTCAGGATTTACCTTTTCGAAATCCTTTCGAAAATCCGACACTTCCACGATGTAGAGAACCCTTCTATTAGCCTATCCCCCAATTTAATTTGGATTTGGCGAAGGAACGAAGCGGATTTAAGCGGGAGAAGGGGAGAGGCCGATGGGTTTATTCGGTGCTGGTTACATTCGGGAAGAAGGAAAGAAGGGAAGAAGAAGAAGAAAGGGGATGGGGTTTTATTAAATAATTAAATAAATAAATAGATAGGAATATTACATATAAGCCCCCATCTCCAAAATTATTTCAAATATGCCCCACTTCACTCTTTAATAATACGAACAATACAAAAAGGATACATCAAAATTATCTCATAATAGTCCTTCAAAATTATAAAATAAAATAAACAATATTTATTCACATAAAATCTCCACTCATGACTCCTAATATATCAATAATACCAATTTACCACAGATATCCATACCAGTATCAATATTTAAATAAAATACATCAAAAATAATTTTCACCACTCAAAATATATAAAAACAGACATTTTCGGTATTTCACAAATTCGAGGTGTTACATTCTACACACCTCAAAAGAAGCTCGTCCTCGAGCTACAAGGGTTAAGAAGACTGTCCAAATAAATCCTGAATATTTTCTACTCACCAACTCCTAAGATTCCAAGGACACTATCTGCATCAGAACTTCATTGCCCCTTTAACAACTGCACAACTTGTCGTCTGGTCGATCGCACTATCGATCTATAATAACCACTGGCCTCATAGGATCTGTCACATCCAATGCCACATCCAGCTGGACTTCAATCTACAACGGCTCCACACTTAAGATAGATCCTTCACACTTTCTCGACGTAGAAACAAGAATTACATCAAGAATGCCCGATGTCTCAAAGATACGCTTCAAACAATATACCACAATTCCAATTCTTTCTAAAACTTTGAAGGGCCATCATACCTCGGGTCTAACTTTCTTCCGGTTCCTATAACGGCGTGCTCCATGGATAAGGGATACCTTTAAGAATACCCAAATCTTCAATTTCTAACTTCAAGAGGCTTTCGCCGCTGATGGGCGTCACCTTTTCTTTTGTCGACTACACACCTCAAAAGAGGCCTATCCATGCTCACCTGATAATTAATATTCTTCCTTGTTCCGGACCGCTAAAATATTCTCCTAGAATTTTGATACATCTTCATGCCACCAGGAATGACAATATACTGAGCATAAGGAACATTCTCCATCACCCGCTATCACAAGCCATCCTCATGAAGAACACCAAATCTACAATAATAACAAGAATTTCCTACTGCCTACTGACCAATCTGCATCACATTTATTAATCTCATCCAGAATTCGACCATGCATGCTCTGTCACAAACAGAAATTTCGAATTCAAGTTTGACTGGTCAACTGTAGGATAGACAACTGTATTGATAAACCACCGATATATAAGGTCGGACCAACCTCTACTACGGAAATAAAATCAAATGGATCTAATGAATTTAACCCCATCCACTCCTGGGACGTTATTATGACCAAAACCTTCTTTCCATTTATAGCATTCATCACCTTATTTCTTTCGCGGGTGGTATTTTATTTCCATACCAAGCTGCCAAGGTACTCAAGCCACGTTTATTGCCTCCTACTAAAATCATTGCAAGAACAAGTGCGTTAAACTCTTATGATCTGCAAAAAGTTAAAACTATCCTTCCAATGAATAATGTCTCCATATCTTCAATTGCATACAACACTGCTGCCGATTTCAAATCTGCCTAAAATCACACTCTCCACGAGACCTCGACGACCCAATTATATAAGGCACTAACCTGCACTCAAGCACCAACTGCACCTACCTGTACCACCAGCATCAATATATATATAGAGAGGCACTCCCTTCTCGGGGTATTCAAAACTGCATCTGTCATTAATTCTTCCTTCAACTCTTGAAAATGTCTTTTCACCCTGCACCGGTCATACAAACGGCACATTCCTCCAGGAAAACTGATTCATCGGTGCAGCAATAACAGAAAATCGAAAAACGAAGCGCCATGATAGACAGCCAAAACCAAGAAACTCGGAATTTCTGACACATTCGTGGGTTATCTCCCGTCTTTTCACCTCTGCAAATGTTTTCAGATCTACAGATACGCCTTCAGCAGACATAATGTGCCCTCAAAATCACACTTCTCACTCCCAAAATGAAAATTTACAGACCTTTCATACCGCCTCTGGTCCCAACAAGTCTACAATTTAGCTCTGAGGTGTCACCTATGCCCCTCCATACTACGTAAATACACCAAATATCATATACAAATACAATCATACCCTGTTAATATAAGGGTGAAAGGTCCAATTCGTCAAATTCATGAAAACTACAGGGGCATTCACCAGCCCAAAAGACATCCCTGAGAACTCATACAATTCATACCGAGTACGAAAAGCAATCCCTGGAATACTTCCCTCTTCAAGGATTATCTGACAGTACTCGGTGTGCAACTCTAATCGGGAGATTAGTGGCACTCTCCGCAACTAATCCAACAAAATATCTATTCTCAACAACAAATACTTAATAGTCACCTTACTTAGTACACCTTCTCGGTGAACTACCTTCTTTGTTACAATACTGCAGAAGCGCCCTACGGCGTATCACTTGAACCGATAATCCCTTCCAAAAGCATCACCTCAAATTCTCTTTCATCTCTCCTTATTCCTAAAGTGCTAGAACACAAGCTGATTTAGAAATAAGAGTCATACCAAATATCAAATCAACCTTGAACTCCAGAGTTCACCAAGGTGGGGGACCAAAAACCCCTTCGAATATATCTAAAACTTTGCAAACCCCATCAACAATCTCAATCTTCGCCTTAGATATTTCCACTAAACCCAACGGGCATGATCTTCATCGTCCAAGGCACTACATACAATCAAAACTGGGATTCATCAGGCTGTCTCACCTGAATCCTCCCTGCACCATACCCCAACTATGCAGATGACCTACATAACCTTCTACAACCAATTAATCTCCCCAAATATGGGATAAATCAGAACCACACATCACTCCACAGTCTATAAAATACACCTATAGGACATATGCCCCTAGGACCCACACAAAATCTCCAGGGAATAATCCCTTACGGCACACAGCAATCAATTAAATAGAATACTCTAATAGTACACAAATTCACACAGGAATTTCTACAGAGGTCAACCCATATGCAGAGTCATGAAAGGTAATGCTGACTCAAAGTCAGACCAAGGTCTAATGAGGATCGCACCATTCCACTATATAATCTATTCTTTAACAAAATACCCGCAAAAATACACTCTCTATCTCCAACTAAGCAATAATGAACCCATACTCACATGGCAAGATCACTAGGATTAACAAATTCCTAGTTAACCTAAGCTCTGATACCAAACTGTAACACCCAAATTTTTTTTTTTTTTTTTTTTTAAAACTAAACCTCAAAATTCAATTCTTTCCATTTCTATATGACTTTAAACATAAACTAAGAAAGTTATAATTCAAGGAAAATTTTGGCAGAGTTTCCCCTGTAAATTTTGCCCCGAAACACAAACAGCTTACGGAATTCTGCTCAAAATTTCGTAGCTCACAATACAAGCAATAATTTTACGGGCATCCCCAGGCCAAAATGAGCAGAAACACACAGGCAATATAATATAATGCTCTGGGGGCCAAACTCATAACGGATTATCAAATATTCAATAAAAACCATAAATTCCTTTGAAAACATAAAGAATTTTTGTAAAAATTTAGAAAAACCTTTTTAAAAACCAACCACATAACCCAATACTCCACAACGAGGTGGGTACAGGCTTTCTCACCTCATCACAGCACTATATACATATACCTTTACCATAATACAAAATAATACATCAACTATTCACTCTTCTACTTATACTAAATACATAAATAATCTAACATCTCGATAAATTAAAATTCCTAACTCTATCACTACCTCACCATGCTGTTACCAACCTGCAAGAGAGTTAGGGTTGTCCACTCTCAGGGAGGGACCCCCCTAACCCCCAGAAAACATCAGGGGTTAGCCATTTTTGGTGTGAGTATAATTTAAAAATCTAACAAATAAATTAAATTGTATAACGAAAATAATTTAAACTTACAAACATCAAGTAAGAAGATACATCTTGAACCTCTGAACTTAAAAACATCATCAATACGGCTTTATATTCAAATACTCTTCAAATCTGTATCAAATTATAAAAGTACCCATACTCACACATTCCACTATATATATCACATCAACCTCATATCTATCCTTACTTTATATTCGCACAATACGAATTTCCATTTAATCCATTCCTTTTCAATTTGAATCCCCTAACCCAAATATTCGTTTCTTCACAATTATCATCATATTAGCATTTCGCTACTTATATATATATCACTAACAAGATGCTATTATATCTTTCTTTAATAACCATTTATATGGATACAAACTCATAACACAATATACTTTCTGCATTAATCATTTTCATAACCACTTTCATAGTACAAGTATTTATTGTATTGCATTAAATCATGTATCACATCAGAAACATATGCATTCATTCCCTTAATGCCATATTCATTCGCGTCATATAACACAAACATAACCTCTCCTTACACATTATAATTAACTTGCATTTCATCACATCATCACCGTATCACTTATACGAATGCACATTCTTATTGCATCAAAACACGTTTTATAGCTCATTCATAACTCACTACACCACTTTAGTAATTTCTCTTTCTTATACATAATAAATCTTATTATCATTTTCACTTAATCCCCAAACACAATCTCGGACCACCACATATCACACCCCAGAGCCGATAGCTTGGGTAATAATCACTGCACCTCAAACACACAGTTTGGGTAATATCACATCACATCTCAAGCCGATAGCTTGGTTATTAATTCACTTCAATCACTTATCATCTTCACTTTACTTTATTTCTCATTTCCATCAATCATTACCACTATTATACCAACTCACCCTGCGAATTATGCCAAGGCAGGTAGTTCCCACAATTTCCACAGAAATAGTGGGCAGGTAGTTCCTTGACATAATTCCAAGGTGTAACAACTTATATCACACTGTATTTTACTTTAATGATCAGATATATAATATAATTACTTCGTATTATTCATAAGAACACTTGTCTCTTTTATTATTTTCATCTTAAATTAACCACGTACTGCATTTATTACTTCTTTTCATACACTAACTCATAACTCATTTTCTTTCACATTTACTTCATTCATAACTACTTTCTTTCTCATCCACAATTCACAATTCACTTTCCACTTTCTTTACTCTCACATTTTTATTAACACTTAGTTATTTTATTAGTTTGTCGACCAGTGAGCCACAGTATCCCAACATACTGAAAGCCGACAGCCCAGTAAACACGCGGCCCGATGCTCACACAGAGTCTTACTCGTCCGAGGCTACATCTTCCTCCTAGCCGAACTAGCGAGGGAACCACTAACCCCATGTAGAACTTCGGTACTTCCTCCCAGCCACTGACCCCAGGTAACCTGGGTACTTCCTCGCGACGGCTGTCATCGATGGAAAAACCACTAACCCCAGATAAACTGGGTACTTCCTCCCAGCCGAAGCCAGGAGGGAAAAACCACTTACCCCAGATAAACTGGGTACTTCCTCGTGACAGCTGTCATCGAGGAAAAGCCGAGCCTCAAGCCGATAGCTTGGGCGATAAAATCCACTTACCCCAAACATAGTTTGGGTCCACTTATCCCAAGCCGGTCCTTGGGTATTAGGAGGTCTAGCCCAAACCCCCAGGATTGTTGTAGGTACTGGTCAACAAAGCCATCTGTTATTAGCATTAATCATCTTCTCTTTTCATCTTACTAAATCAACATAAAGCATCACAACTTTTACTTAACAATTGTCACATCCTTGACTTTAATCATGTGAATAAAAACACATTTTATTAACACTTACCATCTTATCTTTTATCTTACCATTTGATACATATCCGGCGTCCACGATGTTAATTATCATCCCACTGTATCACATATATACATACACCATGTCATTTAGCATAGAAACCATCATGTCGTAGTATTACACATCATAAATGCACCATATTATTTAATTTGCCATAACATCACCCATTATGAATACCATGCTATTTGCTACTTCATTAAATCACATATAAACATACACCAAGTTATAATATTAATAAAAGAACCATATTAGGTTATTCCATATCATAAGAGTATCAAAATAGGTAATTCATCGCATTGTAATATCATACTATTGCCCATTAATTCATGTCGGACATAATTAGACTGTAAACATATACCCACTTACTAATTTCATCACTTATCACATCACTAGTCAATATCATGATATATATATATATCACAACATACACCACACAGGTAGATTTCCAAGAAAAGGGGCTAAAATCATTTATTTCCTCTAATTAAATCTCATAATATCCAATTATAGCATACTAGCTCATACATCATGTTTCATATAAGTAAAATCACTTATAAGGGCTTATATGCCCCAAAACATGCACAAACGTGCACTATAATTACACGGGTTTTCAAAACATGATCACAATCACTAATTTCGTCTAATTACATCTTATAACATCCATCCATAGCATGCTAGCCCGTACACAAGGCTCCGCATATACCAAATTACCTATATCGGCCTATATACCCCAAAAACATGCACAAAACATGCACGGGGTAAAAATATGCATAAACGATTTGATATATTTAGTTTTTATACTTCAACACATCACAATAACCCATAATATAGATTTTATATACTTAAAATAGTCGATTTCATCACATATCTCAAAAACCCATTTTGGATCCTTAAAAACCCGTATTATCAATAAAAATTCACTTTTGGCATAACTCCCACAAAACATATCAAAAGGCCACGAAATTTGGCCACAGTATAAAATATTTATAATTACAACATACTCACCTGACGGATCGAGCAAACGATGTCCCACGTCCGTCCTGTAACCAGTCGAAGTTCGACTTTTTCCACCTAAATAGGAAATTATTGGATCGATTAGCATGAAACTCAAAACTCGACCTACGGATCTCCAAATTCAAATCCGTCTTTACCCACATGTCACAAATAACATACGTAGGCGAGCTACATCGACGGATTCCAAATTCGAACCCCAATACAAGAACTTACCTATTGATCGGAGGCTTTCTAATAGGAAAATTTCCTATTTCCTAATTTCTTCAATCCCTTTATCCTAATATCTCAAATTAGGGTTAACACCAATAATGAGACTCATCTACACATCCGAATTCATCCAATTCTCACCTCTATATCGCTCGGGCATTTCACCAAATACCCGGCATGCACAAAATTTATACTTTCATTCTCCCTATTTTCCAATAAGTTCTAAGTCTACAAAATCCCTTCTAAATTCATATTAATACTCTCACACCACTCCACAACCTCCTATACATTTTCTAAACTCGCTAGAAGCAAGTTTCTTACTCCACTTCACATATTCTAAAATTTGGCATTATGCCAAAATTAGAACTTCATGATTTCACCATGATATGCACCAATCCTAACTTCTAACATGTTCTATATAATCTCTTTTACAAACCCAAAACTCTAATTTATTAACAACTCGCAATTTCTCTAACAATCCACTAATTCCTCAAATCTTCCACTTCCAACCTCTCTAAATCTCTCTACCAAAATAATCCTACTCCATAAAAATTAACCCAACTAAATTTTATACAATAAAATAGTCAGGATTTACCTTTTCGAAATCCTTTCGAAAATCCGACACTTCCACGATGTAGAGAACCCTTCTATTAGCCTATCCCCCAATTTAATTTGGATTTGGCGAAGGAACGAAGCGGATTTAAGCGGGAGAAGGGGAGAGGCCGATGGGTTTATTCGGTGCTGGTTACATTCGGGAAGAAGGAAAGAAGGGAAGAAGAAGAAGAAAGGGGATGGGGTTTTATTAAATAATTAAATAAATAAATAGATAGGAATATTACATATAAGCCCCCATCTCCAAAATTATTTCAAATAGGCCCTACTCCACTCTTTAATAATATGAACAATACAAAAAGGATACATCAAAATTATCTCATAATAGTCCTTCAAAATTATAAAATAAAATAAACAATATTTATTCACATAAAATCTCCACTCATGACTCCTAATATATCAATAATACCAATTTACCACAGATATCCATACCAGTATCAATATTTAAATAAAATACATCAAAAATAATTTTCACCACTCAAAATATATAAAAACAGACATTTTCGGTATTTCACAAATTCGAGGTGTTACATCCCTTTAGTTTGATATGTGACAAGTTTGTGTTTGTTAAATATGGAAAATGAGTTATACTATTTCCGGCATAGTGAGGATGGCCGTGTATAATGTTCGTCGGTTGAATAAACTGACGTACCCACAGTTTTGTATGCAGGGTAAATGACATGATAAAGGTTAAAGAAGCACAGATGCTTAGAGATTATTCAAATGTTGATTATTCAAATGTTGATGTACATTTATTTAAATGTTGTAAATTTGCTTCCGCTGTAAAATGTAAAGTGTAAAGTTTTCATGTAAATCTGTTGTAAAGTGAAAAGTTCAAATTTCCTTGTAAAATTGTACTAAATGAAGTGTAAAGATCCTGTGGAATCTCGAATCCAGTGTATTTTGGAATTCGGGGCGTTACAGGTGTTTTCTCGCCTTTTGTTGGCTGAATTTGAGGTTGTTGTCAACTAAAGAATTGTAGTAGAGGTTTCTACCTTTCCATAGAGTCTAAATTTGTTAGATTCCAGTTAGCATATCAATTGTTGTGAATTTTGCAATATTTCAGCAGCGCCTTGACTTTGGAGTTGATTCGCTGTTTGAAATGTTTTGTTGTTTTTCCCTATGCAAGCACATATTTAGGATTTCTATGTATTTCCACGTGCTTATAATTCATGTTAGCTAGAGTTATTGGGAATTATTAGTGGTTTGAATCATGCACTTGATTATGAGTAATAAGTGTTCCCTGTGCTCATAAGTCATGTAATAACATGTTTATGTTGGGAAATAGTTCACACTAATTATTAGCAATTTGTTGTTGCATACGTAGCTAGTTGGCTCGTATGTAATTCGTTTCGCTCATACGTAGCTAGTTGGCTCGTATGTGAGTTGTTTTTCTCATATATAGCTTGTCAGGCTCGTATGTAGTTATTGGTCTCATACGTAGCTTATTTGACTCGTATGTATGTTGTTGACTCATACGCAGCTCACCTGGCTCGTATATAGATCGTTGTTTTATACGTAGCTCGTTTAGATTGCTATGTGATTTGTTAGCTCGTACATAGCTTATTAGCTAGTACGCAGGTTGTTGTGCTCGTCTACGGTGATATCATTGCCATAGGAGCCATCGACCATCAAGGCATTTATTTATTTTACCCCTCAAGGACTGTGGACTAGTCACCCCTCGTGCACCGTCAGATCTTAACCGGTGCAGGTTGATCACGGGCCGAGAGTGTAGACGGAATCCAAGTTCAGGGTAGTAGAATGTGAATAAATTCGCATTATCGGAGTCTTGGATCGATGGGCTGTGAATAGGATCCTTGGTGATCCTGGAAAGTCTAGGTTGAGCACCTAGCAATGTTATCTTGTAAAATCTAACTTAAGACCTAGCATGTTGTGTTAGTACTGTTGTCATCCATCGGATTTTTTAGGGTTAGTGACATCGTTAGGGTAGTAACTGGTAACTATTGTTACATAACCTTTTTATCTGTTACTTCGCCGAAGGGAAAGAGTTGGTATTAGGGGTGATACCTTATGATCTGACCTGTCTTATAGGCTAGCACTATGTGGTGTTATTGGTTGTACACTTCCTGTCAAAGGGATACGGTCTGTGCCTTCTCACGAGTTGGGAGCACGGGATCCATATCTCGACTGTTAATTTCTGAAGTGCCATGATAAGAATGGGATAAGTTCTCCTGTCGGAACTAGGGGAGGAACCCGGAATTCTGTCATGTTCTATGTCAGGAGCGAAGATATAAGGAAGAAGAACCAAGAAATATACGGGAACAAAGTTAAGGGTCAAGGAACATGGAACCAGATAAAATCAAGTATAAATCAACTAACTGTAAACATATGAACGGGAAAACAACAACTTGTAACTGAGAAACATGTAACGGTAACACGTTCATGCAACTTGTGAGTCAAAATTATGTGACTTGTGAAGCAAAATCATGTAACCAAATCATGTAACTTGTAACGAAATCAAGAAATTGGTAGATAGGATTATGCATGTGCTCGATGCTAAATCTTATGTCTATTAATATTTTATCAATCCTATCTAATGCACGTACTACTGTGTTCCATACCACAGGTTCGATGCATACAATCAATATCATTTAGACTCTAGTGGCAAATTTTATAGGTTCGTGTACTCGGGTCTCATAGTGGTCAACTATATCATGTAACCAAATCATATCATTTAACCAAATCATATTCACCAAATCATATCATTTAACCAAATCATATTAGCCAAATCATATCATGTAATCCAAATCACATAATGTAACCAAATTAGGTACCACTATTACAGGAAACACGACCCCCGTTCCGAGTACACTCTCCTATATTGTCCACTACTAGGTCTTACCCTAATACTCCGGCTTGTTACTTTTTATTACAAAATAAACATGATCATGAGATAATGAGAACAAAATCAGGACATGACAATTATCAAGAGCTTATAGGATGCAAGGAACATGTTCTGAATCGCAAAATACAAGAAACAACATACAAATACTTAAACATAGCAAAATACTAATTCTGGACATCAAGACGTTGCTGCACCAAAGCTGAAATTTCTGCTGCTACAGAAAAGCAAATCTAGATCCATCAGAAGTTCTAGAAAATAGACTCTCTTTTGGTTCCAGCACATATACACACGATATATAAAAATCACAGAAACTAGGTTCAAATTCTTATTCTTTACTAGTTACATGTTCAGGCAGCAGGTTATAGTTTGAAACTTATAAACAAAAGTAACTTGAAAATCATTTAAAAATTTCATAAAAAATATATCTAGAATCCTAACAGTGTTAAATATGAGTGTAATTAATCTCATATTTTAATACTTAAATTAATCTACTATTTCAGCTAATTAAGCAGGGTGATGCATACTTTAGACTGTGTTCTGAAATACAGATGCCACTGTACGAAAATCTAAATATCTTGCAATTCATGAATCGAATTGTAAAATCGTCAGATTTTATGCAATCCAGACACACATAGCTAGAATTCTCATTCAATAAGTTTTAAATAATGACAAATAGAATCAAGTCAAAACTGAGGTTCTTTACTGAACAAGCATGCAGACAACATTCTAGAATCTTGTTTGCATAAATATATTAAGTCAGGAAAAATTTTCAAATAATTCTACAAAAATTTAGGGTGATTCCTAATCATGTCTAGTCTTGTACAGATTAATATCAAGTCTAAATTTTATTGTTAGCATCTATTTTACTCACTAATTCATGCCAAAAATCTTGTAATCCGAAATCTAGAAATTGCGACACAACAATATTAAAAGTGTGATATCTCACAAGTTACAGATCAAATTTCAGATCCGTCAAAAGTTCTGGAAACTAAAAACAGAGGCCTATATTTCATATTCACAAATTTAATCATTATTCTGACATTAACAGAGTCTAAATCATCATGCCAAATCAGGTCAGCAGTAAAAGAGGTTTCTTTTGCATGAATTGTAACATTTATATTAACTACGATGGATCCAAATTAGTGTATAATGCAAACCAGAATCTAATGGGCGTTCAAATCAACATGGCATGTTTATGCTCAAATCCATGAAAAGGGAAACACAACTAATATGTCAACATACGAACAAAACATCTACAACTCATAGTGATTCATGAATATGCTTTCATATAGAAATATATATAGATCTAATCTATGTTTGTGTAGTGGGTGTGACAACAAAACGTTTTTTAATCCTTTATGATTATGGAATGGATAGAAATGAATCCAACGAGTAGGGATCAATATCATCAGTGGGCAACATAAAGATAAGTGACAATGAATAAGCTACTTGCGGTATTTCAAAAAAATGAATATACGTGGAACAAGAAAATTCGTACAGAATACTTGGATACTTGCCTTACGAGATGACGATTCCGATAAAGATTTTGAATAACGGGACTAGGATCTCAGGCAACGAAGCACGTGTGAGTTTCGTGCACGGAGTCATGTGCATGAAGATGCAGCAACATAGCAAATAGCGACATGGCAAACCAGCATGCAGCAAATCTCCAATAGCAATAGCAAATAGCCATTGCAAAATAGCAAACAACCATCACCCCAAACAACAAGCACAATGACAAACGACAATGGCAGGATCCGATGGAGTCGGAGCTCTGGAGGCGATGCTCAGGGCGGCGGAGAGCAGGGAATGGTGTGGGAGAGCGGAGGAGCAGCGAGCACTCGAGCGGGAGGCAGGGCTGATGACTAATGATGGTGGAAATGGTGATTGGCGATGACGGTGGCTCTGTTTCAGAAGGAAAACAAAGGAGGGAGGGGAAGGTGACTGTGTTGGTTGAATGGTGATGAGGACGAAGATAGAAGTGCTGGTCGAGGACAGGAGGTGGAGGATCGGGGATGGTGATGGTAGCTACGGTGCAAGGGGGCTCGACGAGAGGTTGCAGGGTCAATGGAGGAGGGCGGTTCGACGAGGCAACGGGGATGGCAAGGTGGTCGACGGGACGAGGGAGCCGAGGACGATGGATTTAAGAAGGTGAGCGAGTTTCGGAGGTCGAGCACAGTAGAAGAAGAAGGAGGAAGGAGGAGAAGATGAACAGGGGATGGGGTTGAGGAGTTGGCGGCTGATGGATTAATTAGGGTAAAAATGGTTAGGGTTAATTAGGTTTAACAGTGGGTTTTTATAGAGTAAATGAATGGGTTTTGGGTTAACGGGTTATTAGATTAGGATCCAATAAGAAAATGTCTTTGGATTAAGGTAACGGGTTTCAAGTTTTAGATAAAATAAATAAATAAATAAATCAATAATCATATAGTAGTACAAATAAATCAATTAGTATGCATTGAGTTAATACTCAAACACTAATAAATATAATAAAATGTATGTGTTCACAAAATAGATGAAACTGGATTTGAATTGGGCTAAAACATAATAAATAGGAATTAATTAATTAAACCAAATAGTATACAAAATCCATACTCCAATAATAAAAAAATATAGATTAAGATTAATAGACTTTCACAGATTAATAAATAACGAAAGATGAATTTTAATAAACATTCAGAAGTAATAATAATAATAACATTAATGATAATATATATATATATATATATATATATATACACACACACACTAGATTTGCCCGTGGGCACGTGCCTACGACACGTTTTCAGAACGATACAGCATATGAAAAGCCTTGTAAACAGTAAATCAACAACTATATAGCTCAAGTTTGAATAGTATGACAATAATTAGTTGTAAATAAAAGTCCATGTTTTCATTAGTATATGTTGAAAAATAATTATAAATTGGGGTATAAAATCCTTGTTTCCATAAATATATATATACTAGGTTTGCCCGTTGACACGTGCCTACGGCACGTCTTTGGAACAGTGCACCTGGTTTGATTATATAAAATAGTTTTCGAGGTCCAGCGAATTAATTGAAGTAGCAAACATAGTATATGAAAAAGTAGTATATCTACCTTTAAGCTCAACCATCGCCTTCTTGATCATTACCTTGAACTTACCTGGAATGTATATAGTTTGTTAGAAACACTGCATAGAGTTTTTTTAAACTTCAGCATCACTTTTAAATGCTTGTAACAGTTATGCAAGGATATTATCATATAGGTTTTATAAAGCTGACACCAATCCCATAACCACTATGAACATGTCTAAATACAATGGTAACATAAGTGCATTTGTGAAGGTATATACAATACCAATAATATAAACATTTGTTTGTCTAAGACTCAGTTTGCAATTTAAGTACCTCTTATTATTATTTCAACCAAAATGAAATACATGAAGTTCTCAAAACTCTAATCCAAGCTAATTATTTCTTTTATCTCCACTTGGTTTCCCCATTGCACCCTTATAAAAAAAAATTCAAAATGGATAAATAACAAACTTAGTTTAGCTGTTCTTCTTCAGTGAAGGGTTTGCACCCTTCACTGATAAACTCCAGTCATTCCAATCCTATATATCTAAACATACACTAAAAGTTCTTATATTTTATGTTATCCATGGTTTCTAATAACCAGTTAAGGCAACACTTCACGATAGTATTTTCTCTTGTTGCAAAGAAATTAAGGTGTCAAATATTGCCAATTTATTTTAGATTGCTAGTCAGCTTACCTATCCTGCTATGGTTTGGAAGCCCAAATTGAGGCCACCAAATAATACATCTCTCACTTTCGTACACCTTAAATCAAAACCAATAAAAAACTCATCAAATAAATCACCAAATTAAAAAATTCTAAACCTAAAAATAAAACAATCATACCGCTCTGAATTTAAATCCCATGCACGCACAAAATTCGAATTTGCAAAAAACTGAGTAATCCCCTGTACACAAAAAATTAAAAATTAGAATGAGAATTCGGTTAAGGAAATAAAATTAGAGTCGTTGCATCGCATATAGAGGCTCTCGATTAGGTGGAGGGGAGTCGCTTGATATTCGCGCTCGATTTGGTGGAGGGGAGTCACCGACACGGAATCAGCAATGGATCAGATATCAGCAACGAGCTCTTGATTGAGGTTCGACATTGGATTTCGATTTGGATTTGCTTTAAGATTTTTAAATTTCAAAAATTTCAAAATTTCAAAATTTAAATTTTTTCAAATTTTCAAAATTTTAAATTTTAAATTTTTATTTAAAAAATTTAAATTTTTTTAATTTTCAAAATTTTTTAAATTTCTAAAATTTCAAAAACTCTATAAAATTTTAAAAAAATTTAAAAATTAAAAATTTTAAAATTAATTAAAATTAAAATTTTTAAATATTGAATAAAAATTGTATTTAAAATTTTTTTATAATTTTTTTATAATTTCGTATAAGTTTTTGATTTTCTTGAATTATTTTTAAATTTGTTAGTTTTTAAAAGTTATATTTTAAAAAAATTTTAAAATTATTATTTTCTTAATTTTTTGAATAGAAGAGAGAGAGAGAGAGAAATAATTAAATAAAGGAGTTGCTTTGGGTGGGGATTTGAATATGAGTTTGGAACGAAAATATGTTTTGTAAGATTAGATATGGGCCTTTGATTTTGGGGGGATTGAAGGAGAGCCACTTGATAGCTTTCTTTGTGTTTTATTGTATATATATATATATATATATATATATATATAGAGAGAGAGAGAGAGAGAGAGAGAGAGAGAGAATTAAATAAATAAAGAAGTTGCTTTGGGGGGGATTTGAATTTAAGTTTTGGGGGGAAACTTTGGGGGGGGGGGGGGGGGATGTGTTTTGTGAGGTTAGATCTGGGCCTTTGATTTTGGGGGAATTGAAGGAGCGCCACTTGATAACTTTCTTTGTGTTTTATTATATATATATATATATATATATATATATATATATATATATATATATATATATATATATATATATATATATATACTATTATTAAGCAAAGCCTTATTTTGGTGGCTTTTTACTTTCATAACCTCATAAACATATAAAGCTAAAAAAATAATGTAGGGTTAATTTTGTCAAATTTTACCCCTAACCCCTACACAAAAGGAGGTTATAATCGTAATTTTCACTCAAATCAAACTGTCTATCTTTCTCAAAAAATATCCCCCCACCCGTCCTATCCCTCTCCCTCAAAATTCCAACTTCAGTCTTCCCACTTCCGATTCCAACTTCAGCCTCTCTCTCTCCTCACCCCCGTCGATCTCTCTTCCTCCCGCTCCGCACTCGAACCCTCCTCCCTTGCATCCTGTGATTGCCGCACCCCCCTCCCCCGACTTCGCCATTAGCTGCTCCGCCCTCTAGCCCTCCTGCCTCGCGTCGCGCGACCACCGCGACCCCCCGACTTCGACTTTATTATCCAGATTCTTGATTCTTGATTAAATCAAAAATTATGGAATGGCTTCCGATTTCAACTTAGTCTTCCCTCTTCTTCATCTGACAGCTGGCGGCAGTGTATCACGATCCCCACGGTCCTCGCTGGTTCTTCCTAAACCCTAATTCTTTCTCGCCCCCTTTCACCATCAGTTATTGATTCCTTTTTTTCCGCACATGTTGATTTACAGGGATTGCTGGTGGAGCATTTGCACTGGCATCGAAGCGTCGGTGACCTCTCGCCGCCATCTACGCCGTCAGTCTCGCTGTCATCTACGCCGTCAATCTCCCCGTTGTCGCCGGATGCTATTGCGGTACAAAACTTATCGTATTTTCATTCAGTTTTGCTGTTTGATCAGTGGATACAAATAATGAGTTGTTCAATGGAGTATTGATTGGATAATTGATGTCAGTAGCTCAAAAGTCTGCAATTTGATGTAGAAAATTGGATTCTCAGAGTTCGAACATCTGAAATGATCCAGTCCGGATCAAGCTTCAAACCCGTTTTATGAGTTGGCTTGAAATATGGATACAGATAATGTAAACCTATCTGCAATTTCGTAGTCATGTTAGTTAGTATGTATGGTGTAGTTGGCCACATTACAGAACCACCAACCACCAAATGGTTGGTGAGATTTCAATCTATAATGAGTCTATTTTTAGGAATGTGATGTCACAACAAGTTTTTTTATTTTTAAAATGGAAGTGCTAAAGTTTTGATTTTGATGGAATGTATGTGATATGAGTTTGGGGTTTGCTTTTTGCAGGATGATTCGTATGTTCATAGTTACATTAGCACTATCGGAGTCGACTTTGTAAGTGTTCTTGGGTTCTATTTATTATTTTGTAATTTTGAGATTTTAGGATGTAATTATTATTATTATTATTATTATTATTGCTTTGTTAGAAAATTGTAACGCTGGAGCTGGATGGGAAGACGGTCAAGCTGCAGATTGTAAGTTGTTAAATTTTTTTAAAGAGAAAATTGCACTGAATTCATTGGTTGTTTCTTTGCAATTGATGGTTGGATCTATTTCTGGCGTGGGTACATTGTAGATTGCATGTGGGTTTTGTCTGCATCACTGGTTGCTGTCATGTTAGTTAGTATGTATGGTGTAGTTGGCCACATTACAGAACCACAAAATGATTGGTGATATTTCAATCTATAATGAGTCTATTTTTAGGAATGTGATGTCACAACAAGTTTCTTTGTTTTTAAAAAGGGAGTGCTGATTCCGAGCATTCGAACAGTTTGTCCAGCTGTTTATTGTTCACTTTGCAAAATCATTTAACATGACTACTTAAGAGCTGGTCTTTTTGGATCACATGCAGCAGAGGGGGGGGGGGGAATGAGGAGAGAGAGAGGCGGTGGGGATTTTGAGAGAGGGAGAGGAATCGACGGGAGGGGAATGTTTTTTGAGATGAAGAGAGTTTGATTTGAGTGAGAGAGAGATTGAAGTAAATGTGAAGTAAAAATGCTTAATAATAGTAGAGATATATCTAAGTTTCAATTTATGAACACATATAAAACATTTGCGAGGAGAACACATGTCTCTGTAAACATCTAAGATTCAACTTTATGATACGATACAAAATCCTTCTTAGGTTAATGTGTTTTCTATTTTAATCTACAGCCCTTCGACTTCCCGCTGCCGTAGCCGTCGACTCTGTCCCTTGCTCTACCTCCAAGTTGTCATAGATTCTCAACAGCAAACAAGGTAGATTTTTGGGATTTTTCGTTTTAATTTGAGGTTTAGGGTCTTAATCGATTTAGGTTATTCGATTTTTTAAAAAGGGTTTTGTCTATACATAGGCTTTTGATTAGGGGTTTCAAGAATCAACTCACACTAATTGTTTCTCATAGAAAATCCCCACTGAGAAGATGCCAAGAAATGCCCGTTTGAGTGATATTAAGAGACAAGCAAGATCTGGATCCCCATATCATGTAGTATCTGAAAATCAAGAAGGTATCCTCCCGAAACTACAATTCTTTTATAAATTAAAATTATTGTCAATGATGTTCTAATTAATATGCACATTTCAACAGTTCATCATGGCAGACATAATTCGACGACAGTTGTGCTTCGGGGTAGATTGAGTGATATAAGAAGGCAAACTATACAAATCATGTTCCCAACAAATACAACTTCAGTTATTCTTAGCGAAGGTAAGGTCTTATATCTAAATGTTCGTACTAAGAAAACAATAGTCAACTTCTTTTATCACTTCCAATGTAAATAAAAAACCCACCCCTTTTCCTTTTTTGAATATGTGTAGGTCTACAACATAATTTCACTCCTCCGATTTTTAACCGTACCCCGGCAAGGAGATGCTATAACTGTGCTAGAAATTATGTCGAGTTTTTTGTATGCGTGCATCACACGTGCATTATACTAGTATATATATATATATGTACCCTAGATTTGCCCCTGGGAACGTGCCTACAGCACGTCTTCGGAACGATACAAAACACGAAAAGCCTTGTAAATAGTAAAACAACAATTATGTAGCTCAAGTTTGAATTTTATGACAATAATCAGTTGTAAATAAAAGTCCATGTTTCTATTAGTATATGTTGAAAAATAATTATAAATGGGGATGTAAAATCTAACTTCTTAGAACTTTAATGGTGAAAAATTATGAAATTTAACTGTTGAAGAGATATTTGCTATTTTCAATATAACATGTGCAATAAAAAAAATATAAACATTCTAAAAATTTACAAACCTGAAATCATAAAATCTAAATTTCTAAGTAAATAAAGAAAGAATGGGAGAGAGAGAGAAAGAGAGAAATATGAAAAGGTGAAGAGAGAAGATAGAGATAGTAATAAAGTAATGAGTTTTTTAGTTTTGGGGGAAAAAGTTTGGTTTTGGGGTTTGAAATTTTGAGAGGGAAAATGTGTTTTGTGAGGTTAGATATGGGCCTTTGATTTTTGGGGGATTGAAGGAGAGCCACTTGATAGCTTTCTTTGTATTTTATTACATAGATATATCAAAATGTGATTTGAGTTTAACAAATTTATTAAAATCCAAATATTAATAATATATTTGATTTGAGTTCAAATATAAATAGTCGATCAAATAGGAATAGAAAATAAAGTTAAAATATATCATCGTTCAAAATAAATATAATGGTCAATTAGAAAAGACTTTAATATGAGATCCAACAATAAATTTTAACAAAAAGAATTTAAAAGCAAAAAAATAATTTACAAAGAATCGAAATTCAGAAAATATACAGAAAATACATATTGGCGGGAACGGGGGTTACAATCCTACCCACCTTACAAAAAGAATTTCGTCCTCAAAATTCAATTCAGGCAGAATGTAGGACAAAGCAAAAGCAGACTTGTGGGGTAACAAAACAGCAAATTAGAGGGAAAGAACGAAATGGTGGCAACACCAGAGATAAGAAAGAAGTGGATAAGAATGTTTTCAAATAATGAATTGATTAATGATGGCGGATGGAATGCATGGAAGGAAATAAACATTATCAAAAGGAAAGAAACAACATAGGACTTGTGAGATAACGAAGCAAGAAGATGTAGGAGTAGGTAGAATTGAAATTGAAGAGAGAACTAATAGGGAAGAATTGAACCAAACAATGAGTCAATGGATGAGGCTGAATACAAGGGGTGGAAAGAAGCAAACAATGCAAAGAAGGAGAAACAAGATAATTCTGGGACCTGTGGGTTATGAGCCCACCACGCTACCGCTACGTCACTCTGATTGGGTAGACTTCATCAATAGCATTCATTAGCTCTAGTGATCTGCCTCATGGCTTACCATATCCTTGACATGTCCAAACGACATCTCCCTAGCATGAAGTTCAAACTCCTGGCAACTTCAGATTCTGAACACTTCCTGAGATCCCGGGACTCTGCTTGCACATCTTGTAGCAAAAGACAACATTTCCTATCCTGATGATGATCCAAACCGCTGACAAGTCGTTATATATCAAGTATAGAGAATCGACGAACGGAGTAAGAATAACAGAATGGAAACACCATAATTAAAGGGTTATGGGTACGAAAAGAATGAATTTATACCCAACAAGGAATCAATCAAAGAGAGCGAATGTAAAAGACGGAAGAAAACAACGAATCAAGGAATTGAATATGAAAGGATCAGAATGAATGGAATAAGACTAGTATCCAGATCAAGTTGATTATCAGTTGTTCATGTGATTTGCATGGCCTGCTTATTGTTAAGTTAAACCTGCCTAGAGCCAAACTTGGCTAAAGCCTATACTTGGCTAGCATATTAGCTAAACATAACTAACACATTAGCCAGACCTGCACTATGATACCATTAAAAACCCGTCACGCCCCGTTTCCCAAAAGAATATAAAATACGAGCACGTGACAAAGCCCAGTGAATGATTTTCATCATTCATAAGCTATAAGGATCAACTAAACAGTAAAAAGAAATATACAAAAAAAATACAAGCACACATGCATGAAACAAATCTCATAATCAAAAGAATTTTTTGAAAACAAATATATAATCCTCAAATAAAAACAAGATCTGGAAAAAAAATAATAAAAATCCAGGACAACATGCCCAATACAAAGTATCAAGTAGCAACAAGAGAAATTGATAATTTCAATACAGAAATGAACTAAAGCATGAAAGATTCCATGCTAGCTTGGAACACTTGATCACTCACTCCTGCAAGTAACTTGTCTCCAAATCCTGTATATTTATCATTGGAAACAAACAGGGAAACAGAAAAATAATCTGCCCGTTAGTGCAAGCTATGGGCCGCAAGTAGTACAAGCAAAAGGGACAAGAGTGAAGATATAAGGAAGAAGAACCAAGAAATATACGGGAACAAAGATAAGGATCAAGGAACATGGAACAAGATAAAATCAAGTATAATGCAACTAACTGTAAACATATGAACGGGAAAGAAATAACCTGTAACTAGAAAACATGTAATGGTAACGGGTTCATGCAACTTGTGAATCAAAATCATGTGACTTGTAAAGCAAAATCATGTCCAAATCATGTAAACTTGAAACGAAATCTGAAAACTGGTAGACAGGATTATGCATGTGCTAGGTGCCAAATCTTATGTATATTAATATTTTATCAATCCTATCTAAAGAACCACAGGTTTGATGCATACAATTAATGTCATTTAGACACTAGTGGCAAATTCTATAGGTTCAAGTACTCCAGTCTCGCAGTGGTCAACCATATCATGTAACCAAATCATATCATTTAGCCAAATTATATTAACCAAATCATATCATGTAATCCAAATCATATCATGTAACCAAATTAGTTGCCACTATTACAAAAAACACGAGCTCCCTTTCGAGTACACTCTCCTATATTGTCCACTACTAGGTCTTACCCTTATACCCCGGCTTGTTACTTTTTATTACAAAATAAACATGATCATGAGATAACGAGAACAAAATCGGGGCAGGAAAGGGATGTATCAAGAGGTTATAGGATGCAATGAACATGTTCTGGATTGCAAAATACAACAAACAACATGCAAATGTTTAAACATAGCAAAATACTAATTCTGGATAGTAAGACGTTGCTGCACCAAAATTGGAATTCCCACTGCTACAAAAAAGCAAATCCAGATCCGTCAGAAGTTCTAGAAACTAGACTCTCTGCCGGTTCCAGCGTATATACACACGAAATATAAAAATCACAGAAACTAGGTTCAAATTCTTATTTTTACAGATTACATGTTCAGGTAGCAGGTAAGAGTTGGATACTTATAAATAAAAGTAACTTGAAAATTCATTTAAAAAAATCATAAAAGCTATATCTAGACTCCTGACAGTGTTAAATATCAGTGTAAATAATTTCATATTTTAATACTTCAATTAATCTACTGTTTCACTAATTAAGCAGGGTGATGCATACTTTAGACTGCGTTCTAGAATTCAGACGTCACTGTACAAAAATCTGAATATCTTGCAATTCATAAATTGAATTGCAAAATAGTTCGATGCTCTGGATTCCAGACACACACCGCTAGAATTCTCATTCGATAAGGTTTAATCAATGAAAAATAGAATCAGGTCAAAACTAAGGTTCTTTACTGAACAAGCATGCAGGCAGCATTCTAGAATAATGTTTGCATAAATATATTAAGTTAGGAAAAATTATCAAATAATTCTTCAAAAATTTAGAGTGATTCCTAATCATGTCTTGTCATGTCCAGATTAATATCAAGAAAGAAAATTGGATTATGGGGAACAAGCTGAGTGATAAATTTTACTATTAGCATCTATTTTAATCAATAATTCATGCCAAAAATCTTGAAATCAGAAATATGGAAATTGCGACACAACAGTATTAAAAGTGTGATATCTCACAAGTTACAGATCAGATTTTAGATCCGTCAAAACTTCTGGAAACTAGAAACAGTGGCCTATATTTCGTATTCACAAATTTAATCATTATTCTGACTTGAACAGGATCTAAATCATCATGCAAAATTAGGTCAGCAGTAAAAGAGGTTTCTATGCATGAATTGTAACAATTATATCAACTACGATAAATCCAAATTAGTGTATAACGCAAATCAGAATCTAATGGGCGTTCAAATCTACATGGAATAATTATGCTCAAATCCATGAAAAGGGGAACACAACTAACATGTCAACATACGAACAAAATATCTACAACTCATAGTGATTCTTGATTCTGCTTTCATATAGAAATATATTTAGATCTAATATATGTTTGTGTAGTGCGTGTGACAACGAAATGTTTTGAGATCCTTTATGGTTACAGAATGGATAGAAATGAATCCAACGAGTAGGGATCAAGATCATCAATGGGCAACATAAAGATAAGTCACAACGAATAATCTACTTCCGGTATTTCAAAAAAATGCTTGTACGGGGAACAAGAACATTCGTACAAGATACTTGCCTTACGAGATGATGATTTCGATAAAGATTTAGAATAATAGGACTAGGATCCCGGGCAACGAAGCACGTGTGAGTGATGTGCACAGAGACACATGCACGAAGAGGCAACAGCACAGCAAACAGCAACTGGGCAAAACAGAACGCAGCGAATCTTCAACAGTAACAATAAAAAGCCATTGCAAAATAGCAAACAGCCATCACGCCAAACAGGAAGCACAACGGCAAACAACAATGGTAGGATCCAATGGGGTCAGAGCTCTGGAGGCGATGCTTAGGGCGGCGGAGAGCACGGGATGGTTCGGGAGAGCGGAGGAGCAGTGGGCACTTGAGCGGAAGGCAGAGCTCACGACTGATGGTGGTGGAAACGGTGACTGGCGATGACAGTGGCTTTGTTTCAGAAGGAAAACAGAGGAGGGAGGGGAAGGTGACTGTGGTGGTTGACTGGCACCGCCTGCTTGTGTTGAGAAGTTGGCAAGTCAAGAAGTTGGAGTTATGGAGGAAGTGTGTGCTGATAATGTTATCGCACCATTGGTTGTGCGGGATTTTCTTGATGTTTTTCCTGAGGAATTGCCAGGATTACTGCCATATCATGAAGTGGTGTTCAGTATTGATGTTTAGTTGGGTACAGCTCCAATCTCTAAGAGTCCGTACAAAATGGTTCCTGTTGAGTTAGCTGAGTTGAAGGAGCAGATACAGGAGTTACTAGATAGAGGTTTCATCAGGCCAAGTGTTTCGCCTTGGGGAGCTCCTGTACTGTTCGTCAATAAGAAAGATGGTAGTCGCAGGTTGTGTATTGACTACTGTGAGCTCAATAATGTCACAGTGAAGAATAGATATCTGTTGCTAAGAAGCTGGATCTTCATTCTGGTTATCATCAGGTTAAGGTGAAAGATGAGGATGTACAAAAGAGTTCTTTTCGTACGAGATATGGGTATTATGAATTCTTGGTGATGCCTTTTGGAGTTACTAATGCTCCAGTAGTATTTATGAGCTTGATGAATCGGGTTTTCTCTCTCTTTCTAGACAAGTTCGTGGTGGTGTTCATTGATGATATTCTAGTCTATTCTCAGAACCATGAGGAATATGCTGAGCACTTGAAGTTTGTTTTGCAAACTTTGATGGAGAATCAGTTGTATGGGAAGCTTAGCAAGTGTGAGTTTTGGTTGGATCGTGTGACATTCTTCGGTCATATTATTTCTGGTGATGGAGTTTCTGTCGATCCATCCAAGATTTATGCAGTTATGGATTGGCCGATGCCGAGTCAGTGTCTAAAGTTCGGAGTTTTCTTAGCCTAGCTCGGTACTACAGGAAGTTTGTTCGGGATTTCTCAAAGATTGCCGGGTCGTTGACCAAGTTGACTGGGAAGGATCAGAAGTTTGTGTGGGATGCATCCCGTGAAGAAGCCTTCATCGAATTGAAGAATCGGTTGACATCAGCACCTTTGTTGACTATACTAGATGGATCAGGAGGTTTCGTAATTCACTGTGATGCTTCAGGTAGAGGTTTGGGTGCTGTTTTGATGCAACAAGGCAAGGTTGTTGCATATTCATCTAGGCAATTGAGGCCACATGAGAAGAATTATCCTACACATGATTTGGAGCTTACTGCCGTGATTTTTGCCTTAAAGCTTTGGAGGCATTATTTACTTGGAGACCGAGTGGAGATCTTCACTAACCAAAAAAGTCTCAAGTATGTGTTCACTCAGAAGGAGCTGAATATGAGGCAGAGGTGATGGTTAGAATTAATGATGGATTATGATATCTGTTTATAGTATCATCCTGGCAAGATTAATTCAGTATCTGATGCTTTGAGCAGAAGACATGTTGTTGTGGTTCTTACTGAGCAGAAGGACCTTTTGGAAGCTATGAGGAGATTGGAATTGAATGTGGTATTGCCTAGTTCTTAACAGAGTTGTATGGTGCTTCAGTTGCAGTCGTCTTTTGTGGATCAGATTAAGGAGGCACAGTTTGGTGATGTACAGTTGCAGCAATTTCGATTTGAGGTTAAAGCTAGTTCTAGAACTGATATGGTGACTCATGAGGATGGGTCTCTCTGCTTTGGGACTCGTCTATGTGTTTCGAAGGGGGAAGTCAGGCGAAAGTTACTTGAAGAAGCTCATTGCTTGTCATACTCTATTCATCCTAGTGGTATAAAGATGTATCTGGATTTGAAATTGCATTTCTGGAGGCATGGTTTGAAGAGGGCTGTTGCAAGATTTTTTCTTGATGTCTGATTTGTCAGCAAGTGAAAGCAGAACATCAGAGGACTGCTGGACTTCTTCAACCGCTTCCTGTTCTGGAGTGGAAGTGGGAGAATATCACTATGGATTTCGTGACAGCTTTGCCTAGAAGTTCTAAGGGTCATAATGCCATCTGGGTGATTATGGATGCTTGACGAAGAGTGCTCATTTTATTCCCTTCAGAGTTGGTCAGTCTACAGAGAGTCTTGCAGAGAAGTATATGCAGGAGATTGTGAGGTTGCATGGTGTTCCTGTTAGTATTATATCACACATAAATACTAGATTCAGATCTCAATTTTGGGAGAGTCTTCAGAACAGTCTTGGGAGTAAGCTAAAGTTCAGTACTACATTCTATCTGCAGACAGATGGACAATCTGAGAGGACTATTCAGACCTTAGAGGATATGTTGAAGTCCTGTGTGCTTCAGTTTGGAGGATCTTGGGAAGATCATCTACACCTTGTGGAGTTTTCATACAACAATAGCTACAAAGCTAGTCTTCAAGCAGCTCCGTATGAAGTCTTGTATGGTCGGAAGTGTAGATCACCACTGTGCTAGGATGACGTTGGTGAGAGGAAACTTTTGGGGCCAGAATTGATCACGAGGATTATGGATGTAGTGGCTGAGATCAGGAAGTATTTGTAGGCCACACAAGACAAGCAGAGGAAATGGGCAGACATGCACAGGAGACCGTTAGAGTTTGAAGTGGGTTGTCATGTTTTCCTCAAGGTGTCTCCATGGAAAGGTGTGATTCGTTTTGGTGGTGGGGGCAAGTTGAGCCCTAGATTCATTGGTCCGTTCGATGTGGTGGAGCGAGTAGGCAAGGTGGCCTATAGACTCGCATTGCTGCCAGCTCTTTCGGGAGTGCAAGACGTTTTCCGCATTTCTTAGCTCTGGAAGTATGTTAGAGATGATAGTCATGTCATTGACTATTCGAAGTTGTCGGTTCGAGCAGATTTTTCTTGTGAGATTCATCCAGTTTCGATTGTGGACCGGTGGGAGAAGATTTTCAAGGATAAGGTTATCAAGTTGGTTCGTGTCGCTCGGAATCTTTACTCGCCTGGTGAGTCGACTTGGGAGCTGGAAGATGTGATTGGGAAGAGGTTTCCCCTTCTTTTTGGGTAGCTCTTGTTCTTTTCTTGTGTTTGGTATTACCTTACTACCACTTGCTTAATTTCGAGGATAAAATTTTATTTGTTAGGTGGGTAGGATTGTAACTACCATTTTTGTTCTTTTCATTTTTCCCTTTTGTAAAATTTTATTTGTAATTGAATAAAATACGCTATTTTTCTTTCTTGATTATTTTAATTAAATTTGTTCATAAAATTCTTCGTTCTTCTTAATTGAGCTATTCTTGTTGATCCTACTTTCTTTTATTTAATTTGTGGATATTTTTATTTGAACCCTATTATTTTAGATCCATCTCTTATTGAACCCTAAAATCCAATATCAATTGTTCTTGACCCAAAACTACTATTATTGGATCCTAAACCGCTAACCCAACACCCTAATTACAACCTATAAATACAATTCTATTGCAAACCCTAAATTGCACAAAACAAACCCTAAGAGCCCTTTATTCTCTCTCCTCTCTCCTCCAGTTTCTCTCTCCCCGATCATTTCCCGCCAAACTCAAAAACCCCCTTTACTGTGCACTTCTCCGACCATCTCCCCGACCTCCGGCGACCCCACCACTGCTACCTCCCTTCCCGATCATCGACGCCCACTAAACCTTGACCTCTCCTCCACTGTTCTCCCCGCTGCTCTCTGTTTCCCACCCAAATCAACAGCAGCCGAAACCCCAGTACAGCTGCGCCACCCCTGTCCCCGTCGCGCCGCTGCCTACGACGCCTCACCGCCATCGTTCCTCGCCGATCGACATCAGACACGAGCCATGGTTTTTGGTTGCTACTGCCATTGCTGTCTCTTTGATTACTGTGATTGCTTTGGACCTTTGTAGCACGTATTAAACACGTGCTAATTTGTGTTAGTTCTTGGGTTTGTTGCATCAGGATCCTTATCCCTTTATTATTGGGGTTCAATTTCGTCGTCAAAAAGGCAAGTCAGTTTCCCTCTTGAATTTCTAATTGTATCAAATTCATGAATTTTATTGAAACTCCGCAAGTAGATCTGAATCGTTTATCGTATCATTGTATTGATTATCTTTCATTGGGTCTACTGAGGATTTACACGAGCTAACCCCAATATTCTTGACATCGTGCATTTATGTACTCTAAAGATTGAATCTTTCATGCATCCGTATAGTATTCATGATAGGAGTACTCATATAATTGTCACACAATTAAATTATTGTAGGAAGAATTGCTAGGTTGTATGTTTGATTGATCGATTATTATTTGATTGATGTTAAATTAGTGTATGTATGCGATTTTATTTTATCCATTATGTTATTGCACCCATCATGCGAATTAAGAAGTTTAACGACTAATAGAATTGAAACCCATCGTGTATAATTAATCTATTTCATGAAAAATACCCAAAACCTTGTATGTTGCTTGCTGGCTTGTTTGCTATTTTTGACTCAGTAAATAATCTCAAAATAAATTACTTTCTAAATAATAATTATAGAATTATCTTTCTAGTTTCCAGAACATCTTGAATTTCTGAATCCTGAGTTGTGTAGAAAAAGTTATGCCTGTTTTACTACAGCTGTGTTTTTATTTCCAGATTTTCAGATTCATGTATATTTGATATTTAAACTGTTAAAGACTGATCAACTGTTAAAATTTTGCTCTGATGATTTCCAGATTGTTATTTAACATGTTTAGGAGTCTAATAAAATTTTTTAATGAATTTATTATTGAGTTTTTGCTGATTCAAAAAATAAAATAACTTGATGTCGAATTTCTGCCTGAACATGAAATTTGTAAGGAACAATGTGTTTGACCTAGGTATTATTGTCGGATTCTGAACTTTAAATATGCGTTGAAACCGTGTGAAAGTCTAGTTTCTAGAATTTCTGACGGATTCAGTTTTCAAGTTCTGAAACAGCAGAAAATTACGTTTTAGTATAGACTACTCTTGTTGTCCAGAATTTCACTTTTCAGTTTTCATGAATTAATTGTTCCTATATTGTGGTCTTGCATGATTTAGATTCTGTATATTGCATTGCATTTTCCTAGTATCCTATTGTCATCATTTTCATTGTCCTATTCAAGTTATCATCTCATTGTTTCTCTATTGTTATAATCGTTCATCGAAATTTCCCTCAATTGCATATTGTATTGTTGCATGAATAAAATAATTAACAAGCCAGGGTTTAAAGGATGATTTAAGTAGTGATAAATTTAGATACTGTACTTGGAGGAGGGGCCCTTGTTTCCCTAAATAATGTTTCGGCTAGTGTTTTTTCATGTGATTGTGGATTACGGTCGTAGCCCAATCTATCGTGTACCGTATCGTTGCCAAAGACCGTATCGTTAGTGCTATAAATCGGACCGGACGGGATTGGACAGCCATATGTTCATGCTCGGACCGAAATTCTACTCGGACGGGCTTATGTCCGGCTCGGTCTAGGTCGGACAAAATTTTTATAGTCTGGATTCGGTTCGGTAAAGCATCAGACCGCAATAATATTCAGAGGGACTTATGTTCGGCTCGAGCTCAGTAAAGAGTCGGACCAAATAATTTGTTCGGGATCGGTTCGTATAACAGTTCGGACGGTCCACGGTCGGACCATTTCTCAAGCTGGATTTGAATGGACGACAGACCGTCCTGTTCATTTTACACCCCTACGTATCGTGCACCGAAAGGTGAATAGTGTTTACCGTTGCCAAGTAAATGATTTATAGAGTACACCACTAAAGTCTAAACGAAATCGTATGTATGCACCGAACCTGTGGTATGGAACATATGGGACACAGTAGTACGTGCATTAGTTATGATTAAAATGATTAATAGACATAAGGATTGACACATCATCGACATTGCATATTGTACATCATTATTTCTATTGATATCGAATATTGTCTAAGTGTTATTGACATCGACCATTGAATATTGTTATCGAATATTGAATCATTGTTTATACCAATTACATTGATTACCGTGATATTGATTATTGATTATTGTCCCATGTTATTGATTCCTATTGATCCATTGAATTCATTGTTATACCGTTATTCCATTGTTCTTTGTTTTCTCTACTTTCTGTCCACGATTTGCTCTAAGGAGAATTTTTCTCCTCTTTTTAGATGAAGTGTTCACAGGCAATGAAGGAGAATTGCCTGCTGGAATTGGAGAACAAACTTTCTGATGATTTCATGCTTTCTAGTTGCTTATTGTTTTATTGGACTTAATGTATTGATACTTGTTATTATTGTATTGGGATTTATTATTTTATTGGTCTTATGTCCCAGATTTTATTATTTGTTTCCAGACGTTGGATGATTGTATTTGGATATTTCATATTGCTTCATTCCATGTATTGTTGAGTTTTTGCTGATTCAAGATTGTTCATGAGATTATTATTATTGCCCGCGTCAATTGTTCTGTATTAATTATATTGTTGAGGTGATCAGATAAACATCTTGTGGGTGACGTTAGTCATTCGGTAGACCAATTTCATGTACTCGTATTTCGTATTTTTGGGAAGCGGGTCGTGACAATTTCAATTCTAGACAGCAGGACGTTGTTGCACCAAAACTGATATTCCCGTTACTACAGTAATGCGAATCGGGATCCGTCAGAAGTTCTAGAAACTAGACTCTCTATCGGTTCAATTACTCATTCTTTACAGATTTTCATGTACATGTAGAATTCTAAAGTTATGTTTGCATGCATGAATCAGGTCTGAAGGCTCATCAAATAAATCTAGGAAAATTAAGGGTGATACCCTAGCATGTTTATTCTCAGCAAGGTAAATTTCATATTATTATATTACTGATAGCATGTTCAAATTAAATTGCAAAACAGGGTGACAAAGTGAAATTATGAATCTGGAAATTCAGACCCAGCAATAATAAAATAGCAATATCTCTCAACTCATAACTCAGAATTCGATTCCCTCAGATGTTCTGAAAACTAGACATAGAGAGCTACAATTCATATTCAGAAACTAACTCAAAATTTGTAATTAATAGGGTCTAAATTTTCAAGCAAGATCAGGACATCAGCATTCTCAGACTTCTTTTGCATGAAATGTAACACGATTATTAACTACCATGGATCTAAGTTAATGTGTGATGCAAGTCAGGGTGTAATAACTATTCAAACAATGCCCATATCTATTCTCAACTCATAAAAGAAGTCAACATCAACATATACATTGTACAACCAACATCCATAAGTTATGGTGATTCATAAATTCATGTAGCCAAATAACTAGATAGATAGCTAGATCGAACTTGTTGTGGTGAAATGAGTGTATTAACGAATAGTTGTGACCCTTACGATTATGGAAATTGATAGGGACGAACAACGAGTAGAGCCAAGATGTATTAACGATAACGAAAGGTGAGTCACAACAAAATCTACTTGCAATATTTCAAAAAGGTTCTTGTACGGGAAAACAAAAGCATCATACAAGTTACTTGTCTCAACGATGGTGAATCCGAACACGAACGAATAACATAAAAAGAATCCCGAGCAACGAAGCATGTGCAATCTCACACAACCAACACATGTGCACAACACGTGCAACTCCGGAGATGGACACACGTGCAAAGCACGTAGCATGTGCAACCACAACAACTTGGCGACAGCAAGAGACAGCAACGGCGGCAGCTCGGACGGCGATCGGCGATTGCAACTTCAGCGGTCGACTAGCTGCGTGGTAGTCAACAACTGGTGGCTGCGGCGAGGAGTGAGAAGATGAGGGGGCTCGAATGGTTGCAGTCAAGCGGAGCAGCCAGGGGAGACAACGATGGTAGGAGAGATGGGTAGTTAAGGTTGCTGTAGCCAAGGGGTCGAGGCAAGGGCGGATGGTCGAGCTCGGGGATGGTGAAGTCGACGTTCTGGCATGGCTCGACGGAATGGCCTTCGACGGGTGCAGGCGACGATGGAGGTGCAGTTGATGGGAGGCGGGAGGTGCTAGAGGTGATGCACAGAGGTGAGTCAAAGACAGGGCATGGAGCAGATGTTGAGCGGGAGAAGATGAACATGGATGGAGGGGGTTTGGCGGCTGAGGGTTAGGGGGGTGTTTAACAGGGTTATATATAGGGGTTAAGAGGATGTGGGTAGCGGGTAGGAATCAAATGGAAAATTGGGTTAGCAGGTAGGAATCCAATAGAAAATTGGGTTATTGGGTTTAGGGTTTGGATCCGATAAGAAGATAGGTATTGGGTTTAATAATGGGTTAACGGGCTTCGGGTTTAGATTAAAAATAAATAAATAAATAAATAAATAGTAATATCATAGTACTAATGAATCAACTAGTATGCATTAAATTAATACTCAAATACTAATAAATACAATAGAATATACGGATTCACAGAATAAATAAAATCAGGTTTGATTTGGGCTAAAATATGTTGAACAGTAATATAATAGTACATAACAATTAATTAAATCAAATATTGTACATAAAATTCGTACTCAATAATAATAATAAAAATGTGTTAAGTCCTACGTGTTTTACAAATTAACAACCAATAAATTTAATAACAATAATAATAATAGTAACCATAATAATCAAAATCATAATAATAAAAATATTAATGATAATAAGATTTGTACTACAATATAAAAATCATGGGAAACCAGTTACAAATAAAATTATTGATTAAAAATATACTTTAACAGAATCCAACAATACATTTTAACTTAAAGAATTTGAAAGCAGAAAAATAATTTACAAAAATCGAAATACCAAAAAAAGATAGAAAATACATACTGCCGGGAACGGGGGTTATATATATATAAGGCAAGAATAGATCGAAAGCAAGAAACAGATTGCAAATCTAAAAGATCCCACCCAATCAATGCAACTCTTCAAGCAATAAAGCATGAATAGATCAAACTCTAAGGATCCCATTCCCATTATAAAGGAGACCAAAAGCAAACATATGGCACCACCTACACCTGGAAAATAAAACAAAAATCAAAAATCAAAAATCAAAAATCAAAAATCAAAAAATCAAAGTTCAAAACAAAACAAAAACAAAACAAAACAAAACACATGCAAACAGCAGAGCGTTGAAGGGCATTTTCGGGATTCCAAAAAAGCACTTCAGCACTTCACGCACCTCAGCACAATATTGGGTGCGATGAAATATGTAATGTATAGACTGTTGGATATATGTCTCAATATTCTCTCTAAACATGATATGCGTAAAAATAGAACAAAATCAAGACCGTTCAATCAGGCTTGAATCTTAAAGCTCACAGGGGTAAAACGATAAATTCCAGCAGATATAGGCCTGACAGAAGGAGCTGGGCCACTTTTAGGCCCTTCAACCCGATCTGGTCTGCAATGTAGAGATGTCAAAGCAACCCTAATGCAAAGGAGTCCAGATTCACCGAAAGCACCCAGTTTAAACCCATATTTCTAGGGGGTAACCGATTCTATCCCTCCATGCACAAGAGAAAGTTTGAAAACTCTATCTCTTCATCAAAAGAGAAAACCTGACTCGATCTTTTCACATGGAGGGAGTAACCGACTCTATCCAAACACCAGGAAATATAGATAGATGAATATCTTAAAACTGGCCTCCCTCAGTGACTATATATACCTCTAGACATCTTCAAAAACCAGGTAATTGCGAATTCTGCTCTCAAAACCACCATATCTCTGAGTTTCTGACTTGGGCATTGGAGGGTCTGTTGCCAGGGCCAACCCTGGTGTTTTAGGCTTGTTTGCAGGTCCATGGGAACGATATCAACCATTCCATATGATCAGATCTCAATATCAAGTGCAGTTTTTGGCGGCCAACACTGACTAACAATGAAGACTTGATCTTTATTATTTTTATAAAAAGAATTCACATATGTATTTGCTCTCACACTGAAATAAGTAGCAACAAAACATAATGAGTTATACCTCATCCAGAAGTGTGCATCCCAGACAAGCTAGCCGACATGCATAGGGTCTCCTTAGATTGGTTTGGTAATTTAAATTTTTGTAGTTTTGGTTGGTAACTATGTAGGATATCTCTAGAATAATTTGAAATATGTGTTGGAGATAATTTGAATTTTGATTAACTTAGATTCTAAGATTAATTTCTCGCTATCTCGGTAAATGAATACTTAACTTTAACTTGTATCCTAAAGTGTGTATTGAGAGATTTTGTATTGAATAATTATGTTAGAGAGACAATCGAGCTTATGCTTGCAACATATGCTGATCTTGCCAGCATACTGATATGATCTTGCTACTACCCTGATCTTGCCAGCATACTGACCTGGTCATTCTACCAGCGTACTGCCCTTGGCCTTAATCAGTGTGTACACCCACTACACCCCATCATCGATGTTGAAAGTCGGCTCTGATACTATTGTAATGACCTAAGTCCGACCAGCTGCATACAAGTCTATGCGTCCTTACACACCTTAAGAACCTAGCCACAGTCCCACCACAGGGAACAACCTCGCCAAAAGTTCGATAGCTATTTAGGTACTTAAGGATCATTGGAAAATCTAATTTATACCCTTATAACTCCAACACCATTCCGATATGGGATTTCCAACACTCACTCTCACGTCAACATCCAAGTAATATATATATATATATATATATATATATATATATATAGTCATAGTTGTACTGTTGGCTTATAATGGTGATGTTGTTTGCAACTATACAATTAAGTTTATCCCTGGACTAGTATATTGCATGTATTATAGGATGTGGAACAGTGATAAGGATGATGAAGATCATGAGAACCTTATGGATGAACTGATGCAAGAACCGGTAGATGAGGATGAGCTTGTGGAGATGGATGATGAAAAAATGGTGGAAGAAGAAGAAGATGAAGAAGAGGAACCTGAACAAAGTGAGGAAGAACCAACCCCCATGATTCTTCCTGAGATTAACCCACCTGTGAATCCCCAACCACCCCCTAATGTAGTGCACCAAGATATATGGAGACTTCATCAAGATCTGGAAACTTATAAATGCGGATTAGGGTGCTGTGAGGATCACTTGGAGGGAGCGGCTCGAGAAATTGGTAGAATGAATGATCGGGTTTCTCATCTTCAAGCAAATGCCCGAGAGCAAGAAGAGCAACTAGCTCACCTGCAGACTCACTATGAGACATTGTCGGCTCTCATGCAGGCGAGGCATGAAGAGAAAATGGCTAGAATACAAGAGCAACGTACTCAACAAGTGAGTCACGAGTGAGGACATTGGTTGCGGTTCGTTGTTTTCTTGGCAGTGCAAGTAGCAAGGGAAGTTTGGCTCTTCACTAAGATGTGACTAGTGGAGATGCATTTCAAAGAAAGGAAAACAAATGGACGTAACTTTTGTTAGGATATGTATGAATTTCCATCCGTAGGTTAGAGATATTGATGAATGTTAGTATATAACTTATCGAATTAATATGGATAAGAGTCATCTATACATCCCATAACTGAGGGTTTTTGTATTATCATATGGGACAATAACCAAAGGAAAAAGTAGTTTGTGGGATCTCGCCTTAAGTAGAGGCAGTTTGCTAAAATGTATAAAGTTGTAGGAGACTTTATTGTAGTCAGCAGGACACAACCTGTGGTACCTCCTGTTGATCAAAACCACGGCTGCAATGACCGAATAAGACACGGCTGCAATGACCGAATAAGACAGATCAATGCATTCAAACACATGAAGCCGCCCATCTTCAAGGAATAAGCAGACACAACAATTGTGAATAACTGGATTGTATGCGGGTCTTGAGCTTAACAAGGACACTAAGTTCATAGGAGGGATGATTGTAATACCGCAGGATTAAGTATGGGCTTAGTATTTGATAAAGGACTTGATGGGACTAGATTATAATGGAGTAATGGATGATATGATGATTATAATGGATTATAGGCTTAAGCAAGTTAATATGTAGGCTTTAATGGATTTAGTAATGGGCTTAGTACATAAATAGGAATATATATAGGTGGGTGGTGTATGTGCATGCCAACGTGTGTATAAATGCATGGAATAAATGGAGTGATTATGACATTAGTAGGTGTATGTAGGAGGTGGAGTGATAGTTATATCCCACATTAGTTTGGATAGTCAGTGAACCAGTGCAAGAGTATAGTTGCCCATGATCCAAGAGTACCTAATAAGGTATAGCACTATCGGTGAGGCTATGATTTAAGATTCTAAATTACATTTACCCTGATCCACGACGTATTCCAGGTGTCGATGCTAAAAAAATATGTACCAGATCCAAGTTATGTATTGCAAGAAGTTCCGGCAGAGCTACAACCTAACTTGTCTTATATGAAACTTCGTGTACAGTTCTAGACAAAAAAAACAAGTTCTCAGAAGAAAAACTATTCCAATGGTAAAAATTATGTGGAGGAATCAGTTGGTGGAGGAAGCAACTTGGGAGTCTGAGAAAGCGATGAAGAAAAATTGCCCCGAATTATTTGTATAATATAATATGTCGTATGAATGTGTGTGTACATATGTATGCATGTTTGTAATCCAGTTCTGAGGACAGAACACCTTTTGAGAGGCAAATAACATAATACCTGAACTTTGTCTAATGACTATTTTGTCCTTTGTATAATGATATTTGTTTAGAAAATTTTGAGAACGAGTGTATAAGTATAGTTGCCCATGATCCAAAAGTACCTAATAAGCTATAGTAGTTTTTGTGAGGTTGTGCCCTATGGTGGGGCCGTGGTTAGGTTCTTTAGGCGTGTAGAGCGCAGATATGCGTAGGCGTGTGAGTAGCTGGTCGGACCCAGGGTGTTACAGATGGTAGCAAGTATTGAAATGGTGCCATTTGAAGTCATATATAGGGGGAGATGTGGGACTCCAGTTTGCTTGTCATGCCCCGCTTCCCAAAAGAAAACACGGAATACGGATACGTGACTAAGCCCAGCGAATGATTTTCATCATGCATAAACTGTTCAGAATCTTTACAACATTTCACAAGAATAATCAGAATCGGAAGCAAAAGAATCAACCAAGTATGCATATATGAATCAAAATATCAACAAGAATACTTGAAACCAAAATATATTAATCTCAAATAATCCAGATCTGAATAAGTCAATATCTTGGGTCACATTGCCCAAATACAAATAAATCCAAGTACAAGATACACTTGTTCAAATAGCAATAGGAAATAATAATAATAGCAGGAAAAACATGATAGCAAAACTCCAGCAGTTAGTATCTCATCTCGCCTATTCCATCTGGCAGCTGATCTCCAAAATCTGCAATTTAATAAATTACAGGAAGAGGAAAAAAGAAAACAAACTCCTGTCAATGCAAGTTACGGGCCGCTTGTAGTGCAGGATATAAGTACATGGAAAAATGTGACCTTGTTTCCTGTATTTGTATTTTTCTGCTGTATTTCATTTCACTGTACTCTTTTATCAATCCAAGATTTTGTATTTTGTTTTCCAATCCTAATAAAATCATTTCATTTGTTTCGGCTCAGTTCTGTGCCAATATTTGTTGCAATTGCATTGTTCTTATCAGCTCTGATTTGCTATTCTTCATGGAGATTTGACTGTTCCACCTCATCTATTTCATTTTCTCTAAGTAGAGTGAATTTTGACTCAATCTCCTGTTGGATCCTACTCAAACCCGCTATCCAATAACCCAATCCCGCACCTCCTCGCCTTCCCTTCCTCACCGCCTCGCCATCGAGCCCCGGCGAACCTCGTCTTCATCCCCTACTTCCTCACATCGCTCAACTCCCGAACCCATCAACTTCGTCGCCAACCTCACTCCTGAACCCATCTTGCCTCGCCTTCGAAACCCACCTTCGCCATTATCCATCGTCGTCATCATCCCCTACCTCACCCTCATCGCCTCGTCCAAGCCAGAACAGAACACCGCTCACCACCACCTCGTGCCCCGCCATCGCTACTTCGGTGCTCGCAGTCACCGCCGTCGGAGCTCTCCCTCTCTCTGTCACTGTGAAGGAGGGAAGAGGGGGATTGATCAAATCAATCTCAGCCATCAGATCTCCTCAAGATCGTGATAGATCTTGATCATTACATCCGATCGCATCTCAGCCCTCCATCAGATCTGATCAAGATCCGATTTGAGCCGTCCGTTGGTCTGATCTTGATCGCCATCAAGATCTGTGTCGGGATCCGTTCTCGTTATTCCTTCGTCGGATTCATTGTCTACACCACAAGGCAAGTATCTTCTTGTACGTTTCATTTTCTAGTACAAACTTTTCCTTGAAAATACTGCAAGTAGATTGTAAATGTGACTCCTCTTTGTTTATCGTTGATGATCTCATGTTTTGCCTTATCTATCACATGATCTAAGAGTCACGACCCTTTTTTGATACATTTGTTCACAACTAGTATAATTTTGATACATTTCATGCCAAAAGTGTCTTATTTGGTTTCTGTTTCGTCTTGACTTGCCGTTTGACCCCGATAACACTAGAATCTGAACTTGAGTCCTGAATATGAAATGTAGCCCCAAGTGTCTAGTTGCCAATAACATCCAGAATTTTTGAATTCCGAGTTACGGTTTGAGAGATATAGCAGTTTTACTGCTGCTCTGTCTGTAATCGCAGATTCATAAAAACTGCTGCACCACTTTGGTTTACAATTATTTTAACTATGCTACCAGTAAGTAAATGACTTGAAATTTTTCATTCTGATACTGGGAACCCTAGAGAACATTCCCTAATTTTCTTAGAATTAATTATTGAAGTTTCAAACCTGGTTCACATGTATAAACTCAGTTTTACAAATTATGGCTGAACTCAAATGCTGTATGGTTTACTGTTTTGACATCAATTGCTACTACTTTTATGTGTCTTAATTATATGCGTTGGAACCGGACAGAAGTCTAGTTTTTAGGAATTCTGACGGATCCACTTTTGCTATCTTGTAGCAACGGGAATCGCAGTTTTAGTGCAGCAATATCATGCTGTCCAGAACTGCAATTCTCATAGTTCTTGATAATCTTAATTTGTGTTGACCCTCGAATATGCTTTATAATTATCTTAAATTTGTTCCATGTTCTTGATTCACACACTTTCATGCTTGTTTGATGATAATAATAGATAATAAGCGGGGATTTAAGGGAAAGACCATAGTAGTGGACAATATAGGTAAGTGTACTCGGTAGGGGGCCCGTGTTTCCCACTTGATACATGTTTCATGAACTAGTTATATTATTATTCGATTCATGAACTAGTATATTATTTGATTCATGAACTAGTATATTATTATTCGATTCATGAACTAGTATGTTATTTGATTCATGAACTAGTATATATTTGATTCATGACTTGTCTTGTTATAACTTGACACATGAACTAGTTATATGATTACTCGATTCATGAGCATGGCTTGCTTGATACTTGATACCTGAGTACACCACCCTATAAACAGAACAACATATTTATACACACAGTAGGGCTCATCTTTAATCAGTTTTTGTTTACTTTCATGCAATAATATCATACAACTCAACATACATATTTAAATCAGTAACAATATGATTGAAAACATCTTACTCATAATTTCTATTAGGTTCTTTAACAATATCAAGTCATCAAATTAGGGTTTTATTCATCAATAGTATGGTTTCATGAAAAGATACGATTTTTAGTTCATCTTCTCATAAAAATTCATTATATCTTCATGCCATCAACTAACATGCTTTCTAATAGATAAATCATCACATACAACATGCTTAGAACAATAAGTAAACAAACATATGTCACTCACCTTATTGAAGAATCAACCGAAGATAATAAAGAAATAAGAAAAATCCCTTCTTTCGCAAGAAAACCATGATCTTCGCTTTAAAACTCCAAGAAAATAATAATAAGAAATCCCTTTGTGTTGTGCAGCAAGGAGACGGCTGCACCTCACCCTATATAGGTCGGGATTTAGGGTATCTAGGGTTTTTGAATAGATTTGTAGAATACCTCTTTTAAATATATATTTACATATATAGATCTTATACTTGGAAATTAAATAAAACCATCTTAATTGAGATTTAAAAACAAAAAAAACTACCCTACTATCAGCGGCACTGTTTTGAAAACCCAGAAAAATGAAATTGCACTTTTGCCCCTCTAAGTGGCAATTTTTCAAAAAGACCCTTCTTTATCAAAACTTGCACAATAAACCAAATTTATTGAAACAAAAAGTAAACTCTTTAGCTCTGAGTTGACTAGGAATCATGCCCAACCCAAAAATCTGAAAATCTAAAGTTTTTACTCCAAGTGGTAATTTTGGACAAAAGTCCCTCTTTTTGTAATATTTGCAAATCGGTCCAATAATTATCAGAAAAATCCTGAAAATTCATAAATAATATCTAATAATAAATAAGGAGTTTCCCCAAAATAATTTTTGACTTTGAACTTCCCAAGAAAATATTTGCATGTGTAAAAAAGGTAAATTTCATAAAAATGTTTATTAAATCATCAAAAATCATATTAATTCATTTATTAATCTTAAATGCATTTATTTAAAAATTTGGGGTATTACATCAGGGGCATAATGGGTTAAAGCGGCTAAGGTTTTAGGGGATGAACTGGGGAGGGGGAGGTGTACAGGGCCAGATATATAGTTGGGTAGTTAGGGTTTCTGTGCAACAGGGTTCCGGGTAGGGTGTAGGGTTAAAACAGGGATAGAATTAGGAGAATTGGCTTATAGGGTATTGGATTATTAAGATCCAAATGATAATTAGAGTAGGGTTTTAAGGGTTTTATTAAAAAGATCCAAATAGAAATTATGGCGATCCAATATAATGACGTGGGAAACAAGATGAACAAATAAAATAGGACATGAATATTTAAATAATGGAAATAAAAAATAATAGCTCGAACAACAACCAGAATGAAATAATAGGCTGACAATTGAATCAAGAAAATTAAATAAGGAAACGACAAATCAAATAAATGGGTATACAGAGAATGAAGATCCAAAACACGGTTCAAAAGAGATACAATATGAATAAATACACTGAAAAAGAAAATACCCCCAAAATACAGAAAATGGAAAACAGGGGTTACAAATCCTACCCACCTAACAAGAAGAATTTCGTTCTCGAAATTCAAAACAAGAGGTGCATAGGGTAACCCCGAAAGAAAATAAAGAAAAAAACAAAAAGCTACTCAAACAGATGAAGAAACTTCTGCTGAATCTCCTCCTCTAACTCCCAAGTCAACTCACCCGGTGAGTGAGGATTCCAAGAAACACGAACCAGCTTGATGACCTTGTTCTTAAGCACTTTCTCCCGCCGATCCACAATAGCAAATGGCGCATTCTCACAAGTCAAATTTGGCCGCACGGTCAACTCAGAATAGTCGATCACGTGGCTCTCATCTCAGATTTATCTCCTTAGTTATGAGACATGGAAAACATCATGCACTCCTGATAAAGCTGGCGGCAATGCAAGATGATAGGCCACCCTGCCTACTCGCTCCACAATGTCGAATGGTCCAATAAACCTAGGGCTGAGCCTGCCCCCACCACCAAACCGAATGACACCACGCCATTGTGATACCTTAAGGAAAACATGGTCACAAACCTCAAACTCCAAAGCTCTCTGATAAACATCAGCCTATCGCTTCTGCCTATTCTGAGCTGCCTGCAAGTGCTTCCTGATCTAAGTCAACGCATCAACTGTCCAGGTGATCAACTCCGGACCCAACCACTTCCTTTCACCAATGTCATCCCAGCACACCAGTGATCTGCACTTCCGCCCATAAAGTGCCTCGAACGGAGCAACTTTAAGACTGACCTGAAAACTGTTATTGTATAAGAACTCTACGAGATGCAAATGGTCCTCCCATAATCCACCGAACTGTAGCATACAGGACCTCAACATGTCCTCTGAAGACTATCCCTAAACTGAAACCTGAATCTTGTATCTCTATCGGATACAATACTGACTGGAACCCCATGAAGTCTGACTATCTCTTGCATGTACTTCTCACCTAGGCACTAGTAGACTGTCTGACACGGAAGGGAATGAAGTGAGCGCTCTTCGTCAGTCTGTCGACAATCACCCAAATCGCATTGTAACCCTTAGAACTCCTCGGCAAAGCGGTCACAAAACCCATAGTGATGTGTTCCCACTTCCACTCTGGAATGGGAAGCGGTTCAAGAAGTCCGGCGGTCCTCTGATGCTCTGCCATCACCTGCTAGCAGATCAAACACTGAGATACAAACCGAGCAACAACCCTCTTCATACCATGCCACCAGAAATGAAGCTTCAAGTCCCGGTACATCTTAGTACCTCCAGGATGAATAGAATACGATGACTGGTGGGCTTCCTCAAGTAACCTCTGACAAACTTCACCCTTCGGGACACATAACTAGGACCCAAAACGAAGAAATCCATCAGCATAAATAACCATATCCATTTGGGAACCAGACTCAAACTATGCTCTAAAACCCTGCAACTGCTCATCACCAGCCTGAGCCTCTTTGATCTGATCAACAAGAGACGACTGAAGCTGGAGCACCAAACAACTCCGATCAGAACTCGGCAATAACACATCTAACTCCAACCTCCGCATCTGCTCAACCAAATCTCTCTGCTGAGTCAGGAACATAGTTGCCGGTCTCTTTCTCAAAGCATCTGGCACCAAGTTCACTCTACCAGGATGGTATTGCAAACTGATGTCATAATCGGCCAAAAGTTCCAACTAACGCCTTTGCCTCATGTTCAATTCCTTCTGGGTGAAGATGTACTTCAGACTTTTGTGGTCAGTAAAGATCTCCACTCGGTCCCCAAGCAAATAATGTCTCCACATCTTCAAAGCGAAGATCACTGCCGCTAACTCCAAATCATGATTCAGATAGTTCTTCTCATGTGGCCTCAACTGCCTCGATGCATAAGCAACGAATTGGCCCTTCTGCATCAGAATTGCTCCAAGACCCTTACCAGAAGCGTCACAGTGAACTTCAAATCTGCCTGAACCATCTGGAATAGTCAACACCGGCGCTAACATCAACTTGCTCTTCAACTCAGCAAAAGCCTCACTGCAAGCCTCAGACCAATGGAACTTCTCATCCTTTCCAGTCAGCTTAGTCAATGGTCCTGCTATCTTGAAAATCTTGAACGAACTTCTGATAATAACTAGCTAGACCAAGAAAACTCCTCACCTCAGAAACTGGCTTGGGAATTGTCCAATCCTTCATAGCTTCAACCTTGGACGGATCCACTGAGATACCATTGCCAGAGATAATGTGCCCCAAGTAGGTAACTCTGTCGAGCCAAAACTCACACTTGCTGAGTTTTCCATAGAGCTGATTCTCTCTCAAGGTCTGCAGAACCAACCTAAGATGCTCAGCATGATCCTCCTGACTCCGAGAATACACCAGAATGTCATCAATGAAGACCACCACAAATCTATCCAGGAACTGGGAAAGGACCCGGTTCATGAGACTCATAATTACAGCTAGTGCATTCGTGACCCCGAACGGCATCACAAGATACTCATAGTGTCCTTATCTGGTCCTGAATACAGTCTTCTATACATTAGTCGCCTTCACCTTGACCTGATGATACCCGAAACGAAGATCCAACTTCGAGAAAATAGCTGCTCCACTCAACTGATCAAATAAGCCATCGATCCTAGGCAACGAATATCGGTTCTTCACAGTAACACTGTTCACTTTCAGATAATCAATGCACAGTTGACGACTAACATCCTTCTTATTGACAAAAAGGACTGGAGCACCCCACGATGAAACACTGGGTCAGATGAACCCCAAATCAAGCAACTCCTAAATCTGCACCTTAAGCTCTACTAACTCAACCTGTGACATCCTGTAGGGACTCTTTGATATCGGTGTCATACCGGGCTGAACTTCAATACCGAAGTCCACATCCCTTTCAGGGGGTAAGCCAAGGAACTCCTCTAGAAAAACATCCAGGAAATCCTGCACTGCTAGAGGCGCAACCTCACAGCCTGAATGCAATTCCATCGCACAAACCTCCTGATCAACTGCAGTTTCAGCTCGACCAAGCGGCATCTCCCTGATATGGAATTCAAAATCTGTGCAGTCTGGGATTCAGAATAAAACTTTCTTGGCACGGCAATCAATAATGGCATGGGACTCACTCAACCAATCCATACCGAGAATGACGTTGAATCCTGAATTCCCAATTACAATCAGGTCGGCCTTGAAGTATGTGCTACCAACAACCACGGGACACTACCTGCACTTCAACTGATGGCGAGCCACGAAGCTGGAAGAGATGAAGGAATGGGTTGCCCCAGAATCAAAGAGAATATAAGCAGGGAAAGAGCAAACAATGACAACACCTAAAATAGAATCAAAGCAAGAGGAAAAGAATTGATGATCAAGGGTAAGAAAACACAATGCAGAAAGATAACAAGGAAGAATATTGTAAGAGAAATGAAAGAAGTAAAGGAAATAACAAAAATAACAAAATGCAAAAATATACCTGGAACAACACCCTCTGCTAACTCAGCCTCAACAGCAGTCAGGTTGAAAGCATGACCTCTCCTGGGGACAGCGGTCATCTGACCGATAATCTGGCACTGCGTAGGAAGCGGTGGTCTGACTGGACCACGCGCTGGAGAGATCATCTAACTCTTCAAGGAGCTTGGGGGATTATCTAGCTCTTCCGGGGTGAAGCTCCTTTTCTTAGCCCACGGGAGCGGTGCTCCTCTTCGAAGATTCCGGACACGAAAGCTCTTCTCAACTCCACAGAGTCAATAATATTGCAGACCTGTTTTGACCCCAAAGATGAGCGATTCATCATTCCTGAAGAGAAAAAAGTTTTTATCTTCGATTCACCCTCGAAACGAGGGTTCATACGCTCCAATCGGACCATTGTATCACGCGCCGAACAAATGTGTTTCCGAGCTAAAAATGGCATAAAACCATTGACCAATCAGCGCGCCACGTGTCAGCATGTCAAAGCATCATGGAGGTTCGGAGTCACAAACTGAAAAAATGGGTCCCCGAACTAAAAATGGTGCAAAATTTTCCTCCCGATCCATACCTAATCTTGATCAATGGTAGAGATTCGATCCAAAAAAATAGCATGTGTATTGCACGTGTAATGCCAAACAAACATGCCCCTGAACTGAATGGGACAAAAAAAATTCCTCCCAATCCATGCCTGATCTTGATCAGTGGCTGAGATTCAACCAAAATTGTAAAACACACAAGAGATGCAAACGCTCAACCACACAGAGATATTGGAGTCCGTTTCCAAGCCCAATTCAATTTTCAGCATGAAATCCCCAAAAAAATCAACTCCAAAAGAATATTGGAGCCCAAGTCCAAGTCCAGGTCAATTTTGAATCTAAAAACTGCTATCCAAAACCACAAGCTCTGAAACTCCTCATCTTCGAAAACCCACTTCCGAAAGCTTCGACTCCGAACTTGGAATTGCTCTGCCAAGCTCCCTGAACCCTTCACCGAGCTTCACCCTCGTCGAACTCCAAGCTGTTGCCGAGCTCCTTCAAACTTATCAAACTTTGTTCTCGCCGAACCCCCCTTCATTGTTGCCAAGCTCACCACCTCCAAGATCACCGAGCTTCACCCTTGCAAAACTCCGTTCTCGCCGAACCCCCCTTCATCATCACCGAGCTCACCGCCTCCAAGATCACCGAGCTTCACCCTCACCGAACTCCAATCTCTTACCGAGCTCCTTTGAACTCATCAAACTTTGTTCTTGCCGAACCCCCCTTCATTGTCGCCGAGCTCACTACCTCCAAGATCATCAAGCTTCACCCTCGTCGAACTCCAAGCCCTTGTCGAGCTCCTCCAAACTCATCGAACTCCATTCTCGTCGAACCCCCTTCATCGTCACCGAGCTCACACGAGTAGAGAACAATATCGCCGACCTCAGGAGAAAAGGAGAGAAGGAGGAGGTCGACAAAGTTGTTGGATAAGTTGGGGGTTGCTACGGTGAATGTCACGCCCCGCTTCTCACAAAGAAGATACATAATACGGATATGTGACTAAGTCCAGCGAATGGCTTTCACCATTTATAAGCTGTCAGGATCTTTACAACAAGCACAAGTATAAACAAGAGATATACAAGAGAAATAGTCAACCATGCATGCATAACTGAATTAATATAGTCAACAAGATTTACTTGAAACAAAATAAATGAATCTCAAATAAATCAAATATAGAAACAAGTTATAATTCTGGGTCAAACTACCCAATATAAATAATCCAGGTAGCAATCACATTTATTCAAAATAAGCAACAAGAAATAGTAGCAAGAACTCTAGCCAACTAGAATGTTTGGTCACCTACTCCATCGGGCAGCTGGTTACCAAAGTCTGCAATTCAAAAAATTGCAGGAAGAGGAAAAAGAAACAAAATGCCCATTAATGCAAGTTATGGACTGCTTGTAGTGCAGGCAACAAGTACAGGAAAAGAGATAGACAAGTAGAGAGTAACAGTGGAAGCAAGTACAGAATAAGCATGGAATAGACATGATAGCGAGGCAGGATGACTAACATAAATCAGGAATAAAATCAAGTAGCATGATGTGATAACAGAGTGCATGTGACATGTGACAGGTAACAGGTTTCATGTAAGCAGGTAAACATGTAACAGGTGTCAAGTAGCATGTACAGGTAAAAGGAATATACAGGTGATCATGTTATTTCAAGTCTTATACTTATTCCTAACTAGGTAGCACTTCATGCATCCCAAATCTTACCACATGGTTGCTGCATATATGCAAGTTACGTTTAGATCTAGTGGTAGGTTTCTATAGGGTCGTGTATTCAGGCGTCATGTAACAAGCAACATGCACGAATCACGTAATCATGAAATTGTGGCATCAGGTAATCAGGAACAGGCATGAATCATGTAGTCATAAAACATGGCATCATATAATCATATATTAGTAACAGGCATGAATCATCATGAATCATGACATCATATAATCAGGTAGTAATAACAGGCATGAATCATGTAATCACGAAACCATGGCATCATATAATCAGGTGGTAATAACATGCATGAATCATGTAATCATGAAATCATGACATCAAGTAATGGGAAAAACGGCCCCCTTCTGAGTACACATACCTATATTGTCCACTACTAAGGTATTTCTCTTAACCCCAGCTTGGTTACTTGTTAGGCATATACGTGCACAAAACAGGGCAAGAATAACATGGCAAGGACAAGGTATAGGTTCAGGTCGGAACATAAACATGCACAGGTGACAGACAACTTGTAAAAGACTAGGATAACGAAACTTTCAGTTTTGGATAGCAACAGACAACTGCACCAAATCTGAGATTCTCGCTGCCATAGAAATGCAAATCTGGACCTGTCCGAAAATCTAGAAACTAGACTCTCGCCCGAATCCAGCACACATATATAAGTCATATAATAATAAAAAAAATAGGGTTCAAAATAGCATTACATACAGAAAACGTGTTCAGCCATAAATCGCAAAGTTGTATTAATGAACAAAAAAAACGGCATAAAAACTTACTGATTAAATCCAAGAAAATTATGGATTATTCCTTAGTATGTTTAGTACCAGCAAATAAAGTTTCATAATATTCCAACTTAGGTAGCATAGTCAAATAAAATCAGAAAACAGCAAGATACAGCAAGTTTGTAAATCTGAAACATCAAATACAGCAGTATTAAAATAGCGATAGATTCCAAAGTATAAAACAAAATTCAAATCCGTCAGAAGGGTGATAAAATAGATACAGTAGCCTATATTTTATATTTACAAAGCTTTTACCAAAAGCAACTCGAATCAGGTCGAAAACATGGTTATTTACTAAACAACATGCAAAACTAGAAATATAGTACTTTGTTCAAAATTATAGAATAGTTTATAAACGTCATCAAATAATTCTACAAAAATTTAAGGTTAATCCCAATAAAGTCTAGTCATAACCAGCAAAATATTGGATTCAAATTTTATCTTTAACATCAATATTAAAATAAATAACTTTACAGAATTCACATAAAACTGAATTTGAAATTTCCAACACATCTATAGTGAAACAGCAATAACTCATAACTCACAAATCGAAACTGAGATCTGTCTGAAATTCTGGAAAGCAGACAGCGAGATCTACGATTCATATTCACGAATAAATTTGGTTTACTGACCTCAACAGGTTCTAAAATACTGAACAAAAATGGAGAAGTAGCAAAAACAGAAATCTTCTTATGCATTTAAATCAAATAGTTCATATGCAATAAATCCAGCTTGAAACAAAACACAAAGCATGGTATAATAGATGTCCAAAACAACATGGTATGGGTGTTCTGCAAATCTACCACAAGGTACTATGACTAACTCATCAAGCATGCAAGATTCATACAACATATCATGAATCACGAACAACATACATACATGTATCAAGAATCTAGATTATTTCTAAGTTATTTCATGTCGTGTGTCCGACAAGGACGACTACGGATGGATCACACATAGAGACAAGACCTAACAGGGTTTTCATGAGAATGGATCTAGACACAAAAGCTAGACTACAGACGATATTTAGTACTTGCATATGCAAACAGAAATTATACAAGTTACTTGCCTTGTAATTGACGACGGAAACGATGCAAAGAACGAGAATAACAGGAACGGATTCCCAGGCACGAACTCAAGTGAGCGAATTGCGAACCAATCACGAACACAATGCACGAATCTCGATGACCAAGATAGCGATCAAGATGTGATGATGATGATGAAGGTCAAGCGATCCAATAGTCGAGATCTCACTCGGCCAAAATAATCAAACCACAACAAACACACAAGGAGGGGTAGTGGGGTTGAACGTGTGCACCATGAGGAGGAGACGACGGCAGCCAAGGGGACAGCACCGGAGGGGACTGGCAGTGGAACGGGAGAAGGCGGGAAAGGGGAGTCACGACTGCGGGTGTTGCTGCCGTGGATGCTACAATCATTGCAGCGGCTAGCTGATGCTCAGAAGAAGGCAGGGCGACAGGGGGGCTGTCGCTAGTGTCGACCTTACAGTGAATAGCCGACGTGCAGGGCTGACGCGCTGTTATCTACTGCTTTGCTGGCATCGTGGGGCCACGGCACAGTGGGGCATCGAGATGAGGGTGTAGGAAGTAGAGGGAGAGGATCTGGAGTCACACCGAGGATTAGGGAGAGAGAGGAGATCGAGAGTTAGGGATGGGTTCACACGGGATGAGGGAGAGGGATGAAACAATAGCGGCTAGGGTTTTTGAGATGGGTAACAGGATATATATATATATATATATATGTATATATATATATATATATATATATATATATATATATGTATATATATATATGGGTAAAAGGGATATGAGCAACTTGCTCATTTAGTAAATGAGCAATTGATTATGTGGCATGCATGTGATACATTGGAGAACTAACCCTTTTAATGATTTTCCAATCACATGTATGCCACATCATCAATTGCTTATTTACTAAATGAGCAAGTTGCTCATATCCCTTTTTCCCTATATATATATATATATATAAGGTATATATATATATTGGTACTAGGGTGAACAAGGGGGTAACGGGTAGGGTATATTGGGTATTGGGTTAGGGTATCAATAAGATCCAATAAGAGAGAGGAAAAATATAAATAAAAATAGGATTTTTAATATACAATCAAAAGGTAATAACAATAAAAATAATAATACTAATAGTAGTAATAATAACATTAATAATAATAATAACAATAACAGTGTCATATACAAAATGGGATTATATTACAATATGAAAATTATTTGAAAATAACTTCAAATGCGATTAATGAATAGAACTGAATTTTTTTTAATAAACAATCAAGGAATAACAATAATAATAATAATAATAATAACAAGAATAATAGGGTTTGTATTATAATATAAAAATCATTGGAAAAATAGCTACAATTAAAATTATTGATTATAAATAGACTTTAATAGGAGACCCAAAAACAAATTTTAACAAAAAGAGTTTAAGAGTGGAAAAAAAATAATTTACAAAGATCAAAATACCAGAAATACACAGAAAATACGTATTGGCGAAAATAAGGATTACAGTGAATGAGGGACTTCAGATCTCCTTCTGATGTGAGCACACAAAAAAAATGGTTCAACAGTCAACGGTTTACTTTGATCAGTCAACGCCACGTGTCGATCAACCAAAGCATCACAATAGATCGGTGGCGCGTACCAAACAAACCTGCCCCCAATCGAACTAAGCATAAAACATGGTTGACTGGTCAACGATCAACGCATCTTTTCTACCTTTCGATCTCCGTGATTTTTACACTAGTCATGATCAATGCTCCAGATTTCTCTAAATCATCAGTTATTTAATTAATTCCTTTATTTTATTATTAAATCGAACTAATTATTTAAAAATCTGAAAAAATAATTAAAAATCATAAAAAATTAATTAAAAATTCTAAAAATAATTATTAATTTGGAAAAGTATTTTTTATATTCCGAAAATCATTATTAATTAGAATAATTAATTAGAATTTTTGAAAATTAATTATTAAATTTCAGAAGTTGAATAAAAAAATTCAAAAACTAATTAAAAATACCCAAAAAATTTAGAAAAATCTGGAAAATTCACATAAAATCCAGAAATTTCTAAGAATAATTTTGGGTATTTTACCAGCTCAGAATAAACCATTACACATCGAGCAAGATCCATACTTCCTCGAACTTTCTAATAAGTTCTGTAAACCATTAAAAACGGGCAAACTACTCCTCTAATGCTACGAAACTCAGTCTTCATGAGTGGGGGGCTTGTGATATGGGTAAAAATAGAACCAAATTAGGACCGTTCAAATCGGGTACGAATCTTAAAGCTCTCAGGGATAAAACAATAAAATCCACTACAAACGGGTTCGTAAACGAAAATTGGGCATCTCTCAAGCCCAATAACCCGAAGCAGATCTGTCTTACTAGGTTGTCATAAAATCCTAATATAAATGAGTCCAGATTATTTAAATATGATTTAAACTCATAATTATCCATAAGAGACGATTTAAAAACCATATATCTTATCATGAGAAGAGTTTTAACTCATTCTCTCCAACCACTCTTATCTCTTCATGAAGAAGATATAATCAATTCAATCCAAAAATACCGAAAAGTAGAGATAAATTATTATCTTGAAATTGACCCCAAAGGCGACTATAAATACACCATACATCCACTTGAACAAGGTAATCAGTGTTTTTCCAACGAAAGCTCTCTCATAATCTTCTTGGGTTCTGACTTGATCGTTGGATGATCTGTCGCCGGGGTAAACCCCAGTGTTTCAGACTTTTGCAAGTCAATCAGAACGACCGTTCCCATCAAGATCAGATCCAACGGTGAGAACGAGTCAGATTCAGAAGTCAACATCAGTTGAAAGCAGTCAATAACGGTGAAAGTAAAAAAAGATCAGCTTTTTATTATTTTTAAATTGACTCATATCATCTGTTTTCTTGCACACAAAAATTAGCAGCAACAACTTATATGTGCAAAGTTGAAGTAGACTTGTAGAGCTTTGAATTAAGCTTAAGAATATCAAAATTGATCATGTATGAACAAACTGCAGTAATTGAGTCTGTACAGTCACATTCTGACCCTATTATAGTTTCTGAGATTTCGGGTAAATAGATATTGTAATTTGTAGAAACTTATAATAACAAAGTAGGAGTAGACCTGTATAGTCTTCAGTTGAGCTAAAGAACATCAAAATTGATCAAGTGTGGGATTTATGATGATTTTCATATGAATGAATAAATTGCAGTAACTAAGTAGTTCTATAATTGTTATATACCTACTTATTTTCGAGTATTTTTTCACCACTAATATGAAGTATTATGAGGAAACTCAAAAATAAACATATTTATTAAACTTTCATATCTATAGTTTAAGCTAAAGAGTGTCAGTTTTTCATAATTATATCATTTTATATGATTTTACAATTGTCAGTAACTATAATTTAGTTTGTCAAAAAACCGAGTCGACCCAAAGCACTAACTGATACTTAAGACCTGCATGAATGCTTATAAATCATGTAGTAGTATTTAATTGGTATTTTTTCCATCTATAGTTGTATGTTAGCTACAACTTTCATGTAGAAATCATTGCAATTATAGTGGTTGATTAATTCATATGAAGTTTGTAATAGGAACTGCCACCTTAGCGATTATACAACAAAACTACTGTGAATGTATAACTTTGGCTTGCATTAGTTGACCATAGTTGTCCATGGATGCGAGATTCATAGGTCTCTAGTAAATGGTATCGAACACTTGAATCCATGAGATAATAGTGTCTAGGCATATCCCGAGGTGTGAGAACTTCCCAAATATGGAGAACATTGAAATAGAATGAGAAAGGCAAGAGGAATGCTAGACTATCGGTATAATAACTTTGACTTTTAGGATAATAATAATATGCATTAGAAAGATGTTTGTGACTGAAATGTTCGGTGTGGGTGAGGATGTGAGGATTCTTCAACGTCGTTAATCTCCATAGTCTCCCATAAGAGAACCAGATCGGTAAGAATCGATAGCTCCTTTATGGGTGAAACTTAGGGGCTAAAACAGAACAAGGGCACCCAACGTGTCCTCCAGGGGAATAAACTGTCGTAGAGCGGGTGAACCCGGAGGGAGTACCCTTTGGTGACTCTCGGCGGTGACCGGTTGTAAGCTCCTTCGAAGTGCATGTACCTTGGTGACTCCCGACGGTGACCGGCTGTTAGCGCCTCCATGGTCCAAGTACAATTAGTGACTCCCGGTAAAGCCGACTGTAAGAAATTTTGTATAATTGATTTATATAGCAAAGTGGGATGTCTGCAGCCCCACTATGTACTCAGCAGTAATGAGAACATAATAAGTTACGTGGAGATTGGGGTTGGCATTACAGAGGTTTAATCTCAGTGTGGAGTACGTTTAATAGCTTTTAGGAAGTTTATGTTTCACGGACGACATAGGCCTCTAAGCAAGCACTGCATTAGCTTTGCATTTCCGCATATACATTTAGAGTCATGATTGGTTGCAAGTGTCTTGTTGTGAGTTCAAAACGTAGACATACCACATATAGATTATGATCACTCATGCATTGTCACATATAAACTTACCACATCAATACACGATTCCACTACACATCATTCACTGTATAAAAAATTTAAAAACATAGTTAGGTACACATAAACTATTCACCGACATCTTTTTTAACATGTCTTAGTTAATAGATTATGTACCTCCGACACTGCATATACATACTTTTCGTATATTTTCTGTATTTCAATTCATTATAAATCTTTTTCCATTCTTTTAAATTTACTTTTGTTTTAAATCTATCTTCTTTTCCCCTATTAAAGTCATTCCTAATGAACAAGTGTATTTGTAAGTATTTTCCGAATGATTATACATATTTTTGAACAAATCTAATCCTATTTTTATTTCCTTTCTCATTTGATAAATTATTTATATTTAAGCCTCGATCAAGTCCAACTTCATTGTTTGATTATTTATAAAGTGTGAAACCGTAAAATCTATGTTAACCCAATCTATATCTATTATTTAATTTAATATTTTAAAACCCAAACCAAGTATATTATTAATATTTGATTAGTCCAATTATTTGTAAAAAGTTCAATCTTAACCCAATTGTATTCTTCCAACTAATTTTATTTTTGTTAAACCCTGAAATGTTGTACAACCTATTTAAATTTTGTATGTTGAACAATTCAATTTATCTAAAATATCCTATATCTCTTTGTAACACCCTAAATTTTTATTTAATGAGAATTGTGGCTTTTTACGTGTAGTGCATGTAGAAATTTTGTATGTATATTTCCTTACAAAATTTTGTATGTAAAGTTCGGCATCACTATTCAGCCAGGTAGTGCACCTATTTCTAAGGCACCGTATAGGATGGCGCCCATGGAACAGGATGAGATCAAACGGCAGATTGAGGAACTGTTGGAAAAATGCTTTATTCAACCGAGTGCGTCACCTTGGGGAGCGCCGGTGTTGGTAAAGAAGAAGGATGGTTCGATGAGGATGTGCATCGATTACCGAGAGCTGAATAAGGTCACTGTTCAGAATAAGTATCCTATTTCCTAGATCGACGACCTGTTCGATCGTCTACAAGGAGCCGCTGTTTTCTCCAAAATAGATTTCGATCAGGATATCATCAGGTTTGAGTGAAGACTGAAGATGTGCATAAGACTGCGTTCAGAACTCGACATGGGCAATACAAATTTTTAGTTATGCCGTTTGGAGTGACGAATGCACCTACAATTTTCATGGATATGATGAACAGAGTTCTAAGGCCGATTATTGGTTCTTTCGTCGTGGTGTTTATCGACGACATTCTTGTGTACTCCAAGTCGGAGGAGGAGCACATGGAGCATCTGGCATCAGTTTTGAGGAAGCTTCAGGAGCATGAGTTGTATGCCAAGTTATCCAAGTGTGATTTCTAGAAATCTGAAGTGGCATTCCTAGGTCACATCCTTTCTAAGGAGAGAGTGGCAACTGATCCGCAGAAGATAAAGGCGGTGAAGGATTGGGTAAGGCCTACTACAGTTAAGGAAATCAGGAGTTTCCTTGGGCTAATTGGATACTACAGGAGGTTTATCCAGGGCTATGCTCAGATAGCCGTGCCGCTCACTGGTCTGACCAAGAAGAATGTGAACTTCAAGTGGACTGAGAAGTGCGAGGCAAGCTTTTAGGAGTTGAAAGGGAAGTTGAATACCGCACCTATTTTGGCGTTTCCTAGAGCAGGTGTTGAGTATGATGTTTACAGCGATGCTTCACATCATGGGCTTGGTTGTGTCTTAATGCAAGAAGGGAAGGTGATTGCTTATGGGTCTAGGCAACTAAGACCGCATGAGAAGAACTATCCGACTCATGGTCTAGAGTTAGCTATGATTATCTTTGCTTTGAAGCAATGGAGACACTACGTGTATGGTGAGAAGCTGAACATGTACATGGACCATAAGAGCTTGAAGTACATCTATCAACAGAAAGATCTGAATCTGAGGCAAAGGAGATGGCTGGAGGTGCTTGAGGACATTCGTCCAGAGATCAAGTACCTTCCTGGGAAGGATAATGTTGTTTCTGATGCACTTAGCCGCAAGAGCAGTCTGGCTAGTTTGATTACAACTCAGAGGCATCTTGCCGAGAAATTGGATCGAGCTGGTATTGAAGTTAATCTGCAAGGCTTGGGATCATCTTTAGCTCAGTTGAGGCTTCAACCAACACTAAATGAAAGGATTACTGTAAGTCAGAAGAAAGATGCAGAGATTCAGAAGATGAAGGAGCAGGTCGGTGCTGACAGGTTGCCCAGATTTCAAATCAGGGATGAAGTGCTGTGGTTTGGAGAGAGGTTGTGTGTTCCGGATCAGTCAGACTTGAAAGAAAATATTCTTCAGGAGGCACATGCTACTCTTTTGACAGTACATCCTAGGAGTACTAAGATGTACAAGGACATTAAACAGCATTTCTGGTGGTCAGGTTTGAAGCGGAATGTGGCTGAATTTGTGTCGAGGTGTGAGATTTGTCAGCAAATCAAAGTCGAGAATCAGAAACCCGGAGGTCTTTTGCAACTGTTACCTATTCCGGAAGGGAAGTGGGATAACATCAGTATGGATTTCATCACGAGTTTGCCGAAGAGTTCAAAAGGCAATGATGCGATTTGGGTCATAGTCAATCGAATAACCAAGTCCGCTCATTTCTTGCCAATGAAACTCACTGCTTCGATGGACAAGTTGGCTGAGATGTATGTTGGTGAGATGGTCAGGCTTCATGGTGTTCCGTTAACCATTGTGTCTGATCGAGATGCGAGGTTTACTTCACATTTCTAGAAGAGTCTTCAGACAGCTCTGGGTACCAAGACGGATCAGCACCGCTTTTCATCCACAGACCGATGGGCAGACCGAGAGAGTCAACCGTATTCTTGAGGATATGCTTCGGTGTTGTGTACTAGACTTTGGAGACAGTTGGGAAAGGCACTTAGCTCTGGTGGAGTTCACCTACAACAACAATTTTTAGACTGGTATTGGGATGGCGCCGTACGAAGCTCTGTATGGCAGGAGATGCAGAACACCTGTTTGTTGGTTTGAAGTGGGAAAACGACAGATGTTCGGGCCTGAGATTGTGCAGCAGACCTCTGAAAAGATTGATCTGATCAGGAAGAGGTTGGTAGATGCTCAGAGTAGGCAGAAGAGCTATGCAGACAACCGAAGAAGGGACCTTGAGTTTGAGGTTGGTGACTTTGCCTTTCTGAAGGTATCACCCTGTAAAGGCGTGATTCGCTTTGGAAAGAGTGGAAAGTTAACCCCGAGGTTCATAGGCCGATATAAGATATTGAAAAGGATCAGAAAAATTGCTTACCGGCTCGAGTTACCGGAAGAGATGTCTCAAGTGCACAATGTCTTCCATGTGCCTATGCTGAGAGATTACATTCCGGATCCGAGTCATCATTTGCCCGAAGTGCCAGAGGGTTTGCAGTTGGATCTGAGTTACATTGAACTTCCGGTTGAGATTGTTGATTGTCAGGAGAAAGTCTTAAGGAATAAGACAATACCGATGATCAAGGTAGTCTGGAGGAACCAGTTGGCTGAAGAGGTTACTTGGGAATCTAAGGAGAGGATGATGAAGGATCATCCTGAGCTCTTTGTCTAATTTGTATTTTCCTTTCTTCCTTCTTATCGTGTTTTGTTTTTCGCTCTTTTATTGTAGTTCCGGGGACGGAACTATTCTAAGGAGGAAGTGTTGTAACAAGCTGAATTTTTATTTAATGAGAATTGTGGCTTTTTACATGTAGTGCACGTAGAAATTTTGTATGTATATTTTCTTACAAAATTATCTCTTATAACATGAACAAATAAATATTTTTTATTTCTCTTTATTTTATAAAAGCTTCTTTTAAAAGCCTAGGAGTGTTTTTCTAATTTAAGCCCACCCTAATAAATTAAAGTATTTTATTAAATGGCCCATGAGCCTAGAGCCCACTATTTTTGAAGCCCGCAAATTAATTAATTTTTTAATTGTCACCACTTGTCATGCAGAAACAGTTAGTAGATAATTAATTAATTAATTTTGTACAACTTAATAATGGGGGGTACTAGAAAGGGCACGTGCACACACTAGAGTGTGCATTGCAAACCCTTCTAGGGGTGGCCGGATTGTGGATAGAGAGAGAGGAAGAGTGGGTGTAATTGAGGGGAGTGGGTATGTGATCATGGAAGTAACTACAACTTCCCAATTCATCTTGGTCCTTAATCCATAACTCCTTGATTAAATCTTAGCCCTCCATTTCACCCTAAAACTAGTATAAATACCCCTCCCTTCATGCATACAACACTAAGAAAAATAACTGAAAGAAAGAAGATTGAGACAGAGTAAAAAGATTGAGAGCATTAGTTGTGTGTGTTCCATCTTGGAGGCCAGTTACCCCATCATCACCCTCAAGCAAGGCTCAGGTTGCACCAAGGAGCAAAGAGGAGGAACAATTTGCAATCCATTCTAGGAGGAGAAGGCTACTTTCTTGCATTCTAGGAGTTTTCATTCGTTCCTTCAACTATAGGTGGGTGTTTCTCAATACTTCTAAATATAGATGTCATGTTAGGGATGTTTGCTAAAATAGTTGAGAAGAAATTGATAAATTGTAGTCTCATGTTTGGTTGATTAGAGATAAAATAGTAGCTTAAAGATTGACTGTTAAGATGATTACTAATGAAGATGTGAAATTGAAATGCTAGAATCAATCTTATCATCATGCTTTATGTCTATGAATTATGCTATGTGAGACGAATTTGTACTTATGAGACACAAATTGACTAAATGCATCTTGTAGGATAAATTGTTTGAATTAGAACAATCCAATTGTAGAGAACAAGATCTAGTGCTAAATAGAGACATAAAGTGAATTTTGGGAAGTTAGATTTATAAATTATGTAGAAATGTAAAGTGTTCTCAACGTCGAAATTATGGACATAGAACACCAAAAAAATGCATGTGTAATTGGTAAATAATGAATTTAAAAATACTAGTTTACTGTATTTGTATATACATTAAAATCTGGAGAGTTTTGACTCAAAAAGAGGAGAAAACAAACTAAAAATATTTCGGGAATTTGAAAACCTAGCAGCATCAGTCGACCGATTAGATTGAACCAGTCGACTGCTCTGAGTGTTTACCTTTGAGTTTTTAATATTTGCGGAACAGTCGACAGATCATAGTATACATGAATATTATGAGTATGAAATGTGAATTATGCTTAAACATGAAAAAGAATCTTGTGAGTATGAAAACTCGATGTTGTAATTATGAGTTAAAAATTAAGAACTAGGGTGTAGCTAAGCCTTATACCGGCAATAGAAAAAATGTTGAGACGAAATTTGAAATGAAAAGACCAAGATTTGGGTCATGTGGAATGAATGAATAAGACCAGTATAGCGGGAGTGCTAACCCTAAGGGATTGATTTTGTTTATGATTCAATTAAGCTAAGGATTAGATACATAGTGGAGATGTGACAAAAGTAAAAGAAAAACATTGAGTATGAAGGCCATTGGATTGGCGGCGTGAGAGTATTCACAGGATGTCCCATGATGCATTATGATAGGGCGTGGATACTGCTCCAGAGTACCGTCCCGGTGGCGACGCTTGTGGGGTGTTTGGTGACTGCGGGTGGTGTCATGTCTATGGTAGGAGCTGAATTACCACAGGATGCCTGTATGATGAGTCATGTGTCAGTGCGTTGGGATTCCCTACAGGGTGCCTAGACATGAGTTCGTAGGTCATAGAACATCTAGGATACTTACCGTAGTTACAGTAGTAGATTAAGTCATTGCGCGGAATTGAACCCTACAAGATGAAGAACGGTTAAGAGCTTGCCCTCGGACCTATGTAGTATGGGCTGCATAAACTCTGAACAAGTGTGCATTAGTGTTATATAAACAGAAATAATTGCATTAAGGACTAAGTGCACATTCACAACACGACATCAATAGGATAGTCCCTTTAACTTTATTTGTGAACAAGTTTGTGGTTTGTTAAGTATTGAGAATCGTTATACTGTTTCCGACATAGAGAGGATAGCCGTGTATAATATTTCGTCAGTGAATGAACTGATGCGCCCATAGTTTTACATGCAGGGTAAAGATGCTTGACAAATTGAAGTATACATGCTGCTCAAAGATTGATTTAAATGTTGCTTCATGTAATTACTGTAAAATTTGCTTCCGCTGTACAAATGCTAATGTAAATGTACCTCTGATGTAAAGTAAAAGTTTTGTTTCCTTGTAAAATTGTACGAAAGAAGTGTAAAGATCCTGTGGAACTTCGAATTCATTTGTATTTGGAATTCAGGGTGTTACACTCTTCTTATTAAATTAACCATGAAGCCCAAACCCTAAATCTGTTAACCGACACCCGCTAACCCATTAACCCACCCTAACATCCTGTAATACCCAATAAATATCATTAACCCTAATTATCCACATCTTAATCTTAATTACCCCTCTTCCCCGCTACGTCTCATCCTCTATTATTCGCGAAACCCAACCCCCGACCCATCTCGTCACCCTGTCCTCGCCTCTCCTTCACCGCCTTCACCACCTCGAACCACCACTGCCTCACCTCACCGCCCTCTTCTCCACCGCTCCGAAGCATCACCTCACCCCTATTCATCTCCCTCCTCTCTCTTTTCGAAACCCAACCGCAACCCCCTGCACCATCGCCACCCTCCAAACTCATCGGATCCACTGCTGCTCCTCGCCTCCTCTGTCATCATCACCATCAACACAACCGCTGCCCACCATTGTCACCCTCATCGTCAACATTTCCACCTCCGCCCTCGATCGTCATCACCCCCTGCTCCTCAACCACGACATCGCCACTGCTCCACCGACTGCCACGGTCAAGCCACCATCACCGCATCCCCGTCACTTTCACTCCTCCGCCACCCTCGTCACCTGAGCACCACCCTCGTCGAGCCCCTACACTGCCGACCTCGACCTGCGCCATTACCACCATTACTGCAACCTCTTCGACCACCGATGTCATCCCCTTCACCGTCGACCTCCGCCACCATAGCACACCTCCACGTCAGTGACCACCGCCCTGTGCACCGCCGCCAATCGACGTTGAAGCCAAAGTCGCAACCCCTGCCATTGTCATTACTGCTCTCATTGTCCGCTATGTCCTCAATCTCATCTTTTGCTGTGTGTTGCTACGTATTGTTGCGCCGTCTTGTTGTGATTGCTGATTGGGTAATCTCGCTGTTCGCTGCTATGGATTATGCTGTTGCTGTTGGAGCTTTGCTGTGGTTGCTGTTTGTTGTTTTGGGAACTTGCTGTCTGCCCGTGTTGCTGTATTGTTGTTCCGTGTTTGCACTTGCTTCGCCTATAGTTTGCACGTGTGCTGCGCCGTCGGGATCCTAATCTTGTTATTCTTATATTCGGATTAATTGTATAAGGTAAGTTTCTCTTGAACCAATTTTATTTTTCTTGTTCAAGAATTTTCTTTGATCTCCGCAAGTAGCTGCTCTTTCAATTATCATATTTTATCTGTTTGATACCCGTCAAAGAGACTATTACAGATTTATCTGTGAAACCAAGTAGTAGTCCTCTTTTTGTGCCCTTTCCCTTGAATCAAATCCAAGCATGTTATACATAGTCATATGCATACACGACATGAATACTTAGATTAGAAACATGTATAAAAACATTGATGATTGAATGCCTTTCGTTTGAATGTGATGATCATGCTATGTTGATAATAATTTGTCTCATCAATAGTAAAATTCTATCCTAAAGATTGACTATGAGTTTCTCTAAATTTTGATTCAAAATCATATGCTTGGTTATTTTGTTGTCTTTTAATAATAACCTACCTGCTGCCATGTTGTTTGCTCTGTGTTGATTTGAGTTTTCGACCTAGTTCCTATCGTAATTTAATAAAACTTTGTAAACATCATCTGTGGCTTTTTGAATCTATTTTCCAGAACTTTTTAACTAAATTTCGTGTAACCCCTGTTTCCTGTATTTGTATTTTTCTGCTGTATTTCAATTCATTGTACTCTACTTATCAATTCAAGATCGTGTATTTTGTTTCCAGTTCTAATAAAAGTCATTTCTTTTGTTTCGACTCAATTTTGTGCCCAATCTACTTCAATTGCTTTGTTCTTATCAGCTCTAAATTTGTTATTCTTCATGGAGAATTGACCGATTCAATTCACCTAATTCATATTGCCTAAGTGTAGTGAATTTTGACTCAATCTCCTTTTGGATCCAACTCAAACCCGCTATCCAATAACCCTAAACCTGCAACCCTATACTATATAACCCTAATCTTCTCCTAACCTAATTAACCCGAACCCTAATCACTGTTGAAACCCCTAACAGCCGCCAAACTCTTTTTTTCCCACTGTTCACCATCGTCTCCCTCACTTCCAATCATCCTCGTCATCTTCGTACTTAGCCCTTGACCTCAGCCTCATCACCGCCTCATCGTCCCCCATTCACCCTCATCTTCATCACTGTACCCTCTTTGTCAACCCATCGTCTTCTTCATCCTTGCCACCGAAACCCATCACCTCACCGTCGTCGCTCCCGAACCCATTACCCTCGACCCTGTGCATCATCCTCATCATCATCTCCGACCTCTACACCCCCTCTGTTGCCTCGCCATCCCCGAATCCCTGAGCTCCACCATCGCCATCATTTCTCTTGTTTCCTCTCCAAATCAGAACACCCACCGAGCCGAGCCCATCGCCACTCCCTTCGCCGTCGCTTACCCTTCGTCGAGTGCTTTCCAGTTGAGTCATCGATGTTTTGGGCCACAATTCCGCCATAGCTGCCGTCGGAACTTCCCGCCATTGCTGCTATTGATCGGAGGGAGATTGAGTTTCAAATCTTAGCCATCCGATCTCTTCGTGATTCAGACCATCATCAGATCTCACCATCAGCATCAGATCGAACCTGGACCCTCCGATCGACTTGATCATCCTGATTATCACCATCATCATCATCATCATCAGAGCACTCCTGGACCGTCCGATCCGATCAAGGTTTAGATCTTCATCAATCAGATCAGATCAGAGCAATCTTAGCTGTCGATCTTTCTCGATCTTGATCGTCATCATGATCCGCGGCAATCCATCCCATTCGGTCTCGATCGTCGATCAATGCCTTCATCCAATCAAGGCAAATATCTTCTTGTACAATTCGTTGTTCTAGTATAAGCTTTTATTTGAAAATACCGCAAGTAGGTTGTAGTTGTGATACCCATTTGGCTTATCATTTGATGATCTCATTTTACTTGTTGCCAATTTTACTTGTTGCCATCCTTATCAACTCCATGATAATAAGAGTCACAATCTTTTGTTGATATATTCGTTTCACAACTAGTTAGATCTATTTTATTATCTAATTATTTGAACACATGAAATTAAGAATCACCTTAACTTGTAGATGTATGTTGTATGATGTATGTAATGATTTTACTTCCTTTTGAGTTGAGAAATAAATGTGACCTGCTGATTTGATACCTATTACACCATGATTTGTATTACACATTAATTTAGACTCATATTAGTTACTAATCATGACACTTTTATATAAAAGAAACCATCTACGTTGTTGTTCCTATTTTTACTTGCTGTTTCGACCCTGATAACATTAGAATTGGACCTGAATTCTAAACATGAAATGTAGCCCCAGATGTCAGGTTTATTACCCTTTTGATGGAATTGAATTCTGAGTTATAATTTGTGATTTATCACAGTTTTACTGCTGCTGTGTCGTAAAATTCCATATTCATAAATTTGCTGCATCACTTTGATTACATTTAAATTAACCATGCTGCATGTAAGATAATGACTTGAAATTTTGCATGCTGATACTAGACACACTAGAGGACATTCCCTAATTTTTCTAGAATTAATTAATGAAGTTTCAGACCTATTTCATATTTATAAACATAATTTTACAAGTTCTGACTGAACACGAACCCTGGGTAGTTTGTTGTTTTGACACCAGATGATACAACTTTCATGTATCTTATTTAAATTGCTAGAACTGGCAGGGAGTCTAGTTTCTTGATTTTTTTACTGATCCAAATTTGCATTCTTGTAGCAACGGGAATCTCAGTTTTGGTGTAGCAACGTCATGCTGTCCAGAATTGGAATTCTCGTCGCTCTTGATAATTTTAATTTGTTTTGACCCTCGAATATGCCTTCTAACTATCTTAAACTTGTTCCCTGTTCTGGATCATGTTTACTTGCCCTTTTTCGCACACTTTCATGCTTGTCTTGATAATAATAATAAATAACAAGCCGTGGTTTAAGGGAAAGACCGTAGTAGTGGACAATATAGGTAAGTGTACTCAGAAGGGGGCTCGTGTTTCCCACTTGATACATGTTTCATGAACTAGTTATATGATTATTCAATTCATGGACTTGTTATATTAACACTTATTTCATGAACTAGTTATGTGATTATTCGATTCATGGACTGGTTATATTAACACTTGATTCATGGACTAGTATATTATTATTTGATTCATGACTTGTCATGCTATTACTTGACTCATGAACTAGTTATATGATTACCTGATTCATGAACATGCTTGCCTGATACTTGATGCTTGAGTACACCGTCCTATAAAATCCACCAGTAGGCCTAAACGTAACTTGTTTGTAAGTAGCAACCATGTGGTAAATAAATGAGACGCATGAAGTGCTACCTAGATAGAATTAAAAAATAGACTTAAGAATAACTTGTCACTTGTACACACTTGACACCTTACTCGATACTTGTTACTCGATACTTGATGCAAATTACATGCTCACTTATTACTTGTTCCTGCCACTTGCATTTGTTACCCGATCTTGTTATTTAATTTGTTTTACTTGCTAGCTAGTCTCCTGAACTTCACTACTTGTTGCATCCTTATCAAATCATGTTGTATATTCTTGATTCCATATCTTTGTTTCATATTTTCTTGCACTTGTTTTCATACCCCCTTATTTGTAATACTTGCGGCCCGAACTTGCACTAAGGACGTCTATCTTTATTTCTCTATTTTTCTTCTCCATGATATATACAGGTTTTAGAGACTAATTGCCTGCTAGAGTTGGTGAGCAAACGTTCTAGGCTTCACTTGGGAAAACTTGCTTTAATTATTTTGTATTGGAGTTTATTTAATTTTTGTTGCCGCTTGAAACTTGTAACGGGCTTGTAGTCCCAAAGTTTTTACTTTTGATCTAGATCGTGAATTTATTTAGGATATTATATTTGTTTCAAATGTTTTCTGTTGATTAATAATATTCATGCATGTGTGGTTGAGTATATTTTTCTATATTTCTTGTTATGATGCTGAATCGATCCTACAGCTTAAGAATGATTAAAATCATTCGCTGGGCTTTGTCACGTGCTTGTATTCCGTATTCCTTTTTGGGAAGCGGGTCATGACATTCCGATTTACGAACTGAAAGTTATCATATGTTTAGTACTGCTATGTTTTCAATTTCCATATTTCTGTCTAGAATTACACCAACATGATTTTCTAATAAAATAAAATACTAACAGCATAATTTGAACTTGAAATTTTATATGTTGTTACTAGACAGGACTGGAAGTCACATTATTATTTTTATAAGATTATTTGATAATTTTTCTGACCTTTTATAAATGTGAAAACATGACTCTAGGTTGTTGTTAGAACACTAGTTCAGTAAAGAAAAGGATTTTGACCTAGTTGTAGATAATATCAATGAGAACTCATTCAATAAGAACTATAGCCCTGTATGTCTGGAATCTAGATCATTTGACGGGTTTGCAATCCGACCTACCGATTGCAAGATATCCATATTTTCGTACAGTGATGTCGGAATTCTAGAATGTAGTTTGAATATGCATTACCCTGCTTAATTAACTAAAACAGTAGATCAAATTTGAGAATTAAAATCTGGAATTAATTGTTTTGTTATTAAACATTGTTAGGAATTAAAATATGATTTTTATGAGATTTTTAACGGATTTTATAGTCTATTTATATACAAGTATTTGACTCTTACATGCTGTTTGAACATGTAGTCAGTAAATATTGAGATTATTCACCTATTTTCTGTAGTTATTATATGTCGTGTGTATATGCATTGGAACCGGTAGAGAGTCTAGTTTCTAGAACTTCTGACGGATCCAGTTTTACTTTTCTGTAGCAACGAGAATCTATGTTTTTGTACAGCAACATCTGCTATCCAGAATGTATGCTTTGTACTGATTTAGTGTAAATACTTTTTGCCTTTCATGTAATGAGTAGATTTAGTCACACCTTACATTACATAACCTTGACATCTTGTTGCATGCTCATATTTTTGTGTAATAAAATATTAACAAGCCGGGGTAATAAGGGAAAGACCTAGTAGTGGACAATATAGAAGAGTGTACTCGGAAGGGGGCCCATGTTTCCCGTATTGGTCGTTATTATTGGACATGTTATTAATTATTGGTCATCGATTGATTGTGAATTACTGACTATAGTATCCCGATTGTATTGTGTATTGGTCATCGTTCATCGGTCATCGGTCATCGGTAATCGTCATTCATATTGCAAGACCTGAGTACATGAACTTATAGAATTCACCACTAGAGTCTAAACGTTACTTGATTCTATGCACCCGAACATGTGGTATGGGACGCAGGATTGCGTGCATTAGATAGGATAATAAAATATTAATTAACTTAGATTGACACTTGCATTCTTGTTCATGATTATCTTTATTGACCAGAATCATTGTTTACACTCATTGTTTATTGCATCGTTAATTCCATACCCTTGCTTTTGTTATCATCCCTTGTTATTGACACTTGACTTTGATCTAGTTCATTATTTCTTGATATACCATGTTTCCTTGCTTCTTTGCTTCCGCTACTTGCTATCCGTTACTTACTCTAACAGACAACATTTTTCTACCTCTAATTGATGAGTTTGCAAGTATCGAAGATAAATTACCGGAAGGACTTGGTGAACAAGCTTTCTAGAAGAATCATGACTTAGTTCCCGCTTCATTGCTTTCCTTTGTTTATTTTCTAATTGAGATTTTATCTTAGTAGACTGGTTATTAGTTTACATTTGTTTCAGTACATTGTATTTTTGGGCGTCGACCCGCAGTTTATTTCCAGATGTTGGATATTACTTTAGGGATTTATTTCATCGATTATTGAATTATATTCATGGTTTATGTGATTTCTTATTCATGTGTGGTTGTGATTATGTTTTATATTGTCCAGTTAATTGTACAGCTTATGAATGATGCAAATCATTCACTGGGCCTTAGTTACGTGCTTGTATTCCCAGTTTCTTTAGGAAACGGGGCGTGACAGATTATTATGGAAATATGCAAAGTAAGAATTTGTAGAAATCTAAATGTAATGATAAGATTATAATATATTGATATTATAAAATCGTATTATTAAATGAAGAATTATGAAATGAAGATTGATCCAAATCATAAATACTAAATTAATAGAGAGAGCAATAGTTTAGCCTTTTATACAGTTTATCATCAGCTTCATGCGCTGATGAATCCACAGTTATTTAGTTTTGCAGAATTTGCGGAGCCTGAACTCGAGATTACAGGTTTAGAAGACCTAATGATCTGATTTTATTTTTATGTAGTTTATCTATGTAAAGAGAAATTTATGTGTAATGAATATGCAATAAAAAGAATTTTTATTTCATTTAAATTTGTACTTGTGTATTACACCCAAAGTTGATCCTACGTTAATAGGAATGTATTCTGATGTATCATGATGTAGAGCATTATAGTTGTCTCATTCCCAGGCCCGCTCAACTGCTTATGCATCTCACGTGTACATGTGTGCCTACACGCATAAAGGTCCTAACCACGACCCCACCATAGGTCACAGCCTCACAAAAAGTGTTATTATTAGGAACTCTTGGATCATGGACAATTATACTTGTACACTCATTCACTCACTATCCTAACCAATGTGGACTATAATTATCACTCCACCCCCTGCATACACCTACTAATATCACCATCATTCCATTTATTCCATGCATGTATACTCACGTTGTCATGCACATACACCACCCACATATATATATGCCTATTTATATACTAACTGTAACGTCCCGAACCCCGCTTAGCAGCGCACGTGACTACACATGCACGCATGGGAACAAAAGAAATCATAACAACTACCCACCACAAGCGTGCCTCACAAAAGGTGTTATAGCTTGTAGATGACCATTGATCCTTGGCAATCTATATATAAACTCTACTTCTGTAGTGCCCCAAATTTCTAACATAGGAACTCGTGACACTCTCTAGGATCTTTCTTCAAATGAGTCACAGCATAGTGAAAATCACAGGAAATTAAAAACTTTTATTACATCAAATTGTTATTGCAATGTCCAATGATTACAACAATTACAAATAATTGGTATAATATGAATGTACAATAAAAATTTGGACGGTAACTTCCACTTGGATGCTTTCCCCTGCTAGAGCTTTCCCGCACTCCTAAGTCGGTAATCCTGCACTGATAACTGTGGGCACGTCAGTTGATTACAACTGACGAAATGCTATATTCGGCCATCCTCTCTATGCCATAATATAATGATTCCAACCTCAACAACCACAAATAATATTTGATGCAAAAAAAATGTGGTGTCAAACAAGTGTCGATGTATGCCATGGCCAAAACTAATGCACACACTATGCACACATACTCCTAAAGCTAATGCACGCTTGGTTGAAAGATATACACCCCATACTACACACCCCCCAACCAAACGATATTTTTCAGTTTGATGGGGCTCGATCCCCCGCTATGCATCCTACTCTTGTGCTATCTCCTGTTTTTTATTCCAGTGATGGTGAGGCTGTAGTCATTCGGCTTACCCGTCGCTGCTCTCATTAGTGGTGTCCAATCCTCATGTTTTATCCACTATGCCTGGGATCCCGGTCGCAAGCTTACCCTGCATGACTGGTCAGTCGCAGGCTTACCCTGCGTGACTCTAATCATGGTTAGTCACAGGATTACCCTACGTGACTGTAATCATGGTATGTTGCTGTATCTACATCTCCCTGGACCTCACCAAAAGCTAATACATGGACACAATGGCTCTCCGCGAGTGACTAGAGCAATTCCCAATAGAGTCTAGCTCACTGGGATATCGTCTAATCCGTCTGCCCACATTGATCAACAAAGGACCTGACGGATATAGGGTTTCCCCAACTCCGCTACACTCGTCCTTACACTAGAACAGGACTTACAGTTGAGACGACGTCAACACTCCAAACCTCCTTAAAGGTTGTTACGGATCATAAAGGCAATTCTGCCGAGACAGCGAAGCCCCCACAGAGTCTTCCCGACTCCCAGAGCAGCTCAGGATCCCTGTCCGCATTAAACGAACCTAGGATTCGGTCGAGCATGATGATGCCATGCGTCCCGCTGACAGGAGAACACCCTCGCTAGTTCCTTTCCTTACATTCAACCAAGACTCGATATAGCCCTACCCAAGTATCAAAGCTACCCTATTCCAAGAATAAGGTTGAATTCAATATTTGTTTTATCGATCGATTAGTAAAACCATCACTCTAGCCAAACTCTAATTCTCTTTTCTTTTTATTATTAGAAGTAAGAACCTCTAGAACTATCTCATATCATCCATCCCCTTAGCTAGGCGATCTATCCACCATTTCCTAATCCCTAACTTGGTAATCAACTTTGCTTGCCATGATCAACTAGTTCAGTTCCATTCGTAGATTCTCCCTAGTTGGTTACCTTTTACAATAATGGATCTAAACCCATTCCATACTAGGACTCTACTAGCCCTCTAGTCTGGCCCAAGGGTTGACCCGCCTCGGCCCACACTTGGCACGAACCCACAGCGAATCGACCCCGTCGATTGCCACAACTGCCATCCACGCTTGGAGTTTGCTCGCATCCTCGGCCAGACCAAAAAATAGCTCCCTAATAAACTTAACGCTCCACGGTCCTCGACAGGTGGTAACTCCAAACACAAACCATAGAATCCATCCATGTACGGCAAGTACGTCGGTGCATGAGTCATCTCCTCCAATGCGTTCGATGTGATATTCTACCCGTCTAGATTTGTCAACAAGACTTAATCCTAGGGTCTCCAAACTCAACCGATGTATCTCAACGAGGTACACTACACTAGGAATAAGTCAAGAATACCCAAAAAGGGGGTTCTAAGAGTCCTAAGAACGACAATTTAAGATTCTAAATAGCAAGCACACACTTGGCATTTATGCCAAAACGCAGTCATTCCCGGTCTCGTTCCCTTGAGGAATCGCAATCGGGCGCTCCCCATGCCTCTACTCAAAGTAGACAGAAAGTAAAAGCAAACAATGGGCATGAATTTCATCCCAAAGTGGTCTACAACAATACCCCGACTTCCAATACAATTTTCACTTCAAAATATTGAACAATGTTGTCTATATTGGGGTCTACAAGCAACTATAGGATACTCTTAGCAAGAAACTTTATATCACTTAAGTCCTAACTCATATTCACACTTATAACATGATTCTTGACCTCAAACAGCAAATCTAAGCTAGTAAAGTACAAGTTCAAACTCATCTTCACGAACATGATGCAAACCAGTGAGCTCTATGTTTCACTATGTTTCTGTCGTCACTTGAAAAATCATATAAAATCGAATACTTGTCCAAAACAGGATTTATTGGTCATTCCAGAAAGGTCTATGTGTCTACTAAAAGTTCCTAGTTATAAGGCTTTTCAGATAAGGTTGTTTAGATGCACTTATAGGTCCATCTTTAACAAGTATACAGACTTCCAGAACAGCAGATCAGATCAACACAGTCATGGGATAAAAATCCATTTAAAATAGCATATCATGTCAGATCATCATGAAATTTTAGAATATAGTTCCTGACACATGATGTTACAACACTCTCAAAAATAAGATGATTCTACCAAGTAGATTTCCAATTATGTCTTTTTGAATGTCATCCAAAAATAGGGCAGTAACAACAGCAGTTCTGTTTACTAAAATATCTAGCTCAGTTTGCATAATTTTATTGACATAGCTACAGTGGTCCAAATCTAATAAAATTTGAAACATAGGTCTTAGATACATCCAAAAATTACTGAAGGTGTAAGACACCTATATGATCATCCTATAAAAACTTCAGGTCAAAATAACAAGTAGTGTTCATGCAATGAGCTATGGACGGACAACAAAAATTCAGTCTTTTAACAGGATTTTCTGGTTTGGATTACTTAACACAAAACGAGTTGGTTAGGTTCATTCTTAGGGCATGCATATTATTTTTCAGTCATCACAAACACCATTCAACCATAAAAACGAACATAAGGTTAGAAACACCCACCTTTGCTTGTAGTTTGATCTCCTTCTAGCTCCTTGCTTGTTGATCTTCCTTCTTGACTCCAACGTGAGATCCTTGCTTTGGCCTCCTATTTTCTTCTCCTTGACTTTTTCTTCTTCTTCTTACTCCAAATCAGTAGCAAGAGTGTAGAGAGTGAGGTTTATAGGTGTAAAAGATGGCCTAATTGTAGGGGAAGATGAGAAATTGAGCTAGGAAGAGATGAGGGTATTTTAATAGAGGATGGGGAATGAATGTGGATGGATCTTTGAGAGAAGGGGGAAGAAGAAAGTGAGAGGGCTGCATTGGGGGAGAATGGAGGTGGAGTGTGGAGGTGGTGAAAGACTCATCATGAGTCAAGATTCCATGTTCAAACCCTAACCCTAATTCCCTTTCCCTCCTTCTTTTCCCTCTCAAAATCTTGGCCGGATTTGGGCTTGTGCATGTGCACAAGTCTTTTTTTTGTTACATGCCATGGTACACTGCAAGTGTTAAGTTAAACTAGGGTTAACTCGGATTTAATCGGATATAGTTGAAGCTTAAGAGTTAATTCCATACTAAAAGCTTCAAAAAGGAAAATAAACAAATAACTATAGCGTTTTAGTGCTTAACAAAACATACATATATTCATATGAAAAATCCGGGTCATTACATCACTCTCTCCTTAGAATAGTTATGTTCTCAGAGCTACAATTAGTTGAAAAGCAAACATGAGTTAATTAAATAAGTCGAGAAATACATTTTCTCATACAGTGTTTACAATCCCCTTCGCTACACAAGCCATCGTCACGACAGCTACCAACAGTTGATCATCCTGCGAGTACCGGCTCTCATCCCGAGAAAGTAAACCTCACTTCGAGGATTGTCCTGTGGCCTATTTCATCCCTCTCTGGAATACTGAGAAATATCTCACTCCATGGATCATTCTGGAGCCGACCTCCCATTTCTGATGCAAGATCTCCGCGTGCCTCCTAGCCTCTGATTGCTGCACGTGAGGGTCGGTGGCCACTCCCTCCTAAGAATAAGGATACGACCAAGATATGCAGCTCCAGCATTCTGGTATGGAGGCCACTTCGCTGCAATACACAATAACTTCGGTTGTAAGGTCGCCTCCCTGACACCGTGCTTCACACCTGTCAACCTATTCAAATTTATTGTCCTTCCTGATCAGAGCTGTGAGTGGTACCGCAATCTTGGCATAATCCTGAATGAACTTTCTGTAGTACCCAGTTAGACCCAAAAAGCTCCTTACTTCCTTCACTGTCCTTGGCTGAGGCCAATCCTTCACTGCCTCTATCTTTTGTAGGTCAGTGGCCACTCCCTCCTTAGAAAGGACATGGCCGAGGAAAACTACTTCTGACTTCCAGAATTTGCACTTGAAAAGCTTCGCATACAAATCTTGCTCTTGAAGCTTACACAGAACTGCAGACAAATGCTTGGCATGATCCTCCTCGGTCTTTGAGTACACCAAAATGTTCTATGAAGACCACCACAAATGAGTCTATGATTGGCCGTAGGACTCGATTCATCAAATCCATGAAGACGGCTGGAACATTGGTCACTCCAAATGGCATCACTAGAAACTCATAGTGCCCATGCCGCATCCTGAAAGCTGTCTTTGGTATGTTTTCCTCCTTGACACGGACCTGATGGTAACCCGATCGTAGATCGATCTTTAAGAACACTAAGGCTCCTTGTAGCTGATCGAACAAGTCGTCGATCCTGGGAATTAGATATTTGTTTTGGACTGTGAATTTGTTCAATTCCAAATAGTCAGTACACATCCTTGATGACCCGTCCTTCTTCTTGACAAGAGTACTGGCGCTCTCCAAGGAGAGGCACAAACCTGATGAGTCCCTTCTGAAACAATTTGTCTATTTGCTTCTTGACTTCATTATGTTCCACTGGTTCCATACGATACGGCATCTTTGATACAGGTGTGTTGCCTGGCTGGATCATGATATTGAACTCCACATCCAATGGTGAGGGTAGCCCTGGTAACTCCTCCAAAAATACGAGTGGAAAGTCTCGTACAATGGGTATCCCCTTGACTTCCTTTGGCACCTTACTCCCGGCTATAGCTGTCAACATCCTTCCGTTTTTCTTCTTCCCTTGAGACACAATCTCCGGTCTCTCGGGTATAGCTAAGGTTACCTTCTTCCCTTTGCAGTCGATATTTGCCTTGCACTTGGACATACTGTTGAATTCTCACCTCGACATTGAGGTCACCGCCGTTGGCTCCTCTGCTTTCTTCCTCGACCCTTGCATCGTGGGCTCTCCTTTATCGACGCCCGACTGCATGCTTACCTCCTAGACATTAGACGGCAGATTTGCATCCTCGACATCCAGTTGAGTCTTAAAAGTTAGTAAAAGAATAATCGCAGTGGGTTTAGGTCAGACATAGGAAAATTTCGTAAACAAAAGTTGCAAAAGTGCAACAATATGATTTACGACCATCCCACTATTAAAAATAACCCTGACTCATGTTGGGGCATCCAAGTCTAATTTCCTGTTGTGTTAGGCTACAATTTGAAGTAAGCTCTGATACCAACTCTGTAGACTGCCGCCTGACACTCAGGATGGTAATGGCCAGAAAGGGTAACCTCAGAGCTTGTTTTATGCCAATAGCCTCTCGACTGTTGCAACCGCATCGGGTGGCTAGCCGATCTAGACATGTCAGGGTAAGAGCCAATGCTTTGCCATCAATCACAAAGTGAGAACCCCCAATCATGTTTTCGGATTTTTAAAGCCTTCTTGTCTATCCAAGCTCTGATACAAACTTTGTAGCACCACGAATTTCAAACTTAAGAACTCGTGACACTCTCCAGGATCTTTCTTCAAATGAGTCACAACACAGCAAAAATCTCAAGAAATTAAAAACTTTTATTACATCAAATTGTTATTACAATGTTCAGTGATTACAACAATTACAAATAATTGGTACAACATGAATGTACAATAAAAATTTGGACAGTAACTTCCACTTGGATGCTTTCCCCTGCTAGGGCTTTCATGCACTCCCAAGTTAGCAATCCTGCACTGATAACTGTGGGCACGTCAGTTGATTACAACTGACAAAATGCTATATTCGGCTATCCTCTCTACGCCATAATATAACGATTCCAACCTCAACAACCACAAATAATATTTGATGCAAAGAAAAAGGTGGTGTCAAACAAGTATCAGTGTATGTCATGGCCCAAACTAATGCACACACTATGCACACATGCTCCTAAAGCTAATGCACGCTTGGTTGAAAGATATGCATCCCATACTACACACCCCCAACCAAACGACGTTCTTCAGTTTGATGGGGCTCGATCCCCCGCTATGCATCCTACTCTTGTGCTCTCTCCTGTTTCTGATTCCAGTGATGGTAAGGCTACAGTCGTCCGGCTTACCCATCGCTGCTATCATTAGTGCTGTCCAATCCTCATGTTTTAATCACTATGCTCGGGATCCCAGTCGCAGGCTTACCCTGCATGACTGTAATCATGGTCAGTCACAGGCTTACCCTTGTGACTGTAATCATGGTATGTTGCTGTATCTACGTCTCCCCAGACCTCACCAAAAGCTGATATATGGACACAAAGGCTCTCTGCGAGTGACTAGAGCAATTCCCAATAGAGTCTAGCCCACCGGGATATTGTCTAATCCGTCTGCCCATATTGATCAACAAAGGACCTGACGGATATAGGGTTTCCCCAACTCCGCTACACTCGTCCTTACACTAGAACAGAGCTTGCAGTCGATACAACGTCAACACTCCAAACCTCCTCAAAGGTTGTTACAGATCATAAAGGCATTTCTGCCGAGACAGCGGAGGCCCCACAGAGTCTTCTAAACTCCTTAGAGCAGCTCGGGGTCCCTGTCCACATTAAACGAACCTAGGATTCAGTCGAGCGTGATCATGCCATGTCCCCCTGACAGGCGAACAACCTCGCTTGTGCCTGTCCTTATATTTAACCAAGACTCGATCTAGCCCTACCCAAGTATCAAAGCTACCCCATTCCAAGAATAAAGTTGAATTCAAGATTTGTTTTATCAATCGGTTACTAAAACCATCACTCTAGCCAAACTCTAATTCTCTTTTCCTTTTATTATTAGAAGTATGAACCTCTAGAACTATCTCATGTCATCCATCCCCTTAGCTAGGTGATCTATCCAACATTTCCAAATCCCTAACTTGGTAATCAACTTTGCTTGTCATGATCAACTAGTTCAGTTCCATTTGTAAATTCTCCCTAGTTGGTTACCTTTAATAATAATGGATCTCAACCCATTCCACACTAGGAATCAACAAGAGTTGACCCGCCTCGACCCACACTTCGCACAAATCCATAGCGAATCGACCCCGTAGATTGCCACAACCGCCATCCACGCTTGGAGTTTGATCGCATCCTCGGCCCGACCAACAAATAGCTCCCTACTAAACTTAACGCTCCACGGTCTTTGAAAGGTGGTAGCTCCAAACACAAACCATGGAATCCATCCATGTACGGCAAGTACGTCGGTACATGAGTCATCTCCTACAACGCGTTCGATGTGATATTCTACCCGTTTAGATTTGTCAACAAGACTTAATCCTAGGGTCTCAAAACTCAACTGATGTATCCCAACGAGGTACGTTAAACTAGGAGTAAGTCCTAACCCAAGAATACCCAAAAAGGTGTTCTAAGAGTCCTAAAAATGACAATTTAAGATTCCAAATAGTAAGCACACACTTGGCATTTATGCCAAAACAGAGTCATTCCCGGTCCCGTTCCCTTGAAGAATCGCGATCGGGCGCTCCCCACGCTTCTACTCAAAGTAGATAGCAAGTACAAGCACACAATGGACATGAATTTCATCCCAAAGTGGTCTACAACAATACCCCAATATCCAATACAATTTTTACTTCAAAACATTGAACAATGTTGTCTATATTGGGCTCTACAAGCAACTATGGGTTACTCTTAGAAAGAAACTTTAGATCACTTAAGTCCTAACTCATATTCACACTTATAACATGATTCTTGACCTCAAACAGCAACTCTAAGTTAATAAAGTACAAGTTCAAACTCAACTTCACGAACATGGTGCACACCAGTGAGCTCTGTTTCACTGGGTTTCTGTCGTCACTTGAAAAAAATCATATAAAATCGAATACTTGTTCAAAATAGGATTTATTGGCCATTCAAGAAAGGTCTATGTGTTTACTAAAAGTTCCAAGTTATAAGGCTCTTCAGATAAGGCCGTTTAGATGCTCTTATGGGTCCACCTTTAACAAGTATACAGACTTCCAGAACAGCAGATTAGATCAACACAGTATGGGATAAAAATCCATTTAAAATAGCATATCGTGTCATATCATCATGAAATTTTAGAATCTAGTTCCTGACACATGATGTTACAACACTCTCAAAAATAAGGTGATTCTACCAAGTAGATTTCCAATTATGTCCTTTTGAATGTCATCCAAAAACAGGGCAGTAACAACAGAAATTCTGTTTACTAAAATTTCTAGCTCAGTTTGCATGATTTTATTGACATAGCTACACTGGTCCAAATCTCCTGAAATTTGAAAAATAGGTCTGAGATACATCCAAAAATGACATACTAAAATTTCAGAATATTTCCATAAGCATGCAATAAATTACAAGTCATTCTTTCCACAACACTAACAATAAAAACTGCTTTTTTCTATTCTAACCAGCATACAAGTTCGTAATTTATTTTAATAACAGGAAAAATCACAAAAATCTGTAAACATTACTGAAGATGTACGACACCTATATGATCATCCTCTAAAAATTTCAGGTCAAAATACCAAGTAGTGTTCATGCAATGAGCTACGGACTGACAACAAAAATTCAGTCTTTTAATAGGATTTTCTGGTTTGGATTACTTAACACAAAACGAGCTGGTTAGGTTCATTCTTAGGGCATGCATGTCATTTTTCAGTCATCACAACACCATTCAACCATAAAAACAAACATAAGGTTAGAAACACCAACCTTTGCTTGTAGTTTGTTCTCCTTCTTGCTCCTTGCATGTTGGTCTTCCTTCTTGACTCCAACTTGAGCTCCTTGCTTCTCCTCCTTACTTTGGCCTCCGCTTTTCTTCTCCTTGCCTTTTCCTTCTTCTTCTTACTCCAAATCAGTAGCAAGAGTGTAGAGAGTGAAGTTTAGAGGTGTAGAAGTTGGCTTAATTGTAGGGGAAGATGAGAAATGGAGCTAGGAAGAGATGAGGGTGTTTTAATAGAGGATGGGGAAATAATATGGATGGGTTTTTTTTAGAGAAGGGGGTGGGCAAAAGTGAGAGGGCTGCATTGGGGGAGAATGGAGGTGGAGTGTGGATATGGTGAAAGACTCATCATGAGTCAAGATTCCATGTTTAAACCCTAACCCTAATTCTCTTTCCCTCCTTCTTTTCCTTCTCAAAATCTTGGCCAGATTTTGGCTTGTGCATGTGCACGTCTTTTTTTTTGGTTACATACCATGGTACACTACAAGTGTTTAGTTAAACTAGGGTTAACTCAGGTTTAATCGGGTCTAGTTGAAGCTTAAGAGTTAATTCCATACTAAAAGCTTCAAAAAGTAAAATAAACAAATAACTATAGCATTTTAGTGCTTAACAAAATATACATATATTCATATGAAAAATGCGGGTTGTTACAACTTCTCCCTAATCACCACCGATGTGGGATTAAGCACCTACACCACACCACACACAACAACACATACACACCAGCATACACACTCATCTCCTCCTTCCATCTCCGTCCACGCCATCAAGAACCATGGGCCCCACTTCAACAATACATGCTGCTTCATGCAGCAACTCACCCCATCACATCCAAGGCCAAAATCTCCAAACAACCAAGCCCATAGAAATCTCTATAGGCCCACCTACCCTTTACCACTTATATATATATACTCTTCTAATATAATATTATATATAGGGGAATGCACTATTGAAAATGGGTTTCGTTTTCAACGGGTTGGAAAACAACGATTTGAACCGTTGGATCGCTCTTGATCGTGATCAACGGCTCAGATTGCTGCCACTGATCGTTGAGCGGATCTCCTATTAATAGCAGAGGGGCATTTTGGGTAGTTAATGCCAAAAAATGCCTCATACTTAGCATTATTTGGCGTGAACTTTTTATTTGTCAAAAAAAATACTTAGGCCATTGTTGAAAACAACGGCTTAGGTTGTTTTTTTTATAAAAAAACCAACCTAGGCCATTGTTCCCAACAATGACCTAGGTATGTACAAGAGTTTTTCCAAACACTTGTACATACTCAGATCTCCATCTCTCTCACTTCGTCGACAACTCTCTCTCGCATTCTCTGGAGCTCGCGAAACACATCCCCAAACCCTAGCTCTACTCCGACATCCTCATCTCGATCTCCCCCTCTTCTCTATCTATATCTATCTATCTCTCCCTCTCCTGAATACCCCAAACCCTAACCCAATCCAAAATCTCCCCAACTCACTCGAACCCTAGCACAAATTTTTCGAAACCCTAGAGTCTACAACTTCTTCGTCTACAGTAGTGGCTCCTCACATCTTCGACAACTCTCTCTCTCTCTCTGGACTAGGTATTCACTTATTTACAATTTAGTGTAATGAACTATGCAACTTCTTCGTCTACAGTAGTGGCTCCTCACATTTACGACAACTCTCTCTCTCTCTCTCTCTCTCTCTCTCTCTCTCTGGACTAGGTATTCACTTATTTACAATTTAGTGTAATGAACTATGTTAATTTATTGAATTTTTTTCAATTTTTGAGTTTGATTTTTTATATAATGCGTAGTAGTCAACAATTTAGAGAGTCTAAAATTTTTGTATCATGTGTGTTGTATATATTTTGTTGACATTTTCGTAGATGTAGTGTTAGTTGAAGTTGTAGAATATAGGAAAAGCAAACAAACGAGATCTAAAAATTTCTAAATTTTACGAGTAGGCAGAACTCACCACGCACAAGGCACCGCAACCTTAGAGGCAATTTCCGACTCACGCTTTGCAAGATACGTCTGTTTATCACTTTTATTCAATAAAATAGATATAAAGCGATACACAGTCATATATTACAAACCGAGAGTCGGAACTCACCTCTGCAAGTTACGTTGGTTTGTGTTTGGTGTGCCAGACATAACGGCCAAATTTCGTATTTTTGCATCTCGTTTGTGTTGTTCTGTCGCGTATATGAAAAAACTTCTACATACCTCGGAACCTTTTTAGTACGGTCTCACTAGAAAACCGCTCAAACGAAGTCCAAAAAAAACGAAACTATGCGAGTATGTCGAGCTAACCATTTACAACCCAACGCAAGTTGTAGTTGCGAGTTCCGACCCCCGGTTTGCGAGATACGTCAATGTATCGCTTTCCGCTTTTTTCAAGATTGAAAGCGATACACGGCCGTATCTTTGAAACTGTGGGTCGGAACTCGCTTTTACAAGTTCTGTTGGATTGTGTGCGGAGAGCCGGACCCAATCGTAAAGTTTTGTATTTTTTGTGGTTGTTTGTGTAGTTTCTCATGTACTTTGTTATGTATTTAGCGAGTTTTCAATAGAGAACTTGCTCAAAAATTACGAAATTGTTCGAGTAGGTCGTTTTCGCCACTGACAAGACAAAGCAACTTGTAGTTGGGAGTTCTCACCTACGGTTTGCTATATGTGTCTGTGGAGTGCATACCGCTCTTTTTTCAAGAGTGAAAGCGATACACGTCTGTATCTTGAAGACCGTGAGTCCAAACTTGCTTGTACGAGTTGCGTTAGCTTGTGTGCAGCAATTTAGACTCAATCCCACAGTTTTATATTTTTTGAAAGTCGTTTGTGCGATTTTCTCACGTATTTTATTTCGTATCTATATATATGCCAATTTTTTGTGAACAAATTATTTTATATAGCGAACTTTCTTATAGAGAAATGGTTAGAACGAGGGGAACTGGAAGGTCATCTGTTAGTGGCCGGGTTGAACATTCCACAGAAGTAAGAGAACTATTAATTTGTATTGTGAATTTTATATATAGTGGTATTGTTACTACACTAATAATAATTTCACAATGTGTTGGTGTAGGTTGGTGCATCCTCTTCGGCAGAAAAACGAGGTCCAGGAACATTATATAAAGGTGAACTCACCTTGCAAGACCGCCACAGATCCGAGGCAGTGTGGGGTGGGACGATGCGGAGGAGTAATTTCCACACTCACGAGACTATGGTTTTGCACCCACGTATCATCGAGTACCTCATCCAGGTTGGTTTCTACGGAATCAGTATGATGGGTCAGGTGAAACTAGACCGAGCACTTCTTGTAGCACTTGTCGAGTGATGGAGGCCAGAGACGAACACCTTTGATCTACCGGTCGGTGAGATGACAGTGATGCTACAGGATATAGCGATGATCTCGGGTCTTCTAATAGATGGGATGGCTGTGACAGGTAATATAAACTTTGATGAGAAAGAGCTGTGTAATGAACTCCTCGGTACAGAGTTTGATGATGAGGACTAGGAAGATAGGACTATTTTTGTCGGACAATCAATCCAACTATCTTGGTTGAAGGAAAATTTTGAAGGGAGGTTTAACGATGCATCGACCGACCATGAAGTGCAGTGCTACACCAAAGCGTACATTCTAATGGTGCCTGGAGGGGTTATCTTGTCTAACCCATCCGGAGATACCGTACCGCTTATGTATCTACGTTTGTTCGCTGACCTAGGCTTAGCTGGCTGGTACAGTAGGGAAAGTTGTGCATTAGCAACGTTGTACATGATGTTGTGTTCGGTAGCGTTAGATGGAACCGAGATGACTGGTCCAATGGTCTTGTTACAGATTTAGTCATGGGAGCTTCTACAATTGGGTCGCCCCCAAATTACGAGACTGGCGGACGGTTGGATGGCCGAAGCACCAAATGTGGATATGTTAGCACTCTTAGGTGTATATTGGGCAGGTAAACAGAGTTATAGAGAGAACCCAAAAGGTGTACTAACTTACTATGGAGACGAGCTCGACCAACTACGAGAAGAGTTTGTGATTTGGGTGCCGTATACACCCGAGCGGGTGGGAAAACTACCACCAATGTGCATGTCCGGGTTGTAGTTGTGGATGACGATGGCTCCACTCAACAACTTTGGTATAGTGGAGCATTCGTGGCCGGAGAAAATCCTTCGGTAATTCGGTCTTCAACAAAATCTACCCAAACGATGCACAAACCTATACAACTTTGAGTTACACGCTGTGAGGGGTACCGGTCGTATGCCTACCCATGATTGGGCAGATTTCCACTGTGATCATGTTGCATATTAGAATGAGCGACGGTTTGAACTTGTAATTGTTGATGTTCCCCCATACAATGGCACGCAACAAACAAAGTACATGGAATGGTACAGATGTATTACATGTTTGTACATCTCTCCCAATACAGAACTACCTACTGGTATTCAACTACCAATTGAGGAGAGAGAGATTGAACCACCACCCACGTATCCTAGTTCACAATCCATGTTCCAACCAAAGGTGTCATCTATACGTACATTGGTGAGTATAATGCTTAAATATTATTGAAATTTCCTTATTTTTAAAGTGGTTAAATTGATTACAAATCCGACCGTATTTAATATATTTTTTGTGTGTTTTAGATCGATAATACATGGGACATGACAAAAAATTGCACGAAGGTACTCAGAAGTAACGCTGCCCAACCAGTGAAGAAGTTTGCTCAGAAGATGCTTACTTCATGTCGGGGTAATTTAGAAGTTTTAGGGGAGGGTGAAGCTTTGAACCAGTATTTGGATAAATCCGTACGTTCACAGCAACGTAAGAGCGTGAGGGGTAGGCTATCTGGCCTGGGGCAACAACGGCAATATCATGCTCTATCTCCACCTCAAGAAGAAGAGCATGTAGAAGAGCATCAAGAGAGTGTTGTTGGAGACAAACAAGAGGAGAGAGAAGAAGAAGAAATTTTTGCTGCGTCATCCCCAATCCGGCGGCGACAACCTGCTCGGAAGAGGCGAGCACCCCAAACTTACACACCCGGTGGTCAAGTGTTTCCCCATACAGTCTTTTTTGGAGTACAAATTTTTTTGTTGTTGTTGAATGTAACTGTTAATACTTGTTGTGGTTGTTGTTGAGATATGGTTAGTTTTAGTTGTTGTTGATGTAGTTGTTATTATGTGATGATTGTGAAATTTGTTTTTTTTTTTTTCTTGGTGTGAGTTTTGTTGTTAATCGTTCACATTGGTGGGGTTCAAGTGTTATTATTGTGTTGTAGCTGATGGGATTGTATGTAGTATTTTTTTGGAGAATGTAGTGTAGCAGTTGTAGCTGCTGTGTTATCTTGTAATTAATTTTTTTTTTACTTAGCTTCAACAACAGCCTAGGTTCTATCAATCAAATTTTTTTTGGATCAGTAGCTATCTGTCATGGCCAAGCCAAAAGGAGCAACAACTGATAAAAATTTTCAAAAAAATTGTTTAACTAAGGCTGTTGGGCCTTAGTTATATGAAAAAATAAAAGTTTTCTGAGTTGCTCTCTGTCTCTGGCCAAGACATAAGCAGTAACAAATCATAAATGTACAGAACTTTTTTTTAACTGAGGCCGTTGCTAAGTTATATGAAAAAAATTGGATTTTTTTAGTCCCTCTCTGTCTTGGCCAAGTGAAAAGAAGCAACAAACTCATAAAAAATCCAACAACAAAAAAATTAACTAAGGCCGTTGTTGGAGACAATGGCCTTAGTTATATGAAAAAATTTGAAATTTTTTGAGTTGTTCTCTGTCTTGGCAAAAGCCAAAAGGGGCAACAGCTCATAAAGTACCAATTTTTTTGGTTACTACCTTGGCCGTTGTCTCCAACAACGGCCTAGGTTATCTGATAAAATTTGGATTTTTTTAATGCTTTTGACAAATGTCTCTCCACTCTTTACGAACAGTGTCTCTCGAACTCTACACAAAAGATATTCATATGCTTGTATATCGTCTCTATATTTTATTAATTTTCATTTTTAGCCACCTAAATGAACAACATACAATCGTTACTTTTTTGGGTTTGTTGCTTCTTTTGACTTTGCCAGAGACAGAGAGGGACTCAAAAAAAATCTTACTTTTTTCATATAACATAGGCCGTTGTTGGAGACAACGGACTTAGTTAAAAAAAAAGGTTGGAACTTTTTTGAGTTTGTTGTTTCTTTTGACTTAGCTAGGGACAGAGAGGGGCTCAAAAAATCCTAAGTTTTTCATATAACTTAGGCCATTGTTGGAGATAATGGCCTAAGTCAAAAAAAAGGTGGATTTTTTTTTGAGTTTGTTGCTTCTTTTGACTTGGCAAAAGAGACAGAGAAGGACTAAAAAAATCCTAATTTGTTCATATAACTTAGGTCGTTGTCAACAACAGCCTTAGTTAAGAAAAAGGTTGGAACTTTTTTGAGTTTGTTGCTTCTTTTGACTTGGCCAGAGACAGAGAGGGACTCCAAAAATCCTTATTTTTTTATATAACTTAGGTCATTGCTGGAGACAACGACCTTAGTTTTTAAAAAAACGGTTGGAACATTGTTGAGTTTGTTGCTTATTTTGACTTGGCCAGAGATAGGGAGGGACTCAAACAATCTTTATTTTTTCATATAACTTAAGTCGTTGTTGGAGACGACGGCCTTAGTTTAAGAAAAAAGGTTGGAACTTTTTTATGTTTGTTGCTTCTTTTGACTTGGCCAAGACAGAGAGGGACTCAAAAAAACTTCGAATTTTTTCATAATACTTAGGCCATTGTTGAAACAACGGCCTAGGTATAAAAAGGAAAAAAAATAATTAAAAGTTTCAAATGCAGTTGTAGCTGATACATTTCAATCCAACCAACATATAAATAGACAATAAGGTCAGCAACAACAAAACAACACAACTTGAGTCCAAATAACATGAAAAATTAACAATAAATCTTACACATTAACAACAATCTAAATTATTGCATTTCAAATCTAACATACTCGAAATGTACTTCCAAAAATAATTTCACAACGCTTCATCAAATCTCTCTTCGGAACACTCTTCATTGTATGGATTCACTTCTTAGGGATTGGTTGCCCTTAATTAAATGAGAAGTTTTAGTTAGTAACAATTATTTTTTTACCACAAATCAAATAAAATAAATATCAATCAATGAAGAGCAACACAAAAAAAAGTATTACCCCTCAAATAATGTTGGACAATTTCTTGAATCATGATCCATTTGCACAATGTCGCATGTTTTGCACCGTCTCGATTTTTTAAAGCGAAGTTGCTTTCTTATTGGCCTCAATCTCTTGGTGCGAGGCTTCCCTTTGTAATACAGTGTTGTGGGTCCCTCAAGCGTGTAGGTACATGTCCACTGCCTTCACCATGAGGTTGTGCACTACCATGCAGTTGTGCACTACCATGCGCTTGTAAACTATCATGCGGTTGTGAGGCCTGTTCGAGATGTTCACCCAATCAGGGTTGTAGCCGAGAGACGCCGTCAATGATCTTAACCAAATTCTCGAGCGTATATTTGTAACTTTCATTGGAGGAACAACCAAGATCGACAATCTGTTTTGCGTGGTAGCTCAATTCACAATATCGGGAAGCAAAATTCTCGTTATTACCTTCGGTTGGAATAGATGTATAACTTCTTTTCTTCACATCCCGGGTCCATCTTCTTTTAATATATACGTCCGGAAGAGAAGTGTGATGGCTGAATCGAAAAACCGCTAAGATATGCCTACAAGGAATGCCAACAAACTCGAAGAAGTGACAAGAACATGTAATAGTTATACGGAGTTTGCATAACTGAAGAAGGCGAGCTGATTTTGATTCTCCACAAAGTATCACTTGGAAGGTTGAACTATCTGGTGTCTCAAGATCGGCAACGAATGTCACATTATACATGAAGCTTTTTGTAACTTCATCTTGAAATTTTATAAAAAAATCCAAAGTGTATGTTCGCGCCATTTGTGCCTCCAAAGCCGATTCGCTCTTCAACTTCAGTCTCTTCTCACGGTTACGATGATTCTCTTTCAATTCATCGTGTCTTTGCCTTCCCAAAAAATGATCGAAGATGACGGCAAATTCATGCAAGGAATGTTTTTTTCTGTATGATGCTTCAAGGCAAAATGCGATGACTCAACCGGTTGGCTACTCAACATGCCGACCCAAAATAAATCTTTAGCATAGATGGGTGCCCAATTTTTACGGATATCAAATACATCGTTCAACCATTTGTTATTCTCTAATCCGTATTGGGAAATCAATAAATTCCAATTTTCAACAAATTCATGTACATATTCAAAACCGTAGATGACAGTCTTCAATGATTCCCTAAACTTGTCAACATCGTTCGACATATGCACCTCCTGTGGTAACTTATCCAATATGTGCCAAATACATTACCGATGCCGAGTCTGGGGAAAAACTTTATTCACTGTAGCAGCGATCCCACGGTCTTGATCAGTGACGATCCCGGATGGAGCACGATTCATTACACCTAACCACTTTTCAAAAAACCATTCAAACGAAGAGGCCATCTCATTTGGAATGAACCTGCCTCCTAAGAAAGTCGACTGCCAATGTTGATTCTCTCCAATAAAGGAAACAAATAACATTCCACACCGGTTCGTATTGTACGTGGCATCAAAGCAAACTACATCGCCAAATTCTTCGTAATTCATCCTAGAAATACCATCAACCCATATACAATGTGACAACCGCCCTTTGGGATCTACTTAAATGTCATAAAAAAATGAAGGATCCATCTGTTTCTTAGATTCGAAAAAATCAATTAGCATTTTCGAATCGTGTCCTTTCAATGCTTTTTGTGAGTCTCTAAGCAAATTTCTAACAACTTTTTCGGTGAATCCTACCTGATCGTAACCACCACTAGCACTTTCGAAGAAGAGCATTTGTCGACATGTCTGGATATTAGCTTGGTTGAATTGATCTATTATTCTTTTATTCGTATTTGACACAGAACGGTTTCGGGGCTGATATGGCTAAAAATAGGGTTAAATCGGAACCGTCCAAATCGAGCACGAATCTTAAAATTCAAGGGTAAAATGGCAATTTCACCTACAAACGGGTCTGAGATGGCTATTGGATCTTTTCTACAAAGGCCCAATAACCCACGAATGGATCCGCCTTAACTGGGTGCGGGTCCCAACCCGCGAGAAACCCAGTCCAGCTGGATAGAATTATGGTTTCTAATTATACTTAATCAACGACCTTGATTCGCTCTATCCTTTCACTGGGAATTAGGGATTTCATCCCAAAACTGGTCCCGAAGGCGGCTATAAATACCCCCCATCCACTGCCATTAAGTGGTAATCAATCTTTTGCCAGTTTATGCTCTTTCATAATCTTTTCTGGTTATTGACTTAAGCATCGGAGGGTGCGTCGCCGGGATCAACCCCGGTGTCTAGCACTTTTTGCAGGAGAACGGTGGGAGTTGATGGTCAAACTCCGGTGGAAAGGTTCCAGGTTTGCTATTCAGTTTCCCTAAGAATCTACAAATTCTATCTGTTTGCCCTCACACCAGATTTAGCGGTAACAGATTGGCACCATCTGTGGGAACCCACAAATAGCAATCCTTTCTCTTCCAATCAGTCAGATCATTTCCAGCCATGCCTCCAAGGAAACTTAGATCCAGAGGGTCCAACCGTGGACCTACTCCTCCTCAACCGCAACAGGAGATCCCCCTCCAAATGGTCCCGCCACAGGGGCAACTCCCCCCTCAGCTGGATCAAGCCCCGCAGCAGGACCAACCTCCTCCTCAGAACCTTTAACCCTCGTGGGGTCAAACCGGCCCCCAGAATGCCGGTGCAGGGGCCTCCCGTCCCAACCATCAGAAACAACCTCTTCATCGGGACCGTATCTCCGTACATAACCCTTTAACTAATTTGATGGCATCTCATAACCCCCAACCTTCTGAAGACCTCCACAACACCCTCAACCGGTAGAAAGAAGAGGACCTTCGCCGCCGTTTAAATGAAAGGCGGGCCTGTGAGAGAGCCTCCCGCCAAGAACGTTCAAATGAGCGATCTCCTCGTCGCCGAGACTATAGGAGGTCCCCTCTTCATAGGAGACGGAGAGAGTCCCCCGAGCACCATAGGAGAAGGCCTCACTCTCCTGCTGGTCGGCAACCCCCAAGGGATGATACCACGCCAATTACCCATGCAGAGTTCCAGCAATTCCAAGCAACCATCTTGCAAGCCCTCAACCTTCGACCGAACAACAACAATGCTCAGAGGGTTCCCACTCTTCCTCCGTTCCAAAGTCCTCGCCATCGGTCCCTAACCCCTCCTCCAGCTCCGAGCAACCACCATCACAGTCCTCGCCATTCCCCTAGCTACCATCGCCGAACTCCGCGCTCCCCTTCTTACGAAGACGAGTCCAGAGACTCATATGGCTACCGTCGTAGGGATAATGATGTCTACCATCGTCTCCACGAGATGGAGAGATACCTCGGCCAACTGGACAGGGAAGAGGAGCTGAGGGGAAGGACCCTCCGTCCGAGCCGACCACCCTTCTCCCGAACAATCATGGAGGCACCCGTTCCAATAGGCTTCAAGCCCCCCAGTTCGAGACTTACTATAGGGAATCAGACCCCGTGGACCATATCGAGAGCTTGAAGACCCTAATGTTGATCCACCAAGTTTCCGATGCCTTACTGTGCAAAACCTTCCCAGCTACTCTCAAGGGTCCAGCCCGGAAATGGTACTTTCGCCTTGCTCCATCCTCCATATTCTCCTTTGAACAATTTGAGACCCTCTTCGTCATCCACTTTGTGAGTAGCTGCCGCACAGAGAAGACCAGTATTTCGCTACTCTTCCTCAGCCAGAAGAAGGGGGAGAAGCTCAGGGACTATGAGAAAAGGTTCACCGCGGAAGCTATGTCCATTGCTTCTCTCGACCAATCGGTCGCTGCCGCAACTTTCCAGTCAAATGTCCTTAACTCTAGCATTCGGTCCTCCCTAGCCAAGAAGCCTCCGCAAAACTTCTCCGACCTCCTTCTCAGGAGCGAGAAGCATATTCGGGCTGAGGAAGCTGAGCACCGTCCCACCTTTGAGGGGCCTTCCTCCGGGACCAAGCGAAAAGCTACCGAAGAAGAGGGAGTCAAGAAACTCCAGAAGGACAATGGGGGCCAACGCCGCCTCCCTCCCAGATTCGAGAAATTCTCTCCTCTTAACGCCAACATTTCCACTATTCTCATGGAGGTTGAGAAGGAAGGGGTTATACCTCCTGCCCCGAAGATGAATACCCCTGGCAAGAAGAAGGACAAAGAGATGTGGTGCCGATATCATCGGGACCACGGCCACGAAACCAATGATTGTCAGGCCCTGAAGAATGAAATCGAGACCCTCATCCAAAGGGGGCAGCTGTCTAAATTTGTGAGAAAGGACCGGATCGATCTTCCTCCTCCCCCCAAGGGGGCTAACAAGCATCCTGAAAGGCGCGAGGAAACTCCCGAGTTCGAAGAGGAACGCATCCTGCATCTCATCCATGGAGGCCCCATGGGAGGCACCTCCAACTCCTCTCGAAAGGCTTTCATAAGGGAAGTCAACTCAGTACATGGCATGCCCCATCCCAAAGGCCTCGAGGTCCCGGTCACTTTTTCAGATAAAGACCTGGAGGGTGTCCGAACCCCCCATTGTGATGATTCTAGGCCGACCTGGCCTACCTGCTCTAGAGGCCGTCCCATCGGCTTATCATCTCAAGATGAAGTTCCCAACAGCGCGGGAGTAGGGGAAGTAAGGGGTAGTCAAGAGATGGTCCGCAAATGTTACATGACCTCCACCGGGGGACCAGTTCTCTCCCTCGAGACTCTTGAGATTCCCCAAGAGAATGTCCGGCCAATGTCCGAACCGGTGGATGAATTTGAGGAAGTGCTCTTCTCCAAGTAAGATCCGAACCGTAAGTTCCTCATTAGCAAGACCCTCCCATCTGCCCTATGTTCCAACATAGTTCGATGCATTAGAAAGAACCGCGACCTCTTCGCATGGTCGGCTGCCGACATGCCAGGAATCCCCGAAGAGCTCCTCGTCCACCACTTGAGCGTTGCTCCAGGGTCCAAACCGGTCCAACAAAAAAGGAGCAAATTTGCCCTTGAGCGTCAACAAGCCATAAAAGAAGTGGACAAGCTCCTTAAGGCCCGGTTCATTCAAGAGGTCAACTGCCCTGATGGCTCTCCAATGTTTTTATGTTTAAGAAGTCTAACGGGAGTTGGAGGATTTGTATTGACTTCACGGACCTGGACAAGGCATGCCCTAAAGATCCATTCCGTCTCCCAAGCATCGACACCTTAATTGACGCCACTTCGGGTCATGAGTTTCTCAGCTTCATGGACGCCTTATCCGGGTATAACCAAATCCGAATGTTCCCCTGGATATTCCGAAGACTTCCTTTGTCACCGATCAGGGACTCTACGGCTACAGGGTAATGCCCTTCGGGTTGAAGAATGCAGGTGCGACCTACCAATGCCTGGTCAACAAAGTTTTTCAGAACCAAATCGGCCGAAACATGGAAGTATATGTTGATGATATGCTGGTCAAGAGCATCCATAGGGCCGATCATGTGGTCGATCTGTAGGAGGCATTCGATGTATTGAGGAAGCATGATATGAGGCTCAACCCGAACAAGTGTGCGTTCGGGGTCTCGTCCGGAAAATTCCTAGGCTTCATGGTCAGCCAAAGAGGAATCGAGGCCAATCCTGAGAAAATCAAAGCCATCTTGGACATGGCTCCTCCCAAAAATGTGAAAGAGGTCCAAAAGCTCACGGGGTGCCTCGCAGCCATAGGGCGCTTTCTGTCCAAGTCAGGGGCGAAGTTTCTTCCCTTCTTCAAAGCCCTCAGGGAGGCTAAGGGCTTCGAATGGGGCCAACAGCAACAAGAATCATTTGATCAGTTGAAAGCCTATTTAGTCACCCCCCCCCCCTCTCCTCAGCAAGCCTATCCCCAGGGAAACACTCTACCTCTACTTAGCTGCCTCCGAACAAACCCTCAGTCCTGTCCTGGTGAGGGAAGAAGACAAGGATCAGAAGCCCATTTATTACGTGAGCAAGGAACTTCGGGATGCCGAGCTCCGATATCCAAGGCTGGAGAAGATGGCGTACGCCTTGGTTATGACGGCTAGGAAGCTTCGCCCATATTTTCAGTCCCACTCGGTGGTCGTTCTTACTAACCAACCGCTCAAGCAAGTCCTATACAAGCCCGAGACCTCAGGCCATCTGATGAAGTGGTCGATCGAGCTGAGCCAGCATGACATATCATACCAGCCTCGGACCGCAATCAAGGCTCAAGACTTAGCTGAATTCATTGTTGAGAGCACCATCCCAGAGGTTAGCCAAGCAGCAAATGGGCCTCCTATTTGGACAGTATATCTAGAAGGGTCCTCTTGCACCGAGGGAAGCGGAGCCGGGGTCATTCTGGCAGGCTCAGATGATTTCGTTCTCTAATACTCCCTCCGCATTAACTTTAAAGCCTTCAACAATGAAGTAGAGTATGAAGCCCTTATAGCCGGCCTCGGTATGGCTCACAAGGAAGGGGCACAACGCCTCGGATATTTAGCGACTCTCAGCTGGTCGTGAATCAAGTCTTAGGTGAGTACGAGGGGCGAGATGACCAAATGGCTAAGTATCTAGCCAAGGTCCAAAATCTCATGGCTCTATTCGAAGAGGCACTCATTCAGTGAATCCCCAGAGAGGAAAATTCCTAAGCAGATGCCCTCTCCAAGCTAGCCTCCTCCTCCCTTCAGGGTCTCGAGCAGACCGTCCTGATTGAAGTGCTCCTCAGACCGAGCATAGAAGAAGAAACTCCTGACTCGATGGAGTCGCTGCCCGTCCAACTTCAAGACAACTGGATGAAACCTCTGATAGAATTTCTAAGGGATGGACTCCTTCCCAAAGACCCAAAGGAAGCTCGCAGAGTCCGAACCAGAGCAGAGCGGTATACCCTTGTTGAGGGGGTCTTGTACAAACACTCCTACACCCAAGTAGATGGCAGACCCTACTTGCGGTGCCTCTCCCCGGAAGATGCAACATATGCCTTACAAGAGCTCCATGAAGGTATAGGCGGAGCACATTCAGGGTCAAGGTCCCTCGCCAGGAAGGTGTTGAACTATGGGTACTTTTGGCCTACACTCCTACAAGATGCCGAACGACATGTCCGGCAATGCCGCTCCTGTCAACAATACTCCAACATTCGTTGCCTACCCCAAGCACAACTCACCTCTCTATCAAGTCTGATCCCTTTCGCAATGTGGGGAATGGATTTTCTGGGCTCATTCCCACCTGCTCCCGGTCAACTCAAGTTCTTAGTCGTGGCAATCGACTACTTCTCCAAGTAGATAGAGGCCGAGCCTTTGGATACAAACATGGAGAACAGGGTGCTTCAGTTCTTCTAGAAGAACGTCATCTGTAGGTTCGGGGTTCCTCGGGTCCTGATAACCGATAATGGAACACAATTTACAGGGCCTGCATTCCGATCTCTGTGTGAAGACCTCGCCATTCAGCAACGCTTCTCCTCCGTCTCCCATCCTCAGTCAAATGGTCAAGTGAAAAATGCCAACCAACAGATCCTCTCCGGTATCAAGAAAAGGTTAGATAAGTCCGCCAAAGGCTTATGGGCAGATCAGCTACCCAACGTACTATGGAACTATCGCACTACGAAATGGACCCCTACAGGAGAGTCGCCTTTCAATCTCACCTATGGGTCCAAAGCTGTGATCCCCTTGGAAGTCGGCCTACCATCTCCTCGCCTTATGGCCTATGATGATGAGCAAAATGCCAGAGAGCTTTGGGCAAATTTGGACTTGTTCGATGAGCTCCGTGAAAGAGCTTCGATTTGCCAGCAAAATTATCGAAGGAGGATCGAGCTGGCCTACAACAAAAGGGTCTGTCCTACCAATCTCAAAGAAGGGGACTTGGTCCTCAGAAAATTGGCTATCTCCTTCCCCAGCCAGAAGAGTAAGCTAGCCCCGATTTGGGAAGGACCCTACAAGATCACCAAAGAAGTTTGCCCCGGAACATACCATCTTGAAGACCTCGAAGGCAGAGAGATCCCCAGAGCTTGGAATGCCGACCATCTGTTGAAATACCAAGAGAGTGCATGAATGTCTCTCTAAGTACCTTTGGATGTCGAACCATTCCTTTCCTTTCACTTGTATTTTGCTTCTTTATTTCTTCAATGTAATAACGGCTTGCAACTTAGAAGCAGCCGACTAGTAGTTATCAATAAAAAGCTCCTTTCATACTTTTCTTGTGATTGCTTGCATCTCTCTATTTTTAATTTCTTTTACTCAAACGACAAGTTCGGAGTCCAACACTTGGCTCGACTCCACTTTGCAGGGTCGCTTTTAAGCGAGCTAGAAGTGGTTCGCCATTCGGAATTGCTCCCACAACCGTTGAAATATACTCAAACGACGAGTTCGGAGTCCAACACTTGGCTCAACTCCGCTTTGCAGGCTCGCTCTTGAGCGAGCTAGAAGTGGTTCGCCATTCGGAATTGCCCCCACAACCGTTGAAATATACTCAAACGACGAGTTCAGAGTCCAACACTTGGCTCGACTCCACTTCGTAGGCTCCCTCTTAAGCGAGCTAGAGGTGGTTCGTCATTCGGAATTGCTCCCACAACCATTGAAATATACTCAAACGACAAGTTCGGAGTCCAACACTTGGCTCGACTCCGCTTCGCAGGCTCGCTCTTAAGCGAGCTAGAAGTGGTTCACCATTCGGAATTTCTCCCACAACCGTTGAAATATACTCAAACGACAAGTTCGGAGTCCAACACTTGGCTCGACTCCGCTTCGCAGGCTCGCTCTTAAGCGAGCTAGAAGTGGTTCGCCATTCGGAATTGCTCCCACAACCGTTGAAATATACTCAAACGACGAGTTCGGAGTCCAACACTTGGCTCGACTCCGCTTCGCAGGCGCGCTCTTAAGTGAGTTAGAAGTGGTTCGCCATTCGGAATTGCTCCCACAACCATTGAAATATACTCAAACGACGAGTTTGGAGTCCAACACTTGGCTCGACTCTGCTTCGCAGGCCCGCTCTTAAGCGAGCTAGAAGTGGTTCGCCATTCGGAATTGCTCCCACAACCATTGGAACGTGCTCCGTCGTCGCATGCGAAGTTCCTACAACTAGACGAGACATGGGAGAAGAGTACTTGGAGGAGATAACCTTTGGTTCTTATGGTTCGTTTAAAGTCGAAATAATCCCCCGAAAGGCTACTCTCTGCTGCAAGAAACTCACTTCTATTAGAAATTCACGAGTTAAGAGGCTCGAAGCAGGGCTCGGCAAGCCTTACCGAATGCTCTTGGCACCGGCAACCAAACAAGCAAAAATCTTGCTCTGGACCTCAGCACTTCTCGCCGAGCACTCTTGGCACTGACGACCAAACAAGCAAAAACCTTGCTCTGGACCTCGGCACTTCTCGCCGAGCGCTCTTGGCACCGATGACCAAACAAGCAAAAACCTTGCTCTAGTCCTCGACACTTCTCGCCGAGCGCTCTTGGCTCCGACGACCAAACAAGCAAAAACCTTACTCTGGACCTCGGCACTTCTCATCAAGCGCTCTTGGCTCCGACGACCAAACAAGCAAAAAACTTTCTCTGGACCTCGGCACTTCTTGCCAAGCGCTCTTGGCACCGATGACCAAACAAGCGAAAACCTTGCTCTGGACCTCGGCATTTCTCGCCGAGCGCTCTTGGCACTGACGCCCAAACGAGAAAAAATCTTGCTCTGGGACCTCAGCAAGCCTTACCGAGCGCTCTTGGCACCGAAGACCAAACGAGCAAATACCTTGCTTTGGGACCTCGGCACGCTAAAGATAGTAACGAGCAATACAACGACACAAGTCTAACAAAAACGCACAAGTCCAAGAAAGAAAAAAAATCCTCATTTCAATTAAGTGTGGGAAGACAGTACAAGACGATGCCCTTCTTTACAATGAAGTTACAAGTTGAAAAGCCAAAACTTCAAAGCCCACTCGTAACACTTAGACAAAATACAAAATTTGGAGAACAAGAGATCTTCAACGCCTCCTAGGTGCAAGGATGTTCCGCTTCAAAGCTACCCAGGGACGACGGCGCTTGGCCCCGGAGCTCGTCCCTAAGCCGGCGAACTGAGACGTATCTTCAGCACTGCTCCTGACAGTTGCGCCGACGGACGCTCCGCTCGATGATATCGCCACACCACTTTGGGCATCACCCGGACTTTGCCGAGCAACAGGCGAACGGGTCGCAAGCTCATAGAACGAAATCCCTCGTTCGCTCTCTTCACAAGTGCACGAAGTGCTCCTGACGTTGATCGGTCCCGAACGCGGTTTGAGGCGAGCCACTTCCACCTCCAGCTCGGCTACCCGTTGCTTCAGAGAGTCATCTTTTACGTCCACCTCGAAGCGAGGAGGCACTGTGGAGCTCGGGATGCTAGGAAGGCTGGCAATGATTAGGCGGAGCTGAGTGACTTCGATGTCCCTATCCACTGTGGCCCTCTTCAATGCATCGACGTCGGCCGTCAATTCGTCGCGTTCGGCCATCAGCTTGCGCACCGCTGTCGTCAACTCCTCTTCTTCCGCCAGAAGCTCTGCCTCCACAATCTGTAGGTGGTGAACCTCGGTGAGCATATCATCCCTCTCCGCTGTCATCTTCGACAAAGAATGTTGGAGACACTTAAGCCTCAACCCATTGGTGAAGGCTATCGACGAGCCGTCATCTTCGCCTATGGGGGGTATCTCGGTGAGCCTACCCTCCAGCCTCCGAATCTCGATGTCCCTCCAGCCTAAAATCAGCTGCAGGTGGTTCCGCTCACTCTCAGCCCTGCGCAACCCCAACTCGACTTCGTAGAGGCGCTCTCGGCACCTGGTTAAACACAACCTCGTCGCCCCTAAGCTGACCTCGGAACGTAACTCCTCCCCTGAGTGAGTGGGTTCGGCATACTGGGTAACCTCGACAAGCTGAAGAGTTCAAAGCAAACAACGAGAACACTTAGTAAATACTCACAAATTTGCTTCGCATCAGACTTCGGAACAAGGCCACATGCACCTAGCTAAGACTAAAATCTTTTGTTTCAACACGTAGTCAAATTTAAATACTACTCAAAAGAAACACAAGGTCGAGCTCAAAAGTTTATTTTCATTCATAACAAAAATGCGGTGGCCAGTCCGTAATTAGGCAATACAGTGGGCAACTCAAAAGACAAAAAACAAAAAAAAAACAAAAGAAAGAAGAAGAAGTCAGGGGGCGACCTCTTTCCCGGGGCATCGAGACTAGGCGGGGTCGGACTCCCCCGAAGGAGCCATCATCGCCAACGGAGTCCCCACCGACCCCTACACCTCGCCGATGACCTCGACCTCAGGGTCATCTTCATCATCCCCTCCCTCCTCCTCCAACACGGGGTCGAAGACCTCGACGTGGTCCGGGAAGAGCCGCCACCCGGAGCAGTCGTCCTCAGGATAGCGCTCTGACACCTGAGTGATGGCCTGGGCGTATGCCATGGCCATGTTTGCAGCGAGGAAGCCTTGCGCCTTCGTCATGGTGGCTGCTTCGGTTTCCTTCACCGCCATAGCCTTGGCCTCCGCCGCCTCGACCTGCTGCTTAGCCGACTCCTCCTTCTGCCAGAGCAGGTCGCCCTTGACCCTTGTGACAAGGTCCTCAAGGTACTCGAGCCTTGTCGCCTTCCCCTCGAACTCGACACTCAACTGGTTGAGTTTGTTGCCTATTCGAGCCTTTTCGACCCGAGCTCGGTCGGCCTCCCTCTTGAGGTCCTTCTCCAACTCCATCATCTTCTCCATGAGATGACCAAAGTGGACGGTTATCTATAGCAGAACAACGAAAAACAAAAGGAGTTAGAAAATCAAACATGCAAACTACCTTCAAAAGCAAAAGGTCGACACACACTGATACCGCCGAACACGCGATTTCAATGGCGTCGTCACCCGCCTAGCCGACATCCATGGCGGCTCGGTCCTTCGACGTCGCCAGGTGCTTTACCACCTGCATGCTCGCTAGGGAGTCGTTGAGGAACCCATCTAGTTTCTGAACCTGTTAGTTCGGAACATGAATCCTCTTGTGCTCCTCCGTAAGGAGCGCCTCGGCCCCCACCGTCAGCGGAGGCACCTCCATCCCGAGCACCGTGGCAATCGGGAACTCCCCTCCCTCGGTCGACGCTGAGGCTGCTGTCGGAGCTCGGGTCGGGGTCACGTCCGCCGGTGCCTCCACCTCCTCGGCCGCGCTCGCGACCTTCTGGGTCTTCGCGGATGGCAGTTTAGTGGTGACCCTCTTGCACTTCTTCGGCGCCTTTCTTCCGAGGGCGGCCCTCTGCGCTTGTACTGCTTCATAGTCCATGGCCTCTGCATCAAGCAAGAAGTTGGTTAGAAAACACAAGTTACAATAAGCAAAGTAAGAAGAGAAAGAAAAAATGTAGAAAAAGCCGCGTACTGGGATCTACGCGGCAGAGCCCTCCCCTGAAGAGAACGTCCTCGGTCAGATCTCGCCAATTGTACTTTAGCCGATCTAGAAGGACCCGAACTGCCTCTTCTTCTTGAGGGTGAAGCACTGGCGACTACCTCACTCGCTTCGTCACCTCCTCCACCCAACCGGAGGGTATGGGCCATGCCTCAACACTCCGCACTATGAAATACTTATCACGCCAGTGCTTTATGGAGTCGGGGCAAACGATGAGCCGGCCTCCATGTCTCGGGGCCAAATAATACCGGAACTCTGACCGGTTCTGCTTATGAAGCCAGTAGAGCGTCCGGAGCACCCTCAACTCCGGTTCAACTCCGGCTGTTTGGCAGTGGAGCACAAACCCGTTGATGACTCTCCACGCATTTGGCATTAGTTGGATGGGGCTGACCCCAAACCACCTAAGTACTTTAATCGCAAACGGGTGGAGAGGGAGCTGAGCCCCGGCGATGAAGGCATCGACCGGCCAGAAACACATGGTTACTGGCAACGGTGAATTGGCCCTAACCCCAGGACCCGGCAGTAGTAGTTCATACTCCTCCGGGATTTGGAAACAATCCCGGATCGCTGCCAGGTCCTCCAAGTTGAGGATGGACATCGTCTCGTCTGCCTCCGAGGTCTCCCTTGCCGCGTTCTCCTCGAAGGTCCGCCCCCTCCCGTGAATGATGCGCTCAGCATGCTCCTCCGGAAGTTCTCAAACCCTTTGCAGCCCTGTCAGCTGTAACGCCCCGAATCCCAAATACACTGAATTCGAGATGTTCTACAGGATCTTTTCACTTTCTTTAGTACAATTTTACAGGGAAATTAAAACTTTTCATCATACATCAGAGTTTACATCATAATTACATCTTTCTTTTGCACAGCGGAAGTAAAATACAACAATTTGATACAAATACAACAGCATAATGTAATCTTTAAGCATCCATCCTCTTTAATCTTTAACATGATATTTACCTGCATATAAGACTGTGGGTACGTCAGTTTATTCAACCGACGAACATTATACACGGCCGTCCTCGCTATGCCGGAAATAGTATAACTTAACATTTCATATTTAGCAAACACAAACTTATCACATTTCAAACTAAAGGGACTATCCTATTGATGTCGTGTTGTGATTGTGCACTTAGTCCTTAATGCAGTTTATTATGTTACATGACACTAATGCGCAGTTGTTCGGATTCTATGCATCCCATACTACATAGGTCCGAGGGCAAGCCCTTATTCGTTCTTCATCTTTATAGGGTTCAATCCCCCGTTATGCCTTAAACTACTACTGTAACTACGGTAGTGTCTTAGATGTCCTATGATCTATGAGCCCATGTCCAGGCAGCCTGGAGGGGAATCCCACGCACTGACACGACACATCGAGCAGGCAACCTATGGACAATTCAGCCTCCGCCATGGAACAATGGCACCACTCATAGCCACTCGAACATCCCACGAGCGTCGCCACCGGAACGATAATTCCGGAGTAGCGCCCACGCCATGTCTTGACGCATCAAGCAGGCAACCTGTGAATCGCTCTCACACCGCTATCCGTTGGCCCTCATACTCATGTTTTTCTTCTACTTTCATCACATCTCCACTATGTACTAGTCCTTAGTTTTATTTAAAAAATCATGAACAAAATAATCACTAGAGTTAGCCTCTCCATCAACCGGACTTATTCATTTGTTTCATCATGACCAACCTTGGTCTAATTTCATCTCAATTCATTTTTCTCAATGCTGGGGAGACTTAGCTACTCTATTTCAAATTTTATTTCACAATCTTTAATTCATGACAATTTCCACGTCGAGTTTTCATACTCATTCTTTCTTTTACAATTCATGATTGCACTTTATTCACAAGTCCACAATGAATACTTTTAACTCACAAAGTTCATATTTATAAACAACAACTTCTTTTTCCCTTTCATAAGTCATGGTTTTAATTTCATAATCATACATGAATTTATACAACTTCATAATATCACATTTCAACCTTCATACTTCATATCTTGCACAATACTCACAATGAGAATAAATAAAATCATGTCACACCACAAGAACTTTTGTCAATTACTTTATAATAGCCTATCTTTATAAGTTATAAATTCCATAAGTGTGTATCTTGTAACCAAAGCTCTAATTATGCCTTTTATTCACAAACCATATTGTATTTTATTCAATTAATACCCAAATCACTCTTATAAAATTCCTTGTATTTTTATGAGAATTACCATATTTATTTCATAATTTTTGGACTTCAAAAACATCCAAAAAATATTTTTTCCTTATATGCCGAACCCAAGATTCGAACCAGGCGCCGCACCAAGACAGCACAGAGCCCCGACCACTAGGCCGGTCGCTGAACGCGTCATAAAAGCGACTGGGGACTATATAAACCCTGAGTTCGCTGTTTACTGTTTTTAGGGAAATTTAACAAAAAGAAGTGTTCCGCTCGGGATTCGAACTGTGCAACCCAGAGAAGCCAACCGGGGTCCAAGACCACCTGAGCCACTGGCTCGGGTTGTCACTAATCCAATTAAAAATCCATTTGTATTATTTTCGTACTGTTTTAAAAATAACTCGATATTCAATAAACCATAGTCTCTTATTACTTTGGTAAAATTTTCTAAAAACTTCCAGATTAAATCCTCAGTCATATAAATTCATACCAGTAATATAATTTCTTTTTTGGTGCTAATGAAATGTATTTTTCACCCACAAAAATCCAAGATTTATTTACTAACTACAATAAATTGTATTTTCGACATTGCCATATAATTAATCTACTATTCTTTTTATTCAATAATTTCATAGTGATAATTTACTGAAATTAGTTCTTAACTCAACCAATATACATGTGAGTTCAATAGTCCATATCCATATCAACATATAAGTCTATTCATCTCAATTTCACAATTAACAAGCATGCATTATGTCTCTAATGACAATAGCAACATCCTCAATTAAATTTGTTACCATCATAACTTCATATTAATGAACATGGAGCAATCTACATACAACTTAATTTTAACACTAGAGTCATATAAGTTAATCATCACATTTCAAACCATTCACATACTCACTACTCAATTCAAGTGGGCTCTTATTAATATTTTCATGCATCTTTGATGGTTGAAACTAAGCATGGACCTACTTTAGAAATATAAAATGTTTTACCCACCTTAAATGGAGAGAAAAACCCAAACAAACGCAACCAAGTCCTTGTAGACGAAAGCACCTCCTCCTAGCCAAAAGCGCTCAAGCTCCAAGCCTCCAAGCCAATGCCGAATGCTTCTTCTAGCTCCAACCGAAAGCTTCCCTCCTTGGTGATGCCGGCCACTCCAAGCAACAAAAGCCCACTCAACTCTCTATCTTTTATAACTCACACAATGATAATACTATAACTTAGAAATACACTTTGCATATGAAAAATTAGCCATGAGAAGGGGGGTATTTATACTCAAAGATGAGTAAAATGGAGGGCCAAGATTGTCTTGGTGGTTGTTGGATGAAGGGTTTAGATCAAAGTAGAAGTCAGAAGAACTACCCACTTCCTTGAAACTACCACCATGTTCTCCACACCCAAAATCAAAAATCCCTCCAAAAAAGAATGATACCCGGCCTCCAAATAGTGAGTGTGCATTGCACGTGTACGTGTAGTGCACGTGCATGCAACTAGGCCAAATTTGTACACTCTTAAATTTGTACAAAAATAATTTAGTTAAAAAAAGTCTTCTACATGACAAGTTTAATTAAAATAAATTAATTCATGGGCTTTCTTTTTGGGCCAAAATATTTTATAAAAATAAATAAAATAAAATGCTTTTGGGCTTTTTAAGAAAATGCTTTTTAATTAAATCAAATAAGGCTTTTAAAGAAGGCTTTTTGTACTAAAATAATTTGAGAAAATTATATTTAAATATACACATCATGATAAAATAATCCAAACAAAAATATTGCACGTGCACAACACGTGCAAAATAAATAATTTCTCATTAATTGAAAAATCAGGGTATTACAGCACTCCCTCCTTAGAATAGTTCCGTCCCCGGAACTACAATCAAGGGCGAGAAAAACAAAAAATACAATACACACAACAAAAACAGAAGATACAAAAATACAATCAAGCAAAAAGCTCAGGATAGTCCTTCAACATCCTCTCCTCAGACTCCCAAGTAGCCTCTTCAACCAAGTGGTTTCTCCAGACTACCTTGACCATCGGTATCGTCTTATTCCTCAAGACTTTCTCTCGACGATCAACAATCTCAACAGGAGACTCGATGTAATTCAGGTCTAACTGCAAACCTTCCGGCACTTCAGGCAAATGATGACTCGGGTCTGGAATATAACCTCTCAGCATAGACACATGAAAGACATTGTGCACCTGAGACAACTCTTCCGGTAATTCAAGCCGGTAAGCAGTTTTCCCGATCCTTTTCAATATCTTATACGGGCCTATAAACCTCGGGGCTAACTTCCCGCCTTTGCCAAATCGAACCACACCTTTGCTGGGCGATACCTTCAGAAAGACGAAGTCACCAACCTCAAACTCAAGGTCCCTTCTCCGGTTGTCTGCATAGCTTTTCTGCCTGCTCTGAGCTTCCACCAACCTTTTCCTGATCAGATCAATCTTCTCAGAAGTTAGTTGCACAAGCTCAGGACCAAACAACTGACGCTCCCCTACTTCATACCAACAAACAGGAGTTCTGCACTTCCTGCCATACAAAGCTTCGTACGGCGCCATCCCAATACTAGCCTGAAAACTGTTGTTGTAGGCAAACTCCACCAAAGGTAAATGCCTTTCCCAACTGCCTCCAAAGTCTAGTATACAACACCGAAGCATATCCTCAAGAATACGGTTGACTCTCTCGGTCTGCCCATCGGTTTGCGGATGAAAAGCAGTGCTGAAATCTGTCTTGGTACCCAAAGGTGCCTGAAGACTCCTCCAGAAATGCGAAGTAAACCGCGCATCTTGATCAGACACAATAGTCGAAGGAACGCCATGAAGTCGGACAATCTCACCAACATACATCTCAGCCAACTTGTCCATCGAAGCAGTGAGTTTCATCGCCAAAAAGTGAGCGGACTTGGTAAGTCGATCGACTATAACCCAAATTGCATCATTGCCTTTAGAACTCTTAGGCAATCCCGTGATGAAATCCATACTGATGTTATCCCACTTCCATTCCGGAATAGGTAACGGCTGTAATAGACCTCCGGGTCTCTGATTTTCGGCTTTGACTTGCTGACAAACCTCACACTTCGCGACAAATTCAGCCACATCCCGCTTCAAACCTGACCACCAGAAATGCTGCTTGATGTCCTTGTACATCTTAGTACTCCCAGGATGTACCGACAAAAGAGTAGCATGCGCCTCCTGAAGAATACTTTCTTTCAGGTCCGCCTGATTTGGAACGCACAGCCTTTTCCCGAACCACAGCACTCCATCCCTGATTTGAAAACCGGGCAACCTGCCAGCACTGACCTGCTCCTTCATCTCCAAGATATCAGCATCAACTTCCTGACTTGCAATGATCCTTGTATTCAGAGTAGGCTGAAGCCTCAACTGAGCCAAAGATGCTCCCAATCCTTGCAAGACAACCTCAAAACCTGCCCGATCTAACTCCTCAATCAGCTGCCTCTGAGTTGTAATCAAACTGGCCAAACTGCTCTTGCGACTAAGTTCATCAGCAACAACTTAGCCTTTCCAGGATGATACTTGATCTCAGGTCGCATATCCTCGAGCACTTCCAGCCATCTCTGCTGTCTCAAATTGAGATCCCTCTGCTGATATATATACTTCAAGCTCTTGTGATCCGTGTACATATTCAACTTCTCACCGTACACGTAGTGCCTCCATTGCTTCAAAGCAAAAATAATCGCAGCCAACTCTAGATCATGAGTCGGGTAATTTTTCTCATGTGGTCGTAGTTGCCTAGACCCATAAGCGATTACTCTTCCTTCTTGCATTAAGACACAACCAAGCCCCCGATGTGAAGCATCGCTATAAACATCATACTCAACACCAGCTCTAGGCAAAGCCAAGATAGGTGCAGTAGTCAGCCTATCTTTCAACTCCTGAAAACTCGCCTCACATTGCTCGGTCCACTCGAAGCTCACATTCTTCTTGGTCAGCCCTGTAAGCGGTACAGCTATCTGAGCATAACCTTGAATGAATCTCCTGTAGTATCCAGTCATCCCAAGGAAACTTCTGACTTCCTTCACTGTAGTAGGCCTTGCCCAATCTCTCAATGCCTCTATCTTCTGAGGATCAGTTGCCACTCCCTCCTTAGAAAGGATGTGACCTAGGAATGCCACTTCAGATTTCCAGAAATCACACTTGGATAACTTGGCATACAACTGCTGCTCTTCCAACTTCTGCAAAACTGCTGCCAGATGCTCAGTGTGCTCTTCCTCAGACTTGGAGTACACGAGAATATCGTCGATAAACACCACGACGAAAGAATCAATAAACGGCCTCAGAACTCTGTTCATCAAGTCCATGAAGATTGCAGGTGCATTCGTCACTCCGAATGGCATAACTAAGAATTCGTAATGCCCATGCCGAGTTCTAAATGCAGTCTTGTGCACATCTTCAGCTTTCACTCGAACTTGGTGGTAACCTGATCGAAGATCAATTTTGGAGAATACAGCTGCTCCTTGTAGACGATCGAACAAGTCATCAATTCGAGGAATCGGATACTTATTCTGAACAGTGACCTTATTCAGCTCCTGGTAATCGATGCACATTCTCATCGATCCATCCTTCTTCTTTACCAAAAGCACTGGTGCTCCCCAAGGTGACGCACTAGGTTGAATAAAGCCTTTTCCCAATAGTTCCTCAATCTGCCGTTTCACCTCATCGTGTTCCACTGGAGCCATCCTATAAGGTGCCTTAGAAATGGGTGCACTTCCCAGTTGAACAGTGATGCTGAACTCTACATCACGATGCGGGGGTAACCCAGGAAAGTCTTCCAAGAACACAGTTGGATAGTCCCGAACCACAGGAATCCCTTGCACTTCCACAGGAGTCTCTTCCTTGCGGATAGTTGCCACCAGCTTAGAACATTTCTTCTTCCCTTGGAACGTGACTTCAGGTCCACCTGGAGCCTTCACTATCGCCGTCTTGGTCTTACACTCGATGCTTGCACTGTACACCGACATCCAATCAATGCCAATGATAACATCGACTCCCAAGATAGTCAACTCGATCAGATCAATGCCAAAGATTCTATCCCCAATCACAATCTCGCAATCAGCATAATACCGATCAGTGGTTAAAGTTTCCCCTAACGGAGTAGCTACTGATAAGATCTTGCCTGGGAAAATCTTCGGTTCCACTCCCAACACTTTAGCAAACTTTGGAGACACAAATGTATGAGAGGATCCAGTATCAAACAATACGACAGCTTTAATTCCATTAAGATAGAGTTCGCCTGTTACATAATATACACCATTACATAACAGCCTCACTAAACAAAGGGAAAGGAAATGACAAAGACTCTAAACACCAGCCCTCGCACCAGAGATGACCTGATCCGCCTCCTCAGCATCAGCTTCTGTCAAGGCAAATACTCGCCCTGATTGGTACGGCCTCTTCCCAGCCTGCTGCGTTGGTGCGCCGCTATTACTGCGCTGAAGTTTGGGACAATGAGATCGGTAGTGTCCCGCTTCCCCACAGTTAAAGCAAGTCACCGCAGGAGGTCTCACCACATTGTTTCCAGGTCCTCCAGCCACATTAACAGCGTTCGCCCCTGTCGGTTTGAACCTCTGTGCAGATGGTTGCCCCCTGAAATCCCCCGAATGTGCAGGCCTCTTACCAGACTGCCAGTTGTTCCTCCTGTTCTGAACAACTTGGAACTGCTCCATATCCGCCTCCGTCGCTGCCGCCCTCTTGACCAGCTTATCGAATCTCCTGATACCAAGGGGTATCATACGAGATCTCAAGCTAGGCCTCAGACCATGCTCGAACTTGCGAGCTTTCTTGGCCTCATCCATCACCAGCTCTGGAGCATACCTGGAGAGCTGAGTGAACTTGGTCTCATATGCTCTCACCGACATGCTGCCTTGCTGAAGCGACAGGAACTCCATCGCCTTCTTCTCCTGGACGTCGGAGGGAAAATTGTGGCTGCGAAACTCCTCCAGAAATTCCTCCCAACCAAACAACAGACCTCCCATGGTCCTCTTCATGGATTGCCACCAAACCGCCGCGTCCTTTTCCAGCTGCAAAGTCGCCAACTTGACCTTGCTACCCTCCGGTGTCTCCAACACCTCGAAGATTGTCTCCACTTGCCGTATCCAGTTGTCAGCCGCATCTGGGTCTGACTTTCCCTCGAATACAGGTGGTTTCATTCTCTTGAATGATTCCACCAGCTTTATCGCCTCGGGCACTGGATTCGCCGGCCCCCTAGCTTGGTTCTGAGCCACTGCATTCAGCGTCTGGTAGACTCTAGCAAGTTCAGTCTCCAGATCCAAACCTTCCCCATTCCTTGCTCCTCTTCTCGACATATTCTGATGCAAAAGATCTGTCAAATTCGAAGTATATAACAAGAATTTAAACCAACTTCCATTTCACTGAATTCCAAAAGTTTATACATTCGAATTTAAAAACATTTTTGACATCAGAACGGAAAGAAACAGAAGCTACAACACTCTAACTCCTACGGGTCCTCTTCGCTGCTCGAAGTTCTTCCCACAATTCATCAACCTCATCCTTCAGCACATCAGTTAGGTTCTTTTTCTTCTCAAGTTCCCAAATCCGATGGCTAAGAACAGAATAGTCAGCCTTCCGCTTCTTCAGCTGAGCCTCCAACAATCCAACTCTCTCCTTCAGGGTTTCCACTTGCCTCTGAAGAGAAGTCACAAGGCCACTTGGAACTGGTACTTCTTCTTCGTCGGAAGAAGAATCATCAGATGAATCCGGAGGTGGGGTGATCTCTCGGGATTCAGGGTACTCCTCATCATCAGAATCAGCTTGTCCAGGGTAGTACTCGTCCTCGGAATCTGCCTGTCCAGGATGGTACTCTTCCTCAATGATATGCCAGTCGTCGCCTCCAGCAGAGTCGAAGTGATCAGCCATCTTAGAAATAGAGAAGAAGAAGCATAAATCATAGAGCAACACAAATGTAAGTCACTTATATTTAAATCTCTAGACTCAAACACACACTCTAATGTCCACTCCTAGGGTGTCGTTCCCTATAAATTTGTACAAGTGTGAAAGTGTAGAAAGCGTGGCTCTGATACCACTCTGTAACGCCCCGAATCCCAAATACACTGAATTCGAGATGTTCTACAGGATCTTTTCACTTTCTTTAGTACAATTTTACAGGGAAATTAAAACTTTTCATCATACATCAGAGTTTACATCATAATTACATCTTTCTTTTGCACAGCGGAAGTAAAATACAACAATTTGATACAAATACAACAGCATAATGTAATCTTTAAGCATCCATCCTCTTTAATCTTTAACATGATATTTACCTGCATATAAGACTGTGGGTACGTCAGTTTATTCAACCGACGAACATTATACACGGCCGTCCTCGCTATGCCGGAAATAGTATAACTTAACATTTCATATTTAGCAAACACAAACTTGTCACATTTCAAACTAAAGGGACTATCCTATTGATGTCGTGTTGTGATTGTGCACTTAGTCCTTAATGCAGTTTATTATGTTACATGACACTAATGCGCACTTGTTCGGATTCTATGCATCCCATACTACATAGGTCCGAGGGCAAGCCCTTATTCGTTCTTCATCTTTATAGGGTTCAATCCCCCGTTATGCCTTAAACTACTACTGTAACTACGGTAGTATCTTAGATGTCCTATGATCTATGAGCCCATATCCAGGCAGCCTGGAGGGGAATCCCACGCACTGACACGACGCATCGAGCAGGCAACCTATGGACAATTCAGCCTCCGCCATGGAACAATGGCACCACCCATTGCCACTCGAACATCCCACGAGCGTCGCCACCGGGACGATAATTCTGGAGTAGCGCCCACGCCATGTCTTGACGCATCAAGCAGGCAACCTGTGAATCGCTCTCACACCGCTATCCGTTGGCCCTCATACTCATGTTTTTCTTCTACTTTCATCACATCTCCACTATGTACTAGTCCTTAGTTTTATTTAAAAAATCATGAACAAAATAATCACTAGAGTTAGCCTCTCCATCAACCGGACTTATTCATTTGTTTCATCATGACCAACCTTGGTCTAATTTCATCTCAATTCATTTTTCTCAATGCCGGGGAGACTTAGCTACTCTATTTCAAATTTTATTTCACAATCTTTAATTCATGACAATTTCCACGTCGAGTTTTCATACTCATTCTTTCTTTTACAATTCATGATTGCACTTTATTCACAAGTCCACAATGAATACTTTTAACTCACAAAGTTCATATTTATAAACAACAACTTCTTTTTCCCTTTCATAAGTCATGGTTTTAATTTCATAATCATACATGAATTTATACAACTTCATAATATCACATTTCAACCTTCATACTTCATATCTTGCACAATACTCACAATGAGAATAAATAAAATCATGTCACACCACAAGAACTTTTGTCAATTACTTTATAATAGCCTATCTTTATAAGTTATAAATTCCATAAGTGTGTATCTTGTAACCAAAGCTCTAATTATGCCTTTTATTCACAAACCATATTGTATTTTATTCAATTAATACCCAAATCACTCTTATAAAATTCCTTGTATTTTTATGAGAATTACCATATTTATTTCATAATTTTTGGACTTCAAAAACATCCAAAAAATATTTTTTCCTTATATGCCGAACCCAAGATTCGAACCAGGCGCCGCACCAAGACAGCACAGAGCCCCGACCACTAGGCCGGTCGCTGAACGCGTCATAAAAGCGACTGGGGACTATATAAACCCTGAGTTCGCTGTTTACTGTTTTTAGGGAAATTTAACAAAAAGAAGTGTTCCGCTCGGGATTCGAACTGTGCAACCCAGAGAAGCCAACCGGGGTCCAAGACCACCTGAGCCACTGGCTCGGGTTGTCACTAATCCAATTAAAAATCCATTTGTATTATTTTCGTACTGTTTTAAAAATAACTCGATATTCAATAAACCATAGTCTCTTATTACTTTGGTAAAATTTTCTAAAAACTTCCAGATTAAATCCTCAGTCATATAAATTCATACCAGTAATATAATTTCTTTTTTGGTGCTAATGAAATGTATTTTTCACCCACAAAAATCCAAGATTTATTTACTAACTACAATAAATTGTATTTTCGACATTGCCATATAATTAATCTACTATTCTTTTTATTCAATAATTTCATAGTGATAATTTACTGAAATTAGTTCTTAACTCAACCAATATACATGTGAGTTCAATAGTCCATATCCATATCAACATATAAGTCTATTCATCTCAATTTCACAATTAACAAGCATGCATTATGTCTCTAATGACAATAGCAACATCCTCAATTAAATTTGTTACCATCATAACTTCATATTAATGAACATGGAGCAATCTACATACAACTTAATTTTAACACTAGAGTCATATAAGTTAATCATCACATTTCAAACCATTCACATACTCACTACTCAATTCAAGTGGGCTCTTATTAATATTTTCATGCATCTTTGATGGTTGAAACTAAGCATGGACCTACTTTAGAAATATAAAATGTTTTACCCACCTTAAATGGAGAGAAAAACCCAAACAAACGCAACCAAGTCCTTGTAGACGAAAGCACCTCCTCCTAGCCAAAAGCGCTCAAGCTCCAAGCCTCCAAGCCAATGCCGAATGCTTCTTCTAGCTCCAACCGAAAGCTTCCCTCCTTGGTGATGCCGGCCACTCCAAGCAACAAAAGCCCACTCAACTCTCTATCTTTTATAACTCACACAATGATAATACTATAACTTAGAAATACACTTTGCATATGAAAAATTAGCCATGAGAAGGGGGGTATTTATACTCAAAGATGAGTGAAATGGAGGGCCAAGATTGTCTTGGTGGTTGTTGGATGAAGGGTTTAGATCAAAGTAGAAGTTAGAAGAACTACCCACTTCCTTGAAACTACCACCATGTTCTCCACACCCAAAATCAAAAATCCCTCCAAAAAAGAATGATACCCGGCCTCCAAATAGTGAGTGTGCATTGCACGTGTACGTGTAGTGCACGTGCATGCAACTAGGCCAAATTTGTACACTCTTAAATTTGAACAAAAATAATTTAGTTAAAAAAAGTCTTCTACATGACAAGTTTAATTAAAATAAATTAATTCATGGGCTTTCTTTTTGGGCCAAAATATTTTATAAAAATAAATAAAATAAAATGCTTTTGGGCTTTTTAAGAAAAGGCTTTTTAATTAAATCAAATAAGGCTTTTAAAGAAGGCTTTTTGTACTAAAATAATTTGAGAAAATTATATTTAAATATACACATCATGATAAAATAATCCAAACAAAAATATTGCACGTGCACAACACGTGCAAAATAAATAATTTCTCATTAATTGAAAAATCAGGGTATTACATCAGCGGTCCTGGCAACCTGCCAAACGGCCCCATGCGCTTTGGGTCCTCTACAATCGTGTCTCAACCAAAAACCCTGTTGCCCTTATCTTTGCGATCTCTCTGACTCAGAGATGGAGCTTCACCAGCAGGAGGGGAGGGCTCGGAGGCAGGGGAAAGAGACATTTTTTGTACTTGGAAAAAAAGACTAAGTATAAGTTACCTTGAAGTAACCGGTACGGTCGGAATTTTCACCGAAAAGCGATCGATGATCACCATGAGCTCTCGCTAATAGAAATTCACCGCCTGAGTAAAAATTTGGAGAAGTGAAAAATGAGAGAGGGGGTGCGGTTTTATAAAGCGTGGCACACGAAACGAGGATAATGGGCCCAAAGAGCCAGGCCCATTCGCACAAGACGACAAAAAGAGCTGAACCGTCACATTATTTACCGTGCCAAGCTGTACTGTCGCATTAATGGCTGTCACATTTGTCAGAGTTGTCAGAAGTTCAACAGTCACCGGCTCAGCCTGTAGTTTCCTAAGATGCCAAAAATCTTGCTCCCAGACCTCAGCGTTTCTTGCCGAGCGCTCTTGGCACCGACGCCCAAACGAGCAAAAACTCTTGCTCTGGGACCTCGGCACACCTTGCCGAGCGCTTTTGGCACCGATGCCCAAACGAGCAAAAAATCACAACTCTGGACCTCAGCATCCTCGCCGAGCGCTCTTGGCACCGACGCTCAACCGAGCAAAAAATCTTGCTCTGGGACCTCGGCACGCCTTGCCGAGTGCTCTTGGCACCGACGCCCAAACGAGCAAAAAATCGCAACTCTAGACATCGGCACACCTTGCCGAGCGCTCTTGCCACCGACCCTATTACGTGGAAAAATTAGACCTCGGCACACCTTACCGAGCGCTCTTGCCACCGACCCTATTACATGGAAAAATTGGACCTCGGCACACCTTGCCAAGCACTCTTGCCATCGACCCTATTACGTGGAAAAATTGGACCTCGGCACACCTTGCCGAGCGCTCTTGCCACCGACCCTATTACGTGGAAAAATTGGACCTCGACACATCTTGCCGAGTGCTTTTGCCACCGACTCTCTTACATGAAGAAAATCTCTCCGGACTTCGACAAAGATTCGCCGAACACCCTCTTCGTGCCTGCAGCCTGGCCGAGGTATCTACGCTGTTCGACAGAAGGGGTCGAACTGCCATTGACCTCGACCTCCTTCATAGCATGTGTTTGGAGGGGGTCGGTGATGAAGCTAAAGCATCTAAGCCATGAAACGGCAGAAATAACATCGAGTCATCTACCTAAATATTGCGAAAAAATGATTTAAAATTCTAAAAAATAATTATAAATTCGGGAAAATATTTTCGAGCCTCTGGGTAAATAATTATTGCTTAGAATGGTTAATTAAGACCCCCGACTAACAAATCACCACTTTGCAAAATTAAATAAATGATCTGAAAAGTAGATAAAAATTAAGAAAAATCACCAAAAGTCCAAGAGAGCTCAAGAACAACCTTGAGCGCGCGAATAGCCTTGAAAATCACCATAATACCTCATACAAAGATTCAATGCTCCTCGTTTGGACTCCGATACAACTCCGAAAGCCATTGAAACAGTAAAACTACTCCTCAAAGGCTGAACCCACTCAGCCTTCGGGAGTGGGAGGCTCGTGATATGGCTAAAAATAGGGTTAAATCAGAGCCGTCAAAATTGGGTATGAATCTTAAAATTCAAGGGTAAAATGGCAATTTCACCTACAAACGGGTCTGAGATGGGTACTGAGTCTTTCATAAAAAGGCCCAATAACCCACGAACAGATCCGCCTTAACTGGGTGCGGGTCCCAACCCGCAATAAACCCAGTCCAACTGGATAGAATTAGGGTTTCTGATTATACTTAATCAACGGCCCTGATTCGCTCTATCCTTTCACTGGGAATTAGGGATTTCATCCCGAAACTGGTCCCGAAGGCGGCTATAAATACCCCCCATCCACCGCCATTAAGAGGTAATCAATCTTTTGCCAGTTTATGCTCTTTCATAATCTTTTCTGGTTATTGACTTAAGCGTCGGAGGGTGCGTCGCCGAGATCAAACCTGGTGTCTCGCACTTTTTGCAGGTGAACGACAGAAGTCGACGATCAAACTTCGGTAGAAAGGTTCCTAGTTTGCTATTCAGTTTCCCTAAGAATCCACAAATTCTATCTGTATTTGCCCCCATACCAGATTTAGCGGTAACAGGGACAAAAGATGCCTTCTACCGGGTGAGGAGAATTCGTGATTGTGTGCTTCATGAAATGAATACAACACGCACATATTATTTGCTTCATTCAGTTTTACATGAACCGATCTACAAGTTGTTTCCCGTCTACCATCACTATGTTGACTCGACGACGACCCTGCTATATTACACAGATATGACTTATCTACTTCCACTCCTCCCTTTAACGTACTCCCACCCTTACGCATTGCAAAACTCCCACATCGAGCATATGATGTATAAAAATTTTCTGCCTCAACTAAAGTAGGAAACGTCATACCTAACTTTGGTTTTAGGTGTTCTTTGACTAACGGCATGGAATCAATAATTGGTTCTACCTGCAAAAAATTATCGCTGGCAGCCGAACTTTTCATACCGTTGTTCATCTGAAAAAATAATAATTAAGCAAAAATTAATACACACATCATATATAAAACAGTTTGTTAACAAAAGATTGGGATGTATATATAGATACGAAACAAAATACGTGAGAAAACCTCACAAACGATGTTCAAAAAATACGAAACTTTGCGATTGGGTCCGGCTTGCCGCACACAAGGAAACGGAACTTGTAGAAGCAATTTCTGATCCACGGTTTGCAAGATACGGCCGTGTCTCGCTTTCACTCTTGAAAATGAGGGGAATGCGATACACGAACGCATATAGAAAACCGTGGGTGAGAACTCGCAACTACAAGTTGCTATGGCTTATGAGTGGCGAGACCTACCTACTCTCAAAATTTCGAATTTTTTGAGTGGGCTCTCTATTCAAAACTCGTTCAAAACATAAAAAATTACATGAGAAAACCATACAAACGACGTTAAAAAAAACAAAACTTTTTTATTGGGTCAGGCTACCCGCACACAAGCCAACGCAACTTGTACAAGCGTGTTCCGACCCACGGTTTGCAAGATACGGCCGTGTATCGCTTTCACTCATTCAAAATGCCAAGAATGCGATACATTGACGTATCTCACAAACCATGGTTTGGAACTCACAACTACAAGTTACGTTGGGTTGCGAGCGGTTAGCCCGACCTAATCGCAAAATTTCGTATTTTTTGGATCTCATTTCAATAGTTTCTTACGGAAAAGTCGCTCGATTGAAATTCAAACAATAACTGTTGTTGTTGTTTGATGTACGGTAGAAAACCACACGAACGATATCAACAAAATTCCGAAACTTTGGAAGTAGGTTGGACGCACCACACATGAGCCAACACAACTTGTAAAGGTGAGTTTCGACTCACGGTTTGAAATATATGTCAATGTAGAATACATTTTAAAGATTATTTTTATGAAAAATTTAATGTACAAATTTTTAAATGGAGACCAAGTTGCATGCACGTGCACTACACGTACACGTGCAAATGTACACAAGGTAGGCCAGTTTTGATCTTTTTGGAGGGAATTGAAAAATTCAAGTGGAGTCATGGTGGTGGTGGTTACTTGATCATGGGTGGTTAGTGTAACTCCTCATTGAATCTTAGCCATTTGCTTCTAACTCCTAAGTTAATCCTAGCCATCCATTTCACTAATTTTTTAGTATAAATACCCCCCCCCCCCTAGCCTAGTTATTCTTGTGTAATTATTTTTCCTCCAAACCTATAGTTCAAAATACATTATCTAGTAGTTTATTTAGTGAGTAAAAGATTGAGTTTGTGTGTGGGAAAAATTGTGTTTGCATCAAGAAGAAGGAAGGCCGGCATCACAAGGGGAGACTCTCGGTTTTGGCATTGTGCAAGGCTCGGGTGCGCGCATCTAGGAGGAGGATCGCTCTTTTGCAAGGACATTTGTTTAGGAGGTATTGCTAGTTGTATTTCTCTCCAAATAAGGTGGGTAAATTTTCCGTATTTCTAATTAGGTTGCATGCTAGATGTGAATTTTAATGATTAATGCATGAAAAAGATTAAGTAAGAGTACACATTTAATTGGGAAAAATGACCTATTGATTGATTGAAATGTGGATGTGCAATGGTATGTGGTTCTATTAGTAAGATTTAAATTTTTGTGAGAATTGATTATGGCCATGGATTGCTTGAAGAAAATCTCATTATCTACATCAAGAATTAAATACAAAAGTTAGTAGATTGACAATGCTACTTTATGTGTTTAAATGGATCTTTGTGATAATGTTGAAATGAATGAATTAAGATATAGATTGTATGTTTGGGAAATGATTAAAAATAGAGAATTAATATGAAGATTTCTAATAAAGAGATTAGTGACGTTAATTATTAAGAAATGTCGAAAAAGAAGAAATGTGGTAGTGATAGTCTATTGTATGAAAAATATGTTTTAATTATTGAAAAAATTATTTCCTATATACTAGAGTATAATTTATGATGGTATTAGTCAATCTGGAAATTTACAATAAATTTTTTAAAAGCAAAAGGGAATGAGAACTTGTTGAATATCGAAATATTTTAATAAACAGAGACAATTGTTTTAAATAAACTTCGAGTTGCACTCTTGACAACCCGAGCGCATAGCTCAAGTGGTTGAGATGACTCTATTCGCTACAGTAGGTTTCGTGTCTCAGATTGCTGGTTCGAATCCCCTTGGCACCATACTTTTATTTATACTTTTTAAAAAAATAAAAATAGCAGCTGCCGAGAGCATTAGATGCTCTTAGCCTCTCCTTCTAATGCATATAGCGTTCGGCCTAGTGGTTTGTGCCTTCGGTGGTTTACCCTGTGGTCGTGGGTTCGAATACTGGGCTTGGCTAGTATTTAGTTTGGGGGAAAAAAACATTTTTTTTTGAGGATTTTTAATGATAAAAAATTATGAAAAAATATGGTTATTATTCTAAAATTATGTGGGACTTATGAAAAATGATTTGAGGATTATTTGCATTAAGTGGAGTATATTTTGAAAACAAATGTATAATTTAGAACTATGGTTATTCAGTTGTGTGATATGAAAGTTGCACTTTGCCAAAAGGACTTGGAATAAATTGTTAGAAAAGAAGTGAAATAAAGATAGAAATTATATTATGTGATGAGATGTGAATTATTCTCATTTGAGAATAGTGTGAAAAATATGAAATGTGAATATTCAATAGTGTTGTGATTTTATTGATGAAATACATAAAGAATAATTGAATTCCATGTATGGCTATGGACTTATGAATCAATTAGAGATTATGCTATTGAAAAAGAAAATCTGTTATGATTATGAAAATGAACTTATGAGTTGGAAAAGCTCAAATTTTGGAAATTGTGAATTGGAATTGAAACAAAAGAGTAGCTAAGTCTCCCCCGACAATTGGAAAGAAATGAAATGAATTTTGAAATGAAAGACCAAGGTTGGTCACGTTTGAAAGAATGAATAAGCCCGGTTTAGTGGAGAGGCTAACTCTAGAGCTTTGATTTTGTTCATGATTCTAATAAAAACTAAGGATTAGTACATAGTGAAGACGTGATGTAAGTGAGAGAAAAACACAAGTATGAGAGTTAGAGTTTACGGTGCGGGTGTGTGAGCCACAGAATGCATGCTTGATGAGTCAAGACATGGCGTGGGCACAACTCAGTAATGATCGGACTTTAGCAACGCTTGTGGGATGTTTGGTGACTACAAGAGGATCGTGTTCAGGGAGGAGGCTGAATTGCCACAGAATGCATGCTTGATGAGTCAAGACATGGCGTGGGATTCCCCTCCAGGGTCCTGTACACGTGCTTGTACTCATAGATCATCTAGGATACTCACCGTAGTTACAGTAGTAGATTAAGACATGACGAGGGATTGAACCCTACAAAGATGAAGAACGATTAAGAGGCTTGCCCTCGGACCTATGTAGTATGGGATGCATAGAATCCGAACAAGTGCGCATTAGTGTCATGTCATATAAATAACTGCATTAAGGACTAAGTGCACAATCACAACACGACATCAATAGGGTAGTCCCTCTAGTTTGATATGTGACAAGTTTGTGTTTGTTAAATATGAAAAATAAGTTATACTATTTCCGGCATAGAGAGGATGGCCGTGTATAATGTTTGTCGGTTGAATAAACTGACGTACCCACAGTTTTGTATGCAGGGTAATGACATGATAAAGGCTAAAGAGGAACAGATGCTTAAAGATTATTCAATGTTATTGTACATTTATTTAAATGTTGTAAATTTACTTCCGCTGTGCAATGTAAAGTGTAAAGTTTCATATAAACTCTGATGTAAAGTGAAAAGTTTAAAATTCCTTGTAAAATTGTACTAAATGAAGTGTAAAGATCCTGTAGAACTCTCGAATTCAGTTGTATTTGGGATTCGGGGCGTTACACTTAGTTTCCTAGCTAAGCCCATATTTATACATGTATAACTATATGTTAGCTATAACTTTCATGTAGAGATCATTGTAATTAGAATAGCTGATTAATACGTACGAATTTTGTAACATAAGCTACCACCTTAGCGGCAAAACTGCTACGAATGTATAAATTTAGCTTGCATTAGTTGACCATGGTTGTCCATGGAATCGAGATTCATATGTCTCCCGTAAATGGTATCGAACACTTGAATGCGTGAGATAATAATGTCTAGGCATATCCCGAGGCCTATAGAATTTACGGAACTGAACTCCTCCAATGGTGTGAGAACTGAACTCCTCCAGTGGTGTCTAGGCCTATCCCGATGCCTATTTTATACAATTAGTGATGTGTAGTGGACTCATGTAGTGATGTGGTAAGTCTATATGTGACAATGCGTGAGTGATCATGATCTATATGTGGTATGTCTACGTGTTGAACTCACACCACTAGGGTAGTTCAATTCCATACATTCAATTGTCCTCGAGATATGCCTAGACATTATTATCTTGAGCATTCAAGTGCTCCATACCATTTACTAGAGACCTATGAATCTCGCTTCTATGGACAACCATGGTCAACTAATGCAAGCTAAAGCTGTACATTTGCAGCAGTTTTACTGTACAGTAGGCAAGGTGGCAGCTCGTGCTACAAATCTATACAAATTAATCAACCACTCGAATTGCAATGATTTCAAGTTGTATCTAAAATATAGCTATACATGTATAAAATAATAATTAAATACTACTTGTAACCCCTGTTTTCCCAAAAATGTATTTTCTGTGTATTTTTGGTATTTAAAATTTTTGTAAATTATTTTTTTCGACTTTCAAACTATTTTTGTATAAAATGTATTATTAGATCTTCTATTAAAATCTATTTTCGATCAATAATTGTATTTGTAACTATTTTCTATGATTTTATATTTTAATACAAATCTTATTATTGTTATTATTATTAATATTATGACTAGGTATTAAAAATCCACTCTTATCTACTAACTATATTTGTAGTATTTTATATAAATTATATTTTCTAATGCAAATTACATTTTTATTATAAACAATATTTTTATTGGTTGATTTATTTTTTTCTATTGAATTTAAAAAAAAACCCTAATCCATTTTAAAACCCTATTGGACACCCAACTACCCAAAACCCATTACTTATTTAATCCTTATACCCAATAACCTATTCATTACCCTGTTTACATTAACTCTAAACAACCCAGACCCGAAACCCACCTTAACCCAACCCGTTACCCTATCCTCTTCTATACCCGAAACCCATTGGCTCCCCCCCCAGCCGTCACCTTCACCTCTTTAACCCTAAACTCAACCCACCTATATAACCCACCAAGAACCTGTTCATCTTCCCCATATTCAAACCCCAGTTGCGTCCTCTCTTCCCCCCGAAAGCAAACAACAACGTCAGCGGCAGCAACCCCTGTCGCCGCCATTCGCCACCTGCCGTCGCTCATGCTGCTGCCCGTCCGCCGGTGATCCCCTGTGTCGCGCCTCCCCGCAGCTCCGACGATCACCACTGTCCCTGCGCTGCTAGAGCCAAACTAATGGGTGTGCTGTTGATGTTGGCTTTGGTCATGGCTTGAATCGTGACAGTTCGATCCCCTTGAGTTGTGATCACCATCCGATCTTGTGATCTTCATCTTGATTGATTGATTCATGGTCGTCCATTGGATCTTGATCATCACGCTTGATTGGATGTCGGTCGTCAATCTCCTCTTGATCATCCAATTAGATCCTATCCGTCCGATCTCTTCTTGATCGTCACGATCATGATGATCATCAATTTCCTTTGATCGTAGCCGTTTGATTGATTGATCTTGATCTTCATCATTATCTTCATCATCAGGGAAATCTGACCGTCCGATCTGATCCGATCATCTTGATTTTCGATCTCAGCCGTCCGATTGTGTTCGTGATCCCGATCGTCTTCATCTTGTTCGTGATCATGTATTCGTGATTGGTTCGTGATCCGTTCATTGTGTTCGTGTCGGGAATCCGTTCCCGTTATTCTTGTTCTTGCTTCGTTTCCGTCGTCGTCTCTCAGGCGAGAAACTTGTATTAAATTCCTTTGCATATACAAGTACTAAATACCGCTTGTAGTGTAATTGGGTTCTAGAGACAACTTGTGTGTGATGTATTTTTGATGAGTATTGTCTCTATAGTGCTGTTGACCATAGTTTCCTCACGACACAAATTTGACATAAAATAACTTAGGTTTTGATCATTCTTGATGTGGTTATATTTGTGAGATAATTATGAGAAATCGTGAATTTGTTTGGATCCATGTGATATACTTGTTGTGGACAAGCTATATACCCTATTTCATGTTGTTTGGACACATGGTATACTCTATAACATGTTTGGTTGTGTGTAAAACAAGATTCGTATGTTGTATGTTGAGTTGTTGTTAAGAGGAAAATCTGTATTTTGTCGATGATCAGTTTTGATTGGTATTTTAGACCATAATAAGGTTAGTATCTTAACTTCACTATTCAACATGATTTTTATAGAAGTCCGTCTTCTTTCCAAACTATCTGACCTTGGTCGATTTCATTTTCGTATATGTGAGATATGTTTTTTTTACTACAGAGGTGTATTTTATTTCCAGATTTCATTTACTGATGATTTTGATACTAAACTATTTTGATAATAGTGCTAAGCATATTATTTTGATCTGAAATTTTGCACAGTATTTCTTTATCTATTTAGGGATTACCCAGAATTCAGAGGATTTTATTGATGAGTTTTATATATGGTTTCATGCTTGTTTATAAAGACTATACTTGCTGGATTTTGTTCGCTGTTCTGTAAAAATTTGTATTTTCACCCTAATTCTTTTTTCTGTATGAAAAATATTTATGAAATATGAAAGTTATCTTATTTTTTCTATTTTCATCTCCCTTTGGAGGATTTGGATTTTGTTTCATGGTTTGCAAGATATTACAGTTTTCGTACAGCAGTGTTGGGAATTCCAGATTTGCCAAACTATCGTTTCTTGATATTTTCTGATTTTTGTTGGCTAAACTAATCTTACTGGAAAATTATGAAACATTATATTCTGATAATAGACATATAGGGGAATACCCCAGACTTTTCCTGGATTTATTTGAGGTGTTTTGATGCTGTTTCCTGGCTGAGAATTCAATTTACTAATTTCTGGCTGAACGTATTTTCTGGTTTCAAATCATTTTTTAGTTATGTTTTTCTAAAACACTATATGGCTTATATGTATCGTCTGGATTCGGTTGGAAGTCTTTTTTTCCAGATTTTATGACGGATTGAAATTTTGATATTTGTAAAAACGGGAATTGCTATTTTAGTACAGTACTGTCTTGCTGTCCTGAATTAGAACTTATACTGTTTCACTCTTTTATATGACTGCCTATCATCTGTACATGTTTATCTGTCATCCTGAAACTGTTACATGTTTATACCATGTTATTCTTGACCTGTTTATGACACATACATGCCTGTCTGATAATAATAATAAAATAACCAAGCTGGGGTTTAAGGGAAAGATCTAGTAGTGGAAAATTATAGAAATGTGTACTCGGAGGAGGACCAATAGGTTCTGACTATCTGATTACTGTTACTGATTACCTGACTGCACACTTCCCTATAGGAAAGTGTACTCGGAGGAGGACCACTAGGTTCTGACTGTTACTGTTACGGATACCTGAGTACATTGCCCTATATGATCCCCTATGAAATCTAAAGCAAAACTGTTGGAATATAGCAACCATGTGATAAAAGGATGGCACTTGAAGTGTTACCTAGTTAGTAATAACACAAGACTGTAAGAACATGACACTGATGTACTGTTATACTGTTACACTGATATACTGAACATACTGCTACTGATGTTATTATCTGATACTGTTACCAGGTACTGTTATTTGTATACCTGTCTGCATACTGTTGACACTTGACACGTGTTACTTATACCTGTTAGTATACCATGCTAGTTGATTTGTTTTCCTGATTCATGTTAGATACTACATTTCTGTTGACACACTTATACCATGCTATGTGTGTTCTGTTGTTATTTTATATTTGTTATTTACCCCATGTACTTGTATCCTGTATTACAAGCAGCCCGTAACTTGCATTGATGGGAATCTTGTTTCTTTTTTCTCTTCCTGCAATTTATTTAATTGCAGATTTTGGTGATCAGCTGCCCGATGGAGTATGTGATCTAAAGTTCTAGTTGGCTGGAGCTTTTGCTATCTTCATTTATTTTCTGCTGCTTATTTTGAACAATGTATCTGTTGGATTCTTTGTGTTTGGGCAGTATGACCCATGATTTTTGACTTGTTCAGATCTGATTTATTTGAGATTAATACATTTTTTTTTCAAGTAAATTCTGTTGGTATATCGATTCAATTATGCATGTGTGCTTGATTCTCTTGCTTCCGACTCTGATTATTCTGTAAGATGTTGTAAAGATTCGTGAACAGCTTATGGATGATGAAAATCATTCGCTGAGCCAATGTTATGTGCTCGTATTCCGTATTTTTGGGAAGCGGGGAGTGACACTACTGCATGATTTATAAGAATTTCTGCAGGCCTTAATTATCAGTCAGTGCTTTGGGTCGACTCTGTTTTTTTACCAACTAAAATATAGTTACTGATAATTGTAAAATCGTAGAAGATCATATCAAAATATGATACATTTAGCTTAAATTGTCGATATGAAAGTTTACTAAATATGTTTAGTTTCAATTTTCTGCATAATACTTCATATTAGAGGTGAAAAATGCTCGAAAATAAGTAGGTATACAGCAATTACGGAACTACTATGTTACTGCAGTTTATTCGTATTTTTGAAAATCACCAAAAATCCCACACTTGATCAATGCTTATGTTCTTTAGCTCAATTCAGAGCTATATAAGTCCACTCCAACTTTCTGCTTATAGGTTTCTACAAATTATTACATCTATTTACCTGAAATCTCATATTCCTACAATATGGTCATAATGTGACTGTTCAGACTTAGTTACTGTAGTTTATTCATACTTGTGAAAAAAAACCATAAATCCCACACTTGACAAAATTTGATATTCTTTAACTTAATTCAAAGCTATACAAATATAATAGTACAAGACATACAACACACTCAGCTACGTCAACTTCCAACATGTACAGCACACATACACTCACCTCCAACAACAACTCAACACAAGATATCCCTTCAAAGAAAGAGAAACTCTCATTCACTCACACCCTCTATACTTTAAAGAGAACAAGTGAACACAACACTCATCTAAGATCCAGAAGAGCTTGGGAGACTTCCTTGATTCCCCTCAACAAGTATCATGTCCATTTATAGGCTTGAGAGAACTCTCTAGGTCCTTCTCATCATCTTCCCACGTTCATGAATGCGTAGGAGCTCTTGGGAATCCACAAACCTAGTCAAAGAGTAAAAATACTTGAAATTCTCCAAGCACCCAGAATGTGAATGAGTAGGGTACTTTGAATGATCATAACATATTTCGTACATCACCAATTTGTGTGACTCGAAGCTTGGAATGCACCTAGTATAACTCTCTACAACTTCCATGTTGAAGATTGAGCCTAATAAAGACTATAGCATGCTCGAAACAGCCAACTAAAAGTCATACTGGTCACAGAAAATTGTAGCTTGACTTGGTTGGAAATCGAGCCAACCACCAACAAAGGTAAACTAATTCTTTTACTGATGTGGGACTAAACCCAAGCACTACTTTAACACTTTTCTTCAAACTGGTGCGTAGATATTATCGAAGCCAAGGTTGCTCAAGAAGGTTTGAAAAATATTCGGAGGTAGTGCTTAGTTAGGATATCAGCAAGTTGTTCACCAGACTGGATATATGAGAATGAAATCACCTTCTTCTACCATTCATCATGAAAGAAGTGACAATCAACTTCGATATGTTTTGTACACTCATGAAACACTGGATTTTTAAAAATATGCATAGTAGCCTAGTTGTCACAATAGAGTGGAACTATAGATTATAATGGAATTGCCAAGTCTCGAAGAACTGATTTTAGCCATTAAATTTTAGAGACCAAATGGCCGATGGCTTGGTTTTCAGACTCTGCACTTGATTTAGTTACAACGGGTTGCTTCACATTTTTCCAATATACCATATTTTCTCCAAAGAATACAAATTACCCATTAGTTAAGCACCTATCACCAACCAATTTTGCCCAATCTTCATCAAAATAATCTCGTAAAGAAAGTGATTCACTAGGCTTAAAGAGAAGTCTTTACCCTAGTGTCTTCTTAAGATAGCGAAGAATGTGAACCACTGCTTCCCAATGAGTGATGGTCGGTGCATGCATAAATTGGATAAATTGACCAACTGCATAGGCAATATCTCGCCTAATTACCAAGAGATATATGTGTTTGCCAACCAACCTGCAATATCATCCTAGATCAAAGAACAATGCATCATTGGAGAATGAGGACATATTTAAATTGGGTGTTTCTCTGTGGCAACATCCCAACATTCATGTCTCAGTAAGAATATCAAGATCATATTTCCTTTGTAAAAGAAATATATCATCCTTTGTGCGTGCAATCTCAATACCAAGGAAGTATCGAAGCGGACCAAGATCCTTTGTTTGAAATATTTGTGCTAATTGCTACTTGATGTCTGCAACACCTTGCAAATCACTGCATGTGATAATGATATTATCAACATAGACTAATAGGATAACGATGTCTTTGCTTACTTTCTTTGTGAAGAAAGAATGATCTGCGTTGCTTCTAGGGAATCCAAAAGAGTACACAACTTTGCCAAAATTTGTAAACCAAGCCTAAGGATACTGTTTGAGGCCATAAAGAAACTTCTTTAGCGAACATACAAGATTCTCCCCATGTCGTTCAAAACCAGGAGGCTGCTACATATACACCACCTCTTTCAAGTCCTCATTCAGAAATATATTATTGACATCAAGCTGTTGAAGAGGATAAAAAACAATTTGATGCAAGAGAGATCAGAACCCAAATGGATGTGAGTTTCACAATTGAATAAAATTTCTCTGCATAGTCAACCCCAAATTCATGCGTATATCCTTTTGATAAGGTGAGTTTTGAGTCATTCAATTTTACCATTGGGATTATGTTTGACTATGAATACCCACTTACAATCAACTGTCTTACAACTCACAGGGAGACAACCAACTACCAAGTACCATTCTGCTGAAGAGCTTGCATTTTCACTTTCGTGACTGCGGTCCTACTAGGGTGCTTGAGTGCATCTTGGACATTCTTAGGAATAGAGATGGAATCGAAAGAACATGTAAAGGCTTAAAAAGATATGTTTAGATTATAAGAACAAACAAACTTCATAATAGGATGGTGAGTACAAGTACATTTAGCCTTACATTGAGCGACAGGTGTTAAGGACATTAGCGACAGGCATCAGTTAACCAACAAAAGGTACCCTAGGATGATCGAGTCTGAACAATTCTTTCATTTCATAATCCCAAAGTGGCAGAGGAGATCAAAACTCTCTACAACAGCGCATTGGTAAATCTTTGTTAAAAAAAGACTTGTGTTCAAAGAATGAAACATCCCTTGAGATAAATATTTTTTCCTCGTGAGGGACAATATCGAAGATAACCATTTGAAAATCATGAATATCCAAAAACACACAATTAGTACCACACGGGTCAAGTTTATCATTGTCATGGCTGAGATTTTGAACAAAACATGTACAACCAAACACACGAGGTGATAGTGAAAATAGATCTTTAGAAGAAAATACCAGCTTGAATGAGGATTGATTTTGAAGAATAGAATTAAGCATACGGTTGATAAGAAAACAGGCAATGAGAACCACAAAACTCCAATAAAATTTTGGAATCTTCATTTCAAACATCAGAGAGCAAGCAATGCTAAGTAACTGTTGATTTTTGCATTCTTCTACTCCATTTTGTTGAGGAGTGGAGGGGCAAGAATTTTAGTCTCCATGTTGTGAGAAAATTTGAAAATCAAAACTCACATATTCTTTAAAATTATCAGAACAGAAATATCTAAGAGTAGTGCCAAATTGTGTTCTTACCTCAAAGAAAAATTCTTGAAAAACTTTACATAATTCAGAATGATATTTTAAGAGAAACAATCAAGTCATGCAAGATAAATCATTAATAAACGTAATAAAATAAATATATTTATTAAACATGGGAAAACCAACAGGGCCCCAAATATCAGAGTGCACTAAATCAAACAAATGTTCACTATGTTTATTAACGTGTCCTAGGTACGGAACTCTACGATGTTTATCCAACTCACATGATACGTTAAAAGAAGGCTCATAACCAGAAACCAAGTGTTTGGGAGTAGTAGAGAAATTGTGTCCCAATCATCAATGCCATAAGTAGAAGAACTAGAAGCCGAGATTGGAGAATCCAAGATCTATAACCCATGTTGTTCGCGAAAAGTGTCACTCACCTTCCTCATCGTAATATCCTAAAACACACAATGAGAAGGTAAAAATGGCATTGAAAAGTTTAAATCTTTGGAAATTTTAGGAACCGATAGTAAGCTATTATGAAAGATAGGAACAACGCAAAAAAAAATTAAGAAAGGTCCGAAGAAATGGAGATATCTCTCACTCCTTCAACATGGACAGGTGAGCCATCAGCAACACGCACATGATAATTTAGAAGTAAAGAAAATGAAGAAAGCGATAAATGAGACATATGTTCAGAAGCACCTGAATCAATAATATGTAAGGAAGTATGACAAGTATTACCCAAGTGAACAGAGTTACCATAAGGAGGAGATATCATCTTACGGAATGCCTGATCCTCTTCAACAGAAATGGTATATTGGGAGGAAGTTGGCACATCTGTAGAAGCAACAGTGGAAGACTAATGAACAGTAGGAGGACACCTGAGACGTTTTTAACACGTCTCAAACTCATGAGATCGGCCCCGATAGTAGGTGCAATACTTTGTGTTAAAGCGGTGACTGTCATCACGAACACAACCAAAATCACTATGGTAGGGGGAGATTATCTATGGTCATGCACTCTGTCTTCAATAGAAAAGACCATTGGACGAGAGGAACAACTCAAGATTAGATATGGAGAGGGGGACTGATTTGGAGAGATGTTGATTGAAGAGGACATTAAGAGTAAGCACACATCATGGAATATCACGAATCACCAAGCATTTGGGTTAGATTTGGGTTTGTTTTGGTTGATTTGTGTAACACCCCGCAAAATTGAGTTATAAATTTTTTTTTCCACGTGTGTAACGCACATGTATTTTGTATCGTTACGGGTAATATCTATAACGTATTTTAATATAAATATCCTACGTATTTTGTAATTCATTTATTTATATACTTTTTTGTCTTCTCACAATTTATTTTATCTTATTCTGAGCCAACTCAAATATTAATTTTAATCTTTGTGCTTTTAAGTGCATTGCACGTGCTTTCCATGCACGTGTCAATTACATAAATCTTACCGTTACGTAAAATATCCGTAACATTATTAATATAAATATTTTATGTATGTTGTATTTTGATTGTTTATAAATATTTCTCTGTTGCTCAAATCCCTTTCGTATTTGAATATTTATTAATACGTGTGATGCGCGTGTTTACAGTGCGCGTGTTGGTGGTATTCTTTTCCAAAATAAAAATTTATGAAGTGTGTATATTTTTTTATTATTTGTGCATAAAAAACTTTTTATTAATTTAAACTAGTTTATTGCATCTATATTAAAAAGAGTAACATATGTATTTAAATTAAATAAGAACTTCTAACAATTAGATTATGGGCACACGACGCACTTTTCAAACCCCGTGCACAACCCCACACAAATGTAGGCCGACCATTTAATTAAGGGGGGGAGAAGAAATATTTTTTTAGGGGTTTAAGAAGTTGGTTGTTATTAAGAAGGTGGGTAGTTTTAAACCCCCCCCCCCCCCCCCCCCCTATTTTTTCTCCTTTATAATGCCCCTGGCCAAGCCTTCATTTGTTTCCACTTCCAAACATTTGTTGTTGGCAGTTTGGAGCTTGAAATTTTTGGAGAGGCTAGGAGGTGATTATTTCTAGGAGTTGCTACTTGCTAATTGCATCAAGAAAAATGTGAGTGTTCTCATTGTCTTCTAATTTTCAATAGATTGTGCATGCTTAGCCATAACATATGTAGATACTGATTTAATTGGTGTGTATAAGTGTAGAAGTTTTCTAAAATTGTAATGGTGCACTCTTAGTCATTATTAGTATGTGAATGTATGGGTGTTTTATTGTCTTCTAATGTGTTAATAAATATTCATGTCGAACCAGAAATGTGAAGATGATACTTAGTAGGTGTATGTGAAGGAAATTCCCTAGAAATCTTATTAGAACATGCTTAATTAAGATCATGTAGTAGATAATTGAATTAATGTATGTGTAGGAGTTTTATAGAATGCTTATCTAGTGGTAAATTTATAAAATAAACTCATGGAATTAAACTTCTCTATATACAATGTAGTAATGAAAATATAAAAAAAACTCCCTAAAAAATGTAGTTGTATAGGGAAAAATAATTTATAAAGTTCAAGTAGTAGAACTATGAACAATTCATACAAGTTGGGTAATAATTTCGTTATATTTTTTAGACTGTATTATTATAGAATTTATTTCGGGATAATACACTAATGTTGAAGGAACTTATTCTCTTGAAATGATTAAAAATAATAATGCATAGCGAATACGATATCGAAATTTTAAAGAAATTTAGAAGCAGAGAGTGTTACAATAAAAGAACTTCAATAGTAATATAGTCAATTATGTGGGTTGGACAAATCTGGTCTTGGGTGTGTTTGGGGGCGCCCTGTAAAGTAGTCTCGGGTTGCAGGTTTGGGTCCCTGTGTGTCCCTTTCTTTTGCTTTTTCTAAGAAATATCCAAACAGAGAATTTTAATACTTAAGAATAACACTCTATAAGTTTTCATCAACAGTGTGTTGACAAGTTGGTTGTTGGGTGCACCTTGGGTTGCGGTTTGGCTTGCTGTGTGCCTGGGTTCGATTCTAGATGTACACATTTTGTCCTTTTAAATTTTTTTGAATTTTTCGTGTTTTAAAAATTGGAGAAAATTGTAGAAATAATTTAGAATATTACTAGGAAATTTGGAAGTAATTCTACACTATTTTACGATGTTTTTTGGACAATGTACTAGATAAATCTAGTTTCTAGTCTAAATTCGAGGGTGTTTGTTTATGTTAAAATGAGTTTAAATTTGGGAGGGGAATACGAATTTAGAACCTACCTTTGGAAAATTACATTGGAATTAAATTATTGAAATAAGTAAATGGTTAGGATATTTTGTAGTAAAATAAAAGCATGGTTAAGAGACTAAAATACGAAAAATCTTTATATTTAGTTTTATTCTAAGAAGCTTACGACGCGTATAGAAGTAGATTTGAAATTTTAGAAACTCATGCAAAGGTTTTATCAATTAAAAGGTTATTGAATATTGTTAAGTGATAAATTTAGAATGTTAACTGAGTGATTGTCTACTTGAATTGGATCAATCAAACCGTTATGAAATGCTGCTATAATAAGTGTTTAGTTACATTGAGATGATAAACATAAAGAGAATGGATTAAGAAGAAATGATGAATAATGAATGTGATGGTTATGATGAGGTTATATGTAACCTAAGTGATCTCTATATTGAGATGGTTGTTTGTTTTAGAGTTCGAGCGGGACCCAGAATACCGGCAAGTTGAGATATGTGGAAATTAAGAAATTTCCTATGTGGGCTGAAGTTCTCGCGTGTTGAATTTAAGTTCAGGGGTTAAGCTAACTCTAGGTCTTAATAACTTTAAATGAATTAAGGACAGGCACTAGATGGGATATGTGATGAAGTATGGGCAAACATGAGTATGTGGGCCCCATATGATTCGTGATGGGAGATTATCTCAAGAATTATCAGGGCGTAAGGCATGATGTCCAAAATCGCTCGCAGTGTGAGATTTATCTTCAGAATTGTCGGAATTGAGGAGACGCTCATGGGATATTTGTGTGATGAAGTACATATGGCTTGCGGTGTAGGTTTCGCCTCCAGAATTATCGAGGTGTGAGGCACAATGTCCAAAAATCACTCACCGTGGGAGAACGACTCTCAAGAATTATTAGGGTTATGGCTCGCGATGTGGGTTTCGTCTCCAAAATTATCGGGGTGGGAGGCATGATGTCCAAAATCACTCGTGATAGGAGAATGACGCACAAGAATTATCGGGATGGTACTAGATACTCACAGTATATCTGAACCTTACATTAGTCACTGTAGTAGGAATTCATAACGGGGGATTGAACCGTATAATGAGTATGATAAGGACTTGCCCTTAGACCTATGTAGTATGGGATGCATAGAATCCGAACAAGTATGTATTAGTGACATCGTAAGTAAAAATGGATACATTAGGAATTAAGTTCATATCATACACTGACATAATTAAGATAGTCACTGTTACCGCTAAACCTGGTGTGGGGGTAAACAGATGAGATTTGTGAGTTCGTGAAAAAACCTGAATAGCGGATCCAAGCCTGTTCGTCGGAATTGGGCTGCTGATTCCTACCGCTCACCTGCAAGGAAGTGCGATACACCGGGGTTGATTCCGGCGATGCACCCTCCGACGCTCTTGTCAGTAACCAGTGATGATTAAGAAAGAGCTTAAGTTGGCAAAAGAGTGATTACCTGGTCACAGTGGTAGGTAGGAGGTATTTATAGTCGCCATGGGAGTCTGATTAGGGACCTGATTTCCTGTGAAACCGTTAGGAGTGAAATCCTCATAATTAGTTTAGGAAACTGATACCTGATTCCCGGTGAGAGGATAACTGCAAATCAGGCTCTTTGATTTAGTCAAATCAGTGACCCTGATCTCCTCTTGCTGGTCTGGGTTTGTCTTAGGTCGGGACCCGTACCCAGCTGGAGTGGATCCGTTTCGCGGGTTATTGGATCTGTGAAGGGGAGATCCACTGCTCGCTTAGGGTCCATCTATATGCGAAATTACCGTTTTACCCCTGAGCTTCATGATTCGTTCCCAATCTGGATGGTTCCGATTTAACCCCATTTTTAGCCATATCACGAGCCCCCCACTCGTAAAGACTGAGTGTGATCAGTCTTTGAGGAGTAGTTTAACTGTTTCAGTGGCTAGTGGAGTTGTATCGGAGTCCGAATGGAGGGTTTTGAATCTCGAAGGGGGTAGTGAGGTGATTTTTGAAACTGTAAGCTGTTTCGAAGCCTTGTTGAATATTCGACGGTTTTTATCTATTTTTTCGGATTATTTATTTAATTTCGCGATGTGTTAACCAATCGTTTGGGGGCCTTAACAGTACATTCTAGGCAATAATTGTTCGTTCAGGGGCTCAAAAATATTTTCCCGAATTTATAATTATTTTCTAGAATTTTTAGTTAATTTTTCCGAATTTTTAGCATTTTTTCGCAATTTTTAAATAAATAAAATGATTAATTAAATAAAAACTAATTTTTAATACCTATTTATGGCGTGGCTTGATCTGGGCCCTTGATCTCGCGCGAGCGCGAATATCTGAAAGATGTGGCAGTTGTAGTCGCTCGGCAGTCATTTTCTCGCTTTTGGAGCTCGGATGGGCACTTGCTCGGTTAGCCGACCGGGGGTATAAGGGTTCGGCTGTCCGAGCGACGTGGCGCGATCTGAGCTGTTGGATAGTGGCGCGAATCTCGAGGCGGGCTCATTTCTCCAGAAAATGCTATCTTATCGTTTAGCACACGTGGCACGATCTAGACCGTCCATCATCAGAAGCGCGAATTACTGGAAGATCCGACGGTCGTGGTCGCTCGGCGGCTTTTTTCTCTGTTTTGGAGCTCGGATGGGCACTTGCTCGGTTGGCCGACCGGAGGTGTAAGGGTTCGGCTGTCCGAGCGACGTGGCGGAATCTGAGCCGTTGGATGGTGGCGTGAATCTTGAGACGGGCTCTGTTCCCAAGAAAATGCTATCTTGTCGTCTAGCGCACGTGGCACGATCTGGACCGTCCATCATCAGAAGCGCGAATTTCTGGAAGATCCAACGGTCGTGGTCGCTCGGCGGCTTTTTTCTTTGTTTTGGAGCTCGGATGGGCACTTTCTCGGTTGGCCGACCGAAGGTCTAAGGGTTCGGCTGTCCGAGCGGCGTGGCGCAATCTGAGCCGTTGGATGATGGCACGAATCTCGAGACGGACCCAGTTCCCAAGAAAACACTATCTTGTCATTTAGCGATGCTGGTAAGATCTGAGCCGTTTGATGGTGGCACGAATCTCGAGACGGCTCAGTTCCCAAGAAAACACTATCTTGTCATTTAGCGACGCTGGCGAGATCTGGACCGTCTGATCGAGATCTTACACGAATGTTGAGGAGAAAGTGAATTTTCTCCGTTTTGGGGCTCGGATGGGAACTTGCTCGGTTAGCCGACCGGAGGTCTAAGGGTTCGGCAGTCCGAGCGTGGTGGCGCGATCTGGGCCGTTGGATGGCGGAATGAATCTCGAGACGGTTCAGTTCCCAAGAGCATTAATGGCGCCCCAGGATTTGTGCGGCGTCCCCACTTCCTGGGGTCATTAAGAATGGTGTCTTCTATTTAATGCGAGGCGTTTCAGCTCCCTAGGCGTGACTGCTGGGCTTCCGTCGTTTGGCCTCCCGTGGGCCATAATGGTTGGTCTTTGGGGGGAGGTTATAAATACCCCACTCCCCTTGTAGTTTCAGTCACAGCAATGTTGACTTTTAGCCATCGGAGGTGTCTGCCTTGGGCGGATGCCTATTTTTTGAAAAATTCTAACCCTGAGAGCATCGGAGGGGTGGTCACTCTTCCGCCGTGATCTTCTCCTGATTCTGACGGCCCCGGTGCGGATGTCAGTGTCAGGGGGGATCAGGGCAGAAGTGATGACGACCGTAGTCCGGACCCGGGGGACAAGGTGCTTCGGAATGATGGGTCTCCTCCAATTTCTGTCTTCCTTCCGGGCTGATGGCTTCTGATGGTTGTCAGCCCGAAGGAGCTAGAGATGGGAGGTGTGCCGATCTGCTTTCTGACTGGGCCCCACGCGATGGTGGTTTTTCTCCCACCCTTGAACGATTCGTGGTTTCGGCTTCCGAGGTCGTAAGCCTCGAGTTGCTCACGGGTGAGAGGGGAATCAACCGAGTCCTGGGGCCCGGGGGGCTCGCCGAGGGCGGTGCCTTAAAACTTTTAATCCAAATTTTCTCTTGCTTCCTGGGACAGATGCGGGGTGTCCGGGTGCGAAGTGCTTCATCCGGGCGACTTGGCACGATCTGACCCGTTGGATGGTGGCGCGAATCTCGAGACGAGCCCAGTTCCCAAGAAAACGTTATCTTTTCGTTTATCGACGCTGGCAAGATCTGGGCCGTCTGATCGAGATCTTACACGAATGTTGAGGAGAAAGTGAATTTTCTCCGTTTTGGGGCTCGGATGGGCACTTGCTCGGTTAGCCGACCGGGCCCTTTGATGTTGGGGTCGGATCGCACGTCGCTCGGATTTTGATCCCGTGTGTGCCGAGCTACTTGACTTGTGTCGAAACATTGTCTTTTCGCCAACAGTTGCTGCTCGGTCACAAAGTCATTTGGGCTTTCGTAATGTTTCAATAGCAGGCCAAGAGTTGCGCCCTTACGTTAGGAAGCCCAAGAGACTTTTTCTTTTACTATAAATCTTCACTCCCCCACCCCAAATCTCATTATTCACTTTTACTTTCTCTCTCAAGTTTTTACTTTTCACCATCGAAGTTTTTAGCTCCTTGGTGGTGCTGCTAGCTGTCGCGGCAAGGCGTTTCTTTGCTTCGGCGAACTTTTCCGACCGTAACAGTCACTTCAAGGTCAGTGTCTCTCCTTTCTCTTTAGAAAAAATGGTTAAGATTACTTCTTCGGATGAGACCCCCACCTGGGACCAAGCCGTTAGCCGTGCGGGTAAAGAAAAGGAGGTGGTAGAGCCGACCGAGCAGACCGTTGTTCGGCCGAGCAAGAGTGGTGAGGTCGCCGAGCCACCCCAGGAGGTCGTGGCGAAGTCCCAGAAGGGTAAGGGAGTGGTTACGATCATTGAGTAGCCAAAGACGGCAGGGGAGTTCGGTCGGCAGCCGATCGTTCTGTCAAGCGTAGGGGGTGTTCGGAGCTATTCCGAAGAGATGCTGGAGAAGGTGACCCAGGGCACCGCCAAGTCGGTAGAGGAGAACGAGCCGAGAGAGTTGTCCGAGGTTGACCATATCATTTCGGTTCTTACGGAGGCTGAGTTGCATCGGATCCGGACTGGATTCCAAATCCCTGCCGAATATGGGCTGCTTCTCCCGGGGCCTGGTTTCTGAGCCTGCACGTCGTCTTCGGCCGATGCGTGCATTTTTCCGGTCGACTCCTTAGCCGCCGGGCTTTGCTTTCCGCTGCATCCGTTCATTGCCGAGGTCCTCAATTGGTACGGCCTATGCCCCACCCAGCTGATGCCGAACACTTGGAGGCACGTTTTGGCATTTGTTCTTTAGTGTCAAGAGATCGGCGCCGAGCCAAGTCTGTTCCTCCTTCGGAGTCTCTACCGCCCTTGTCAGCCGAACAGGAATGAGCAGAGGTTCTACCATTCGCCGCGGACAGGCGTGAAGTTGATCGAGAACCCGGACTCGATCAAGCATTGGAAGGAGAAGTATTTCATTGTCCGAGCTCCCGCACCCTGGGCAATTCCGATAGCTTGGTCGAGGGAAGGCCTGCCCAATCGAGCGAAGAAGGAGCCGGTGCTGAGTGACGAGGAGACGGAAGTCCTCAAGAAACTCCTCGGCCTGCCGACGCTAAGTTGGAAAGACATTACCGAGGAGGCTTTGTTCCAAGGGGGTCTCAGTCCGATCGACCCCAGTATGCTTCTGGTATTTTTACTTTTTGCTAGAAGTTCTTGAAAATTTTTCTAAGTTTTTTCATTCGGTTTGTGCAGAGTCTTCTAAGATGGACTATAGGGCGTTGATGGCGAAGGCCAAGGTGGCTAGGGAGCAGGAGACGAGAAAGAAGAGACCCTCGACAGGGCCTCAGGGCGCCGAGCACCGAAGATACCTTCGGTCCCGAAGACCGCCGACCTGCAGGGGGTCGTTGTTCCGGATGCCGATCCCGAGCAGGAGAAGGTCGCAGCCTCCGATCCTCCTGTCTCGGATGCGCCGATTCCAACGGCGAAGGTAGATGCTCCGGGCTCGTCGAGCGGCGCGTTCAACGTGAGCAAGGTGTTATCCCTCCAAGTTCCGCCCTTCACTGCCGAAGCGGAGAAGATTCTGACCGAGGGGCACAAGCAGATCTTTGTCCCCGACTGGCAAGTGATGAAGGTCAACAGTTTTTTGGGCGACGGCAACATTTGTATGCAGGCGGTGAAGCACCTGCCGACCCCAAAGGACCGAGCGGCCCTTAAGTCTGGGGAGGTCGGAGACGCCACAATGCAGATTGCTCGGAACACGATGTCGGTAACTGGACCGAACACTTTCTTCTTGAAGCATTTTTTCTGAAATTTTCTAAGTTTCTAGGTCCGGACCTTAACGGTTTGTTCTCTTTTCAGACCCTCTGCCACTTCAACTTCTTGCTCGAAGAGTTTGCGAGCAAAGAACAAGAGCTGACGGCGCAGTACGACCGGGAGAGGTCGGAGCGCGCAAAAGCTGTGAAGCTGCTCGATGCTGAGCAACTCCTCTCGGCAAAACGCGGTGCCGAAGTGGCAGGGTTGGAGGCACAGCTAGCCGAAGCCGTTCAGCGGTCGAAGGACGAGGCAGCCAAGCTCGAGGCCTCAGAGAAGAAGAATGCCGAGCTGAAGGAGGAGCTGGCCAAGGCTCGGTCGGAGGCGGAGAAAGCTCGGAAGAAGACCAAGAAGATCATGGCGAAGCACCAATCAAAGGTGGCGAAGGCGAAGAGGGCTGTCCAGCTAGAGGCCGAGCAGCACATGTTTAAGAACATGGAGGACGCGTATGGCCGAGCCCTGATTCATATCGCCGCTCGGAACCCGGGGTTCGACACATCTTCCTACCACTTCTACGACCCCGTGGAGGGGGAGGAGGAGCTTCCCCCGGCAATGCTCAGCCCAGAGGGATAGGCCGACGGTGTAGAAGGCACGGGCGAGACAGAGGCCGAGGGTGAGGGGGAGGACGACTCTGAGGAGGAGAGCGAGGGCGAGGACAAGGACGAGGACGAGGTCGAGAGCGAGGACAAGGCCGAGGGGTCGGCAAACCCGAGCGACAAAAAGGTCGACCCCTGACTTGGTTGCGTCTTTGGTCTCTTTTTTTTTGGTAAGGCCTGACTGCGGACTGGCCACCGCTTTTGTAATGCTTTTTGAGTTTTGAATGAAAACGCTTTTTGTTTGGCCAAAAATTCTCCAAGTGTTAGTCCCCGGATTTTGTGTTTGATTAGTCGTTTAATTTCTCCAAGTGTTGGGCATCGGATTTATCTCTGCTTTTCAGGTGAAGTTTGGTCTGATCACGGAGGTTTCGTACCTTCGTAAGGAGCTGACCAAAACAAAGCAAGAGCTTTCCCATAGCCGAGAGAGGCGGTTTTATATGTTCTTGAAGCTGGAGGAGATAAAGGCAGCTACGAGGGGGTATTGTCACGAGTTGAAGCAACTACGGAAGCAACCCCAAGCTCCTTGTCCCGAAGGTGAGACTGAGCGGCTTCGTCGGGAGCTTTCCGTCGTCGAGCAAAAGAATAACGAGCTCTTGGCCAAGATCCGTCACTTGGAGTTAACGGAGAAAGAACACTCGGCGGAAGAAGAGAAGCTAGCTTCTGAGTTGGAGAAGGTGTCATCCGAGCGCCCAAAAGCTGTTGGCCGAGGTCGACAAGCTTAGGAGGATTACGATAGACAGGGGGATCGAGGTCACCCATTATCGACGACTCGCGACCGATAGCGCCAATGTCTCGGGCTCTTCAAGACCTCATCGTTTGAAGATGTCGACAAAGGATGATGCTCTGAGAGATAGGATTATCGAGTTGGAGGAAGAGGTCGCGTCGCTCAAGCCTCTGCCTGAGAGGGCCAACGTTCGTAGTACGTCGTGTACTCGCGAAGAGAGCGATAGAGGGATTACTTTCTACGAGCTTGTGACTCGTTTGCCTGCGGCGAGGCGGAGTCCTGCTGACGCTCAGAGTAGTGTAGCTGTCTCGTCTAGCGGTGCCTCGGTCGGTGCCACAGTTGGAGTTAGCGGCGAAGGGGGATCTCGCTTTGCTGGTTTGGAATCGAGCTCGGAGGTTAGGCATCGCCGCCCCCGCGTTTCTTTGAACCGAAGCGTACCCCTTCCGAAGAGGCACTAAACAAGTTGTCTTATGTTCCTTTAAGCTATTGTAAAACTCTGTTGTAGCGTCAGTCTAGTTGTATGTAGAGCTACTTTATTTGAATAAAAGTCTGAAAGTTTGTTTTGAAAATTCTTGAAGTGTTGGACTTCAGTAGTGTTTGAAATTTTGTTGTTCGTCTCTTCCTCTTTTCAGCTCGTGGTGGAAGCTCAAGACGCCGACCCCAGTCGCTCGGATGACCACGCTCGAACCGAGGCTGGCTCGGGGGTGACGAGGTTGTGCTCGGCGAGGTGCCGAGAGCGGCTCTATGAAGTCGAGCTGGGATTGCGCCGAGCCGGAAGCAAGCGGGACCACCTTCAGCTCATCCTAGGTCAGCGAGACGTCGAGATCCGGCGTCTGGAGAGCAGGATCGCCGAGATGACCCCTATAGGAGAGGACGAAGATTCACCGACTGCCTTTAGCAATGCCCTTTGGATCCAGTGCGTTCGGCACAATTTGTCGAAAATAATAGCCGAAAGGGACGATCTGCTCTCTGAGATCCGTCACCTGCAGACTGTAGAGGCAGAGCTTCGGACGGAGGGAGAGGGACTGGCGGCCGAGGTTGCCAAACTGACGACCGAACGGGACATTGATGATTTTTTTAAAAGCCAAGTGTAGTGAGTCGGCATTGTAACTTTTGTTCTTTAAGGCCTTGTAACCTTGTTGTATGGAAGAGTCGCTTTGTACCGTGTCCCAATTATTAATGATATTTCTTTCTCGAACTTGCATGTCCTTTGTAGCTTTGTGTAGTCGTTTTGTTTGTGACTGTGTTCATCGCGCCGAGGTCCCCGAGCCGGCCCCTTTCTCTTTCGCGGTTCGACGCCGTGGCGCGATCTGGGCCGTTGGATTTTGGCATGAATCTCGAGGCGGCTCAGTTCCCAAGAAAATGCTATCTTGTCGTTTAGCGACGCTGGCAAGATCTGGGCCGTCTGATCGAGATCTGACACGAATGTTGAGGGAAAAGTGACTTTTCTCTGTTTTTGGGCTCGGATGGGCACTTGCTTGGTTAGCCGACCGGAGGTCTAGGAGTTCGGCTGTTCGAGCGACGTGGCGGGCTCCGAGCCTGCCTCTTGCTCGTTCGCTGTTCGGCGACAAGAGCGTTCGCCCAGTGGTGCCGAGCAGCGCTTCGATCTCCTCTTCTTGCGAAGTTGCGAGATGAGTCAAGCCTTACCCAATGGTGGGCTCACCGATCATCGTGAGAGTTCAACGGTCATGGGAGCAATTCCGAATGGTGACCAACTCCTAGCCCGCTTAGAAGCGAGCTTGCGGAGCAGAATCGAGCCAAGTGTTGGACTCCGGAACCATCGTTAGAGTTCAACGGTCGTGTGAGCAATTCCGAATGGCGACCCACTCCTAGCTCGCTTAGAAGTGAGCTTGCGGAGTAGAATCAAACCAAGTGTTGGACTCCGGAACCATCGTTAGAGTTCAACGGTCGTGGGAGCAATTCCGAATGGCGACCCACTCCTAGCCCGCTTAGAAGCGAGCTTGCAGAGTAGAATCGAACCAAGTGTTGGACTCCGGAACCATCGTTAGAGTTCAACGGTCGTGGGAGCAATTCCGAATGGCGACCCACTCCTAGCCCGCTGAGAAGCGAGCTTGCAGAGTAGAATCGAACCAAGTGTTGGACTCCGGGACCATCGTTAGGATTGTTCAATGATTGTGGGAGCAATTCCGAGCGGCGAACTACTTCTGGCTCGCTTAAGAGCGAGCTCGCAAAGTAGAGTCGAGCCGGGTATTGGACTCTGAACCATTGATTGAATAAAGAATAAAGGCGGAGAGACACAAGCAATTTTATAAGTACGAAAAAGCATTCTTTATTGATAATTGACGATGAGCCGTTTTTACATATGACAGCTTAAGAGAGGAATTACAAGTTAGAGGAGAGGAATGGTTCGACACCCTGTGATACTCAGAGAGGCGCCGGGGCGCTTTCTTGGTATTTTAAAAGGTGGTCGGCATTCCAGGTCCTCAGAATCTCCCTGCCCTCGAGGTCTTCCAGACGATAAGCTCCGGACCGAACTACCCTTGCGATCTTGTAAGGTCCTTCCCAATTCGGGGCTAGTTTGCTCTTCTGACTGAGGAAGGAGATGGCTAGTTTACTGAGGACTAAATCCCCCTCCTTGAGATCGGTGGGTCGGACTCTCTTGTTGTACGCCAATTCGATTCTCCTCCGGTAGTTCTGTTGGCGGATCGACGCCCTTTCTCTCAGTTCGTCCACCAGGTCTAGGTTCGCCCGGAGGTCTCTGGCGTTTTGTTCCTCGTTGTCAGCTGCGAGGCGAGGAGAAGGTATTCCGACTTCGAGAGGTCTCACTGCCTCGGACCCATAGGTGAGGTTGAACGGGGACTCTCCTGTAGGGGTCCGTTTGTTGGTGCGGTAGTTCCACAGCACGTTGGGGAGTTGGTCGACCCATAAGCCTTTGGAACATTTGTCCAATCTCTTCTTGATACCAGAGAGGATCTGTCGGTTAGCGTTCTCCGCCTGGCCATTCGCCTGTGGATGGGAGACGGAGGAGAAGCGCTGTTGGATGGCAAGGTCTTCACATAGAGTTCGGAACGCGGCCCCAGTAAACTGAGTTCCGTTGTCTGTTATGAAGACACGGGGGACGCCGAATCAGCAGATGACGCTCTTCCAGAAGAATTGAAGCACCTTGTTCTCGGTGATAGTGGTAAGGGGCTCGGCCTCAATCCACTTCGAGAAGTAGTCGATGGCTACGACCAAGAACTTGAACTGGCCCGGAGCTGGAGGGAATGGCCCTAGTAAATCCATCCCCCACATTGCGAAGGGGATAGGACTTGATAGGGAGGCAAGGTTGGCTTGGGGGAGGCGACGAATGTTGGAATGTCTCTGACAAGAGCCACATTGCCGAACGTGTCGCTCGGCGTCTTGGAGGAGAGTCGGCCAGAAGTATCCGTAATTCAGATCTTTCCGAGCCAAAGACCTAGACCCTGAATGTGCCCCACCGATGCCTTCGTGGAGCTCCTGTAAGGCGTAGTCGGCCTGTTCTGGGGAAAGGCACCTCAGGTACGGTCGGTCGTCTATCTGCGAGAAGGAGCGCTTGTACAAAATCCCCTCGATCAGGATGTACAGTTCGGCCCTGGTTCTTACTCGGCGTGCTTCCTTGGGGTCCTCGGGGAGGAGTCCGTCCCTTAAGAATTCCACTAACGATTTCATCCAATTATCTTGCAGTAGGACCGGCAATGACTCTACTGAGTCGAGGGTCTCGTCTTCTATGCTCGGTTTCAAGAGGACCTCGATTAAGACGGTCTGCTCGAGACCTTGGAGGGAGGATGAGGCCAACTTGGAGAGGGCGTCGGCTTGTGAATTCTCTTCTCGAGGGACTCGTTGGATGAGTGCCTCTTCGAACCGGGCCATGAGGGTTCGGACTTTGGCGAGGTACTTCGCCATCCGTTCGTCTCGTGCCTCGTAATTGCCCAAGACTTGGTTCACAACCAGCTGAGAGTCACTATGGATTCGGAGGCACTGCGCCCCGGCACTTCGGGCAAGTCCGAGGCCCGCGATTAGTGCCTCATACTCTGCTTCGTTGTTTGAGGCCTTGAAATTCATGCGAAGGGCATACTGGAGGACGAAGTCATCTGGACCCGTCAGGATGATACCGGTGCCGCTTCCCTCGTTGCAAGAGGAACCATCCACAAAAATCGTCCAAATAGGGGGTCCGTTCGGGACATGGCTGACCTCAGGAATGGTGGTCTCGACGATGAAGTCCGCGAGGGCTTGTGCTTTGATCGCAGTCCGGGGCTGGTAGGGGATGTCGTGTTGGCTCAGCTCGATGGACCATTTCATAAGCCGGAGAAGGCGTCCATGAAGCTGAGGAGCTCATGGCCCGAGGTGGCATCAATGAGGGTGTCGATATTCGGGAGAGGGAACGGATCCTTCGGACACGCCTTATTCAAGTCTGTGAAGTTGATGCATATCCTCCAGGAACCATTGGACTTCTTAACCATGACGAAATTGGAGAGCCACTCGGGGTAGTTCACCTCCTGTATGAACCGAGCTTTTAGGAGCTTGTCCACCTCCTCCTTGATGGCTTGTTGTCGCTCGGGAGAAAATTTATGCCTCTTCTTCTGAACCGGTCTGCACCCCGGTTCGACACTGAGGCGGTGCACTAGAAGCTCCTCAGAAATCCCGGGCATATCCGCGGCGGACCAAGCAAATAGGTCGCGGTTCTTCCGGATGCACTGCACCAAGTCGGAACATAGGGCAGTTAGTAGGGACTTGCTGATGAGGAACTTTCGACTTGGGTCCTCATCTGAGAAGAGCACTTCTTCCAATTCGTCCACCGGCTCGGACGTGGGTCGGACGTTCGGCTCGGGGATCTGTAAAGTCTCGAGAGAGAGCACCGAACCACTAGTGGAAGTCATGTAGCACTTCCGAGCCGTCTCTTGGCTGCCCCTGACTTCTCCCACTCCCGCCCAGGTGGGGAACTTCATCTTGAGGTGGTACGCCGAAGGAACGGCTTTCAGGGCAGCTAGGCCAGGTCGGCCCAAGATGACATTGTATGCAGCCGGGACATCGACGACCATAAAGTCCATCGGCTCTGTCCGGGTGGTAAGGGTCTTCCCAGCAGTTACGTCCAGGGTGATAACCCCTTCGACAGTTACTGGTACCCCCGTGAACCCGTGGAGCGTGTAGCCGGCCGGTTTGAGGCGATCCCGGGATAGTTGCAGCCCTCGGAAGGCCGAGAGGAAGAGGATGTTCACAGAGCTCCCGTTGTCTACCAGGATCCTCTGCACTTTGAAGTTCGCCATGCGGAGGTCGATAACAAGTGCGTCACAGTGGGGAGTCCGGACCCCCTCGAGGTCTGCATCAGAGAAAGTTACTGGGACGCCGAGGCCTTTGGGGGGAGGGGCACCGTGAACTGAGTTGACCTCTCGGATGAAGGCCTTCCGAGAGGAGTTGGAAGAGCCCCCCATTGGACCCCCGTGGATAAGGTGCAGAACACGTTCCTCCTCGAACTCGGGGGTTTCATCTCGTCGCTCGGAGTGCTTGTTAGCCCCCCGAGGCAGAGGAGTGGTGCGATCTCCCCGATCATTTGTCTTCACAAACTTAGCCAACTGCCCCCTCTGGATGAGGGCCTCTATTTTGTTCTTCAGCACCCGACAATCGTTGGTGTCGTGGCCAAGATCTCGGTGGTAACGGCACCACTTCTCCTTGTTCCTCCTCTTGGCCGGGGTGTTCATCCTCGGAGCGGGAGGTATAACTCCCTCCTTCTCGACTTCCATCAGGATGGTGGAGATATTGGTAGTGAAAGGAGTAAATTTCTCGAACCTGGGAGGAGGACGGCGCTGACCGTTATTATCCTTCTGTAGCTTCTTGGCCCCTTCCTCTTCCGTTGTCTTTCTCTTTGACCCGGAAGCGAATCCTCCGAAGCCCGGAAAGCACTCGGCTTCCTCCGCCCGAATATATTTCTCGCATCTAAGGAGAAGGTCGGCAAAGTTGTGCGGGGGCTTTTTGGCGAGGGATGACCGAAGGTTAGAGTTAAGGACGTTGGACTGGAATGCGACGGTCGCCACAGACTAGTCGAGGGAGGCGATGGACCTGACCTCCGTAGTAAATCTCCTCACATAGTCCCTCAACTTCTCTCCCCTCTCCTGTCGGAGGTGGAGTAGAGAGAGGCTGGTCTTCTCCATTCGTCTGCTGCTCACAAAGTGAGTTATGAAGAGCGTTTCGAACTGCTCAAAAGAGAAGATGGAAGAGGGAGCGAGCCGGGAGTACCATTCCCGCGCCGAACCCTTGAGAGTGGCGGGGAAGGTTTTGCAAAGCATGGCGTCGGAAGCTTGGTGGATTAGCATCAAGGTCTTGAAGCTCTCGACATGATCAATAGGGTCCGACTCCCCTGAGTACGTTTCAAACTGCGGAGGCTTGAAACCCCTCAGGATGGGAGCCTCCATGATAGTTCGAGAGAAGGGGGGTCTGCTGGGCCGGACGGTCCTCCCTCTCGACTCCTCCTCCTTGTCCATTCGACCGATGCGCCTCTCCATCTCGTGGTATTGTCCCTCCGGTGGTAGTCAAACGATCCCCTGGACTCGTCTTCATAGGAAGGGGAGCGGGGACTACGGCGTCGATAGTCCTGGGATCGGCGAGGACTATGAGGGTGTTGCTGGTGACTAGGAGCCGGGGGAGGACTTATGGATCAGTGGCGAGGACTTGGGACCCGTGGGGGTGTTGGAACCCTTTGGGCATTATTGTTGTTGTGGCGAAGGTTAAGGGCCTGCAACACCATTGCCTGGAATTGTTGGAACTCGGCACGAGTGATGGGTGCCTCGTCGTTCCTCGGATGATGTCGACCAGCAGGGGAATGTGGCCTCCTCCTATGATGCTCGGGAGATTCCCCCCGTCCTCTTCGGTCCGGAGACCTCCTGCCATCTCGGCGATGAGGAGATCGCTCACCTTGATTTTGGCGGGAGACTCCCTCTCGGGCCCGCTTCTCATCTAGGAGGTTGCGCAGGTCCTCATCCTTCTGCCGATTTAGAACGGTGTTGCAGAGGTCGGAAGCTCGGGGATTATGGGAGGCCATAGAATCCGAGGAGGCATTGTTCACTGACACATGGTCTGGGTGGAGAGGTTGCTTCTGCCTCCACTGGTTCTGACCAGTGGGACCATTAGAGACTTGTTGATTCAGAAGAGGGGGCTGGCCCTGTTGGAAATGGTCTTGGACCGGGGGAGGAAGTTGTTCGGGCTGTAGAGCAGGATGCACGGGGACTTCTTCTTGTTGATCGGTGGGGTTGGGTCCACGGTTGGACCCCCTAGACCTGACCTTTCTGGGAGACATGTCTGGAGAAGAGCTAGTCGACGGGAAGAGGAGAGGCTGCTATTCGTATGGTTTTCCACAGATGGCACCAATCTGTTACCGCTGAATCTGGTGTGGGGGTAAACAGATGAGATTTGTGAGTTCGTGGAAAAACCTGAATAGCAGATCCAAGCCTGTTCGTCGGAATTGGGCTGCTGATTCCTACCGCTCACCTGCAAGGAAGTGCGATACACCGGGGTTGATTCCGGCGATGCACCCTCCAACGCTCTTGTCAGTAACCAGTGATGATTAAGAAAGAGCTTAAGTTGGCAAAAGAGTGATTACCTGGTCACAGTGGTAGGTAGGAGGTATTTATAGTCGCCATGGGAGTCTGATTAGGGACCTGATTTCCTGTGAAACCGTTAGGAGTAAAATCCTCATAATTAGTTTAGGAAACTGATCCCTGATTCCTGGTGAGAGGATAACTGCAAATCAGGCCCGTTGATTTAGTCAAATTAGTGACCTTGATCTCCTCTTGTTGGTCTGGGTTTGTCTTGGGTCGGGACCCATACCCAGCTGGAGTGGATCCGTTTCGCGGGTTATTGGATCTGTGAAGGGGAGATCCAGTGCCCGCTTAGGGTCCATCTATATGCGAAATTACCGTTTTACCCCTGAGCTTCAAGATTCGTTCCCAATCTGGGCGGTTCCGATTTAACCCCATTTTTAGCCATATCAGTCACTTTTATGTTTTCTGCATTGTGTGATTGTTAAGATTGTGAAATCACTGTATTATAGCATTGCGTCAATTATATGCAACTGATGTGCCCACAGTTTTCTAGTTGCAGGATTTGATTTGGCATGCACTTGAAGTCACTATCATGGGTTGACAAAATATTGAAGAGCTTCCATTATAATATGTTGTATTGTACTTATTATTTTTGCTGTGCTATTGTAAAGAATGATGCTGTAAATGAAAAAGTTTTAAATTTGTTGTAAATTTGTACGAAGTTGAAGTGAAAGATCCTGTTGTGCTACGAATTACCTGTGTTTGAAATTCAAAGCGTTACAATTTGGGTCATATTTGGGTTTGGTTGGGCAGATATGGGGGAGATTTGGGCTGGTTTGGACTGATAAGGGTCAGATTTGGGTCTAGTGTGCGTGGGTCGGGTCTGTTTTGGGTTAGGGTGAGATATGGGTCTGTTTTGGAAGACAAATTTGGGATTGGTTGGGAGTTAGGTGGGCTGTCGGGTTCAAAAAAAAGAAAGAGGGTGATACAACAAGGTTTAAGGATTAAAGCATATTTGGGTGAAGGTTTAGTGGTGGTGATGATGGATAATGATGATGGTGATGGCTGGATAGACAACAAGTAGAATAAAGGTTTGCAGCTCTTGCTTTTATTTTTTTTTCTTTTTTTGTGTGTGCAGGCCGGCTGTATTGTGGGGCTTGGTTTAGACATCGAGGCTAGAAAGGAAGAAAAGGAGATGGGGGCTGGTTGGGATTGGATCTATATGTGGATGGTGGGGGTGGTGGTAGGGGTGGTGGTGGCTGCTAATGATGGCGAGGGAGTGATGGGGTTGTCGATAGCTGAAGTGGAGAGGAGCAGAGGCGATGGAAGGGGATGAGGAGGCTAGCGGTTGGAAAGGATTAGGGTTAGGGTTTGGTGATGGATTTGGGAAGAAGAAGAGGCCAGATATGGAAGAAGAGAATGGCCCGATTGATAACTTTTCTATTTTTTATTATATTTTATTTTCGTTTAAACAGAAAATAAGAATCAAAAGAACCCAAATTTTTTTTAAAAAAAATTCTGCTCTAATCCCATGTGAAAGACCATAACAATAGAATAAAACTCCAATGTTGTGGTAAGGGTGAAGGTTTTATTTATATTCTAACACACTCCCCACATGTTGAGGGCCATCTTACCAAGACTTGGACTATATGCATCGGTACTTTTTTTAATCCACAATAAAATTGCACAGCCAGTGGGATTCAAATATGGGTTGCTCTGATACCATATTAACGTATAGTACAGAAGAAGAAATAATATTTTATTAGGATTGATATAACTAAATTCAATGTCTCCTATATATAGGAGATGACAAAGAGTAAACTAACTTTTTTACCGATGTGGGACTAAACTAGGCACTACTTTTAACAGTCCCATATTTTTACATACCTCTTTTTACTTTAGGTTGTTAGTTGAGGACTAAACTTCTCATTTACTCCTTCCCATTAGTCTACTAAATTTTTACAGCATTTTCGTGTTTTACACACACACATTTTTCACTCCACGGAGGGTAGGGAGGCTTATTGCTAGCCTCCCTGCATCAGATCACCGATGTAGTAAGATTCCCTACCATTTCCACTTTATTTGCATTTTATTGGGTATATATACTACACTTCAAACTTATTGATTAGCCGTCTTGATTCCTTTTTTTTAGGATTACGTACATATCTTGCAGGATGGCTTGGTCCTTTAGCCACTCAGCGGATTGGCGTGTTAGCTTCCGTAGCTTTCACGAGCATCTAGACCAAGGACAAGCCTACGTCATCTCCTCATTATACACTATTTTTCTCGACTTTGGTTGGGTGGCGATCACGATCATTTGACATTGTTACCGGTGTGTGGGTCGACAGTACGATTGTCTATCATACTTCCTAGCATTCAAGTCCAGACACAAAGCACACAGAATATCATCATTACCTTTCCATCTACATCATCCCCCGTCTATATAGATTTTCGGGAGCCTACACTAGGTTACATCTTTAAAATCATTTTGGGTCGTTAGAATCTTGAAGGGAGTTTACAGAAGGCCTTAATTAGCAATTCTTAAGAGATAAGAGGCCAAAGGAGAAAACACAAAAAACATCTGTTTATTATATTAAAAAAAAGACCTCTTTGTTTGCCAAAATAAGAGGTATTTTTATTATAAAAAAAATTGGTTCTCTTCGTCTTTTTATTATAACTGAATACAATGTTTCATATACATAGGAAAGGATAAAGAGTAAATTAAGTGTTTTCCTGATGTGGGATGATACTAGCAATAATTTAACACTCCCGTATTTTTACATACATCTTTTCACTTTAGGTTGTTAGTTGAGCATCAGACTTCTTGTTTATTCCTTACCTTTAGTCTACTCAATTTTTACTATATTTTTGTGTTTTACATACACACACACACATATATTTTTCACTCCATAGGGAGGCTTATTGTTACCACGTCGCATCACCGATGTGGTAAGATTCCCTACCATTTCCACTTTATTTGCATTTTATTAAGGATAATACTATATTTCACTCTTATTGATTAGGCGTCTTTCTTTCTTTATTTTGTAGGGATTATGTACACGTCTTGTGGGATCGTTTGGAGCTCTAGCTGCTTAGCAGATTGGTGTGTTAGCTTGCATAGCTTCCACGAGCATCTAGATCAAGGACAAGCCTACTTCATCTCCCCATTATGAACTCTATTTTCCGACTTCGGTTGGGTAGCAATCGCAGTCATTTGGCATTATTTTTAGTGGTGGGGGCCGGCGGTTGGATAGTCTATCACACTTCTTAGCTTTCAAGTCCATACACAAAGCACATAGAATATCGTCATGACCTTTCCATCTATGTCATCCCACATCCATAGAGATTTTTGTGATCCCACATTGGTTGCATCTTAAAACACATTGTGGGTCATTAGAATCTTGAAGGGGACATATAAAAGGTCTTAGTTAGCAATTCTTAAGAGATAAGGGGCCAAAGGGGAAAACACTAAAAGGGTCTTTTTATGAAAAAATATAAAATAAAAATGACCTCTTCTTTTGCCAAAAGAAGATGTCTTTTTATTATTAAAAATGGACATCTTCGTTTTTTTATTACAACTGAATACAATGTCTCATATATATAGGAGAAGGTAAAAAGTAAGCTAATTCTTTTTCCTTTGGGGTTAAACTAAGCACTACTTTAACACTCTCACAATTTTTTATACATCTTTTTGCTTTACGCTGTTAGTTGAGGATTAAACTTCTTGTTTATTCTTTACCTCGAGTCTAGTAAATTTTTACTATATTTTCTTGTTTAACACACACAAATTTTTCAATCCATAGAGGATAGGGAGGCTTATTTCTAGCCTCCATGTGTCTGATCACCGACATAGTAAGATTCCCTACCATTTTTACTTTATTTGCATTTTATTAGGGATAGGTAATTTACTCCACTCTTATTGATTAGGCATCTTTTTTTATATGTTTTGTAGGGACAATGTATACATCTTAAGGGATCGCTTGTAGCTCTAGCTGCTTAGCGGTTTTGCATGTTAGCTTGTGTAGCTTCCACGAGCATGTAGACCGGGGACGAGCCTATTTCATCTCTTCATTATGCACTGTTTTCAGACTTCGATTGGGTGGCGATCCTGATATTTTGGTGTTGTTTTTGGTGGTGTGGGATGGTGGTACGATAGTCTATCATATTTCCTAGCTTTCAAGTCTGCACACAAATCACACAGAAGATCGTCATGAACTTTCCATTTACATCACCCCCCCCCCCCCCTCCCCCTTGTCCATATGGAATTTTAGGAGCCTACACTAGGTTACATCTTAAAAATTATTGTGGGTCGTTAGAATCTTGAAGGGGACTTACAGAAGGTCTTAATTAGCAATTCTTAAGGGATAAGGGGCAAAGGGGAAAACACTAAAAATGCCTTTTTATTATTAAAAAAAAGGACCTCTTTGTTTGCCAAAAGAAAAAGGACCTCTTTCATTTTTTATGTAAAGTCATTACCAACACTACACCTTTTTTTGTCCTAACCACCAACGCTATACTAATCATCGGAATAATATTACTTTACGAGCAAGTTTGTCGACCTTATTCATTGGGATATATTGAGTGTATCTTGATTATAATTTACATGTAATTTGTTCGTATCAAAATAGAAAACAAATATATGATTCCCTTCCTTCCTTCCTAGTTATACGTGTTTCCTTTAGGATGGAATAGAGTGTTAGCCAAATATGCATGGCTCACATGTTGCCTTGCACAATATAAGTCACAAGTTGCGTCCAATAGGATAGTCTTAATCTTGTAAGTGCAAAACTAACTATCGGCCTATATGGCACCACAACTAGGCATGGATGAGAATGGTACCAGTTGATATACATGATAGGTTGACATGATTAGCCAGTCTGCGGGAGGATATTCACTATTTGATTATTTCTCACATACAAGAGAACTCAATGGAATTCCCCCATGGGAAGACTACATGTGTCGACAGGAAAACCAACTTATAATATTTCTTTAGAAGGTGGAGTCACATAAGTTCTTCTTAACAAAGATCTAAGGATAAGTTTGGTACGCAAATTGAAGTATTCTCCGGAATGAAGTATTCCCAGAAATATGATGGGGGAATGAGTATCCTTACTACCCTAGAACTACTACACTACTGTGTTTGATAGAGAACAATATATTCCAGAATCCTCCAACCTCACATATTAATTTCACGAAATTACCCTACTAATAGTGAGCAAACAAAGTAGACACCATGGGAAGAGGAGAGGTAGGTAGTCATGGAGGTGGCGGTGGAGTTGTAGCGACGATGATGGTGGTGGTGGCAGCAGTAATAGTGTCTGTGGTGGGGGTCATGGCGGTAGTTGGAGTGGTGGCCGTGGCTATGGCTGTGGTGGCAACGAAGGTGGTGGTTGTGGCGGTGTTATAATGGGTAGTGTATAGGTGAACTTAAGTGGTGGGGATAAAGTAGTCTTTGGTAACTTTACTCCTATGAAAATAGATAAATCCCACAAGTTTTGAAGGATTTTATGTTAGAAAATGGGTGTTTTAACACCATTTTATGAACCAGTTTTTTGTCTGGCCTTTTAATTTTTCATTTATTCACTTGTCTCCCAAGAAAGCCTATAAATTGTGTCATCATCCTTTCATTCTACACACCCAAAAAATATCCAATAGAATTTCTTTGTTGTCTTCCTTTGTTCGAGTCTTCTCTGTCAGTGGAAGAGTTCTACTCTTCATTCAGTACGTAGGGAGTGCAGCGTGGTGCTGCAGTTGACACTCCGCAACCATTTTATCCTAGGAGACAGACGCCACTGCATTCCTTCAACACCCGGAGAAGAGGCGAATCTATTTTTAAGGACATTGTGTGACACACAAGACACAGTTTGATCTGTCAATGGTAGAGTTCTACGCTTCATTCAGTACACACAAAATGCAGTGTGGTGCTGCAATTGACACTCTGCAACCTTTTTATCCTGGGAGACAGACGTCATTGCATTCCTCCAGCACACGAAGAGGAGGTGAATCTATTTTAAGGACATTGTATGACACACAAGACTCGGTTTGATCTTGTAGCGCCACGATTTTGAAAAGAGAAAATACGAGACACTGTCCAGAATCTTTACTTAAATGTAACTTAATCACAGCACAAAAATACAGGAAAATAAAAATTTTCATTACATTAGTTCTCATTACAAAGCACAGCAGAAATTAATACACAATTAATACAACTTGTTCCCAGATTAAACTCCAGTCTTCACATAGATCCAAGTTTTAACTCTGTTCAAGACACTCACTTTCAAATCCTGCAAAATAGTTAAAACTGTGGGCACATCAGTCACATATAACTGACGCAATGCTGATTAAAGCAACGATCCTTCAAAATTTCACAACCACAAACTTGTTGCACAAAAATAAAACAATAATGGAAAGATTCATATATCAACAAGTGAAACCAAACTAAATTAATAAGTGTGTGCTCTGGAAACAAAAGAAAAATACATAAAACAATGTCCAAGAAGACATATGCACACAATGCTCACTAATGCACAGTTATTCGGATTCTATGCCGCCCATACAACATAGGTCCGAGGGCAAGCGCTTAGCTTTCACCTCATTATCGGGTTTAATCCCTTGTTACGCAAAACTTATACCAATGACTAATTTAAGATTTAGATATTCTATGAGTATCTGGCCCACGCCCAGGTAATTCCGGAGGTCAACCTTGTTGATGTATATCCTAGAGGCCAGTTGTGTATTGACATTACTCGTTTACATTATATCATGATGTTTATTTCATATATAAGGCATTTCATTTATTGTGTTGTTTATTGTGATTAAATGAACATAATAGATTCCTCAGAATAATAGGTTCGTGTAACCCTCGTTCCCGAAAATACGTATTTCTCGAATATTTTCTGTATTTGGATTATTATTTGTTAAATTCATTTTTGATCTTCTATTAAAATCTTATATAAACGAAAAATTATGTTATTTCGAATAATGATGTATTTTAACTTCACTTTTCGCTTTATAATTGATCGATTATATATTCCTGTTTGGATTATTGATAAGCTAAATTCTTATTTTGTTGTATAATGTGTTGAATCCAATTTTCATAAATGTGTTGAATCCAATTTTATTATGCATTATCATTATTATCAGTATTGATAATATTTTTATTATTATTGTTATTATTAATAGTATGATTATGATTATTAGTATTATTATTATTATTTTGTTAAAGCCCATTAGTTTTGATCTATATTGTATTATTTAATTTTTTAATATGAAGCCCATCATCTAAAGCCCAATTTTATGTCATTTGATTTGCATTATTTATTAATATCTAACCTAAGCCCAACCCAAGCCCATCTCCTATTGGATTCTAATTCAAACCCAATAACCCAATTCTCCCCTAATCCGTTTTGATCAGATCAACCCCACATCTTCCTATATCACCTGATTCCTCTCTCACGCTCTCCCACTATCTCAACTATCCCCATTATGATATTTATATTATATTATTAATATATTAAACCCTATCCCTATTCTCTATCTCTCTCCCCGTATCTCTCTCTCCTCTCTGTTTTTCCAACCAAAACAGAGAACACCTGAGCCCCTCCTTGACCATCCTCCACTTCCGAACCCATCTTCATCCTCATCGCTCATCCTGTGCTCTACCTTGAGTGCCATCACCCCTCGCAAACCCAACAGTTGACTCCATCCCCGAGACCCATCGACGCTACTCTTCCCTCCCTTTCTCGTAGCCTTCCTCTGCCGCTCTCCAAGCCCCTCGACAGCCGTCTGCATCCCGTTCGACCACAGCCGAACCTCACCTTAGAGTGCCTCTTGCTCGAGCCATCGTCATCGCCTCCGCCTGCAGTCGCCATTGCAGCACCCAATCTCCCCCGTCGAAGCCCTATAGACCACCTCCGATTACACAGTCGCGACCACCCCGTCGCTGCCCTTGTCCTCGACCACCAGTCGAGCCCCCTTCATCGTCAACATTCCGTCGCTAACCTCTGGCGATCCTCGTCGAGCCTTCTTTTCCACTGCTAACCACTGAGACCTACTGCCAGTCTCCCATCGCTAGCCTGCCACGGTTGATAGCCAGCCACCTGTGGCCACCATCGAGCCGCCCTATCGCCGCCGGCCGAATTGCCAATGCCCCTCACTGCCGATCAGGGGAGTTTTGATCACCATGAATGTTGGCCATCTGATCCCCTCATGATCGTGATCATCACCATCATCTTGATCTTATCTGTTTGAGATCAGATCTGTTAGATCAGATCAGGACCGTCCGATCGACCGATCGTGATCGTGATTATATTCTTCATCATCATTAGATCTGAGCCATCGATCACCCTTGATCTTAGTCTTTGATTTTGATCCTTGAATCTCGGCCCTTGATCGTCTCTATCGTCTGGTTCATCTTCTACTTGGTGAGTTAAACATTTGATCCACTTTTTGTTCTCATTCATCAATTTGTCAATCATGGTATACTTTACTCATTTGGTACTCTTCTAATTCTTATATATTCTACATTCGATCTCAGCCATCCGATCTACATTTGACCATCTTGATCATCATCAAGATCCACACCGATCCGCCCGATTTACGTTGGATCATCTTGATCTTGATCACCATCAAGATCCGTGTCGATCCGTCAGATCGTTGTTTGATCATCAACAGCGAGATCCGTGCCCGATCGTGATCATCTCATCAAGATTCGCTTGGTTCACAATCGTCGCCATGTGACGGGATTTGTTCTCATTATTCTTCTCTCTTCGGAATCGTCTCTCAAGGTAAGTAACTTGTATGAATATTTTTGTTCCTCGTACAAGCATAAATACTGCAAGTAGATCTCCATTGTAACTTTTTTTTATGTTCTTACTGGTTGATAATCTGCACCATATTCGTTTTTGTAACACCCCGCAAAATTGGAAATGATAATTTTTCCCTTGTGTGTTACGCACGTGTATTTTGTACCGTTACTGGTAATATATGTAATATGTTTTCACTATGTATTTTTATTTTCGACTATTTATGCATTTTCCGTATTGATTTTATCCTATTTTGAGTCAACTCGAATATATATTTCAATCTCTGTATTTTTACGTGTTTTTTACGTGTTATCGATGCATGTATCAATTTTGTATTTTTCCACCACTATGTGTGGTATTATTGTATTTCAATTATTTATTTTATGTATTCAAATCCATTTTTATAAAATGGAAATTCATTCTCCCCTATTTTGATTAAAATAGTTTTATACGTGTAATGCACGTGTTTTTCATGTACGTGACGATTACGTTGTGAAATATGTAAAATAAATAAATATATTTTTCTTATATTGTTTTCAATTATATTTTGATAAATTTCCGTTTATAAAGTCGATCTCGTATTTCAGTATTTTACGTGTGATGCACGTGTTTCGGTGCACGTATTTAGGCGAATTCTTTTCAAAATGAATTTTAGAAATGTGTGTGTCTATTTTATTTGTGCAAGAAAAATTATAATTTTTAATCAAACTAATTTTTACATACATATTATATATATAACCTATATTTTGATTTAAAAATACAAATAATCGATTTTTGTGAAGTGTGTGCTAGTGCACGCACGTGCACGTGTTTTTACCATGAAGAAAGAGTCAACCAGCTGATTTGGTGAAGGAGGGAAAAATGAATTTTGAATATTTGAGTGGAGTTAGTGGAGTTGTGGGAGTGTAGTTATAATAACCACTCCTTAAATCTATAAAAATACCCCTTCACACTTCTTCTCTCCCACCTTCCTTGTTCTCTGATTCACTTCCGAAAACTAAAACCCCATTCTGCATCTCCCCCATCCAGCATCTTACTTAGTCTCCTTTCATTCATCAATGTGTGTATACATACATATATAGATTCATCCACACACTCTTTTACACTTCTTCTCTTTCCTTCCTTCCTCCTCTGACTAGTCTGAAAGCAAACCAACCAGCACATGCCCATGTGTTTTCTCCACCTACTCACACCATCCCATTCTATATGTGTGTGTGTATATATATATATATATATATATATATATATATATATATATATATATATACACACACATGAATAGATATATTTGCATACAAGAATGAAGGAGGTGCTGTTTGCATGGCCGAAATGGAGTTGGTGCTCTTGCTGTTTCTTTTTGGCCGAAATGGAGATGGGAAGCTTTTTCCTTGTGTGCAAAATTTCGAGGAGGCAAAGCAGAATTTCTGGGAGCTTCTTATTTTAGGAGTGCAATTGCTAGGAATTAAATTTCCTTGGGTGGGTGATTCTAAAATCCTTTCAAATGTAGGAGTAGATTTGCATACTAGATAACATATAATTTAGTTGTTAAATTAGGATTGGTATGTTAATTTATAGATTGCATAACTGTAACCCCTGTTTTTCGTTTTATGTATTTTTGAGTGTATTTTTCATTTTGTTGTATTTTCTCACTTTGTATTCCTCTTGTATTTCTTTTGGGGCCGTATATTAGATTTTTGTTTCAATATATATATATATATATATATATATATATATATATATATATATATATATATATATATTTCATTTTATTATTTTGCCTTCTTTGTATTGGAGTTCTTGATTTGTTGTCCGTCTTTTGTTTCGTTCCATTTGTTCGGGCCATTATTCTGATTTCCTACATTTATTTTATATCTCTTTTTATTATTGTCATGTCCTTTTCTTTGATCCCTAAAACCCATTGTGAACCAATGCCTATTATTAATCCTATTCACTAATCACCCAAAAACCAATCTTTTATCAGTATTCTTTAATACCCGAACCCACTGCCAATTTCTTAATCCTATCAACCCGATCAGCTTACTCACCATGTTGACCTAGCATTTAATCATTCACCTATAGCCATTTCCAATATCCCTAGAGACCCATACTATTAATTACCCCTTAAAGCCCCTTCAATCAATTAATCCCCTAAACCCTACCTAATATAATCCTATCTACCATAATTTCTTCCCCCTAGTTGCTATCCTGGGTTGCTACTGAAATCGATTGCACCTGTTTGCACCCGAAGCCCACTTCCCTAGCAAACCGACCCTCACGCCTCTTTGGCTCTGTTTTCTGCTGTCACTAGTGTGCACCCTCTCCTCCTTCAAAACCCTAATATTTACATATCCCTATATGTATCTCTAAAACCCTGTGCATCCCGGCCCACTTCATCCCAAACTCCTTGCACCTGTCTCCCTCCTCCTGTTGAGCGCGCAGACCAACCAGCCACCACAGGTCGCCAGCTCCCGTTCTGCCCTGTCGCGCAAACCAATGTGCGACAGCCCGGAGTTGTCCCCTTGGTCGCACCTCATTCCTCTTCGTGTGTGAGAGGTGGTTGTGGGCGAGTTGCTCTCATTGGTTCGTGGGTTTTGGTTCTCTTTAGTTCGTGGGTTTCGTTGAGTTAGTTCGTTCGTGTTCGGTCGTAGTTTCGTTGGTTCGTTGGATTGTTCGTGGATCTTGCTTGTTTCTTTCATGAGATCGTTGAGTTCGTTGCCCGGAAATCTGTTTCCATTATTCTTATTTCTGTCGTTTTCATCTCCGGTTAAGGCAAGTAACTTATACTCCAATTCCTTTGTTTGATACAAGTCAAAAATACCACCTATACTGTAGATGGATTCTAGAGATAACTCGTGTGTGTGTTATCTTTGATGGATTTTGTCTCTATTGTGAAAACTTGACCATAGTTGCCTTACGAAATTTATGACATGAGTACAACTTAGGATTTACCATTTATTTGAGGTGATTCGAATAGGTGAGTTAATTATGAGAAATTGTGCATTTGTTGGATCCATGTGATAGACTTGTTTTAGATATGTTAATTATCCTATTTCATGTTGTTTGGATACTTGGTAGACTCGATTTCATGTTTGGTTGTGTTTGGATCAAGTTTCGTTTGAATTATATTGATTTTGGTTTTTGAGAAAATTCTGTGTTTTGCCGATATTCTGTCTTGATCAGTAATTTAGACCAGTTTAGGGTCAGTATCTTAATTTCGGTATAAAATATGAGTTTTAGATGAATTCGTCTTCTTTTCAAACCCTCTGACCTTGCTTGATTTTGTTTTTGTATGTGTGAGATATGACCGTTTTACTACAGAGGTGTATATAAATTCCAAATTTCGTTTCTTGTTGATTTTGATAACTAAATTATTTTGATATTTGTGCTACCCATATTATTTTGATCTGAAACTTTGGTCAGTACTGCTATATCTATCTAGGGATTACCCCGAATTTTGGTAGATTTTATTGATGAGTTTTATATGTCATTTCATGCTTGGTTATAAGGACTGTACTTGCTGTATTTTGCTCGCTGTTCTGTAAAAAATTATATTTTCACCCTGATTCTTTTTACTGTATGAAAAATATTCGTGAAATATGAAAGTTAATATATTCTGCCTATTTTCATTTCCCTTTGGCGGATTTGGATTTCATTTCACGGCTTGCGAGATATTTCAGTTTTCGTACAGCAGTGTTGGGAATTCCAGATTTGCCAAACTATCGTTTCTTGATGTTTTCTTATTTTTGATGACTAAACTTATTTCACTGAAATATTATGAAACATTTTATTTTGATTCTAGGCATATAGGAGAATACCCCAGATTTTTCCTGGACTCATTTGAGAGGTTTTGATGCTGTTTTTCGGACTGAAATTTCATTTTACTGATTTCTGACTGAATATGTTTTCTGGATTCAAATCAGTTTTGAGTTATGATTTTGTGAATTACTATGTGAATTATTTATATTCGCTGGATTCGGTTGGGAGTCTATTTTCCAGATTCTTCAACGGATCCAGATTTGCATTTCTACAGCGACAAGATTCACTGTTTTAGTACTGTATTGTCATATTGTCCTGAATATGAACATACACTGTTTTGCTCGTTTATGTGACTGTATATCATCTATGCATGTTTATTTATTTCTCTGAACCTAATACTGATTAAACCATCTTAGTTTGACACTGTTTCGTACACATTCATGCCTGTTTGATGACCATAATAAAAGTAACCAAGCCGGGGTTTCTTAAGGGAAGATCTAGTAGTGAAAAATATAGAAATGTGTACTTGAAAGGAAACTAGTGTTCCGTACTACTACTGTTACTGTTACTTTTCTGCTACTGTTACTGTTACTATTACTGTTACTTTACCACTACTGCTACTGTTACTGATACCTGAGTACACTGCCTCATTATGGACCACTATGAAATCTAAAAGCGAAATTGTTTGTTGCAGCAACCATGTGTTATGTTTTTGGGGCGCATGAAGTGCTACCTAACTAGTAATATACACAAGACTGTAAGAACATAAGACTGATACTTTTAGACCGATACTATTAGACAGATACTATTAGACTGAGACTGTTGGACTGATACTGTTATACTACTATACTGATACACTGAGATTACTGTTACTGGACACTGTTAGTTGCCATAAGACACTGCATTTGATATAAAACATCTGTACTGTTAGTAAACTATGCCAGTTGACCTTGTTTTACTAATTCATGCTAGTTATTACTGTTGATGCATTATTCCATGTTATTTGTTAGTTTTCCATGTACTTGTATCCTACATTATAAGTGGCCCTTAACTTGCAATTGACGGGTACTTGTTTTCTTTTTCCTTCTCCTGCAATTATTAATTGCAGATCAGGATGGTCAGCTGCACGACGGTATTGGCGAAATGAGATATTAGTGCTGAATTTCTTGCTTATTAGTATTATTATTACTGTTGCTTTGGAACAATGTATTTTGAGTACTTGAATATTTATTTTGTATTTGGGTGATGTGATCTAGGATATTTGACTTGTCCAGGATCTGATTTATTTGAGAATATTATATTTTGTTTCAAGTAAATTCTGTTGGTTTATTAATTCAGTTATGCATGTGTGGTTGACTCTATTGCTTCCGACTCTGATTATTTTGTGAGATATTGTAAAGATTCCTGAACAGCTTATGAACGATGAAAATTATTTGCTGGGCTTTTGTTGCGTATCCGTATTCTGTATTCTTTTTGGGAAGCAGTGCGTGACAAGGTTTTTAGTGGTATCAGAGCCCAGGTTTAGCTAGTGTATTAGTTGCCTAATATATTAGACAAGCTTGGCTCGAACTGGGATCGGCTCAATATTTCACCAACCATGCATACGTAAATGAATTATTATTAACTCTAATTCTGGATGCTAATTGTTTTTGGTTTTGTGCAGACCATGGCTCGTGGGAATTCTTCTCAGTCCGATCCGATTGAGGCTTTCACTGCTGTGCTTGAGCGGCTGATTAATCAGCAGCAAAACCACAGTGATCTTGTGATGGCTGCCCTTGAAGCTGCTCGGGTTCCGCTTCCTGTTGTGCCTGTGCAGGCAAATCTTCTGCCTCGTCCAGGAACAGTTACAGATTTTATGAGGCTGCATCCCGACCATTTTCCAGGCACTGAGATGCCTTTGGAGGCTGAACAGTGGTTGATCCGGACCGAGCGCTTGCTCTTGGCGGCACGTGTTGCCGAAGCTGATAGGGTGGACGTGGTTTCTATCCAACTGGTGGATTTTGCTCATATTTGGTGGATGGCCGAGTCCGAGTGTCTTGAGAGGCCTATTGCTTGGGCTACTTTCACTCGGGGATTCATGGAGAAGTTCTTCTCCAGTAGTACTCAAGTTGAGATGGAACAGCAATTCCTGTCCCTAAAACAGGTTAAGTCATTATTCTATTTTAATTTGTTACATAACTAGGTTTGCCCGTTGACACGTGCCTACGGTACGTCTTTGGAACGGTGCACCTTGTTTGTTCATAGAAAATAGTTTTGGATGTCCAACAAATTAATTAAAGTAGTAAACATATTATATGAGAAACTTTTGGGGGTCCAGCAAAAAAACATATTATATGATTTTTTGATTTTTTTTTAAATTATTTTTAAAGTTTTTAAATTTTTAAAATTTTTTAGTTTTTTAGTTTTTAATTATTTTAAAATTTTTAAAATTTTTATTTTCTTAATTTTTTGGATAAAAGAGGAAGGGGGGAGAGAGAGAGAGAGAGAGAGAGAAATAATTAAATAAATATAGGAGTTGTTTTGGTTGGGAGATTTGAATTTGATTTTTGGGAGGAAACTTTTGGGAGGGAAAATATATTTTGTAAAGTTAGATCTGGGCCTTTGATTTTTGGGGGATTGAAGAAGAGCCACTTGATAGCTTTCTTTGTGTTTTATTATATAGAGTGTTCATGCAATGTTGTAACATGGACTTTCTTGCAACAGGGCTCCAGGTCAGTGGATGAGTACGCAGCTGAGTTTACTAGACTTAGCCGCTTTGCTGCCGTTCTTGTGGCAACCAAAGAGGATAGGGCTCGTAGATTCACAAATGGGCTTGAGCAGGATATCAAGAGGCATCTTGTCTCTCTTCGCTTGCATACTTACGCTGAAGCTCTTGAAGCAGCTCGAGCTCAGGAGCAGGCTCGTGGTGATTTGGTTCCTTCTCCGCGGACTGTTCCGCATTCTGCTGCTAGGCCTTCTGGTGGTCCTATTCAGAGGCTTGTCCCATCCCATCCGGTCAGGGTAGCTCCGTATCCTTCTGCTGGCTTCCAGAAGGGTAGACTTCTGTCAGATGTCTCGGCATGAGCGCAAGAATTGTTGGTGCATCAACCGCCGGTGCTTTAGGTGTGGCGCCGCTGATCATTTTGTGCACGATTGTCTGTAGCAGCAGTAGGTGGCTCTTCCAGCCAGGGGTCCTGTTCAGCAAGCAGGCCCAGCTCGTGGTCCAGTTAGGCCTCCGCTTCCTCCTCAATGCCAGATTGTCGGTCAGAGGACCGCTGTTCCGAGGAGAGATCAGGCTTTCAACTTGACTGCTGCAGATGCTGAGACAGTTGAAGGAGTTGTGGCAGGTATATCTTGTTCTGTTGTTTTGTTGTTTTGTTTCTCTTTGTTTTATTTCTTTTAGTCTTGCTTTGCTTCTTTATGTTATTTTCTTACATTGTTTTTCCCTCACCCTTGATTATCTATTCTTTCTCCTTGTCTTTTGATTCCTTTTAGGTATCATCCTTGTTTGCTCTTTTCCTGCCCATGTTCTTTCTTATTCTAGGCAACCCATTCTTTTGTCTCCTCTCGATTTGTCGCTCGCCATCAGTTGGAGTGCAGCAACATGTCAGAGGCTTGGAACATTGTGACAAGGTTTTTAGTGGTATTAGAGCCAAAGGGGTGTGAGGGTCGAGGTAAAGAGAAAAACAAGTACCCGTCAATTGCAAGTTACAGACCGCTTGTAATGCAAGTACATGGGAAAAACTAACTAATAACATGAAATATACATGATACAAAATAGAATACTAGCATGGCAAGAATCAAAAGAATATGGATACGGAAAAATGAATTCATACCCAACAAGAGACAGGAAAAAATAAGGAATCAAAGGGTTGAATGAGAAGGGATAAAAAAGAATGGAATAAGACTTGTATCCAGATCAATGTTGATAATAATTCATTTATGCATGCATGGTTGGTGAAATGTTGAGCCATCTCAGTTCGAGCCAAGCTTATCTAATATATTAGGCAACTAATATATTAGCTAAACCTGGGCTCTGATACTACTAAAAATCCTGTCACGCCCCGGTTCCCAAAAAGAATACGGAATACGGATACGTGACTAAGCCCAGCGAATAATTTTCATCATCCATAAGCTGTTCAAGAATCTTTACAACATCTCACGAAATAATCAGAGTCGGAAGCAAAAGAATCAACCAACATGCACATATGAACCAAAATACCAATAAGAATACTTGAAACCAAATATATATATCTCAAATAGTCATGATCTGAATAAAACAAATATCCTGGGTCACACTGCCCGTATACAAATAAATCCAAGTACAAGATACATTATTCAAATAGCAACAGGAAAATAAATAAATGTAGCAAGAGCTCCAGCAACTAGTATCTCATGTCACCAATACCATCTGGAACCTGTTCTCCAAAATCTGCAATTTAACAATTGAAGCAAAGAAGAAAAGAGAAAACAAGTACCCGTCAATTGCAAGTTACGGGCCGCTTGTAATGTAGGATAGAAGTACATGGAAAAAACCAACTAATAACATGACATATACATGATGTTAAAATATAACAACTAGCTTGGTAAGGTAATCAAGTATCATGTAGCATATATCAAGAGTAAAGTAAACAAGTATCATGTAAACATGTGTCAAGTGTCAAGTTTCAAGTCTCATGTATCATGTAGTCAAGTGTCAAGCAAGCATGTATCATACTCAAGTATCATGTTCAAGTATCATGTTCAAGAATCATGTATCAAGTCTTATAGTGATTACTATCTAGGTAGCACTTCATGTGCCCCATATTATAACACATGGTTGTTACAACAAATAGTTTCGCTTTAGATTTCATAAGGGACCATACAGGACAGTGTACTCAGGTATTCACAGAATCACAGAACTTGGTCGGTAACTTGATCAGTAACTTGATCGGTAACAGAATATTAACTTGATCGGTAACTTGATCGGTTACTTGATCGGTAAAAGAATATTAACTTGATCGGTAACTTGATCGGTAACAGAATATTAACTTTATCGATAACTTGATCGATAAACTTGATCGGTAACATGTCATACAGAAAACACAAGTCTCCTTCCGAGTACACGTTTCTGCACTATCCACTACTAGATCTTTCCCATTAAACTCCAGCTTGATTATTTATTATTGTTGCCGCTAAATTTGGTGTGGGGGCAAACAGATAGTATTTGTGGATTCTTAGGGAAACTGAATAGTAAACCTGTATACCTGTTCCATTAAAGTTTGATTGTCACTCCCGCCGTACACCTGCAAAAAGTGCGAGACACCGGGGTTGTTCCCGGTGACGCACCCTCCGACGCTCAAGTCAGTAATCTAGGAAGATTATGAAATAGCGTAAAGACTGGAGAAAGATTGATTACCTCTTAATGGAGATGGATGGGGGGTATTTATAGGCATCTTAGGGACTGAATTAGGAATGTAATCCCCGTGATCTGATAAGGAATATTCTCCTTGTAAACAGATTACGAATGTGATCCCTAATTCCCAGTGGAGGGATAGGCATGAATCAGGGCCGCTGATTAGGATCTAATCAGAAACCCTAATTCTATCCCTCTGGGTCGGGCTTTCTTGCAGGTTGAAACCCTTACCCGATTAAAGTGGATCCGTTCGTAGGTTATTGGATCTTTGATGAGAAGATCCAGTACCCATCTCAGATCCATTGGTAGGTGAAATTACCGTTTTACCCCTGGACTTCAAGATTCGCGCCCAATTTGGACGATTCCGATTTAACCCCTTTTTTAGCCATATCACGAGCCCCCCACTCCTAAAGACTGAGTTTGATCAGCCTTTGAGGAGTAGTTCAACTGTTTTAATGGCTAGTGGAGTCGTTTCGAAGTCCAAATGGAGGGTTTTGAATCTCAAAGGGGGTAGTGAGGTGATTTTTCAAGTGGATTGGACTCTGAGTTGCTCATGAGCTCTCATGGTCATGTGGTGCTCTTGCAGGAATATCCTCTTATCTTCGCGAAGCGTCAATTCGTCATTCGGAGGTCTTAGAAGATTGTTCTTGGCAACAATTGCTTGTTTGGAACTATAAGATGCTTCCCAAGCCTACAACCGCTTTTCAGGAGTTCTTCCTCATCCCTCTGAATTTTTATTTGTTTTTCCGCGATCTCTTGGTGCAGTGGCTCGACCGTTTTCCGTCGTTGAGGGGCATACATGCTTGTATCACACTTCCGACCCCTTCCAGAGCTCGCTGGCCGGGGGACCGAGGTCTGTAGGTCGTTCGACGCCTCTTTCCTAAGAGGAGAAGGACCTCGGCTCGGTCGTGAGTGCTGGTGAGGTCTGAGGTCCAAAATTTCCCCTATAACGGGGTCGGTGCCCAGAGTGCTCGGCAGGTGGTGCCGAACCCCCAAAATTTTCCCCCATAACGGGGTCGGTGCCAAGAGCGCTCGGCAGGTGGTGCCAAACCCCCAAAATTTTCCCCCATAACGGGGTCGGTGCCAAGAGCGCTCGGCAGCCGGTGCCGAGGTCCAATTCTCCCCCATAAATGGGTCGGTGTTGAGAGCGCTCGGCAGCTGGTGCCGAGGTCCTGTTTTTCCCCTATAACGGGGTCGGTGGCAAGAGCGCTCGGCAGCTGGTGCCGAACCCCAGTTTTTCCCCCATAACGGGTCGGTGGCAAGAGCGCTCGGCAGCTGGTGCCGAACCTCAAATTTTCCTCGTAACTGGGTCGGTGTCAAGAGCACTCGGCAGCTGGTGCCGAACACCAAATTTTCGCCCATAACGAGGTCGGTGGCAAGAGCGCTCGGCAGCTGGTGCCGAACCCCAAATTTTCCTCGTAATTGGGTCGGTGTCAAGAGCGCTCGGCAGCTGGTGCCGAACACCAAATTTTCCCTCATAACGGGGTCGGTGGCAAGAGCGCTTGGCAGCTGGTGCCGAACCCCAAATTTTCCCCGTAACTGGGTCGGTGTCAAGAGCGCTCGGCAGCTGGTGCCGAACACCAAATTTTCCCCGTAACTGGGTCGGTGTCAAGAGCACTCGGCAGCTGGTGCTGAGGTCCGTAACTTGTCATTTTTTGGCGTAGGAGTTTGTAGCTTCTGCGCGCCCTCTGAACTTCTGACAGCTCTGATAGACGAGACGTTCATTTAATGCAGTGACCTCTGAGCTCCTGTCAGATGGGACAGTAATTAATGCGGTGTACGGCTAGGCGTGGTAAACAAGGCGACGATTGAGGTCGCTTTTGTCGTTTTGTGCGAATGGGCCGGTAGTACAAGCCCATTATCCTCGTTTAGCGCGCCCTTCTCTATAAAACCCCACCCTCCACTCTCATTTCTCACTTCTCTTCTCTTTTGCTCAGGCGATCTTTTGTGTTTAAGCGAGTACTTCTGGTGGTCGACGTTCGTTTTCCGGCGAAGTTTTCCGGCAGCTAACCTTTCAAGGTAACTTATACTTATACAACTATGTCTCTTGCTTCTGTCTCCGAGTCGATCTCTTGGTCCGAGCCCTCCCTCGAAGACGTCGAAGGTTCAACTCCAACCAAGGGCAAGAAGGTGTTTGGCAAGGATTCGATTGTGGAGGATCCGAAGCGCATGGGGGAGTTCGGAAGACTGTCGGGGCAGCTGACCGGGCTTCACAAAGTTCGGGAGCTTCCGGAGGATCAAGCCGAGAGGATTGTTCATGGGAGGGGGAGGTCTTTCGAGGAGAACGCAGCGAGGGAGACGACGGAGGCGGACGAGACGGTGTCGATCCTTCGCGAGGAGGACTTGGGAGTGATCCGGGACTGTTTCCAGATCCCGGATGAGTACGAGCTCATGTTGCCGAACCCCGGTGTTAGGGCCAACTCAACGCTGCCAGTGACCATGTGTTGGTGGCCGGTCGACGCCTTCATCGCCGGAGCTCGGCTGCCTCTCCATACATTCGCTGTCACTGTGCTGAGTTGGTTCGGGGTCAGCCCCATCCAACTCATGCCGAACGCATGGAGAGTGATAAATGGCTTTGTACTTCACTGTCAAGCCGCAGGGATCGAGCCGCAGAGGAACGTGCTTCGGACACTCTATCGACTACATCAAGGGAACAAGTCGGAGTACCGATATTATTTGGCCCCGAGGCACGGCGGTAGGCTCGTCATATGCCCCGACTCCATCAAGCATTGGCGGGAGAAGTTTATGATAGTACGGAGTCCGGAGGCCTGGCCGATCCCCTCCGGTTGGGTGGAAGGGGTGCCGAAGAGGGCGAAGGCGCTGTCGAAGCTTCGCGTTGAAGAAGAAGAGGCAGTCCGGACTCTCCTCGACCGGCCGAAGTATGATTGGAGGGAGCTGACTGAGGACGTACTGTACAAGGGAGGGCTCTGCCGTGTAGATCCTAGTACACGGCCTCTATTTGTTTTGTTTTTCGTATCTTATTTTGCTCGAGTCCTGTTGTTCTGACAAAATTTGTCATTAATGCAGAGGCAATGGACTACGACGCGGTGCTAGCTCTGAGGGCAGGCCTTGCCAGCAAGGCGCCGAAGAAGCGCAAGAGGGTCGCAACCAAGTTGCCGACCCTAAAGGCTCCGAGGATCGCTGCATCGGTCGAGGAGGTGGTGACCCTCGACAGCCCGGTCGTCGGCGGTGTCAGGACCTCGGCATCAGCCGGGGTCGGCGAGTTCCCTATCGCCGCAGCTCTCGGAATGACGACGCCGCCGCTGACGGCGGCAGCCGAGGAGCTCCTGACGGAGGAGCACAAGAGGATCCACATTCCGGACTGGCAAGTCCGGAAGCACGATGAGTTCCTCGGCAACACTTTGGCGAGCATGCAGGCCGTCAAGCACCTCGCCACGCCGAAGGACCGAGCTACCATGGAGGCCGGACGAGAAGGCGACGATGTCATCGAGATTGCTCGTTCGGCAGTTTCAGTAAGTGTTGGGTTTTTGTGGTTGTTGAATTTCTTTAGTCATAATTTTTCTAACTCTTTCAGTCCTCTCCCTTTTTTTTCGCAGATCATCGTCCACTTCGGACACCTCACTGAGAGGCTGACAGCTCTTGAGAAGGAGCTGAAGCAGGAGTCTGACCAGGCTCGGAACGAGAAGGCTCAGATGTCGAACGAGCTCGAAAAACTTTGCGTCGAGCACGAAGGGAGGGCGGCGAGGATCGAACACCTCGAGGCCGAGGTGGCGAAGCTCGAGGGTGACCTTCTTCGTCAGAAGGAGGGGGCGGCCAAGCAGTTGGCCGAAGCCGAGGAGGCCAAGGCGGCGGCAGTGAAGGCGGCAGAGGACGCGGCCTTAGCGAAGGCGCAAGGGTTCCTCACCCAGAACATGGCCAAGGCTTATGCCGAAGCCGTTGCCCGGGTGTCGAAGGAGTACCCCGAAGTGGACGTCTCGGGATGGAGGCTGTTCCCGGGCCACGTCGAGGGCTTCGACCCCGAATCAGAGGGGGAAGATGAAGAAGGGGAGGACGAAGCCGAGACTAAGGTTGAAGTCACCAACGAGGTCCCCAGCACCGTGGTTACCCCGTTGGCGGTGGTGTCCCCCTCGGAGAAGTCGACCCCCACTCGCTCTCGCCGCACGGGGAAAGAGGTCGCGCCTTGACTCTGCTCTTCTTTTCTTCTGTTTTTGTTTTTCTTTCTTTTCGAAATGTAACGCCTAATAGCGGACTGGCCACCGCTGTTTTTTGAAATGAACGAAAAAAATTTGAAGTGCTGGAGTTCGGCTTTGTGTCTTTGCCTTTTGATGAACACATTATTATTCACATTTAGAAGCAATAATCTTATTGTAAATGCACATTTAAAAGCTCTATATGTGGTATTTAACTCTTATTTTCTCTTTTCCATTGGAAACAGCCTATAACAGCAAAACAAAGCAGATCCAGGACTTCAAGGATGATACACAGAAGTTTCGGCACAGTCGACTTACTCCAACACCAGTCGACTGGGCTGATCAATTGAGAAATCCTCAGAAGTCTCGACACAGTCGACTGGTTCGAAGACAAGTCGACTGGTCTGCGGCGGAGTTAACAGATAAGATATTCGAAGATACACCCGCATCTAATTCCAAATCTATTTGAATCCAGATTTTATGCGAATTCTCCAACAAACCAAATCTAGAGACTGGGAATTAGCAAAAGGCGTGGTTAACAGATAAGGAAAGGAAGAAGAAACGAGAAAGAAATAAATCATCAAATCAATTAAAGAAGGACTTTCCTGAAAAAGTGCAAACCCTAATTCTCTGGCCGTATTCTATAAATATCAGAAAGAAAGTATTATTCAAGGATCTTCTGATCATCATCTTCCACAAACACCCACCACCGAATCACAAGAGTTTCTGAGCGTTCAAGTCATCAACAGGGGCATTATTCTATCAGCATCGAGGAAGGAGACAGGAGATCAAGTATTCGAAGGCAGCCGACTGTGTGACAGTCAGTCGACCTCATTGCCGGACTTCATTAGTTTATTTCTTCTTCTTCTATTCTTTTATGTTGGTCATGTATTCGAACTTGTTGATCAATAAAATTATTATTATGTGGAACTAAATTCATAGTTGGGTAGATTGAAGCCATAGTTATGTAGTGCTATATTCTTCTGAAATCTTCTATTTACTTATTGATTGAATCTGAGCGAATTGATAAAGATTTATGATAATCAAACTTGTTCTCAAGTTCTGAGAGCAGTCGACTGAGGTGAGAGCCAGTCGACTGACATACAGAACTTGAGAATATCAAGTTTGCATTACCATCCATCTGAATCTGTTATATGAGCATATTGAGACGACTCGAATCTCGTGCCCGTAAATTGTAACAAGGGAATCCTTTGGGGTTCTTGGTTCAATCAACTTAAGGGATCTAGATCTGATACCAATTTCTAGAACCTTGAGTGTTTGTTCGTTTCCACTGATCTTATGTTTTCTTTAAGTACAACTTAGTAGATACCATGCTAAACACTTAATGAAAGAAACGAATTAGAGTAGATACCATGCCTAATTCTTGGCTTAGGGAAACAGTACTTTAAGGAGTAGATACCATGCCCTTGAAGGGAACAAACATGAGTAATAAGAAGAAGTTCAGAAGGTGACTTAGCATTACTGACTATTGGTGGAGATCTAAACCCAACTACTTCATAAATATTTGTGATTCAACACTTCTTAATTTAGTTTTAATCTTTTTATTTCTTTAGATCTTTAAAACAACTCTTTAGGATTCTTATTCTTTTTATTGATTAGTAAGTTAATTTCTACAATCTCTGTGGGATCGACCCTTGCTATCGCTACGCTTTTCCAAACGATTCGTGCACTTGCGAGGTTTTTAATTTGTGTCTAGTTTATCTATTAATTTGGGTAACTAGAAAGCACAACACCTTTTCTCATCAATTGTCGAAATTTTGTTTGAAAACTTCTGAAGTGTTAGACTACGACAGTGTTTGAAATCTTGCTATTTTTCTCTATTTCTTTTCAACTCATGGTGGTTGCTCAAGACGTCGAGCCCGCTCGCTCGGATGACAAAGCTCGAGCCGAGACTGGCTTAGGGGCGACGAGGCTGTGCCTGGCGAGGTGCTGAGAGCGGCTTTGTGAAGTCGAGCTCGGATTACGCCGAGCCGAAAGCGAGCGGAACCATCTTCAGCTCGTCCTCGGTCGGTGAGACATCGAGATCCGACGTCTGGAGTGCAGGATCGCCGAGATGACTCCCACAGGAGAGGATGAATATTCGCCGACCGCTTTCAGCAGCGGGCTTCGGATTCAGTGCATTCGGCACAATTTGTCTAAAATAACGGCAGAGAGGGACGACCTGCTTTCGAGATCTGCCATCTGCAGACCGTAGAGATGGATCTTCGAACGGAGGGAGAGGGCTTGACGGCCGAGGTAGCCAAGCTGACGGCTGAACGGGATGAGCTGACAGCCTAAGTCGACGCACTGAAGAGGGCTACGGTTGACAAAAGCATCGAAGTCACTCACCTTCGTCGTCTGATAGCCAGTCGCTCGGGTGTGTCAGACTCCGCAATACCCCCTCGCTTCGAGGTCGACGTAAAGGACGACTCTTTGAGGGAGCGGATCTCCGAGTTAGAGGCGGAGGTCGCTCGCCTAAAACCGCGCTCGGGGCCATTCAACGTCAGGAGCACTTCGTGCACTCGGGCAGAAAGTGATCGGGGCATTACGTTTTACGAGATGGCAACCCGTCAGCGCATCGGCCATCCTAGTCCGGGGGACGCGCAAAGCTCTGTGGCAATTTCGTCGAGCGGAGCATCCGTCGGAGCTGCTGCTAGGAGCGGTGCCGAGGATTCGTCTCAATTTGCCGGGTTGGGGTCGAGCTCCGGAGATAAGCGTCGTTGCCCTCGAGTGTCTTTGAAGCGGAACGCCCCGGTGCCAAGGAAGTGCTGAAGACCTCATTTCTGGTAGCTTTTGTATTTTAGCCTAAGTGTAATAAGTTGGCATTGTAACTTTCACTTTTCAACGCCTTGTAATCTTGCTGTGTGGAAGAGTCACTTTGTACTGTATCCCATTTATCAATAATATTTCTTTCTCGAACTTGCATGTCCCTTGTAGTTTTGTGTAGTCGTTTTGTTTGTGGCTGTGTTCATCGCGCCGAGGCCCCTAGGTCGGCCTCTTGCTTGTTCGCGGATCGGCGAGGTGGGCATTCGGCTAGTGGTGCCGAGCTGTGCTTCGGTTGCCCAATCTTGTGGTCTCGCGAGATGAGCTGAACAGTGAGCTCGCGGAACGCGTTCAAGCTTAAGTGTTTGACTCTGGAGCTTTGCTAGAGTGGCTCGACGGTTGTGGGAGCAATTCCGAATGGCGAACTAACTCTAGTTCGCCTAGGAACGAACTTGCGAAGTAGTATCGAGCCAAGTGTTGGACTCCGAACCATCGTTAGATTGGTTATATGGTTGTGGGAGCAGTTCTGAATGGCGAACTACTTCTAGCTCGCTTAGGAGCGAACTTGCGAAGTAGAATCGAGCCAAGTGTTGGACTCCGAACCATCGCTAGATTAGTTCAACGGTTGTGGGAGCAATTTCGAATGGCGAACTACTTCTACCTCGCTTAGGAGCGAACTTGCGAAGTAGAATCGAGCCAAGTGTTGGACTCCAAACCATCGTTAGATTAGTTCAACGGTTGTGGGAGCAATTCCGAATGGCGAACTACTTCTAGCTCGCTTAGGAGCGAACTTGCGAAGTAGAATCGAGCCAAGTGTTGGACTCCGAACCATCGTTAGATTGAAGAGTTAAAAGCAGAGAGATGTAAACAATAGTAAAATATGAAAAACTTTCTTTATTAATGACTAATAGTCGGCTGCTTCTAAAGTTGCTAGCCGTTATTACAAGGAAAAAATGAAAGAAAATCATTACAAGTAATAGGAGAGGAACGGTTTGACATCCCGAAGTACTTAGAGAGGCGTTGGTGCTCTCCCTTGGTACTTTAAGAGATGGTCGGCATTCCAAGTCCTGGGGATCTCCCTACCTTCGAGATCTTCTAGTCTGTACATGCCGGGGTGAATTACTTCGGAGATCTTGTAAGGTCCTTCCCAATTTGGAGCCAATTTGCTTTTCTGACCTGGGAACGAGATGGCCAACTTTCGGAGGACCAGGTCCCCTTCTTTGAGGTCCGTGGGGCGGACCCTCTTGTTGTATGCTAACTCGATCCTTCTTCGGTAGCTTTGTTGACGAATGGCAGCTCTTTCTCGGATTTCGTCTATCAGGTCAAGACTGGCTTGGAGGTCTCTGGCGTTTTGCTCTTCTTCATAAGCTAGTAGACGAGGAGAGGGTATTCCGACTTCTAGGGGGATGATGGCCTCGGACCCATAGGTGAGATTAAATGGGCTCTCCCCTGTGGGGGTCCGTTTTGTGGTGCGGTAGTTCCACAGCACGTTGGGAAGCTGATCGACCCACAAGCCTTTGGAGCACTTATCTAACCTCTTCTTAATACCGGAGAGGATCTGTCGGTTAGCATTTTCGGCTTGGCCATTTGACTGGGGGTGAGAGACGGAGGAGAACCGGTGCTGGATGGTAAGGTCTTCGCATAGAGCTCGGAAGGCAGCGCCGGTGAACTATGTTCCGTTGTCTGTTATCAGGACCCTAGGGACGCCGAATCGGCAGATCACGTTCTTCCAAAAGAACTAAACAACCTTGTTCTCGGTGATCGTGGCCAAGGGCTCGACCTCTATCCATTTCGAGAAGTAGTCAATCGCCACGACCAAGAACTTGAACTGTCCGGGAGCTGGCGGGAATGGTCCTAGTAAATCCATCCCCCACATTGCGAAGGGGATCGGGCTTGATAGGGAAGTGAGTGGAGCTTGTGGTAGGCGTCGGATGTCGGCGTACTTCTGACAGGAGCTGCATTGCCGAACGTGTCGTTCGGCGTCTTGTAAGAGAGTGGGCCAGAAATATCCATAATTCAACACTTTGCAGGCAAGAGCTCTGGACCCCGAGTGTGCCCCGCCGATGCCCTCATGAAGTTCTTGCAGGGCGTAGTCGGCTTGCCCGGGGGAGAGGCATCTCAGGTAAGGCCGGCCGTCTATATGTGTAAAGGAGCGTTTATATAGGATACCTCCGATTAGTGTGTAACGCTCGGCTCGGGTTCTAACTCTTCGTGCTTCCTTGGGATCTTCGGGGAGGTGCCCGTCCCTCAAGAATTCGACGAGGGGTTTCATCCAATTGTCTTCGAGCAGGACGGGCAACGTCTCAATAGAGTCGAGAGTTTCGTCCTCTATGCTTGGCTTCAGAAGGACTTCTATCAAAACGGTCTGCTAGAGACCTTGAAGGGAGGAGGAGGCTAGTTTGGAAAGGGCATCGGCCTGAGCATTTTCTTCTCGGGGGATTCTTTGGATAAGGGCTTCTTCAAACAGTGCCATGAGGCTCTTGACTTTGGCCAAGTATTTAACCATCCTGTCATCACGTGCTTCATACTCGCCGAGAACTTGATTCACGACTAGCTGAGAGTCGCTGAAGATCCGGAGGCGCTGCGCCCCTGCATTCCGGGCCATTCCAAGGCTGGCTATGAGTGCCTCGTATTCAGCTTCGTTATTCGAGGCTTTGAAGTTTATTAGGAGGGAGTATTGGAGGATGAAGTCATCTGGGCCTGCCAGAATGACCCCTGCTCCGCTTCCCTCGTTGCAGGAGAATCCGTCCACATAAACTGACGAGACGGGTGGTCCCTTCACTGTTCGGCTAGACTCGGGGATGGTACTCTCAACTATGAATTCTGCTAAGGCCTGATCCTTGATCGCAGTCCGAGGCTGATAAGTTATATCGTGCTGGCTCAGCTCGATAGACCATTTCATAAGGCGACCCGAGGTCTCTGGCTTGTGGAGGACCTACTTCAGCGGCTGGTCGGTAAGAACGACCACCAAATAGGACTGAAAGTACAGGCGAAGATTTCTCGCGGCCATCACTAGGGCATAAGCCATCTTTTCTATCTTCGGGTATCGGAGCTCAGCGTCCCGAAGCACCTTGCTCACATAGTAGATGGGCTTCTGAGCCCGGTCTTCTTCCCTCACTAAAACTGCACTGAGGGTCTGCTCGGAGGCTGTCAGGTAGAGGTAGAGGGGTTCACCAGGGATCGGTTTGCTGAGGAGAGGGGGATTGACGAGGTAAGCCTTGAGTTGGTCGAAGGACTCCTGTTGCTGTTGCCCCCATTCAAAACCTTTAGTCCCCCTGAGGGCCTTGAAGAAAGGGAGGCATTTCTCCCCGGACTTCGAGAGAAAGCGCCCTATGGCGGCTAGGCGGCCTGTTAATCTCTGAACTTCCTTAACATTTTTGGGAGGGGCCATGTCTAATATAGCCTTGATTTTCTCAGGGTTTGCTTCAATTCCTCGTTGGCTAACCATGAAGCCGAGGAACTTCCCTAACGAGACACCGAACGCACACTTGTTCGGATTGAGTCTCATGCTGTGCTTTCTCAGAATGTCAAACGCTTCTTGGAGGTTGGTCACATGATCAACACCTCGGATGCTTTTCACAAGCATGTCGTCAACATACACCTCCATGTTTCGGCCGATTTGAGCTTGGAAAACCTTGTTGACGAGGCATTGGTATGTTGCTCCTGCGTTCTTCAGGCTGAAAGGCATGACCCTATAGCAATAGAGGCCTTGATCGGTCACGAATGATGTCTTCGGGATATCCGGGGAGAACATCCGGATCTGGTTGTAGCCTGAGAAGGCATCCATGAAGCTGAGGAGTTCATGTCCCGAGGTGGCATCAATCAGAGTGTCAATACTCGGAAGAGGGAAGGGATCCTTGGGGCAAGCCTTGTTGAGATCGGTAAAGTCAATACAAATCCTCCAAGTCCCGTTCGACTTCTTTACCATTACTACATTTGACAACCACTCGGGGTAGTTTACCTCCTGGATGAACCGGGCCTTCAAGATCTTGTCCACCTCCTCTTTTATAGCTAGCTGGCGCTCGGGGGCAAACTTGCGCCTCTTCTGTTGAACCGGTTTGGACCCCGGAACAACGCTGAGGTGGTGAACTAAGAGCTCTTCGGAAATTTTGGGCATATCTGCACCTGACCAAGCGAAGAGGTCTCGGTTCCTTCGGATGCACTGTACAATGTCCGAGCATAGGGCGGACGGGAGGGTCTTGCTAACAAAGAACTTGCGAGTTGGATCCTGCTCAGAGAAGAGCACTTCCTCCAATTCATCTACCGGCTCGGACGTCGGCCGGGCAGCATCTTGGGGGATTTCCAGAGTTTCTAAGGAGAGGACTGGTCCGAGGGTAGAGGTCATGTAGCACCTACGGGCTGTTTCCTGATTGCCCCTTACCTCTCCTACTCCGGCCCGAGTCGGAAACTTCATTTTGAGGTGATAGGCAGAGGGGACGGCTTCAAGGGCTGCTAGGCCGGGCCGACCCAATATGACGTTGTAGGCGGCAGGGACATCTACCACCATGAAGTCCATCGGCTCCGTTCGGGTGGTAGGAGTTTGGCCAGCGGTTACATCGAGGGTGATCACCCCTTCGATAGTCACTGGTACTCCCGTGAACCCATGGAGCGTGTAGCCGGCGGGCTTGAGTCTGTCTCGGGAGAGTTTGAGGCCTTTGAAAGCGGCGAGGAAGAGGATGTTAACGGAGCTGCCATTATCCACTAGGATCCTCTCCACTTTGAAGTTCGCCATGTAGAGGCTGATGACGAGTGCGTCACAATGAGGGGTGCGGACACCTTCAAGATCTTCGTCTGAGAATGTGACGGGCACTCCGAGGCCTTTAGGAGGAGGGGTGGCTCGGACCGAGTTGACTTCTCTTATAAATGCCTTCCGAGAGGAGTTTGAGGAGCCCCCATTGGGCCCCCATGAATGAGGTGGAGGACACGCTCTTCCTCGAAGTCAGGCATTTCGTCGCGCTCCGGACGCTTATTAGCCCCCCGAGGTGGGGGAGGAAGTTCCGCTCAGTCCTTTCTTACGAACCTGGTCAGCTGCCCCCTCTGGATAAAGGCTTCTATCTCATTCTTCAAGGCACGACAATCATTGGTGTCGTGCCCGTGGTCCCGGTGATAAAGGCACCATTTCTCTTTATCTCTTTTCTTGGCAGGGGTGTTCATCCTCGGAGCGGAAGGTATGATCCCTTCCTTTTCAACTTCCATCAGAATGATAGAGACATTAGTGGTGAGGGGAGTGAACTTCTCGAATCTGGGGGGAGGTCGGCGCTGGCCGGCATTATCCTTCTGGAGCTTCTTGGCTCCTTCCTCTTCTGTTCCCTTTCTCTTAAACCTGGAGGAAGACCCCTCCCAGTTGGGTCGGTGCTCGGCTTCTTCGGCCCGAATATACTTTTCACTGCGGAGGAGGAGGTCAGAGAAGTTCTGTGGGGGCTTCTTGGTGAGGGAGGAGCGGAGGTTGGAATTGAGGACATTAGATTGAAATGCTGCCGCAGCGACTGATTGGTTGAGGGATGCTATGGACCTGGCTTCAGCTGTGAACCTCTTCACATAGTCTCTCAACTTCTCACCCTTCTTCTGAGATGCTGGTCTTCTCAGCTTTACGGCTACTTACGAAATGGGTGACGAAGAGGGTCTCGAACTGCTCGAAGGAGAATATTGAGGAGGGAGCAAGGCGAGAGTACCATTCTCGAGCTGGGCCCTTGAGAGTTGCGGGGAAGGTTTTGCAGAGGAGGGCATTGGAAGCTTGATGGAGGAGCATTAGGGTCTTGAAGCTTTTGATGTGATCAACGGGGTCAGTCTCCCCGAAGTAGGTCTCAAATTGAGGAGGCTTGAAGCCGATTGGCACAGGTGTATCCATTATGGTTCGGGAGAAAGGAGGTCTGCTAGGACGAAGGGTTCTCCCTCTAAGTTCTTCTTCTCGGTCTAACTGACCCAAGCGCCTCTCCATCTCATGGAGACGGCGGTATACAGCGTCATCCCTTCGACGGTAATCAGCCGAGCCTCTAGACTCGTCTTCGTACGAGGGAGAGCGAGGGCTACGGCGACGGTAACTCCTGGAGCGATGAGGACTTGGAGTACGCCGGGAGTTGCTAGGAGCGGGAGGAGGAGATGGGGACCGTCGGCGAGGGCTTCGGACCGGAGGAGGAGAGGGGATCTTGGGTGGTGTTGGGACGGAGATTGAGAGCTTGTAGGATGGTCGCTTGGAACTGCTGGAACTCGGCACGGGTAATGGGTGCCTCATTGTTCCTAGGCTGCTGCCGACCTGCAGGGGAGTGTGGCCTTCTTCGACAATGCTTGGGGGACTCTCTCCGCCCCCTTCGGATAGGGGACCTTCTGTATTCTTGGCGTCGAGGAGATCGCTCATCCAGACGGTGTTGGCGGGAGGTTCCCTCTCGGGCCTGCTTTTCATCCAGATGGCGGCGAAGATCCTCGTCCTTCTACCGATTGAGGGCAGTGTTGCGGAGATGGGAAGCTCGAGGATGATGGGAGGCCATCGAGTCCGAGGAGGCGTTGTGGATGGAGACGTGGTCTGGATGAAGGGACTGTTTCTGCGGATTGGGACCCTTAGGAGGTTGTTGATTCTGCGGAGGAGGCAGGTCCTGTTGGAGTGGGTCTTCCGCCGGAGGGGAAAGTTGCCCTTGCTACGGAGCGGGATTAGGGGGAACTTCTTGCTGCTGATCGGGATTGGACCCTCGGTTGGACCCTCTGGATCTGACTTTTCTAAGAGGAATGGCTGGAGAGATTTGTTCAACGGGAAGAGGGGAGGTTGCTATTTGTTAGCTTCCCACAGACGATGCCAATCTATTGCCGCTAAATTTGGTGTGGGGGCAAACAGATAGTATTTGTGGATTCTTAGGGAAACTGAATAGTAAACCTGTATACCTGTTCCGTCGGAGTTTGATCGTCACTCCTGCCGTACACCTGCAAAAAGTGCGAGACACCGGGGTTGTTCCCGGTGACGCACCCTCCGACGCTCAAGTCAGTAATCTAGGAAGATTATGAAAGAGCGTAAAGACTGGAGAAAGATTGATTACCTCTTAATGGAGATGGATGGGGGGTATTTATAGGCGTCTTAGGGACTGGATTAGGAATGTAATTCCCGTGATCTGATAAGGAATATTCTCCTTGTAAACAGATTAGGAATGTGATCCCTAATTCCAAGTGGAGGGATAGGCATGAATCAGGGCCGTTGATTAGGATCTAATCGAAAACCCTAATTCTATCCCTCTGGGTCGGGCTTTCTTGCTGGTTGAAACCCTTACCCGATTAAAGTGGATCCATTCGTGGGTTATTAGATCTTTGATGAGAAGATCCAGTACCCATCTCAGATCCATTGGTAGGTGAAATTACCGTTTTACCCCTGGACTTCAAGATTCGTGCCCAATTTGGACGATTCCGATTTAACCCCTTTTTTAGCCATATCAATTATTATTCTCATACAGGCAGGTATAAGCTTGAAACAGTATCAAACTAAAATAGTATAATCAGTATCAGGTCTAGGGTAACAAATAAGCATGCATAGATGATAGACTGTCACATAAACGAGCAAAACAGTGTATGTTCACATTCAGTACAGCATGACAGTACAGTACTAAAATAGTGATTTCCGTTACTACAGAAATCCAATCTAAATCCGTCAAAACGTCTAGAAAATATACTCCCAACCGAATCTAGCAAGTATAAATAAGTCATATAATATTTCACAAAAACAAGTCTCAAAATAGGTTTGAATTCAGAAATTAGGTTCAACCAGAAATCAGTAAATCAAATTCTCAGTCAGGAAAACAGCATCAAAACTTAACAAATAAATCCACGAAAAATCTAGGGTATTCCCCTATATGTATAGTATCAGAATATAAAGTTTCATAATATTCCAGTAAAATTAGTTCAGTCACCAAAAATAAGAAACCATCAAGAAACGATAGTTTGACAAATCTGAAATTTCCAACACTGCTGTACGAAAACTGAAATATCTCGCAAGTCGTGAAACAAAATCCAAATCCGCCAAAGGAAGATGAAAATAGACAAAATATATTAACTTTCATATTTCACGAATATTTTCCATACAGTAGAAGAAAATAGGGTGAAAATACGATTCTTTACAGAACTGCGAGCAAAATACAGCAAGTATAGCTTTCATAAACAAGCATGAAACGGCATATAAAACTCATCAATAAAATCTACCAAAATTCTGGATAATCCCTAGATAGATGAAGAAACACTGACCAAAGTTTTGAATCAAATAATATATGTAGCACAAGTATCAAAATGATTTAGTCATCAAAATCACCAAGAAACAAAATCTGGAAAAGATCTACACCTCTATAGTAAAATAGTCATAACTCACACATACGAAAACAAAATCGAGCAAGGTCGGAGGGGTTAGGAAGAAGACGAATTCCTCTAAAACTCAGGTTTTATACTGAAATTAAGATTTTGACCTTAGTATTGTTCAAATTACTGATCAAGACAGATCATCAACAAAACACAGAATTTCCTCAAAAATCAAAATCAACATAGATCCAACGAAACTTGATCCAAACACAACCAAACATGAAATTCAGTCTACCAAGTGGCCAAAGAACACGAAATAGGGTATACAACATGTCCAAAACAAGTATCTCACATGGGTCTCACAAGCACACGAGTTCTCATAATTGTTTCACATATACATCATATCAAGAACGGGCAAAACCTAGGTTGTTCATGTCAATTTTTGTGTCGTGAGGCAACTAGGGTTAAATAGCACAATAGAGATAAAACCCATCAAACATAACACACACGCGAGTTGTCTCTAGAACCCAACTACACTATAAGCGGTATTTTTGACTTGTATCATACAAAGGAATTAGAGTACAAGTTACTTGCCTTAACCGACAACGAAAACGAATCCAAGCAAGATTAACGGGAACAGATCCCGAGGCACGAACACAACGAATGTATCACGAACCAATCACGAACACATGATCACGAACAAGATGAAGATGATTGAGATCACGAACACAATCGGACGACTGAAATCGAAGATCAAGATCAAGATGATCGGATTAGATTGGACGGTCAGATTTTCCTGATGATGAAGATAATGATGAAGAGCAAGATCGATCGACCGAACAGTTGCGATCAAAGGACATTGATGATCATCATGATCGTTATAGTCAAAGAAGATCCGACGGTTAGGATCTAATCGGATGATCAAGAGGCGATCGACGGCCAAGAATCAAATAGCTGATGATCATGATCCAACGGACGGCTAGGAATCAATCAATCAAGATAAAGATCACAAGATCGAACGGCCAGATCTGAATCAAGGGAACACAATGATCACGATTATCAAGTCGATCGGATGGCTCACATTAAAGATCAAGATCGAACTGCTAAAGGTGAACTTGATCAAAACCAATATAAACAAAAACTCCATTGCTAAGGGGGCTGCACTAGCTTGGCGACCACCGGCGGCGGCACACAGCGGCAGTGACGGCCAGGGGGATCGCCGGCAGGGCAGTTGCTGACGTTGCCGTGCTGCTGCCTCGCCGAGGGACGGAGAGCGGCACTCGGGGGGGAGGAAGACGATGGAAGGAGGTCGGGAGAGAGGAAGACGAAGCGGTGAAGTAGGGGAAGGAAGGCGGCTGCATGGGTTTTTGGGAGGTAGATGAACAGGTAGGGGGATGATGGGTATATATAGGGGTATCTAGATTAGGTTTTTGCTGAGTAGGGTTGGGTATTAAAAAAAATTCTAATAGGTTAATAAAATATCCGATAAGAAATTAAATGGGTTATAGGGTTTTAAAAATTCAATGAGAAAATAAAATAACAAATAAAAAGATAAAAATGTAATTTGTAATACAAAAATAGAATTTATTTAAAACACTACAATACAGTTAGTAGATTAAAAAAAATAGATTTTTAATAACCAATCAAAATATCAATAATAACCATAATACTAATAACAATAATAATAATAAGAGTAATAACCATAATTGTTCATACAATGTTGTAACATGGACTTTCTTGCAATAGGGCTCCAGGTCAGTGGATGAGTACGCAGTTGAGTTTACTAGGCTTAGCCGCTTCGCTGCCGTTCTTGTGGCAACCGAAGAGGATAGGGCTCTTAGATTCACAAATGGGCTTGAGCAGGATATCAAGAGGCATCTTGTCTCTCTTTGCTTGCGTATTTACGCTAAAGCTCTTAAGGCAGCTCGAGCTCAAAAGCAGGCTCGTGGTGGTTTGGTTCCTTCTCCGCAGACTGTTCCGCATTATGCTGCTAGACCTTCTAGTGGTCCTGTTCAGAGGCTTGTCCTAACCCATCCGGTCAGGACAGCTCCGTATCCTTCTGCTGGCTTCCAGAAGAGTGGTTTTTGCGACTTCTGTCATATGTCTGGGCATGAGCGTAAGAATTGTTGGTGCATTAACCGTTGGTGCTTTAGGTGAGGTGTCGCTGATCATTCTATGCACGATTGTCCGCAGCAGCAGCAGGTGGCTCTTTCAGCCAGGGGTCCTGTTCAGCAAGCAGGCCCAGCTCGTGGTCCAGTTAGGCCTCCGCTTCCTCCTCAATGTCAGATTTTCGGTCAGAGGACCGCTGTTCCGAGGAGAGGTCAGGCTTTCAACTTGACTGTTGCAGATGCTGAGATAGCTGAAGGAGTTGTGGCAGGTATATCTTGTTCTGTTGTTTTGTTGTTTTGTTTCTCTTTGTTTTATTTCTTTTAGTCTTGCTTTGCTTCTTTATGTTATTTTCCTGCATTGTTTTTCCTTCACCCTTGATTTTCTATTCTTTCTCCTTGTCTTTTGATTCCTTTTAGGTATCATCCTTGTTTGCTCTTTTCCAGCCCATATTCTTTTTGATTCTGGGGCAACCCATTTTTTTGTCTCCTCTCTATTTGTCGCTTGCCATCAGTTGGAGTGCAACAACATGTTAGAGGCTTGGAATATTGTGACAGGTGATAGAGTTGTCATATGTTCCCGTGAGTGCAGGCAATGTCCCGTCGTTATTGGGGACGCAGAATTCAAAGCCAACCTGATTATAATTGGGAATTCAGGATTCAACGTTATTCTGGGTATGGATTGGTTGGGTGAAGCCCATGCCATTATTGATTGCCGTGCCAAGAAGGTTGTCTTTGGAATTCCAGATTGAGCAGAATTTGAGTTCCATGCCGAGGAGTCTTCCCTTGGCCGAGCAAAGACTGCAGTTGAACAGGTGGTTTGTGCGATGGAATTGCACTCAGGCTGTGAGGCTGCGCCTCTAGTAGTTCGGGATTTCTTGGATGTTTTTCCAAATGTGTTGCCTGGCTTACTCCCTGATAGGGAAGTAGAGTTCAGTATTGATGTTCAGCATGGAACGGCACCGATATCGAAGAGTCCCTACAGGATGGCACGGTTGAGCTAGTAGAGCTTAAGGTGAAGCTTCAAGAGTTTCTTGATTTGGGTTTCATTAGACCAAGTGTTTTGCCTTGGGGTACTCCAGTCTTTTTTGTCAACAAGAAGGATGGTAGTCGTCGATTGTGTGTGGATTATCGAGAACTGAACAGTGTTACTGTGAAAAATTAGTATCCGTTGCCCAGGATTGATGATTTGTTTAATCAATTGAATGGGGCGACTATTTTCTCGAAGTTGGATCTTTGTTCTGGGTATCACCAAGTCAAGGTGAAGGCTACGGATATACAGAAGACAGCATTCAGGACTAGATAAGGGCACTATGAGTATCTTGTGATGCCGTTCGAGATTACGAACGCGCCGGCTGTATTCATCGGTCTTATGAACCGGGTTTTCTCTCAGTACTTGGATAGATTTGTGGTGGTCTTCATTGATGATTTTTTGGTGTATTCTCAGAATCGGAAAGATCATACTGAGCATCTTAGAGTGGTTCTGCAGACTTTGAGAGAGAATCAGCTCTATAGGAAACTTAGCAAGTGCGAGTTTTGGCTCGACAGGGTTTCTTTCTTGGGGCACATTATTTCTGGCGATGGTCTTTCTGTGGATCCTTCTAAGGTTGAAGCTGTGAAGGATTGGCCTATTCCTAAGTCGGTTTTCGAAGTGCGAAGTTTTCTTGGTCTCGCTGGCTATTATCAAAAATTTGTCTAAGATTTTTCTAAGATAGCAGGACCATTAACTAAACTGACAGGAAAGGATCAGAAGTTTTGTTGGTCTGATGAGTGCAATGAGGCTTTTGTTGAGTTGAAGAACAGATTGACGTCAGCGCCTATGTTGACTATTCCAGATGGTTCAGGTGGATTTGTAATTTACTGTGATGCTTCTGGTAAGGATCTTAGAGCAGTTCTTATGCAGAAGGGCCGTGTTGTTGCGTATGCATCGAGGCAGTTGAGGCCGCATGAGAAGAACTATCCTACTCATGACTTGGAGTTAGCGGTAGTAATCTTTGCTCTGAAGCTGTAGAGACATTATTCACGTGGAGTCGGCGTGGAGATCTTTACAGACCACAAAAGTCTCAAGTACGTATTCACCTAGAAGGAGTTAAACATGAGGCAAAGGCATTGGTTGGAACTTATGGCCGATTATGACATAAGTTTGCAATACCATCCTGGTAAAGTAAACTTGGTGCCTGATGCTTTGAGCAGGAGACCAGCGGTTATGTTTCTTACTCAGAAGAGTGATCTCATTGAGCAGATGAGGAGGTTGGAGTTGGATGTTGTGTTGCCGAGTTCTGGTCAGAGTTGTCTTGTGCTCCAGCTTCAGTCGTTTCTTGTTGATCAGATCAAAGAGTCTCAGGCTGGTGATGCGCAGCTGTAGGATTTTCGAGCTGAGGTTGAGTCTAGATCTAGAACGGACATGGTTATTCATGCTGATGGTTTGCTTCGTTTTGTGTCCCGGTTGTGTGTCCCTAAGGGTGAAGTTCGTCAGAGGTTGCTTGAGGAAGCTCATCAGTCTTCGTATTCTATCCATCCTGGCGGTACTAAGATATATCGGGATTTGAAGCTTCATTTCTGGTGGCATGGTATGAAGGGGGCTATTGCTCGGTTTGTGGCTCAGTGTTTGATCTGTCAGCAGGTTAAAGTAGAGCATCAGAGAACCGCTGGACTTCTTCAACTATTTCCTATTCCAGAGTGGAAGTGGGAGCATATCACCATGGATTTTGTGACCGCTTTGCTGAGGAGTCTTAATGGTCACAATGCTGTTTGGGTGATTGTCGACCGTTTGACGAAGAGTTCTCACTTCATTCCTTTTCGTGTCGGTCAGTCTACTGAGAGCCTTGTGAAAAAGTACATGCAAGAGATTGTCAGACTTCATGGGGTTCCAGTCAGTATTGTATCCGACAGGGATACGAGATCCAGATCTCAGTTCTGGGAGGGTCTTCAGAACAGTTTTGGAAGCAAATTAAAGTACTGTACAGCTTTTCATCTCCAGACTGATGGACAGTCAGAGCAGACTATTCAGATTCTTGAGGACATGTTGAAGTCCTGTATGCTTCAGTTTGGTGGATCTTGGGAGGACCATTTGCATCTCGTGGAGTTCTCATACAATAACAGCTTTCAGGCCAGTATTAAAGTTGCTCCGTTTGAGGCACTCTATGGGCAGAACTGCATATCACCAGTGTGCTGGGATGACATTGGTGAGAGAAGGTTGTTGGGTCCGGAGTTGATCACCTGGATAGTTGATGTTGAGGTTCAGATCAGGAAGCACTTGCAGGCAGCTCAGGATAGGCAGAGGCGATGGACGGATGTTCATTGTAGGGCTTTGGAATTTGTTGTTGGTGACCATGTTTTTCTAAAGGTATCGCCGTGGCGCGGTGTCATTCGGTTCAGTGGTGGGGGCAAGCTTAGCCCTAGGTTTATTGGACCGTCTGAGATTTTGGAGCGAGTATGCAAGGTGGCCTATCGTCTTACTTTGCCGCCAGCTTTATCAGGAGTGCACGATGTTTTTCATGTCTCACAACTCAAGAGATATATTCAAGATGAGAGCCACGTGATCGACTATTCTAAGTTGACCGTTCGGCCGGATTTGACTTGTGAGATTCCGCCAGTTACTATTGTGGATCGGCGGGAGAAACTGCTGAAGAACAAGGTCATCAAGTTGGTTCGTGTTGCTTAGAATCCTCGCTCTCCCGGTGAGTCGACTTGGGAGCTGGAGAAGGAGATTCAGCAGAAGTTTCCTCATTTGTTTGAGTAGTGGTTGTTTTTTTTTTGTTTTGTTTCTTTTCTTTTGGGGTTACCCTATGCATCTTCTTTTGAATTTTTAAGACGAAATTCTTTCTGTTAGGTGGGTAGGATTGTAACCCCTGTTTTTCATTTTGGGTATTTTTGAGCGTATTTTTCGTTTTAGTGTATTTTTCTCTCCTTGTATTCCGCTTGTATTTCTTTTGGACCATATATGAGATTTTTGTTTCAATATATTTTCATTTTTATTATTTTGTCTTCTTTTATTTGAGTTCTTGATTCGTTGTTCGTATTTTGATTCGTCTCTTTTTGCTTGTGCGATTATTTTTTATTTTCACTGTTAAATTTATTTTTATTTCCATTTTGTTATTTCGATTCATTCATTTTTGCCCAATCAAATTTTGATCTTTTATACCCAAAACCTATTCTAAAATCCTAATTCTTTACCTATACATCAACTCAATTAACTACACATACCCAGTGTTACCCAAATATAACCATTAATTACCCTAATGAAATCCTATACCCTGTTTTTTTTTATTTGTCCAACCAAACCAATATACTATCCCACTCATCATTTCAACCAATATACTATCCTAGTCTAATGCACCTAATTATAATCCTATACCCTTGAGCCTAATAACCTATGGTCCCAACCGTTAACCACATATACCCATACCCGAACCCACTCAAAACCTGACTACCGTTTGCACCCAAAAAGCCCCAACCCGATTCTCTGTGTAACTGCATAACCCTAAACTCCTAGTATATATACCCCATTGCATGCCTGCTCCTCTCCCTCACGATCAGCCGCAACCTGTGCCTATCCCGTGCCCTCTCTCTCCCGTCTTCCCTCCACTCTCTATCCCGCTCCTCGTCCCTCTTTTTTTGTGAGTTGGTTCTCGTTTGTTCGGGGTTTTTGTGCGCAGATTTTTCGTTCGTGGGTCCGTTGATTTTTGGTTCGTGGGTTCGTTGACTTTTCGTTCGTGGAATTTTTTTTCGTTTCCGGGATCTGTTCCAGTTATTCTTGGTGTTCTTCATTTTCTTCTTATTAAGGCAAGTAACTTGTACTCAAATTTATATGATCAAAAAAAAAAACTTGTACTCAAATTTTTTTGTATGATACAAGTCAAAAATACCGCATATAGTGTAGTTGGGTTCTAGAGACAACCCGTGTGCGTGTTATATTTGATGGGTTTTGTCTCTATTGTGCCATTTGACCATAGTTACCTCACGACACAATATTGACAGGAAACAACTTAGGTTTTGTCCGTTCTTGATTTGATCATGTATAAGGGATTTTGTGAGAATTTGGGTATTTGTGGAGAACCATGTGATAGACTTGTTTTAGATATGTTAATTACCCTATTTTATGATGTTTGGACACTTGGTAGACTCGATTTCATGTTTAGTTGCGTTTGGATCAAGTTTCGTTGGATCTATGTTGTTTTTTGTTTTTGAGTAAAATCTGTATTTTGCCGCTATTTTGTCTTGACCAATAATTTGGACCATATTAAGGTCAGAATCTTAATTTTAGTATAAAACATGAATTGTAGAGAAATTTGTCTGCTTTCCAACCCCTCCAACCTTGCTCGATTTCGTTTCCTTATGAGTGAGATATGACTATTTTACTACAGAGGTGTATTTAAATTCCAGATTTCGTTTCTTGTTGATTTTGATAACTAAATTATTTTGATACTCGTGCTACCCATATTATTTTGATCTGAAACTTTGGTCAGTATTGCTATATCTATCTAGGAATTATCCAGAATTTTGGTGAATTTTATTGATGAGTTTTATATGCCATTTCATGCATGGTTATAATGATTGTACTTGTTGTATTTTGCTCGCTGTTCTGTAAAAAATCATATTTTAACCCTGATTCCTTTTACTGTATGAAAAATATTCGTGAAATATGAAAATTAATATATTTTTTCTATTTTCATCTCCCTTTGGAGGATTTGGATTTCGTTTCACGGCTTGCGAGATATTTCAGTTTTCGTACAGCAGTGTTGGGAATTCCAGATTTGCCAAACTATCGTTTCTTGATATTTTCTTATTTTTGATGACTAAACTAATTTTACTGGAATATTATGAAACTTTATATTTTGATTCTAGAAATGTAGGGAAATACCCCAGATTTTTTCTGGATTTATTTGAGAGGTTTTGATGCTGTTTTTCGGACTGAGAATTCGTTTTACTGATTTCTGACTGAACATATTTTCTGGATTCAAATCAGTTTTGAGTTATGATTTTGTGAATTACTATGTGACTTATTTATATTCGCTGGATTCGTTTGGGAGTCTATTTTCCAGCTTCTTTGACGGATCCAGATTTGCATTTCTGTAGCGACGAGATTCACTGTTTTAGTACTGTACTGTCATGCTGTTCTGAATATGAACATACACTGTTTTGCTCGTTTATGTGACTGTATATCATCTATGCATGTTTATTTGTTTTCCTGAACCTAATACTGATTATACCATGTTAGTTTGACACTATTTCGTACACATTCATGCCTGTTTGATAACCATAATAAAAGTAATCAAGCCGGGGTTTCTTAAGGAAAGCCCAGTAGTGGAAAATATGGAAACGTGTACTTGGAAGGGAACTAGTGTTCCATACTGCTACTGAAACTGTTACTTTTCTGCTACTGTTACTGTTACTTTTCTGCTATCGTTACTGTTACTTTTCTGCTACTGTTACTGTTACTTTTACTACTACTGCTATTGTTACTGATACCTGAGTACACTGCCCCATTATGGTACACTACGAAATCTAAAAGTGAAACTGTTTGTTGTAGCAACCATGTGTTATGTTTTTGGGACGCATGAAGTGCTACCTAGCTAGTAATACACACAAGATCGTAAGAATATAAAACTAATACCGTTAGACTGATACTGTTAGACTGAGACTGTTGGACTGATATTGTTATCCTGATTTACCGGTATATTGAGCTTACTGTTACTGGACACTGTTAGTTGCCATATGACACTGCATTTGACACAAACATCTGTACTGTTAGTATACCATGCTAGTTGACCTTGTTTTACTGATTCATGCTAGTTATTACTATTGATGCATTATTCCATGCTTTGTTAGTTTTCCTATGTGCTTGTATCCTATATTATAAGTGATCCGTAACTTGCAATTGATGGTTACATATTTTCTCTTTCCTTCTCCTGTAATTGTTAATTGCAGATCAGGATGGTCAGTTGCCCGACAGTATTGACGAAATAAGATATTAGTGCTGGATTTCTTGTTTATTAGTATTATTATTATTGTTGCTTTGGAACAATGTATTTTGAGTACTTGGATATTTATTTTGCATTTGAGCGATGTGACCCAGGATATTTGATTTGTCCAGATTCTGATTTATTTGAGAATATTATATTTTGTTTCAAGTAAATTCTTTTGGTTCATTAATTCAGTTATGCATGTGTGGTTGACTCTTTTGCTTCCAACTCTGATTATTTTGTGAGATATTGTAAAGATTCCAGAACAGCTTATGGATGATGAAAATCATTCGCTGGGCTTTTGTTGCGTATCCGTATTCCATATTCTTTTTGGAAAGCGGGGCGTGACAAGGTTTTTAGTGGTATCACCTATATTTATTTTATATCTCTTTTTATTATTGTCATGTCCTTTTCTTTGATCCCCAAATATATTCAAGTACTCAAATATATCAGCATGACGGGTGGTGGAGTTGTCATATGTTTTCGTGTGTGCAGGCAATGTCCCGTTGTTATTGGGCGCAGAATTCAAAGCCAACCTGATTATAATTGAGAATTCAGGATTCGACGTTATTTTGGGTATGGATTGGTTGGGTGAAGCCCATGCCAATATTGATTGTCGTGCCAAAAAGATTGTCTTCGGAATTCCAGAACGAGCAGAATTTGAGTTCCATGTCGGAGAGTCTTCCCTTGGCCGAGCAACGACTGCAGTTGAACAGGTGGATTGTGCGATGGAATTGCACTCAGGCTGTGAGGCTGCACCTCTAGTTGTTCGGAATTTCTTCGATGTTTTTCCAGATGAGTTTCCTGGCTTACCCCCTGATAGAGAAGTGGAGCTCGGTATTGATGTTCAGCCTGGAATGGCACTGATATCGAAGAGTCCCTACAGGATGGCACCGGTTGAGCTAGCAGAGCATAAGATGCAGCTTCAGGAGTTTCTTGATTTGGGTATCATTAGACCAAGTGTTTCGCCTTGGGGTGCTTTGGTCCTTTTTGTCAACAAGAAGGATGGTAGTCGTCGACTGTGTGTGGACTATCGGAAACTGAACAGTGTTACTGTGAAGAACCGGTATCCGTTGCCCAGAATTGATGATTTATTTGATCAGTTGAATGGGGTTGCTATTTTCTTGAAGTTGGATCTTCGTTCTGGGTATCACCAAGTCAAGGTGAAGGTTGCGAATATACAGAAGACTGTATTCAGGACTAGATACAGGCACTATGAGTATCTTGTGATGTCGTTCAGAGTTACGAACGCGCCGGCTGTATTCATGAGTCTTATGAACCGAGTTTTCTCTCAGTACTTGGATAGATTTGTCGTGGTCTTCATTGATGATATTTTGGTGTATTCTTGGAATCGGGAAGATCATGCTGAGCATCTTAGAGTGGTTCTGCAGACTTTGAGAGAGAATTAGCTCCATGGGAAACTCAGCAAGTGCGAGTTTTGGCTCGATAGGGTTTCTTTCTTGGGGCACATTATTTCTAGCGATGGTCTTTCTGTGGATCCTTCTAAGGTTGCAGCTGTGAAGGATTGGCCTATTCCTAAGTCCGTTTTCGAAGTGCAGAGTTTTCTTGGTCTCACTAGCTATTATCGAAAATTTATCCAAGATTTTTCAAAGATAGCAGGACCATTGACTAAACTGACAGGAAAGGATCAGAAATTTTGTTGGTCTGATGAGTGCAATGAGGCTTTTGTAGAGTTGAAGAACAGATTGACATTAGCACCTGTGTTGACTATTCCAGATGGTTCAGACAGATTTGTAATTCACTGTGATGCTTCTGGTAAGGGTCTTGGAGCAGTTCTTATGCAGAATGGCCGTGTTGTTGCGTATGCATCGAGGCAGTTAAGACCGCATGAGAAGAACTATCCTACTCATGGCTTGGAATTAGCGGTAGTGATCTTTGCTTTGAAGCTGTGGAGACATTATTTACTTGGAGAACGAGTGGAGATCTTTACAGACCACAAAGTCTCAAGTACGTATTCACCTAGAAGGAGTTAAACATGAGGCAAAGGCATTGGTTGGAACTTATGGCCGATTATGACATAAGTTTGCAATACCATCCTGGTAAAGTAAACTTGGTGCCTGATGCTTTAAGCATGAGACCGGCAGTTATGTTTCTTACTCAGCAGAGTGATCTCATTGAGCAGATGAGGTGGTTGGAGTTGGATGTTGTGTTGCCGAGTTCTGGTCAGAGTTGTCTTGTGCTCCAGCTTCAGTCGTCTCTTGTTGATCAGATCAAAGAGTCTCAGGCTGGTGATGCGCAGCTGCAGGATTTTCGAGCTGAGGTTGAGTCTGGGTCCAGAATGGACATGGTTATTCATGCTGATGGTTTGCTTCGTTTTGGGTCCCGATTGTGTGTCCCTAAGGGTGAAGTTCGTCAGAGGTTGCTTGAGGAAGCTCATCAGTCTTCGTATTCTATCCATCCTGGCGGTACTAAGATATATCGGAATTTGAAGCTTCATTTCTGGTGGCACGGTATGAAGGGGGCTATTGCTCGGTTTGTGGCTCATTGTTTGATCTGTCTGCAGGTTAAGGTAGAGCATCAAAGAACCGCTAGACTTCTTCAACGGCTTCCTATTCTAGAGTGGAAATAGGAGCATATCACCATGGATTTTGTGACCGCTTTGCCGAGGAGTCCTAAGGGTCACAATGTTGTTCGGATGATTGTCGACCGTTTGACGAAGAGTGCTCACTTCATTACTTTTCGTATCGGTCAGTCTACTGAGAGCCTCACTGAGAAGTACATGCAAGAGATTGTCAGACTTCATGGGGTTCCAGTCAGTATTGTATCTGACAGGAATACGAGATTCAGATCACAGTTCTGGGAGAGTCTTCAGAACAGTTTGGGGGGCAAATTAAAGTACAGTATAGCTTTTCATCTCCAGACTGATGGACAGTCAGAGCGGACTATTCATATTCTTGAGGACATGTTGCGATCCTGTATGTTACGGTTTGGTGGATCTTAGGAAGACCATTTGCATCTCGTAGAGTTCTCGTACAATAACAGTTTTCAGGCCAGTATTAAAGCTGCTCCGTTCGAGGTACTCTATGGGCGGAAGTGCAGATCACCAGTTTGCTGGAATGACATTGGTGAGAGGAGGTTGTTGGGTCCGGAATTGATCACTAGGATAATGGATGCAGTGGTTCAGATCAGGAAGCATTTGCGGGCATCTCAGGATAGTTAGAAGCGATGGGCCGATGTCCATGTTTTCCTTAAGGTATCTCCGTAGCGCGGTGTCATTCGGTTCAGTGGTGGGGGCAAGCTTAGCCCTAGGTTTATTGGACCCTTTGAGATTTTGGAGCGAGTAGGCAAGGTGGCCTACCGTCTCGCATTACCGCCAGCTTTATCAGGAGTGCACAATATTTTTCAAGTCTCAAAACTCAAGAGGTATATCCGAGATGAGAGCCACGTGATCGACTATTCTGAGTTGACCGTTTGGCCAGATTTGACTTGTGAGATTCCACCAGTTGCTATTTTGGATCGGCTGGAGAAAGTACTTAAGAACAAGGTCATCAAGTTGGTTCGTATTGCTTGGAATCCTCACTTGCCTAGTGAGTCGACTTGGGAGCTGGAGGAGGAGATTCAGCAAAAGTTTCCTCATTTGTTTGAGTAGTGGTTGTTTTGTTTTGTTTTGTTTCTTTTCTTTTGGGGTTACCCAATGTACCTTCTTTTGAATTTCGAGGAAGAAATTCTTTCTGTTAGGTAGGTAGGATTGTAACCCCTGTTTTTCGTTTTATGTATTTTTGAGTGTATTTTTCATTTTGGTGTATTTTCTCACTTTGTATTCCTCTTGTATTTCTTTTGGGACCGTATATTGGATTTTTGTTTATATATATATATATATATATATATATATATATATATATATATATATATATATATATATCATTTTATTATTTTGCCTTCATTGTATTGGAGTTCTTGATTTGTTGTCCGTCTTTTGTTCCGTTCCATTTGTTCAGGCCATTATTCTGAATTCCTATATTTATTTAATATCGCTTTTTATCATTTTCATGTCCTTTTCTTTGATCCCTAAAACCCATTGTGAACCAATGCCTATTATTATTCCTATTCACTAATCACCCAAAACCATTCTTTTATCAATATTCTTTAATACCCAAACCCATTACCAATATCTTAATCCTATCAACCCGATCTGCTTACTCACCATGTTGACCTAGCATTTAATCATTCACCTATACCCATTTCCTATATCCCTAGCGACCCATACGATTAATTGCCCCTTAAAGCCCATTCAATCAATTAATCCCCTAAACCCTACCTAATATAATCCTACCTACCATAATTTCTTCCCCTAGTTGCTATCCGGGGTAGCTACCGAAATCCATTGCACCCGTTTGCACCCGAAGCCCACTTCCCTAGCAAACCGACCCTCACACCCCTTCGGCTCTGTTTTTCGCCGTCACCTGTGTGCTCCCTCCCCTCCTTTAAAACCCCAATATTTATATATCCCTATATATATATATATATATATATATATATATATATATATATATATATATATATATATATATAACCCTGTGCATCCCAGCCCACTTCATCCCAAACTCCTTGCACCTGTCTCCCTCCTCCTGTCGCGCGCGCAGACCAACCAGCCACCGTAGGCTGCCAGCTCCCGCTCTGCCCTGTCGCGCAAACCAGTGTGCGACAGCCCGAAGTTGTCCTCTAGGCCGCACCTCGTTCCTCTTCGTGTGTGAGAGGTGGTTGTAGGCGAGTTGCTCTCATTGGTTCCTGGGTTTTGGTTCCTTTGGTTCGTAGGTTTCGTTGAGCTAGCTCGTTCGTGTTGGGTTGTAGTTTCGTTGGTTCGTTGGATTGTTCGTGGATCTTGCTCGTTTTGTTCGTGAGATCGTTGAGTTTGTTGCCCGGGAATCCATTCCCATTATTCTTATTTCTGTCGTTTTCATCTCCGGTTAAGGCAAGTAACTTGTACTCTAATTTCTTTGTTTGATACAAGTCAAAAATATCATTGTGAAAGAATAAATGTAAATTGAAATGTGAAATTGCTATGTAGACAAACTACAAATTTATTAGAGTAATTTAAATTGATGTCATGCGAATTGTAGTATACCTTGATTAGATTTTGTAGATGAATTTTATGTGTATATGAAAGGGGTAAAATTGTGCCTTATTTTGGATAAATTACAATTATAAAGAGATGTGAAGATTTCTCCATCAACTCACATAATAATTAGGAGAAAAATACATTTATGCTATTTTTGCTATAAAGAGTAGTGGTGTTAATTAATGTGTATAAAAGCTCTCATGAATTACTAATTTGAATTTATTAGATATGGATTCACCTTATTATATATAAAATCAGTGTAAAATCGTTTTTGGGAAATGTAGACATGTAATTGTTATGAACAAATATTTTTGAGAAAAAAAGTAGAAATTGAAATTTATGAATGAGTCAAAAATATAGAAGAAAACCGAAAGTTGGAGTATAAGGAACTCAACTCATTTTGTGACAGTTAGCCACTTAAGACCAGTTGGTCTTCGGGTGCGTCTTAAAAACATTACTGTAGCATAGCGGAAGTTATTGGCTCTGGGTTCGAGTCTTGATATAGACTCTGTTTTATCGAATTTCGTTTTAATACAAATCCCCGAAAGCAAATACATAATTATATTTCGACCCCATACTATATCAGTTAGTCACTGTGGCTTTTCTGGTTAGCCGGTGCACTTGGGGACTAATATTGTTCATTGCAGGGGTTGACTGGTTCAAATCCCGACTTGCAAGTGTTTTTCTGTTTTGAATTTTTTTTTTTTTTTTGTATTTTTGAGTTTTTAAGTGAAATAAAAATTGGGAAAAATTACTAATATTTTTCTTAAATTGTTTAGACTTTATGAAAATTATTTCTACATTATTTGGATATATTTTGTGAGATTAAAAGGGGATTTTACATTAAAGAACTCGAGTTTATTCGATTAAAAGAATAAGAAGTTATTTTTATTGAAGTTATATATATAACCTATGTTTTGATTTAAAAATACAAATAATCAATTTTTGTGAAGTGTGTGCTAGTGCACGCACGTGCACGTGTTTTGGCCATGAAGAAAGAGTCAACCGGCTGATTTGGTGAAGGAGGGAAAAAAGAATTTTGAATATTTGAGTGAAGTTAGTGGAGTTGTGGGAGTGTAGTTATAATAACCACTCCTTATAACTATAAAAATACCCCTTCACACTTCTTCTCTCCCATCCTTCCTTGTTCTCTGATTCACTTCCGAAAACTAAAACCCCATTCTGCAACTCCCCCATCCAGCATCTTACTTGGTTTCCTTTCATTCATCAATGTGTGTATACATACATATATAGATACATCCACACACTCTTTTACACTTCCCCTCCTTCTCTTTCCTTCCTTCCTCCTCTGACTAGTCCGAAAGCAAACCAACCAGCACATGCCCATGTGTTTTCTCCACCTACTCACATCATCCCATTCTATATATATATACATACATGAATAGATATATTTGCATACAAGAATGAAGGAGGCATTGTTTGCATGGCCGAAATGGCGTTGGTACTGTTTCTTTTGGCCGAAATGGAGATGGGGAGCTTTTTCCTTGTGCACGGAATTCGAGGAGGCGAAGCAGAGTTTCTAGGAGTTTCTTATTCTAGGTGTGCAATTGCTCGTAATTAAATTTCCTTGGGTGGGTGATTCTAAAATCCTTTCTAATGTAGGAGTAGATTTGCATGCTAGATAACATATAATTTAGTTAAATTGTGATTGGTATGTTAATTTGTAGATTGCATAACTTTGATATAATTGTACTATGATGTGTGAAAATATCATTGTGAAAGAATACATGCAAATTGAAATGTAAAATTGCTATATAGACAAACTACAATTTTATTAGAGTAATTTGAATTGATGTCATGCAAATTGTAGTATACCATGATTAGATTTTGTAGATGAATTTTATGTATATATGAAAGGGGTAAAATTGTGCCTTATTTTGGATAAATTACAATTATAAACAGATGTGAAGATTTCTCCATCAACTCACATAATAATTAGGAGAAAAATACATTTATGCTACTTTTTCTATAAAGAGTAGTGGTATTAATTAATGTATATAAGAGCTCTCATGAATTACTAATTTGAATTTATTAGATTTGGATTCAACTTATTATAAATAAAATTAGTGTAAAATCATTTTTGGGAAATGTAGACATGTAATTGTTATGAACAAATATTTTTGAGAAAAAAAGTAGAAATTGAAATTTATGAATGAGTCAAAAATATAGAAGAAAACCGAGAGTTGGAGTATAAGGAACTCAACTCATTTTGTGACAGTTAGTCACTTGAGACCAGTTGGTCTTCGGGTGCGTTTTAAAAACATTACCGTAACATAGCAGAAGTTATTGGGTCTGGGTTCGAGTCTAGATATAGACTCTGTTTTATCAAATTTCGTTTTAATACAAATCCCCGAAAGTAAACACATAAATATAGTTCGACCCCATCCTATATCAATTAGTCACTGTGGCTGTTCTGGTTAGCCGGTGCACTTGGGGACTGATACTGTTCATGGCGGGGGTTGAGTGGTTCGAATCCGGACTTGCACACTTGTTTTTCTGTTTTGATTTTTTTTAGTATTTTTGAACTTTTAAGTGAAATAAAAATTGGGGAAAATTACTAATATTTTTCTTAAATTGTTTAGACTTTATGAAAATTATTTCTACATTATTTGGATATATTTTGTGAGATTAAAAGGGAATTTTACATTAAAGAACTCGAGTTTATTCGATTAAAAGAATAAGAAGTTATTTTTATTGAAAATTGTGACTCTTGTATAATTAAAGAGAGATGAAAATGGGGAATGCATTTAGATTCTTCTTAATGAGATTTTATGACTATTAACATGTAATTTAAAGATTATTTGAAATGTATACAAGGTTATAAGTGATTAATTGATAAAAGATGTTGAATTAAATTATTTCATGTGATTGAGATACTTTATTTTATAAGTTTATAAAGGAAATGTTTCTCCTCGAGAAAGAGTTTGTGAATAAAAGAAAATGAAATATTATTTGAGATTGAATATGAATTATTGTTGATCTCTAGAAAGAGATTGAGGCTAGGCGAGACCCTAGTAACCGGCAGTTTTTATTAATGAATTTGAGAGCTAACCAGTGTGGGTTGAGCATCTCTTGAGAAGTAGCCAGGTTGGGCTGACTGTCTCTTTTGTTTTGGTTTAAGTCTGGTAGGGTAAGGTAGCTCTAGGTTGTGATGATTTTTCTTCTAAAACAAACTGAAAATGTAAGGACTGCACTATAGTGAAGATGTGATGAAAGTAAGAGAAAAACACGAGTATGAGGGCCTTGGAGCTATGATGTGAGAGTATTCACAGGCTGTCTACATGATGCTTCATGTCATGACGTGGATACATCTCTAGGATATCGTACCGCAGGCGACGCTTGTTGAGTGTTTGGTGACTACGGGTGGTGCCATTGTCCCATGACAGAGGCTGAATTGTCCATAGGTTCTACACGTTGCGTCGTGTCATGATGTGGGATTCCCCTCCAGGCTGTCTGGACATTGGGCTCGTAACTCATAGAACATCTAGGATACTTACCGTAGTTACCATAGTAGTTTAAGTCATAGCGAGTGATTGAACCATACAAGATGAAGAACGATTAAGGGCGTGCCCTTGGACCTATGTAGTATGGGATGCATAGAATCCAAACAAGTGCGCATTAGGGTCATGTAATATAAATAACTACATTAAGGATTAAGTGCACAGTACCCACGACATCAACAGGATAGTCCCTCTTTAGCTTTGTTTGTGATCAAGTTTGTGGTTTGTTAAAGTAGTTGAGAATCGTTATACTTTCTGTATAGCGAGGATGGTCGTGTATAATATTTCGTCGGTTGTAAGCAACTAACGTGCCACAGTTTCATATGCAGGACTTGGAGTTTACAAGAAAATATAAAGATGAATTTGTTGCTGGTGATTACTTAAATGCTAAAGTTATTGCAATTGTACATTTATTATTGTTGTATTTTATTTATTCTGCTGTATGTTGATGTAAAAGACTCTGATGTAATTATTGTTGTAATAAAAGTTTTAAATTTGTTGTAAAATTGTACAAAGTGAAGTGTAAAGATCCTGTGGAACTTCGAATTCGGTCTTATTTGGAATTCGGGGTGTTACAATTTTGATTCATTTCTATTAATTCCGTAATTATAAACGATCAAAAACACCAATTGTGTATTTTTGCCCTGCCGTATGTTCTGACTGGTAACTTGATTTTGACCCAGTTAAACTTTGAATTTGTAACAACATTCTGCATATGAATTGTAGTCCCAAATGTCCATTTTACAGCCATTTTAGCATAATCGAATTCCGAATTATATTTTGTGAGTTCCCGCTATTTTAGTGCTGCTGGTTCTGAAATTTCATATTCATAAATTTGTTGTATCACCCTGTTTTCCAATTTAATTTGACAATGCTATTTGTAATATAATGATATGAAAATTAATATGCTAAGACTAGACATATTAGGGAACCTTCCAGAAATTTTCCTAGATTTAATTGTTGTGTTTTTGAACCTGTATCATGCATGTAAACACAATTTAACAAATTCTGGATGAACACAAAATCTGTGTAGATTGCTGTTTTGACATCAGTTGTTCCAACTTTTATGTATCTTGTTTATGTGCGCTGGATTCGGAAGAGAGTCTAGTTTCTAGAATTTTTGATAGATCTAGATTTGCATTCATGTAGCAACGGAAATCTCAGTTTTGGTGCAGCAACGTCTTGTTGTCCAGAATTGAAAGACTCGTTGTTCTAATTATTATAAGTTGTTTTGTCACCCATTTATTTTTGCTATCCAACTTGAACTTGATCCTTATTTCTTGTCATATTTTTCATGCCCTGTTTGTGCACGTACATGCCTGCTTTAATAATAATAACAAGTAATCAAGCAGGGGTTAAGGGAAAGATCTAGTAGTGGACAATATAGAAATGTGTACTTGAAAGGGGGCCCGTGTTTCCCACCTGTTATATGATTACATGATACCTGATCCTGATTACCTGTTTACATGATACCTGAGTACACGGTCCTATATAATCCACTACGAAATCTAAACACAACTTGTTTGTATGTAGTAACCATGTGGTAAAATTTGGGACACATGAAGTGCTACCTAGATAGGATTAAATACAAGACTTGGGAATAACATAATCACTTGCACATCACTGTTACCTGTACTTGCTACCTGACATCCGTTAAATGTTTACCTGATTGCATGCTACTTGATACCTGTTATATCTACTTGTTCACTTGTACATGATCCTATTACTTAACTCGTATTACTTTCTTGCTAGTTTCATTGAACCTTATTACTTGTTGCATTCCCGTCATGACATGTTGTATATTCTTGATTCCAAATCTTTGCTTCATACTTTCTTACACTTGTTCCCATCCCCGTTGCTTGAACTACTTGTGGCCCGTAACTTGCTCTAATGGGTACTTCATTTGTCTTTCTTTGAGTTATGTTGTACAGGTACAGACGATGGATTATTAAAAGAACTCGTCGAACTGTTATTGCACTGCATATTCTCTAGCTATTTGGTAAGTCCTTGTATTTTATATACTAGTTATTGCATTATATTCCAGTTTAAGTGATTACTATTGTACTGTTGAGTTACCTGGTATTGTACAGCTTATGGATGATATGAGTTGACATACTTATATCATTCGTTGGGCCTCAATTACGTGCATGTATTTTCATGGAATGGGAAGTGGGGCATGACAGTTCGATATCATGGGATATCAAGTGCATGACTTGATTGTGAGATCCTATTGGTTGTAATCAAAACACTATTTTTAAATGTCCCTAGTCAAGTATTATTGTGAATTAGGACAACAATAATATATAGAGACTAGTATGTGCATAAACTGATGATCATATCTCACGGGTCATGGATATGAGATACAAATATGCAATAAAATAACTTAAATCCTATCAAGCCTTCACATGGGTACATATTAGAGTAATAATGTACTGGACTGACCCACCATGAGAACAATGTATGGATCGTTATGTGAGTGTCATAAGCGGTTCTCACATGAAGTCCTTTGACTTGAAGTCACTACGGTTCCCTACATGAGAAGTTATATGTTATAATGTCGTCAAAGGTTGCCTGTAATAAGGTGATTATAAAGTCGACTATTGGATATACTACAAATCATGCGAAGGGATGTGAGTGACTTAGATAGGATTTGTCCATCTTACATAACAGGAACGATATCTATGGGTCCCTGATTGAGTGAGACTACATTATGCATGGTCGTGCTCAAATGAGTCAAATGAGATATTAAGCTCATTTGTTTTAGTAAGTCTACTCGGACATCAAGAAACCAAAGATTGAACTACACAAGGGTGACATGCTCTATGCTTTGTGGTCAATTAATATATCTGGACAAAGGGACTAGACTACATGGTAACATTAGGTCACAGATAGGTTATGTCTAATCACTGACATTCCAGTTACTTGAGTAGCTGTGATGTATTGCTAGATACCGCTCACTGTTTGTAATACTAGAATATCATTTTAGTGTTACTATCAACGTAATGGGAACCTGCAGAGTCACAAACCTAGAATGGAACGAAATTGGGATTTAAACTCATAAGATGAATTTAATTGGGGATCCAAGTAAGACTTGGACTCCTGACATTGGTTGTACATTTAATTAGATTAAATGGGCTGACTAAAGTTCAAATGCCCACACATGAATCTGAATCAGGTCATATTGTGATTCCAACAGCTTCATTACTCTCTTAGGATTGATAATCTGCACCTATATATTTGATACGTATCTGTGGAAAAGCGACACATGAGAAAACCATAGCTGTCGCAGAAATTGTGAGAGATATCGTGAGGAACATCTCCTTCCTGTAGCTAGCGCCGTGGCATAAGGGAAAGCTTGATTTGATCCGTTCGTGTAATTACCGTAGAGGCACCGTAATATTGTAGTGCTGTGATCAGCATACTGTGGAGACAGCAGATCCATCTTCAAGGTATAACTCCTAAATACGATTTATGGTTTTCGCATGGATCCATGGCTAGGTTTCGATTTTTTTTTTTTACTTTTCCAATGTGTATTTAATCTGAGATTACCCTCGAAACCTAACAAACCTCTATCCACAGATAATTCTAGAGACTATTTCACTCACACCTGGGAATCTTCAAGAATACCCCACACAACGAGTCATCATGGTACCTCATCACATAAATATCCCATGAGCATCGCCTTGATCCTGATATTTCTGGAGATCAATCCCACACCGTAGATGATTTAGAGACACTTCCACTCACATCTCGATAATTCTGAGGATCATCTCACACTGCTGATCATACATAGGCCCCCTTACTCATGTTTGCTTTTACTTCATCTCATCTCCAACTAGTAACTATCCTTAAGTTTAAACATAGACAACCACAGACACCTAGAGCTAGCTCACCCTACCGGAATTAATCTAACCAATTCGGAACACTAGCTGACACTGGCTGATTTCCAAAATCAAATAATCTCAACAGTCAGTATCTAGGGTCCTGCTCAACCTCTAGAGCTCACACGCTCAACATATCAACAAATTCTCTTCTAGGGTTCTTTATAACAACCCTAACTTCTCATACGAATCCACAACTAGATTCATTAATGAATTATTCCTTCATTTACTCATCTCAAATTTATACATCAATGCCCCAATTAAATTCATCTCATCAAAACATAAAATTAAAGTAAACAAAAAGATTGTTATAAGCATCTTACTTCTCAAAATAAATGGACATCCATTTCATAATTGATAATTTCATTTATAGAAACCAATTTAATTCAACAGTACATGCATAACTCAATTCCCAATATTTCTTTCCTTATACGAAACTACCATATCAATTTTGGGGTTTTAATCTATTTAAAACTGAAAAGAACTCACTTTGGATTCTATGTTTTATCCCTAAAAATCTGAAATTTCGTGTTCTAAAAATCTGAAATTTTAATCACTAAAGTTCTGAAATTTATTTCCACAAATATCTGAAAGTTTATTGTTCAAAGCTGAAACATATGCACTTCAAATCTAGGATTTATACTCCTACAAAAACATAGATTTTTATCACGCAATTTGCAATTAAAACATACAAAAATCTGAAACTTTATTTCCAAAAAATCTAAAATTAACGTTATAAAAATATGAAACTTGATTATTCATAACTTGATATTTCGATCAATCGAACTTCATACAAAAATCTAGATCTCTATTACAATATATTGCATGCATGTACTAGGGTTAAACTCCAAACCCTAGCACAAAACCTGAGCCCTCAAAGAAACAACCCAAGCCCCTGTCAATGACAAGATGAGGGTTGCACAGTGTAGACCCAAGCACTGTGCTGACCCCAACACTGTTCAACCCGCAATTTGAAACCCCTTAATACTCCAAATTCGAATTTTATACAAATACATATACATCAGTGCATGCACTAATCATCTAGAATCTAAATTATAAATATTCATTCAATAATAGGGAATAAAATATCAAGATCTCCTCTTTAAATTGATCAAACATGAGTTTTAAGATCATACAACAAATTCTAATCAACTACAATATTACTTAGGATCATTCAATCAATTAGTAGATTAAAAATTCAATCTTTAATGCTATCAACATATATAATTCAAGAATAAAATACTCAAGAACATCTCATATGAAAGTTCAACTTTTATCTCATGAAGTTTATTAAATCCATCTATCATTCATCACAACAATTAATCATGCATTCATGTTATAAAAGGAACATAAATCTACAATAAAACACTAGCATGATTACTACACACTTGCATCACCATCATAAATATAATATACACATCAAGAGAGATGAAGTCGAAATTTGACATAAATGCTTCGAGTCCTTCTCCTCCTTAAGCAAGATGATCTCCAAATCCAAGCCACCAAAAGCAACAAAAAAATCTGAACCCTACTGCCATCTATATATATGGCCGGGATTTTATTTAGGGTTTTGTGAGGAATTTTGCCTAAAAGTCCTCAAGAATCAATTATTTTGTAAATTACTTATTCATGCAAATCAATTAGACCTATTTCCTTATCTAATTCAATCAAATAATTTATTACATCTTATCACTAGACCCTCCTACACTTGGTCGGCCCCACTTTAGATTAAAAATATTTTAATTTTCGGGCTTTTATATGGCAAAAAAAAACAATTCTTTCACACATTCAATTTATATTAACATAATGTACAAAATATAAGTTCCTTCATTCAAATAAATTTGAAAAAAGAAAATATTAGGAATTAATGAGAGAAAAAAATTACTGACAACAAATTTTTAACAATTTAATTTTCATAACATTGCACGTATTTTGCATGTTCAAAAACAGTAATTAAGGAAAACAATCAAATTTGCAAATACATCAATTTAATATTATTTAATAATTCAAAATAATTCATTTTAATTTCTGGGGTACTTCCTCCTTAGAATAGTTTTGTTCTCAAAACTACTGCTAGTAGGGGAAACAAAACAATCAAAACACGGAAACTACACAAACAGTTCCGGGAAGTCACTCTTCTACGATCTTTAGATTCCCATGTAGCCTCCTGGAAAAATTGATTCCTCCACAGTACTGTAACACCCCGCAAAATTGAAAATGACAATTTTGCCCTCATGTGTTACTCACATGTATTTTGTACCGTTACTGGTATATCCGTAACGTAATTCACTATGTATTTTGGATTCCGACTATTTATGCATTTTCCATCTTCTCAAAATTTATTTTATCCTATTTGAGTCAACTCAAATATAAAATTACAATCTCTGTATTTTTACGTACTTTATACATGTTATCGATGCACGTATCGATTATGTATTTTTCCACCGCTACGTATAATATTTTCTATGTGTATCGATTATTTATTTTATGACTTATTCGAATTTGTTTTATAAATAGAAATTCTTTTTTTTCTTATTTTAATTAAAATACTTTTATACGTGCGGTGCACGTGTTTTCTATGTACGTAGTGATTACATTGTGAAATATATAAAAATTAATAAATATATTTTTCTTATATTGTATTTCGATTATGTTTAAATATTTTCCCGTTGATAAAGTTGATTTCGTATTTTAATATTTTTACGTGCGACGCACGTGTTTGCAATGCACGTATTTAGGCGTATTCTTTTCAAAATAAAATTTTGAAGTGTGTACGTTTTTATTTTATTTGTGCATGAAAAACTATAATTTTTAATGAAACTAATTTTATATGCATCTTATATATTATATACATATGTTTTAAATTAAATAATTAATTAATTTTGTGAAGTGTACAAGAAGCACGTGCATGTGCACATGTGCAATGTGCACACTCAAAAAAAATGATAGGCCAGCTGTTTTGGGATGGAGGGAAAAAGTAGTGTTTTGAATTAGAGAGTGGATTAATGGGTGTATTAGTGGAGAGTAGTTAATTTAACTACTCTATTATTCTATAAAATATCACAATACCCCCCTTCACTTTCTCCTCCTTCCCCTTCCTTCTTCATGTCTCTGCCGAAACCAAATTCACTAGCAACCCCACTTTGCTTCTCCACTTACTCGCAACCCCACTTTGCTTCTCCACTTACTCACACACACACACACACACACACACACACACACATATATATATATATATATATATATATATATATATATATATATCTTATAACATCTTATATTTTATATATATATATATGTAGATACACATATATCTCTAATATTATAATGGGAGAGTTGGGGTTGTCATTTGTCAACATACAAACCCGTGTGTTGCACGTACAAGTCTAACTCTCTCATTAATTACAACAATAACAAACAAATAAAAAAAGTTCCACCTATTTAAAATGTGCAATGCACGTGCAAAACAATTTTATAATATTATTTTAACACTAATATTTTTTTAACACATGTACGTACAACTTAAATTCAACTTATAAACATGCATTGCACATACAAATTGTAGTTTTTCCTTCAAAATATTTTTCTCAATTACGTGCAACGCACGCCCAACTCCAAAACTATTTCTTAATACATATATCGCAGGTAAAAATTCTCCAACTTTTATTAAAACGTGCATCGCACGTGAAAAATACTAGTGTATATGAAAATGAGATTGGTGTTGTTCTTGTGCATTGTCGAAATGGTTTGCTGTGCATTTCGGGAGGAGTTGCTGAGTTAAGGTTTTCCTTGTGCACGAATTTCAAGGAGGCAGATTGGAGCTTCTCTTGGAGTTTTATTGCTAGGGATTAATTCAATACTTCAATGCTTCTTTGGGTGGGTATTTCTTAAATTCTTTCTAATTTTAGGAGTAGGTTGCATACTAGATGATATATAAATTAATTATTAAATCTTGATTGGTATGGTAAATGTAGATTGCATAATCTTACTTTAATTTTGTCATGATATTGCGATTGAAATAAATGGCTAGTTAGTGAGTGATTTCTCTACTTCTAATGTAGTTACCATGCTAGGAATTTAATTTCATGAACATGCTAGAGAAACTAACTAAAATTGCCATGTGTTTGCCTAAAGAGACTAGTAGAGAAAAGAGAAAATTTGATTGTGATTAGTAAACTAAAATTCATCATGGTGTTCTATTAATCAAATTCATGCTAGAATATCTATTTGTAAATGAACCATGCTAGTGTGATGATTTGTTGAATGAATGGCTTAGTTGTAAATGAATGGATATTACTATGTTTAGTTGTAGATTGAAATGAATGGACATTATTCTGTTTAGTTGCTAAATGAATAAATTGTTGTTATAGAAATTGGAGGTGATAAAAGAATAATTACTAGTCTCTAGTAGAATTGGAAAAGAATAAGAGAACAAGAACTTATATTTAATGGATTTTATATTGGTATTTTTGAAAATGAACTATAGTTTGATTTCAATGTCAAAAATGTACTCTTTAAATGCAAATTGGAAAGAAACTTATTACAATGTAAAAAAAATAATTAAGAATTTTATAAAGTTATTATTGGCTGTTATACTGTATTTTTTAAAGAAATTATTCTGGAAGAAGTTTTGATTTGAGAGATACAAACCAATTGAGAAATCGAAAATTTTGTAAAGGGAAATTCACAATTAGACAATACGCATAAAGTTATTTAATCCCTCTTCATAACAGAGAATTGGTTTGGGTATACTGGCTTTCGGTGTGAGTATATGGCGTTGTGAACAGTACAGGGAGTCTCGGATTCGAGTCTTGAAGAGACTCGGTTTTATTGAATTTTCGATTTTCCCAAATACAGTGCGGCTCACATATAAAGTGTTCAAGTAAACTCATATCAGTTAGTCACTCTGGACTTCTTGGTCTTCGGGTGCACTTTGGGTCTATTACTTTAGCTGGGCGGAGGGTCTGGTCTTGGGTTCGAAACCAGTAGCCCTCCTTTTATTTTGTTTTTGATTTTTTTTTTTTGAGTATTTAAGAGTTTTAAGAGAAAATAAAATTGGGAAAAAATTGTATTATTCTTCTAAAATTATTTAGACTATATAAAAAATATTTCCACAATATTTTGATATATTTTTTAGAATTGGAAGTGGATTGCATACTAAAACTATGGGATGAAAAACTTGATAATTTTTCTTAAAATGTGGCTCTTCTATAATTAAAGAGAGATGAAGTTGTGGAATGCAATTAGATTTCTTCTCGATGAGATTTTATGGTTATTAACTTTTGATTATGAGAATATTTGAATTACACACAATGCTATAAGTGATTTACATTGATAAAAGAAGTTGAATTGAATTATTTCATGTTATGAGATTATAAGTAATGTTTTCTTTGAGGTAAAGTTTATGAATAAAGAAATTGAAATATTATTTTGAAATTGATATAACATATTGTTGATCTCTAGAACGAGATGGTTGTTGGAATCTAGAGGCTAGGCGAGGTCCTTAGAAACCGGCAGTTGTTATTATAAATTTGAGAGCTAACCAGTGTAGGTTGAGTATCTCTTGAGAAGTAGCCAGTGTGGGCTGACTGTCTGTTTTGTTTGGTTTAAGTCCGATAGGGTAAGCTAGCTCTAGGTTTGATGATTTTCTTCTAAAACAAACTAAAAACTTAAGGACACCACTATAGTGAAGATGTGATGAAAGTAAGAGAAAAACACAAGTATGAAGGCCTCAGATTCACGGTGTGAGAGTTTTCATAGGCTGTCTACATGATGCTTCATGTGATGACGCGAATTCATCTTCGAAATTATCGGAATCGTGGCGACGCTTGTGGGGTGCTTGGTGACTACGTAGTGCTATCGTCCCATGACGGAGGAGAATTGTCCATAGGCTATCTACATGATGCATCATGTTTCCCTCCAGGCTGTCTGGACATGGGCTTGTAACTCATAAAACATCTAAGAACTTACCGTAATTACCGTAGTAGTTTAACTCATAACGAGGGATTCAACCCTACATGATGAAGTACGGTTAAGGGCTTGCCCTCGGAATTATGTAGAATGGGATGCATAAGTTCGAACAAGTGTGTATTAGTGTCATTAAATATAAATAACTGTATTAAGGTTAAGTGCACAAGCACACACGATATCAATAGGATAGTCCCTCTTTAGCTTTATTTGTGATCAAGTTTGTGTTTGTTAAAATATTAAAGAATCGTTATATTTTCGGCATAGCAAGGATGGCCGTGTATAATATTGTGTTGGTTGTAAGCAACTTACGTGCCCACAGTTTCATATGCAGGATTTGGAATTTACAAGAAAATATAAAGATGGAATTGATGCTGATGATTACTTAAATGCAAAAGTTGTTACAATTGTATATTTATCATTATTGTAATTCATTTATTTATTTCGCTGCATGTTGATGTAAAAGACTTTGATGTAATAAAAGTTTCAAAATCCCTTGTAAAATTGTACGAAGTGAAGGATGATCAATATCAATAACACTTAGCCAATATTCGATATCAATCGAAACAATGATGAACAATATGCAATTTCAGTGATGTGTCAATCCTTATGTCTATTAATCATTTTAATCCTAACTAATGCACGTACTACTGTGTCCCATATGTTCCATACCACAGGTTCGATGCATACAATCAATTTCGTTTAGACTGAGTGGTGAATTCGATAGATCATGTGTCGGTACAGGTAATCACTGATACGATACAATATTGTTGCACAATTAATTTTAATGATATACTGATACATTGATTCACTGATTCACGAGTTCACGGGTTCACGGGACGACACGAAAGGTTGGGGTGTTGTAGTCAGCATTCCACAATCAATCGATAAACACTGGCATGCACAATCACTATATCATTCACTACTCAAGTCATTCCCTTAAACCCCGGCTTGTTAATTATTTTATTAATGCAACAATACAACATGTAAATATGAGGCATTGGGTGAACAATGGTAATAATAGGGGAACAATAAGATGGTAACATGAAGTAGGACAATTAGATAGATGACAATAGGACACTAGGATCATGCAATGCAACATACACACTTTAATTCATGCTATACTGAACAATTAAACTATTAAAAACTGGAGTATAAAATTCTGGACAGCAAGAGCAGTCTGTAGAAAAATACAGTTTCCCGCTGTTTCAGAAATCAAAAAGTGAATTCGTCAGAAGTTCTAGGAACTAGACTTCCGCACGGTATCAACGCATATTTAAAGTTCAAAATCCGACAATAGCAGCTTGGTCAAACACATTGTTCTTTACAGATTTCATGTTCAGGCATAAATTCGACATTATGTTGTTATAGTTTTAGAATCAGAAAAAACTCAATATTAAATACATTAAAAATATTTTCTAGACTCCTAAACATGATTACTAACAATCTGGAAATGTTCAGAGCAAAATTTTATCATTTGATCAGCCTTTTTACTGTTTAAGCATGCAAGATATAAGAATCTGAAAATCTGAAAGTAAAAACACAGCTGTAGTAAAATGGGCGTAACTTTTGCTACACAACTCGGAATTCAGAAATTCAAGATGTTCTGGAAACTAGAAAGATAAGGCTACAATTCTTATTCAGAAAATAGTTTATTTTGAGATCATTTACTAGGTTGAAAATAGCAGTCAATATACAGGCCAGCAAGCAAGATACAGGTTTTGTGTAGTTTTCTTGCAATAAATAATTAAACATGATGGGCATCAATTCACTAGTCGATAAACTATATAATCAGCATGATGGGTGCAAAAACAAGATGAATAAAATTACAACACACTCATACATCAACTTATCATCAATCAACCATCAATTGAGCAAATAACATACAACCTAGCAATTCCCTCTACAATAATTAATTCTGTCGTGAGATGCATGAAAAATTACTATCATCAATACTACATGATGTATGCAAGACTCGATATTTTTGGATTCAAAGTGGCACGAAGTCAAGAATATTGGGGTTAGCTGGTGTAAACCCTCAATAGACCCAACGAAATAGTCAAAACAACAATATGATAACGAATAGGTTCTACTTGCAAGAATTTCAATAAAACTTGAATTTGATACGATGTACAATTCAAGAGGACAGTGACTTTCCAGTTAGAAGGTTAATTTAAATACCACGAATAACGTAATAAGGATCCCGGGAGACGAACCACAAACATGAGAACACGGAATCACGTGCGAACTACGAGCAAACACACACCCAAAATGGCAAACACCGGATCTCCAATCCAAACACCAAACACCGGATCCAAAATACCAAACACCAACTCCAATCATCAACAAAACACCAAACACAGATCCTAATCCCCCACACCAACACAGCAAACATAGCAATCAAATCCCCTACTGCAAAATAGCAAACACCAAGCGAAATCCCTCTCTTCTTCTCAACAACGACAGAGAGGAAGAGAGACGGAGGGAGGGAACGATGACCTGGGCGGCAACTGCGACTGTGGTGGCCCACGACAAGGGCGACTGACGATAGGAGAGGCACTGGCGATCGAGGAGCGACGACAGCGATAAGGAAGGTCAGGGCTCGATCGGGGATCGATGCTCTGTTTCTCAACGAAATAGAGGAGGAGATAGCGAGGGGTGCCCTAGGCTCTGGATGACGACGAGGACAAAGAGGGGGATCTTCGATGGTTGTGGGGTGAAGGCGGGGTCATGGGTTGACAAGGCGGTGGTGGCTATCTGCTGATGCAAGGCGATGGGTTCGGTGGATGGCGAAGACGATAGGATGAAGACGAGGGCTAGGGATGGTGACTGGTGGTGTTGGGGATGATCGGAGATGGAAAGAGGGCGATAGGAGAGCGACGAGGGTGTTCGGGTTGGCGGAGTACAGGGACGTGGATGGATTCGGAGGTTGGAGGTGATGGGTGAAGGAGAACGGGATGAGGAAGAAGATGGACGAGGCTGAGGTTCTGGGGTCGATGACATGGAGATGGGAGGCAGGTGGGTGGCTGTTGCGAGAGGGAAGGCGAGCGAGAGCAGGGGTCGAGGCAATGGTAGGTTCAAAAAGAGTAGGGTAGGAGAGAGGGTAGGGGAAGGTTGAAGAAGATGCACAGTAGATGGGGTCTGCATAGGGGTAGGGGATGAACAGGGCATATCGGCTAGGGTTTCAAAATTGTGCAATTTTTAGGGTCTTCATTAGGGTTGTATTTATAGGGTAAAATTAGGGTATTGGGTTAGTGGTTTAGGATTCAGTAATAGTGAGTTTAGGTTAAGAACAATAGAAATTGGGTTTTGGGGTTCAATAAGAGATGGGTTTGAAGACAATAGGGTTCAATTAAAATAACCACAATTCAATAAAATAAGATCCACAAGATATATAGCCTAACGAAAGAGAAAATAGTTTATGAACGGAAATTTAAATCTGGTTAGATAAATAAATAATACAAATAAGAAGAATATCAATTGGGCTTGAAAATAAATTGGAATTCGCCAAGAAAATCAGATCGGGTATAATAATAAAATAATTCAACAAATGAATTTAAAATAGATAATCAAGAAATAACAATTAATAATCATAATAATAATAATAATATGATCTTATAACAAAATAGTATTCAATTAATCAAATAATAATAATATATTTGTTTTTTAGACTCAAATATAAATATCTGATCAATAAGATATAGAAAATAAGATCAAAATACATCATTAGTCGAAATAAATAAATTTTTGATTAGAAATCACTTTAATAAAAGATTCGAAAGAATTTAGCACAAAATAAATTTACAAAAAAATCAATTTATAGAAAATACACAGAAAATACTTATTATCGGGAATGGGGGTTACACCAGCAGCTTCATCTGCTTGAAAGACTCCACTTGTTTGACGGGATCCGGATTTGGAGTTGCTAGGTCCTGCTCTATTGTTCCGGCCCACACCTATTGTTATGACGGCATTTAGGGTCTGATAAACCCTGGCGATCTCAGTCTCTAGATCAAGCATACCCTCATTGTCTCCATCAATTCGCTCTCCATTGTTCCCATTTCTGGTTCTTAGCCCTGCCATTTTTGAGTCTACAAAACACACCATTTGGTTGGAGAAAACAACACCTCATAAAAATCCATATCAATTGCTCAAAATATAAAATTTTATTCATCTACCAAAAATCCATACACTAAAATAGTAACAAAATAAATAATCTGATTTATTCAAAATAGTTCATACATCTATGAAAATAATGATACCATTTTATTTCATTCAATTCTAGAAAATAAAAACAAGCATAATAGCAATCAAATGTGATGGAGCCTCTCAGCCTATCTGAGTTCCTCTCGCAGTTCTTCAAGTTCTATGTGTAACTTATCACAGCATTGTCTGAAATCATTCTTTCCCCATTTAGTATATTTATCCAACTCGGCGAAATGTCGTTCTGCTGCATGTCGAGCTTCTTCGAGATCTTCTATCCTCCCTTTCATAGATGTGATACGTCATTAGGTTCTCCACTTGATGCCCCTCTAGATGTGTAACTCACTACTGATAAACATACATCTCACATCGAAGTGACGCGATGATATGATCTTTCTTGGCTAGTTCAAGTGATTCGTCCGAAGATTCGCCCGAAGGTTCCTTATAAGGGGAAGTGAACTCCCTTGATTTTTGTGGTTCAACCACTTATGTTGGCTTTTCTTCAGACTCCTCTTTCGGATCCTCCTCCGGATCTTCCTCGGAATCCTCTAAAAGGTCCTCGAAGAAATCATCTTCTTCCATATTTCCTATAGGATCTTGATTATCCGCCATCCTACTATACATTTACATGTAATTCGTAGCACAACAGGATCTTTTACTTCAATTCGTATAATTTTACAAGGAAATTAAAACTTTTCATTATACAACATTGTTCTGTTTACAAAAAATACACACCGGAAGTTACAACAAAATATATACAACTTAAACATTCAATATCTTTAATCTTGAACATCAGCACCAATTCATCTTTATGCCCTTTTCCTAATCCAAGTCCTACACTTGAAAACTGTGGGCACGTCAGTTGCATACAACTGACGCAATGCTATAATACAAATTCATTTACTTTAGCAAACACAAACTTGGATGCACAATAAAGTGTAAAAAGTGACTATCCTAAACATGTCATGTATGATATGACTTAATGCCTAATGTAGATGTTTACACTACGATGACACTAATGCATACTTGTTCGGATTCTATGCATCCCATACTACATAGGTCTGAGGGCAAGCCCCTTACATACTCCACAATATAAGGTTTAATCCCTCGCCATGCAAAACCTACTGCGGTAACAAAAGCAAGGTTTAGACATTCCACGAGTACGGATTCCAGTACCAGAGTCCACCGTCAAACCTTACAGAATCCTCGTCATGCGAATATCTTGCAAGTGCCCGTCTAGCCCCGGTATACGCATATACATTGGAGACTGGCCCCCCATCCGCCCTGACTATTCATGATCCAAGAGTCCACCGTCAAATCAATCAATCCTAGATTTAATTAAGGCCCATCTCACATCGCAAGCAACCACAGTCCCGGAGTCCACCGTCAGACTGTATAGAGGCGCCCCACTTACGTTTGCCAAAGTTTCATTACATCTTTACTTAGTGCCTATCCTTAAGTTAAAGCACGAATAATAATACCACCTAGAGCTTCCTTACCCTCCTACCAGGTCTTAAACAATATACCGAGAACGATAGCCCATATTAGCCACTTCTTAAATTCAATAATCATTATCATCACTTTGCTGGTACCTGTGTCTCACTAAGCTCTAGAATCAACATCTTTCATGTTCAACATTATGGGGTATTCATATCCTCATTATTCACATTTTTAAATCTCATTCATTCACATCTTTTAACTTCTTTATCCATTCTCTTATTTATCAACCACGAAGTAAACAACTTCTTGGTTAACCAAGCAAACTATTCACCTTAATAATTCACAATGTTCTTTTGATTAAAAATAACCATTTTCATGTTTTTCGATACTTCGAGTATATTTCTCAATACATAAGTTCTTTGAGATTAATACACCATTTCTTAAAATGAGATTCTTTAAAATTAATCACTAGGAATTCCTTATTTCCTCCTCGTAATTATGCTTTGATTCTATTATAAGTCAACTCTTAAGATCTTTAATCATGTACATTTTCTTTTAAACTTGAATTCCAAACTCATCTAATACATGAATATGACTTAAATTCTCGAAATATCTCTTAGAATAATGTGAAATAATTTCCAAGTGTTCTAATAATATTCTATAATAATTCTATGAACTTTCCCAAATTTTTAAACTTGAAAAATCTCAAAAAAATAAAACAAACACCAAAAAGTAGAACCTGAATTCGAACCCAAAGCCAACCACAAGCCCCAACCATCAGACCAACTCACTTTAGTGAAAGAAAGACTCTTCGGTTCTTTTTGTAACCAAGAAATATCACTTAATTAATTACCAAAAAAATTTAGAAAAGGCAGAAGCCTACCAGGCTCGAACCCGCGACCAAACACCCGCACGTGCGACACGTGCCAGTGCAAGGGCGTTGACACCTGCGCTAGCCACATGCGCCAAGCGCTCAACTAATCATATACGGGTTTAAACTCTTATAACTCAGTCTCTGATTTCATCTCATATTTAACTCTTTCATTCAAATTCGATTTCTATTCTTTTCTCTCAATTTAATTGTTCATAAAACAAATTCTTAGGTTTTCAGAAATGACTTCTCACTTATTTTATCTACATTAAAGTGAAATTTTACACAAATATTGTAAATAGCAATTTTTGAGAACCTTTATAAACATATACTTGTATTCATCAACAAGACTACATGAATATAATTTTTTTTAGCAATTGTATGGGGAATTCTTATCTCCCTATTTGATTATAATCCTCCTCAATATTTACACAATTTCTTATGCCCAAATTAACAACTTTTTGTATATATATACACAATTTGTATAATCTAATCATGACATACAATTATGTGCCTAACAACACTACAACATGCTTTAAATACAATTTTAATTTAACAACATAACAATCCTATATTGAAACTTTCAACTAGCATGCATTCTTTCTCATAATACCAAAATTCTAGATAACAACATAACATGCTTTACAAAAGTAATCAAAGAACTCATACCAATTATCAATTTCAAGCATAAACTACTTAATCATGCATTTTACAACAATTTAGAAAGTAAACGAGACACCCACCTCTTCTTGATGCAAATTGAAAATAGATCTCCTAGAAAATTGCTCCAAGCACTAACACAAAAAGCCTTCTCCTCCTTAGCAATTAATAAAACTGAAAGCCTCCTTCACTTTGAACATCCAAAACCTCTCTTTTTTCTCTCTTTTGATTTTCTTTTAGTTTTTGTGTGTGTTCATGTTTAAGGAGGGGGGTATTTATAGGAGTATTGTGTGGTTGAGATGACTCCCTACTACTCAAACAACTATCCACTTTCTCTACCCACACTCCCACTCTCCCCTCTCTCTTGAATGGCCGGCCAACACCCTTGTGCACACCACGTGCATGTGCACCCTATGTGCACACTCTTTCTCATTTTATTATTAATTGTTATTAGTTTGTTATTAGGCTAGGTGTATGTTACATGACAAGTGTGCTAGAGTTTAAAATGTGTATTTAAATGTAGAATTATTTATGAGCCTCTACTTTGTAATTAATTTTTAGTGGGCTAAAAATAAATTTAGTCCTAATGGATTTAATTAAAATAAATAACACAAGTGTGAAAAATAAAATGAGGAGAAAAATTGTGCATGCTCTAGAAAATTTTAGGGACTAAAATGCACAAAATTTTACGTGCAATGCACGTGTAAAATATAAAAATTAATTTTTTTCTGGAATGTTACAGCACTCCCTCCTTAGAATAATTCTGTTATCGGAACTACGCCTAAAGAGTGAGAAAACAGAAAAAATAAAATTACAGTGTTTAGGCAAAAAGCTCTAGATGGCCCTCATCATCTTCTCCTCAGATTCCCAGGTGGCTTCTCCAACCAGTTGATTTCTCCACATAACCTTGACCATAGGTATAGTTTTGTTTTTCAAATCTTTTTCCCTTCGGTCCACGATCTCTACCGGACGATCCTTGTAGCTTAGATCTGACTGCAGACCCTCTGGCACTTCTGGTAAGTGATGACTCGAATCAGGAATGTAGCCTCGCAGCATAGACACGTGAAAGACATTGTGTACTTGGGCTAGCTCTTCCGGCAATTCCAACCGATAAGCTATCTTCCCAATCCTCTTCAATATCTTGTAGGGTCCTATGTACCTCGGGGCTAACTCTCCTCCTTTCCCAAATCCGATCACACACTTAGTTGAAGATACTTTTAGGAAAACATAGTTACCATCTTCGAACTCCAGATCCCTTCTCCGATTGTCAGCATAACTCTTCTATCTACTCTGTGCATCAACCAGCCTCTTCTTGATCAACTCAATTTTCTCTGAAGTCTGTTGTATTATTTCCGGCCCACACATTTGTCTTTCCCCCACTTCATACCAGCACACTGGTTTTCTACAATTCCTCCCTTACAAGGCTTCATACGGAGCCATGTTGATGCTTGTAACAACCCTGAAAAATAAATTAATTTTTAATATTTTTGTACGTGCATTACACGTAAAATTTTATGCATTTTAGTCCCTAAAATTTTCCAAATTTATACACATTTTTCATCTCACCTTATTTGTCACATTTGTATTATTTATTTTTAATTGAAACCCATTAGGCCTAAAATCTATTTTAAAGCCCACTAGAAAATTAATTCCAAACATGATTAGATTCTACTTTTAAATACACATTTTAAAATGCTACCATACTTGTTATGTAACATACACCTACAATTAAATTAATAACAATTAATAAAAGATTAAGAAGTGTGTGCACATTGGGTGCACGTGCACGTGTGTTGCACTAGGGATGATTAGCTGGCCACATAGAGAAGAGGGAGAGTGGGGGAGTGTTGTTGGCGAGTGGGGTAGTTATTTGAGTAGTGGGAGTCTTCACAACCACACAGTACTCCTATAAATACCCCCCTTCTTTAGTATGAACAACACAAGAATCAAAAGAAAACAAAAGAGAGAAAAGAAAGAGAGGTTTCAGATTTTTTGAAAGAGAGGAAGGAGGCTCGGTTTTGCTTTAGGATGGAGAATGAGCAACTTTTGTGTTGGAGCTTGAGGAAATTTTCTAGGAGTCTATTTACTTTTGCATCAAGAAAATGTGGGTATCTCTTTTACTTTCTAAATAATTGTAGCACGCATGTGTAGGAAAATTATGCTTGAAATTGATGATTGGTATGATTTCTTCAAATTACCTTTGTGATGCATATTGTGTTGTTAGCATTTTAGTAGTAATGAAATGTGGGAAATTTATGCAAGCTTGTAATCCCTGTTTTTGCAAATACGTATTTTCTGTATTTAAGATTCTTGTAAATTATTTTTTTCCGCTTTCAAATTATTATGTCAAAATGTATTGTTGGATCTTCTATTAAAATCTATTTTTGATCAATAATTTTATTTTTAACTATTTTCTATGATTTTTATATTGTAATACTAACCCTATTATTCTTGTTATTATTATTATTATTGTTGTTTCTGCTATTGTTATTATTATTATTATTACTACTATTAGTATTATTATTTTTATTGTATTACCTTTTGATTTTATATTAAAAATCCTATTTTTATTTATATATTTTTCCTACCTCTTATTGGTTTTAAAACCCAAAACTCAAACCCATTTCTTGTTGGATTCATACCCCTAAACCCAATAAACCATGTATACCCTATTTCTTTTGGATACCCAATACCCTGTTTTAATCCCCAAACCCAATTACTTTTCACGTAACCCAATACCCGTTATAATTACCTATAACCCCCCTCAGCCATCACACACCCTAAACCCTATCCCCTACCAAAAGCCCTAATACCTACCCTGCATATACACCCCCCCCCCCCCGCCCTGCTTATCCCTGTTCATCCCTAAACCCCCCAGCCGTTTCGTCTTCTCCATCCCTTACTCCCGAAAACCCTTGACACCAACTCCGTCTCCCTCTCCCTCACCATGTTCACCCCATTATCTTCATCTCTCGACCCATCCATCCCGCCATGGCTGCCTTGTGCCCATAGTCAGTCGTGACCCCACCTCGACAGCGACCTCGGCAGCGCGCCCTGCCTGTGCTCCTCTGCCTTCATCTCCGCAAGTCGAACTACCGACCCCATCACCGGTGCCCCCTGTGCGAACCCTTGTGCCTCCCTGCTCGCAATCCTCTCCTCGACGACGTAGCCACCGCAGCCCAGTCGCGACTCCACAGACGACCGTAGCAGCCCCAGCGACAAGTGCTCTTCTTGTCGTGCCGCCCTGCCCTCCTCCTTGCGACGCGGCAGCCCTGACGCCCCCTCGAAGCCCGTTAGCCGCTGCTATCGCTCCCCGTGCTGTTCCCTCCAAAGGCAGATGGCAGCCCCGTGTCGTCTCCCCTTCGACGCCGCGATCCAGTTGCCAACCGCCATCGTTGACAGCTAGAGCCAAGCCATTGATGGTTTTCTATTTTGATCAAAAGTTTTGATCAAGTGATTCTGACTGCTGATCCCCTTGATTGATCATCAAATTCATCAGATCTTGATGATTTGAATCCTGGCCACCCGATCTCCTCCCGATCCGATCTGATCTGATCTGATCTTGATCATCGCTCTTGGATCTCAGCCATCCGATCATCTTGATCTTGATTGTCATCAAGATCTGTGAGTTGTGTTCGTGTGCTCGTGTATTCGTTCGTTCATTGAGTTCGTGCTCGAGAATCCGTTCCTTTTATTCTCTTTTCTTCGTCGTTTCCGTCGTTGACTATAAGGCAAGTAACTTGTATTCTTTTCTTTGTGTAATGCAAGTACTAAATACCGCATGTAGTGTAGTTGTGTTCTAGAGACAATTCTTGTACAAAAATCCTCTTATATCTTGTCTCTATTGTGTTGACCCTCCCGTAGTTGCCTCATTACACACATGATGTGGAATAACTTAAGGATAACCGCTTCTTGATGTATTCCTGCATGTTACTCGTATGATATCGTGTGCTTAGTTGTGTTAGTTGTAGTATACTTGTTGTATACATATTTTAGGCCCTATAGTATGTTTCTTGGACATCTAGTATAATATATTTCACGTTTGTTATGATTTGGATGTGTTTCATATGATCTATGTTGATTTTATGCATAGAAAAGATTTCTGCTTTTGTTGTACCCCGTTTTTTATCAGTATTTTAGACCCTATTAAGGTCAGTATATGAAAATTATTTGTGAATATGAATTACAGAGAATTCTATATACTTTCCAGATTTTCTGACAGATCTCAGTTTCGATTTATGAGTTGCGTGTTATGACTATTTTACTACAGATGTGTTTAAAATTCCAGATCCAGTTTTATACGAATTCTATATGGTAAGTTATTTTTATACTGAAGTTAAAGATAATATTTTGATCCAATACTTTGCTGGTTACAACTAGACTTGATAGGGATCAACCCCTAATTTTTGTGGATTTAATTGATAACTTTTATACACTATTCTATGCTTGCAGACAACTACTATACTTGTAGAATTTTTCTACTATTCAGTAAAGATACATAATGTCGACTTGATTCTATTTACTTTCTATAAAAACTTTGTGAATATGAATTGTAGCCTACTGTATCTATTTTATCACTCTTTTGACGGATCTAGATTTTGATTTATATTTTGTGAGATATTATAGTTTTAGTACTGCAGTGTTTTATGATTCTAGATTTACAAAACTACTGTATCTTGCTGTTTTCTGATTTTACTTGACTTTTCTATCTATGTTGGAAAATTATGAATCTTTATTTTATGTTACTAAACATACTAAGGAATACCCCAGATTTTTCTTGAACTTAATCAAGGAGATTTTATGCTATTTTCCTGTTTATGAATACAAACTTCTGATTTCTTGCTGAACACGTTTTCTAGAAACTATTCTGTTTTGAGTCCTGTTTTTGTGAAATACCATATGACTTATATATTTTCCGGATTCGGCCAAGAGTCTATTTTCCATAATTTCTAACGGATCTAGGTTTTCACTTTTTTAGCAACGGGAATTCCAGATTTGGTGCAGTACTGTCTTCCTGTCCTGAACTAGAATTTTCGTTGTCCTAATCTTTTATGAGTTTGACTTATGTTTATCTTTCAATCTGAACCTGTTATCTGTTTAAGCGATGTTATTCTTGCTCTGTTTTGTGTACGTACATGCATGTCTGATAATAATAATAAAATAATCAAGTCGGGGTTAAGGAAAAGATCTAGTAGTGGATAATATAGAAATGTGTACTTGAAAGGGGGCCCATGTTTCCCACAGGATTATCTGCTACGTGTTCATGACTACATGATAAACGACTCTGTCTGTCTGATTATCCTGACTGCACACTTCCCTTTAGGAAGGTGTACTCAGAAGAGAACCCGTATGTTCTATCTGTCTGTCTGGATCTGTATCTGATATTTGTCTGTCTGATAACTGAGTACACGGCACTATAGAATCTCCTACGAAATCTAAACGTAACTTGTTTGAATATAGCAATCATGTGGTAAAAGTTTGGGACGCATGAAGTGCTACCTAGATAGTAATAATACAAGACTTGACATAACATGTTACCTGTTACATGATACCTGTTACATGACACTTGTACATGCTATTTGTATACCTGTTTACCTCTATACCTGATTACCTATTTACCTGCTTGCATGACACTTGATACAAGTTACCTGTACCCTTTTAGTATATCATGTTACTTGATTTTGTTTCCTGGTTGATGTTAGTTATCATGCTTTGTTGACATGCCTATTCCATGCTATGTTTGTTTCCGCTATTACTCTCTGTTTGTTTATCCTTTTTCCTGTACTTGTGCCTGCACTACAAGCGGCCCGTAACTTGCATTGACGGACGTTTTGTTTTCTTTTTCCTCTTCCTGCAATTTATTAAATTGCAGATTATGGTGATTAGTTGCCTATGAGATTCTAGATGCTGGAGTTTTTGCTATTATTATTTTCTGTTACTTATTTGAATAAATGTAATCGTTACTTGGATTATTTGTATTAGGCAATGTGACCCGGGATTATTGACTTGTTCAGGTCTGCTTTATTTGAAATTATTAAATTTTGTTTCAAGTAAATTTCTGTTTGTCTATTGATTCATATATGAATGTGTGGTTGACTTCTCTTGCTTCCTACTCTGATTATTCCTGTAAAGATACGGATAGCTTATGGATGATGAAAATTATTCGCTGTATTTAGTCACGTATCCGTATTCCGTATTCTCTTTTTGGGAAATGGGACGTGACAAAGCTAATTGAAAGTTTCATCATGGAATTGATAGGTTGTCAAATTGAAATTTATTAAAAGCTTGTTGGAATGTTGTTAGGCACAAATAGTATGCCATGATTAGATTATATGAATTGTGCAAATATATACATAAAGTTGTTAACTTGTGCATGAGAAATTGTTTAAATATTTGGGGTGAATTATAAAATCAATTGGAATATGAGAATTGCTAAAAGGAAATAAAAAATATTCATGTTAGTTGTTTCGATACTAAATAAAAGTGTGTTTATGAAAGTTCTTAAAAATTACCATTTATAATTATTTGTATAAAACTTAATTCTAATATTGATAAAATCAGTGATAATCATCTCTGGAAGTCTAAGAATTTATTTTATGAAAAATTAAATTGAGAGAAAATACTAGAAATCAAATAAACGATTAAGTAAAAATGTGATGAAATCGGACGACTGAGTTATATGAATTTGAACCCCTATACAATCAGTTACAGTGCTTGGGATTTGTGGCTAGCGCATGCGTCAGCGCGCCACGCGCTGCCACGTGTCATCTGGGGGTTCTTTGGTCGCGGGTTCGAGCCTGGGTTTGTCTCTATTTCATTTCTTTGTTTTTTGGGAAATAAAAGCAAAAGGGCTGTTTGGGGTATTTAAGTAACAGAGTTGGGGTTTATTCACATATGTGAGTTGGCTCACTGGTTGAGTGTTGGCTTGGCTCGCTGTTGGCTATGGGTTCGAGCCCGGGTGTCCTCCTTTGGGTTTTATTTTTTTTATTTATGATTTTCAAGTTTTAAAATTGGGAAATTTCATAGAAAAAATATAGAACATTGTGAGAACACTTAGGAATTATTTCATATTATTTTGAAAGATATTTGAGAATTTAAAAGTCATATTCATGTGTTAGATCAGATTGGAATTCAAGAAAATGTATATGATCGAAGACTTTAAGAGTTGGTTGATAATAAAATCAAACTGTAGCACTTCGAATTTCCAATAAATAAAATTAGAAATACTTGGCACAAATTCCAGAATCAACTTTAATTGTAATCATAAACAGAGAAACCAAATACAGGGAAATTTAAAACATTTTATTATACCAACTCTTTTACAAAGCACGGTGGAATTTAAACACCTTGAATTACAAAAAAAAAATTATAACACAACACCATAAATGTAAATTTTCTCTTTACGATCAATTTTTTACAACATATGCAAAATCATTAAACATTCTACCACATGCTCCCAACTTCATGCTAATGGTACCTACCTGTGAAACATGAGGCTAGAGTTAACCCTAACCCCCAAAACTATAGGGGTTAGCCTGTAACGCTCTGATTTCCATACACAGGAAAACCGTGACATAGGCCATAATCTTTTCCTTCAATTAGCCACAATACACACAAAAAATGAGAAATTTTAAAACTTTTTATTCAACACAAATGTATTACAAGTCCAAATGTTATAAAACTGCAATACATTACATCAGTATTACAATAATACCTTTACATGCCCAAGTGTTACAAACCTTCAATAAATTTACATCTGAGTACAATGAATAATAATATCACTTGGTATTTCACTTGGATGCTTCTCAATAATAAAATAAATTACAACAGATGTTTACAGTTGAAAATAAGAATCAACACTTTGCTTCACTTGCCTGGAGTCCTCCTGAATCCTGCACCTGTAGTTTTGCAATCCAGTATCTATTGAAGTGGGGACGTCAGTACATATACTGGCACTTTAAGGCTGATGACTAGCATCGATTCTCAACTTTAAACAAACAGATTGATGAAAAGAGAAAAGTGTATATATAATTTAATGTGTCAGTGTATGCTATGACTTAGACTCTAATGCAAGATTAACTAATGCAATGATGCACTTATTCTAATGCAAGCAAGACTCTGGAACAGTATGCAGCCCATACTACATACGTCCATATCAAGCCGTTTCTTTATATATAGGGATTTGAACCCGCGCCATGAATTCTACTCTTGTACTCAACCTGTTTCTAAAGATACAGCGTGACTGATAAGGTTGCTCCGAAACTGTCTAATCCCGCCATTCGCAGTCATATAGTGGTGTCTCCATTTGCCACTATTGTCCGGCGTACCGAACCTCACTCAAAAATCTGATGAACCCTTGGAGTTAACTACAACACAGGTTAGCTCGAAGCATCCCCTATGGCCCTTAGCTTATAGATCGTAGTCTATGGCTTGTTCGCCCTTTTTGATATACAACATGACGGAGTTCCGGGGGTCCATCCCCTAGCTCCGACAGGAAACTTCCTTCCCTTATCACGGCACTTCAGAAATTAACAGATGAGATACGGATCCCATGCTCCCAACTCGTGAGAAGGCACAGACCATATCCCTTTGACAGGAAGGGTACAACCAATAACACCACCTAATGTTGGCCTATAGAATCGGTCGGATCATAAGGCTCTTTCCCTTCGGCAAAATGATAATAAATAAAGGTTAAGTGGTAATAGTCATAAGTTACTATCCTAACAATGTCACTAACCCTAAACAATCCGAGGGATGAAAACAGTACTAACACAACATGCTAGGTCTTAAGTTAGATTTCGCAAGATAACTCTACTAGGTGCTCAACCTAGACTTACCAGAATCCTTAAGGATCTTGTTCATAGCCTACCGATCCAAGACCCTGGCAATACGAATATATTCACATGCTACTACCCTGAACTTGGATTCTATCTACACTCCCGGTCTACGATCAACCTACACCGGTTAAGATCTGACGTTGCACTAGGGGTGAATCATTCATAGTCCACGAGGAGTAAAATAAATACGCGTCTTGATGGTCGATGGCCCCTAGGGCAATGATATCACCCTAGATGAGCACAACAACTGCGTACTAGCTAATAAGCTACATACGAACAAAACAAATTACATACGAGCCAACTAACTACGTATGAGCCAAACGAATTACATACGAGCCAACTGGCTATGTATGCGACACATGAATCATATAGAAGTAACCATAAAAGTGTTCTAACAACCTAGAAGCAAAATAACATGCTACTAGCAAAACTTGATCTTTTATATACAAAGGCAACATAAAAATCTTCTAACACCCTAGAAGCAATTAAACATGCTACTTATGAACACAAGGAACACTTATTACTCATAATCAAGTGCATGATTCATACTACTAACAAAACTTGATCTTTTATTCATAAAAATAACATAAAAGTCTTCTAACACCCTAGAAACAATTAAACATGCTACTCTTATCGAAATTCAACAAAATTAGACTTTTTAGAAAGGTGAGAACATCTACTACAACTCTCTAGCTGACAACCTTCTCAGATTTAGTCAATAAGAGGTACAAAAACTTCGAACAATCTAAAAAGCGAGGCTTCAGCCAAAAGGCCAGCAGCTGTGAATTGTAAAGGTCATAACTCCTACTCCACATATCCGAATTTAACAAAATAGGACATTTTGGAAAGGTGAGAACCTCTACTACAACTCTCTAGTTGAAAACCTTCTCAGATTTAGTCAATAAGAGGTAAAAAAAACTTCGAACAATTTAAACAGCAAAGCTTGACTTGTAAAAGTCATAACTCCTACTCCGATTATTGGAATCTAACAAAATTATACTTTTTGGAAAGGTGGAAACATATACTAAAACTCTCTAGTTAACAACTTTCTCAGATTCCGTATGGAACTCAAAATCCAGTTCTTTAAACATAATACGAAGAGCAACAAAGACAGGAAAAGGCTGAAACTTCTAAAATTCATAACTTTTGCTATACTTGTAGGAGTCTAACAGAATTGGGCTTTTTGGAAAGCTAAGAATATCTACTACAACTTTCTAGTTAACAACTTTCTCAGATTTCTTATGGAACTCAAAATCCAGCTCTTTAAACACAATACGAAGAGCAACAAAGACAGCAAAAGGCTGAAACTTCTAAAGTTCATAACTTTTGCTATACTTGTCGGAATCTAACAAAATTGGGCTTTTTGGAAAGCTAAGAACATCTACTACAAATTTCTAGTTAACAATTTTCTCAGATTCCATATGAAACTCAAAATCCAGCTCTTTAGTTCAAAGAATAATAATGACAGCATAATGCTGAAACTTGTAAAGCTCATAACTTTTGCTATACTTGTCGGAATCTAACAAAATTAGACTTTTTGGAAAGCTCAGAACATCTACTACAACTTCCAAGTTAACAAATTACTCAGATTCCGTATGGAACTCAAAATCCAGCTCCTTAATTTAAAGAACAACAAAGACAACAAAAGGCTGAAAGTTGTAAAGCTCATAACTTTTGCTATACTTGTCGGAATCTTAAAAAGTTGGACCTTTTGGAAAGCTCCAAATATCTACTACAAGTTCCTAGTTAACAACTTTCTCGAATTTCATATGGAACTCAAAATCCAGCTCCTTAATTCAAAGAACAACAAAGCCAGCAAAATGCTGAAACTTGTAAAGCTCATAACTTTTGCTATACTTATCGGAATCTAACAAAATTGGACTTTTTGGAAATCTCAGAATATCTACTACAACTTCCTAGTTAACAACCTTCTCAGATTCCGTATGGAACTCAAAATCCAGCTCTTTAAACACAATACAAAGAGCAACAAAGACAGCAAAAGGCTAAGTATTGTAAAGCTCATAACTTTTGCTATACTTGTCAAAATCTAACAAAATTGAATTTTTTGGAAAGCTCGGAATATCTAATACAACTTCCTAGTTAACCACTTTCTCAGATTCTGTATGAAACTCAAAATCCAGCTCCTTAATTCAAAGAACAACAAAGCCAGCAAAAGGCTGAAACTTGTAAAGCTCATAACTTTTGTTATACTTGTCAGATTCTAACAAAACTGGACTTTATGGAAAGCTCAGAATATCTACTAAAACTTCCTATTTAACTTTCTCAGATTTCGTATGGAACTCAAAATCCAGCTCTTTAAACACAATACAAAGAGCAACAAAGACAGCAAATGACTGAGACTTGTAAAGCTCATAACTTTTGCTATACTTGTCAGAATCTAACAAAATTAGACTTTTTGGAAAGCTTAGAATATCTACTACAACTTCCTAGTTAACAACTTTCTCAAATTCCGTATGAAACTCAAAATCCAGCTCTTTAAACACAATACAAAGAGCAACAAAGACAGCAAAAGGTTGAGACTTGTAAAGCTCATGACTTTTGTTATACTTGTCGGAATCTAAGAAAGTTAGACTTTTTGAAAAGCTAAGAACATATACTACATCTTTCTAGTTGGAAACTTTTTCGGATTCCTAATGAAACTCAAAATCCAGCTCTTTAAACACATGCAAAAAATAACCAAAACAGCAGTTTTGCTGAAAAACTCGCTATTTTGGGGAAACAATTTATTTCACCCATCAAACTAACCCAAAAAAATATACAAAAGTTAGAGCATGGTAATAACGTATATGAGAACCTCTCATATTAATTTGGAGTCAAAATTCCAATTTTAGCATAAGTAATTAATTCTAACTATCAAAAAATACATACTAGTTTTAAGATTGATTCTCTAGTGTTTTTATTTGTGTTCTACTACTTCAATCTTTATATGCTATTTTATTCTAGTCCACAATCATGATTATGCATATGAAATTAGTCCATGTTCTTCATTTAATCAACAATAATAACAATAATAACAACAATAAAAGCAAGTTGAGAACCCCCACCCAAACTTTGTAGGAAGGACTTGCTTTGCTCTTCCTTCTCCTTCCTTGTTCCTGCTCCTCTTCAAGAACACTCAAGCAAAATAACCTGTGAAACCCTAACCCATCTTTTGATTCTCTCTTTCTTTTCTTTTCTTCTCAATTTTTTTCTAAAATTAAAACTAGTCAAGAAGAGAAAGAAATATGAGAAGAGAATGAGATGAGAAGGAGATGGAGGAACAAGAAATGAACGGGGTTTTGCCCCTTGGAATGTAGCCGGCCACTTATAGGAGAGGGAAAGAGAGAAGTGTGGTAGACAGAGAGCCACTTGTCTCACTCTCTTTGTGGCTCAAAACATTTTGAGTTTCATTTGCAAATTAAATTGCAATCTACACCCAATCCAATCCTAACCTTCTATTTGATCATGATTGATAAAAAAAAGACATTTTCTCAAAATTACATACTACATGATTTTGTACAAACGTACGAAATCGACATAGTACATATACGTACATACATCTGTATATACAGATAATTTTTATTCATCAAACTCAATCAATCTGTACAAAAATAATTTGATTCTGGGAATAAAAAAAATAATAATAAAATAATTTTATTATCGGCTCGGAAGATTTCATTACCAATTTGATACAATACAGATGTATATAGACTGGTATATATATAGATAATGTTTATTAACAATACCGGGTAATATCCATCAAAACATTTCAATTCTGAAAATAAAAATAAAATAATGATAAAATAATAATTTTTAATATCAGGCCTGGATATTACAGATATTTTCTCAAAAACGTATTTTACATGATTTTGTACAAGTGCACAAAACCGATACAATACATATATATACTTATTAGTATATATATACAGATAATGATTATTTATTAAAACTAAGTAATTTCCATAAGAAATATTTTAATTTTAAAAATAATTATAATACAAATATAATATCTAACTAGGATATTACACAGCCATAACTGTGAGAGTGATATTCAAAGGAAATACAAATTTCAATAGAACGTAAAGAATAAAATCATAGGCCAACAAATGAAACATATTAACACAGTAAATACCGATGGAACATGAAATAACAATAAATGAGACATAAATCATCAAGTGAAACTAAACTAAGTGTCAATTGTAAGAAAACAGAAAACAAACATACATGAAACCATAGTCAAGAAAACACAAATGCATATGCTGACTTCTAATGCATACTTGTCGGAGTCTATGCATCCAACAATACATAGGTCCGGTGCAAGCCCTTATCGTTCTCCACTTTATAGGGTTTAATCCATCGTTATTCAACTAATCCTACTACGGTGATAGAAACAAGATCTAGAATGCTCCGCGAATAGGCCTACGTCCAGGTATCTACCAGATAGATTAGCACCCTCAATGCGCAAGCATCATGTAAGCGTCGCCCTGAACATTCCATACCGAAATTCCACGAACAGGTCCCAGCCTTCGAAATAAAATCGCCCAACTGTAAAAGACCATCAACGTGCGAACCCGGGAGATGGCAATGATAACTGTAGCCTTCGAAATCAAACCGCCCAACTACAACTATAGTCCCGAATCTCATCCGTCCACTGTACAGGGCCCCCTACTTACATTTCCCAAGCTCTATCACATCTCCACTAGTGCCTGTCTTAGTTTGGTAATTTTTATTAATTAAAACACAGCCTTCCTAGAGTTAGTGTACCCTACCGGACTCAACTAAATCAACAACAATGCCCCACTGGCCAAATATCTACAAAATCTCAACTGTCGGTATGTTAAGGTCTCACTCAGCCCCTAGAGTCTCACAACTCAAAGTATCATTAATAGTCTTTCTAAGGTCCACATTATAACCCTAAGTCTCAATTAAACCCACCTTGGTTTTTGTTATACAAAAATACTCTTCATTATTCACATTCCTTTTAATCAGCCAATATTGCCACGAGAATTCGTTTATATGTATGGAAGCACTTTTTACCCACAAAAATATAGATTTTTACAAAATCTGAAAATTATACGATTTCGTTATTCAAAACAGTACACTCTAAATTCAATATTAAATTCTGAAAAATTCACTTAAATCTAGCACATATCAAGGAATCCACCATAAAAATCTGGAATCAAATACATTAGTTTAAAGGGTTCATATTCGATAAATTCTGAAAATTAACAATTATTTTAAAAATATGGAATTACGACAGTACAGTGGTAGAAATTTCATATCTTACAATCTACAAGTTGGATTTAGGATCCGTCAGATGTTCTAGAAACTAGACACAGTAAGCTACAATTTAAATTTTATAAGTTTTTGATAATTCCATCAGCAACTAGGCCGAAATCTCGTTCCAAACTGAAACAGACGACAGTCCTGACCATACAATGTCTTTAAAATCTCATCAAAACTCGATCAAACCACTCATATATATATGTAGGGCAAAAGCCAAAATGCCCCCCCAACGTTTGGCCTAAGTACAATATGCCCATATAACGTTTGAAAAAATACACTAAACCCATTATTCCGTTAACTTAACTTATTCCGTTAAGTTAGAATTATTGAATTACCTTTCTACCCTTACCCTTTCATATCTCAATCTCTTCTTTCTTCTTTCTTCCTTTCTTCATTCATTTTTTCTTATTTCATTTTTCTCTATTAACAACGATTTATTCAGCAACGATTTCTTCGGTCCACGAACGTTTTAGAAGAGTGGGATGCTACAGTAGTGTACACGTATTATTGAATGAACAAGATTAAACAAGTTAATTTTGACATTAATATCTGTTTGTAAAAGGAACAGATGAACCATGCAAATTGTTTCATTGGTCATGTAATGATCCACGAACGTTTATGAAATTGTCTGTGGCAGTTTAAGAATTAGCAGGTTAGATCACATGGAACTTCTTCATTTATCAAAAGTTCTTGGTAATCTTAGAGGCTTCGTTTTATAACAATTATAATTTTGAGACGAGGGAAAGAGTTGTTACTTTCAGATTGTTCTTTACAATTTGAATATCCATAGTATAAATGTTGGTCGCGACTTGAATTTGATTTTAAAAAAGTTTTTGATCAGGTGTGGACCTTCTTCCAAATTACACATTATGATATCAATTTTGATGAATATAATGTCATTAAATATTCAGACAATTATGTCAATCCAATTATGAATTTGGGATGAGATATGTTAAATTATTTAATTTTATATTTTATATTTGCCAAATTTGTTGTGATTAGTTTGAAATTTGTAAGAAGTTTTACTCGATCAAACAAGTACTCTTCTTTTCATTAAATTAAATTTACTGTAGATGTTTTCTCTGTTGATATTTGAATTTTAAGGACTAAAGTTAAGATCTTGGTTTTCTAGTGTGCAATGGTTTTATAGAACTCTCTTCATGTACTTTGTCTCAAAGAAATCATTGCTGAATAAATCGTTGTTAATAAAGAAAAATGAAATAAGGAAAAAGGAACGAAGAAAGGAAGAAAGAAAAGGTTGAGATATGAAAGGGTAAGGGTAGAAAGGTAATTCAATAATTCTAATTTAACAGAATAAGTTAAGTTAACGGAATAATGGGTTTAGTGTATTTTTTTAAACGTTATATGGGCATATTGTACTTAGGCCAAACGTTGGGGGGGGGGGGGGGGGGGGGGGGGGGTATTTTGGCTTTTGCCCATATATGTATAAAGATACATGCATTTTATATGATGAAATCTACAATATAGTGGGCACAATCTTGGCCAAAACTAACTCAGTTCATATGCCAAATCAAATTCTTTCATAACTTCACAAAATCTACAAAATTTCCGAAACTATAGATTTTTAAAGGCTTTGAAGTACCATTTTCATGAAATCACTTGATCTACAATAAACGCAGTCACAATCACTTCTTTTACAGAAAAGTGGGTACATATACATAAAGAAACTGAGATTCAACAAGAAGTAGACATTTATTAACAATTATTTCAAATCTCCATTCACAAAACTCAATTTCTTCACTTTTCTCACTAGATGCAACCCAAACAATAAATCACCCCCCTCATCCCAATCAAATCAGCGAATAAAAGAGGGAAAACAGCAACTAATTGTCCATCTTTCTCCCATATGCATAAAAGAAACCATTATTGAATTTGCACACTAGTCACACATAACATTAATTTGACAATTTAGGTCAACCACTTCTCATACAAGTAAAAAATGATCTTTATCAACTAGATGTCGAAATCTACAAGTCTTACACACATCCCACATCGATTCATACATGAATAATCAAGCATGGTATAAAATTTGGATTTGTTCAAAAAGATGAATTTCGGCCAACCATACCTAATGGATCACACATATATTCCGGGTTTTCTTCATGATGATGTTGTTTTTTATTATTAATTCACTTAGATCCATATATTTATAATCCAATAAGAATCTCAACATGCAATCTATTCAATTTATTATCTCATTTTCACAATCATATGATCAACTCATTATATAGATAATCAATTTAAGAATTTTTCGTTACTCATCACAACCATTCATTACATCAACCATAAAAACACCCTTTAGCATGCATCCTACTAGACAAGTCATTATATTCAATGAATAAAGAGCAAAACATCACTCACCTTTTGAAAGAAGATTGAATTTTGAAGAAAACAATGCAACAAAAAAGCCTTCTCCTCCTCTCTTTGCAAAACTTCAAGATCCAACACCAAAAATAAAATGTAAAGTAGGTTTTCGGGTTCACACAATGGGGAGGGCTGCTGCCGTCAATTTTAATAGGCCGGGATTACTCTTTTTAGGGTTTTCAGAAGATTTTGTAAAAAAAAAAAAAAAACATTTTAAAAAAAAATATCTTTACATAATTAGACTTATCATAATTGGTAGTTAGATAAACAAAATAGGGTAAGACTTAAATACCCCAAAATCCTCCATTTCTGGCCAGCCAAAATTGCAGCCCAGAAAAATCCATTTTTCTAGTTTTGCCTCTGAATGGCACTTTTGCGAAAAGACCCTTCATTTAGCAATATTTGTAAAAATACCCGAAATAATTTATAAAAAACCAGAAAATTAGGATTATTATCGACTAATAAAATTTAGATTTTTTAAATAAATTTTTCTGACTTTTACTTTCCAAGAAAACTATTTGCACAAAGTCCAACTCAAATTCCATATTTGCAAAAATACCATATTTGTTTAAATCTTTACCAAATCAACTCTAAATAATTTTTAAATAAATTTTTTCTTTAATACTGATCTTGGCCAGCCCAAAAAGCAGCAAAATCGAATTTTCATTATTTGTTTGAGATCCAATTGTCTTTTTTACATACAAGCCCCTCTCTTTCAAAGTATTTGCAACTATGGTTTTTCTTCCTCCAAAATTTCCAGAAAATAAAATTATTAATTATAAGTAAAGGAAAAAATTTCCAACATAAAATTTCTGAATTTGCACTCCAAAGATATGTGCACGTGCTTTGCATGTGCAAAATGACAATTCCATAAAGTAGCCTAATTAACCATAAAAAACTTAATTTAAAATTATTTATTAATTCAAAATAATATATCATTAATAGTGAATACTTTTGATTTAATTTTTAACTCTTTACAGCCGGAAATACAATTCCTTCATTAAAATCAATTATATCAACATAAAGTCCAAAGATGAGTTTCTTTAATCAAATAAATTTGAAAAATAAAATCTACCATACTTAAATGAGGGAAATTAATTATTGCCAACAAACTTTTGAGAACTCAAAATTTTCTAACTTTGCACGTGTGTTGCACGTGCAAAATTACAATTTCAAGAAAATAGTCAAAATAGTCAGCTTTACCAATTTAATATTATTTAATAATGCAAAATAAATCATTTTATTTGCTGGGTGTTACACAAACCCATGCTTAAGAGATTAAAATTGGAGATTTCCAGTGATAAATCTTTAAGAGATTGAATTTTAAATCTTAAAACTTTTGTATTGAGAATGATACTTGAAGTATAGATAGATATGAAAAGGGGGTTTTATTAATCAAAGGAACATTATGAATTTTCAAAGTGAATAGTTGTGTGGTTAACCAAGAAGCACTTCATGATTGATAAATAAAGGGAATGGATGAAACAATTGAATGAGATGTGAATAAATAAAATTGAAAATATGAATAATGAGGGTATGAATGACCCATGATGTTGAACATGAAAGATGTTGATTCTAGAAGCTAAGTGAGACCTAGGTACCGGCAAAGTGATGAAAGTGATTAACTGATTTTGAGAAGTGGCCAATATGGGCTGTCGTTCTCAGTATATTTTTAAGACTTGTAGGGGGTAAGTTAGCTTTAGGTGGTACTATTTATTCATGTTTCAAACTTAAGGATAGGTACTAAGAGATGATGAAATAAAACTTGGGCAAACGTAAGTGGGATGCCTCTATACAGTCTGACGGTGGACTTCAGGACTATAAACCCAGTTTGACGGTAGGACTTTGGGACTGTGGTTGCTTGCGATGTGAGACGAGCCTTAATTAAATTTGGGACTATGATTGATTTGACGGTGGACTCCAGGATCATGAATAGTCAGGTGGATGGGAGGCCGTTCTCCAATGTATATGCGTATCCCAAGGCTAAAGGGACACTTGCGGGATGTTCGCTTGACGAGGATTCAGTAAGGTTTAACGGTGGACTCCGGGACTGGAATCCGTACTCATAGAATGTCTAAACCTTGCTTTTGTAACCGAGTAGTTTTGCATGGTAATGGATTAAATCCTTTAATGCAGAGTACGTATGTGCTTGTCCTCGGACCTATATAGTATGGGATGCATAGAATACGAATAAGTATGCATTAGTGTCATCGTAACGTAACATCTGCATTAGGCATTTTTGTTCATATCATACACTGACATGTTTAGTGTAACCCCGTTCCTGCCAATACGTATGTTCTGTGTATTTTCAGGTATTTTGATTTGTTAGAACAATTTTTCCGCTTTTAAATTCTTTTGTTGAAATTTATTGTTGGATCTCCTATTAAAGTCTATTATAATCAATAATTTTATTTGTAGCTATTTTCCAATGATTTTTATATTGTAATACAAATCCTATTATTGTTGTTGTTATTATTATTATTATTATTATTGTTATTGTTATTGTTATTGTTATTTTTATTGTTATTGTTATTTAGAACAATTTTTCCGCTTTTAAATTCTTTTGTTGAAATTTATTGTTGGATCTCCTATTAAAGTCTATTATAAACAATAATTTTATTTGTAGCTATTTTCCAATGATTTTTATATTGTAATACAAATCCTATTATTGTTGTTATTATCATTGTTGTTGTTGTTGTTGTTGTTGTTGTTGTTGTTGTTGTTGTTCTGTAATACTATATTGCTCCTATTATATTTTAGCTCAATTCAACCTAGTCTAATTTATTTTGTGAACTCATACACTCTATTGTATTTATCAGTATTCGAGTATTAACTTAATGCATACTGTTTGATTTATTTGTACTATGGTATTATTATTGATTTATTTATTTATTATTTTAATCTAAAACCCATTCTTATTGGACCCCAAACCCATTCCCTCTAACTCGTACCCGTTACCCCGCAACCCATTAACCCATTATCCTAATTCTAATCTCTATATATACTAATCTAATCACCCTAACCCTAATTAACCCTTGCTAATTACCCTCAGCCACCTAATCATCTTCCCCTACCCTGTTCATCTTCTCCCCTGATCCTCTGCCTTCATCGCTCCGCTTTCCACCGCCCTGTACAATCCCGCCGTTGCTGCGCCCCTGCCTTCACCACAGAGCACCTCCTCCGCGGCGCCATTGTTGCCATCGCTCGACGACCATTGCACTTCACCATTACTATTGCCGCCATTGCCACAGTCGACCTCGCCATCTCGCCAGCCACAGCCAATCCACCACCCTGTTCCTCCCTCATCATCTGCAAATCTTGCTCACCCTTCCTCTACCAGCATTGTCTTCCCTGATCGACCCCCTCATCGTGTTCTCGTCCATCCTCAGACCTACACCCCGCTGCTCCTCTACCACCGTAGAAACCCAACTCCATGGCCGAACTCCACCTCTTAACCATAATCATCATCTCCGATCATCATCACCATTGTCGAGCCCCGCCATGCCTGCTCCCCTTCCTCTGTTCCTTCCGAAAACTGAGCACACTGCCTACTCCTCCGAGCACCCTATCTCCTTTCCCTGTTGTTGTCTCCTCCTTCACTATGCCAGCACCTGCAACCCCCTAATGCTGCCTCCCTGGCTCTCTCTTTGCGTCGACCACTACGCCGCTGATCACTCTATTGCTGCTGGAGATTCTTGCTGTGCACGTGTGCATATGCGTTGCACATGCTGTGATATTGCCGCTCTCGATCTTGTCGGTTACTGTGTTGTTGTTGTTGTGTACCTCTTCGCTATTGTTGTTGTGCTCTTGCTGTGGTTGATGCTGTCTCTTGCACTGCCCTGTGCCATTGGTTGCTCTTGCTGTTGTTCTTTTGTACGTGTTTGCACTTGCTGCCGCTTGTTGTTGTCCGTCCTCGCACGTGTTGAGGTTGCGGTACACTTGTATTGCACGTGTCTCCATGCACGTAACTTGTGGTGCTTCATTGCCCGGGATCCTCATCCAGTTATTCTTGTATTCGGAATCATCGTCATCTTATTCAGGCACGTATCTTATACGAATCTCTTTTGTTTCCCCGTACAAGCATTTTTTTGAAATACCGCAAGTAGATTCTTCGTTGTGACTCATTCTTCCTATTTTATCCATTGATGATCTTGACCCTACCCAGTTTGATTTGTTTCTGTTAATTCTGTATTGGTAAAAGATCATAGATATCAAATTGTATATTTCTGCCTACTGTCTGTTCTGACTTGTAATCAGATTTTGACCAAGTTACATTTTTAATCTGTTAGAACTTTATAAATAAGAGTTTTAGCCCCCTCAGTCTAGTTTCCAGAACTTTTGACGGATTTAAAATCCGATGTGTAGATTGCTAGATATGCTGTTTTTAGTGCTGTGATGTTTTCAATTCCAAATTTCTATTTTGAAGTATATTTTCTCGATTAACTAATTTAAATGTCATGTTAAAAGTATAATTAAGATCCAATATGTTCCAGTAGGTTACTAGAAACGATTTGGTATTGATTTATGATTTTTATAAGATTTTTCAATGAATTTACAGTTAATTTTTATATACAAGAATTCAACCTTGGCTTGTTGCTCGAACACGAAATTTGTAAAGAATTGACTGTTTGACCTAGTTTTTGTAATTTTTATATATCGTGTGTATATGCGCTGGAACCAGCAGAGAGTCAAGTTTCTAGAACTTTTGACAGATCCAGATTTTCTTTTATGCAGCGGCAGGAATTCCAGTTTTGGTGCAGCAACATCCTGTGGTCCAGAATTGGAGTTCTTGTTGTTTCAATATTTATAAGTTTGTTTATAGCACCCAACATGTTATCTGCCCAGTCTGAACTTTTTTTCTGTCCCTTTCATGTTACCTATTCCCGATTTTTGCACATTCATGTCTGTTTTGGTAAAAAGAATAAGTAATTAAGTTAGGGGTTTAAGGTAAAGATTAAGTAGTGGACAATATAGGCAAGTGTACTCGGAAGGGGGCCTGTAATATCCCGACCTGTTAAATAATAAAAATTTTTATTTCTTTATTTATTATTATTATTTATTTTATTATTTTATTTTATTTTTTCGGAATTGAAATATTTTTTATGGATATTACTTAGTTTAATTAATAACCATCATCTGTATATATACCAGTCCATATGTATGTGCGATATACTGTTTTGGTACTGGAAACTTCCGACCCGACAATAAAATTTATTTTTTGTTATTATTTTCAGAATTAATTTATTTTTATACGGATTGTGTAGTTTTACAAACAAAAATTATTGGTACACTTATTAATCTATATGTGGGCATATTGTATCGATTTCATGCGTCCGTATAAATCATGTAGTATGTGTTTTGGACAAAAAAATATCTTTTGTCATGATTAATCTAAAATTTGATGGCTAGGATTAAGTGGTAGGATTAAACCTAGGGTTTGGATTAATTAGGGTTACATAAAAGATCTAGGGTTAACTTCTACTAGAAGTCTCCACCTCCACCTCACCATGCCACTTCACCCCCTCCACCTCCTCATGTTTTGGCCGGCCAACATCCCCAAGGGGGTTTTTGAATAAAACCCTAGCACATTATGCACTCCAACCCTTCTCCTTCATCCTATAAATACCCCCACCCTCACCACCTTGCCTCATTTACCAAAATTTTTGGAGAGAAAAAGAAAGAGAAGAAAACCCTAGAGTTTCTCTTGTATGTTTGGAGCTTTCAAACAAAGCTAGGAGGAAGGAGAAGGAGCATAAGCTAGTCCTTCCTATTTGAAAGTAAAAGGTGGGGGTTTCTCTACTATTTTGTATGTTGATTTTTGTTTTAAATTGCTCTCTACTTAGGGTTATATGTGTGTATGTTGACTAAAACAACTTGGACTAATTATTGAGCATATAAGTAGTGGTTTGGATCAAAAAGGTCCCATGGAAAGTTTGAATGGTGGAAATTAATTAAAACACATAAAGATTGGATCTTTAGCCTTGCTACTATTATTGTTGTTGTTATGGCTAAATTTGACTACTTGGACTAAAGAATTAAGCATAAGAATGGTTGATTATAAAAGGGATTTCATATAAGAAAAGTTGAAAGGATGGAACTCACAAAAAAAATACATAAAGATGAGATCTTTGAACTTGTTATGTTTATGGTTGATTGTTTTGGTTACTTGGTTAAACACAAGTTAACAACTTGGACTTTTACTATGTGCATATAAAGTTAGTAAAGTGAAAATGATTACTTACCCATTCTTGGGGTTATAGGACTTAACATACTTAATAAAAGATAGTATTTTTGTTGTATGTTGTTTCCCACCCTAATAAAGATCATGTCTTTACTAACTTTTAGTTCTTAAAAAGCAAGTTTTGTTGATGTAGGAAATTGTAGATCGTAGATGAATAAGTTTTGCAACATAGAAGATTGTAGATCCAACAAGGGTTAATTTTTGCTTTATGTAGGAACTTGTAATTTGGTAAAACTAGTTCCTTGTAATCAATGGGACTTGTAATCCCTAAAAGAAGTAGTTCTTGTAATATGTAGGTAAGCTTAGATTGTAGCTTAGTTTATATACCATGCTTGAGTCGTAGTAGATCATGCTTGAGTTAGTTGTTATTCTATGTCAAAAGAGAACCCATTCATGCTTGTGAATCCATGAACAAATACCATGCTTGAGTTAGTAGTAGAACACCATGCTTGAGTTGTTGTAGATCATGCTTGAGTTAGTAGATTGTTCTATGTCAAAAGAGAACCCATTCATGCATGTGAACCCATGAACAAATACCATGATTGAGTTAGTAGTAAAACACCATGCTTGAGTTGTAGTAGATCATGCTTGAGTTAGTAGATTGTTCTATGTCAAAAGAGAACCCATTCATGCTTGTGAACCCATGAACAACTACCATGCTTGAGTTAGTAGTAGAACACCATGCTTGAGTCGTAGTAGATCATGCTTGAGTTAGTAGATTGTTCTATGTCAAAAAAGAACCCATTCATGCTTGTGAACCCATGAACAAATACCATGCTTGATTGTAGTAGAACTACTTTGCTTGAGTTAGTAGTAGAACACCATGCTTGAGTTAGTAGTAGAACACCAAGCTTGAATCGTAGTAGATCATGCTTGAGTTAGTAGATTGTTCTATGTCAAAAGAGAACCCATTCATGCTTGTGAACCCATGAACAAATACCATGCTTGAGTTAGTAGTAGAACACCTTGCTTGAGTTGTAGTAGATCATGCTTGAGTTAGTAGATTGATCTATGTCAAAAGAGAACCCATTCATGCTTATGTGACTTCTAGTAAACCTATCATGCTTGATTTGTACTAAAGAACCCATTCACGCTTTTATGACATTCTAGTAAACCTATCATGCTTGAGTTGTACTAAAGAACCCATTCATGCTTATGTGACTTCTAGTAAACCTATCATGCTTGAGTTGTACTAAAGAACCCATTCACGCTTGCTTATGTGACTTCTAGTAAACCTATCATGCTTGAGTTGTACTAAAGAACCCATTCATGCTTATGTAACTTATAGTAAACCTATCATGCTTGATTTGTACTAAAGAACCCATTCACGCTTGCTTATGTGACTTCTAGTAAACCTATCATGCTTGAGTTGTACTAAAGAACCCATTCATGCTTATGTGACTTCTAGTAAACCTATCATGCTTGAGTTGGTAGTAAGGAGCCATGCTTGAGTTTATGTACCATGTTTAAGTTGTAGTAGAACATCATGCTTGAGTTTGTGTACCATGCTTAAGTTTATGTACCATGCTTGAGTGGTAGTAGAACATCATGGTTAGGTTGCTAAAGGTTCTAGTAAAGAACCCATCATGCTTGAGTTTTATTGTTCTATGTTGAAATGAACCCATCCATGCCTATGTGACATTCTAGTGAACAATCATGCTTGTGTTGTATGTAGAAACGCATGCTTAGGTTGTGTAGTTATTTTTTTTATGTTGTTGTCTCATATGCGGCTCGCCTGGCCCGTATGTAGCTGTTGGTCCCATACGAAGCTCATTGGGCTCGTATATAGGTATTGTCTTAAATAAGTAGGCTATGAGTGGATCCGAGGAGATCGTGTGAAGTCTAGTTTAAGACTCGGTTAATTGTGTCGACAAATTGTCACACTCTCTAGAAGAGGAATATGTACGGTGCTTTTTCATGACAAGTTGGAAGCACAGTGCATGTCTCGCTTGTTTGGTTAGAAGAGGGACACGTACGGTGCTTTTTCATGACAAGTTGGAAGCATGAGTTGCGTATCTCGCTTGTTTGACCCATATGGTGCCTTCTCATGATGAGTTGAGAGTACGACTCTAGGTTGAGAGTATCTTGTAGCTCGTACGACCACATTTGATTAGTTAGGGTTAGTGACATCGTTAGGGTAGTAACTTGTTAGTTAACCATTTTTATCTATAAATTGCCAAAGGGTGAGAGTTGGTGTTAGGGTGATACCCTATAATCCAACCTCTCCTATAGGCTGACTCTAGGTGGTGTTATCGGGATGTATTCCCCTGTCAAAGGGGTACGGGCGGTGTTTTTTCATGACAAGTTGGGAGCACGGGTTCCGTATATTGATTGTTAATTCCTGAATGTGCCATGATAAGAATGAGAGGGTTCCCTAGGGAAATAGACCCTACGATCGCGGTAGGTTCTATGCCTTCTCATGACCAGTTGAGGGCACGGAAGAAGGTTGACAAGTATCTTGTAGTTTATGTTGGCTTTTGAGTGAGGTCCGGTACGCCGGGCAATAGTCGCTAGTCATGTAGTATTATGTCAGGAACAGGATGGGTACAAAAAGTAGAATTCATTACGTGGGTTCAAATCCCTAAATATGGGGAACGGCTTGATATGGACGTATGTAGTTATGGGATGCATACGATTCCATATTCTCTTTTGCATTAGAATAGGAGCATCTTAGCCTTAGTTGACATCGCATCAGATTCTAAGTCATAGCACTCACGAACACTTAAACTACACTAAAAATTTTGCCTTGTTTGTATATGTTTGTTATTGGAGATTCGCTACTAGTCATCAGCCTTTAAGCGTCAGTATATGTACTGATGTCCCCACTCTAATAGGTTGTGGATACAGGATCACCAGACCAGGGAGAACTCTAGTCAAGGCACGGTTTACAAGTGAAGAGCTCGATGTTTTATCATTTTCAGACTCTGATGTAATTTATTGAATCAATGGAAAACACTCAGCTGTAATATTGTATTAGTGAAAAGTTTTAAAATTTTCCTGTTTTCTGTATATTGTGACTAATTGAATGTAAAGGTCCTGGCTCGTGTCTCGAATTCTCCATATAGGAAGTTCGGGGCGTTACAGGGCCCGTGTTTCCCACCTGTTTGCATGAATACATGATTACATGGTTCATGAGCCTGTTTACCTGTTTTCCTGTTTACAAGTTATATGGAACTAAGTGCCACGTCGTGGGATGATGGGGGCCACCTCTAGAATCCATTACCTGATTACATGACATGATATGATTCCTGTTTACATGATGCCTGAGTACATGGTCCTATAGAATCCACCACGAAATCTAAACGCAACTTGTTTGTATGCAGCAACCATGTGGAATGGGACACATGAATGGTGCGTTAGATAGGATTAAATAAAATACTTAAGAATAATATGTTTCACCTGCACATTACTATTACCTGTTACGTGTTACCTATTACTTTTTACCGGTTACTTGTTACTTGTTACCTGTTACATGTTACCTGTTACCTACTACCCGCTACATGTTACCTGTTACTAGTTTACATGACTCCTGCGACAAGTTTGCATGGCTTTCATTTAAGTGTCATATTTCCTGTTACATTATTTATTGTTCCTGATTAGTTGAGACCTATTCCAATTGTTACCTGTATTACCTTGATTATGTTATATTACATTTGCATTACCAGTTCTAGTTTTCCTGCTTGTTAGTCCTTATTTCTTTATTTTTATACATTTTGTTTCTCGTTATCATGTTTGTTCCGTATTTGAATTCCCAGTTCTTTGTTTTCCTGTATATCTTGTCTCTCGTTCCCATTTTTGCTTGTACTACTTACAGCCCGTAGCTTGCTCTAACAGGTACTCCATCCATCTTTCTTTTAAGTTATGTTATACAGGTACAAACAATGGGTTACTGAGAGAAGTCGCCGAACTGTTCTTGCATTGCATATTCTCAGGCTATTTGGTAAGTTCTTGTATCTCGGATATTGGTTATTGTATTAATTTCTTGTTCCTGGTGACTATTATTGTATTGTTGAGTTTGCTGGTATTGTACAGCTTATGGATGATATGAGTTAGCATACTTATATAATTCGTTGGGCCTCAGTTACGCGCATGTGTTCCCGTATAATGGGAAGCGAGGCATGACATTTAGGATAGTCATTTTTTACACTTTATTGTGCATTCAAGTTTGTGGTTGCTAAAGTAAGAGAATCGATGTTTTATAGAATTGTGTCAGTTGTATGCAACTGACATGCCCATAGTTTTCTAGTTACAGGACTGGACTTGGCATGAACTTAAAGTCACTATGATGAGCTGTTACAAGATTGAAGCATTTCTTAGCTCTTGTATATCATGTTGTATTTTTTTAATTTCCGCTGTGTTGATGTAAAGAACAATGTTGTTTAATGAAAAGTTTTAATTTCCTTTTAAAATTGTATGAATTTGAAGTAAAAGATTTTGTTGTGCTACGAATTACATATAAATGGAATTCGGGGCATTACAATGCTAGTCTGAAAGCTGTTGTTGTAGGCAAATTCCACCAGAGCTAAATGCCTCTCCCAGCAGCCACCAAAATCCATCACACAACACCTCAACATATCCTCCAACACCTGATTGACTCTCTCAGTCTACCCATCATATTCAGGAGAAAGGCAGTACTGAAGTCAGTCCTGGTTCCCAAAGCTGCTTGAAGACTTCTCCAAAAGTGCGACGTGAACCGCCCATCTCGATCTGACACAATCGATACATAATTCCATGTAGTTTTACAATCTCCCCGATGTACAGTTCTGCCAACTTCTCCATTGACCAAGTAATCTTTATTGCCAAAAAGTGAGCGGATTTGGTTAGTCGATCCACTATCACCCAAATCGAATCATTCCCCTTGGGACTTCTAGGTACCCTGTGATGAAATCCATACTGATGTTATCCCATTTCCATTTCGAAATGGGTAACGGTTGCAACAATTCTCTGGGCCTCTGATTCTCTGCCTTGATTTGTTGACAAATGGCACACCTTGCGACAAACTCTGCCATATCCCGCTTCATCCCCGACCACCAGAAATGCTGCTTGATATCCTTGTACATCTTGGTACTCCCTAGATGCACTGACAATAGAGTGGTGTGTGCCTCCTTTAGGATGATTTCCTTCAACTCTACTCTATCAGGTACACACAACCTCTCTCCAAACCACAACACTTCATTCTTTACTTGGAACTCTGACAGTCTTCCTGTGCTAACCTGCTCTTTCATCATCTGGACTCTGGATCAGACTTCTGACCATTGATAATCTGATCTCTCCGCGTGGGCTGAAGTCTCAACGATGCTAAAGACGCTCCCAGTCCTTACAACACAACTTCGATTCCAGCTCGATCGAGCTCCTCTACTAGTTTCTCCTAATTCGTGATCAAACAAGACAAACTGCTTTTCCGACTGAGCGCATCTGCCACCACATTTGCTCTGCCTAGATGATACTTTATTTCAGAACGGATATCCTCTAGCACCTCCAACCACCTCCTCTACCTCAAATTTAGACCCCTTTGCTGATAAATATACTTCAAGGTCTTGTGATCCATATTGACATTCTCTCCATACACATAGTGCCTCCATTACTTCAAGGCAAATATAATCATTGCCAACTTCAAATCGTGGGTTGGGTCATTTCTCTCATGCGGTCTTAATTTCCTATACCCATAAGCTATTACATTTCCTACTTGCATCAGCACACAGCCTAGTCCTCGATGTGAAGCATCACAGTAGACATCATAATCAATCCCTACTCTCGACAAAGCCAGGATTGGAGCGGTAGTCAACCTCTCCTTCAACTCTTGGAAACTTGTTTCGCACTGCTCCATCCACTTAAAACTCACATTCTTCCTCGTAAGCCTTGTGAGTGGCATGGCTATCTAGCATAGCCCTGAATAAACATCCAGTAATAACCAGTCAAGCCAAAGAAGCTTTTGATCTCCTTCACTGATGTTGGTCTTGGCCAATCCTTCACTGTCTCTATCTTTTGCAGATCAGTGGCCACTCTCTCCTTAGAAAGGATATGACCCAGGCACGCGACTTCGGACTTCCAGAAGTCACACTTGGATAATTTGGCACACAACTTTTGTTCCTGCAGCTTCTTCAATACCTCTGCTAAATGCTCAGCATGCTCTTCTTCTGTCTTGGAGTAGACCAGAATATCGTCAATAAACACCACTACAAAAGAGTTGATGAAAGGTCGCAAGACCCTGTTCATCATGTCCATGAAAATAGCCGGTGCATTCGTCACTCCAAATGGCATAACTAAGAATTCATAATGCCCATGTTGAGTTCGAAACACAGTCTTATGCACATCCTCTTCCTTAACATGAACTTAGTGATAACCCGACCGAAGATCTATCTTGGAGAAAACTGCTGCTCCTTGTAGTCAGTCAAACAAAACATCGATTTGTGAAATCAGATACTTATTCTGGATGGTCACCTTATTCAGTTCCCTATAATCGATGCACATCCTTATCGATCTATCCTTTTTCTTCACCAATAAAATTGGTGCTCCCCAAGGGGACGCACTCGGTCCAATAAAACCCCAGTGAAAAAGCTCCTCAATCTGCTTCTTGACCTCATCCTGTTCCACTAGTGCCATTCTATAAAGTGCCTTGGATATCGGTGCACTTCCTGGCTGAATGGAAATGCTGAACTCCACATCCCGATAAGGTGGTAGCCCGGGTAGATCTTCCAAGACTACTGTCGGAAAGCTCCTGACTATAGGAATCTTCTTGACTTCCTCATGAATCTTCTTCTTGGTCATAGCTGCCATCAATTCTTTATGCTTCCTCTTCCCCTGAAATGTTACTGCGGGACCTCCTAGTGCCTTTACCATGACTTTCTTGCTCTTGCATTCGATACTGGCATTGTAGATCGACATCCAGTCTATGCCAATGATTATATCGACCCCCAAGACTGCCAACTTTATGAGATCGATTCCAAAGACCCTTCATCCGATCTCGAGGTCGCAACCAGCATAGTACCGATCAGTAGTCATGTTTCTCCCGAAGGTGTAGCTACTGCCAGAACCTTGCTTGGGAAAATTTTCGGCTCAACCCCCAATTCTAGTTTGCAAATTTAAGAGACACAAAAGTATGAGACGATCCAGTATTAAACAAAATAGTAGCCTTTATTCCATTTATTAGAAGTTTCCCTATTACATGATGAATACTCTCAGTACATAACACTCTTCTAATACAAAAACTGGAAATAACAGTAGAAAACTTTATTCAGATGCTTCCATACCGGTGATGACATTGTCGGCTTCCTCGGCGTCCTCTTCTGTCAAAGCGAATACTCGCCCTGCCGGTATGGTTTCTTCCCTTGCTCTACCTGCTTCTGTTTTGGTCCTCCCCACTGGAATTGAGGGCAGTCTGGCTTGATATGACCCTCCTTGCTACAGTGGTCACAAGTCCTGACCCTCTGAGGTTTAGCGCACCCAGTTGTAATGTGGCCCGTCTCTCCACATCTGTAGCAAGTGCTTAACCGTCCAGTTACAGCAACAGACATTTACCCCGATAGGTTTGAACCTCTGTGTTGGGGGTTGTCCCTTGAAGTTGCTTGATGTTGCGGGCCTCTTGCCAGCACTCCAGTTGCTCTTCTTTCTGTGCCACCTGGTACCGTTCCATATCTGCTTCTATGGCTGCAGCTCTCCGTACCAACTTATCGAACCTCCTAATACCGAGGGGTATCATTCGAGACCTCAGACTTGGTCTCAGCCCCTGCTCAAACTTCTGTGCCTTCTTAGCCTCATCGATCACTAACTCCGGTGCATACCTTGGGAGCTTAGTGAACTTTGTCTCATACTCCAGAACTGACAGACTCCTCTACTGCAGGCGCAGGAACTCCATTGCCATTTTCTCCTGCACATCCATTGGGAAATAGTGGCTGCGGAACTCTTCCAAATATTCCTCCAAAATAATGGGTTCATTTCCAAGGGTTCGCTTTATGGACTGCCACCAGACCTCGGCATCCTTCTCTAAGAGAATAGTGGCCAGCTTCACCTTACTAGCCTCTGGAGTCTCCAAGACCTCGAACACTATTTCTATCTACTGCATCAGGATTCGCCTTGCCCTCAAGCATGGGTGGTTTCATCTGCTTGAATGATTCCACCAATTTAATGGCCTCCGGGACTTGCACTGCCTGCCATGCCCTGGTGTTTCAGTTCACACTTGCGGCGAAGGTGTTGAGAGTTTGGTACACCCGGGCCAGTTCTGTCTCCAGATCAAACCTGTTGCCTTCACCGCTGGGTCCTTCACCATTTTGGGTTCTTCGTCCGGCCATTTCTGGGTCATAAAACTTCATTAATCACCAAAAAGCAACAACAACATAGACTTTTCTTCCAACATAATTTATTTATTTCCAAAAATAAACTTTATACATTCCGAAATAAAACTTGTCCATACATCCAGTACATAAAACACCAGAAACTCCAAACATAAAACAGTCTAGATTCTACGGTTCCTCTTGGCTTCTCTGAGTTCTCTCCGTAGTTCATCTATTTCCTTCTGCATTTCCTTGCATCTTTGACAGCATTCCTACTTTCCCCCAACGAGTTTTGTTGTCTAGCTGGGTGAAATGCCAAGCATTCTTGTTTCGAATCTTCTCTGGTTCTCACACTCAGTGACTCAGAGCTACGATGTTCTGCTTGTCCTCCGCATAATGAGCTTCCAAGTGGTTTACTCTCCACTTATGGATGGTCAATTGCTCCCGGAGAGAAGCGATAAGGTGGTCATTCTTGTCTCGAAATGGTTCTTCGTCTGAGAATTCATCTGGGGAATCAGGTGGAGGTGGAGGTGGAGTAATCTCCCGAGATTTGGATAGTTCTCCCGAGATTCAGGGTAGTTCTCCCTCTTCTTCTTCTAGGACATCCTCTTCTTCGGGTTCTTCTTCTTACTCATGTTCTTCATCTTCTTCAGGGTCTTCAAAGAACCATTCCACTTCATCCACTGGGTCTTGGTTATCAGCCATCTTATAAGGAAAGCAAGAAGAAGACATCAGTGTATAGAGCAATACAAATGTAAATCAACTTACATTTAAATATCTATAAACTGAACTCACACTTCTAATGTCCACCTTAATGTGTCTTCCTTGAAATTTTGTAATACTTATTGAAGTCGGCTCTAATACCAAACTGCAATGCCCTGAATTCCATTTACATGTAATTCGTAGCACAACAGGATCTTTTACTTCAATTCGTACAATTTTACAAGGAAATTAAAACTTTTCATTATACAACATGGTTCTGTTTACAAAAAATACACAGCGCAAGTTACAATAAAATATATACAACTTAAACATTCAATAACTTAAATCTGGAAATAATCATCAGCACCAATTCCTCTTTATGCCCATTAGCTAATCCAAGTCCTGCACTTGAAAACTGTGGGCACATCAGTTGCATACAACTGATGCAATGCTACAATATAGTGATTATCTTACTTTAGCAAACACAAACTTGAATGCAGAATAAAGTGTAAAAAAGTAACTATGCTAAACAAGTCCGTGTATGATATGACTTAATACCTAATACAAATGTTTACACTACGATGACACTAATGCATACTTGTTCGGATTCTATGCATCCCTTACTACATAGATTCGAGGGCAAGCCCCTACGTACTCCACAATATAAGGTTTAATCCCTCGCCATGTAAAACCTACTGCGGTAACAAAAGCAAGGTTTAGACATTCCACGAGTACGAATTCCAGTCCCGGAGTCCACCATCAAACCTTACAGAATCCTCGTCGTGCAAACATCCCGCAAGTGCCCCTCTAGCCCCGGTATATGCATATACATTGGAGATCGGTCTCCCATCTGCCCGATTATTCATGACCCTGGAGTCCACTTTCAAATCAATCATAGTCCCGGATTTAATTAAGGCTCGTCTCACATCGCAAGCAACCACAGTCCTGGAGTCCACCATCAAACTGGGTCTAAGTCCTGGAGTCCACCGTCAGACTATATAGAGGCACCCCACTTACGTTTGCCCAAGTTTCATTACATCTTCTCTTAGTGCCTATCTTTAAGTTAAAACATGAATAATAATACCACCTAGAGCTAGCTTACCCTCCTACCGGTCTTAAACAATATACCGATAGCCCATATTATCCACTTCTCAAATTAAATAATCATTATCATCACTTTGTCGGTACCTGGGTCTCACTAAGCCTCTAGAATCAACATCTTTCGTGTTCAACATTACGGGGTATTCATCCCCCATTATTCACATTTTTAAATCTCATTCATTCATATCTTTTAACTTCTTTATCCATTCTCTTATTTATCAATCACGAAGTAAGCAACTTCTTGGTTAACCAACCACACTATTCACTTTAATAATTCACAATGTTCTTTTGATTAAAAATAACCCTTTTCATGTTGATCTATACTTCAAGTATATTTCTCAATACATAAGTTCTTTGAGATTAAAACACCATTTTTTAAAACAAGATTCTTTAAAATTAATCTCTAGGAATTCCTTATTTCCTCCTCGTAATTATGCTTTGATTCTATTATAAGCAACTCTTAAGATCTTTAATCATGTACATTTTCTTTTTAAACTTGAATTCCAAAATCATTTAATACATGAATATGACTTTTAAATTCTCAAAATATCTCATAGAATAATGTGAAATAATTTCCAGGTGTTCTAATAATATTCTCTAATATTTCTATGAAGTTTCCCAAATTTTTAAACTTGAAAATTTTCAAAAAAATAAAATAAACTCGAAAAACTAGACCCTCGGATTCGAACCTAGAGCCAACAACAAGCCAAACGCAAGCCCCAACCATCAGACCAACTCACTTTAGTGAAAGAAAGGCTCTTCGATTTTTTTTGTAACCCATAAATATCACTTAATTAATTTCCAAAAAAAATTAAAACATGCAGAAGCCTCCCAGGCTCGAACACGCGACCAAACACCCGCACACGCGACACATGGCAGCACAGGGGCGCTGACGCCTGCGCTAGCCACAAGAGCCAAGCGCTTAACTGATCATATAGGGGTTTAAACTCTTATAATTCAGTCTTTAATTTCATCTCATATTTAAATCTTTCATTCAAATTCGATTTCTATTCTTTCCTCTCAATTTAATTGTTCATAAAATAAATTCTTAGGTTTCCAGAAATGGCTTCTCACTGATTTTATCTACATTAAAGTGAAATTTTACACAAATATTGTAAATAGCAATTTTTGAGAACCTTCATAAACATGTACTCGTATTCATCAACAAGACTACATGAATATAATTTCTTTTAGCCATTGTATGGGGAATTCTTATCTCCCTATTTAATTATAATCCTCCCCAATATTTACACAATTTCTTATGCCCAAATTAACAACTTTTTGTATATATATACACAATTCATATAATCTAATCATGGCATACTATTATGTGCCGTTTTAATTTAACAACATAACAATCCTATATTGAAACTTTCAACTCGCATGCATTATTTCTCATATTACCAAAATTCTAGATAACAACATAACATGCATTACAAAAGTAATCAAAGAACTCATACTAATTATCAATTTCAAGTATAAACTACTTAATCATGCATTCTACAACAATTTAGAAAGTAAAAGAGACACCCACCTCTTCTTGATGCAAATTGAAAATAGAACTCCTAGAAAATTGTTCCATGCTCTAACACCAAAAGCCTTCTCCTCCTTAGCAATGAATAAAACCTAAAGCCTCATTCCCTTTGAAAATCTGAAACCTCTCTTTTTTCTCTCGTTTGATTTTTTTTTTTTTAGTTTTTGTGTGTTCATGTTTAAGGATAGGGTATTTATAGGAGAATTGTGTGGTTGAGATGACTCTCACTACTCAAATAACTATCCACTCTCTCACTCCACACTCCTACTCTCCCCTCTCTCTTGAATGGTCGGCCAACACCCTTGTGCACACCATATGTTAGTCATGTTTGACTGATATATCATCCGAACTTGGGCTCTGATACCACTAAAAATCTTATTATGCCCCGCTTCCCAAAAATACGGAACACAAGCACGTGACATTGGCCCAGCAAATGACTTACGTCATCCATAAGCTGTTACCCATTCAACTAACAATATAAACAATACAAAAACAATTGCGCAGGCAATAAGAAAAACCACATGAATAATAATACTTAGAATAAGACAATATGAAATAACCAAATACGATAATCCAACGTCTGGAAATAAATAATAATATTTGGTCATAAGCCCAATACAATAATAAATCCAAACACAATGATAATAAGTTTCAACACAATAAGTCCAATGAAATAACGATCAACTAAAAAACAATAAATCTTTAAAAAGCTTGTTCTCCAATTCCTGCATGTAATTCTCCTTGATCACCTATGAGCACTTCATCTAAAAAGAGGAGAAAAATTGTCCTTAGAGAAAGTCATGAACAGCAAGTAGAAAAAGCAAAGAAACAAAGGCAATAACGATATAACAATGAATTCAATGGGTCAATATGAATCAATAACATGGGACGATAGAAATGATAGTCGATGCAATGGTTATAATTGATAATTCAATTTTCGATGTCAATGTTTCATGGTCAATGTCAATATCACTTAGACAACATTCGATATCAATAGCAATGACGATGTTCAATATGCAGTGTCGATGTTGTGTCAATTCTTAAGTCTATTAATTTTCAGCCTAACTAATGCTCGTACTACTGCATCCCATTCCACAGGTTCGATGCATACAAACAATATCGTTTAGACTCTAGTGGTGAATTCTATAGATCATGTGTCGGTACGAAAACACTAAAACGATAGCAACTTAGTTGCACGATACACGGTAGATTATGACACCGTAGTCAGTAATCCAACAATCAATCGATAAACACTGGCCGATACAGTCTCTATATTGTCCACTACTTAAGTCAATCCCTTAAACTCCTGCTTGTTAAATATTTTATCGATGCAAACAATATATTATGCAATTTAGAGACATTAGGTGGATGATTGTAACAATAGAAAAACATAGGATGATGACTTTGGAAGAGACAAATAAAATGATGACAATAGCACATTAGGATCATGCAATGCAATATATATCCAATTCATGCAATACTATGATACATGTATAATCATATTAAGGAATGTGGAAAATGCGATTCTGGACAGCAAAAGGTCATTGTACAAAAATCAGTTTTCCCGCTGCTACAGAAATCGAAAACTGAATCCGTCAGAAGTTCTGGAAAATAATCTTCCCAATGATTCCAACGCATATTTAAAATACAAAATCTGACAACAGTAGCTAGGTTAGATACACCATTCTTTACAGATTACATGTTCTGACTGAAAATCGACATTAAGTTGTTATATTTTTTGAATCAGTGAAAACTCAATTATAAATTCATCAAAAATATTCATTAGACTCCTAATCATGTTAACTATCATTATGGAAATTATCAGACCATTATTTTAACATTTAACTTAGCTTTTTGATAGTTTAAGCATGAAGACATACATGAATCTGAAATTCTGGAAATAAAAGACAGCAATAGTAAAATCATCATAACTTTTGCAATACAACTTGGAATTGAAATATTTTCGATGTTCTGGAAACTTGAAACACAGAGCTACAATTCTTGTTTAGAAAGTTATTAATGTTGATGTCAAATACTGTGTCAAAAACGTCTCACAAATTCCAGACAGACAATAAACATTCAGATTTTCAATATGTTTCATGAAATAAAGCGATCTAACATGATGAGTTTCAATTCAATTATTTAATAAATCCTATAATCAGTATGGTAGGTATAATAGCATGGTAAAATAATTAAGAATACACATATACACTAGTTTAACTACAACAAAACATCAATCGATCATTCAAGCACACAACCTAGCAATCAATTCTACGATAGTTTATTTGTGTGGTATTTGTATGAATAACCCCTATTGATATGAATGCATGAAAGATTCGATTTTTAGAGTCACCAATGGCACGAAGTCGAGAATATTTGGGTTAGCTCGTGTAAACACTCAATATACTCAACAAAAGATTAACAATAGTATATGATATGATGAACGATTAGGATCAACTTGCGGAATTTCAATAAAAACTTGAATTTGATATAATATTCAATTCAAGAGAAAAGTGACTTGCCTTATTGACGATTAGTTCGAATACCAAAGAATAACGAGATGATAATCCCAGAGCAACGAACACGAACCCGTAAAGAAACACGTGCACACTACGTGCAAGAAGAGACACAACAGCAGCAAGGCGACAGCAAGGGAGCTGCTGCTGCTGGAGACTCGGCTGACGGTGGGACAGATGGCAGCACAAGTGGTAGGAGGCACAGTCGGCAGGCTGGAGGAGCGGCGTCAAGAGGGGTCTCGGTTGCTAAAGTCGAAAGGGGAAAAACAGTGGCCGAAGGGGCTCGGGATTGGAGGGCATCGACTAGGGGGTTGCGGCAGCAGACGGCGGTGCTCGGTGAGTGGGGGGAAGGTCGCCGAAGGGCGGAGGGTGAGGGTCGGGTTTGGCTGGTCGGGGTTGGCTGACGGCAAAGAAGAGAGATAGAGAAAGCGGCTAGAGTTTTAAGGTTGTGTTTTCAGGGTTTTGCATTAGGGCAGTATATATATAATACAATTAGGTTGTTGGGTTATTGGGCTAGGATCCAATAATAATGGGTTTGGGTTTAGAAATAATTGCAATTGGGTTTTGGGTTCAGTAAGAGATGGGTTTGAAGACAATATGGATCAAAAATAAAATAATCACAATCCAACAAAATAAAATCTACAAGATAGATAGCCCAATAAGAAGAAAAGAATAGCTAGTGAACAAAATTTAATTGACATGGTCAAGGAAAAATAGGGTATCTTATTCAAATTATAAATAAAAGATTACAATGAAGGGAAAAAGGAAAAGAACGAAAACGGGAGTTACAGTCACGGATAGGTTATGTCAAATCACTGGCATTCCCGTTACTTGAGTAGCAGTGTTGTATTGCTAGATACCGCTCATTGTTTGTAATAATAGAATATGATTTTAATATTACTGTCAACGTAATGAAAAGCTACAGGGTCACACACTTAGAATGGATCGAAATTGGGATTTAAATTCATAAGATGAGTTTAATTGTGGATCCAAGTAAGGCTTGGACTCCTGACATTGGTTGGACATTTAATTATATTAAATGGGCTGACTAAAGTTCAAAGGCCCACACACGGATCTGACCTAGGTCAGATTGTGAGTCCAAGAATCTCATTACTTTCTTAGAGTTGATTTTCTACGCCTATATATATGATATGTATCTGTGGAAAAGACACACACGTGAAAAAAAACCCTAGCCGTCATAGAAATTGTGAGAGAGAGAGATCGTGAGGAACATCCCCTTCCCGCAGCTAGCACCACGGCGTGAGGAAGAACTTTATTTGATCCGTTCGTGTGGATACCGTAGAGCCACCGCAATATTACAGTATTGTGATCGGCATACTATGGAGACAACAAATCAATATAAGGTTTATTTCCTAAACACGATTCATGGTTTTGGTATGGATCCATGGCTATATTTCAATATTTTTTTGTAATTTTTTCGCTATGTATTTGTACTCCCTGTTTTCCCGAAAATGTATTTTCCATGTATTTTCGGTTTTTAAAATTTGTGTAAATTAGTTTTCCGCTTTCAAATTCTTTTTCTTAAATTGTATTATTGGACCTCCTATTAAAATCTATTTCCGATCAATACTTTTATTTGTAACTATTTTCTATGATTTTTATATTGAAATACTATTCTTATATTTTGTTATTATTTCTCTTATTATTATTATTATTATTATTATTATTATTATTATTATTATTGTTGTTGTTATCATTGTTATTTTTGACTAGTTATTAGAAATCCTGTTTTATCTACTAGCTGCATTTGTAGCATCTTAAATAAATTATATTTGGTAATGTAAATTACATTTTTATTATAAATAATATTTGTACTGGTTAATTTATTTTTCAATTGAATTTTTAAAACCCTAATCTATTTTTTAAAAGCCATTACCTTAATTAAACCCAAACCCTATTAAAACCCAATTACCCATTATATCCTAACTACCCATCTGTTTACCCCAAGCCCGTTATACACAACCCCTACCCGAAATCATTAAACCTAACCCTATTCTAATCTATCAGCCGTCACAATCCCATACACCCTATTATAAAAACCCCTTCATATGACTATTCATCTTCTTGAGAACCCATGCCTTTCCCTTCCACCGTTCGTCTCTCTTGTTTATCTCCCCACCTGTTCGTCTTCCACCTCCCCTCCAGCCCGTCCACCTGTGCCTCACACGAACACCCTCTCAACCGTCCCTGCGGTAGCCCAGACAACCTCCCGAACCCATCGTCCTCCTCCCTACACCTTCGACGACTGCACCAGCCCCCGACTGCACCTTTCCATCATCCTCTTCCGCTGCACTCTCCGACGCAGCAGTGGGTTGCCACAAAGCCCCTCTTCCTGCGTCGCACCACCTTGGCAGCAGCATGCCCTTCTCTGGATTCTACGGTGCTGCGCGCCTCGACGACAGCTGACCACCACCACCAGCCAGGGCAGTGCCATCTCGAGCACCACCCTGCAGTGTTGCCGTCTCCCAACTGCCTGCAGCCACCTACGGCAACCCCCCGATGCCCCCAGCGCTCCCCGTTCGTCCGTCATCTCCCCGCTCGTTCTTCCTTGCATGTACGTGGTTTTCACGTGCTGAGTTAGTTGTTGGGTCTCTTTGTTCGGCGTGTTGGTTCGTTGTTCGTTGGTTGGTTCGTGGTGGTGCATGAGTATTGTTCTTGGTTTGTGTGTTCTTGAGTTGGTTCGTGGTTTCAATGTTCGCTCATTCGTGTTCATTGTTGGGTTCTTGTTCGTTTGATTCTTGGTGCACGTGTGTCTCATGCACGGGGATTTTGGTTATTCCGTCGTGCGTTCTTGGCTCGTGATTGTTCGATCGTGCTCGTGCCTCAGGAAACTATCCCGTTATTCTTGTTTGTTGGATCGTTGTTTTCGTCATCTCACAGGCAAGTAACTTGTACTCCAATTTATTTGTTTGATACAAGTCAAAAAGTTCACCTATAGTGTAGTTGGGTCTAGAGACGACTCTTGTTTGTGTTTTGCTTGATGGATTTTGTCTCTATTGTGAAAACTTGACCATAGATGACTCACGACACAATCTTGACATGAATTAACTTAGGATTTGTCCGTTCTTGATTTTGATCTTGTATGTGAGACTTATGCAAGAATTTGTGTTTTGGTTGAAACACATGTGAGATACTTGGTGTGGACATGCTAGATACCCCAATTCATGTTGTTCGGACACTTGGTAGACTAGGTTTCAGGTTTGGATGTGTTTGGATCAAGTTTCGTTTGAATGATGTTGATTTTGGTTTTTAAGGAAAATCTGTATTTTGTCGATGTTCTGTTTTGAATTATATTTTAGACCATATTAAATTCAAAATCTTAATTTCGGTATAAAACATGAGTTTTAGAGAGTTTTGTGTATTTTCAAAACCCTCTGACCTTGCTTGATTTTGATTTGGTATGACTGAGTTATGACTGTTTTAGTACAGAGGTGTCGATCTTTTCCAGATTCTGTTTTTCGATAATTTTGATGACAAATCATTTTAAAGAACTATGCTACCGATATTATTTTGATCCAAAACTTTGGTCAGTGTTTACTTATCAAGTTAAGGATTACTCAGAATTTTGGAGAAATTTATTGATGAGTTTTCTGTGTTGTTTCATGCTCGTTTATGAAATCTATACTTGCTGTATTTCGCTCGCTGATCTGTAAAGAACCTTATTTTCACTATGATTCCTTTCACTTTATAAAAAATATTTGTGAAATATGAAAGTTAGTATATTTTATCTATTTTTACCGCTCTTTGGCGGATTTGGATTTCGTTTCACTGGTTGCGAGATAATTCAGTTTTCGTACAACAATGTTGGGAACTCCAGATTTGCCAAACTACTGTTTCGTGATGTTTTCAAATTTTGGCTGACTTAAGTAATTTTACTGAAATATTATGAAACTTTATATTTTGATTCTATACATATAGGGAAATACCTCAGATTTTTTGCGGATTTATTTGATGAGTTTTGATGCTGTTTTCTTGACTTTGAATTTGTTTTCCTGATTCCTGGCTGAACGTGTTTTCTGTTTTCAAATCAGTTTTGAGTTATGATCTTCTGAAACACTATATGACTTAATTATATTCGCTGGATTCGTATGGATGTCTAGTTTCCAGATCCTTTGAAGGGTCCAGATTTGCATTTCTGTAGCGAACAGGATTCACTGTTTTAGTACTTTACTGTCTTACTGTCCTGAATATGAACATACACTGTTTTGCTCATTTATGTGATTGTAAATTATCTATGCATGTTTATTTATTTCCCTGAACCTAATACTGATTATACCATGTTAATTTGACATTATTCCGTACACATTCATGCTTGTTTGATGACCATAATAAAAATAATCAAGCCGGGGTTTATGGGAAAGATCTAGTATTGGGAAAGCATAGAAATGTGTACTTAGAAGGGGCCCGTGTTTCCCATATGATTATCTGTTATCTGACCCTGTCTACATTACTTCTTATATGAAGGTGTAGAGGAGAAGAGAACCACTAGGTTCTATCTGCCTGTCTGGATCTATTATCTGACCCTGTCTACATTACTTCCTATAGAAGGTGTAGAGAATAAAAGAAACACTAGGTTCTATCTGTCTAATTTGTTATCTGATATCTGTCTGAACCCTGAGTACACGGCCCTATATGATCCCCTACGAAATCTGCAAACGTAACTGTTTTGAATGTAGCGACCATGTGATGAAAGGATGGCACATGAAGTGCTACCTAGTTAGTAATTAATACAAGACTTATAAAAATCTGTATCTGTATCTGAAACCTAAATCTGAATTTGTTATATGTATTTGGCTATCTGTTATCCGATCATCTGATTACCTGTTATCTATCTGATATTATTACTTGACACTATTATTTGATACTATCTGTATCTGTTTGCATACTATTTGACATTTGACACTTGACACATGTTAGTATACCATGTCAGATCTGTTTCTGCTATTAATTAGATTTGTTTAGTTTTTCCACATGTACTTGTATCCTGCATTACAAGTGGCCCGTAGTGGCCCGTAACTTGCAATTTACGGGTACTTGTTTTCTCTTTCCTTCTTCTGCAAATTTACTAATTGCAGATTAGGATGGTCAGTTGCCCGATGGAGTATGTAATCTAAAGTTCTAGTTGGCTGGAGCTTTTGCTATCTTCATTTATTTCCTGTTGCTCATTTTGAACATTGTATCTGTTACTTGTATTCTTGTATTTGGGCAATGTGACCCAAGATATTTATTTATTCAGATCATAACTATTTGAGATATGTATATATTTGGTTTCAAGTATTATTGTTGGTAATTGGTTCATATGTGCATATGGTTGACTTTTCTGGCTTCCGACTCTGATTAATCTTGTGAATGTTGTAAAGATTCTTGAACAGCTTATGGATGATGAAAATCATTTGTTGGGCTTTCGTCGCATATCCGTATTCCGTATTCTCTTTTGGGAAGCGGGGCGTGACAGGGTTTTTAGTGGTATCAGAGCATCAGGTTTGGCTAATGTATTAGTTGCCTAATATATTAGACAAGCTTGGCTCGATCTGGAGTCTGCTCAACATTTCACCAACCATGCATGCATGAATAAATTATAATCAACATTGATCTGGATACTAGTCTTATTCCATCCATTTTGATCCCTTCTTTTCAATTCCTTGATTCCTTGTTTCTTTCGTCTCTTTTAGTCGTTCTCATTTGTTGATTCTTTATTGGGTATAGTTTCGTTCTTTCCGTACCTATATTCCTTTGATTCTTTCGTTCATCTTTATTTGTTGACTCATTTTGAGTATCATGCTTGTTATTCCTTCCCTGCCATATTCTCTTCAAATTCTGCTTGTGCTCCCTCGTTCCTCTTTCTTCATATTCAATTCTTTGATTTCTTATTTTCTTTCGTCCCTTATAGTCATCCTCCTATGTTGACTCTTTGAGTATAAAATTCATTCTTCTCTTGCCTATATTTTTCTTATATATATATATATATATATATATATATATATATATATATATATATATATATATATATATATATATTTCCGAATCTTTTGTGTATTTCGATTATTATTTGTTATATTTTGGATCTTCTATAAAATTGTTTTCTAAAACAAAAAATTTGTTATTTCGAATAATTGTGTATTTTGATATCACAATTTTCAATACGTAACTTCGTACTTAAATTGAGCAATCAATATCTAAGTACGTGTGGAAGATTGTATCATCTCATTCATCGTTTTGTTGCAACTGGATGTCAAGATGGCAAACATGCAACTAGACGTCAATGGAGGCAAATTGCAACTGGATATCGGGAAGGCAAAATGTGCAACCGAATATCCAGATGGTAACCTGCAACCTGATGTCGTGGAGGCAAACCTGCAACTTGATGTCGAGAAGACAAGTTTACAGGTCAAAGAATTTCTACTACTACTATTATTATTAGTATTATTATTATTGTTGTTATTACTATTACTATTATTATTATTGTATTTTTCTTATTTTATTTTTGATGTTGATATTGAATTACTTTCACCAAAATGATGAACCCCAAATTATATTCTGTCGTGCATTATTATCCTTACTAGTATTGTTAATATTTTATTATTATTATTATTATTATTATTATTATTATTATTATTATTATTATTATTATTATTATTATTATTATTATTATTATTATTATTATTATTATTATTACCAGTATGTTTATGATGATTATTATTGTTATTATTATTTTTATTATTTTTTCATTATTATTTTATTATTATTATGTGTTGATTTTGTATTAATAATATTATTGTTGTTAATGCTCATTAGTTTTGACCTAATTATTTAAAATTAAAGCCCTCCTCTAAATCCCAATTTTAATTTGGTGTCTTATTCTTTTCTTCCTGCTTGGATCGTCGCTTGGTGTCACGCGGTCTACAACGACATGTCTACAGCTTGGAACGTCAACATCAGAGTGGCGCAGCGGAAGCGTGGTGGGCTCATAACCCACAGGTCCCAGGATCATATTGTTGCTTCTCCTTCCTTGCAATGTTTTGGTTTTCCCTATCTCTTGCAATTGTTCTCATTTGTTGACGTATTGTTTGATTCAATTCTTCCCTGTCTTTTCTCTCTTTGATTTCAGTTCTGCCGACTCCCTTATTGCTTTGTTATCTGGTGTTGATTCTTTTCTTTTTTATACTACTTATTCTCTTTCTTGCATTCATTTGACCCCATTGTTATCAACTTCTTTCTTTTTCTGGTATTGTCTCTGCTTTGTTCTTTTCCCTTTAACCCTCTGTTTTGTTACCCTTACCCAGTTTGTTTTTGCCTTGTCCTATGTACCGCCTAAGCAAATTTCGAGGACGAAATTTTGTTATAAGGTGGGTAGGATTGTAACCCCTGTTTTCCCGAAAATGTATTTTCCATGTATTTTCGGTATTTAAAATTTTTGTAAATTAGTTTTCCGCTTTCAAATTCTTTTTCTTATTTTGTATTATTAGACCTCCTATTAAAATCTGTTTCCGATCAATACTTTTATTTGTAACTATTTTCTATGATTTTTATATTGAAATACCATTCTTATATTTTGTTATTATTTCTCTTATTATTATTATTATTTGTGTTATTGTTATCATTGTTATTTTTGACTAGTTAATAGAAATCCTGTTTTATCTACTAGCTGCATTTGTAGCATCTTAAATAAATTATATTTGGTAATGTAAATTACATTTTTATTATAAACAATATTTGTATTGGTTAATTTATTTTTTTATTGAATTTTTAAAACCCTAATCTATTTTTTAAAAGCCATTACCTTAATTAAACCCAAACCCTATTAAAACCCAGTTACCCATTATATCCTAACTACTCATCTGTTTGCCCCAAGCCCGTTATACACAACCCCTACCTGAAACCATTAAACCTAACCCTATTCTAATCTATTAGCCATCACAATCCCGTAAACCCTATTATAAAAACCCCTTCATATGACTGTTCATCTTCTTGAGAACCCATGCTTTTCCCTTCTGCTGTTCGTCTCTCTCGTCTCTCTCCCCACCTGTTCGTCTTCCACCTCTCCCCTTCGACCCATCCACCTGTGCCTCACCTGACCGCCCTCTCAACCTTCCCTATGGCAGCCTAGACAACCTCCCAAACCCATCGTCCTCCTCCCTGCACCTTCGACGACTGTACCAGCCCCCGACTGCACCTCTCCATCATCCTCTTCTACTGCTCTCTCCGACGCAGCAGTGGGTTGTCACGATGCCCCTCCTCCTGTGTCGGCCACCTCGGCAGCAGCGTGCCCTCCTCTGGATGCTGCGGTGCTATGCGCCTTGACGACAGCCGAACACCAGTAGCAGCCATGGCAGCGCCATCTCGAGCGCCACCCTGCAGTGTTGCCGTCTCCCGACCGCCTGCAGCCACCTGCGGCAACCCCTTGATGCCCCTGGTGCTCCCCGTTCGTCCGTCATCTCCCCGTTCGTTCTTCCTTGCACATACGTGGTTTGCACGTGCTGAGTTGGTTGTTGGGTCTCTTTGTTCGGCATGTTGGTTCGTTGTTCGTTGGTTGGTTCGTGGTGGTGCATGAGTACTGTTCTTGGTTCGTGTGTTCTTGAGTTGGTTCGTGTGTTCTTGAGTTGGTTCGTGGTTTCGATGTTCACTCATTCGTGTTCATTGTTGGGTTCTTGTTCGTTTGATTCTTGGTGCACGTGTGTCTCATGCACGGAGAGTTTTGGTTATTCCATCGTGCGTTCTTGGCTCGTGATTGTTCGATCGTGCTCGTACCTCGGGAATCTATCCCGTTATTCTTGTTTGTTGGATCGTCATTTTGGTCATCTCACAGGCAAGTAACTTGTACTCCAATTCATTTGTTTGATACAAGTCAAAAAGTTCACCTATAGTGTAGTTGGGTCTAGAGACGACTCTTGTTTGTGTTTTGCTTGATGGATTTTGTCTCTATTGTGAAAACTTGACCATAGATGACTCACGACACAATCTTGGCATGAATTAACTTAGGATTTGCCCGTTCTTGATTTTGATCTTGTATGTGAGACTTGTGCAAGAATTTGTGTTTTGGTTGAAACACATGTGAGATACTTTGTGTGGACATGCTAGATACCCTAATTCATGTTGTTTCGGACACTTGGTAGACTAGGTTTCAGGTTTGGATGTGTTTGGATCAAGTTTCGTTTGAATGATGTTGATTTTGGTTTTTGAGGAAAATCTGTATTTTGTCGATGTTCTGTTTTGAATTGTATTTTAGACCATATTAAATTCAAAATTTTAATTTCGGTATAAAACATGAGTTTTAGAGAGTTTTGTCTATTTTCAAACCCCTCTGACCTTGCTTGATTTTGATTTCGTATGACTGAGTTATGACTGTTTTAGTACAGAGGTGTCGATCTTTTCCAGATACTGTTTTTCGATAATTTTGATGACAAATGATTTTAAAGTATGCTACCTATATTATTTTGATCCAAAACTTTGGTCAGTGTTTACTTATCAAGTTAGGGATTACCCAGAATTTTGGTGAAATTTATTGATAAGTTTTCTGTGTTGTTTCATGCTCGTTTATGAAATCTATACTTGCTGTATTTCGCTCGCTGATCTGTAAAGAACCTTATTTTCACTATGATTCCTTTCACTTTATAAAAAATATTTGTGAAATATGAAAGTTAGTATATTTTATCTATTTTTACCTCCCTTTGGCGGATTTGGATTTCGTTTCACTGGTTGCGAGATAATTCAGTTTTCGTACAGCAGTGTTGGGAACTCCAGATTTGCCAAACTACTGTTTCGTGATGTTTTCAAATTTTGGCTGACTTAACTAATTTTACTGGAATATTATGAAACTTTATATTTTGATTCTATACATATAGGGGAATACCCCAGATTGTTCGTGGATTTATTTGATGAGTTTTGATGCTGTTTTATTGACTTTGAATTCATTTTCCTGATTCCTAGCTGAACGTGTTTTCTGTTTTCAAATCAGTTTTGAGTTATGATCTTCTGAAACACTATATGACTTAATTATATTCGCTGGATTCGTGTGGATGTCTAGTTTCCAGATCCTTTGACGGGTCTAGATTTACATTTCTGTAGCGACGGGATTCACTATTTTAGTACTTTACTATCTTACTGTCCTGAATATGAACATACACTGTTTTGCTCATTTATGTGATTGTAAATTATCTATGCATATTTATTTGTTTCCTTGAACCTAATACTGATTATACCATGTTAATTTGACATTATTCCGTACACATTCATGCCTGTTTGATGACCATAATAAAAATAATCAAGTCGGGGTTTATGGGAAAGATCTAGTAGTGGGAAAGCATAAAAATGTGTACTTAGAAGGGGGCCCGTGTTTCCATATGATTATCTGTTATCTGTTATCTGACCCTGTCTACATTACTTCTTATATGAAGGTGTAGAGGAGAAGAGAACCACTAGGTTCTATCTGTCTGTCCGGATCTGTTATCTGACCCTGTCTACATTACTTCCTATAGAAGGTGTAGAGAAGAAGAGAACCACTAGGTTCTATCTGTCTGATCTGTTATCTGATATCTGTCTGAACCCTAAGTACATGGCCCTATATGATCCCCTACGAAATCTACAAACGTAACTGTTTTGAATGTAGCAACCATGTGATAAAAGGATGGCACATGAAGTGCTACCTAGTTAGTAATTAATACAAGACTTATAAAAATCGGTATCTGTATCTGAAACCTGAATGTGAATCTGTTATATGTATTTGGCTATCTGTTATCTGATCATCTGATTACCTGTTATCTGTCTGATATTATCACTTGACACTATTATTTGACACTCTCTGTATATCTGTTTGCATACTATTTGATATTTGACACTTGACACATGTTAGTATACCATGCTAGATCTGTTTCTGCTATTAATTAGATTTGTTTAGTTTTTCCCCATTTACTTGTATCCTACATTATAAGTGGTCCGTAACTTGCAATTGACGGGAACTTATTTTCTCTTTCCTTCTCCTGCAAAATTACTAATTGCAGATCAGGATGGTCAACTGCCTGATGGAGTATGTGATCTAAAGTTCTAGTTGGCTGGAGCTTTTGCTATCTTCATTTATTTCCTGTTTCTCATTTTGAACATTATATCTGTTACTTGTATTCTTATATTTGGGTAATGTGACCCAAGATATTTGTTTATTCAGATCATAACTATTTGAGATATATATATTTGGTTTCAAGTATTATTGTAGGTAATTGGTTCATCTGTGCATGTGGTTGACTTTTATGGCTTCCGACTCTGATTAATCTTGTGAATATTGTAAGTATTCTTAAACAGCTTATGGATGATGAAAATCATTCGCTGGGCTTTTGTCGTGTATCCGTATTCCGTATGCTCTTTTGGGAAGCGGGGTGTGACAGTATTTAATCTCTGATTGCCTTCGAAACCTAACAGAAACTACCATAATAATTCTGGGATGTTAATCTATTTAAAATTGAAACCAACTCACTTTGAATTCTGTGATTTATCCCTAAAAATCTGAAACTTCATGTTCTAAAAATCTGAAACTTTAATCACTAAAAATCTGAATTTTATGTCCGCAAAAATCTGAAAGTATATCGTTCAAAGCTGAAACATATGCTCTTCAAATCTAGGATTTATATTCCTTCAAAGCATTGATTTTTATCACGCGAATAGCAATTCAAACATACTTGAAATCTGAAACTTTATTTCAAAAAAATCTGAAACTAACGTTATAAAAATCTGAAACTTGATTCTTTAAAACTTGATATTTTGATCAATCGAACTTCATACAAAACTCTAGATCTTTATCACATTATATAGCATGCATGTACTACGGTTAAACTCCAAATCCTAGCACAAAACCCGAGCCCCTCTCAATGACAGGCCGAGGGCTGCACAGTGCAGACCCGAGCACTGTGCTGACTCCGACACTGTTCAACCCCCAATTTTAAACCCCTAAATGCATCAAATTCGACTTTTATACAACTACATATACATCACTTCATGCACCAAACTTCTAGAATTCTAAATTATAAATATTCATTCAATAACAGGAAATAAAACATCAAGATCTCATTAAATTGATCAAACATGAGTTTTAAGATCATACAACAAATTCTAATCAACTACAATATTACTTAGGATCATTCACTCGATTAGTAGATTAAAAATTCAATCTTTCATGCGCTATCAACTTATAAAATACTTATGAACATCTCATATAAAAGTTCAATTTTTATTTCATGAAAATTTATTAACCCCATCTATCATTCATCACAACAATTAATCATGCATTCATGTTATAAAACGAACATAGATCTACAACAAAATACTAGCATGATAACTACACACTTGCATCACCATCATAAATATAGTATACACATTAAGATAGATGAAAAAACACCCACATTTAGTCAAAATTTGACACAAATGCTTCAATTCCTTCTCCTCCTTAAGCAAGATGATCTCCAACTCCAAGCCACCAAAAGCAAACAAAAAAATTCAAAACCTACTGCCATCTATATATATGGCCAGGATTTTATTTAGGGTTTTTTGTAAGGAATTTTGCATAAAAGTCCTCAAGAATCAATTATTTTGTAAATTACTTATTTATACAAATCAATTAGATCTCTTTCCTTATCTAACTGAATAAAATAATTTATTCCATCTTATCACCAGACCCTCCTACACTTGGCAGGCCCCACTTCAGATTGAAAATATTTTAATCTTAATTTTCGGGTTTTAATATGGCAAAAAAATCAATTCTTTCACACATTCAATTTATATTAACATAATGTCCAAAATATAAGTTCCTTCATTCAAATAAATTTGGAAAATGCAGATATTTTGAATTAATGAGAGAAAATAATTACTGACAACAAAATTATAAGAATTTAAATTTTCATAACATTGCACGTGTTTTGCACGTGCAAAATAGTAATTAAGGAAAATAGTCAAATTTGTCAATTACATCAATTTAATATTATTTAATAATTCAAAATAATTTATTTTAATTTCATGGGTGTTACATATGTAATACCCCGCAAAATAGCATGTGACTATTTTTGCATAGTAATCCGTGCACAGTCAAGAATCTCACACGATTACATATTTTTCTAATGATAATCAATTTTAATTGAGAAGTTATGGATATATGAGCTATTATGAACCCGATAACGTAAACAAGGGATATCTTCTCAATCGAACTATAGATTGTCCCGATTGTTTTGACCAGACAATTTTCGAGAGAAAACAATAATTTAGATGATGATGATGATGATTATTATTATTATTATTATTATTATTATTATTATTATTATTATTATTATTGGTTATTTAAAACCAAGTTAGTGCTCGAATTGTTTTAGTGCATGATTATTGAATTGAATAACCATGCCTGTTTATGCACAATGGTTAGGGTTAGGGTATGGTAACCTAGGGTTCCTTGACCTAACCTAGGGTTAGGAATCCTAACATCATGTGATCATGGCTTGGAACTTGATTATGATCCAATGGTGGAAACAACTCACCATGTGTGTTGACTTCATGAAGAAATGAGAAGCCACTTGGAGCTTCTAGAAGATCTTTGTTGGCATCATCCTATCCCTCCACTCCCACTCAGTCCACCTCTCCCCATCCTCACCCTACACTTCACCATCCGGCCAAAAAGAAAACCCTAGCTCTCCTTCTTTTATAAAACCCCTCCCACTCCATTCACCTCTCATTTCTCATCTTGTGTTCTTCAAAAAAAAAAAAAGGAGAAAGGTGAAGTCTTTTTGAATAAAAAGTGTAGTAGAGAAGAAGTGTAGTAGGAGTGTGGAGCTTCTACAAGAGGAAGGAGCAAAGCTACTAGGGATTCTCTTACAAAATCAAGATGTGGGTGATACTCTAACTCAAAAAAAAAAAATAGCTTTTTGTGTGGATGTGAATTTTGGCATGTGGTAGTAGCTAAGAGAAATTTTATTACCATGTATGAAAAGTTAGCATGCTAAGAAAAATAATTTATATGGTAGAATATCTCTTTTCATAAAATTGTTAAAAAGCGTGTATGAGTAGGTGAATTTGAGAATTTCTAGCTCACAAACGGTTGGGAATTTTGCATTCATCTTTTTAGGGCTTGTTCTTCTATGTATATAGAGCTTCCATGAATTATTTTCACAATATTTGGAGGCCATTTGATAGCCCAAACACTTAGTCCAATTTCGGACAGAGAGCAGTCAAAAAGCTACTGACTGTGTGAGACTTGTTATGACTTTACCAAATCATAACTCAATATTGGTTGGGTATTTTGAGCTGAAAATTTTTGTGGATACTCTTGTATGTGTCTAAAACCATAGTATTAAATTTCATAATACTATGGAATCTGAAGATATGTTCTACTAGGAAGTTGTAGTATACACTCCCACCTTTCCATAGAATCCAGAATCGAGTGATTCCAGGTGAGTGAGTAAACTTTTATGCTATTGAAGAAGTGTAGCAAGTGCATGAAGGAATGAACAGCTAAGAGTATATGAGGTTTTTATTGTATCAAGATGATTGAATTTGAGGGAATGATTAACTAGAAAGTTATAGCCTACAGTCTTAGCTTTCCAGAATGGGTGGTATCAAGCAATTTCAAAATATATCTTGGAAGATATGGGTGTTGGAAGTTCGGAAACCTGTTGCCTTGATCGACTTCAAGCATTGTTAACATAGGGGACTTGAGTTTTGTAGGAAATTTGAGAGATTTGTCAACTAGGGGATTTCCGTAGAGTCTCCTACCCTGTTAGAAAACAAAAAAAAAGTTGGATTTTGATGAGTGCAGCTTGAGTCGCCACAACGGCTTATGATTGGAAGATTGATAACGAATTTCTCTGCATGACACAGTATGGTGACCTTGAGCTATTGAATTTGAGATGTCTTTAGGACTTCATTTGGTACTTAGACAAGTTTCGTGTGCCTAGTACTCATGGTGGACATGAGTGAGTTATGAGATAGCTATGGTCGATTTATGATTGGTTTCTCGATGCCTGAGTCTATCAATAATTAGAAATTGGTGGTTATGTGTGTGCTCACCTTCATTCAAATTATATTGCATCATTTGGGCACCGTTGGACTACTCGCTGAGGGTCACGGACCGGGGTTATTGGTCGATGACTTGTGAAGGTGTTGGGAATCGGTGGATGTGATTCCCGTGATTAATTGTTATTTTAACAGACCAATCAGACTCGACATTGTTTGATCAACACCGTGTATGATTTGAGTGACGACATAATTTTAGTAAACTGCATTGATTAGGTTTTCTTTATTATTTGCTTGAAGACCGAATTGGTGTTAGGGATGATTCCCTATATTCCAACTCGTTCTAAGAGTTAGCACTAGGCGGTGATAATCAGGGTTGTCTCTTCCTGTCATTAGGGATACGTGCTGCTGTGCGTATTCTACACTGTTAATTCCTGAAGTGTCGTGGTAAGAACAGGAGCTTCCTGTCAGATAAGGGGTTTTTAGACCTTCGAGGCCGTCATGTTCTATGCTGGTGGACACGAACGGTTCATGATGGATCTTCTGCGCAATGGATATGCTACTGTGTATCTGTAAGTTCGTCACGGCTTTTGAGGATGGTCCGATGCAACAATTATTAGTGACAATGGGGTAGCTCCCCGAATTATTTCTTTTTATATATCTCCTCAATCATGTTGTACTATCAGGAACAGGAAGTGTACAATAATAGAATGCATTGATTGGTGAGGGTTCGAATCCCTAAAACTGGAGAAACGGCTTGATCTGGGGCATATGTAGTATGGGATGCATGTCTGCCCAGAGTCTGGCTGACATTAGATTAAGTGCATCTGTTCTGTACTCTATATTTTTGCATTAGACCTCAGGTCATGGCATACACAGACACTAGAAAATTAGGATGCCCGTTTCTTTTTCCATTCAGGAAGGATTGTGACTGCTAGTTGGAGATCGATGTTTTCTTATCAACATTGTGTCAGTAGAATTACTGACATACCCCACTTTTGGGTACTGGATATCGGGTCGCAAGTGCAGGAGAACCCAAGACCATCAGGGCATCCAAGTAGAATGGCAGTGTACATACCTACTATTCGAACAGATGTCGGAATATCAGAGTAGTGCAGCAAAAGATTCGAGCTACGGGGCGCATCTCAAGGAAGCAGCAGGACCAGTCATCGAAGTTCGGCGGTGATCAGTTGATCATCATTCTGGAAGACAGCTGATAGCTTCAACAGTGGAATCTGGATATTTTTGTAAACAGTTGTAATAAGTTTATGTAATTTGTATTCCTTGTTCAAAAACAAGATAAGGGTTGTAATTATTGATGTAATGATCTTGTTTGGCAATAAAAGTTTTAAAATTTTCGTGTTATTTACTGTGTTGAGATGTATTTGAAGGAAAAGATTCTGGTTGTGTCACAGATGTCCAGTAACGAGGATCCGGGGCGTTACAGTTGGTATCAGAGCTGACTTCAAATTGTAATCTGACACGGTAGGAAATTAAAACTTAAAATGTCAGTTAGAGACAGATCTATGTTCAGATAGTTCGAGTAATCGATATATCTGTGATTCCTCTCTAACTAGGACTAAACTCGTTTATGTTTTGCGTAATGGTGTTCGAATATATCGTCATCAGTGATGTGTCAGTAGCAGCAGATGAACCAATGCCTACCAGGAAAATAATGACAGTAGAGGAAGAAATGAGGCAAGTGCTACAGCATACTGGAAATGAAGAAGACTCACCTCCACCATCACAAGACTCAACCGTGGAACGGCAGATGACAGCCATGTTGTATCTGAGAATGAGAAAACTGAAGAAGCACAGGGACAAGGCAATACGCCAGGCCAAACAGCAGATCAACACTTACCGAGCACAGATTGCACGCCTAAAAGAAGAATGAGAGCAACTTCAATCCGATATGACACACTTCCAGAGCCGTTGGTGGGAACTCCAGAAAAACATCTAGCCAAGAACAACTGGGAAAATTACCAAAAATGCTAAGGAAAATCACCCCAAGGAAGCACCTACAGCCAAGAGTTGTTACAAATACGGAAAAGTCGGACACTTCAAGTCAAACTGCCCAACTACTAAAGCCAAGAATTGTTACAACTGTGGAAAATTTGGGCATATCAAGCCGAATTGCCCACAACTACAAGGGGGATGCTCAGCAAGCAAGTAACTGGATATTAGTAACATGGTGTAGATATTATGTGGACCAACTATATTTTGTAATGTTTTGGAAATTGAAGAAAGATGTAATCTACCTTATATTCTGAATGTTCAACTCAGCTATGAATGATATTATATTTTGGAAAACTTTTTTGATGTACTACTTCCTGGATGAAACGAGCTTGGTGCAGTCGTGTTAAATGGTAGCTAGTCTATAACCAGACATCAACGGAGGCAAACCTACAACTAGATATTGGAAGACAAATATGCAACCGAATGTCCTAAAGGGCAAACCTGCAACTGGATATCGGAAGGAAAATCTACAACCGAATGTCCGGAAGGCAAACCTGCAATTGGATATTGGAAGGCAAGTCTACAATCGAACGTCCAAAAGGTAAATCTGCAACCGGATGTCGAAAAATCCAATTAGTAACCTGATGTGCTGGTAACGAGTCTGCGGTCAAACGACAAGTAAGGGCAAGTTGTATCACAAAAGTTAAGGAAGAACGATAAGGCCACACCGACGAGCTCCATACTGAGACTAGAATTCGCGACTTACCAAGGAAGGCACTAGTGGAAATCAGCAGAAACCTGACGCCATCACCAGAAACTAATCAAGACTGGGCTCGAGGAAGGATCCGTCAACGATCAACTCAATCATCTTCAGAAACGGCCGCGTTCTCCAAGATCAGCTTATGATAAAGCAACCACCAGGACCACGCCAAGGAGGAAATCTCGCCTAGACAGGGGATGACCAAGCCACACATTCGGCAAAATTATTAAAGGAATGAAGTGGCAATGTGTGACTTTGACCTTTCTAAGGAGGGTGGTCACTGACCAAGCAGAAGTCGTAATCAAGTAGTAAATCAGCATCACTTACGGACGAAGACGAACAAAATAATACGGCAATTGTCTACTCCTGAGCAAAAGCAGAAGAATGTCAGCATAAACTTCATGATGGATCTACCCAGAAGACTGGGGAGCAGCAATTCAAATTGGTAGAAGACCAGTTTGTCGAAGATGTCACTCAAGGAACTGGAGATGGTTCAGGGAAATGTCGCATGAACCATTGATGTTTGTGTTTTGTTTTCCTCTTTACTAGCGTCGTTCTGAGGACAGAACGATCTAAGGAGGGAGTGATGTAATACCCTGCAAAATAGCATATGGCTATTTTTGCATAGTAATCCGTGCACAGTTAAGAATTGCAGACGATTACATATTTTTCTAATGATAATCAGTTTTAATTGAGAATTTATGGATATATGAGCTATTATGAACCCGATAAGGTAAACTCGGGATATCTTCTCAATCGAACTATAGATTGTCCTAATTGTTTTGACTAGACAATATTCGGAAGAAAATAATAATTTAGATTATTATTTTATATATATATATTGGTTATTTAAAACCAAGTTAGTGCTCGAATTGTTTTGGTGCATGATTATTGAATTGAATAACCAGGCCTATTTATGCACTAGGGTTAGGGTTAGGGTATGGCGACCTAGGGTTCCTTAAACTAACCTAGGATTAGGAACCCTAGCATCATGTGATCATGGCTTGGATCTTGATGAAGATCCAATGGTGGAAACAATTCACCATGTATGTTGACTTCATGAAGAAATGAGAAGCCAATTGAAGCTTCTAGAAGATCTTTGTTGGCATCATCCTATCCCTCCACTCCACTCACTCCACCTCTCCCCATACTCACCCTACACTTCACCATCTGGCCAAAAAGAAAACCCTAGCTCTCCTTCTTTTACAAAACCCCCTCCCACTCCATTCACCTCTCATTTTTCATCTTGTGTTCTCAACAAAAAAAAAAGGAAAAGGAGAGGAAAAAGGTGAAGTCTTTTTGAATAAAAAGTGTAGTAGTAAAGAAGTGTAGTAGGAGTGTGGAGCTTCTATAAGATCAAGAAGCAAAGCAAATGAGCAAGCAAAGCTACTAGGGATTCTCTTGCAAAATCAAGATGTGAGTGATACTCTAACTCAAAAAAAAAAAAAAGCTTTTTGTGTGTATGTGAATTTTGGCATGTGGTACTAGCTAAGAGAAATTTCGTTACCATGTATGAAAAGTTAGCATTCTAAGAAAAACAATTTATATGGTAGAATATCTCTTTTCATGAAATTGTTAAAGAGCATGTATGAATATGTGAGTTTGAGAATCTCTAGCTCATAAACGGTTGGGAATTTTGCGCTCAACTTTTTAGGGCTTGTTCTTCTATGTATCTAGAGCTTCCATGAATTATTTTCACAATATTTGGAGTCCATTTGATAGCCCAAACACTTAGTCCAATTTTGGACAGAGAGCGGCCAAAATGCTGCTGACTGTATGAGACTTGTTATGACTTTCCAAAATCATAAATGAATATTGGTTGGGTATTTTTAGCTGAATTTTTTTTTGGATACTCTTGTCTGTGTCTAAAATCATAGTCTTAAATTTCATAATTTTCTGTGGTCATTTGATGCCTCAAAGAGTTTGTAGATTGCAACTGATCTAAGGACAGAAGCTGAATTCTGTCTATTAGAAGACTGAAGTTCCAATAGTCATAAATACTTGTGTGTGTATGATATTGCAATGAAATTTTTGTAGTAGCTTGTGGTATGATTCTATTTGATGATTCTTAAATTTTATAATTTTTAGATTGCATTTGATCATGTTTCAAAAATAAATAGTATGGAGAAGTAAAGACCCTGTTTGAAGAGCAGCTAAAATTTTATGCTATATTTGAGGAGTCATAACTCTCTGTGTATTATGAACCTGGATGTAAATTTTGGACATAGTTGGAATGGTATATGTTTAGTTTCAGAATCTAAAATTTCATGAGCTTTGGACTTAGGGTTGATTTGTTATTGAATTTTAAAGTAAATCAGGTTCAGCTTAGTTCAGATCAACTAGTCTGTGAAGATGGGTAATTCTGGAATTATGGGTTAAGAATTTGGAAGATTGATCAACTAGAGATTTGTAGTGGGGAGTCTTAGCTTTGTAATACGTCTTGAATTATGTAATTTCAGTTTATATGTTGAAAGTTATGATTTTCCGAAGACTGGGGCAGATCCAGTCTTAGTTGAGACAGTGATGGCTAAATAAACAAATTCTTCTCTGTTTTTGCACCTGACGGAATTTTGTGTTTTTGAGGACTTTAGTTATGGAATATGATGTGTTCTACTAGGAATTTGTAGTAGATACTCCCACCTTATCATAAAATCTAGAATCGAGTGATTCCGATCAGTGAGCAAACTTTTATGCTATTGGAGAAGTGTAGCAAGTGCATGAAGGAATTAACAGCTGAGAGTAAATGAGGTTTTTATTGTATCAAGAAGATTGAATTTGAGGGAATGATTAACTAGAAAGTAATAGCCTAGGGTCTTAGCTTTCCAGAATGGGTGGTATCAAGCAATTCCGAATTATATCTTGGAAGATATGGGTGTTGCAAGTTCGGCAACCTGTTTTCCTTGATCGACTTCAAGCATTGTTAACGTAGGGGACTTGTGTTCTGTAGGGAATTTGAGGGATTTGTCAACTAGGGGATTGCCGTAGAGTCTCCTACCCTTCTAGAAAACCAAATTTTGTTGGATTTCGATGAGTGCAGTTTGAGTCGCCACAATGGCTTATGATTGGAAGATTGATAAGGAATTTCTCTGCATGACGCAATATGGTGACCTTGAGCTATTGAATTTAAGATGTCTTTAGCACTTCATTTGGGACTTGACAAGTTTCTTGTGCTTAGTACTCATGGTGGACATGAGTGAGTTATGCGATAGCTATGGTCGATTTATGATTGGTGTCTCGATTCCTGAGTCTGTCAATAGTCAGAAATTGGTGGTTATGTGTGTGCTTACCTTCATTCAAATTATATTGCATCATTTGGGCGCCGTTGGACTACTTGCTGAGGGTCACGGGCCGGGGTTATTGTCAATGACCTGTGAAGGTGTTGGGAATCGGTGGATGTGATTCTCGTGATTAATTGTTATTTTGACAGACCAGTCAGGCTCGACATTGTTCGATCAACACCCTGTACGATTTGAGTGATGACATGTTTTCAGTAAACTGCATTGATTAGGTTTTCTTTATTGTTCGCTTGAAGATCGAATTGTTGTTAGGGGTGGTTCCCTATAATCCGACTCGTTCTAAGAGTTAGCACTAGGTGGTGATAATCAGGGTTGTCTCTTCCTGTTATTAGGGATACGTGCTGCTGTGTGTATCCTGCACTGTTAATTCCTAAAGTTTCGTGGTAAGAACGGGAGCTTCCTGTCGGATAGGGGGTTTTTAGACCTTCGAGGTCGTCATGTTCTATGCTGGTGGACGCGAACGGATCGTGATGGATCTTCTGTGCAATGGATATGCTACTGTGTATCTATAAGTTCGTCACGGCTTTTGAGGATGGTCCGATGCAACAATTATTAGTGACAACAAGGTAGCTCCCCGAATTATTTCTTTTTATATACCTCCTCATCATGTTGTACTGTCAGGAACATGAAGTGTACAATAATAGAATGCATTGCATGGTGAGGGTTCGAATCCCTAAAACTGGAGAAACGGCATGATCTGGGGCATATGGAGTATGGGATGCATGTGTGTTCAGAGTCTTGCTGACATTAGATTAAGTGCATTTGATCTGTAATCTGTATTTTTGCATTAGACCTCAGGTCATGGCATACACAGACACTAGGAAATTAGGATGCACATTTCTTTTTCCATTCAGGAAGGATTGTGACTGCTAGTTGGAGATCGTTGTTTTCTTATCAGCATTGTATCAGTAGAATTACTGACACACCCCACTTTTAGGTACTGGATATCGGGTCACAAGGTAGGAGAACCCAAGACCATCAGGGTATCCAAGTAGAATGGCAGTGTACATACATACCATTCGAGAAGATGCCGGAATATCAGAGTAGTGCAGCAAAAGATTCGAGCTACGGGGCGCATCTTAGGGAAGCAGCAGGACCACTCAGCGAAGTTCGGCAGTGATCAGTCGATCATCATTCTAGAAGATAGTTAATAGCTTCATAAGTGGAATCTGGATATTTTTGTAAACAGTTGTAATAAGTTTATGTAATTTGTATTCCATGTTCAAGAACAAGATAAGGGTTGTAATTGTTGATGTAATGATCTTGCTTGGCAATAATAGTTTTAAAATTTATGTGTTATTTACTGTGTTGAGATGCATTTGAAGGTAAAGATTCTAGTTGTGTCACGGATGTCCGGTAACGGGGATCCAGGGCGTTATAACATATCTTTATTTCTGTTTTTATTCAATTTCTCTATATATTTTCGTGATGCTTTCAATATCCCCTTCTTAATTCATTGTATTTGTGCCTCTTGATCAAAGTAATTTTCTTACAAATTTTCTTACGTTTTATTTCATAGGGAATGTCACGCCCTGCTTCCCAAAAAGAGATACGGAATACGGATACGTGACTAAGTCCAGCGAATGATTTTCGTCATCCATAAGCTGTCAGGATCTTTGCAACATTTTACAAGAATAATAGGAAGTAAACAAGGAGAAATCAACCACGCATGCATGAATGAATCAATATACCAACATAATTTACTTGAAACAAAAATTAATAATCTCAAATAAACCAGATCTGAACAACTCAATAATTCTGGGTCACATTGCCCAATACAAAATTCATGTAGCAATACATTTATTAAAGAATAGCAGGAAAGTAAATTATAGCATGTACCCCAGCATCTAGAATCTTAGATCACCTACTCCATCGGGCAGCTGATCACCATAATCTGCAATTTAATAAATTACAGGAAAAATGAAAGAGAAACAAAATGCCCGGGCCGCTTGTAGTGCGAGCAGAAGTACAAGTAAAGAATAAACAATATAAAGTAACGGTGGATGCAAACATAGCATGGAATAGATATGGCAACAAAGTAGAACAACTAGCATGAATCATGAACAAAATCAACATAATGTGTTAACATGGTACGGGTAACATGTAACAGATGTCAAGTATCATGCAAGCAGGTAAACAGGTAACATGTACAGGAAAGCATGTAACAGATGTCATATTATGTCAAGTCTTGTATTTATTCCTATCTAGATAGCACTTCATGCATCCCAGATTTTTACCACATGGTTGCTACATTCATACAAATTACGTTTAGATCTAGTGGTGGGTTTCTATAGGGTCGTGTACTCAGGCGTCATGTAACAGGTAATAAGCACGAATCGCATAGTTGTGAAATCGCGGCAACAGGAACAGACATGAATCATGTAGTCACGAATCATGGCAACATATAATCAGGTAGTAATAACAGGCATAAATCATGTAATTACGAATCATGACAACATAAAGTAATAACAGGCATGAATCATATAATAATGAAATCATGTCCATTACTAAGGTCTTTCCCTTAACCCCAGCTTGATTATTGGTTATTATTATCAAACAGGCATATACATGCACCAAACAGAGCAAGAATAACATGGCATGAACAAGTAACAGGTTCAGGTTGGGAGATAAACATGTACAGGTGAAAGACAACTCATAAAAGATTAGGACAACGAAAATTCTAGTTCAGGACAGTAAGACAGTACTGCACCAAATCTGGGAATCCCGTTGCCACAAATATGCAAATCTGGATCCGTCAGAAAATATGGAAAATAGACTATCGGCTGAATTCAGCAAATGTATATAAGTCATATGTTATTTCACAAAAACAGGACTCAAAACAGAATTGTATCCAGAAAACATGTTCAACAAGAAATCACCAATTTGTATTCATAAACAGGAAAACGGCATAAAAACTTACTGATTAAATCCAAGAAAAATCTGGGGAATTCCTTAGTATTTCTATTATCAGCAAATGTAATTTCATAATTTTCCAACATAGGTAGTTTAGTCAAATAAAATCAGAAGACAGCAAGATATAGAAAATTTTGTAAATCTGAAACTTTAAACACAACAGTACTAAAACAACAATATTTTACAAAATACAAACCAAAATCCAGATCCGTCAAAAGGGTGATAAAATTGATATAGTAGGCTACATTTTATATTCACGGTTTTTATAAACAGCAAATAGAATCAGGTTGAAATTTAGGTTCTTTACTGAACAGCATGAAAATTCTGCAAGTAGAGTAGTTGTTTGCAGCATAGAATAGTTTATAAAAGTCATTAATTATATCCACAAAAATTAGGGGTTAATCCCAATCAAGTCTAGTTGTATTCAGCAAAATATTGGATCAAAATATTGTCTTTAACATCAGTATAAAAATAAATTACCATACAGAATTCATATAAAACAGAATCTGGAATTTTCTACACCTCTGTAGTAAAATAGCCATAACTTGCAACTCACAAATCGAAACTGAGATCTGTCAGAAATTCTGGAAAGTCGACATGTTTCTCTATAATTCATATTCACAAATAAGTTTCATATACTGACCTTAATAGGGTCTAAAATACTGAACAAAACGGGGTAACAACAAGGACCGAATTATTCTTCATACATAAAATCAACTAGGTCATATGTAATACATCCAAATCATAACAAAGAGTAAAGTATTGTGTACTAGATGTCCAAGGAACATGGTATAGGGTGTTTTGCAAGTCTACTATGAGTTTTACTACTCCTAACACAATTAAGCATACATGATCATACAACACTTCCTAATCCACAAACAACATGCATGCATACATCAAGAATTGTCTCTACAACACAAGATATAGCAGGAGTTTTGCACAAGAATTGTCTCTAGAATACAACTACACTACAGGCAGTATTTAGTACTTGTAGAGACGACGGAGACGATGCAAAGAGTAAGAATAATAGGAACGGATCCCGGCGACGAACACGAACACACGGATCTGGATGAGATGATCACGATCACGATCAAATCGAACGGCCAAGATTCACTGATGATGAAGATGATGGTGATGATCGAAATCGATCGGATGGCTCAGATCGAAGATCAAGATCAAATCAGATCAGGAAGAGAATTGGGCGGCCAGGATTCAAAGATGATGATGGATGATAGTGAAGCTCACAATTGGGATGGCGATCGGACGGTTCAAATTCCAAGATCAAGGTGATGATCTAGAGAAGATCGGACGGCCTACATTCAAGGTGAAGCTCACAGTTGGCGGAAACACATAGAGACAGCGAAGCCGAGGGGGTACTGGCCGACGGCCATGGCGGAGCTCGGGACGATCACAGGTGGACAAGGGCGGAGCGCAGGGGTGCGGCTGGATGGCAACGGCGATCGGCACAGGGTGAAGCACTCTGTTTCGGCGGGAAAAAAGGGGAGGAGAAGGTGGAGACAGAGGGGTGCGCAGGCTGTGACAAGGTGGCGCGGCGACAGGGATGATGGTGAGCGGTGGCAGTGTCGGGATGCGATGGAGGATGACTGCGGAAGAAGATGATGAGGGTGATGATGCTCGAGGAAGATGGCGATGACTGTTATCTGCAGGGCATCGACAGTAAGGTGGAAATGGGTTGCGGTGGCGTTTGGGTTGCGGCAGTCGACGAGGTGGAAGAGGATGACGAGGCTTCGATAGGGTAGCGCAGGAGGATGGCGAGGGGACATCAACGTCGATGACCAAGGTCAGGCGAGCGAGATGCAGAGAGGATGACAGGAAGGGGTGCGGGGGTGGAAGACGAGGGAGACAGATGAGCGGGACGGTCGGGAGGATGAAGAGGTAGGGAGTGAGTTTAGGCGGCGGATTAAATTGGCAAGGGATATTAGGGTAGAATATATAACAGGTATATATATATATAAGGGGATGGAATATAGGGTTAGGGTGATAACGGGTAAAATGGGTAACGGGTAGGGTTCAGTAAAGGGTTAGGGTGATATATATAGGGTAATTAGGTTGGTTTGGATTATTGGGTAGGAATAGGGTCCAATAAGAGTTATAGGATTTGGGGTTTTGGGTATAAAAACCAATAGAAAAGTAAAATAACCAATAAAATATGTATTATAATAAAATATAATTTGTATTACAATATAGAATTTATTATGAAATGACTAAAAATGCAGTTAACAAATAGAAATAAGTTTTTGATAAACAGTCAAAATTATTAATTATAATAGCAATAATAAAAATTATCATAAACATAATAATAATAATAACGGTAATAGTAAAAACATAAATATCAGGATAGAATTTGAGTTTTAACAAGTTCATTAAAATCCAAACAGTAATAATATAAAATATAAATAGTCGATCAATTATAAAATGGAAAGTGAAGTTAAGATAAACTATTATTTGAAATAACATAATTTTCGTTTAGAAAAGTTTTTAATAGGAGATCCAAAATGAATTTAACAAAATAATAATCGAAATACAAAAAATATTCGAGAAATACGTATTTACGGAAACAGGGGTTACAGAGAATATAGTATTCCTTTCCATAATATATCTACACTTTACCAAACACATGAATGGAGAGGGAAATGAAAGTGTTCTGCTCTCAGAATAATAACTCATTCAGTAAGCTTCATTCAACTCATTCTTTAACCTGTTAATTTTTCATTTATCTTTGGCAACCACAAGCATGTTATCAACGTATAGTGACAGAATAATTAAATCATTTTTAGCAAAATTTTGAATATAAACACAATGATCTGCAGATGTTCTTTTGTATCCATGGTCAAGCATGAAAGAATCAAACTTCTTGTACCACTGCCGAGGTGCCTACTCGAGCCCATACAAGCTCTTTTTTATTTTGCAAATCAAGTGTTCCCTTCCCTTTACCTTAAAGCCCTCTGGTTGCCTATGTACATTTCTTCTTCCAAGTCACCATGGAGAAAAGTAGTTTTGTTGTTCAACTTCTAGGTCTAGGGATGCAACAAGACCTAAAATAACACGAATAAATGGCATCTTCACAACAAGAGAGAAAATTTTATCATAGTCAATACATTGTTTCTGGCTGAAATCTTTTACCACTATGCGAAATTTGAACTTGACTTGACCATTACCTTCATTCTAGACCTTGTAGATCCATTTATTCTTCAAAGCTTCCCTATTCTTTTGCAGCTCCACTAGATCATATGTGTGCTTCATGAAAATTTCTTGTTCACATGTATCAGTTTTCATAGTGAACTCGGAACTCGAAACTAAGAACCAGCAACTTCATCTGCATTTTCCCTGTTTTCCTTTCAACCTTGTCATGAAAATCTTTAAATACTTCAAAGAGTTGATATTTGAACTTTACGACATACATCCACACTTTTCTAGATGCATCATCTATGAAGGTGTCACGACTCGCTTTCCAAAAATACGAAATACGAGTACATGACATTGGCCCATTGAATGACTAACGTCATCCATAAGCTGTTTATCCGATCAACTCAACAATATAATCAATACAGAACAAATGCGCAGGCAATAATAGTAATCTCATGAATAATAATACTTAAAATGAAGCAATAAAAATATCCAAATACAATAATAATCCAACATCTGGAACAATAATAAAATCTGGGACATAAGCCTAATATAATAATAAATCCCAATACAATAGTAACAAGTCTCAATACAATAAGTTCATCAAAGCAATAAGCAATTAAAAAGCATTAAGTTTTTAGAATGTCTGTTCTCCAATCCCAGCAGACAATTCTCCTTCATTACCTGTGTACACTTCATCTAAAAAGAGAAGAAAAATTTTCCTTAGAGCAAGTCATGGACAACAAGTAGAGAAAGTAAGGAACAATGGAATAACGGTATAATAATGAATCAATGGATCAGTAGGAATCAATAACACGGGACAATAACAACAATCAATATCATGATAATCGATACAATGGTTATAAACAATGATTCAATATTCGGTAACAATAATCAATAATCAATAACAGTAACACTTAGCCAATATTCGATATCAATAGGAACAATGAGGAACAATATGCAGTGTCGATGTCGTGTCAATTCTTAAGTCTATTATGCATTTTAATCCTAACTAATGCATGTACTACTGTATTCCATTCTACAGGTTCGATGCATACAATCAATTTCGTTTAGAATTAAGTGGTATACTTGGTAGATCATGTACTTGGCAACGGTAAACACTATTCACCTTTCGGTATACAATATGGTTGTCGACAGTGATACGGTACACAATAGATTGGGTTACCGTCGTAAGCCACAATCACACAAAAAAACAATAGCCGGAACATTATTTAGGAAAACACAGGCCCCTCCTCCAAGTATAGTCTCTACTTTATCCACTACTTAAATCACCCTTTAAACCCCGGGTTATTAAATATTATATCAATGCAACAATACAATATGCAATCAATGGACATTACGATGAACGATAGTATCAATAGGGAAACAATAGGATGGTAACATGAAGTAGGACAATTAGAATGATGAAAATAACTGCATATTGTTCAAGCAATACAACATACATACATTAATTCATGCCATATTATGATATAAGAATAATTAATCTATCAAAATCTGAAATGTAAAATTCTGGACAGCAAGAGTAGACTATACAAAAATACAGTCCCTGCTGTTTTAGAAATCAAAAACTGAATCCGTCAGAAGTTCTAGAAACTAGACTTCCACACGGTTCCAACGCATATTTAAAGTTCAAAATCCGACAACAGTAGCTAGTTCAATCACACTGTTCTTTACAGATTTCATGTTTAGGCGGAATTTTGAAATCATGTTATTTTATTTTTAGAATCAGCAAAGATTCAATAATAAATTCATTAAAAAAAATTTCTAGACTCCTAAACATGATTACTAACTATCTGGGAATTATCAAAAAAAAAATTTATCATTTGATCAGCCTTTATAGTGTTTAAGCATGCAAATATACAAGAATCTAAGCATCTGGAATTGAAAACACGGCTTTACTAAAACGAGCATAACGTTTGCTACACAACTCATAATTCAAAAATTCAAGATGTTCTGGAAACTAGAAAGATAAATCTACAATTCATATTCAGAAATTAATTTATTTTAAGATCATTTACTGGTTCAAAAACAGCAGTCAACATATAGGCCAGCAAGCAATATACATGGTTTTAGTTATTTTCTTGAAATAAATTAATTAAAAATGATGGGTATCAATTCTATTAGTCGATAAACTATATAATCAGCATGATGGGTGCAAAAAAAAAGATTAATAAAATTAGAACACGCTCATACATCAATTTATCATCAATCAACAACAATTAATCAACCAAACATCCAACTTAACAATTATTTCTACAGTAATTTATTTGTGTGACAATTATATGAACAACCTTATTATCAATTCTATATGCACTCATGAAAGATTCAATCTTTGGAGTCAAAAGTGGCACGATTTTAAGAAAATTAGGGTTAACCCGTGTAAACCCTCAATCGACCCAACGAAGATAATCAATACAGCGATATGATAATGAATAGGATCTACTTGCAAGAATTTCAATAAACTTGAATTTGATACGATGTACAATTCAAGAAGAAAGTGACTTTCCTTATAAACGATAAAAACGAATAACAAGAATAATGGGATAAGGATCCCGACCCACGAAATAGTACAATTTAACACGTACAATACACGTGCAATAAAATCTAAGAGAACTCAGCAACAACAGCAAGAGTAGAGACATCGACAACAGCGGCCAGGGCCAAGGAGGACTAGCAGCATCGCTGGCTGAGGGCAGCGACAGGGGTCGACGCCGGTGGTGTTGGTCGACGGAATTCCGAGCATAGGGAGATTGGTGGGTGGTGTTACCGCTAAATCTGGTGTGGGGGCAAACAGATAGTATTTGTGGATTCTTGGAAAACCTGAATAGCAAACCTGAACCTGTTCTGTTGGAGTCTGACTGCTGACTCCCGCCGTTCACCTGCAAAAAGTGCGAGACACCGGGGTTGATCCCGGCGACGCACCCTCCGACGCTCAAGTCAGTAATCAAGGAAGATTATGAAAGAGCGTAAATTGGCAAAAGATTGATTACCTCTTAATGGAGATGGATGGGGGGTATTTATAGCCGTCTTTGGGACCTGATTAGGCATGTAATCCCTGTGTTTAGATAAGAAATATAATCCCTAATCCCCAGTGAAAGGATAGATATGAATCAAGGCTGTTGATTAGGATTAATCAGAAACCCTAATTCTATCCTGGTGGACCGGATTTGCTACGGGTTGAAACCCGCACCCAGTTGAGGTGGATCCGTTCGCGGGTTAATGGATCTTTGAGGAGGAGAACCAGTACCCACTTCAGACCCATTGGTAGGTGAAATTACCATTTTACCCCTAGACTTTAAGATTTGTTCCTGATTTGGACGATTCCGATTTAACCCCATTTTTAGCCATATCACGAGCCCCCCACTCCCGAAGACTGAGTTTGATCAGCCTTTGAGGAGTAGTTTTATTGATTTAATGGCTGGCAGAGTTGTATCGGAGTCCGAATGGAAGGTTTCGAATCTTTGCAGGAGGCAGTATGGTGATTTTTTAAGTTAGTTGCGTGCTCTGAGTTGTTCTTGAGCTCTCCTGGTCATTTGGTGATTTTTATCTATTTTTTTTGGAATATTTATTTAATTTTGCAAAGTGTCGATTCGTCGTTCGTGGGTCTTAATAAATGGTCCTAGGCAATAATTATCCACTCGGGGGCTCAAAATATTTCCCCGGCTTTATAATTATTTTCTAGGATTTTTAATTAATTTTCCCAAATTTTTAACCATTTTTTCGCAATTTTTTAAATAAATAAAATGATTTTAATAAATAAAATACCGAATTATGGTGTGGCGCGATCTGGACCGTTGATCTTGTGCCGGTGCGAATTTCTGAAAAATCGGATGGACAAGGTCGCTCGGCAGCAATTTCTCCGCTTTTGTGGGTCGGATGGGCACTTGCTCGGAATCCGAGCGAAGTGGCTCGGTTTCTCCCTCGTGCGAATGGCTCGGATCGCTAGTCGCTCGGCTCAGAATTCCGAGCGACGTGGAGCGATCTGCACCGTCGGATCTCAGCACGGATCTCGAGGAGGGCACAATTCCTAAGAAAACACTATCTTGTCGTTTAGTGGACGTGGCGTAATCTGGATCGTCCATCATCTCAGGCGTGATTTTCGCAATGATCCAATGGTTGGAGACGCTCGGCGGCGTTTTTCTTCACTTTCGAGGGTCGGATTGGCACTTGCTCGGAATCGGAGCGAAATGGCTCGGTTTTTCCGTTGTGCGAGTGGCTCGGATCGCTAGTCGCTCGGCTCAGACTTCCAAGCGATGCGGAGCGATCTGGACCGTCGGATCTTGGCACGAATCTCGTGGCAGGCACAGTTCCCAAGAAAACACTATCTAGTCGCGTAGTGGCGCTGGCAAGATCTGAGCCGTCCGATCGAAATCTTACGCAAATTTTAAGGAAAAAGTCGTTTTTCTCCAATTCGTAACTCGGATTGGCACTTGCTCGGAATCCGAGCTATCCTCTTGAATGTTGAGGTCAGATCGCCTGTCGCTCGGATTTTGGTTCCGAGAGACGTGGGGCGATCCTAGCCGTTGGATGATGGCATAGATCTCGATGCTGGCTCAATTCCCAAGAAAACACTATCTTGTCGTGTAGTGGCGCTGGCACGATCTGGGCCGTCCGATCGAAATCTTACGCAAATTTTGAAGAGAAAGTCGTTTTTCTCCAATTCGTAGCTCGGATTGGCACTTGCCCGGAATCCGAGCTATCCTCTTGAATGTTGAAGTCGGATCGCCTATCGCTCGGATTGTGGTTCCGAGGTGCCAAGCAATTTTACTTGGATTGAAACGTCGCTTCCTTTGTCAATAGTTGTGGCTCTTCGTTACTTAGCTGTTTGGGCTTTTGTAACGCTTCAATTGAGGCCCAAGAGTTGCGCCCTTACGTTACAAAGCCCAAGAGGTGTTATTTTTACTATAAGTTTTCACCCCCTCAACACTTTACCTCATTTCTCACTTTCACTTTCTCACTCTTGGTTTTTACTCTTTAGCGAAGTTTTTAGCTCTTGAGCGGCGCTACTAGCTGTCGTGGCAAGGTGTTTGAAACTCCGGTGATCGTTTTGGTCGTACAAGTCACTTCAAGGTCAGTCCCTCTCCTCATCTTTGTTAAAAATGGTTAAGTTTTCTTCTACGGATGAGACCCCCTCCTCGGACCTAGGCGTCAGCCGAGCGGTCAGGCCGAGCAAGGATAAGGGGAAGGAAGTCGTGGAGCCGACTGAAGAGACAACGGTCAGGCCAAGTACAGATGCGGAGGTTGTCCGAGCCTCTCTAGGAGGTAGTGGTCCGATCTAGCAAGGGCAAGGGTGTGGAAACGTTAGTTGAGCACCCGAAGACTGCAGGGGAGCTGGGTCGGCTTCCGAGCATCCTGTCGAGCATTGGCGGTGTGCGGAGCTACTCCGGAGATCTATTGGAGAAGGTGACGCAGGGCACCGCCAAGTCGATCGAGGAGAACGAACCGAGGGAAATTTCTGAGGTAGATCAGATCTCTTCAGTCCTAACCGAGGCGGATTTGCATCGGATCCGGAGTGGGTTCCGAATCCCCGCGGAGTACGGGCTACTTCTCCCCGACCCCGGCTTCCGAGCATGCACCTCGTCCTCGGCCGATATGTGCATTTTTCCTGCCGACTCTCTAAATGCCGGACTTCAGCTGCCTCTACACCCTTTCGTGATCGAGGTGCTGCAGTGGTACAGCTTGCGTCCGGCTCAGCTAATGCCGAACACATGGCGGCACGTTATGGCGTTTGTTCTTCAATGTCAGGAGGTCGGCGCTCTGCCCAACATGTTCATCCTTCGGAGTCTATACCGTCCTTGCCAACCGAACAAAAATGAGCAGAGGTATTACCTCTCACCGAGGAAGGGAGTGAAGCTGATCGAGAACTCGGACTCGATCAAGCATTGGAAGGAGAAGTACTTCCTCGTCCGAGCTCCCAAGCCATGGGTGATCCCGACGGTGTGGTCGAGGGACGGCCTTCCGAAGCGGGCAAAGAAAGAGCCCGTGCTCAGCAACGAGGAGGCAGGAATCGTGGAGAAGTTGCTCGGGCTTCCGACCATCAGTTGGAAAGACATCATAGAGGAGGCATTATTCCGAGGGGGTCTCAGTCCGATCGACCCTAGTACGCTTCTCCTATTCTTGTTTTGTCTTTGAGGATTGGAAAATTTTTCTTACTTTTTTCACTCGGTTTGTGCAGAATCTCCCGGCATGGACTACAAAGGTCTGATGGCTAAGGCCCGAGCGACTAAGGAGCGGGAGGTGAGGAAGAGGAAGAGGACCGTGTCCGGGCCTCAAGGCGGCCGAGCGCCCAAGATCCCCTCGGTCTCTCTGACCCTCGAGCGGCAGGTTGTTGAGGCTCCTCTGGTTGAGCCCAATCAAGGCCTCGTGGTGCCGTCCGCCCCTCCTACCTCGGATGCGCCGACCCCAATGGCAGGAACATATGCCCCAGGGTCTTCCGGCGGAGCGTTCAACATTAGCACGGCGCTGGCCATGGGCTCGACGTTCTGCCCCTCACTGCCGAGGCGGAGGCAATTCTGACCGAGGAGCACAAGTGCATCTTCGTCCCTGACTGGCGCGTGATGAAGGTCGACAGGTTCTTAGGGAATGGTAATATCTGTATGCAGGCGGTGAAGCACCTGCCGACCCCAAAAGATCGAGCAGCGCTCAAGGTAGGTGAAGTTGGTGACGCCGCGATGCAGATTGCTCGGAACACCATGTCGGTAAGTAGTAGTAGAGGACTTTCTTCAAAAATTTTCTAAGTTTTTGTGCTCGTGCTTGATTGCTTCTTGTATGGCTTGTAAACCCTTTGCCACTTCAATTATCTGCTCGAGGAGTTCGCGAGCAAGGAAAAGGAGATGACCGTTCTGAACGATCGGGAATGGTCGGAGCGGTCTAAGGCGGTGCAGCAGCTGGAGGCCGAACAGTTGCGTTCCGCTTTGCTCGAGGCCGAAGTTACCGACCTGAAGGCTCAGCTCGCCAAGGCGCTGAGGAGTTCGGCCGCCGGGCCTCCAAGGTCGAGACCCTAGAAAAGAAGGTGGCTCGACTCGAAGGGGAGCTGTCTAAGGCTTCGAAGGCATCAGAGGAGGCCGTGAGCGAGCACGCGTCGAAGGTGGCGGCTGCAGAGAAGGCAGTCGGGACGAGGCCGAGGCTCACATGTTGACCAACATGGAGGAAGCATACGGCCGAGCGCTGAAGCACATCGTCGCTCGAAACCCCGGATTCGACGTCTCGTCCTACTACTTCTACGACCCCGTAAAGGGTGAGGAAGAGCTGCCCTTGGCCGAGCTCGCTCCGAAGCCAGAGGGCGAAGACTCCGAAGGCAAGGGTGGTGCCAAGGGTGCGATCGTAGCTGTGCCGAGCGTCGATGAGGTCGACCCCTGACTTTGTCGCCTCTTCTCATTTTCTTGTTCTCTTTTTTTTTTTTTTTGTAATGCCTAACTGCGGACTGGCCACCGCTTTTTGTAGCTCTTGAACTTTTAATGAAATGGTTTCTTTTTGGCTGAGTATTATAAAGTTTTGCAAAATTGTTCAACTCTTTTTGCTCAGATTGTGTCTTTAAGTATTGAAGACTTCTTTTGATATTCTTCAACTTTTCAGGTCGAATTGGGCCCAATCACTGAGGTCTCCCATCTTCGTACTGAGCTGAAGAAAACGAAGTGGGCTCTGTCTCGCAGTCGGGATAAAGCATTTTACGACTTCTTGGAATTGGAGGATATCAAAGCAACTGCGAGAGGGTATTTTCGCGAGTTGAGGGAACTGCGGAAGCAACCTCGACAAACTCGTCTCGAAGGCGAGATAGATTTGCTCCGTAAGGTTCTCTTTGATGTCGACCAAAAGAATAGTGAACTACTGGCGGAGGTTCGTCATTTAGAGGTAACGGTGAAAGAACATTCGGCGGAGGAAGAGGAGTTAGCTTCGAGGGTGGGGAAGTTGATGTCCGAGCGCGATGAGTTGACAGCCAGAATTGACAAACTGAGGAGGATCACCATCGACAGGGGTATCGAAGCGACTCATTTCCGTCATATTGTGGCCGACAGTACTAACGTTGCAGGCTCATCTAAACTTCCTCGTCTCAAAGTATCGGCGGAGAGTGATATTCTGAGAGATAGGATCGTCGAGCTAGAGGAGGAGATTGCATCGCTGAAACCTCAACCCGTAAGGATCAATGTTCGCAGTACGTCATGTACTCGCGAAGAGAGCGAAAGAGGTATCTCGTTCTACAAACTTGCTACTCGTTCGCCTGCCGTTAGGCGGAGCCCAGCTGACGCTCAGAGTGGCGTAGCTGTTTCGTCTGGTCGGTGCCTCGGTTGGGGCCACAGCTAGAATTAGCGGCGAAGGGGGTTCTCGCTTTGCTGGTTTAGAGTCGAGCTCAGAGGTAAGGCGACGCCGGCCTCGTGTGTCTTTGAACCGAAGCGTTCCCCTTCCAAAGAAGCGCTAAACAAGTTGTATTATGCTCTTCAAGTTATTGTAAAAATCCGTTGTAGTGTCAGCCTTGTCCGGGCTCTTAATAAAAAAAGTTTGTTTTGCTTCTGATGTTTGAATGTTGTGTTGGCTGGTATTAGTTTAAGTATTACTCCTCCAACTTTTGACCACTACTCAAAACCAGAAGCAAATCTTCCTTCTTGTGTGCGAATCACTTCTGGCCTGTTTAACAGTGATAGAGAAGTGGAGTCGAGCCAAGTGTTGGACTCCGAACTCGTCGTTAGAGTTTGTTCAACGGTTGTGGGAGCAATTCCGAATGGCGAATGACTCCTAGCTCGCTTAAGAGCTAGCTTGCGGAGCAGAATCGAACAAAGTGTTGGACTCTGAACTCGTCGTTAGAGTTTGTTCAACGGTTGTGGGAGCAATTCCGAATGGCGAACCACTCCTAGCTCGCTTAAGAGCGATCTTGCGGAGCAGAATCGAACCAAGTGTTGGACTCCGAACTCGTCGTTAGAGTTTGTTCAACGGTTGTGGGAGCAATTCCGAATGGCGAACCACTCCTAGCTCGCTTAAGAGCGAGCTTGCGGAGCATAATCGAACCAAGTGTTGGACTCCGAACTCGTCGTTATGGTGAAGAGTAAAGGCAGAGAAGTACAAGCAATTTTACAAGTAAAATATGAAAAAACTTTTTTTATTGATAGCTAATAGTCGGCTGCTTCTAAGTTGCGAGCCGTTATTACATAGGAGAAATAAAGGAAAAAATACAAGTAAAAGGAGAGGAACAGTTCGACATCCCAGAATACTTAGAGAGGCATTAATGCTCTCCCTCTTGGTATTTCAAAAGATGGTCGGCATTCCAAGTCCTGGGGATCTCTCTGACTTCGAGGTCTTCTAGTCGATATGTTCCAGGCCGAACTACTTTCGTGATCTTGTAGGGTCCCTCCCAATTTGGAGCTAGTTTACTCTTCTGACCAGAAAAAGAGATTGCTAACTTTCTGAGGACCAAGTCCCCTTCTTTGAGGTCGGTAGGACGGACTCTCTTATTGTACGCCAACTCGATCCTCCTCCAATAACCCTGTTGGCAGATTGACGCTTTTTCCCGTAGCTCGTCGACCAAGTCTAAGTTTGCCCGAAGTTCTCTGGCATTCTGTTCTTCTTCGTAGGCAAGGAGGCGAGGAGAAGGTATGCCGACTTCCAGTGGGATCACAGCCTCGGACCCATAGGTGAGGTTGAATGGCGACTCTCCTGTGGGGGTCCATTTCGTGGGGTGGTAGTTCCACAGCACGTTAGGGAGCTGATCGACCCATAAGCCTTTAGAGCACTTATTCAGCCTTTTCTTAATACCCGAGAGGATCTGTCGGTTAGCATTCTCCACTTGACCATTCGACTGTGGATGGGAGACGGAGGAGAAATGTTATTGGATGGCGAGGTCTTCACATAGAGCTCGGAAGGCAGCCTTGGTAAACTGGGTTCCGTTGTCTGTTATGAGGACTCGAGGGACACCGAATCGGCAGATAACGCTCTTCCAGAAGAACTGAACTACTTTGTTCTCGGTGATTGTGGCCAAGGGCTCGGCCTCTATCCACTTCGAGAAGTAGTCGATTGTCACGACTAAGAATTTGAGCTGGCCGGGAGCTGGTGGGAATGGCCCTAGTAAATCCATCCCCCACATTGCGAAAGGGATAGGACTTGATAGGGATGTGAGTGGAGCTTGTGGGAGGCGATGGACGTTGGAGTATTTCTGACAAGAGCTGCATTGCCGAACGTGTAGTTCGGCGTCTTGAAGGAGAGTGGGCCAGAAATATCCATAATTCAACACTTTCCGGGCTAGGGATATGGACCCTGAATGTGCCACGCCGATGCCTTCGTGGAGTTCTTGCAGGGCATATTCGGCTTGCTCTGGGAAGAGGTGTAACACCCCGAATTCCAAATACAACTGAATTCGAGAGTTCTACAGGATCTTTTCACTTCTTTCGTACAATTTTACAAGGAATTTAAAACTTTTATTTCAACAATAATTACATCAGAGTCTTTTACATCAATAAGCAGCGGAATCAATAAAATACAACAATAATGAATGTACAATTGTTACAACTTTAACATTTAAGTAATCAACAGCATCAATTCTCTTTATATCTTCGTGTAACTCCATAACCTGCATATAAACTGTGGGCGCGTCAGTTGCTTACAACTGACGAAATATTATACACGGCCATCCTCTCTATGCCGGAAACAGTATAACGATTCTCAAATGCTTTAGCAAACACAAACTTGATCACAAACAAAGCTACAAAAGGGACTATCCTGTTGATGTCGTGGGGTGCGGTGCACTTAGTCCTTAATGCAGTTGTTTATATTATATGACACTAATGCACACTTGTTCGGATTCTATGCATCCCATACTACATAGGTCCGAGGGCAAGCCTCTTAATCGTCTTCATTATTGTAGGGTTCAATCTCTCGCCATGACTTAATCTACTACTGTAACTACGGTGAGTATCCTAGATGGTCTGTGAGTACAAGCACGTATCCTGGACCCTGGAGGGGAATTCCGCGCCATGTCTTGACTCATCAAGCATGCATTCTGCGGTAATTCAGCCTCCTCCCTGAACACGATCCTCTTGCAGTCACTAAAACATCCCACAAGCGTGACTAAAGTCCGATCATTACTGAGTTGTGCCCGCGCCATGTCTTGACGCATCAAGCATGCATTCTGCGGCTCACACACCCGCACCGTACCCTAGCTCTTATACTCGTGTTTTTCTCTCACTTTCATCACATCTCCACTATGTATCTATCTGTAATTTCAGCAAGTGTCATTGACGTTCCATGATTACAAGCACGTGTCCAAGACCCTAGAGGGGAACCTCGCGCCACGTCTTGACTCATCAAGCATGCATTCTGCGATAGTTCAGCCTCCTCCCTGAACACGATCCTCTTGCAAGTCACCAAACATCCCACAAGCGTCGCCAAGATCCCGATCATTCTGGAGTATATTGCCCACGCCATGTCTTGACTCATCAAGCATGCATTCTGTGGATCACATCCGCATCGTAGACCCTAGGCTCCCATACTTATGTTTTTCTCTTACTTTCATTACAGCCTTACAATGTATTAATTATTAGAATCATGAATAAAAATCAAAGCTCTAGAGTTAGCCTCTCCACTCAACCGGACTTATTCATTCATTACAATATATGACCAACCTTGGTCTTTCAAATTCTCATTTCATTTCATTTCATTGCCGGGGGAGACTTAGCTACTCCTTGGTTTCAATTTCCCATTCACAATTTCCAATTGAGCATTTCCAGCTCATAATTCATTTTAGAGTCTCACAGACTTTCTTTATCATGATCTTAGCCTTTCATATTCATTTAATTCTCAATTCAAATCTATGATTCATCTCATGTAAATTCTCAATTCAACTATGATTCATTTCATATAAATTTATGCAACAACAAATAGAGTTTACCAATATCCAGATTCACAATCTGTATCCCAAACAATTCACAAGATTTTAGATATATCAAAAGCACTCTGGACAGTCGACTGGGAACTCTTCCAGTCGACTTGTTCAGTCAAAACCAGTTATTCATCACCACTCGGGAGAGTCGACTGCTGCACATGGCAGTCGGCTGTTCCGCAGTGTTCCACTTCAATTTAATTTCTTTTTCAATTTCATCTTCCATAACCTTGCGTGCATTCCACAATAAAACTCAATCAAATCTTAATAATCGTAAAATCTCATATTCAAACTTATTTAACTTTCATTTGTCAAAATCAATTTCAAACTCAAAACCAAATAAACATGTTCGGTTCAGTCGACTGGTGGCAGTATCAGTCGACTGTCCCGCAAATATCTTGAAAACTCAACATCAAATTTATGACAGCAGCAGTCGACTGTAACTGTATTCAGTCCGCTGTCCCGCTGATGAAAACCAACTTTTTAACACTTACCAGTCGACTGTGGAAGTAATCAGTCGACTGTCAAATCCACAATTTGCAACTTTGCATACATTTTCGACCTTTGAATCGATTTGTACTTCCATATACAAATTATAATTTATTTCCAGAATCCCTTTTTAAAACATTATCATATATATTACCAATTCCCAAGTTCTCTTTTTCCCAATCAAAATGCATCAAAATATATTTTCCAAATAAACTACCTTCTTTTATCAAAATTTACTTTACAAAAATCTCTATACTTGTATAAATAACATTTTGAGGTTATAAATCATACTTTTTGCCACATTTCGCATTATTCCAATAATGTCTCAATATGCATCAATTTCATACAACCACTTCAATTCTAGCAATTCAACTAGCAATCGTAACAAGCATAGCAATTTGCATTTACCATAATCAATTTCATGCAATCAATTCAATTTCAACCAAGTAAATCACATATCATCTATCATGCAAATTATATTCCTAAATTAGAAAGCATTTAAGAAACACCCACCTAAAAATGAAGATTTGTTACCCAAATGAACTCCTAGAATTAGGAGCTCCTAAAGAAAGCTCCAATTGCAATCCTCCTCGAAAATCCGTGCACCAAAGCAAGCCTCCAAGCTCCACATTTCGGTAAGCATCCATCAATGAGCATCTCCATCTCCATTCGGCAATCATCAAGAATAACTCCCATCTTCTTTCATATACATATACTATGTATGTGCATATATATACATTAGTATATGTATAGAGACAAGTGGAAAGGTGATTAGGTGGAGAAATGGAAGAGGCTATGCTGGCTTGGGTGGTTGCTTCGGATCAGCAAGAGAGAAGGGAGAAAGATATGAGAGAAGAGAGACTAAGGGTGCACTTTTATAAGAAAGTAGTAGGTAGTTATAGCAACCACCTCCCACATGAACTCCACTAACCCATTATAAAAATTTGTAACTTGTTTTCCCTCTTGTTTTCAAAATCAAAACTCCAGAATTTCCCTCTCCTCATGAGCAGCCCGGTCCCCCAAAATTGTGTGCACATCGCACGTGTGCACGTGCACGTGCTTTGTGTACAAAAACAATTTATTTATTTAATCCTTTTAAAATAATTATCTATATATGTAATAAATATATAAAATTAACTTTAAAAATTATACTTTTCGTGCACAATAAAAATAGACACAAACAATTTCATGAAATTTATTTTGAAAGAATAATACGCTTACAACACGTGCACCAAAACACGTGCGTTGCCCGTAAAATCTCAAAAATACAAAAATTGACTTTATGAACCGAAAAATATTTATAATCAATTAGAATGCAATAGAAAGTATATTTAATATACTTATTTGATAATATACTCAAACATACAGAAAACACGTGTATTGCACGTAGAAAATTTATTTTAATAAAGATAGTCAAAAATTGAATTTTCGTTTACAAAACAAATTCAAACATGTTTATAAAGATAAATAATTGAAATCCATTGAAAACTTTGCACGTAACGGTGGAATACCCGAAATCGACACGTGCATCGATAATACGTAAAAAGCACGTAAAACTCAAAGATTGAAATTTAGCATTTGAGTTGTCTCAAATGTGATTTTTAAGAATACAAGATTGTATAAATAATTGGAATTCAAAATACATATCAAAATGCGTTATGGATATGATCAGTAATAGTACAAAATGCACGTGCGTAACACCCAAGGGCAAAATTGTCATTTAAATTTTGCGGGGTGTTACACTCTCCCCCCCTTAGAACAGTTCCGTCCCCGGAACTCACTATGGTAAAGGCTGTATTTTGTACACACCAAAGAAAATATCGTTATAACATATAGAAATCACAAACATCAAGAAGATACATATAGCATAAAAATAGGCAATGTGGAAAAATAAGACAAGAAATCTATTTAAGAAAATGTATGAGCATCAAAATTTTACAAGAACTAAACAAGAAAACTAGGAAAGTAGCATAGGAAAACATATACGACAATAGAGGATAGTGCATTTTGAAAAGAATTTACGTACAGATTACTGTCAAGTAACCATTAGATAAAAATGATAAATAAACTTCGTCATTAATTGTGAAATAATTTCAGAAAACAATGCAATAAAGAAAACATAGTTAATGGGTACTTTATAAATAGGTTCCATACTAAAAATTCATCAATATAATAAATGGTAAAAAGTCGCAAACCAAATTGGTACTATATGACAAAACTAGCAATTTAACAGTTTGAGAATATATGAGAAGAAAATATTGTAAAAGTATAGAAAACAATTCTGTATCATAAAATAATTTGTAAGGTGACTTTAATAATTACACATACAATTTGAAAATTAGGTATACATCGAAGTACTTTTAAATTATTCAATAGAGCGGGAAAACCCACTTACGAAATCACATACTCGCATAGGCGAAAAATTATAGAGGTGGAATAAATAGCATGATATGAAAATTATAAATGATCTGTAGCAGTCAAACAAGACATCGTAGTAGTAAAACGTACTATTGAAAGCAGTGCGAAAACCAATTATATAACAAAGAAAAGTATAGACAATGAAAAAATTATTTTTGTATATAAATCGATATCATAAAGTAATTTGTAAGGTAAATACAATAATCATATGTGTATGACAAAAATGAAAAAAGCAAAATCCAAATAATTTCGATTTGTCCAGTAGGCCAAGAAAATCAGCATACAAAATTATGTATATACATAGACGGAAATTATAGGGCAAAACAACAAAATCATGATACAAAATTTATAAATGATGTGTAGGAGAAAATAATACATTATGGTAGTAACAATGCAAAGCTAATTATATAGAAGTGAATCATAAATTATAACAGAAATATAATAAATAAAACTGTTAAGTGAGTAGCCACCAAATTTTAAAATAGCAAAATATAATAAAGTTGTATGAAATACTAACTCACATAAAATACAAAGAAGACGGCAAGATAGTTGAGATTAAGCGGCAAATATACAAGTTTGATAAATATAACAATCAGTATAAACGGTATAATGCTAGGTTACAAAATATTATAAAATAGCTCAAGCTAGTACACAATGAAATAGTTATAAGTGAATACCACAGGAAAACAAGGTAGGGGTCTTCTAAGTATAATATTTCATTTTGGTTTAGGTTCGTCTCGCTGGTATCCAACAGCAGACTTGCCTATCTTGATCTCAAGTTGCATAATTGCTCCTATGATATCCGGTTGCAATTTGCCTTCTGGGCATTCGGTTGCAAACTTTACCTCACCGACATCCAGTTGCAGTTTGCCTTCTGGACATTCAGTTGCAAACTTTGCCTCCCCGACTTCCAGTTGCAATTTGCCTCCAATGATGTCTAGTTGCATATTTGCCTTCTCGACATTAAGTTGCACCAAAAGCGGAAGATGGAAAGATGTAATCTCCCATGTATACTTAGATTAGATATGGGATGTTTAATAAAGTATGGTGTTATGTTTGAAAATCAATGATGCAGAAAAAGATTTTACACAACGAAATATCAAAATAGGTGTATAGGATATATCAAACATAGAGGGTACTAATTAGTAGTTATGAAAAATTATTTATAACACTAAAATAATGTAAAATATATGCACATGTTGGAAGTACAAATGAAAACATTAATGAAGTAATGTAGCAAATTAGGGCAATAGACACAAATAATTATACATAAAAATAATAATGTAGTAATTTGAGGAAGGTGAAATTATATGTATAGTAAGTATCTTGAAATACATAAAAATTTAATGGAAAACATAGGTAGTAATCAAGAATGTAAAGACAATTTAAAATTACAGGATCGGGTAGTATAAATAGTGAGTATATGCATTATATTAAAGAAACGTGAATTACAAAATGAATATAACACATAAATTAGTAGATAATTTGTACTAACAATAATATTAAATGCAGACAATAAATCCAATTAGTATGTTGTATTTATACGGATAAAATATTTCAATCTTGTTAAAAATTATTGAAGTATATGAGACAGTATAAGATAACGAAAGAATATCGTATCACAAAATCAATTCATATAAAATGAATACACATAAGCAAAATTCACAAGAAAAAGTCAAAATGAAAGTAATATAAAGTTAACAAAATACGTAAAGTAATAGCACATATGAACGGATGAGCATAAGGTGACATAAAACACGAAAGACAAAACTTTAAGATGGAGACACAATTAAAATAAGTCCAACAAAATCAAAACTACGGAAAATAGACAAAATACTAGGCATTAATATGATTTAATAGTATAGGAAAATATTTATTTGGAAAATATTAAATGTTGAAAAGTACTATGATGAAAATCCATAGAAAATAATTTGAAAGGAAAGTGTGTCCATGTGTAAGGTGTCATGAACGATGGTTCAAACCAACCACGCTTCCACTGCGCCACTCTGATACCCAGGAAAAAAAAATGAGCTCGCATACAATCTCAAATCAATGTATACGAGGAGAGCATCATGAATGAATGTAAATTCAATAACAATTCCCATTCATGACTCCAGCCATCCAAAAGGGAAAAGGGGGAAGAAAGACATCAGCCTATAGAGCAACACAAATGCAAATCACTTACATTTAAATCTCTATAAACTGAACTCACACTCTAATGTCCACTTCTAGGGTGTCGTTCCTTATAAATTTGTACTACTTAGAAGCGTGGCTCTGATACCACTTGTAACACCCCGAATTCCAAATACAACTGAATTCGAGAGTTCTACAGGATCTTTTCACTTCTTTCGTACAATTTTACAAGGAATTTAAAACTTTTATTTCAACAATAATTACATCAGAGTCTTTTACATCAATAAGCAGCGGAATCAATAAAATACAACAATAATGAATGTACAATTGTTACAACTTTAACATTTAAGTAATCAACAGCATCAATTCTCTTTATATCTTCGTGTAACTCCATAACCTGCATATAAACTGTGGGCGCGTCAGTTGCTTACAACTGACGAAATATTATACACGGCCATCCTCTCTATGCCGGAAACAGTATAACGATTCTCAAATGCTTTAGCAAACACAAACTTGATCACAAACAAAGCTACAAAAGGGACTATCCTGTTGATGTCGTGGGGTGCGGTGCACTTAGTCCTTAATGCAGTTGTTTATATTATATGACACTAATGCACACTTGTTCGGATTCTATGCATCCCATACTACATAGGTCCGAGGGCAAGCCTCTTAATCGTCTTCATTATTGTAGGGTTCAATCTCTCGCCATGACTTAATCTACTACTGTAACTACGGTGAGTATCCTAGATGGTCTGTGAGTACAAGCACGTATCCTGGACCCTGGAGGGGAATTCCGCGCCATGTCTTGACTCATCAAGCATGCATTCTGCGGTAATTCAGCCTCCTCCCTGAACACGATCCTCTTGCAGTCACTAAAACATCCCACAAGCGTGACTAAAGTCCGATCATTACTGAGTTGTGCCCGCGCCATGTCTTGACGCATCAAGCATGCATTCTACGGCTCACACACCCGTACCGTACCCTAGCTCTCATACTCGTGTTTTTCTCTCACTTTCATCACATCTCCACTATGTATCTATCTGTAATTTCAGCAAGTGTCATAGACGTTCCATGATTACAAACACGTGTCCAAGACCCTAGAGGGGAACCTCGCGCCACGTCTTGACTCATCAAGCATGCATTCTGCGATAGTTCAGCCTCCTCCCTGAACACGATCCTCTTGCAAGTCACCAAACATCCCACAAGCGTCGCCAAGATCCCGATCATTCTGGAGTATATTGCCCACGCCATGTCTTGACTCATCAAGCATGCATTCTGTGGATCACATCCGCATCGTAGACCCTAGGCTCCCATACTTATGTTTTTCTCTTACTTTCATTACAGCCTTACAATGTATTAATTATTAGAATCATGAATAAAAATCAAAGCTCTAGAGTTAGCCTCTCCACTCAACCGGACTTATTCATTCATTACAATATATGACCAACCTTGGTCTTTCAAATTCTCATTTCATTTCATTTCATTGCCGGGGGAGACTTAGCTATTCCTTGGTTTCAATTTCCCATTCACAATTTCCAATTGAGCATTTCCAGCTCATAATTCATTTTAGAGTCTCGCAGACTTTCTTTATCATGATCTTAGCCTTTCGTATTCATTTAATTCTCAATTCAAATCTATGATTCATCTCATGTAAATTCTCAATTCAACTATGATTCATTTCATATAAATTTATGCAACAACAAATAGAGTTTACCAATATCCAGATTCACAATCTGTATCCCAAACAATTCACAAGATTTTAGATATATCAAAAGCACTCTGGACAGTCGACTGGGAACTCTTCCAGTCGACTTGTTCAGTCAAAACCAGTTATTCATCACCACTCGGGAGAGTCGACTGCTGCACATGGCAGTCGGCTGTTCCGCAGTGTTCCACTTCAATTTAATTTCTTTGTCAATTTCATCTTCCATAACCTTGCGTGCATTCCACAATAAAACTCAATCAAATCTTAATAATCGTAAAATCTCATATTCAAACTTATTTAACTTTCATTTGTCAAAATCAATTTCAAACTCAAAACCAAATAAACATGTTCGGTTCAGTCGACTGGTGGCAGTATCAGTCGACTGTCCCGCAAATATCTTGAAAACTCAACATCAAATTTATGACAGCAGCAGTCGACTGTAACTGTATTCAGTCCGCTGTCCCGCTGATGAAAACCAACTTTTTAACACTTACCAGTCGACTGTGGAAGTAATCAGTCGACTGTCAAATCCACAATTTGCAACTTTGCATACATTTTCGACCTTTGAATCGATTTGTACTTCCATATACAAATTATAATTTATTTCCAGAATCCCTTTTTAAAACATTATCATATATATTACCAATTCCCAAGTTCTCTTTTTCCCAATCAAAATGCATCAAAATATATTTTCCAAATAAACTACCTTCTTTTATCAAAATTTACTTTACAAAAATCTCTATACTTGTATAAATAACATTTTGAGGTTATAAATCATACTTTTTGCCACATTTCGCATTATTCCAATAATGTCTCAATATGCATCAATTTCATACAACCACTTCAATTCTAGCAATTTAACTAGCAATCGTAACAAGCATAGCAATTTGCATTTACCATAATCAATTTCATGCAATCAATTCAATTTCAACCAAGTAAATCACATATCATCTATCATGCAAATTATATTCCTAAATTAGAAAGCATTTAAGAAACACCCACCTAAAAATGAAGATTTGTTACCCAAATGAACTCCTAGAATTAGGAGCTCCTAAAGAAAGCTCCAATTGCAATCCTCCTCGAAATCCGTGCACCAAAGCAAGCCTCCAAGCTCCACATTTCGGTAAGCATCCATCAATGAGCATCTCCATCTCCATTCGGCAATCATCAAGAACAACTCCCATCTTCTTTCATATACATATACTATGTATGTGCATATATATACATTAGTATATGTATGGAGACAAGTGGAAAGGTGATTAGGTGGAGAAATGGAAGAGGCTATGCTGGCTTGGGTGGTTGCTTCGGATCAGCAAGAGAGAAGGGAGAAAGATATGAGAGAAGAAAGACTAAGGGTGCACTTTTATAAGAAAGTAGTAGGTAGTTATAGCAACCACCTCCCACATGAACTCCACTAACCCATTATAAAAATTTGTAACTTGTTTTCCCTCTTGTTTTCAAAATCAAAACTCCAGAATTTCCCTCTCCTCATGAGCAGCCCGGTCCCCCAAAATTGTGTGCACATCGCACGTGTGCACGTGCACGTGCTTTGTGTACAAAAACAATTTATTTATTTAATCCTTTTAAAATAATTATCTATATATGTAATAAATATATAAAATTAACTTTAAAAATTATACTTTTCGTGCACAATAAAAATAGACACAAACAATTTCATGAAATTTATTTTGAAAGAATAATACGCTTACAACACGTGCACCAAAACACGTGCGTTGCCCGTAAAATCTCAAAATACAAAAATTGACTTTATGAACCGAAAAATATTTATAATCAATTAGAATGCAATAGAAAGTATATTTAATATACTTATTTGATAATATACTCAAACATACAGAAAACACGTGTATTGCACGTAGAAAATTTATTTTAATAAAGATAGTCAAAAATTGAATTTTCGTTTACAAAACAAATTCAAACATGTTTATAAAGATAAATAATTGAAATCCATTGAAAACTTTGCACGTAACAGTGGAATACCCGAAATCGACACGTGCATCGATAATACGTAAAAAGCACGTAAAACTCAAAGATTGAAATTTAGCATTTGAGTTGTCTCAAATGTGATTTTTAAGAATACAAGATTGTATAAATAATTGGAATTCAAAATACATATCAAAATGCGTTATGGATATGATCAGTAATAGTACAAAATGCACGTGCGTAACACCCAAGGGCAAAATTGTCATTTAAATTTTGCGGGGTGTTACAAGAGGCATCTCAAATAAGGCCTGCCGTCTACTTGTGTGAAGGAGCGCTTGTATAGGAGGCCCTCGATAAGTGTGTATCGCTCTGCTCGGGTTCTCACTCGGTGAGCTTCTTTAGGGTCTTCGGGGAGGAGCCCATCCCTTAGGAATTCTACCAAGGGCTTCATCCAGTTATCTTGAAGCAAGACAGGTAGCGACTCCAACGAGTCGAAAGTTTTATCTTCTATACTTGGCTTCAGGAGCACCTCAATCAAGACGGTCTGCTCGAGACCTTAGAGGGAGGAGGAGGCTAGCTTGGAGAGGGCATCGGCTTGGGAATTCTCCTCTCGGGAGATTCGCTGGATGAGAGCTTCTTCAAATAGGGCCATGAGATTCCTGACCTTGGCTAGGTACTTAGCCATTCGGTCATCTCGTGCCTCGTACTCACCTAGGACCTGATTTATGACTAGCTGAGAGTCGCTGAAGATCCGGAGGCACTGCGCCCCTACATTGCGAGCCATTCTGAGGCCGGCTATGAGTGCTTCATATTCTGCTTCATTGTTAGAGGCCTTGAAGTTGATCCGGAGGGAGTATTGGAGGATGAAATCATCTGGGCCGGCCAGAATGACCCCGGCTCCGCTTCCCTCGTGATAAGAGGATCCATCTACATAAACCGACCAGACAGGCGTTCCCTTCATTGCTTGGCTGACCTCGGGGATGGTACTTTCAACTATGAATTCAGCTAAGGCATGAGCCTTGATCGCGGTCCGAGGCTAGTACGTTATATCATGCTGGCTCAGCTCGATAGACCACTTCATAAGGCAACCGGAGGTCTCTGGTTTGTGGAGAACTTGCTTCAGCGGCTGGTCGGTAAGAACGACCACCGAATGGGATTGGAAATATGGGCGAAGCTTTCTTGCGGCCATGACTAAGTCATATGCCATCTTCTCTATCCTGGGGTAGCGGAGCTCGGCATCCCGAAGTACCTTGCTCACGTAATAAATGGGCCTTTGAGTCCTATCTTCTTCCCTCACGAGGACGGCGCTGAAGGTCTGCTCGGAGGCTGCCAAGTAGAGGTAGAGGGTTTCCCTGGGAACAGGTTTGCTGAGGAGATGATGATTGACTAGATAAGCCTTCAGCTGATCGAATGAGTCTTGTTGCTGCTGACCCCACTCGAAGCCTTTAGCCCCCCTGAGAGCCTTGAAGAAGGGAAGACACTTCTCCCCTGACTTGGAAAGGAAGCGCCCTATGGCCGCCAGGCAACCAGTTAGCCTCTGAACCTCTTTAACATTCTTCGGGGAAGCCATGTCTAATATGGCTTTGATCTTCTCGGGGTTGGCCTCGATTCCTCTTTGGCTGACCATGAAGCCTAGGAACTTCCCCGACGAGACTCCGAAGGCGCACTTGTTCGGATTGAGCCTCATATCGTGCTTTCTGAGTACATCGAATGCCTCCTGCAGATCGGCCACATGATCGGCCCCGTGGATGCTCTTCACAAGCATATCGTCAACATACACCTCCATATTTCGGCCGATTTGTGCTTGAAAAACCTTGTTGACGAGGCATTGATAAGTGGCACCTGCATTCTTCAAACCGAAGGGCATTACCCTGTAGTAGTAGAGGCCCTGATCGGTTACAAAGGAGGTCTTCGGGATATTCGGGGGAAACATACGAATCTGATTGTAGCCTGAGAAGGCATCCATGAAGCTGAGGAGTTCATGGCCCGAAGTGGCGTCAATCAAAGTATCGATACTTGGAAGAGGGAAGGGGTCTTTGGGGCATGCCTTGTTGAGATCGGTAAAATCGATACAAATCCTCCAGGTCCCATTGGACTTCTTCACCATTACTACATTCGAGAGCCATTCGGGATAGTTTACCTCCTGTATGAACCGAGCCTTCAGGAGCTTGTCCACCTCCTCTTTTATATCTTGCTGGCGCTCAGGAGCAAACTTGCGCCTCTTCTGTTGGACCGGTTTGGACCCCGGAGCAACGCTGAGGTGGTGGACTAAAAGCTCTTCGGAAATTCCAGGCATGTCTGCAGTCGACCAAGCAAAGAGGTCGCGATTCCTTCGGATGCACTGGACTATGTCGGAGCATAGGGCAGATGGGAGGGTCTTGCTAACAAAGAACTTTCGGCTTGGATCCTGCTAAGAGAAGAGCACTTCCTCCAACTCATCCACCGGCTCGGACGTTGGTCGGACTACATTTTGGGGGATTTCAAGAGTTTCGAGGGAGAGGACTGGACCCATAGTAGAGGTCATGTAGCGTTTGCGGGCCGTTTCTTGATTGCCTTTTACTTCCCCTACTCCTGCCCGGGTGGGGAATTTCATCTTGAGGTGATAGGCGGAAGGGACGGCTTCGAGAGCGGCTAAGCCGGGCCGACCCAAAATGACATTGTAGGCTGCAGGGACATCCACGACCATAAAGTCCATCGACTCCGTTCGGGTAGTAGGATTTTTGCCAGCAGTTACGTCCAGGGTGATAACCCCTTCAATAGTCACTAGCACTCCCGTGAACCCATGGAGTGTGTAGCCGGCGGGCTTAAGTCTGTCCCGGGATAGTTTGAGGCTTTTGAAAGCGGCGAGGAAAATGATGTTAACGGAGCTGCCATTGTCCACTAGGATCCTTTCCACTTTAAAGTTTGTCATATGGAGGTTGATGACGAGTGTGTCACAATGGGGCGTTAGGACACCCTCAAGGTCTTCATCTGAGAATGTGATGGGCACTCCGAGGCCTTTAGGAGGAGGTGTGGCGCGGACCGAATTAACTTCCTTAATAAATGCCTTTCGAGAGGAGTTGGAGGAGCCCCCCGTTGGGCCTCCATGAATGAGGTGCAGGACACGCTCCTCTTCGAATTCGGGCGTTTCATCGCATTCAGGATGCTTGTTAGCCCCTCGAGGCAAAGAAGGAAGATCGGCTCGGTCCTTTCTCACGAACTTGGTTAGTTGACCCCTCTGGATGAGGGCTTCTATCTCGTTCTTCAGGGCCCGACAATCATTGGTGTCGTGACCTTGGTCCCGATGATAGCGGCACCACTTCTCTTTATCCCTCTTATTGCCAGGGGTGTTCATTTTTGGTGCAGGAGGTATCACCCCCTCCTTCTCAACTTCCATGAGGATTGTGGAGATGTTGGCGTTAAGGGGAGTAAACTTTTCAAATCTGAGGGGAGATCGGCGCTGCCCGCCATTATCCTTCTGGAGCTTCTTGGCTCCTTCTTTTGTTCCCTTTCTCTTGGACCTGGAGGAAGGCCCCTCAAAGTTGGGGCGGTGCTCAGCTTCCTCGGCCCGAATATATTTTTCGCTCCGGAGGAAGAGGTCAGAAAAGTTCTGCGGGGACTTCTTGGCAAAGGAGGAGCTGAAGCTGGAGTTGAGGACATTGGATTGGAATGCTGCTGCAGCGACCGACTGGTCGAGGGATGTTATGGACCTGGCTTCCACTGTGAACCTTTTTACATACTCCCTTAGCTTCTCACCCTTCTTCTGGTTGAGATAAAGTAGCAAAATGCTGGTCTTCTCAGTTCGGCAGCTACTCACGAAGTGGGTGACGAAGAGGGTCTCAAATTGCTCGAAGAAGAATATCGAGGATGGAGCAAGGCGAGAGTACCATTCTCGAGCCGGACCCTTGAGAGTAGCGGGGAAGGTCTTGCACAGAAGAGCATCGGAAGCTTGGTGGATGAGCATGAGGGTCTTAAAGCTTTCGATGTGATCGACGGGGTCAGACTCCCCAGAATAAGTCTCGAATTGAGGGGGTTTAAAGCCGATTGGTACGGGTGCCTCCATTATGGTTCGGGAAAAAGGAGGTCGACTCGGGCGAAGGGTCCTTACTCTAAGCTCTTCTTCTCTGTCTAACTGACCCAAGCACCTCTCTATTTCGTGGAGACGGCGGTAAACAGCATCATCTCTTCGACGGTAATCAACCGAGCCTCTAGACTCGTCTTCGTACGAGGGAGAGCGGGGGCTACGAAGACGGTAGCTCCTGGAGCGGCAAAGACTAGGAATGTGTTGGGGGTTGCTAGGAGCTGGGGGAGGAGTTAGGGAACGTCGGCGAGGACTTTGGACCGGAGGAGGATTGGGAATCCTTGGAGGATTGGTGTTGTGGGGTCGGAGATTGAGAGCTTGTAGGATGGTGGCTTGGAATTGCTGGAACTCGACATGAGTGATGGGTGCCTCATCGTTCCTTAGATGCTGCCGGCCGGCTGGGGAATGGGGTCTTCTCCTGTGATGTTCGGGGGACTCTCTCCGCCCTCTTCGGGTAGGGGGACCTTCTGTAGTCTCGGCGGCGAGGAGATCGCTCATCTGGACGTTGTTGGCGGGAGGCTCCCTCTCAGGCCCGCCTCTTATCCAGACGGCAGGAAAAGATCCTCATCCTTATGCCGATTGAGGATTGTATTGCGAAGGTCAGAAGCTCAGGGATGGCGGGAGGCCATAGAATCCGTAGAGGCATTGTGTACTGAGACGTGGTCCTGATGGAGAGGTTGCTTCTGCGGGTTGGGACACGAGACCCCTGCACCGGCATTTTGGGGACCGGGGGGGATCCTTAGGAGGTTGCTGATTCTGAAGAGGAGGCTGGTCCTGTTGGAGAGGGTCCTCTGCTTGAGGAGGAAGTTGCCCCTGCGGCTGAGCGGGTTGGATGGGGACTTCCTGTTGCTGATCGACGGGGTTGGGTCCACGGTTGGACCCTCTGGATCTTACTTTCCTATGAGGCATGGCTGGAGAAGATCTGACCAACGGGAAGAGGGGAGGCTGCTATTCGTTTGACTTCCCACAGACGGTGCCAATCTGTTATCGCTAAATCTGGTGTGGGGGCAAATTGATAATATTTGTGGATTCTTGGAAAACCTGAATAGCAAACCTGAACCTGTTCTGTTGGAGCCTGACTGCTGACTCCCGCCGTTCACCTGCAAAAAGTGCGAGACACCGGGGTTGATCCCGGCGACGCACCCTCCGACGCTCAAGTCAGTAATCAAGGAAGATTATGAAAGAGCATAAATTGGCAAAAGATTGATTACCTCTTAATGGAGATGGATGGGGGGGTATTTATAGCCGCCTTTGGGACCTGATTAGGCATGTAATCCCTGTGTTTAGATAAGGAATGTAATCCCTAATCCCTAGTGAAAGGATAGATATGAATCAAGGCCGTTGATTAGGATTAATCAGAAACCCTAATTCTATCCTGGTGGACCGGGTTTGCTGCGGGTTGAAACCCGCACCCAGTTGAGGTGATCCGTTCGTGGGTTAATGGATCTTTGAGGAGGAGAACCAGTACCCGCTTCAGACCCATTGGTAGGTGAAATTACCATTTTACCCCTAGGCTTTAAGATTCGTTCCTGATTTGGACGGTTCCGATTTAACCCCATTTTTAACCATATCAGGTGGTTTGGCTAGCTGTCGATCAGAACAGGGAAAAGGGAAGAGGAGGTCAAGGGTTTTAGCCGCTGCTAATGTCGAGGATAGAGGAGGAGGGTCAGGGGGTGGCGACGGGATGTCAGGGAAGTGGTGGCGTCGTGGAGAGGGTTGCCGGAGGTCGGGAAAGTGTCAGAGAAGAGAACTCAGCGATGGGTTCTCTAGTTTGGGCAGGAAACGGCAGAGAGAGAGAACGGCGAGGAGAGAGAGAATAAGCAGGCTAGAGTTTCGATTGTGCACAATTTTTAGGGTTTGCAGTAGAGTTGTATTTATAGGGTACAATTAGGTTGTTGGATTAGCGGTTTAGGATCTAATAATAGCGATTTGGGTCAAGAACAATAGGAATTGGGTTTTAGGGTTCAATAAGAGATAGATCCAAATCAATAGGGTGTAAATAAAAATACCCACAATTAATAAAAGAAAATAGAATCAATAAGAACAGCTCAATCAACAAGAACGAAGAATTTCATGAACAAATTAAATTAAATAATCAAGAAAGAAAGAAAATAGGGTATTTTATTTGATTACAATAAAAATATTACAAAAAAGGGGAAAATGAAAATAGCGAAAACGGTAGTTACAGAAGGTTTCAAAGTAAGAAGCACCACCATGGGGTGGTTTGGTTGGATGTAAAAGAAATCAAAAGAGGGTGGCACACTGTAGAGAAAGTAAACCCTGTGATTTGATTTCTTAAAATAGCTTTAGTTAGATGTAGATTTACTGTAGCACGAATAATTTTCCATGAAAGATTATCTTTGGTTGAGTTGTAAGAACACTGTAACGAAATTAATTTAAAATATTGTTTAACCTATTGTTTTATTTGAAATTAATTATAGTTTAAACCAATTAAGCTAAATTGATCTTAATTAAATTAAACAAAAAAAACTGAAACCCAATTAACAGTCACTTAATCTTAATTAAATTGATCTTAATTAAATTAAATCGAAAAAACCAAAAAAAATGCAAAGCTAAAAAAACCAAAAAAAACAAAGCTATAAAATCCGGACCAACAAAAACCAAACAAAAGAATACCTAAGCACAAAGTTAGTGTAGGCAAAAAAAAAAGAGAAAAAACCAAAGCCAGTGGTGATAGTCCCACATCGGCCATGACATTAGAAAGGTCGGGTTCAAATATAATTTTGTTTCTTATAAAGATGGCAAAAGAAATTAAGAAGAAGATAGGGAATGGGTGAGAAAAAACTAATAAAAAATGACTGAAAGAGAGATAGGTGGGGGGAAAAATTACATAAAATTTGGCGAACCACTTATGGCCCTTTTCATGGCTAAAAGCTCGGAATTGAAATGGGCAAAAAAAGTACAATCTGCAAATTACACAGTAATGCGCTTTGGATTATTTTTCCAATCTAGTTTACACCCAAACAACAATGTGAACAGTGTTGCTACTTGGGATTATTTTTCCAACAATGTTCCTACTACCATCCAAACCACCCCTATGTGTTTTAACACTCATAGGTCCACACACATCTGAATAAACTAAATCAAGTATTCCTGACTTCTTTTTGTTAGCGTTCTTAACAAAAGTTATTCTATGTTGCTTGCCAATTAAGCAATGATCACAGTGGGATATATTTGTACCTCTCATGGCAGGAAGTAGTTGTTAATGTGTAAGAGTTTGTAGCCTGATGAGTGTAATTTTTATATGAATTTTATTACTCTTTTACATATTTAAGTTGCAAGTTCTCGTTTATTTCTTTAAAATTTTCTTTTTTTTTCAACTTATTTTTATTTATTTGTTTGTTTTTTAAGGAATGAGATGAATAAGTACAAAAGATGGGCATTTTGATAAAAATCAAGGAAGAAAACAAGGATAAAAATTTCAAAATTCAAATTGATTCTATGTGAAGATTTTTCGAGAAAATTCGAGCACTCAAATGCACATTTTTATAAATTAGCCCTTTGAAGAACCAATATAAAATATTATGCTCAACTAGGGGGTGGAATGAAATTTGTAATAAAAAAATTTAAAGAAAAAGCCAGCAAGAAAGTGGGTGAGTAGATTAGGTTAGTTGAATAATTAGTTAACATTCTAAAGATTAATCTTAATCTTTGGTTTTAACTAATTAACTACTAATTTAATCTCACCAAAATCTTTATTGAAAGGCACCTACGTCAGTTTCTTCACCCCCGGAGACCAGAGCACTTGGATTTTGCTGTCGAAACTTGGAGCTTCTGCCGAGACTTGATTTTTTGCCGAGACTTGATTTTTTGCCGAGACTTGGAGAAGATCCCTACTTTGATTTGTGGCTTCAAGCAACAACAGCAAAACAAGTTCTTTCTTCTCTTTTCTACTTTTTATTATTATGATGCAATCCAATAAGATGTTTATTGTTGCAATTTTTTCATGAAGTAATTTTATTTTTCTAGGACTTCGATGTAGCCTAGTTTTGAAAACACATTTTGAATTTCATGTTATTTTGTTCTTTTACTTTTTCATGGTTATTTGTTTAATTTTTGTTATTAATGCTTGCAATTGTCTGACCAACTATTGTTTAATTTATTGAATCATATGGGATGCTGACAGGTAACTTGTGATTTAGAATTACAGAATTATAGAATTAAACACCATTGATTAAGTGAAATTAGATATAATTTACCACAATTAATGTGATTGTAGAGAAATCTATAAAACTTAATGAATCTTCAAATAATAAATTTGCATAGAGATGTGACGAATTATTAGTTGGGGATATGTTTGGTGTTATTCAAGAAAAACATTGAATAATTAGAGGATTTTGGTCTACAACTTTGAAGAGTAGAATTTTGAGTTTCATGAAAATATGAATTGTGTGGGATTCGCTAGGTGAAACCAAAAATTGTAGAGTTAGTTCTGCTATTAACAAACCCTAAAATTTCAGATTTCATTCTTTTTAATCTGTTTCATTTTGCCTTTAGTTTAGTTTAATTTAATTTAGTTGTTGTTTTTGTCAGATTTTCGGTTCTCCAAGTAGTAGATAATCTGGTGAATTTCGGTACTAATAAAATAGTTAGTCCTTGTGGGTTTGACACTATTTTCTTTTACACTATACTACTTGTTGCAATTTTGTGCGCTTATAAATTATTCCATCGTAGCCCTTTCTCGGTCATGTGGTCGAGCTGCTTGTGCCACAAATCCATAGATGTTTCTTCCACCATGCTGATCTCACATTTCTCCAAGTGCAACTATGTTTGGTAGAGAGTGCAACACTTCCTTCCTTTTGCTTGAACAAGTGTACCTTTGGTAAGCTCCCAATGCCCTTCACCAAAGCAACTTGCGTACCTTTTTTCATCAAACTTTCCAACGGAGAGTAAATTGAGGCGAAGATCAGGAATAAGTCTCACATCTTTGTGACTTAGCTTCACCCCAAGGTTCATGGAAACAAAAATATCACCAAGACCAAGAATTGGAGAAGAACATTTGTTACCCATTTTGACAAAGCCAAAATTACCTTCCTGAAGCATAATGAAGTAGTCTTTCCAGAAAGTAGCATTGTAAGAGGCACCAGAATTAATTACCCAATCTGAATTTAGCATGCAATACTTGCACAATCATCTTCATGCGTCAAAAGTAGCAAAGAACCATCAGTGGTGGCAACGACTGTACTATCCTTATTTTCTTGCTTTTCATTGGTCCACCATTTTTTTTATCTCTCTTGAATTTGCGGCATTCTCGATTCATGTGTCTATTCCTTCTACAATAATGGCAAGCGATATCCTTCCACGCTTTCGATCCTCCTCTTGACTTGTCATGGTTGTAAGATTGTCGGCTTTTGCTCCTCCCCCTATTCTTGATGAAAAGAGCTTGCAAATGAGAAGAGCTGAAGGATTTCCTTCAGATCTCTTCATTGAGAAGGCTGCTTATAACTTTACTCATGGACACCACTCCGTTGGAAGCGGAGTTGCTAAGAGACACCACCAGAGTCTCCCAACTGTTCAGTAATGAACTGAGAAAGAGAAGTGCTTGTAACTCATCTTCCAACACCATCTCCATAGTAGCAAGCTGATTTATAATGCTCTGAATTTGATTGAGATGCTCGACGATGAACTCACCTTCCTTGCACTTGAGATTGACAAGCTTCTGAATCAAGAAGGCCTTGTTTCCGACATTATTCATTTCATAGAGATCTTCAAGCTTCTTCCAAAGTGAACTTGTCGATGTCTCATTTGACACATGGTGGAACACGTGTCATCCACCCATTTCCGAATGGTGCCGATGGCCTTGCGATTGAGCTAATTCCAATCTTTGGCCATCATTGATTCCGGTTTGCATTATCACCTTCTACCGATGCATGGAGGTCTCTACAAAAGAGTAAGTCCTCCATTTTTGCCTTTAAAATCATACAATTTTAGTCATTCAAACTGATCATTCGAATGCTGTCGGTGGGAGTCTCCATCTCAACACAAGAACTTGATGAATCTAGCTATGATACCACTTGTTCGGAAAACAAGATTTTCCCAATTTAAGTTGAGATGAGAAGTGGCAAGATAGAAAAGAAAAAAAGGGGAAGATGAAACATGCAAGATTTAACGCGATTTAGCCCAATTGTGGCATACGTTCTCAATCTACTTCTCCACCAGTTCCACTAGTAGGAAAGATAATTACAAGAGCTTCTTCTCAAGCTGATATAACATAACCTGAGGCTTACAAATTTTATCTCTCATAATATACTTAAGAGGATGAACTCTCACTTACAGAGTGGAATGCTTGTGTTGTTCTTCTTCTTCTTGTCTACCTCATGCTCCTCATCTCCTTTCCTTTTAGAGAGAATACTTGGCTCTTGGTATCCCACACCTCCTCAATACTGCCACATCTTCCTATGCCTAGAAGATTTCATAAGGCATGTCAAATCATCTCCCAAGATGTGGAAAATCCAGAAAGGTATATTGATGGATCATTGTTAATGAGAATACTGGTAGGCGAAGCATATTTCAACCATCCATGAATAACTTATACAGTAGACAAAGAGACACTGAATGTGGCTGAATTTTCTCATCAATACAGACGAGTTTCTGAACCACCTTTTTTTTTCTTGTGTTTACATTTTTCGTTGTCGCTCACTCTCACCTTTGTCTCTTAATTACTTTATTATTATTTGGATTTTAAGTTGTTTTACTGATTGTGGACTATTAAGTAATTGTTTTTTATTGTGAGTTCTGGGCATTAGCATTAGTTGGGTAATAACCATATTCACCTCTCTCCTCTTTAGATAGGAGTTTGGGTTCGTGTTTAAGGACAATAATAGATATCAATCTCAACTATAATTTGTCTATTATGCAGATTGCATGTGCAAACTAATTACGTAGTTTTTTTTATTACAATAAAATATGGTTTAGTTGTTGGTGTATATCTTAAAAGGCCAGTTGTATATTGATATTATTAGTTTACATTGTATTATGACATTTATTTCATATTTAGGCATTTCATTTATTGTGTTATTTATTGTGAATTAAATGAACATAATAAAGTTCTTAGAATAGTAAGTTCAATGTCATGGGATATCAAGTACATGACTTGATTGTGAGATCCTATTTGCTGAAATCAGAACGCTGTTCTTAAATGTCCCTAGTCAAGTATTATTGTGAATTAGGACAACGATAATACATAGAGACTAGTATGTGCGTTGACTGATGACCATTCTCACGGGTCCTGGATATGAGATATCAAGTCTTCACATGGGTACATAATGGAGTAATAATGTACTAAACTGGCCCACCATGAGAACGCTGCATGGATCGTTACATGAGTATCATAAACGGTTCTTACAGTGACCATGGTGTACGTAGTCCTATAACTCGAAGTCACTACGGTTCCCTACATGAGAGTTATATGTTTAAATGTCGTCAAACGTTGTGTGTAATAAGGTATAAAGTTGACTATTAGATATGCTACAAATTTTGCAGAAGGATGTGAGTGACTCAGATAAGATTTGTCCCTCTTACATTACATGAGTAATATCTACGGGCCCCTTGATTGAGTAAGACTGAAAAATATATTGCCGTGTTCAAATAAGTCAATATGAGATATTGAGCTCATTTATTTTAGTAATTCTACTCGGGCATCAAGAAACCAAAGATTGAACTATACAAGGGCGACACGCTCTATGCCTTATGGTCAATTAAGATATCTCGACAAAGGGACTAGACTACATGGTAACATTGGTCTCGGTAGGTTATGTTAAATCACTGACAATCCCATTACTTGAGTAGCAGTGATTTATTGCCATATACCGCTCACTATTTGTAATACTAGAATATGATTTTAGTATTACTGTCAACGTAATGGGAACCTACATGGTCACACACTTAGAATGGGATCGAAATTAGGATTTAAATTCATAAGATGGATTTTATTGGGGATCCAAGTAAGAGTTGGACTCCTATCATTGGTTAAACATTTAATTAGATTAAATGAGCCGACTAAAGTTCAAAGGTAAACACACGAATCTGACACAAGTCAGATTGTAAGCCCAACAGCCTCATTACTCTCATAAGGTTGATTTTCTGCACCTGTATATATGATATGTATCTGTGAAAAAAGACACGTGAAAAACCATAGCCGTCACAGAAAGTGAGATAGAGGGTGTGAGAAACATCCCCTTCCTGCAGCTAGCACCGCGGGTTGAGGGAGAGTCGTTTTTCATTCCGTTCGTGTGGATACCATAGATGCACCACAATATTGTAGTATTATGATCGACATACTGTGGAGACAACATATCCATCTTTAAGGTATAAATCCTAAACACGATTTATGGTTTTCGCATGGATCCATGACTATGTTTCAATATTTTTGTAATTTTTTCGTTGTGTATTTAATCTGTGATTGCCTTCAAAACCTAACATTAGTTTTATTATTTTCTAGTCAATTAATTCTGATCTATGCCGAACCGAACCTTCAAATTCTACTTAAAGGCTTTATCAACTTCTATTACAAGTGTTTGATTGTATCTCTAATCTCTAATATTATAATGGGCGAGTTGGAGTTATCGTTTGTAAACATACCAACTTACCTGTATCACATGTACATAACTAATATGAAAGAGGTCTCAGGTTCGAAGTCAGACTACGTAGGGGTTTTTACTCTTAAAAAAAACAATTATTAAGACGTTGTAACACCCCGAATTCCAAAACAGACTGAATTCGAAGTTCCACAGGATCTTTACACTTCTCTCCGAACAATTTTACAAGGAAATAAAAACATTATTACATCAGAGTTACATTTACATGACATATTTACAGCGGAAGCAATTTACAACAAATTACATGAATAGAAATGTACAACACTTGAATCATTCTTTAAGCAGCATGCATTCTTTAGTCTTGTTAATCACTTTATCCTGCATAGAAACTGTGGGCCCGTCAGTTCATTCAACTGACGCTAGGATATAATACATCAATTTTCTCTTACTTGGAAAGCACAAACTTGCCACAAACAGAACTATGGGGACTATCCAATTAATGTCGTGTTGTGCGGTGCACTTAGTCCTTAATGCAGTTATGTATGTTATATGACACTAATGCGCACTTATGCAGATTCTATGCATCCCATACTACATAAGTCTTAGGGCAAGCCCTTAACCGTTCTACATCTTATAGGGTTCAATCTCTCGTCATGACCTAAACTACTACAGTAACTATGATAAGTATCCTAGATGTTCTATGAGTTATGAGCTCATGTCTACACAGCCTGGAGGGAAATCTCACGTCATGACACGACGCATCGTGTAGAACCTATGGACAATTCAGCCTCCGTCATGGGATATGACACCACCTGCAGTCACCAAACACCCCACAAGCGTCGCCTGCGGTACGGACTCCTGGAGACATATCCACGTCATGACACGACGCATCGTGTAGACAGCCTATGAATACTCTCATGTCGTAGCTCCGACGCCCTCATACTCGTGTTTTTCTCTTATTTTCGTCACATCTTCACTATGTGTCTAGTTCTTAGTTATTTGAATCATGAACAAAATCAATTCTCTAGAATTAGCCCTTCCACCATACCGGTCTTAACCATTTATATAACACGACCCAAATCTTGGTCTCTTTCATTTCAAATTTCATTTCAACATATTTATTTTCAATGCTGGTATGAGGCTTAGCTACACTCTAGTTCTTACTTTCACTTCATAATCACAAAATTGAGTTTTCATACTCATAAGATCTTGTTCATAGTTCAATAAACTTTTCTGTTTCTTTTCTATAAGTCAATTTCTTACATAAGTTCAATTCCGATTTATATCATTCTCATTCAAGAAAATAAGTCTCAATAATTCCATTTAATTCTCACACTATTATTTCTTTTTCTCCAAAAATCAAAATCATATTTTTCATTTAACTTTCAAATGCATACATTACCCAAATTAATGAATAAATTCCACAAATGAACACACTTCAAGTTCTTTTTATACAAGATTCTCTGTTATAATTTAATATAATTTCTCATGGATTAAATCACCTTTTTTTATACTTGTGCAAATATCAATTTTTTAGAGTTCTACTCAATTTTTACTTCTCAAAATCTTTAATTTAAGTCAAAATAGTGTGCAAATATTTTTCATGAAGTCCATATATTTTTATAATAATTATAATATTTTTTCAGAATTTTAAAAGGTCAAAAATCAATTAAAACCAAAAAACAGAAAAACTGTTTTTAAATGTCGAACGCAAGATTCAAACCAGCGACGCAAGGCCAAACCCATGCTACAGTGCAGCACACTGTGGCCCATGCACTAACCAGAATGGACAGAGCGCAACCACGACCAAAGGGGGTTCACCCATATGAAACCATTCCCTGAACTCAGATTTTTCCCAAAAATAATCAAACAAAAGCTAATGCCCAGTTTCGAACCCGAGACCCAAGACCAAACCCACGCAAAAGTAAGCGCACCCGAACGCACCCGTTAACCAATAAGTCCAAATGGCTAATCTGATATGGGTTGGGTTTTTAGGGGTTTTGATTCAAGTTTCGGTTCACTTCGAATTTTTATAAAAATAACTATTTTTAAACTCTTTTCTTCTCCAATTTCATTCTAAAATTCCAAAATATAATTTTTAAGCATTTCTAATATATCAGTAAGATAAAACTTAATTTTTAACACAAAAAGTGTAATTTTCCTCTCTAAATACAATTTTATCTACAATTTTGAAAATGCGCATACAAGTGTAGTTTCTTTATAATTTTGCATTCAAACTTCTCATAGATCTCTTTCATGAATTTTTATTATTATTATACAATCATTTTAGTAACAATTTTCCCTTTTTCATGCCACTAACAAATAAATTAGTAAAAATCACATGTTTGCATGGTTATCATTTCATCTAACTAAACATACAATCATACTTTCTTAATTAACACACAATAAGCATATAAATCATGGTAGCATGGTAAGTTCTAACATAATAATCCCAATTTGCATTAATTAACAACCTTTTTAATAATCATTTCTACCAATTGCAATTTGTCTCATTTCACAACACATTGTTAGATCAATTAGAGTTTTCTTGTCAATTTTATCAAAAAATCCCCTAGCATGATGTCTAATTAGAAGTTCGAGAAAATCACTCACCTCTAATGGAGTGAAAATATCATGCCCCGCTTTCCAAAATACGGGAATACGAGCACGTAATGTAGGCCCAGCGAATGATAATGCATCATCCATAAGTTGTACCAGTCTAACTTAACAACATACAAGAGAAACAACCACGCAGGCAAAGAATATATCACATAAACAATGAATAAAGTCAAAGATAATTATGAAATAAATTCACAAAATAATAATCCAACATCTGGGATAAAAATATATTTCGGGTCATAATGCCCAAGAATGCAAAGTATGATAAAAAGAAATACAATAAGCAAATAATAAAAGATAGCTAAGTAGTCTAATAGTCCAGCTCCGATCTTCAAAGAGTTTGCTCACCAATGTCTTCTGGTATTGCTCCTTTGGTACATATTAATACTGGATCTAAAAAGAAAGAAAAGAGTGCCCTTAGAGCAAGTCGTGGGCAGCATGTAGAGAAAAACAGAGGATAAAGAAAGCATGAATATCAAAGAATAAGGACAGGGTCAAATACAAAGGACAAAGCAAAGGCAGGCAAAATATCGAAGGTGTATAATAATCACGCATGTAATGAGTGATGTTAAGACAAGATCATGCATGAGATGCAGGTTATTAAGTATTTTATTAATCTATCTAGTGCACATACTACTGCGTCCCATTCCACATGTTCGGGGCAAACACACAGTGATCGTTTTAGACCGATGGTGAATTCACGAATCGTGTACTCGGCGTAACAAGATAACGTGATAATGTGATAACATGATAATGTGATAACGTGATAATCTTCTTCCATGACAATCTCCTCCTTCCATGTCAAGTGTTCATGCGGGCAAGAAGGCCTTACCGAGTACGTTTTCCGATCGTTCACTACCAAGTCCTACCCATAATACCCCGGCTTGTTATTAAGTCATTTTCATCCTATGTGAGCATGCAAGAAGGTGTCAGTATTGTATAATACTAAGTGTGACTAATTCTATGCGTTACAGACAAAGCATGAAGCAAACAAGTTATTTACACACACATCATATGATCAGGACAGCATGACCCTGTTGTACTAAAACATGGATTACAGCCACTACAAAATAGCAAACCTGAATCCGTCGGAAGGCATAGGAAGTACACTTCCATACAGTTCCAGAGAATATAATTAAGACATATAAAAGACACAGGAACTAGGGTGAAAACTCTATTCTAATTAGGTTTTATGTTCAGGCAGCATGCAGTAAGTTGTGTTCAACTAATTATTTCTGGTCAGAGAACTCATTCATAAAATCTATAAAAAATTTGGGTGATACCTATACATGTTTAGGTCCAGCCTAAATTATTTCAGATTTTTCTCTTAATGTTAACAGGGTCAAATAAAATATAGAACAGCAGGGTACGCATGCAATTGTGAGTCTGAAATTTCTAACATGGCTGTACTAAAATGTTGATATCTAGCAAATGAAAATTTGGGATTTAAATCCGCACCAGAGAAAAGTGATCTAGACATCCAGGGCTATAATTTATGTTCAGTAAGTTATTTCAAATTATGTCATTAGCATGGTTGAAAATCTGATTCAAAGTGAAACATCCAGCAGTCCAGAAATTATCTTAACATAAAGAGAACAAATAAATCATACGATCATATATAGCATGTAAATTGGTAATCAAGTGAATCCTAGGTGTCAACATGCAATTTTTAAGGGTTAAGATACAATTATCACAGGCATGGTAGTATTTCATCAATCAAATTCAATTCAGCATGTTCAATTTAACATATCCGAGTTATCAAGTAGTCTTATGCATGTATCTAGTTATTTAAATGTGCATATGCAAGAAACAATGGAGACTAGATTTTGGATCAAAGAGATAGCACGATGTTAAGAGTATGTCGGATTAGCTCGTCTAAACCCTCGATATACTTAACGAAATTATCAAAGTAGCATGATAACGAAATGGACGGGATCTACTTGCAGGAGATCAAATAAATTACGTACGAGACACGTGCTAAGAAATCCAAGCAACAAAGCAACAGCAACTCAGGTGTTACTCCACACCGGATCGAATAGAACACCAAACGGCAAAGCTTGGATCGGCTACACCAAAACACCAAACACCGTAACCAACCACTCACCTTCTGCCGAACACCAAACAGCTGATACGGGATCCCACCACACAAAACAGGAAACACCAACTCCACCCACTCCTGCTCCGTCTTCTCCGAAGCGACAGAGAGAGAGAGTGTGGGACGGCAGGGATAGCGCGGCGACTACGGCGACTGGGGCAGGCAACGCTGGCAGCGGCGAGGGCGATAGGCAGCGGCGCTACGGTCGAGAAGTGACGGCAGTGACCAAGGGCAGCGCGAGAGCGAACTCTGTTTTTGCTCGAAAATAGGGGAAGACGACGTCTGGGCTTCGACGGGGCTTGGACGGCAACGACGACGCAACGGGGATCTGCAGAGGTAACAGGGGTGAGCGGCGAGGCGATCGAAGCATAGGATGGCAGGAGGCGAGGATGAGATGGCGAGAGGCGAAGATGGGTAATGGGTTTTGGTGGATTCGTGGGCAAGGACAGGGGATGATGACTGGGGAACGCGACGGTGATGAGGTCGAGGGGAAGAAGACGATGATGGAGGTGGAAGGTGGTCGGAGTGATGGAGCGATGGGTGATGGGTTTCAGGGTTGGTGGCGAAAATCAGAGAGAGCGGGAGAGATGGAGAGGATGAACAGGGAGAGTGGGTTAGGCGGGGGTTGGGGTATAACAGTAGGCGGCTAGGTTATTAGGGTTAGGGGATTAATAGGAGATTAGGGTATTTATAGGGGGGAAATAGGATATTGGGCTATTGGGTATAAATCCAATAAATAAAATACATTGTACATAATACAATAGATCAATATAAACCCAAACACCAAGAATAAGATATCTGATAAAATTTGCATTACATAAATATTTGAAATAATTAAAAATACAATTATCAAATAAGAATTGATTCGCTTTAATAATCAATAATAATAATAAGTAACCATAGTAACAATAAGAATAGAAATAATAATAATGACGATAAAAAAAAATACTAATATTAATAACAGCAATCCTCGGAATATTGTCACTATATAAAAATAGGAATTTTGTTGAAACTATCGAAATAGCAACAATAACTTGGAGGGTCAAAATGCAAATAGTTGATGAAGTAGGAACTTAAACAAAGTTTATTTGAAATAGTTATAACTATTGTTTAGAAAAATACTTTAACATGAAATCCAAAACGAATCTAACAATAACAAATTTATATATCTCGAAATACAGAAAATACTCATGAAAATACGTATTTTCGGAAATAGGGGTTACGAATCATACCCACCTTACAATAAAATTTCGTCCTCGAAATTTGCTTAGGCGGTACATAGGACAAGGCAAAACAAGATGAGGTGACAAAACAGAGAGTTAAAGGGAAGGAACAAAGTAGTGGCAATACAAAAAAAAAGGAAGTAGATAACAATGAGGACAAATGGAATGCAAGAAAAAAGAAACATGTGTCAAAATGAAGAAGAACAACACAAGACTTGCAAGATAGCAAAGCAAAGAGATGAAGAAATAGATAGAGCTGGAATCGAAGAAAGGATGGACAAGGAAGAGTTAGACAAAGCAAATGAGTCAACGGGTGAGGATGAATGCAAGGGATAGAGGGAAACAAACAATGCAGGGAAAGGGGAAACAACAAATGAATCTTGAGGCCTCTGGGTTATGGGACCCACCACGCTTCCGCTGCGCTACTCTAATGGTGATGTTCCAAGCAACATACATGCCGCTGTATGACACTAATCGACGAACCGAGCAGGAAGACGAGAATGAGACACCATGATCAAAGAGAGTATGGGCTCAAGATAGATATAAGCGATAATGCAAAATGAATATAAAGTTTGGCTTCGATTTAAATAATCAAAAGATATAATATAGAGCAAAACTAATGGCTTTAACAAAAATAATAATAACAAATATCAATGATAATAATATCAATAGTAATAGAATAATAATAACAATAATAACAACAACACATATTAATAATAAAGAAAATAATATCAATAACAATAAAAATAATAATAACAATAACATTAAAAATAATAGCAGCAATAATGATACCAGTAATAATAACCATAATAATGAAATAATAATAACAGAATAATAATAACAATAATAATAGTAATCAAAATCATCATAATCATACTGGTAATAATATTAATATAATAAAATAAAAATATCAACAATACTGATAACAATGATAATACATACACGACAGAATTGAATTCAACATATTCACGAAAATAATGCAATAATAATAATAATAATAGCATTAAAAATAATAACAATAATAATAATAATAAAAATAGCAATAATAATAATAATATCAATAATAACAAAATAACAGTAACAATAATAGTAAAAATAATAACAACAATAATAATAACAGCTATAGTAATGACAATAATAATAACAATACCAATAATAATAACGAAAACAATAGCAATAATAATAATAGTAGCAAAAATAATTTTATACACAAAATAGAGTAAAATCAACTATACTGGTTCAAATTGCATGGAAATATAAAGTGTAATTGTATAAACAAAATGTTATAAGGAAAATACTTCTTTACTATTAGTTTCATTATATAAGTAAAAAGTCTTGAAATATCAATTAGCAATTAGGTATAAAATCTTGCCTCCTTAACATCAAGTTGCATGTTTGCCTTCACGACATCAGGTTGCAGGTTGCCGTCTGGATATTCGGTTGCAAATTTTGCCTCCCCGATATCAAGTTACAATTTGCCTCCATTGACATCGAGTTGCATATTTGCTATCTCGACATTAGGTTGCACCGAAATGGTGAAGTGGAAGATGTAACCTTCCATATGCACAGGGATAGGGGACATTTAATTTAAGTATGATGTTATGTTTTGAAATTCGTAATATAAAAATAGTAGAAAGGTAAGAAATGGAGTTGAAAGTCACATAATGGAATATTAAAATAGATGTATAGATTAAAAATGTCAAATACAACAGTATAAAATAGTAGTAGTAAAAATGATTTATAAAAGTAGGAGAAAACGGAATGAAATACATACATAAGCACAATACAAATGTGAATGAGAAAATAAATATATAGTGTAGAAATTTTATACATTAAATATATCACAAAAATATATAGTAATGTAGGAATTAAATAAGCCTCTAATATGTTGAATATCCAAAATAGATACAAATAATAATCGAAATGCAGGAAATATTCGGGAAAAAAATTATAAAGATAAAAATAGGTAAGAGAATGAATCTATACCCAATAAAGACTCAAAGAAGAGGAGGACTAGAAGGGACAAAAGAAAATCAAAGAATTGAATGTGAAGGGAGAGGAACAAGCAAAATCGGAATCGAAGAGAATACAGCAGGAAAGAATTAACTAACATGATACCCAATATTTAATTGACAAAATATGATAGATGCAAGAATGGAAGAAATAAAAGACACAATAACTGAAATGCAACAAAATAGCAAAATACCTGCGGTTGCACCTTCGGCAGTCTCTACTTCCTCTGCAATCTAGTTGTGGGCCTGACCACGTTCTCCAGCTTGTCCTCCACCATGTGGTCACTCGCTCCGCACACAAGACACCGACTGTTGGCTACCTAGCAATCCTTGCGTATATGACCAAACTTGCCACAATAGTTGCATGTCGGACCCTTCCTTCTAGGGGTCTGTCCCATGATAGCGAAGGCATGATGCTGGGGCGCAAATACACACAGTCAGGTGAGCTGTGCGTTCTCCTGGGCTCTTTCCAAACTAGCTCTCATCAGCTTATTGTGCTTTCGCTGTAGCTCCATCATTCGTTGCATCGTCTGGAGAATGGTGGCATTCTCTGATGTTTCAGCCTTGGGCAGGGGAGTCAAAGAATCTTCACGAGCCATAGTCTGCAAAAACCATCCAGTTGGTGAGTACCCAGACATATGTTGGTAGATTGACAAATGATAATGAATGCAATGGACGGAAGGATACAAGGAATCAAAGGATTGAATGCAAAGGAGTCAGATGTGGATCGAATATGATTAATATCCAGATTATACTAAAGTTATTACATGTTCATGTGATCAACGTGGTGCGCATATTATTGAGTTAACCTGGCTTGAGCCAAACTCGACTAATATATCAATCAAAGCTAAACCTCCGTAAAGATAGTCATGTTTGATTGACATATTACTCAACCCTGGGCTCTGATACCACTAAAAACCCTGTCACACCCCGCTTCCCAAAATACGGGAATACGAGCACGTAACGTAGGCCCAGCGAATGATTATGCATCATCCATAAGCTGTACCAGTCTAAATCAACAATATACAAGAGAAACAACCACGCAGGCAAAGAATACAATCACATAAACAATGAATAAACTCAAAAATAATCATGAAATAAACTCACCAAATAATAATCCAACATCTGGGATAAAAAAAACTTCGGGTCAAAAGCCCAAGAATACAAAGTATGATAAAAAGAAATAAAATAAGCAAATAATAAAAGATAGCTAAGTAGTCTAATAGTCCAGCTCTGATCATCATAGAGTTTGCTCACCAATGTCTTCTGATATTGCTCCTTCGGTACCTGTTAATACTGGATCTAAAAAGAAAGAAAAGAGTGCCCTTAAAGCAAGTCGTGGGCAGCAAGTAGAGAAAAACAGAAGATAAAGGAAAGCATGAATATCAATGAATAAGGACAGGTTCAAATACAAAGGACAAAGCAAAGGCAGACAAAATATCAAAGGTGTATAATAATCATGCATGTAATGAGTAATGTCAAGACAAGATCAAGCATGAGATGCAGGTTATTAAGTATTTTATTAATCTATCTAGTGCACGTACTACTGCGTCCCATTCCATATGTTCGGCGCAAACCCACAGTGACCGTTTTACAATTACACCAATGGTGAATTCACGGATCATGTGCTCGGCGTAACAAGATAACGTGATAATGTGATAACATGATAACATGATAACGTGATAACGTGATAACGTGATAATCTTCTTCCATGACAATCTCCTTCTTCCATGTCAAGTGTTCATGCGAGCAAGAAGGCCTTACCGAGTATATTTTCCGATCGTTCACTACCAAGTCCTACCCATAATATCCCGACTTGATATTAAGTTATTTTCATCCTATGTGAGCATGCAAGAAGGTGTCAATGTTGTATAATACTAAGTGTGACTAATTCTATGCATTACAGACAAAGCATGAAGCAAACAAGTCATTTACACACACATCACATGATCAGGACAGCATGACCCTGCTGTACTAAAACATGGATTACAGCCACTACAAAATAGCAAACATGAATCCGTGGGAAGGCCTAGGAATTAGACTTCCATATGGTTCCAGAGAATATAATTAAGGCATATAAAAGTCACAAGAACTAGGGTGAAAACTCTATTCTAAGCAGGTTTTATTTTCAGGCAGCATGCAGTAAGTTGTGTTCAACTAATTATTTCAAGTCAGAGAACTCATTAATAAAATCTATAAAATTCTGGGTGATACCTATACATGTCTAGGTCCAGGCTAATTTATTTCAAATTTTTCTCTTACTGTTAACAGGGTCAAATAAAATATAGAACAGCAGGGTACACATGCAATTGTGAGTCTGAAATTTCTAACATGGCTGTACTAAAATGTTGATATCTAGCAAATAAAAAATTGGGATTTAAATCCGCACCAAGGAAAAGTGATCTAGACATCCAGGGCTACAATTTATGTTCAGTAAGTTATTTCAAATTATGTCATTAGCATGGTTGAAAATCAGATTCAAAATGAAACATCCAGCAGTCCAGAAATTATCTTAACATAAAGAGACAATAAATAAATCATACGATCACATATAGCATGTAAATTGGTAATCAAGTGAATCGTAGGTGTCAACATGCAATTTTTAAGAGTTAAGATACAATTATCACAGGCATGGTAGTATTTCATCAATCAAATTCAATCTAGCATGTTCAATTTAACATGTCCGAGTTATCAAGAAGTTCTATGCATGTATCTAGTTATTTAAATGTGCATATGCATGAAACAATGGAAACTAGGTTTTAGATCAAAGAGATAGCACGATGTTAAGAGTATGTCGGGTTAGCTCGTGTAAACCGTCGATAAACTTAACGGAATTGTCAAAGCAGCATGATAACGAAATGGACGGGATCTACTTGCAGAAGATCAAATAAACTTGAACAGAATGAAATACTAGTTCAAGAAAAGACTTGCCTATAATTTTGCAGATTCAAATAATAAGAATAACGGTATCAGAATACCGGGCGAAAATCCCAAAAGCACATATGAGACACGTGCTAAGAAATCCAAGCAACAAAGCAACAGCAACTCAGGTGTAACTCCACACCGGATCGGACAGAACACCAAACGGCAAAGCTTGGATCGGCTACACCAAAACACCAAACACCGTAACCAACCACTCACCTTCTGCCGAACACCAAACAGCCGATTCAGGATCCCACCACACAAAACAGGAAACACCAACTCCACCCACTCCTGCTCCGTCTTCTCCGAAGCGACAGAGAGACAGAGTGGGATGGTGGGAGAGTGCGGCGACTACGGCGACTGGGACAGGCAATGCTGGCAGGCGGCGAGGGCGACAGGCGACGACGCTATGGTCGAGGAGCGACGACAGTGACCAAGGGCGGCGCGAGAGTGAACTCTGTTTTCGCTCGAAAACAGGGGAAAGACTGGTACTAGGGCTACGACGGGGCTTGAACGGTGACGACGACGCAACGGGGATCTACGGAGGTTGCAGGGGTGAGCGGCGAGGCGATCGGAGCACAAGATGGTGGAGGCGAGGACGAGATGGCAACGAGGCAAAGATGGGTAATGGGTTTCGGTGGATCTTGGGCAAGGACAGGGGATGATAACGAGGGAGCACGACGGTGATGTGGTCGAGGGGAAGGAGACGATTACGGAGGTGGAAGGGGGCCGAAGTGATGAATCGACGGGTGATGGGTTTGTCGGTTTGGTGGCGAAAATCAGAGAGAGCGGGAGAGATGGAGAGGATGAACAGGGAGAGAGGGTTAGGCGGGGGTTGGGGTATAACAGTAGTAGGCTAGGTTATTAGGGTTAAGGGATTAATAGGAGATTAAGGTATTTATAGGGGAAATAGGACATTGGGCTATTGGGTATAAATCCAATAAATAGAATACATTGTACATAATACAATAGATCAATATAATCCCAAATGCCAAGATTAAGATATCTGATAAAATTTGCATTACATAAATTATTTGTGATAATTAAAAATACAATTATCAAATAAGAATTGATTCGCTTTAATAATCAATAATAATAATAAGTAACCATAGTAATAATAAGAATAGAAATAATAATAATCACGATTAAAAAAATACTAATATAATAGCAATCCTCAGAATATTGTTACTATATAAAAATAGGAATTTTGTTGAAACTGTCGAAATAGCAACAATAACTTGGAGGGTCAAAATGCAAATAGTTGATCAAGTAGAAACTTAAACAAAGTTTATTTGAAATAGTTATAACTATTGTTTAGAAAAATACTTTAACATGAAATCCAAAACGAATCTAACAATAACAAATTTATAAATCTCGAAATACAGAAAATACTCATGAAAATATGTATTTACGGAAATAGGGGTTACAGAAAAACAAACAAAACTCCTAGGGATCTCCTAGAATGAACAAGTGAAGCCTTCTTCTCCTAGAACGAGCCACCAATTGACTTCTTCTTCTAGCTTGCAATGCAACCCGAGCCTCACCCTTGCTCCTTGAAAAAAACTGGCCACTTCTAGGTTGAAGAACACACACTAGCACTCAATCTTTTAAACTCACAATCTTCTTAATCTTTTGTCTCACTAATTTCGTCTTTCTTTTCTTTCTTTCTATTCTTTTCTTTTCAATTCTTTAGGTGTGAGAATGAAGAGTGTAGGGGGGGATATTTATACAAATTTTGAGGGTAAATGGAGGGCTAGGATTAGTCCAAATGGTTAAGGATCAAGGGTCAAGATGAACTAGGGAGTTATCCGGCCATCTCTCCCATCTCTCCCATCTCTCCCTCTCTCCTATGCATTATCCGGCCAAGGTCAAAAAGGTGCACTTTGCACACTCTAGTGCATGCACGTGCCAACCTAGTGTCCCTTTTTTACATGTTTGTTCATGTGAATTAATTAATTGTTCACTAAACTTGTCTACACTACAAGTTAGATTAATGAAAGAGAAATTAAGTTAAATGGGCTCACTAATGGGCCAGTTAACCATGGGCTCTACTAATTTAATTAATTAATTAATTAAGATGGGCTAAAAAGAGACAATTAGGCCTAGATTTTAATAAAGCTTTTTTAAAATAGTGTTTTTGGAAAATAAAGAGAATAATTACTTGTTCATGTTATAAAGAAATATTTTTTTCTAAAAGAAAAATATACATATAAAATTATATGTGCAAAACACATAAAATCACAAACTCTTCATAAATAAAAATTTAGGGTGTTACAACAACACTCCCTCCTCAGAATAGTTCCGTCCCCGGAACTACACTTAAAGAGTGAGAAAACAGGAATACAACAAAGAGTTAAGAAAAGGAAAGAAATGAAGATACAAATCACACAAATAGCTCAGGATGATCTTTCATCATCCTCTCCTTAGATTCCCAAGTAACCTCTTCAACCAACTGGTTTCTCCAGACTACTTTGACCATCGGTATCGTCTTGTTCCTCAAGACTTTCTCCCGACGATCGACAATCTCAACCGGAAGCTCAATGTAACTCAGATCCAACTGCAAACCCTCTGGTACTTTGGGCAAATGGTGACTAGGATCTGGAATGTATCCTCTCAGCATAGACACATGGAAGACATTGTACATCTGAGACAACTCTTCCGGCAACTCCAACCGGTAAGCAGTTTTCCCAATCCGCTTCAATATCTTGTACGGACCTATGAACCTTGGGGCTAACTTCCCACCTCTGCTGAAGCAAATCTCACCCTTGCTAGGTGAAACCTTCAGAAAGACAAAGTCACCAACCTCAAACTCAAGGTCCCTCCTCCGGTTGTCTGCATTGTTCTTTTGCCTACTCTGAGCATCCACCAACCTTTTCCTGATCAGATCGATCTTTTCAGAGGTCTGTTGCACGATCTCAGGTCCAAACATCTACCGCTCCCCAACTTTGAACCAACAAACAGGTGTTCTGCACTTCCTGCCATACAGAGCTTCGTACGGCGCCATCCCAATACTAGTCTAAAAACTGTTGTTGTAGGCAAACTCCACCAGAGCTAAATGCCTTTCCCAACTTCCTCCAAAGTCTAGAGCACAACACCGAAACATATCCTCAAGAATACGGTTGACTCTCTCGGTCTGCCCATCGATCTGAGGGTGAAAAGCAGTGCTGAACTTCGTCTTGGTACCCAAAGCTGTCTGAAGACTCCTCCAGAAATGCGAAGTAAACCGCGCATCTCGATCAGACACAATGGTTAACGGAACACCATGAAGCCTGACGATCTCTCCAACATACACCTCGGCTAATTTGTCCATCGACGAAGTGAGTTTCATCGCTAAGAAGTGAGCGGACTTGGTTAGTCGATCGACTATGACCCAAATCGCATCACTGCCCTTTGAACTCTTCGGCAAACCCGTGATGAAATCTATACTGATATTATCCCACTTCCATTTCGGAATAGGTAATAGTTGCAATAGACCTTCGAATTTCTGATTCTCGGCTTTGACCTGCTGACAGATCTCACACCTCGCCACAAACTCAGCCACATCCCGCTTCAAACCTGACCACCAGAAATGCTGCTTAATGTCCCTATACTTCTTGGTACTCCCAGGATGTACAGACAAAAGAGTAGCATGTGCCTCCTGAAGAATGCTCTCCCGTAATTTTGCTTGATCCGGAACACACAGCCTCTCTCCAGACCACAACACTTCATCCCTGTTTTGAAACTCGACAACCTGCCAGCACCAACTTGCTCCTTCATCTTCTGAATCTCTGCATCTTCCTTCTGACTTTCTATAATCCTTTCATTTAGCGTTGGTTGAAGCCTCAACTGAGCTAAAGATGATCCCAAGCCTTATAGAACAACTTCAATACTAGCCCAATCCAACTCCTTTGCAAGACGCTTCTGAGTTGTAATCAAACTAGCCAGACTGCTCTTACGGCTAAGTGCATCAGCAACAACATTGGCCTTTCCAGGATGGTACTTAATCTTAAGACAAATGTCCTCAAGTACTTCCAGCCATCTCCGTTGCCTTAGATTTAGGTCTTTCTGTTGATAGATGTACTTCAAGCTTTTATGGTCCGTATACAAGTTCAGCTTCTCACCAAACACGTAATGTCTTCATTGCTTTAAGACAAAGATAATTGCAGCCAACTCCAGATCATGAGTGAGATAATTCTTCTCATGCGGTCTTAGTTGCCTAGACCCATAAGCGATCACTTTCCCCTTTTGCATTAAGACACAACCAAGCCCACGATGTGAAGCATCGTTGTAGACATCATACTCAACATCTGCTCTAGGCAAAGCTACAATAGGAGCAATAGTCAGCTTCTCTTTCAACTCCTGAAAGCTAGCCTCACACTGCTCAGTCCACTTGAAGTTCACATTCTTCTTGGTCAGACCAGTGAGCGGCATGGCTATCTGAGCATAGCCCTGAATGAACCTCCTGTAGTAACCAGTTAGCCTAAGAAAACTCCTGATTTCCTTCAGTGTAGTAGGCCTTACCCAATCCTTCACCGCCTCTATCTTCTGCGGATCAGTTGCCACTCCCTCCTTAAAAAGGATGTGACCCAGGAATGCCACCTCAAATTTTCAGAAATCGCACTTGGACAACTTGGCATACAACCCATGCTCTTGAAGCTTCTTCAAAACTGCGGCCAGATGCTCAGTGTGCTCCTCCTCCGACTTGGAGTACACAAGGATATCTTCCATAAACACCATGACGAAAGAATCAATAAACAGCCTCAGAACTCTGTTCATCATATCCATGAAGATTGCAGGTGCATTCGTTACCCCAAACGGCATAACTAAGAATTCGTAATACCCGTGTTAAGTTCTGAACGCAGTCTTATGCACATCTTCAGTCCTCACTCGAACCTGATGGTATGCTGATCGAAGATCTATTTTGAAGAAAATAACTACTCCTTGTAGACGATCGAATAGGTCATCAATTCGGGAAACAGGATACTTATTCTGAACAGTGACCTTATTCAGCTCTCGGTAATCGATGCACATCCTCATCGAACCATCATTCTTCTTTACCAACAGCACCGGTGCTCCCCAAGGCGACGCACTCGGTTGAATAAAGTCTTTCTCCAACAGTTCCTCAATCTGCCATTTGATCTCATCCTGCTCCACATGCACCATCCTATGCGGTGCCTTAGAAATGGGTGCACTCCCTGGCTGAATAGTGATGCTAAACTCCACATCACGATGCGGGGGTAACCCAGGCAAATCTTCTAAGAATACGGTCGGGTAATCCCGAACCACAGGAATTTGCTGCACCTCTACATGAATCACCTTCTTGTTGATAGCTGCAACCAGCCCAGAACATCTCCTCTTCCCTTGGAAAGTGACTTCAGGTCCACCTGGAGCCTTCACTGTTACTTCCTTGGTCTTGCACTCGATACTTGCACTGTACACCGACATCCAATCAATGACAATGATAATATCGACTCCCAAGAAATTCAGCTCAATCAGATCAATCCTGAAAATTATGTCTCCAATCTCGATGTCGCAGTCCACATAGTACCAATCAGTGGTTAAAGCTCCCCTGATGGAGTAGCTACTGCCAAAACCTTGCCTGGAAAGACTTTTGGTTCGACTCCCAAAACTTTAGCAAACTTAGGTGATACAAAAGTGTGAGCCCAGTATCGAACAAAACAACAGCTTTCTTTCCATTCAAATAAAGTTCTCATATTACATAACACACACTCGTTACATAACAGTTCACTAAATAAAGCGGGAAAAGAGAACAGCAAAAAACACTCCTAAACATCCTCCCCCGTACCAGTGATGACGTGATCTACCTCATCAACGCCAGCTTCAGTCAAGGCAAATACTCGCCCCTGCTAGTACGACTTCTTCCCAACTTGCTGCGTTGGTCCACTACGGGTGAAATTCTGCGGCTTAGGGCATTGAGACTTGTAATGTCCTGTCTCACCACAGTTGAAGCAAATCACCACCAGAGGTCTCACCCAATTATTTCTGGGTCTCCCAGCTATGTTGACAGCATTCGTTCCGGTCGGTCTGAACCTCTGAGCTGACGGTTGTCCCCTGAAATTGCCAGAAACTGCGGGCCTCTTCCCAATGTTCCAGTTATTCCTCCGATTCTGAATAGCATGGAACTGCTCCATATCTCCCTTAGTGGCTGCAACTCGTTTGACCAACTTGTCAAACCTCCTAATACCGAGGGGTATCATCCTGGATTTCAGACTTGACCTCAAACCATGCTCGAACTTTCGAGCCTTCTTTGACTCGTCCATCACCAATTTGGGTGCATACCTCGAAAGATGAGTGAATCATGTCTCATACTCCCTAACCGACATATCGCCCTGCTGCAGCGCCAGAAATTTCATGGCCTTCTTCTCCTGGACGTCTGATGGAAAATAATGACTGCGGAACTCCTCCAAGAATTACTCCTAGCCAAGAACAATATCTCCTATCGTCCACTTCATCGACTGCCACCACACAGCTGCATTCTTCTCGAACTGCAGTGCAGCCAACTTCACCTTGCTACCCTCCGGAGTCTCCAAGACTTCGAAGATAGTCTCTACCTGTCGGATCCAGTTGTCAGCCGTGTTAGGATCTGACTCCCCTCAAATACGGGTGGTTTCATCCGTTTGAATGATTCCACAAGTTTGATTGCTTGGATACTGGATTCATAGGCACTCTCCCTTGGTTATGATTCATGGCAACGGCATTGAGTGCCTGATAGACCCTTCGTTAGTTCCGTTTCCAAGTCCAGACCTTCTCCGCTTCTAGCTCTTCTTCCGGCCATATTCTGATGCAAAAGATCCATTAAATTCGAAGTAGAAAATATGAAATTAAATCAACTTTTCATTTCATTGAATTTCAGACTTTATACATTCGAATTTAAAACATTTCTGACATCAAATGAAAGCAGTAAAAAGATACAACAGTCTAGTTCCTACGGTTCCTCTTGGCTTCTCAAAGCTCTTCCCGTAGTTCCGCCAATTCTTCCTTCAGTACATCGTACATGTTTTTCCTATTCTCGAGTTCCCAAACACGATGACTGAGAGTTGCAATACTCTCCTTGCACTTCGCATACTATGCCTGCAGTAGCTCCGCTCTCTCCTTCTGAGTCTCTACCTGCCTCTGAAGAGACACAATGAGACTACTCGGAACTGGTTCTTCCTCGTCAGAGGAATCATCGGATGAATCCAGAGGTGGAGTGATCTCTCGGGACTTAGGCCATTCCTCTTCAAATTCTTCAGGATCTTCTTCGTCTGAATCAGCTTTCCCGGGGTAGTAATCCTCCTCAACTATGCGCCAGTCATCACCTCCAGCTGGGTCGAAGTGGTCCGCCATCTTAGAGAAAGGAGAAGAAGAAGCATAAATCATAGAGCAACACAAATGTAAGTGACTTACATTTAAATCTCCAGACTCAACACACGCTCTAATGTCCACTTCTAGGGTGTTGTTCCTTATAAATTTGTACTACTTGGAACCGTAGCTCTGACACCACTCTGTAACAGCCCGAATTCCAAAACAGACTGAATTTGAAGTTCCATAGGATCTTTACACTTCTCTTCGTACAATTTTACAAGGAAATAAAAACTTTATTACATCAGAGTTACATTTACATGACATATTTACAACGGAAGCAATTTACAGCAAATTACATGAATAGAAATGTACAACACTTGAATCATTCTTTAAGCAGCATGCATTCTTTAGTCTTGTTAATCACTTTATCCTCTATAGAAATTATGGGCATGTCAGTTCATTCAACTAACGCTAGGATATAATACATCAATTTTCTCTTACTTGGAAAGCACAAACTTGCCACAAACAGAACTATGGGGACTATCCAATTAATGTCGTGTTGTGCGGTGCACTTAGTCCTTAATGCAGTTATGTATGTTATATGACACTAATGTGCACTTGTTCAGATTCTATGCAGCCCATACTACATTGGTCTGAGGGCAAGCCCTTAACCGTTCTTCATCTTGTAGGGTTCAATCCCTCGTCATGACTTAAACTATTACAGTAACTACGATAAGTATCCTAGATGTTCTATGAGTTACGAGCTCATGTCCACACAGCCTGGAGGGGAATCCCACGTCATGACACGACGCATCGTGTAGAACCTATGGATAATTCAGTCTCCGTTATGGGACATGATACCACCCACAGTCACTAAACACCCCACAAGCGTCACCTACGGTACGGACTCCTGGAGACATATCCACGTCATGACACGACGCATCGTGCAGATAGCCTGTGAATACTCTCACGCCGTAGCGCCGAGGCCCTCATACTCGTGTTTTTCTCTTATTTTCGTCACATCTTCACTATGTGTCTAGTCCTTAGTTATTTGAATCATGAACAAAATCAATTCTCTAGAGTTAGCCCTTCTACTATACCAGTCTTAACCATTTATATAACACGACCCAAATCTTGGTCTTTTCATTTCAAATTTCATTTCAACATATTTCTTTTCAATGCTGATATGAGGCTTAGCTATACTCTAGTTCTCAATTTCACTTCATAATCACAAAAATTGAGTTTTCATACTCATAAGATCTTTTTCATAGTTCAATAAAATTTTCCATTTCTTTTCTATAAGTCAATTTCTTACATAAGTTCAATTCCGATTTATATCATTCTCATTCAAGAAAATAAGTCTCAATAATTCCATTTAATTCTCACACTATTATTTCTTTTCTCCAAAAATCAAAATCATATTTTTCATTTAACTTTCAAATGCATACATTACCTAAATTAATGAATAAAATCCATAAATGAACACACTTTAAGTTCTTTTTATACAAGATTCTCTTTTATAATTTAATATAATTCCTCATGGATTAAATCACTTTGTTTTATACTTGTGCAAATATCAATTTTATAAAGTTCTACTCAATTTTTACTTCTTAAACTCTTAATTTAAGTCAAAATAGTGTGTAAATATTTTTCATGAAGTCCATATATTTTTATAATAATTATAATATTTTTTCCGAATTTTAAAAAGTTAAAAATCAATTAAAACCAAAAAACAGAAAAACTGTTTTTAAATGCCGAACTCAAGATTCGAACCAGCGACCCAAGGCCAAACCCACGCTACAGTGCAGCGCACTGTGGCGCATGCGCTAACCAGAATGGACAGAGCGCAACCATGACATAAAGGGGGTTCAAACCCATATGAAACCATTCCCTGAACTCGGATTTTTCCCAAAAAAAAAAAAAATCAAACAAAAGCTAATGCCCAGTTTCGAACCCGAGACCCAAGACCAAACCCACGCTACAGTAAGCGCACCCAAATGCTCCCGTTAACCAATAAGTCCAAATGGCTAATCTGATATGGGTTGGATTTTTAGGGGTTTTGATTCAAGTTTCGGTTCACTTCGAATTTTTATAAAAATAACTATTTTTAAACTCTTTTCTTCTCCAATTTCATTCTAAAATTCCAGAATATAATTTTTAAGCATTTCTAATATATCAGTAAAATAAAACTTAATTTTTAACACAAAAAGTGTAATTTTTCTCTCTAAATACAATTTTATCTACAATTTTATCTACAATTTCAAGTGTACTTTCTTTATAATTTTGCATTCAAACTTCTCATAGATCTCTTTCATGAATTATTATTATTATTATACAATCATTTCAGTAACAATTTTCCCTTTTTCATGCCACTAACAAATGAATTAGTAAAAAATCACATTTTTGCATGGTTATCATTTCATCTAACTAAACATACAATCATACTTTCTTAATTTAACACAGAACAAGCATATAAATCACAGTAGCATGGTAAGTTCTAACATAATAATCCCAATTTGCATTAATTAACAACCTTTTTAATAATCATTTCTACCAATTGCAATTTATCTCATTTCACAACACATGGCTAGATCAATTAGAGTTTTCTTCTCAAATTTATCAAATAATTCCCTAGCATGATGTCTAATTAGAAGTTCGAAAAAATTACCCACCTCTAATGGAGAGAAAAACAAACAAAACTCCTAAGGATCTCCTAGAATGAGCAAGTGAAGCCTTCTCCTCCTAGATCGAGCCACCAATTGACTTCTCCTAGCTTGCAATGAAACCCGAGCCTCACCCTTGCTCCTTGAAAAAAATCAGCCACTTCTAGGTTGAAGAACACACACTAGCACTCAATCTTTTAAACTAACAATCTTCTCAATCTTTTGTCTCACTAATTTGTCTTTCTTTTCTTTCTTTCTATTCTTTTCTTTTCAATTCTTTAGGTGTGAGAATGAAGAGTGTAGGGGGGGTATTTATACAAATTTTGAGGGTAAATGGAGGGTTACGATTAGTCCAAATGGTTAAGGATCAAGGGTCAAGATGAACTAGGGAGTTATAGAAACTACCCATGATGAAGCAACCAACTCTCCACCTCTCCCATCTCTCCCTCTCTCCTATGCATTATCCGGCCAAGGTCAAAAAGGTGCACTTTGCACACTCTAGTGCATGCACGTGCCAACCTAGTGTCCCCCTTTTACAAGTTTGTTTATGTGAATTAATTAACTGTTCACTAAACTTGTCTACACTACAAGTTAGATTAATAAAAGAGAAACTAAGTTAAATGGGCTACTAATGGGCCAATTAAACAGGGGCTCTACTAATTAAATTAATTAATTAATTAAGATGGGCTAAAAAGAGACAATTAGGCCTAGAATTTAATTAAGCTTTTTTAAAACAGTGTTTTTGGAAAATAAAGAGAACAATTACTTGTTCATGTGATAAAGAAATATTTTTTTTTCTAAAAGGAAATTATACATATGAAATTATACGTGCAAAACACGTAAAATCACAAACTCTTCATAAATAAAAAATTAGTGTGTTACAAACGTGCATCGCACGTGCAGATTACTAGTACCACAGTATGCCACCCTTTTGGATTATATGCACTGGTAATATAGACGTGCGATGCACATATTATTTTTTAAAAAAACATTGAAGTAAAAAACTTTGATTACACGTGTGATGCATGTCTTGATAAATAGGATTATATATTTTAAAAAGTAAATGTAAAGACTATAATGGGAGAGTTGGAGTTGCACGTAAGTAGGTAGATTTACAACTCCAACTCTTCCATTATAATAGTTATTATATATTATATTATAGATAGAAGAATAGATAGATAGATAATAATTTACACGTGTGATGCACATTTAATATATTAAAAAATTAAAGTAAAAAAAATCTAAAGTAGTGAGGACTCGAACCTGAGACCTCCTTCATATTAGTTATGCGCGTGCAATGCACGTGTTGGTAGATTTACAAATGACACTAAGGCCTTCTCCCAATATAATATTATTACTAGTATAATGTACGTGTGATGCACGTCTACAAAAAAAGTCATCAAATTAAATGAAGATACAACGAATAAGAAAAGAAATAATTTATATTTGAATGTTTTGATTTGGGCTACACGTGCGGTGCACGTTTATATTTGTTGGATATAGTTTGGATGTGTATTGTACGGATTGTTTGGTTACAAAGTTAGGATTTGTTTGTTACAAACTCCAACTCTCCCATTAAAATAGTAAAGATTATATATTATATTATAGAAAGATAGATAGATGGATAGTAATTTACACGTGTGATGCACATTTAATATATTAAAAAAATAAAAGTAAAAAATTTGACGTAGTGAGGACTCGAACCTGAGACCTCCTTCATACTAGTTATGTACGTGCAATGCACGCGTTGGCAGATTTACAAATGATACTAAGGTAGCGTTTGGCCCAGCTTAAAATTAGCTTCTCTTCTGCTTTAGAAGGAGAAGCTGGGCCAAACGCATATTTTGAAAAGCTCTACAGAAGGAGAAGTAGCTTATTTTTAATGAAGAAAAGGAGCTTCAAAAAAAGCCCTCAAGAGTAACTTCTGGCTTCTCCTTTTTTTTTATATCTTTTCTCTTTTTTAGGCCTTCCCACATATCAAACCCTAACAACAAAAATTTTCCCCCTTTCCCTTCCCCTTCCTCGCCGAACACTCGCGACCGGGGAACCTGCCGTCAAACACCGTCGAAGAGTCGCTCGCCGTCGAACTCCGCCATCGATTAGATCTATTTTATGTTTTTAAGATTTTGCTATATCCAAACCTTTCTATTCAGTGCAAATGCTATATCTTCTAATCTGATGCGCAAGCATCGGACGCTAGTTCCAATAGCTATACACTGAATAACACATATCCATCTTATCTTCAAAATTTTATTTCATTTTATTCAGTATTTTTGGAGAATATGCCTTAATCTGATAAAGTTGAATTTGAATTCTACAAAATTTTGCCCACCATACAACATTACTTGCATGCAAGTTAAATTTTCATGGCTTCATTAATCGAGTGAGGGGAAATTCCGAGAGGGATGGGAAGAAAAGAACTAATCTGATAGTATTACATTATTCATACTTGTAATTCACAGATGCAACTAAACCTTCTTTTCTTTGTTGGAGTGTCATCGAACTAAACCTTGACAAAATGAGATTTCAAGCTGCATTGATGGAATGATGCATTTCATAAAGTATCGTAGCCCTTTAATTTTTTTATTTACGTACAGTTCAAATATATATATATATTTCCTTTTTACGAGTTTTCTAGGTTATTCTAAATATTTCATTTATTAGTAATATAAAGATTTTTTTGTAATTTGATAACTTATAATTTATTCTTAAATAAAATCAAAAGCTTAAATGGAGTATAAAAGTAGCTTATAATTGATATCTTATGCCAAACAACTTCTAGCTTAAAAGTAGCTTTAAAGTTAAAAAAAAGCTGACTATCCAAATAGCTTCAGCTTTTAATTTCAAAGCTCTACTTTCTGACTTCTCCTTCTGAAGTAGCTTTAAAGCCCAAAAAAAGCTAGGCCAAACGCAACCTAAGGCATTCTCCCATTATAATATTAGAGATTATTATTATTATTATTAGATATTAGATATTAGAGATTAGCGATTAGCGATTAGAGATAGAGATTATAAATTAGAGATTAGAGATATTAGAGATTAGATATTAGAGCATCCACAATGGTTTTTACATGGCAAAATGGCAAATAGCAAATAGCAAAAGCGACAATCGCTACACTGGTTGTTTGCTATAAATATAACAATTTTAAAAAAAACTTTGAGCAGACGGGACATGTTGTCCCGTCGCTTGTAAAAATTATTAATTTAAATGGTATTTTAGTAATTAATTAGTTATTAGTTATTTAATTAGTTATTAAATTATACCTAAACTATGATTAGATGGTTAAAATATAATATTAGTGTCTTAGTTAAAGGGTTAAACTATGGATAATAGCTTGATAGTGACATCGTCATTGGCAAATGGGACATGTTGTCGCGTTTGTCGATTTTTGAGATCGGACGGGACAACATGTCCCGTCTGATACATTTTGTTTTTTTTTGGGACGAAACAACATGTTCCGTCCGATACTTAAAAAAAATTTATAAAAAATTCGAAACGAAACAATGTTGTTTCATCCCTCACCATTAAAAATATATATATATGTGTGGGACGGAACAACATGTTCCGTTCCCTATATTTTGAGAAAGAGCAAACTGTTTCTCAAATATGAGAAGCGACTGTAGCGATTTTGCCAAAATATGACAAAATAGCAAGCCGTTGCGGACGATTTTTTCTCAAAAACTGACAAAATGGCAAATATAGAAAATCATTGTGGATGCTCTTAGAGCATCCACTATCGTTTGCTATTTACTTATTTTCTCTATTTTTTAGAAAAATCACAACCACTATCGTTTGCTAAAAACCTAGTTTTTAGAAAAGTGATGAACAGTACGTTGCTATATTTGGTAGCAAAAAATGACAATTGCTAAATATAAAAGACGAAATTTTTTAATATTTAAAGAGGACGGACGAAAGATCATCTTCCGTCTCGCGCAATATTTAATTCAGAAAAGTTGAGAGACGGAAGATCACTTTTTTTAATTATTAAAAATAATAATAAAAAATTGAGACGAAAGATCATCTTCCGTCTCACTTAATTTTATTATTAAAATAATAATAAAAGAAGTGAGACGGAATAAGTACATAGATATTCTGTCTCACTTAATTATATATTACTTTTTTATTTACTTTTTCTAAAAATATTTTGAAAATGTCATTTAAATAAATAAAAATAATAATTTTAAAAAAATTATTAAAAAACTTTAAATATAGAGATTATAAATTAGAGATTAGAAATTAGAGATTAGAGATTTTAGAGATTAGAGATTTTAGAGCATCCACAATGACTTGCTATAAAATATATGGAAAAATGGCAAATAGCAAATAGCAAATAGCAAATAGTAAAAGCGACAATCGCTACACTGGTTGTTTGCTATAAATATAACAATTTTAAAAAAACTTTGAGTAGACAGGACATGTTGTCCCGTCGCTTGTAAAAATTATTAATTTAAATGATATTTTAGTAATTAATTAGTTATTAGTTATTTAATTAGTTATTAAATTATACCTAAGCTATGATTAAAAGGTTAAAATATGATATTAGTGTCTTAGTTAAAGGGTTAAACTATGGATAATAGCTTGAAAGTGACATCGCCATTGTCAAATGGGACATGTTGTCCCGTTTGTCGATTTTTGAGATTGGACGGGACGATATGTCCCGTCTGATACATTTCATTTTTTTTGGAACGGAACAACATGTTCCGTCTGATACTTTAAAAATATATATATAAAAAATTCGAAACGAAACAACTTGTTTCGTCCCTCGCCATTAAAAACTTATATATATATATATATATATATATATATATATATATATATATATATATATATATATATGGGACGGAACAACACCTATATTTTGAGAAAGAGCAAACTGTTTATCAAATATGAGAAGTGACTGTAGCGATTTTGCCAAAATATGACAAAATAGCAAACAGTTGCAGACGATTTTTTCTCAAAAAATGACAAAATGGCAAAAGCAAATATAGAAAACCATTGTGGATGCTCTTAGAGCATCCACTATCATTTGCTATTTACTTATTTTCTCTATTTTTTTTAGAAAAATCGCACCCACTACCGTTTGCTAAAAACCTAGTTTTTCGAAAAGTGATGAACAGTACGTTGCTTTATTTTGCGGCAAAAATGGCAATTGCTAAATATAAAAGACGAAAATTTTTAATATTTAAAGAGGACAGACAGAAGATCATCTTCTTCCGTCTCGCCCAATTAATAATTCAGAAAAATTGAGAGACAGAAGATCTTTTTTTATTATTATTAAAAAATAAAAAAAATTGAGACGAAAGATCATCTTCCATCTCACTTAATTATATATTACTTTTTTATTCACTTTTTCTAAAAATATTTTGAAAATGTCATTTAAATAAATAAAAATAATAAATTTTAAAAAAAACCTCTTGGGACGGAAGATCTTCCTATAGCCCAACATTTTGTTTTCCAAATAATTACAATATTGCCATCAATTATTTACAAATTTGCCATTTTAATTGTTTAAAATTTTTATAAAAAAAAAATTGCTCAGATGGAAGATGATCTTTCGAGTTTTTTTTTTTTTCAAATTATTGCTCTGATCTTCCGTCTGGCAATTAATATATATATATATATATATATAGGGTAGCGATCCAGTGAGAACCGTTCTCACGATAAGCTTTGTGAGAACTCCATGCCTATCTATCCTATGGATAATCCGAACCGTTCACATTGTTTAACATAACTAAATTAGTCTAGAAATATAAAATCAAGTTATTTGATATTCATTTGTCCATGCATCATGTCACTATAAAAAATAACAATTTTTCAGCCACACAATTTGTAACACTTCAATGCATGGGCAATCGAATCTCAAATGACTTGATTTCTCATCCATAGACTAATTGAGTCGTGGAGATCAAAATGAACGGTTCAGATCTTTCAACTAATGTCTCAAACAAAAGTTATCACGTGGTTCTCACCAAAAGAGTTACGTGGTTCTCACCAAAAGAGTTCTCACTCGATCATTTCCCTATATATATATATATATTCAGTCAAACGAAAGACCATCTTCTGCCGCACAATTTTTTAATATTAAAAAATTGAAAAAAATTGTGAGAAGGAGGATGTTCTTCCGTCTGTATATTTTATTACTTTTTTTGGGCCAAATTTTGCTATAAACAATAGAAGGCAGAACTCTCTCATTTCTATTTCTCAAAAGCCAAATAACTATTTTTTAACAACAATGGTAGTGAATGCTCTTAGAGATTAGAGATTAGAAATAGAGATTAGACCTTGCATTTCTCTACATACATTGCACGTGCCATGGAAAAAAAAAACCTCCTTAAACCCCTCGAAACAAATTACCCTACCGGAAATCCCCAAACCCCTCGAATTTTTTCCCAAACTGTCCTACTTTTTGAAAGTTTTTCCCAAAACTGTCCTACTTTTTTTTAAAATTCCGAAACTGCCTCACTCGGTTTTCGAAAAACCGAGTTTGGTAAAACCATCTCGTTTTTTCGAAAAGCAAATGTGTTCTTTGGAAAATCAAAGGGTAACACTTGCTTTTCGAAAAACCGAGTTGGTTTTAACCAAACTCGGTTTTTCGAAAACCGAGTGTCGATTGGGGGAGATTTTAGTGTCGACTCTAGGAAAAAACTCTATTCAAGACTTGGGTTTTGAAAAACCAAGTTTGTTCTAACTAGACTCGGATTTTGAAAAACCGAGTCTGGTTAAAACCTAACAGGTTTTTCAAAAACCGAGGAGCTGTGGAATCTATTGGGGACTGTGACAATTGCTAATGGTGGAGTGATGCCCAACATCCACAACCTATTGCTTTCAAAGAAGGCTGGCGTGTCTTCAAAGTCTGCTGTTGCTGTTGGTGATAAATGACAACAGAGCAATTATCAAAATTTTCTTTACCTTATAAATAAAAAGGTAAATAAAATTTGCTAGGGTTGTTAGTAATTGGTTTATGTGGATTGTTTCAATTTCAGGGAGTTTTAGTTTGTAATCTGGAGTTTTTGGAACTTGGAAATGTTATTCAATTAAATGGAAACAAATTAACCTCGCTTGATGGATTCGCAAGTGAAGTGGGTAATGGATCCACAGTTGTCAAGTTTTGGAGAGTGACAGACGCCCTTCCTCTCTCTAATGGCGGAAAGAAAGGGCTTCGAAAATTTGGAATGCCCCATGATATGGCTAAAAATAGGATTAAATCGGGACCGTTCACATCGGACGCGAGTCTTAAATCTCAGGGGTAAAATGGTAATTCCACATACTAACGGGTCTGAAATGGGAACTGGGTCTTTATTTAAAGCCCAATAACCCATGAACGGATCTGTCTTACTGGGTGCGGGTTTCAACCCGCAACGAACCCAGTCCAGCCGGATAGAATTAGGGTCCCTGATTAATACTAATCAACGGCCCTGATTCACATATATCCTTTCACTGGGAATTAGGGATCACATTCCTAATTTGATCACAGGGATTACATTCCTAATCTGATCACAGGGATTACATTCCTAATCTGATCCCAACGGCGACTATAAATACCCCCCATCCATCTCCATTAAAAGGTAATCAATCTTTTGCCAGTTTTACGCTCTTTCATAATCACTTCTGATTACTGACTTGAGCGTCGGAGGGTGCGTCGCCGGGAACAACCCCGGTGTCTCACACTTTTTGCAGGTGAATGGCGGGAGTCAACGGTCAAACTCCGGCGGAACAGGTAACAGATTCGCTATTCAAGTTTCCCAAGAATCCACAAATACTATCTGTTTGCCCACACACCAGATTCAGCGGCAACAGATTGGCGCCGTCTGTGGGAAACAAACGAATAGTGGCCTCCCCTCTTCCTGTTGGTTAGATCTTCTCCAGCCATGCATCCAAAACAGAAGGGGAAGGCAGTGGTCTCCAACCGAAGAACCACTTCTCTTCCTCCTCTCCCTCCTCCAGTTCAAGGTGCTCCTACTCAACAGGCCCCTCCAAGGTCTTGGGGGGCTGCCCAGGGGCGCTCCCATCAGAGTCGTCCGAAGCAACATCCTCCTCATGATCAAGTCGCGGGTCCCAATCCTTCAGTTGAATCTGTGGCCTCTCAAAGCCCTCCCGAGCGGGATCTTCGTCAAGTGATTGCCAACTGTCAAAAGGGAGTCGACCTCAGAACTCGCCTGAATGGATGGCGAGCCCTTGGTGGAGTCCATCAACCCGAGAACTCAGGGGCTTCAAGAATCCGAACCCCCCGCCGACCGAGGACTAGAAGATCCTCTCCCCCGAGGAGGCAAAGAGAGTCCCCTCAGCGTCATCGGCGGAGAACTCATTCTCCAATAAGCCGAGCCACACATAGGGACCGCCAAGTTGAAGAGGCACCAGTCACAAGGGCAGATCTTCAAGACTTCCAAGCGACAGTCTTACGGGCCCTCACTCTCGCCCCAAAGAACGACCAGAGGCACCTACTCATGAGCCAGCTAGGAGCCACCACCTTCACACTCTCAGTCCTCGTCCTTCTCCAAGCTACCATCGCCGCAGCCCCAGTCCATGCTCGTACGAAGATGAGTCCCAGGGCTCGGCAAGATATGATCAAAGAGAAGACTCAGTCTACCGCCGTCTCCACGAGATGGAGAGGCGCCTCGGCTGAATTGACAAGGAAGAAGAGCAACGGGTGATAAACCTCCGCCCGAGCAGACCTCCATTCTCCCGCACCATCATGGAGGCCCCCATCCAAGAAAACTTCAAGCCGCCTCACCTCGAGACGTATACCGGGGAGTCGGACCCCACAGATCACATAGAGAGTTTCAAAACTCTCATGATGATCCACCATGCTTCAGACGCCCACCTCTGCAAGATCTTCCCTGCCACGTTGAAGGGGTCTGCGCGAGAATGGTACTCTCGACTCGCCCCGGCCTCCATCTTCTCATTCGATCAGTTCGAAGGGCTCTTCCTTACTCATTTCGTGAGTAGCCGCCGAGCTGAGAAAACAAGTGTATCTCTGGTGACCCTCAACCAAGAAAAGGGTGAACGCCTAAGGGATTACGTTCGACGCTTCACCGCCGAAGCCCGGTCCATTCCCTCCCTCAACCAGTCAGTAGCCTCTGCCGCATTCGAGCGCAACGTCACTAATGCCAACCTCAGGGCATCCCTTGCCAAGAAGCCTCCTCGGGACTTCTCAGAGCTCCTACTTAGGGTGGAAAAGTACATACGGGCGGAAGAGGCTCTCAACTCCCTTGCTCTTGAGGTGACATCTTCCGGGAACAAACGGAAGAACACAAGTGAAGAGGGGTCCCAAAAATCCCAGAAGGACAGTAATGGCCAGCGCTGTTCGACTCCATGTTTTGAGAAGTTCACCCCCCCTCATTGCTAATATATCAGAAGTTCTTATGGAGGTGAACAAGGAAGGACTACTCTGCGCTCCCCCTAGAATGAATACCCCTGGCAAGAAGAGGAACAAAGATAAGTGGTGCTGCTTTCACAGGGACCACGACCACGACACAGATGATTGTCGGGCTCTGAAGGAGGAGATCGAAGAACTCATACAGCGGGGGCACCTGACCAAGTTCGTCCAAAAAGCGGGGGCCTGAGCTTCCCCCCTGAGGAGCAAACAAGCGAACAAAAAAGCCCGCCGAGCCTCAAGACTCAGAATCTCCCAACTCCTCCCAAGAGGTCTTCACCTTATTGTAGAAGTAGGATCTTGATTTTCAATAAGGCCGATGCTTGTAACTCGGCCAACAGCATGTAGTAATGGCTCGCCCTATTGGAGCGGCCACTTAGTTTATTTCAATAAAACTTTACATCTTTTCATTGAAATTATTGCTCTTGCTTCTCTATCTCTCCGAGTCACAACTCGCTAAATGGTGAGTTCAGAGTCCAGCTTCTTCTACATGGCTGCTCCTGCAATTTACTAACCTTTAACAACGAGTTCGGAGTCCAACACTTGGCTCGATTTCGCTTCAAATAACTTGCTCTTCAGCAAGTTAGAAGTGGTTCGCCATTCGGAATTGCTCCCACAACCGTTGAATCCCTCTAACAACGAGTTCAGAGTCCAACACTTGGCTCGATTCTGCTTCGGATAACTTGCTCTTCAGCGAGTTAGAAGTGGTTCGCCATTCAGAATTGCTCCCACAACCGTTGAATCCCTCTAACGACGAGTTCGGAGTCCAACACTTGGCTCGATTCCGCTTCAAATAACTTGCTCTTCAGCGAGTTAGAAGTGGTTCGCCATTCGGAACTGCTCCCACAACCGTTGATACTCTCTTAAACGACAAGTTTGGAGCACAACTCTCTCATAGAGTTCCTCCTCACACTCGTCTCACAAATCGCTCTCTCCCAGAGCCGAGCTCTTCACTTCTCACTTCGCTCGCCTCCAAAGCGGACCTCTTCTCAACGAGTTCGGAGCACAACTCTCTCCTAGAGTTCCTTCTCACACTCGTCTCTCAAATGGCTCTCTCCTAGAGCCGAGCTCTTCGCTCCGCTCACCTTCAAGGCGGACCTCTTCTCAACGAGTTCGGAGCACAACTCTCTCCTAGAGTTCCTCCTCACACTCGTCTCACAAATGGCTCTCTCAGTGCCGAGCTCTTCACTCCGCTCCCTCTTAAGCGGACTTCTTCTCAACGAGTTCGGAGCTCACAACTCCCCCCTAGAGTTGCTCCTCACACTCGTCTCACAAATGGCTCTCTCAGTGCCGAGCTCTTCACTCCGCTCCCTCTTAAGCGGACCTCTTCTCAACGAGTTCAGAGCTCACAACTCCCCCCTAGAGTTGCTCCTCAAACTCGTCTTCCAGATAGCTCTCTCCTAGATCCAAGCTCTTCACTCCGCTCGCCTCCAAAGCGGGCCTCTTCTAAGCGAGTTCGAAGCTCAAAACTCTCCCATAGAGTTGCTCCTTACACTCTCTTCAAAGAATGGGTCTTCTCCACACCAAGGAGTGGGGCTCCTCTTCAAAAATCTCCAAAACCAAACAAAGCATCACCTCTTCCATATGCCGACCCCCTTTCTTGACAAGCTCCGACCCATCCCCTTCATCAACTCGCCGAGCTCCACTACGCCGAGCTACTACGGGCAGAGGGTGAACTACTGAGTCACCGAGTTGAATGGACGAGGTACCGACCTCCACATATGGAGAAAAATTCTGCCAATCCCATCCTATCGTCAGATCATCTCAAAATTCGTGCTAGAACATGATGAACGGCTCAGATCGTGCCACGTCTCCACAAAACGACAAGATAATGTTTTCTCGAAATTTGAGCCTCTTGTCTTGAGATTCGCGCCACGATCGTGATCAACCGTCCAGATGGAGCCACGTTGCTCGGATTTGAAATCCGAACTACCGATCTACCGAACTGCAAAGTGGCGAAAAATGTGCCTCAAAATCCGTGCTCAGATTCGCCGAACAAGCAAGCAGATGAAGAGGAAGAAAGAAAAAGAGGCTAACGGGTCGGGGTCGGATCCGATACCCATGGTCCGACCCATACCCTTCTTAGCTCCTTCATTCTTCTCCTTCTTCTTCAATTTTCCCGCCAAAAGTACCCAACACTTCTCCTCTTCTTCACTGTGCGAAAGAACAAGGCAAAGGAAAGGACCCAAATGCCTCTCCTCCCTTTCTTCTTTCTTCTCAGGGCCGAGCTCCGCCATGGCCGAGCTGCCGAGTCGAAGGGACGAGGTACCGACCTCCACATATGGAGAAAAATTCTGCCGATCCTATCCCACTGTCGGATCGTCTCAAAATTCGTGCTAGAACATGATGAACGGCTCAGATCTCGCCACGTCTCCACAAAACGACAAGATAGCGTTTTCTCGAAATTTGAGCCTCTTATCTTGTGATTCGCGCCCCGATCGTGATCAACCGTCCAGATGGAGCCACGTAGCTCGGATATGAAATCGGAGCTACCGATCTACCGATCAGCAAAGTGGTGAAAAATGCTCCTCAAAATTCGTGCTCGGATTTGCTGAACAAGAAGCAGAGGAGAGAAGAAGAAGAAAAAAAAGGAAAAAAAAAATTAAATAAAGGCTAACGGGTCGGGTTCGGATCCGATACCCACAACCGACCCGTGCCTTCTCCATTCTTCTCCTTCTTCTTCTTCCACACGTTCCTGCCAAAACAAACCAGAGCAAAAGAAAAACACAGCTGGTCCCTTCTTCTTCGCCAAGCTCATCTCCCATGCACATCCATGCGCTCGTCTCCCATGCGCATCCAAGCGCTCGTCTCCCATCGTCAAGCTCACTATGCTCCGACCACCATCAAGCATCGGTGTCCCCCCTCCATCAGCATGAGCTTCGCCGAGTTCTGAAGCTGAGCTCCTTTGCTCGGTTTTGTCGAACTCCAGTGGCGAGCCCTCCACCATGCCCTCGCCGAGCTCAAGCTACGCCGAGGAACCCACTATCGAGTTCTTCACCAACTCCGAGCTCCCCCTTCGCAACCAAACTCCATAGAACTCCTCGCCGTCACCCTCGATAAGGCGACATACCCCACTGTCGAGCTCGCCAAACCATCGCGAGCTCACCTCGCCGAGCTCGACCGCTCCGTCTCTGCCGTCAACTCCGCGAGCTCACCAAGACTACCTCCGAGCTCCTCTCTACTGAGTCGACGAGCTTCGAACTCGAACCCATCATCATGGCGCTGACGAGTTTCCTACTCCACAAGCATCAAGCTCTTCTTCATCGAGCTCAAAACCCACTTTAGTCGAACTCCGAGCTCCGACTTCCCCTTCGCTACCAAACTCCATGTTCGTCTCCCGCCATGGCCAGCTCACGCCATTACCGAGCTCGAGTGGTCCTCCGAAGAGCTTGACCCCATCTCCAGTTCAAAGAGCTCCTCGCCTCGCTCGCCGAACTCCTCGCCTCGCTCGTCGAACTCCTCGCCGATCGCAATCGAATCTCCGTCGAGCTCCAATGACGAACTCCTTCGTTGCCAGAGTTCCTCAACCAACTCCTCCCCTCGCCAAGCTCCGCCTCCGCCGCCTCCGCCGAGCTTCGCCTCCTACGAAGGCGACGTCAGAGGAGCGAGGTCGAACGAAGAAGTCGGCAACTCGAGAAAGAAGCGAAGAAGAACAGAGGAGAAGAAGCAGCGGAAGCGGAGAAGAAAAAAAGAAAGAAAGAAAAAAAGCCACGTGGCATCGTCTCTATGGTCGGTAGATCCAAGTCGTCGCGCCGAGGTGCCGAGCCGAGGAGCCGAGGTGCCGACCCTGAAATTGGAGAAAAAATCCCATCGACCTATACGGGTCGTCCGATCTTCTCAAAAATTGCGTCACGACACGATCGACGCTCAGAAACTCGCCACGGGTCCAGAACATGATCTGCCTTACGATGCGCGCACATCTGATCATGATCGACGCTCAGAAACGCGCCACGTGTCCAGGTAATATTTAATTTATTTATTTATGTATTTATTTGTTTTAATTATTTAAAAAATCCGAAAAAATATTCAAAAAATCGAAAAAAATTAATTAAAAATTCTAAAAATAATTATTAATTCAGAAAAATTATTTTAAATTCTGAAAAAAATAATTATTTAATTAGAATAGTTAATTAATATTTTTGATAATTAATTATTTAATTCTGAAAATGAATAAAAAATTCAAAAAAATGAGAAAAAATTCAGAAAAATCTGGAAAAATCACCAAAAATCCAGAAAATTCTGAGGATATTTTTGGGTATTTTACAAGCCCAGAATAACACCGTTACACCCCAAGCAAGATTCCAAACTCCCTTAAGAACACCGATAAAATCCCGTACGCCATTAGAATAACAAAACTACTCCTCGAAGACTGTAAAACTCAGTCTCCAGGAGTGGGGGGCTCGTGATATGGCTAAAATAGGATTAAATCGGGACCGTTCACAGTCGGACGCGAATCTTAAAGCTCAGGGGTAAAACGGTAATTCCACATACTAACTGGTCTGAAGTGGGAACTGGGTCTTTATTCAAAGCCCAATAACCCATGAACGGATCTGTCTTACTGGGTGCGGGTTTCAACCCGCAACGAACCCAGTCCAGCCGGATAGAATTAGGGTCCCTGATTAATACTAATCAACGACCCTGATTCACATATATCCTTTCACTGGGAATTAGGGATCACATTCCTAATCTGATCACAGGGATTATATTCTTAATCTGATCACAGGGATTACATTCCTAATCTGATCCCAACGACGACTATAAATACCCCTCATCCATCTCCATTAAGAGGTAATCAATCTTTTGCCAGTTTTACGCTCTTTCATAATCACTTCTGATTACTGACTTGAGCGTCGGAGGGTGCGTCGCTGGAAACAACCCCGGTGTCTCGCACTTTTTGCAGGTGAACGACGGGAGTCAACGGTCAAACTCCGGCGGAACAGGTAACAGGTTCGCTATTCAAGTTTCCCAAGAATCCACAAATACTATCTGTTTGCCCCCACACCAGATTCAGCGGCAACACCCCATATTCGGAGAAGCGGAAGAGGAAGCGGAACCGGAATTTGAGCAGCATCAACTTCAAGTCTATCCCTTTATCTTCTACGTTCACCCTCTCGACCCCGATCACATTGAAATCCTCTCCTCCGATTTCCACTCTCAAACCTTATCCCGTATCCTCAACGTTCATCAGCTCGATGATCTGGTACCTCAATTTCATCCAAATCAGATCTGCATTAAAATTTCTCCCAATCGACACTCGGTTTTCGAAAAACCGAGTTTGATTAAAACAAACTCGGTTTTTCGAAGAGCGAGTGTTACTCTTCAATTTTCCAAAGAGCACACTCGCTTTTCGAAAAAACGAAATGATTTTAACCAAACTTGGTTTTTCGAAAACCAAGTGAGGCGATTTGGAAATTAAAAAAAAAGGGCAGCTTGAATTTTTTTTAAAAAACGTGGGGACAGTTTGGGGGACCCCCCCAAAACCCAAATAAAAGGGTAAAAATAACTACACCCACCCCCCCCAACCCCCAAATAAAAGGGTAAAAAAAACTACAACTTTTCTTCGAATTCAAGAAAAAATAAAAGGGTGAAAAAAAAACTAGAACTTTTCTTCGAATTCAAGAAAATAAATTCCCCCTTTTAACCTAAATTTCTAGTCTCTAGGTCAGAAAATCTCCATGGGTTCTTCCGTCATCCAGGCCGCCGCCCCGCCGCCGTCGCTGCCAACTCAGCCGCTGGGTTTGGTGGCGGCGCTACCGCCGATGCCCGATGAGAAGAAGAACGAGAAAGTCGATTACTTTAGGCTTCCATGTCCCGTCCCCTACGAAGAGATCAACCGCGAAGTCTCCAGTGAGATAGATTATATCCCTCAATCGATTTGTAGTTTTTGTTACTTTTGTTGATTCTTGATTGCTTTTGCTAAAACCCTAGTTTTGATCAGATGTATGTATGAATTATGCTTTGAGAAGTTTGAGGAGGCACTGAGTTAGTTTGTAGTTGATCGATGATATTCCTAATTGCTGATTATGCAATAAAGGAGTGTTTTTTATAAATTTTTTTAAAAAAATTATAATTTTAAATTCAATGTGCAACAGCTTGAAAAGTTGGGTATTTTAATGTATATAGACCACATTGTGGGTGAAAGTTGCAACTTTGATCAATGATCTGTAATGTCAATGTGTAAAGTTAGGTTTTTTATGCTTCAACCCTATGTGTCTAAATTCTTGACCCCTTTCGCTAAAACCCTAGTTTAATTAGACAAGATGTAATACCAGCTTTGCACATTTTATCTTTACTGTTACTAGAGAGTTGAGATTGTGACGACGTGTGGACATGCAGATAAACATGAGCACTAGAATCAGACTAGGGCTTTGTTTGGTATTACTGTAAACGAAAAATGCTCTCGCTAAAGGTGTTTGTACCATAAGTACATTTGTGCTTTTAAAAAGAATAATCTTAACTTAAAAATTTCCTAATAAGTAAAAACACTTTTGAAGAGCTAAATGCACCACTTTAGGTATTTTGAGAAAAAAGAAAAGCATAGTTTTAGAAGAACTTTTGAATAAACACTCTTTTAATTATGTTTTCCACACCCCTATGCTGAGCCTGAAAGAGCTCTCATACCCAGAAGCACTCTCCAAAAGCAATGCCAAACGGAGCCTATGTAGATTGTGAATAATCCATTACAGTGCTTTGTAATTTTAGGCTCTTCATCTTCCAATGCTTTGTAGTTTTTTTTCTTCTAAACTTCATATTTCAACTTGCGAAAAAAATGTCACATTGTCAATGATTACAATAACAAAGAAATACTTCAAAAACACCCTTACAATACTTATAAACTGCAAGTGTCAGTGTGGACCACTGGTGAGTAAGAGGTCGGGAGTTTGAGTCCCGCTTGCACCAAAAAATCCCCAATTAATATATATGGGGGTTAAGTGTGGCTACAACCTTGTTCCAAAAAGTTTATATATATATATATATATATATATTATATATACTAGATTTGCCCGTGGGCACGTGCCTACGGCACGTATTCGGAACGATAGAACATAAAAGTCTTGTAAACAGTAAAACAACAATTATGTAGGTCAAGTCTGAATAGTAAAACAATAATTAGTTGTAAATAAAAGTCCATGTTTCCATTTTATCTGTTGAAAAATAATTATTAATGGGGGTGTAAAATCCAACTTCTTAGAACTTTGAGTGTGGAAAATGATGAAATTTAACTGTTGATGAGATATTTACTAGTTTCAATGTAACATGAGCAATAAAAAAATGCATAAAAATCTAAAAATTTACAAACCTTAAATCTGAAAATATAAATTTCTGAGTAAATAGAGAGAGAATGCGAGAGAGAGAAATAAATAAATAAATAAAGGAGTTGTTTTGGGGGAATTTGAATTTGAGTTTTGGGGGGGGAACTTTTGGGCGGAAAAATATGTTTTGTAAGGTTAGATCTGGACCATTGATTTCAACCATATTTAATGAGAGCGACTTGATAGCATTCTTTGTGTTTTATTATATAGATATATATAAACTACTTGCTTTTATACGCTCATATCATCTAACCTTTTTAATGTCCTCTAGTTCTTATCTCTTGTTAATTTATTGTAGCAGCTTTGAAACCTGACTGTTTTGAAGGCTTCCGATTTGATTTTGTGAAGTCCCTGAACCAAAACTTTGCTTTGAGTCACGGGTAATTTTGAGTTTCTTTGTTTGATGATGATTACAATTGCATTTAGGTGTTGGATTTTGGATTATTTACGTGAAAATCATATGCAGTGTCTCGATGGGATTGATGCAAGACTTTCCTCCTCGATCTGCCAATATTACCAAGGTTCCATTTGCAAATTATGAATTTGGGGCAAACTATTTCGATCCAAAGGTCAGTTCCCATATGTATCCTGAACTTAAAAAGGAGGAATTACTGCAAATATGTTTAAGTTTCACACTTTCTAGTAGAGAATAGTGAATACCGTGATATTTCTCATATCAGTTGGATTTGATCAATTGCAGCATTTTAAATAAATTTAATCATTTTTACCTCCGAAATGAAATTTTAAGGCCCCCCTTTCCCTACTTAAAACTTGTGCTTTTCTTCCAGAAATTTAATTTCCTTAATTGCCAATATCAACATTAACTTAGTATTATCACCTAAAAATCTTCTCCTTACGGTCAGAATCTTCACTATAACACGAAAGCTATGTTTTAGAAGCTGAATTGGCATTCAAAAATTGAAGAGGGCTGGTCCTGTTTTGGGGTCCAACCTGAAGGGTTCAATTTAGGCTGAACCTGGGTTTGATATAAGGTGTAGCCTTTATTTACTTAGATACTCGAATATGGATGTATTAATTTTTATATATCATATTTACTATTTAAGCATTTTGGTTAAGTGAGCTGCCAAGCATGACAATTTTCTTGTCAATTGCTGCTGCTGATTTTGGTGTGGGAGCAAACAGATGAATTTGTGGATTCTTTTGGAAACAATAAAGGCAAACCTGTTGACTTTCATCAGTGTTTGACTGGTTTCTTGCCGCTGCCGTTGACCTGCAGAAAAGTTCGATATACCGGGATGGATCCTGGCGACGAACTCTCCAACGCTCAAGTCAGTAATCAGGAAGATTATAAAAGAGTATTTATGTGGAAAAATATTGATTACCTTTTTTATGGTGGGGGAAAAGGGTATTTATAGTCGCCTTTAGAGGCAGTTTAGAGATAATCATTTATCCCTATGTCTCGGTGTTTTTGGATAAAATGTAGAGTTAAATCGTTTCATGATGAGTGATTCGGTTAAAACCGTCTTTTAGAGATAATCACGAATTTGAATTACTCTTTAAATAACATGGGCTAGTTTGTAATGGGTTGTCACTCTGACCCAGTAGGACAGATCCATTTTTGGGTTATTGGGCTTTGAAGAAAGACCTAGTTTTCATTTTAGACCTATTTGTAGTGCAAATTACTGTTTTACCCGAGAAAGCTTTGAGATTCGTGTCCGATTTGAACGGTCCCAATTTAACCCCATTTTTAGCTATATCACTAGCCCCTCACTCCCGAAGACCGAGTTTGACAGCCTTTGAGGAGTAGTTTTCTTGTTTTAATGGCGAACAGGATTTTATCGGAGTTCTTGGAAATGTTTAGATCTCGCTTGGGGTGTAACGGTGTCTTTTTGAACTTGTAAAATACCCAAAATTATTTGTAGAATTTTCTAGATTTTTTTTGTGATTTTTCAGATTTTTCAGATTTTTTTCCAAATTTTAAACATTTTTTGAATTTTTTATTCAATTTCCGAATTTAAATAATTAATTATCGAAAATTTTAATTAATTATTCTAATTTAATAATTTTATTTTCAGAATTAATAATTATTTTTAGAGTTTTTAATTAATTTTTTCGGATTTTTTAAATAACTAATTCCACTTAATAAATAAATAAATTACTATTTACTTGTTCACGTGGCGCAGTCCTGTGCGTTGATCATGATCAAGCGAGTGCGCATCGCAAGGAGGCAATTTTTTCCCATTTGGACGTCGGTGGCAGCAACGCTCGGATCGTGCTGTCGACCCCCGTGGCCCTCCGGATCGTTGACACGTGGCGTCAGCGTTATTTTTATTTTCCTTTTCTCCTCTTCTTTCGACCTTTGTTCTCTCCTTGACTTCGTCTTCGACCATGCCACCGCCCCTGCCTTCAACCCCGACCACGCCTCCGAGCTCGACTCCAACTCCGTCTCCGAGGGCGCCACTGGAGCTCGGCGAGGAGTACGGCGATGGCGAGGGAGCTCGGAGTATGGCGGTGGTGAGCTCGACAGTGGAAGGGTGCTCGACGGCGTGGGCGACGGGTCTGGAAGATGACGGTTGAGCTCGAGCTTGGAGGTCGGTGCTTGCGAAGGGGAGATCGACGTCGGAGTAGACGAGAGGAGGAAGCTCGGTTGTCATTCGAGCTCAGTGAAGGTGATTTGAGGTGGAGCTCGACGAAGAGCTTGGCGAGGAGGGATTTGGGTTCGGCAGTGGGGGAGGAGCTCTGGCGACGAGGGGTTCGATGAGGTGAGGTGGAGCTCGTGAAGGAGGGTTGAGGTCGGCAGCGAGGTGGAGGTCAGAGCTCGTCGAGGTGGTGGTGGAGCTCGACTGTGGAAGAGCTCGATGACAGCGGAGGTCGACGTGGGAGCTCGACGAGGAGAGAGGAGCTCGGCGAGGAGTTTGGAGCGCAGTGGGTTCTCGATGAGGGGAGCTCGACATCAGAGCTCGCGATGGGGAGTTCGACAAGGGTGAAGGTCGACGAGGGCATGGTGGTAGAGCTCAGGGATGGTGGAGGCAAGTTCGGCAGTGAAGGGAGGTTGGCGAGGAGTTCGACGCCAATGGTGGAAGTGTTGGAGCTCGACGACAGGTCGAGCTCGCAGTTGGGTTGGAGGTGAGCTTGACGGGGGGGGGGGGCGAGATGGAGGAGCTTGGAGCTCAGAGATGGTGGAGGTGAGCTCGTAGTTGAAGGAGCTCGACGATAGTGGAGAGGAGCTCAACGGTGGTGGAGGCTAAGGCTTTCAGCAGGTTGAGGGTTGACGATGGAGATGTTGGTTTTTTTTTTGGTTTGGCACCCATTCTCGAAGGAGAGAACGGGCGGGTTGCGGGTCTCTAATGGGTCCGAACCCGACCCGTTAACCCCTTGAGAGATTTTTCTCTGTTTTTTTCGGTGAATCTAAGCCGTTGATCTTGATTTGAGCGCAAATTGCGATGAATTTTTCTCCATTTTCCAGTTCAGTGGCAAGAATGCTCGGATCATGGTTCCGAACCTAGGAAAGGCTTCGGCTGCTTGACACGTGGCGGTCAATGGTTGACTGACCGTTGACTCGGTCAACGTCCGGTGATCACGATCGAGCGCGCATCGGGAGGCAGATTTTCCCCCCATTTTGACGTCGGTGACAAGAATGCTCTGATCCCCTTGCCGAAGTCGAGAGACACTTCGAGAAAGCGACACATGGCAAATTTGACCATTGACCGTTGACCAGTCAATGCTGTTTTCTCTCATTTCGACGTCGGTAGCAAGAACGCTCGGCGAGAGCTACCGAGGGCCAGGGAGGCTTCGGCGCAGCTGTATTGTAATCGACATTCCCAGTGCTACGGAGGTCGGATTGAAGCATGTGACCCCTTGTTTCGAAGCTGATTCAATGATCTACAATTTCTCTTCAGAACTCAGTTGAAGAATCATCTTTCTTCATATCCAAAATAGTGGCGCAACATCTTCACTTTCATGGAGTTGAGAAGAGCTTTGTATGACCCTCGGGGAGATCCGTTTTTGGAGGTGAGTTTAGGGAGCGTCTCTAGACAAGTTTGGCTCCGAACTCTCTTGGAAGAAGGCCGCTCAGGGGGTGAGTGGGAGGAGTATCGTCCGGCTCTAGGAGAGAGCCGTTTGGGAGATGAGTTTGAGGAGCAACTCTAGGGGAGAGTTAAGCTCCAAACTCGTTGAGAAGAAGGCCGTTCGGGAGGCGAGCGGAGCGAAGAACTTCATCGGGCTCTAGGAAAGCCGTTTGGGAGACAAGTTTGAGGAGCAATTCTAAGAGAGAGTTGAGCTCCGAACTTGCTTATTGCAAAATTGAACCAGTGGTAGGAGTAGTATGAATGTTCGTTTTGAGCCCCGTAACCGCATACTTGCAAGCTGTGAGGGCAATTTTGAACCATGATTGTGAACTTCGAACTAGTTGCGTAGTTATCAACGAGTTGTAGGAGCAATTTCGAATGGTGAGCTTCTCCGCTCTTGCTTGTTCGCAAGCGGCTAAAGCGACGTCCAACCAAATGTTGAACTCCGAACTTGTTGTTTTAAGAATTTCAACGAGTTGTAGGAGCAATTCCGAATGGTGAGCTACTTCGCACTTGCTCATTTGCAAGCGGCTAAAGCGGCGTTGAACCAAGTGTTGGACTTCAAACTTGTTGTTTGAGGGGGTTGAACGAGTTGTAAGAGCAATTCCGAATGGTGAGCTGCTCCGCACTTGCTTATTTGCAAGCGGCTAAAGCGGCGTCGAACCAAGTGGACTCCAAACTTGTTGTTTGAGGGGGTTGAATGAGTTGTAGGAGCAATTCCGAATGGTGAGCTGCTCCGCACTTGTTTATTTGCAAGCAGCTAAAGCGGTGTCGAACCAAGTGTTAGACTCCAAACCCTTTTTTGAGCTTAGTAAGTTGTGGAAGCAGCCCTGTAGGACAAGCCGGACCCCAAACTTGTCGTTTAACGAGTCGTAGATGTGACTCAAAGAGATAGAAATGAGGCATATACAATAATTTTCAATGGAAAAAAAGCTAAATTTTACTGAGATAAACTAAGTGGCCGCTTCAATGGGGCGATCCATTATTACATGCTTTTGGCCGTGTTACAAGCATCAGCTTATTGAAAACTGAAAACCTACTTCTACGATAGGGTGAAGGCCTTTCGGGAGGAGTTTAATTCTCCCCAATTGGACCTCCATGGATAAGGTGGAGGATGGCCTCAGGTTCGGAGTCTTGGAACTCGGTGGGCCTCTCGATTCGTTTGTTGGCTCATCGGGGTGGAGAATCGGCCCCGTCCTTTCTAACGAACTTGGCCAGGTGTTCCCGCTGTATGAGTTCTTCGATCTCCTTTTTGAGAGTCCGACAATCATCCGTGTCGTGGCCGTGGTCCCTATGAAAGCGGCACCACTTATCCATGTTTCTTTTCTTGCTAGGGGTATTCATTCTAGGGGGACTGCGAAGTAGCCCTTCTTTGTCCACCTCCATAAGAACTGCTGATATACTAGCATTGAGGGGGGTGAACTTCTCAAAATGAGGAGCTGGGCGGCGCTGTCCATTGTCATCTTTCTGGAATTTCTGGGGTCCTTCACTTGTATCTTTTTGTTTGTTCCCGGAAGACGGTTCCTCAAGACCGGGGGGTTAAGAGGCTCTTCCGCTCGGATGTACTTCTCGCTCCTAAGCAGGAGTTCCGAGAAGTCCCGAGAAGGCTTTTTGGCAAGGGACGCCCTGAGGTCGGCGTTAGTGACATGTCTGAATGCCGCAGAGGATACTGATTGGTTGAGGGAGGCAATAGACCGGGGTTCGGCGGTGAAGCGCCGAACGTAATCTCTTAGGTGTTGAACCTTTCTTTGGCTGAGGGTCAGCAAAGATGCACTTGTTTTCTCGATCCGGCGACTGCCCACGAAGTGGGTGAGGAAGAGTTTCTCAAACTGTTCGAAAGAGAAGATGAAGGTTGGGGATAGACGGGAGTACCATTCTCGCGCTGGTCACCTCAACGTTGCTGGGAAGGTCTTGCAGAAGAGCGCATTCGAGGCTTGATGAGTCATCATGAAAGTTTTAGAACTCTCGATATGATCGGCCGGGTCTGACTCCCCATTGTAGGATTCAAAGCGGGGCGGCCTAAAGTTTTTCGGGACCAGAGCCTCCTTGATGGCCCTAGAAAAGGGGATCTGCTTGGGCGGAACCTATTGGTCCGTTCTTCTTGGGATTGATCTTGTTAAGGCGCCTCTCCATCTCGTGAAGACGGCGATGGACCGAATTATCCTTCCGGTCGGATCTAGTCGACCATCGGGACTCCATCATGAGTGGCGGCATGGCGAGGGCTAGGCGCACGCTGATACTGACTCGTGGTAATATTTAGAGCTCGCATGATGTCTTCTTTGAAGTTCTGGAGCTCGGCCTGAGTGACTGGTGCCCTTCCAGCTTGGCGGTTCCTAGGTGTGGCTCGGCTTATTGAAGTATGACTTGTTCACCGACGACGTGGAGGGGACTCTTTTCGCCTCCTCGGGGGAGGAGAGCTTCTGGTCCTCGGTTTACGGGAGGGTCTAGACTCTCAGGGCCCTTGGGCGCTCGGGTTGAGGGACTTCCTCAAGGGCTCGCCATTCATTCAAGCGAGTTCGGAGGTCGACCCCCCGTCGGCGGTTAAGAATTACTTGATGGAGATCCGGCCCTGGATGACTTTGAGAAGCCATAGAGTCAGTTGAGGGATTGTGGACCGAAACATGGTCATGATGAGGGTGTTGCTTTGGACGACTTCGACGAAAGCCCCCCGAGACCCTGGAGGGACTTATTGAGGAGGAGGCTGTTGAGGAAGAGACTGTTCAGGCTGCTGTCGCTAAACTTGCTGATTGAGTTGAGGAAGAACTTCTTGGACCAGAGGAGGAAGAGGAGTGGCTCTTCGACTGGAGGCCGCTGCCTTCTCCTTCTCTTTCGGAGGCATGGTTTGAAACTATTTTCGCTGATGAAATAAGGTTGGATTGCTTTTTCGTTTCCCACAGACGGCGCCAATTTGTTGCTACTGATTTTGGTGTGGGAGAAAACAGATGAATTTGTGGATTCTTTTGGAAACAATAAAGGCAAAGCTGTTGACTTTCACTGGCGTTTGACTGGTTTCTTACCGCTGTCGTTGATCTGCAAAAAAGTTCGATACACCGGGATGGATCCCTCCGACGAACCCTCCGACGCTCAAGTCAGTAATCAGGAAGATTATGAAATAGCATTTATGTGAAAAAATATTGATTACCTTTTTTTATGGTGGGGGGAGAGGGGTATTTATAGTCGCCTTTAGAGACAGTTTAGAGGTAATTATTTATCCCTATGTCCCGATGTTTTTGGATAAGATGTAGAGTTTAAATCGTTTCATGATGAGAGATTCGGTTAAAACCACCTCTTAGAGATAATCACGAATTTGAATTACTCTTTAAGTAATCTGGGCTGGTTTGTGATGGATTGTCACCCTGACCCAGTAGGACGGATCCATTTTTGGGGACTCAATTCCCATTTCAGATCCGTTTGTAGTGGAAATTACCGTTTTACCCCTGAAAGCTTTGAGATTCGTGTCCGATTTGAACGGTCCCGATTTAACCCCATTTTTAGCCATATCATCAACCAAGTTTGAATTCCCACCATCTGCACATTCCTTCGAAAAATTTAATTGAGCTAATTTCAACTGGCCAGTTCACTGAAATGGCGAGTTCAGTGGTTCACCATTAGACCAGTGGGTTCAATCTGGTTTAGTTGGTTTTTTCAAAGTTCTCAGTTTTCTGTAAAGTGCTGGTCAGTTCGGTTCTTGTGATAATGCTTCAAAGCCAACTTACATTCAACCTACATTACTTCATCTCCACTAGGGCTGCAATCGAGCCGAGCCGAGCCGAATACGTTCAGGCTCGAGCTCGGCTCGTTTACGAAACGAGCTTAGTTTTGAGCTCGAGCCGAGCTTTGACCGAGCTTTGACCGTATTCGAGCCGAATAGCTCGCGAGCTTGGCCTAAAAAAAAAAAACCAAGCTCGAGCTTGGCTCGTTTACGAAACGAGCTCAGTTTTGAGCTCGAGTTTGGCTCGAGCTCGAGCCGAATAGCTCGCGAATAGCTCGATTCGTTTGCAGCCCTAATCTCCACCAACATTATCCTTGTATTCATCTTCATAAATTTTGAAAGTCCATTATATAAGAGCTCATCTTTCATCACCATTCTGTTCCCATCCTTTTTCGTTCAATTAGGGAAGTCGAGGATACGGCATTCATGTATCTGTTTGTCACGGTCGCCTAATGATGAGGAGTGATAAAAGAGATTTGGGTATTTATTAGTGAGTGAAACATGTATAGGGATTTAGTACTAAAATTCGACACTTTACAGTATTTCTTGCTAAATCATTATAATTTTCTCCGATTATTGATGTATTGAATCTTTCATGACATTTCTACAGTTGATGCTTGTGGGAAGGATTATGACTGATGGAAGGCTCAATGCACGGTTCAAATGTGATTTGACTGATAATCTTATTATGAAAGGGATTGCTCAGGTAGATATTCAATCAGTAAGGTCAAATGTGTCATTTTTACTAGGCTTCTTGTGCTGATTTTTTTTTAATGCCATTTGGTGCAAAATTTTTCAGATTACAGACGAACCGCATGGTTCACAAGGCACTTGTCAGTTTGACTATAAGGTTAATTATACCATCCCAGACCTGTTTTCTCCCATTTGATTTGTTTTTTTATAGGAAAAAGTGCCCTGTGATTCTACATTTTAAGTGGCATCTGTAATTTTATTGAACTAGGTCTTTGTTGCACTTGGTATCTGTGGATAAACTGTTGACAGTGTCCGCTTTAAGTTGCTGTCTATCTGTTGTTTTACTTCAAATTTTATGTAATACCTACTTGTCTTTTTGATATTTATTGGAAATCAGTTGGAGGATTATCTCTGTTGGCTTACACATATTCTTCAAGGAAGAAATTCGGGGTGCACTAATCATTCTCCCATGTAACACTAAACACATGACTGATGCCTTTGGCATCAAGTTGGCTTTTTTCTGTGGAATATATCTAGTGATCTAATGCATGCAACTCAGTTCATATATATAATGTTTGGTTGTTGATGCTGAGTTTTGTGGAAGAGTCTATCACAATCTATCAACCTATGTATATGCAATGGTCCAGTTAATCTCAGCATCCACATCTTCGCTATATATAACTAAAAAGTTGTGTGGGATGTGTGCAGGGCCGGTCCTGAGAAATCAGAGGCCCTGTGCGAAACTTAAGATTGGGCCATAATTTAAGAAAATTTATTATTGATTTATTATTTTATTTCTTTATTGTTCTCATAAAGCAAAATATAACTAAGATATTCAAACAAAAGTATATTTTAAAATGCAATTCTAATTTTCTATTATAATTGAATCCATATGTAGTCACACAACAAAATCACCAAAGCTTTAAAAGAAATGTTCAAACATTACAGTTATAATGAACACACTTTAGATAGAAGACCGACCGTCTAAGTGCTGCCTCAAAACTTCCTACAATCAATCTGTTCATTACAACAAATAATAAAAGAATCAGTGCATAAATAAGTAGTAGTCACACAATGATTAAAACTAAAAGTAACAGTAAAAGCTTACCCGAAAATTGCTAAGCATGTCCATTGGATCTTCATCAATTGAAACTATTACTAGACTTTACCAAGAGAGAAAATGACAGCTAGTGCCCAGTGCATTACTAATTTCAAAAAATTGATCTTCTTGCATTTCTAGAAGCAAAATCATTAACTAAATTTTCATACTCAAGTTTTTCTAAAAACTCATTTTCAATTGAAATCAACGCCAATCCATTTAATTTTTCTTGTGACATGGTTGATCGCAAGTAAGATTTCAGTAGTTTTAGTTTTGAAAAGCTTCTTTCGGCTGTTGCAACCGTAATTAGGAATTGTTAACAATATTCTATATGCAAGGCAAAAAGTTGGATAACAATTCATTCTTTTCAAGAAATTTAATATTGCACTAGCTGTTTTTTTAACTTCTACTGAATGTTTTTGTAATAATTGCAATTCTTTAAATAAATCCTCACCATCAATATATGAAATTTGGCCATTCTCTAGTTTTTTCTCAAGATTGTTGCAGCTTATCTTCAATTCATCAGCATCCAATGACTTTAACTTCTCTGATGTAAACAAAAAGCTAATGATGTCTTCATATTGCTGATATTGCTCAAACCTTCTCTCCAATGAACCAATTGCTTGATCAACTATATACAGAAATCATGTATTATGAAAGATTCTTGGGTTGATTCTTCATGGCTTGGTTCAGATGGCTCAGTGGCAATCTCATCGAATTGTTTTTTCCTTCATACTATTCTTTTTATTTTCTTAGGAAACATTGAATCAATATCCATTTTAGCAGCAATTTCTTTAGCACAAATCAAAGCCTTTTCAAACCTATTTTCTCGGTACTCTTTAAAAAAAAGAAATCAACCTCTTCACACTATCCATCGCCACATCAATACGCATATTTTTAGATTTTAACTGGTTGTTGACTAGATTAACTTTAGCCAGAATGTGATACCAAATGACCATGCCTACTATAAACTCAAAATTTCCAAGTTCATATTCTGCCAAACAAGTAGCTTGACTTTTAATCTTGTAGTCTGTCTCACTTTCGGCAAGCCGAAGTAGAGCTTCTCTTATTTCAGAAGCTTGGAACACTATTGGTTTATCATTTTCAATTCTGCTTTCCCATCGTGTGGTGGACAATGATTTCAGAGTCAAAACTTTTTTCTGTTATATTGTCTTTCAAAATCTTCCACCGCGTTGTAGAATCAGCAAACAATTTATAAATACGTTGTACAACTCCAAAAAATTCTACTGCTTTACCACAGAAGTTTGCTATATCTGATAGTGTCAAGTTGAGAGAATGACAACCACATGGTGTATAAAATGCTTTAGGATTGATGTCTTAAGAGTTTTCTTTGTACACCATTGTGTTTCCCCTTCATGTTCGACCCATTATCATAGGCCTGCCCTCTAACATTATCAATATCAAGATCGAGACAATGTAGCACATTTTGCAACTCTTCAAATAATCCTTGACCTGTTGTGTCATTCACAGACAAAATTCTAGAAAATATTCTTGCACCTTTATTGGAACTGTAGAGACATCAACACACCTTAATATCATCGTCATTTGTTCTTGCTTGCTCACATTAGTAGTACAATCAAGTATTACTGAAAATACTCTACTTCTTTTATTTTTTTGAGGATTGCACATTTGATTTTAGACTATAAAGCATGAATACTCTCCGGGGGTTACGTATCACGTATCTGCTACGTATCGGGTGCGATACGCACCGGATACGTGGCAGATACATATCGGATATGTATTCGGAGGATTTAATTAAATAAAAAATAAAAAAATATCGAATACGCGGGGATACGTCGAGGATATGTCGGGATACGTTTTGGGTTTTTAAAATTTTTTTCCAGTTTTTTCCAGTTTTTTTTTGTTTTTTTTGTTTTTTTTGCTTTTGTTGCTTTTGTTGATGATGTCAGGTAAACACTTGCATAATATACTGATGTCCTGTAAACACTTGCATAACATACTGCATACCATACTGATGTTCTATAAACCAGTGATAAGAATAATGATAAGAATACTATGTCCTGTAAACATGCAGATAAATCAATTACAGAAATCTAATCTCAAATTTGATAAGAATATGGATCTAATATATATTATTAATTATTTTTATTTATTGTATTTAAACTTATCCTAACGTACCTGTATCATAGTTTTTGAGAAATCGGCATATCCGCGTACCGGACGTACTGTATCGGATACGCGTACTCGTATCCGTGCTTCATAAATTTCAGAAGCTAGCAAGAGTATCAACTCATTTTGGAACTTGTGACTCAGATAGTAGTAATGAATCTCATGATTTTGTTTCCGTCGGAGATGCTCCTTCAAGATTGAATCGCACTCGGCAACCATTTCAACTAAGCCATAAAATTTCATTATTTTGCTCATTAATCTTTTCATAGCCAAATATTTCACCATTGCAAACAATCTTCGTAATACCTTCCTCCAATGTTCTGTCTCTTTGTTGATTTGGTCCTGCACAGCTTTGTCAATGGTTTGATTGTTTTCCAACCTCGCACACAACTCAGCCCAAATGGTCATATGACTGATATGCTCTGGACTTCTTTCATGCATTTTCAAATTGTTAGCAAGGTGTCCACAATTGTTTGATGCCTCATGTGCTAATTGACCTGGTTGTGATATTTTCTGAAACAACTTGCAGCAGAAGCAAAATACTTTATCAAGAACCTTGGAGTGCACTAGTCAATCTCTATGGTGTTTCTCTTCATTTGGTAAGTACCTATTGTAAAATTCAGAGGAGAAAACCCTTTTCAATCCATCTTTAGGCTCTTTCCCTTTTAACAAATCTCATATGGACCTTTTTTCACTGTTCTAAAAATTGGCCTAGGCGGCCGACTCGGCGCTAGGCACCCTTCCAATGACTCGCCTAGGGCCTAGGCATTTTAGAAAATCGGGTTATGGGTCTAGGCGGGTTTAAGCGGGTCTAGGCGAGTCTAAATCAGTCGTCTAGGCGGTCTAGACCGCATATATAACTAATTGTTTTTTGAGTTTTCTCTTACTGTATATCCATGATATGTTAAGAGTGGCAGACTATCCATTATTCTGAGGATTTTAAAGTGATTTAATTTACAAATGATGATCACCTTTTTTGTGTGTTTTTCTCTTATTGTATATACCAGATTTGTTAAGCAGAGTATCACACTATCCATCAAGGATTTTTAAGTGATTATATTTAAATTACAAATGATAATCACATTTTTTGTGTGTACGTTTTCTCTTATTGTTTCTACCGGATTTGTTAAGCAAAGTAGCACACCATCCATCATTCTGAGGATGTAAAATCATTGTGTTTAAATTATAAGTGATACTAATAAATAAATTAGTAGTACCTTCCACCATTAGTGCACATCTTTATAAATTTTCTTTAAATTAATATTTTTTCCTAGTGACAAAGAATGCTTGTAAACAGTGCATTTTTTTTCAATTCAGACAGACAATGTCAATAACACTAACTCAATTGTACATTTATACTTATATTATATGCCATTTTTATAAATTTTGGTCATCAAACATTCAAACTATAGTTTGCTAAAGCTGACAGAGACTAATATTCTTATATTCATATTCCCAAGCGGGCAATGTTGATGCATTAACAGTTCTTAAGAGGAGTTGTTATTTTGGATGGATATTCTTTATGTTCACCATACAATAATACACCGATTCGACTTTGTAAAGCTCTCCTGCAATTGTAAGGAGAAAATTTAATAGTATGAACGGATATCAATAAAGTGTAAGAATGGGCAACAACGAAATAAAACTAAAAGATCGATAAATTAATAAATAAAAAAATAAATAAAACCGCTTAGCGCCAAGCCGCTTAAGCCCTGCTTGCAAGGTCTAGGCGCTAGGCCCCTATTGGCCGCCCAACTACCGCCTAACGACTTTTAGAACATTGCCTTTTTTACCAATAAATCCCTCCATTTTGGATCAAGACTATCACAGTTTCTAGGATCATAAATGTTCAATGGAACATCCTCAATGCCATCGCCATTACCATTCAAGCCAGGTTCCTTCATATTTTCTTCTACATGATTTGCCACATTTTCTCCTACAGGTTCATCAACATGTTCTTCCACATATTCCACCTCCATACGTTCCTCCACATGTTCCTCTACATATGCTACTGTCTTTGTAGATTCCTCCCCATTATTTTCAACAATATTCAATTCGAAATCATTCATTTCTTCAATAACATTTTGCTCCACATTACATGAATCTTCATTGACTGGACATTGTGGGTTTTTTACAACAATTTTATCAAGTGCTCTTTTTTTATCATGAACCAATTGCTCTTCTTTTCTTCTTTTTAGACGTTTAGCATGACCAAAATCATATTTCCTAATGGGAGGCATTCTAGATTTTCAGAAATACATCACAGGAGAAAAGAAAAAAAAACATAGATTCCAACTATATCAACATCGAATGATTAGACACCCAAAATCTAATACTCATATCACGAATGATTGCATAAAAAATTAACTCAATTGAATAACATCTATGAAAGAAAAAAATCGCAGTAAATTACCTTTGAGAATCACAGACTTTGGAGTTTGGAGGATGATAATCAATTAGAGAGTGAGAGAGATGATGTTGCATCAATGAAAAAATGATAAAGATTGAATCTTTGATTTATTTGTGAGAAAGTAAATAAATTGTGAAGAATAGGGTTTTTTTCCTTTCTTTTGTTGGAATTCCGAGCGTCAACCCCTAAAAGCAAAACAATGGGAGTTGGGAAAAAAAATCCGACCCACTTGTAAGTGGGCCTAGGAAAAAAATAAAAGAAAAAAATCCGACCAGATGCTTCGAACATATGACCAATTTAAGGGCCTTGATTCGTCTTAACCAACTTTATGCTTCTATTATGCTTAACTGTTAATACAATAGCTTTTTTTTTTTTTTTTACTTATTTACAATTCATATGGTATACTAAATTTCGGGGGCCCTTAAAAATCGGGGTCTTGTGCGCTTGCACCACCTGCCCACCCCCCGGGCCGGCCCTGGATGTGTGGACAACCACCAATTTTCAATTAAAAATGGAGTGATATGTACTAGTTCCTCAAAATATGCTTATTTTCATAGAAGTATGTCTATTCCTTTGAGTTGTTGCAATTAAGTCCCTTTGATTTAAATACTTGGGCTTTGGCATATTTTCCGAGATGTCCTCAGGATATCAATATTTTCATATTAGTTTATAGAAGCATATTTTCATTTATGCCCTACAATTTTAAAAAATGTTACAATTAAATTCGTCTAGAGAAGAGGAGGAACATGCTTGGCACTTGTAAATAGCTACTGTATATAGTTCCAGAATCCAGATCTCCCTTTATGTGCATGCGTGATGCGTGTCTCTGCATGGATGGAGGGTGTGTAGTGAACTGATTTGCCTAGAATTGAACTTATTTTTTCTTTTTCCTGTTTAGTTCTCTCCTTCCCCGTTTTTGGTTTCTTGGTACCCGATGTTACTTCTTTGTGAATTCTAAGAAACCGACGCCTTAATTTTTTTGGAGGTGGTGTCTTTATTTTACTTGCAGCTTGATGTTTACATGCCGTCATGGTTTTTCTAATGAAAATTTAATTGGTTTTTTCAGGGCCGTGATTACAGGACTCAATTTCAGACAGGAAACCCTGGCTTATATACCGCCAATTATATTCAGGTAAAAACTGAATCATATGCTGCAAGCTTAATGTAGTTGTGCTTTGAACATTCATATCTAAGCTATTCATACATAAAATTTTCAATTATTGATATCATTAAGATTTTTCGTGATTTCTTTTAAATAAAAATAAATTTAAGAGATTAAGCGTTTCTCGTAATTTCTTTGTTCTTGCTTATAGTTTCCCTGGAATTCAGTGAAGCAAATAATCGTGAGATTCTCATCTATGATTGTTGAGAAATGAGAGTAAACAATTACACAGTTCTTAGACAGTTGACCAGCATTTATAAATGGTGTTCCGCAGAGTACTTGCATATCTATAAATTTGTGGCATTGAATTAGAGTGTGACATCTAATCTTGGTTTCATGTCATAGAGATTCTAGTAGTTCCCAGTTGGAGTAGCCTAATTTTATGTTTTTATTTACCAACTTGTAGATTACGACCCAGCTTTGTTGTTGTGTTACATTACCTAGCATTCTAACCAAGCTTGCTATTTTCCTTTATTTTTTTATAAAAATTTCTTCAGAGTGTCGCACCCAATCTGTCTTTGGGAGCTGAAGTTTTTTGGCTAGCTCAGCAGAGAAGGTCTGGTATTGGTTTTTCTGCTCGGTATAACACAGATAAAATGGTATGACATAAGCACCTTTTAATCTGTAAAACATGTTAATAGAATTTGTTTCTTGTAGATTGGGACTAAAAGAACCTGACGGAGTGAACAATAAGTTGAATACATGTACATATTTACTATTCTACAGACTAAATCACTTTGAAGTGGCTTTTGAATATGTGCTTTTCTTTGAAGATTTTGTTTTGACAATTTGGTGTCTGGAATTGATGAAATGATTTTTTTTTTGACAAATCTTAGGGGGTGTTACTGGGGAGAAATTGTGAAAATATAGGGTGATTTTCAAATGAAGATGATTTTAAAGACATCATGGTGATTTCAAAATGCATGCAACTTGCTTTGTGACTCAAATACACTCGTAGTGCGAGTTTAAAATCAACCAACATGAATTCAAGATAATTTACTTTTATTATTTTATTGTTAAATGAATTCTGAAAGTTACTGATGTAAACTTAATCCTAAATAGAGAATTTTCCAAGAATATTAAAAGATTAAGTTTACCAACATGTAATGCCGATTAAGTTAGAAATTAAAACTAATAATTGGTTTGATGAATTTTCAAGATATGAAATAGTTTAACAAGCCCAATTAAAGATTCATTCCTATCAATCAACAATGTTGCGCAATCGTTCTTAGCATGTAAGATATGCAATAAAGATTCGTACCCTAATTAGCAAGTAGAAGTACACTCTCAATATTTGTGGATGACAGATAAATCAGATAATATTGTAGAGACAATAGATATTATCACAAATAAATGGAGAATGGAAAAAAGTTACCGGGGTTCGAAGGACGTGTTGCCACATGTTCTGCTTTTCACACAGATCCAATCCCTTGTTCCAAACACCCAACAACAACTAACACCCAATCAAAAGTCACAATCAACAACACTACAACACTGTACTCCTCCGCAAATCTTAGATAGTATCACAAATAAATGGAGAATGGAAAAAAGTTACCGGGGTTCGAAGGACGTGTTGCCACATGTTCTGCTTTTCACACAGATCCAATCCCTTGTTCCAAACACCCAACAACAACTAACACCCAATCAAAAGTCACAATCAACAACACTACAACACTGTACTCCTCCGCAAATCTTTAGGATTTTGAATTTGAAATTTGGGAATTAAGGTTTTAGATTTTGAGTGGATTTGGAGAGGAGGGTTTCAGCAGTGGTAGTGGACTGACGGGTGTGGTCAACTGGTGGTAGGAAGCGAACGAGAGCGGCGAGGAGCGAGAGGCGGTGCAGCGTTGATGAGGGAGGTACGGTTCGGGTTTGAAGAGGATTTTGAGGAGGCATCAGTTGGAAGAGAGAAGGGCTAGAGAGGATCGACTGAAGAAGACGGAAAGGCCGACGGGGGGGGGGTTGCACGATGTTGGTGGTGGTGGCTGAAGAGGGCTAGAGAGGATCGACTGAAGAAGAGGGAGAGGCCGACGGGGGGGGGGGGGTTGCACGATGTTGGTGGTGGTGGCTGAAGAGGCGTCGGGGGAACATGGGTGACGTGAGGGGCTCGGGTTGGTTTCGGAAACGAAGGAGAAGTTTGGGGTGTTGGGTTTCGGAGCTCAACGAAGAGGAAGAAGAAAAGAAGGGGGGGAGATGGTGGCTGCGTATATGGAGTTAGGGTTTGATATTTGTATAGTAGTTTTAGAGTTTATCACAAACCCTAAAATTATCTCAATGCCTCACACAAAAAGATGAATGAAAAGCAGAACTCAATTACAATAATTTTTAGTTAATCAAAGCATATCTTTTTTTTTATATTAATCTAAAGGCCTATATATAGGCTCAAAACAAATCTTTAAAATATTCTAATGCATAAAATAAAGGGTGCACATCGTAAAACTACTACATAGGACTATAATTGTCAAAAACAAATATGAGTACTGAAATAAAAATACTAGGCTAATAGAACAGCCATCCTAGACAATGTTTGTGCTTATAGAAATGCTTGAATCGTCTCGAACTGATGTTCTCATCATTCTCTCCGGATGGGAGAGGGCTCCACCCAGTCGAGTCAAAACCAGTCTCCTGTCATAGTGCTTCAAAAGGTCTGGATCCAAGTGCTGGAGCTCTTCACGATCAATCCATGTATCTTCCGACTCTGGCTTGTTTTCCATCTTACCAAATACATTCGAATACCACCATCTCTAGTGGAGACTTATCTGATCTTCTAAAATATTATCCAATTTTTCTGTCGATGGGTAAGTAATATCAAGTAGAAGGGGAAAATGTGGAAGTCTCACTAGTAGTCTCCAGGATAGGCTCATTTATAAGAGGATTTCTAGGGTTAAGTTCTGGGCTTTTATAGGGTATTAGATCCTTAATATTGAAAGTCTTATGCCAAAACCTTCAGGAAGGTCAACGACATAGGCATTATCATTGATTTTATGCAGAATTTTAAATGGGCATGTGGCACGTGCATTTAATTTCTTAATAGATCCAGCTGGAAACCGTTTCGGATGAATCCAAACCATCACTTCATCACCAACATTGAAAGTTTTAAATTTTCTTTTAGTATCTGTTATTAACTTGTAGTTAAAATTATTCTCATTAATTTTCTTAAAATTTTTTCTATGCAAGTTATGAATGCGGGATGCAAATATAGATGCAGACTCTGAGACTATGATGTTCTAACATAGGGACAAGATCTATGTGCTGCCTCGGGCGATAACCATGCACAACTTTATGTGGACTCATGCCAGTGGTTCTATTCTTAGATGTGTTATAGGAAAATTCAGCAACTGTCAATTTTAAGTCCTAAGTTCCAAAGTTCTCTCCCACAAGGGTATGCAAGAGATTGCCATCAGTTTGTCCATCATTCTAGAGGTGGAAGGCTGAAGAGAACTTCTTCGTGTCCATCTTGTGCCATATGGTCTTCCAAAAGTAACTCGTGAATTTTACATCCCTATCAGACACAATGGTTTTTCAACCCATGTAGCTTCATAATATTATCGAAGAAGATCTGAGCTACACGAGATGCATCGAAAGTTTTCGAACATGGGAGGAAGTGAGCCATTTTAGAGAAACGGTCCACGACGACAAGAATGAAATCGTATTTTTTTGTGTTTTTGGTAAGCTTAACACGAAATCCATGCTGACATCTTCCCAATGGCGACTGGGAACAGGTAATGGAGTATACATGCCTGTGTTCTGTTTTTGTTGTTTGGCGAGTTGACAAGTATGATACCTATTAACAAGTCTCGCAACGTCTCTCTTTAGTTTAGGTTAGTAAAACCTATGTTTCATAGTATCAATGGTCTTGCTATGCCCAAAGTGTCCAACAAGACCACCAGCGTGCAGTTCTCAAACAAGATACTCCCGTACTGATATACTAGGAATGCACAGTTTGGAGCGATGGATGAGATAATCATCTTTCAAGAAATAATCATCTATCACTCGAGTGATGCCTTCCTTCAAAGAGGTGTAGATCTTGTGAAAATCTGGGCATGAGGCATACTCATCTTTTAATCTCTCAAAACCAATAATTTTGGTGCTCAGTGTAGATAAGATCATGTGACAACGACTATGCGCATCCACGGCCTTATGTATGTCGAATGGTATACAAATATTCTCGTAGGAACTCTACCCATCGAGCATGTCTCGGATTCAACTTTTGATGAGATTTAAGGAATTTTAAGGTCTCATAGTCTGAGAAAATGACGAATTCTTGCAGCAGGAGGTAATGTTCCCAATAGCGGAGTGACTAAATTTTCGCATAGAATTTCTTGTCATAAGTGGAGTATTTTTGTTTTGCTTCATTTAGCTTTTCGAAAAAATAGGCAACAAGATGACTCTCTTGACTGAAGACTCCATCTATACCAATACCAGAAGCATCGCACATTACTTCGAAGACTTTAGTGAAATCAGGCAACCTCATGACAGGTGTCTGAGTCATTCTTTTATTGATCTCTTCAAAGGCTTTCGTGGCTTCTTTCGACCAAACAAACTCACATTTCTTCAAACAGTCAGTTATTGAAGCCATGATTGTGCTAAATCCTTGCACAAACCGACGATAGGAGGTGGCAAGACCATAAAAACTCCCCACATCATGAATATTGCGAAACTCAGGCCACTCAGTAATAGCTCGTATTTTTTCTGTGTCAGCGAATACTCCTCTGGCAGAAACAATAAACCCCAGAAAAATAGTCTGATTGGAGAGGAAGATACATTTGGTAGGATTAGCATAAAGCTGTTCCTTCCTCAAAACGCCGCAGACCTGTCTCAAATGGTCAAGATGTTGCCCAACAGGTCGGCTGTAAATGAGAATATCATCAAAGTACACCGCAAGGAACTTGCCCATAAAGGGACGGAGTACTTGCGTCATGATTCTTATAAACGTGCTCGGGACATTCGTAATTCCAAACGGCATGACCATCCATTCGTACATGTCATCCTAGGTCTTGAAGGCGGTCTTCCATTCATCACCAGGACGAACACGTATTGGTGGTAGCCACTTTTAAGATCAATCTTGAAAAAGATTGTGGCACCAGGCATCATGTCCAACATGTCATCCAAACTGGGAATGAGAAAACAGGTACTTCACTGTGATGTTGTTTATGGCATGACTGTGCAATACATATGCCAGGTTCCATCTTTCTTTGGCATCAACAGAGCGGGAATAATGCAAGGACTTGAGCTTTCTCTGATGAAGCCCTTTGCCAATAACTCATCAACTTGCCTTTTCAACTCAACATGTTCTGTTGGATTTATCTTATAGTGTGGCAAGTTAGGAAGACTCGCTTCCGGAACTAGATCAATAGCGTGTTGGATGTCACGCAGCAGGGGGCAACTAGTTGGGGAGTTCAACAGGAAACACATCTGCAAATTCTTGTAGGATAGAAGTAACTTGAGGCGGGATGAGTAACTTAGGATTTTTTAGGGACTTCTCTCGCTGTGAGTAGAAGCCCCTTTGTCAATTTCTTCCATCAGTTCCGTTTCACCCATATGTGTTACTTCCTTGCCCTTTCTTGAGGGAGTTGAAGTTTTCACAGACGGATTAGTTTGTGGTTTCACGACTATGAACCTTATCTTTAATCCGTCATGTCGAAATACACTGGTTGGATCGACCATAAATTGACACATCGTGGCTCGTATTACCTAAGGTCTCCCAAAAATTACTTGACCCACATCCATTTTGAGCACATCACACCAAATTTGCTCCTTGTAGGCATTGAAGTCTACAGGGACCAAACATTGCTGTGTGACTTGGAGGGCTGTTGCATCAATCCAAGATATTGTAAGTCTGGTCTTGGCTAAGATCGCTGAAGAGACAGCGTTGATGCAACTTCCACTGTCAAAATCACCTTGCAGTTTTTGCGACCTATTGCCGTAAATGTGCGAAATATAGCAGTGCACTTCCAATCATCTTCTTGTTTTGGTTGTGACAAAGCACATCTGACTACATTCAAGTGAAGTGATTGGATCGACCGCATACAGTGGAGATACTGGTCATCCTCTTCTTCGTCGAAGTCATCGCTTTCATTAAGTTCATAAGAAAACTCATTGTCAGAATTATCAGTGATGACAGTGGTACCCTCTACTATATTGATCCTACTTGGGCTAGGACAATTGCCAGCAACATGACCGTATTCCTTACATTTATAGTACTTAGTGAGAGGATCAATCTTAGAGTAGTCTATTTCGGTGTTTTTACCCTTATTGTCATTTCTAGGTGGATAGGAATTTAAATTAGGTTGCTGGGATAAGGTTTGTTGGGGTATTGGCCTGGAGGGATCAGTGAAGGTCATTCTAGATGAATGATCTCTCGAATCGCTGGACTTGTAATGGGAACTTGCTTTAAGGGAATTCATATCGAGGACAAGGGCATAAACTGTTGCCAATGAATCAACATTTCTATGAATTAGCTCGTTCCTAGGATTGGCTCGTAGTCCAGCCCTGAACCTAGAGAGAGTTGTTCTTCACTTTCTTTACCTAAGGCATTGCACCGAATGAGAAAGTTGTCGAACTTATCCACATACTCTTGGGTGGATTTGCTCCCCTGATAGAGTTGATTCCACGAATCAAGCATTCGGGTGTGAAAAGATTGGGGTACATATCTCTCAGTGAGCTTCTCTTTCATGGTCTCCCAAGTGGCTGTGGGTGCCAGGCCTCGTCCTTTACGAGCGGGTTCAAGATTGGTCCAATGTTGTTGAGTTTTACCTAGTCAATTTTATAGTGACAAATTTAACCTTCAGGACTTCGCTCATGTCAAATCACACGAAGTAGTGGTTCATGACACAGATCCAATCGAGATAAGCTTGGGGTTCCAAACGGCCTTCAAAGTGGGGAACGTCAGCTGTAACGTTCTTCTTATATTGTTCGTCAGGGTCACGATCTTGATGTCGGTCGTCATGATCATTCCCTTGAGAGATTTGACGATGAAGCCCAGGTGCAACATTTTTATTCAATTCCACTTTCTCAAGTCTCTGATTAATATTGGCAAGAGTTGCTTGAATGGCAACGAGGGTAGTGGAAATATCAGAGTTGTCCATTTCAGTGCGAGGAGGGGCTGGTTCCTGATTGGGGGTGGTTTAGGAGGGAAAAGAAAGGCTCTTCAGGATTCGGGATGGTGCTACGAAGACGCATTCACAAACGGCGGACAACTAGGGGCGTGGGGACGTGTGTTTGCTAAAATTTGGGGAAACGTGTCTTAAATGCTCCTAAGTTATTTTTATTTTAATAATCTGAAATGAACTAAAATAATCCTAAATGAATGCAAAAATTATGACTAAATGATGAAAGAACTAGAGTTTTAAAAACACTTGGCTCTGATACCAAAATGATGTAAACTTAATCCTAAATAGAGAATTTTCCAAGAATATTAAAAGATTAAGTAATGCTGATTAAGTTAGAAACTAAAACTAATAATTGGTTTGATGGATTTTCAAGATATGAAATAGTTTAACACGCCCAATTAAAGATTCAATCCTATCAATCAACAATGTTGCGTAATCGTTCTTGGCATGTAAGATATGCAATAAAGATTCGTACCCTAATTAGCAATTAGAAGCACACACTCTCAGTATTTGTGGACGATAGATAAATCAGATAATATTCTAGAGACGATAGATAGTATCACAAATAAATGGAGAATGGAAAGAAGTTACCGGTGTTCGAAGGACGTGTTGCCACGTGTTCTGCTTCTCACAGAAAGATCCAATCCCTTGTTCCAAACACCTAAGAGCAACTAACACCCAATCAAAAGTCACAATCAACAGCATTGTACTCTGCAAATCTTTTGGATTTTGAATTTGAAATTGGGGTATTAGGGTTTCAGATTTTGAGTTGATTTGGGGATTTGGAGAGGAGGGTTTCGGCAGTGGTGGTGGACTGATGGGTGTGGTCGACTGGTGGTAGGAGGCGAACGGGGCGGCGAGGAGCGAGGGGCGGTGCAGTGTTAATGGGGGAGGTCGGGTTCGGGTTTGAAGAGGATTTGGGGGAGGCGTCGGTTGGAAGAGAGAGGGGCTCGAGGGGAACGGCTGAAGAAGAGGGAGAGGCCGGCGGGGGGGGGGGGTTGCAGGATGTTGGTGGTGGTGGCTGAAGAGGCGTCGGGGGAACATGGGCGACGTGAGGGGCTCAGGTTGGGTTCGGAAACGAAGAAGGAGAAGTTTGGGGTCTTGGGTTTCGGGGCTGAACAAAGAGGAAGAAGAAGAGAGGGGGGGGGGGAGATATGGTGGTTGTGTATACGGAGTTAGGGTTTGAGATTTGTATAGTAGCTTTAGAATTTGACACAAACCCTAAAATTATCTCAATGTCTCACACAAAAAGATGAATGAAGAGCAGAACTCAATCACAATAATTTTTAGTTAATCAGTGCATATCTTTTTTTTTTAATTAATCTAGAGGCCCATATATAGGCTTAAAACAAATCTCAATATAAATCACCAAAATATTCTAATGCATAATATAAAGGGTGCAAATCGTAAAACTATTACATATGGCTATAATTGCCTAAAAATAAATATGAGCACTGATATAAAAATACTAGGCTAATAGAACAACCATTTTACACGATGTCTGCGCTTATAGAAACGCCCGAATCGTCTCAAACTGATGTCCTCATCATCAGTTACCATGTTTATTCTGTTACCATGTTTTGGGATCACATTGTTAGAGGTGTGATTTTACCTAAGGATTTGAGATCCATTTGTAGTATAATTGAATTTCAAAGTCATGGCAAGTGGGATTTCAAAAAAAAATCACTGTCCTAAAATCATGTCCTTAAAATCATGTTTGACTAATACCTAGCTTTTAAATCCTTTCTCACTAACACCAAAACACTGATTTTCAATGTGTGTTTTCAAAGTTTTCTCCCTGGAACACTCCTTTAGCTTGTTAGGTGTTTGAGCCTTTAATCGAGAAGTTCTTGTGAGACTGGCCTTGTTCACTTGGCCTTGTTCACTTTTTTAACTTCTTTTAGAGTTTGATGAGGCTTCATTTAATAGATTTTGAGCTTAAAATTATCTTTGGGAGATCACATGTAATACAGCGAAAGATCAATCCTGTATTTAAATCACATAGGTTACCGCTTTATCAAATGTCATTGAGATTTTTTACTTGTTCATCAAATTGTCTTGAACTGGAAGGTTTTTTATTAAAGGATGTTAGATTTATGCTCTACAGTATTTGAAATGTATTTACCTTGCACAGCCTTCTGTGTATTTCTTTATCTTTAGATTGTATTGAAAGTTTGCATTAGTTGGTCATATGCTCCCGCTTCAATTCAGTGTGCTATTCTATATTATCTGTATATTGTTGAGGTAATGGGAACAGATAAATTGTTGAATAAGATCAGTTTTCTGCTAGTAGACGTCTAGATGATATCTAATGAAGTGGATTATAAATTATGCTCCACCATAATGTTGTTACAGTAATATTCTCAGAATCCAGATCTTATGATTTGGATCATATAAAGGAGCCTTAGATCCAGTTACATATTGGATGAACTGGGCCTTAGGTTAGCAGATCTGTATTTGGATCATATTATTCACACCATGGATGTTCATCTGAAGATCCAGTCACATTGTCTTTAATATGACAAACCAAGTTGAAATCATTTGTTACGTTAACCAATAACACCATTTTCATATGGTTTAAATAGTTATAAATCTCAATATGCCACTGTCTTGTGTTTTCGGTTTTATATGCTTTGAGAAGAGAGAAATTGTCGGGGTATAAAATAGAAAAAGAAGGGATACTTTTTTTGCTCATGATAACGACAGTGAACATATAATTTTTACTTATAACATCCATTCTCAAAACATGATTTTACATGTTACAAATGCAATCAGTATCAGTTGTCTCTCGGTGACATTTTTGGCACAATCATGTAATCTTAAAATTGGTGTCAACCTGAACTGTAATCCTTTTAAGAGTCGACAGCTCACATGCAATCATTACCAAATGTTGTTGCTTTTTTCTGGTGTGGGAGCAATCAGATGATGAGTTCGGATTTTGAGGAGAAACAGTCGAAACCGTCGATCAGATATGAAATTGGGTGATTGGAAGATCACCGGAGAACCTGCACAAAGAATATCGGGGTTGGCCCCGGCGAAAGACCCTCCGACGCTCAAGTCAGTAACTCGGAAAAAAAGATGAGATTTTGGTGGCACCAGATATTTACAGCCGAGGAGTTAGCTCTACAAGATGGACTTATATAAGAGTATTTTCTGGGATTAAACTTCAGGCTCTCATGGTGATGGGATAAAGTTAGTTGATAACCCTATTAAAGATAGATGATTTGCTTGACAACTTTTAATTAGTTGGAACTCTTCTTGTTAGGCTGTATAGTAACCCAATCTTGTAAGCTTGGTTGAGTTGATGAGCCTAAAAGTGGGCCACATTTCTCGTACGGGCCTGTGATTGCTGTAATATTACTGTTTTGCCCGTAAGAAGCTTTAAGGTGCGCTCTGGAATTGTACGACCCTGATTTTTTGCAATTTTCATCAGTGTTGTAAACGGTGTTAGGCGGTAGCGGTTCAGCCAAGGGGCGCCTAGGCAGCGCCTAGGCGGTTGATTTTTTTTTACCGATTTAGTTAATTTCAATTCCTGTTCTTCAATCTTAAGTATAATTATGCAATCCAATTGCAAATATTCATCATGTTCTTGTGTAATATGTGTAATTAAAGGTTGTTTATGCATAAGAAAAGCTTTCTCGTGCAGTTAATATGTGCAATATGTGCAATTAAAAAATTAATTGTCCAATAGTAATATGTGCAATATGCCAATATGTATAATATGAGTAATATGTGCTATTTTAATATATGTAATAGGTGTAATATGTGCAATCCATCACCAATAATACTAAAAAAATAAAAATGATTCCACTACTATTAAAGATCCATACATAGCATATAATAGATTAATAGTTCTTTTTTACCAAATCATAAATTTGAAATTCAAAGTTTCAAGTTCAACAATGATTTGACTAAGCTTACTAGTTACCTAATCTTCTAAGTCTACATATTCACCATCTGCTACATTCATAATTCTTTCGTCATTGGACTCAAAATCAACCTTTTCATCTTTTTTGTGTTATTTTATAGTATTTAAAAAAAGTAAGAAACGCTTGGGCATTGGACATCAGGCAGATGCCTGATCAGTGCCACAGATGCCTCCTTAACAAGACGGTCGCCTAATCGCCTCCGACCGCCTAGACCACCGCCTATGGCAAAGACTGTTCATTTTCTTCCATCTGAGCGCCTACGCGTCCGAGGCAACCACCATTTAGAACACCTATGAAGCACAGATACTTCCAAACGCTCAACGTACCCGTGTCGGGTGCGTATCGGGTGCTGATACTCATTGGGTACTTTCGGGTGCGTACCCAAGGAGTATCCAATTTTTTAATACATTTTTGTAACTTTTGGACATAGTTAAGTGTAGATGAATGTTTAGGTCCCTAGCGTAATTTCAAAAACTGGATGTTTTATGTTATGCTCAAACACAAAATAAGTTTACACAATGTTTTGATAGTTAGATTATCAATTCTTTTCTCTAAAAATGCTCATAATTATAATGTATTCTTATAACTCTATGAAATAATTCAAATATATGCCTTTTTAATAAAATAAATAAATATTCATTTATATATATAACATAATATATATTATATTTAACGTATCCACCAACGTACCCGTATCCTATTTTTTTGTAAAATCACGTATCCCCATACCCGCATCGTGTCATACCCGCACCCCGTACCCGTATCTATGCTTCATAGTAGAACACTAATTTTCACCTATATCATAATCCCCCCAGTCCTGGATGTTGACTATAGGTACCTTCGAGGAGTAATTTACCCTGTTTCGTAAAGCTTGCTTGACTTTCGGGGACGTTGGAAATGCTAGGAGCCTTGTTCGAAGCTTCTGGGAGCAATAACCATATTTTTGGATTTTTCCAGATTTTTCATTAATTTTTTGAATTTTTAATTAATATTCCTGAATTTATAATTAACTTTTTGTTACGAAAAGATAGAGATAGAGTGGTGTAGCCGAATTCAAGTGTTGTGACTCTTTATTCATAACATCTCTAATATTATAATGGGAGAAGGGCTTAGTGTCATTTGTAAATATTTGTCATTTTGTCAACACGTGCAGCGCACGTGTTGGTATTTTTTTTGTCCTTTTCATTCCCCCTCCCCATTTTTCCCACGTGCAGCGCACGTGTATAATACTAGATTTTTTTTTGTCCTTTACATTTCCTCCTCCCCATTTTCCCCACGTGCAATGCACGTGTATAATACTAGTATATATAGGGGGAAAGTTAGGGTTATAGTTTGGTAGTGGGCTTGGGCCGCCACCGAATAGGTGGGCTTGGGCCGTCACCTTAATAGGTGGGCATCCACATAATAGGTGGTCATGGTTTTACAACACTCTCCTTTGGATGCCCACTTTAAAACTCTGTCTCATTAATAACTTACCTAAAGGCAAACCCACATTTTGAAAAAATCCTTAGCGAAAGAAAAGAGTACAACTAATTCTTCAGGAATTCGATTCTTCAGAAATCTAATTGGGTGCGACTTACACTGCCTCATTAAAAAACCTTTCGAAGAAAAAATCCAGTGGGAAAAAACCATAGTGTAGGAAAAGAGTACAATGCACAAAGACATTCTTCAGGATGTCTCCATCAGCATCTTTAGGATACTTGCATTTGCAGGATGCTCCCCTTCAAAACAATAAAACTATTACATTTAGTTCTTACATCAACTTGAATGAAAAATCACCCCCCAAAATACATTTGTTCATTACATCCCAGCCCAAAAATTTATCAGCCGATACATTTATATGCCTATCTGCTGAAATCTTTTTATGTCAATCTGCTGTACTAACTTTTGAAATCTGGACTTTGGGAGAGATTTTGTGAAATGATCTGCAAGATTCTCTGAAGACTTGATTTGCTATACATTAATCATCTTTTGTTACTTGCAGCTGGTGGTTGAAGAAATTTTTGGTGAGATGTGCTTTGTCATGTCTCCATTGATGAAGTCTTCTTGAATTTGCTTTATGCACAATAATTGTAGGCTTGTTTGTGTTTTCTGAGAGCTGGCGACTCCCCCTGATATGCTAAACTAAAGACCTTGACCATACACATTCTCTATTTACTTCATAAAGTGCCAGTATCTCAGAATGATTGGTCGATGTTGCTACAATTGTTTATTTGACTGATCTCCATGAAATAGATGCACCACTATTAAGAAAAAATATCATGTTTGTGATCTCCCGTTATGGGGATCAGATAAATAACATGTGTCTATATATCCAACCAGGTCAGCACATTCACATGAATAATATAAACCAAGATCTAGTGCACTGTGCTAAAGAAAAGAGTGCGCCTATTGCACTCAAATATGGTACTTCACGACCCAAAATATCTTCATTTTGTTCTTTCGGCCGATATAGATTCCATTCAACTTCTAATGACCTGACCACCATAGGTGTAATACCCCAGTTTGGCAGCGAACAGTCGACTGGTCGATCGTACAGTCGACTGGTACTGCATATTTGAGACGGATTTAGTTGAGACAGATTTGAGAAGGATTTGAGGAATTTAGTCCCACATGGGAAGTTTGCAAGAATAATTTGAGTATAAATATAATTAGCCAATGATCAAGAGTCACCTAATTGGTTAACCACCTTTTGAGAGGCAGCCTGTGGTGGGCAGTTGTACTACATAGTATCTAATTTGTCTTATAAAAATATTAAAATTGTCTGACTGGGTAGATGACAATCACTCATATTGAATCTCTTCGGGAGATTTTCAGCATATTTTGCTTGATGTAGTAAAATTCTTTTTTACTGTGCTCGATCTGCAGGCCGAGACAAAATTTTGTTTCACCCAAGTTTTTCATCTCAAATTCATTCTTTAGGATAGCTAGTAATCTTTTCAATCTCTTCAGGAGATCCGATCAAGTTTATATCATTTCTTAGAAAGTTATTCACTGAGCTTATTGTACCACATTGTTCCGGATTGTTTTAGTCCATATAGGGCTCAGTTTAAAAATTCAATGTGTTTCCAGACTTGGTTTAAATCCTTCGGGGATTTTCATATATATCTTACTGTCTAGGTTACTATATAGGTATGCTGTCATCACATCGAGTTTTTCAGAAGCATCGATACTTATCTAAATGTGTTGATGTCCATGACCGGGAAATACATTTCCTCATACTCTATTCCTGGTCTTTGTGACAATCCTTGAGCAATTAAGTGTGCTTTATACCTTTGGATCTCATTCTTACTGATATGGTTAGAAAAATAAACCAAATCGGGACCGTTCAAATCGGGCACGAATCTCAGAGCTCTCAGGGGTAAACTAGTAATTTCCACTACAAACTGGTCCGAAAATGGGAAATGGGTATTTTTCAAGCCCAATAACCCAAAAATGGGTCTGGCTTACTGGGTTAGGGTGACAACCCATTATAAATAAAATCAGATCATTTAAAGAGTAATTTGAATTCATGATTATCCCAAAGAGACGATTTAAACAAAATTTCTTATCATGAAAGAATTTTAACTCTATTTCTTATCTCAAAACACCGGAAAGTAGAGATAAATGATTATCTCGAAACTAGTCCCAAAGGCGACTATAAATACCCCCTACCCCCGTCAGAATCAGGTAATCAGTATTGTTCTCCAGAAAAGCTCTTTCATAATCTTTCAGATTACTGACTTGAGTGTCGGAGAGTTCGTCGCCGGGATCATCCTGATGTTCCGAACTTTTTGCAAATCAGCAACAGCGTTGGGAACGGTCAACATTGGCAAGTAGTATAAATGTTAGCATTTTTCAAAAGAATTCACAAATAATCTGTTTGCTCCCACACCAAAATTAGCAACAACAGATTGGCGCCGTCTGTGGGTAATCAGTAAAAGGCAATCCAACCATACTCGCCGGTAAAAAACCGACTTTTCCAGCCATATCTCCGAAGGGAAAAGGGAAGGCGGCAGCGTTAAGCCGAAGAGCCACCCCTCTTTCTCTACCTCCTTCACTTGAGGATGTTCCCCCTCAATATGATCAACAAGTTCAGCAGCCTCAACCCGAACAACCGCCTCTCCAACAGCTCGCCCCATGTCCATAGGGACTGTGCCGGGGGGCTCCCATCGAAGCCGTCAAGAACAACATTCTCTCCATGACCATGTCTCAGTCCACAGTCTTTCCACTGACTCGATAGCCTTGCAAGGTCCTCAGGGGTCAAGAGACCTCTGTCAAATCATCGTCAATTGCCAACAAGGGATCGACCTCCGAAGTTGCTTGAATGAGAGACGAGCCCGTGACGAGATCCCTCATCCAGAATACTAGAGAAGTCAGAGGTGGTGTTCTCCCCGAAGGCTGAGATCCATAAGGCCCGCATCCCCAATGGGGCGAAGGGGGTCTCCTCCCTTTCGACAGCAAAGGAGGCACACCGATGTGAGCTGATCACCACCAAGGGTTCACCATGATGGAGGGGCATCGATCACCCGGGCGGAATTCTCGAAACTTCAAAGATGACATGCTGTGAGCTCTTAACATCGCTCCAAATCATGACCGACAAGCACATAGCCCCACCATGTCACCACTCATGAAGGAGTCCCGAGGGTCGATTAGATCCAACCAGAGGGACGACTCGGTTTATCGCCACCTTCGAAAGATGGACAGGTGCCTCATTAAGTTCAACCTCGAAAAAGGTCAACTGACCAAGACTTCTGTCCGAGCAGACCCCCCTTCTCCAGGATCATCATTTTGAAACCTACAACAGGGAGTCTGACCTGGCTGATCATATTGAGAGTTTTAAAACCCTCATGATGATCAATCAAGCCTCGAACGAGCTCCTCTGTAAGGCCTTCCCAGCAACGTCGAGGGGACAAGCGAGAGAATGGTACTCCCGTTTATCCCCAGCTTCCATCTTCTCATTTGACCAGTTTGAGGAGCTCTTCCTCACCCACTTTGTTAGCAGCCGTCGAGCCGAGAAAACAAGTGCATCCTTGCTAGTCCCTAGTCAAAGGAAAGGTGGATGCCTAAGAGTTTATGTTTGACATTTTACCGCCGAAGCTCGGTCTATTGTCTCTCGACCAATTAGTAGCCTCTGCAGCATTCCGACAGTTTTTAATTAGCTGGAACTCATTTTGTTGGGTTGTATACTTGTATGGCAACCCCATCTCGTAAGCATGGTTGAGTTGTTGGGCCTGAAAGTGATCCATATTCCTCGTACGGACCTGTGGTTGCTGTAATATTATTGTTCTATCCCTAAGAAGCTTTAAGGTACTCTATGGAATTGTACGACTTTGATTTGTGGCAATTTTCACCTATATCACCATACAACCCATGGTTCGTTCTTGGTAGAAAATTAACGGTCTCTGTTTAACCTGTGAACATAATGAATGTAGCTGGAAGTGTTTTTTATACAAATAAAGCTTTGAGACTAATTTAAAATTCAGACTAATTTAAATTGCCTTCCTCGCAAATCTGTCCTTTCCTAGAACAAATCAGTGTAATATTTATACTAGGCTGATAAGCTGTTTGGTTAGGTAGCTAAACTAGCATTATATTGAAGTCTATGTTTACAAAACCTGCTACAGTACTTATTGTCGATAAATTTGTCGAAGTATCTTACAATACATAAGCTCTAGAGATCCGTTCACTAAAGTATATGATAACTCTTTCTGTACTAGAACTAGTCGTTAAAAAATCTTCTATAGCATAGATTCATACTCAATGTTATGAGTCTTACAACACCAAAAGGATGTTAAATGCGTGGTATTGGGATATAGGTGTATAATGAAATGTAGCCAGTGCCAGTTTGAGGATCCCTTTGAAATGAGGATGGAATGGCGTACTACAAAGAAGCTGCTGGAGTTGCAAAGGAAGAGATTAATGTTAACAATGGTTTTTGTTGCTAATCTTATTGATGTCTCATTTATCTTATCTTGCACGAGTATATTTATCCTCATTTATTCTCAGATGGCTGATAATTCCATTAACCTGTGTTGAGTCACAAATCTCCTTCAATTTGTCGATATAATGTAGACACTCGATTGTGACTTGATATGAGAGGCTGAAATGATGTCTGATATTCTAATTTCATATTTGTTGTCAGCATGTGTTCCTCTTTTCTTTGATTGAAATAGTGTTCTTTAGCAGAGGGCAACAGTTGATGGTCAATGTTTTCTAAATAAGTCAGATGGTTAGATATCTATGGTTTCCCTACTAGGTTGGTTAAAACAAAGAGTAGAATGGGCGGGGGTTTTCAGTCAGACAGTATTAATCCTTCCTGCAACTAAGATTTTGTAAGGGATGAAGCAAGACATGGTTGTACTTCTTGCTTTCAATATCATGATGTATCAGTTGATAATAGAAGTTAGTCAGGGCCTTCTTGAGGTTGCATTTTGTAAACAAAACTAACAAATCCTTCTTATGCTTGAAGAGCTGTCAGAATTCACAATTAATTGAAATTTGCCTTTGGGTATAGACTTCTTACTATCTGTGATTAACATGCAAACGATATAAACTTGTGCAGGGTTTTGTACTTTCTTTCTTTATGGCTATGTGGGAGTATATGTTACTAATGATAGTGATTATGGTGTTAATAGTTGAGTTGAAAGGAACTCGTCGCATTGTCTCTGGGAGTTATTATTGTGCATTTATGTATCTAGTTTTTTTAGGGAAAGATGCTGTAACCAGCACTAGTAACTGTTAGAGCATCTGTAGTCGTTATCTATATATCGATAATATCGATATTTGGTTAAAAAAACAGCTGCAGTCGTTTGCTATATATCGATATTATCGATAAATCGCTACAGTAGATTGCTATAAATGAGAATCGATATAGCATTTATCGATAAGTGAGGGACGGCACTTGAAGTGCCGTCCGTTTGGAAAAATTATATTTTAATCGTCAGAAGCCACATATCCCGGACGGCACTTAATGTGCCGTCCGTCGAGTTTTAATAAAAAAAAGAAAACTTCATGTGCTTAAGTATGTGTGTAATTAATTAAGTAGTGTGTTAGTGTGTCAGTGTAAGTGTTAGTGTGTTAGTAGTGTAATTAATTAAGTAGTGTCAGTGTTAGTAGTGTAATTAATTAAGTAGTGTGTTAGTGTGTTGGACGGCACTTCATGTGCCGTCCTAGACACACGGGTGAAATTTTTTTATTTTATTATTATTTTTTTTTAAACGGACGGCACTTCATGTGCCGTCCGACGAATGGGACCCAAATTTTACGGTTTTTTTCCTCTGACGGCACATCAAGTGCCGTCGCTTAATATTATATGATTGATTGCTATAAAATAGCTTTCGACGAGTGCAGCGAAATCGAAATTCCTATTTCTATTTATCCATATATGGATAATTTTAACATAAACGACTACAGATGCTCTTACTCTTAACAGAGATGGAATGGAAGTAAGGTGCTCAAAGTGTGTATATGCAAGTTGCTTAGAAGATAAGTTTACACTTCTTGGTTGGTTGATGTGAATTATAACTTCTTATGTAGGTTGCAACAGCTCAAGTAGCAGGCGGAGGAGTACTTCAACTAGGCTACGCGCAGAAAGTAAATGAGAAGGTGACAAATTTTTTTGTGTGCAAATTTTCAGCTAAATTCAAATCTTCGTATCATTTTTTTAAATTTTTGTTCACATGCTAATATGATAGTTTTCATCCAGGTTACCCTTGCATCTGATTTCATGTACAATTCATTTACAGGAGATGTCACTGCTAGCATTGGATACGATTATATTCTAAAACAGGTTATACCTCCATCAGTTTCTTTTTAGTCATTCTCATTTTACTGCATATTTTTGTGCACTGGAGAAATTTTAATGCCATGGATATAAAAGACTTCAACCACCACATTTTGATGAAATTACTACATTGAGAAGATCAATTTAGGGTCGAACCAACAACCTGATGTTTCTGATAGTAGTGCCTAAAATGCTGTTGGCCTGCTGCTGAAGTGCCTCTTTTCTCTTTTAATGCTGTGTCATGCAAGCTGTTTTTGTTCTTGTGCAAATATGACAGCCTAATGAATGTCATTTAGTTTGATGTTTAAAGGCCGTGTCTTGCTGAAGGAAAGCTCCTGACAACTTAATGTTCTATAAGTAGTCCCCTTCAGAAACTCACTTTTCTTTTTTTCCTTCTTATAATTGTTGAAACATATTTTAGTGCATGGTTTAAAGGATCGCCCTTTTTTTTTTTTGGTTGGGGGGGGGGGGGGGGGGTGGGGGGGGGGGGTGCTGCAATGTATGTGGACCAATGATCCAAAGCAGAGTTCCGTAGTTATGCAAAAGATGGATCAGGTGATTTTGTCCAATCCAACCATGAGACCACCGATCTGACACATTTGAAAGAGGAGAAATCAAAAGAAAGAAGAGGAAACCTATGTGACCTTTATGCAAGAGAGTCATCACAACAAGTTATCATTGCAAGAAATCTATGAATTTCTTGTGAGAACTTGCAAGATAGCACGCTCTATATATACAAGGGAAAGGAGGTGGTTTCAGTCACATTTTTGATACAGTACATTTGCTATGTTGGTCTCACATACATTTGGGAACCGCTTCACACCTCCTTAGGTTATAACAGTACATACTACAGTCAAGTTAGATATTAAATTTGTAAACTTTTTATTGATCAATTAACATTTTTTAAATCATTAAAATAATTTAAGAAAAGAAAGATTTATATATAATATTTTAATTAAAAATAGCCTATACAAAAGATTCAATACACTGATTCGGGTACTGCCGATTTGGCCGATCTTGTTCCTGGTGACAAAAATATTTGCTACCCAATATTGAGATTTTGAACCTTGGTGTAAAGGATACCTGTTCTTGACTCTTATAATTGTTAACAACCCTCAGCCTTTATATATTTATTCTTTAGAACGATCCATTTTTTAAGAATTAGAGGCATATGGTTTGATCTGGATGCACGATGGAAGAGAAACAGGATCATTAGATGTTGTTTTGTGTTCTTTGTCTATTTGTTAAAATTCCATGTATGGTCTATCAAATTGGCTATTCTGCAATTGCTGGATCCAAACCTTTGTAGTGACATTTCCGAGCATAAATAGGTCTGTTTGTTATTTCATCTTGAAGCACACATGATGATACATGCACCCATCCTTAGGAACGGGCTGTGTTACTTGATTTCCTAGGAATGAAGTATTGCATGAGAGTTGCTAAGGAAGTTCAGTTACAGAGCACATTCACTTCACTGTGAAGCATTTTTATCACATCCATTGACACTTTTCATCTGACACTAGTTACCTTGTTATTGGTATCTTGTGTAATACTTTTTTCTTGTCTTAAATTTTCTGTCACTTAGTGGTGTCATGTCCTGCCGTGCCATATTGTTTCATGTTTGAAAATTAGGCTGGTTTTCCTAAATGCTAATCTGGTTGAAGTGAGCTGGCAACTGATAGCAATGCTTGACATTCAATTGTTGTATATGCACTTACAATGACTAGAAGAAAAATAAACTCAAAACAGTTTTATATGCGCTTCGTCAAACCTCCGCGCTCTATTCTTGTTTACGTGACCAGTTCCATTATCTCTACTATTTTAATGGGAGAGTTTGTCACCAAACAAACTCCATTTATAACCAAACAAACACGTGCATTGTAACTAAACAAACACCTACAATGCACATGCATCACTAATATAATGGAGGTTTTAGGTTCGATGCCAAACAACGGCGGATTATTTAATATATATATATATATATATATATATATATATATATATATATATATATATATATATATTAGATTTGCCCGTGGGCATGTGCCTACGGCACGTCTTCGAAACGATACAAAACACGAAAAGTCATGTAAACAGTAAAACAATAATTATGTAGCTCAAGTTTGAATAGTATGACAATAATTAGTTATAAATAAAAGTCTATGTTTTCATTAGTATATGTTGAAAAATAATTATAAATGGGATATAAAATCTAACTTATTAGAACTTTAAGTGTCGAAAATAATGAAATTTAATTGTTGAAGAGATATTTGCTATTAAAAATCCTGAAATTTTACAAAACCGAAATCTTAAAATGAAAATTTCTAAGTAAACAAAGAAAGAATGGGAGAGAGAGATAGAGAGAGAGAGAAAGAGAGAAATATGAAAAAGTAAGGAGAGAAGTGAAAGATAGTAATAAAGTAATGAGTTTTTTAAGGGGAAAAATTTGGTTTTGGGGTTTGAAATTTTGGAGGAAAAATATGTTTTGTGAGGTTTGATATGGGCCTTTAATTTTTGGGAGATTGATTGTGAGCCACTTGATAGCTTTCTTTGTAATTTATTTTATATATATATATATATATATATATATGGGAAATAGGGGTATGAGCAACTTGCTCATTTAGTAAATAAGCAATTGATGATGTGGCATACATGTGATTGGAAAATTCTTAAAAGGGTTAGTTGTCCAATGTATCACATGCATGCCACATAATCAATATATATATATATATATATATATATATATATATATAAAGACGTGCATTGTGTAAAATTACTAGTTTATGTTAACCCGAAGCTTAAAAAGACATCAAGATTATCCGTTACATCTGAGAAATAAGTTTTCTTGTGATTTTCGTGCTTTTCATTTAGTTTAATAATCTGAATTTTTCTGCAGTGCCGTTTAAGAGGAAAAATTGATTCCAGTGGTGTCATAAGTGCTTTGTTGGAAGAGCAATTAAGTATGGGAATTGGCTTCCTTCTTTCTGCAGAGGTGAGAGAGTGGCAAAGTGGATTTTGCTTTGGTAGTATTGATGTCTATTTGATAATATCATCTAATAATTGTCACTACGTGCAGATTGATCATTCGAAGAAAGACTACAAGTTCGGTTTTGGTTTGGCTTTCGGTGGTGTCTAATTTCTTGCGCTCAGGAGGGAGCATTAGGATATTATTTCTGAACAGCCATCATTCGAAGCTCAGTTAGGTTATAGTTTAGTAGAAAGAGAATTTTGGTTTTGTATTTTGTTATATTTTTTTGGAAAGGTTAATTTGAGTATATTCAGGGGTTACAGGATACATCATTTTGTGCCCATTTGATGAGCTGACATTTCTAAATCCATAATTTCCCCCCAAGGCAGCGGATCCAGACAATTGTTCGATTATAGTCTTAATTTTAATGTATCACATTTTGTGCACATTTAACTGTACCCTCCCAGTATTTCATGAGTATCATTCTTCTGCTGGTTCTGCTTGGTGTTGCACCTCAGTCTGCGTTTGCCCCCTCTCTAATTTGCGACCAGTGGGGTTGGCAGATGGGTCGGGCGGACCGGTCCAGGCCCAAACCCGGTGGGTTTACCCGTGGTGGGGGCCAGTCCAGGCTGGCGTGCATTTTTTTTAATCGAAAATAAAAGAATAAATGTACAATAATTATAAGAGAAACAGAATTGTATATATTATTTATTTCAACTTAGAATAAGTTTTCAGCACAATCAAATTACCGAACAATTAAATGTAATTGGAAAGTAAAAAACATACAAAGTTAGGCAAAATTTGTGAAAAAACCCTTGAACTATCATCTTTATGTAGAAAACCTGACTGAAATTTTTTGTGTGCAGAAAACCACACTTAGTATGATTGTAAAAAATTCACTTTGATGGTGTGAGCTTTCTGCTAAAATTGAGAGTGGTTTTTTGAAATATATTGAGAAAGATGTATGATATTTTCTGAATCAACTTGCAAAGATGAATGAGGTTATCAAATACAAGCAGACGTGGTTTTTAAAAATATACTTGAGGGAGTATTTTTTTTGAAAACATACTTCAGGGGGATTTTCTGTGCAAAAAAAAAGTTCAGTCAGGTTTTCTTCATAAAGAGGATAGTTCAAAGGTTTTTTCTCTAATTTAGCCTACAAAGTTATAGAATTACATGATTACTTAAGGGGATAATCTAGAGTTCGAGATAGCTTAGAGTTAGATTGAAGAGATGACATTGGACTACTGTCGTGCATCTCAATTTATCTAAATTTAGGATCTCATCGCCCAAAAAATTTTACTCAGCTTCGACGTGATTTTCAGGAGTTGCTTCCACTAGTTGAGGTATCCACTGTTTTTCCTTGGGTCATGTCTTCTATTTTCATCTAATCTCCAGTGCACACGAGCATCTTCAATGAATTCAACTTCAAGAGATTCTTGTAATCGGTCAATACCCTGGCACTTGGAGAAAAAATATTTTTTGAAGCAACTGTAGACACAGAAGGTGTTAGTAGACCTCTAGCCATGTGTGAAAGAATTGGAAATAGAATAACATGCTCTTTCCACCATTGTAACACCTCAATCTTAGTAGTAGAACTCTCACTATCTTGAGATTTATACCACTTTAATTCATTAGGTGCATTAGTCCTAGAATTTTTAGACTGAATACGAGCAAGCAAATTAAAATTGGCATCTTCTAATGTGTTTTTACCCTTACTTCTAGAAGAAGAAGAAGAAGAAGAAGAAGATACACTAGTATATCGTGCAGTACCACTCGATGCATATGTTCTATCATAAAAATCATACAAATTATTCAGTGTCAACTCAATCTAGCTAAATAATCATTACATTCATACTGAGAGTCTTCTTCAAGAAACTAAAATACATTTCTATCAAACTCTTCGTACATAGTAACTTGATACGAGGTTCCATTACAGTATCAATAAAATACAACATAAGAGGAGGATTAAACAACAACAACGACAACAACAACAAAGCCTTTTTCCCACCTAATTGGGGTCGGCTACATGAATCCTGGTTTTTTATTCTGCTCGGTTTAGCGCAATATCTTCTGTTAGGTTACAAGCTATAATATCTTTTCTCACCGTTTCCACCCAAGTAAGTTTAGGTCTTCCCCGACCCTTAACTCTACCCTAAATACTTATCAAATCACTCTTTCGAATGGGGGCACTACTAGGTCTACGTGTCATATGTCTAAACCACCTAACGCGATTATCTTTTAACTTATCTTAGATAGAAGCTACCTTTAGCATGTCTCGTATATGCTCGTTTCTAATTCTATCCTTCATGGTTTTACCACATGTCACGTCCCGCTTCCCAAAAGGAATACGGAATACGGTACGTGACTAAGCCCAGCGGATAGTTTTCACCATCCATAAACTGTACAGATCTACTTGACTCATCACAACAGTAAATATAACAATATACTCAACCAGGCATGCATAAACAATTATAACTCAACAATATTTATTCGCAATAATAATGAATATCCCAAACAAATATGAGATCTGAAACAAAATAATATCCTGGGACTACAATCCCAAATACAAGTCTCAATACAGTTCATGAATAAAATAGTTCAAACAAAACATTAAGCAAATTCTCCAATGCACAGCTCAAAACTTTTGCTCACCAACTCCAATAGGCGAGCGATCACCAAAACCTGCTCATATAGCAATTATAGAAAAAAGGGAAGACAGGAAAATATAATGCCCGTTAGATGCAAGTTCCGGGCCGCAAGCAGTACAAGAAAGAAAAGGAAGGGAAAAAACTAAACAAAACAGGAAGTACTGACACGGCAACAAAGGATAACAGTCTACAGATAATAGAGATAGCAGGATAACTGTAAAGAGTGTAATAATAACAGTAATAGTGAAGTCAACAGTAACAGTGGAATCAACAGTAACAATAACACGGATGTGACAGTGAAAATAGTTGTTCTTATGTCTAATGTTCATTACTATCTAGGTAGCAATTCATGCGTCCTAGATTATACTACATGGTTGCTACATTAAGCAGTTTCATTTTAAGATTTCGCAGTGGAACCTATAGGGCAGTATATTCAGACAAACAATAATAGTAATAGTAATAAACAGTGTCATGGAACATGCCCTCATGCATCCAGAGATAAACAGTGGGTACCACAGTAAACTGTAGGGAAAATGAGTTCCCTTCTGAATATGCATTTCTATATTGTCCACTACTAAATCTTTTCCCTTAAAAACCCTGGCTTAATTAATTTTCATTATTATTAAACAGGTGTGAACAACACAAACAGGGCTAAAGACATGGTAAGAACAAAGGATAAGTCTAAGGTGAATAGGAACACAAACGGGTGACAAAAACAACTTATAACAGTCTAAACAACGAAACTTTCAGTTTTGGACAGCAAGACACTACTGTACCAAATTTGAGATTCCCGTTGCTACAGAACTGCAAATCTAGATCCGTCAGAAAATTCGGAAACTAGACTCTCTACCGAATCCAGCGCAAATATACAAGTCACACATCAGCCACAGAAACAAGGTTGAAAACAGCGTTTAATACAGAAGTTATGTTCTGCCAGAAAATGCAAAATCATGTTTATAAGCATGAAAAGGATTTGAAAACATCATAATTATATCTGAGAGAAATTTGGAAGATTCCCTAACATATCTAGTTTCAACATTTAAAATATCATGAAATTATACTGTAATATCCTGATTTTTATTTATGAAAATTATTATTTTGTATTATTATTTTTGTACGTATTGTGCACGTGCAATTTTGCAGTATAAAATTTTATAATTATTTTCATTGCATAGACAAATGATATATATATATATATATATATATATATATATATATATATATATATATATATATATATATATATATATATATATATATATAGGGAAAAAGGGGTATGAGCAACTTGCTCATTTAGTAAATGAGCAATTGATGAGGTGGCATGCATGTGATACATTGAGTGGATTTTCCAATCACATGCATGCCACCTCATCAATTGCTCATTTACTAAATGAGCAAGTTGCTCATATCCCTTTTACCCATATATATATATATATATATATATATATATATATATATATATATATATATATATATATATATATATATATATATATATATATATACTTGCTCATTTAGTAAATGAGCAAGTGATGAGGTGGCATGCATGTGATACATTGAGTATCTAATCACTTTTATGATTTTCCAATCACATGCATGCCACCTCATCACTTGCTCATTTACTAAATGAGCAAGTTGCTCATACCCCTTTTTTCCCTATATATATATATATATATATATATATATATATATATATATATATGTGTCTTTTCTAATTGTTTTTATTAAAGCCCATTTTTCTTTAATAAACATAAGTTTCTTTTATAGGCCAATTTAATTTATTTTTTTGTAAACTAATTTGGCCCATTAAATAAAGGGCCCATGAGTTATTTTTTCTTTTAAATACAACTTGTAATGTAGACAATTTTTTTTAGATTATTTTTATAAAGAATAAAATGTACAACTTTTAAAAAATGGGGGACTATTGAATGCACGTGCATTGCACATACACGTGTAGTGTGCACTCCATTTTTGGCCGGTTTTGAATGGGAGGGAAAGGAAAAGAGAAGTGGAGTTGTGGGAGGTAGTTTTTGTGATCATGGTTGGTTACTACAACTTCCCCTTAAATCTTAGCCTTTGGTCCTTAACTCCTAGATTAATCTTAGCCCTTTATTTGTCCCAAAATTTAGTATAAATACCCCCCTTAGCCTAGTTATTCTTGCTCTCTTCATTCTCCAAACCTATAGTAAGAAAATACAATTATTAGTAGTGAGTTATTAGTAGGAAGTGAGAATAAAAAACTGAGAGAGAGGGAATTGTTGTGCTTGCATTCAAGGAGGTCGGCACTTGGGAAGGCTCGGTTTGCACCATTGAAGGCTCGGGTTGCATTCAAGGAGGAGGAGGAGCACTCGGTTGGCAAGCTCGAGAAGGACTCTTTCGTTTAGGAGGTGTTGTGAATCTTTCTCTCCAAATAAGGTGGGTTGGTTTTCTATATTTCTAACTAGATACCATGTTAGGGGTGATTGAAATGATAATACAAGAAGGAAACTAATAAGAATACGTTTAATTGGAAAAAGGACTTGCTAGTTGACTAAATTGATTGCTTGATAGATTGCATGTTATGTTGTCATGATTCTTAAGTTGTATGCGAATCGTTTTGTAGTGATGGAATATATGAATTAGAATTGTTGTTAATATCAAAACTAAGTACAAAATGCTAGTAGATGAAATTGTTTGTTTTGTGAGTTTAGTTGGACTTTCGTGATATTGTTTAGAATGGATAAATTATAATATATTTTGGGTTTATGAAAGAGGGAAAAACAGGGAATTGATGTAGGAAATTTTTATACCAAGTTGTGTTCGAGAAATGTCAAATGAATTACGAAAAGAGTAGTACACAAATTTAAATTATATTTGGAGAATTGAAAAACCCCGCAGTACAGTCGACTGGCCATATGCAACGGTCGACTGCCCTGATCATTGATTCCAAGTTGAAAAATATCGCAGGACAGCCGACTTACTACATTTAACAGTCGACTTCCCTGACCTCGTTAATTTCGGAATTTTGCATTTTTGCGGAACAGCCGACTGACCATATTCGACAGTCGACTTTCCCGAAGCTTCAAGTAAATCTGTCTTATTTTGTGAGAAAATTCCTATGATGTGTGGCCTTGTATAGATGAGTACAACCTATGAAAATTTATTTGGAGTTATTGGACTAAAATAAAATGTATTTGAGGTGAAATTGTACTCGAAACTATTGTTTTCTTATAATTATAATTTCGTAAAAATGTGGATTTTCATGAGGTGATTAATGTAAATGTTAAAAAGCAAGATTGATGGAAGGAAAATATAATTGTTAAGTTTTATATGAGTTATTCTTATTAATGAATAGTGTGACAATAGTGAGGTTGTGAATATTCACTTTGACTAGATATTTGTGATATGATTTTAAATGTGGAAATAAATGTTGGTTATGAAATGCATGATGGATAATTGAACTTCATGTATGATTATAGACTCATGAAAAGATTAGGAATCATGTGATTGAAAAAGAGAAATGTTCTTCAGTTTGACAACTCAGATTGTGAATTTGTGAATTGAAATTGAAATTAGGGTGTAGCTAAAACTCACACTGGCAAGTGAAAGTGATGAGATATGATTATTGAAATTGATAAGACTAAGCTTGGGTCATTGTGAAATGAAAGAAATAAGACCGGTATTGGTGAGAGGGCTAACCCTAAGAGATTGATTTTGTTCATGATTTCATTAAATTAAGGATTAGTACATAGTGAAGAGGTAATGAAAGTAAGAGAAAAATACAAGTATGAGGGCCTCGAGTCTACGATGTGGGTGTGATTCACAGTTTGTCTTCACGATGCGTCGTGACATGACGTGGGCACTACTCCAGAATTATCGGGATCTTAGCGACGCTTGTGGGGTGTTTGGTGACTGCGAGAGGACCGTATGCCATGAAGGAGGCTGAATTGTCCATAGATAGTCTTCACGATGCATCGTGACATGATGTGGAATTCCCCTCCAGTGTTTCTGTACATGAGCTCGTACTTATAGAATATCTAGGATACTTATCGTAGTTACATAGTAGATTAAGTCATGATGAGGGATTGAACCCTACAAGATGAAGAACGATTAAGAGGCTTGCCCTCGGACCTATGTAGTATGGGATGCATAGAATCCGAACAAGTGCGCATTAGTGTCATGTAATATAAATAACTGCATTAAGGACTAAGTGCACAATCACAACATGACATCAATAGGGTATTCCCCTTAGTTTGATATGTGAACAAGTTTGTGTTTCTTAAATATGGAAAATCAATTATACTGTTTCCGGCATAGAGAGGATGGTCGTGTATAATGTTCGTCGGTTGAATAAACTGACGTACCCACAGTTTTGTATGCAGGTAAATGGCACGAAAAAGATTAAAGAAGAACTGATGCTTAGAGATTATTCAAATGTTGTTGTACTTTTATATAAATGTTGTAAATTTGCTTTCGCTGTAAAATGTAAAGTGTAAAGATTTCTTGTAACTCTGATGTAAAGTAAAAAGTTTTAAATTCCTTGTAAAATTGTACGAAAGAAGTGTAAAGATCCTGTGAAATCTCGAATTCAGTTGTATTTTGGAATTCGGGGTGTTACATATACTACAGATAGTATAGTTAATAAAATTCAGAAAATGGAGTAATGCAACAAAATTTCAATTATGAAAGTTCAGACACAGCAGTACCAAAATAGAGATAATTCACAAAATATAATTCAAAATCTAGATTCGTCAAAAGGATGATAAAATAGAAAAATCAAGGCTACAATTTATATTCACAAAGTTTTCATAAAAAACGAATAGAATCAGGTTGAAAACATAATTCTTTACTGAACAACATGCAGCTTGGAAATATATCGATCGGTTTCTTAAGCATGAAAAGAGATAAAAAATTCATTAATTAATTCCACAAAAATTAGGGATTGATCCCAGTCATGTCTAAACATACTCAGCAAAATATAGAGTTCAAATTCTACTTTTAGTATCAGTTTTAAAATAACATTTCATACAGAATACATATAGTTCAGAATCTGGAATATACGATATGACTGTAGTAAAACAGCAATAACTCATGCATCGAAAATCGGAATTCAGATTCGTCGAAAGTTCTGAATACTAGAAAACAAAGCCTACAAATTATGTTCACAAATTTATTTCTTTCACTGATGTTAACAGGGTCGAAATTACTATACAAAAAATAGGGCAGCAGTAAAAAAAAGTTCTTTTATGCATTTTATCAAATAGTTTAATTACAAACGATCCCATCTAAGATGGCATACAAAGCATGGCATATGGGTCACTCAAATCAGCATGACATGTGAATAAATAGTCTATAATAAGATAGTACATCATACAAACATCCACGAAGCAATCATCTACAACATATGATATGTCACAACAAGCATACACAACAAGATGTCCATCTAATCTAATTGTTTTCATGCAACGAGTGTCAACTACTGTGAACTAATCATGATCAAGAGATGAAGGAACGGATCAACCAACAAATATGGTCATCAAGAGGGTACTAACAATTTCATGCAAGACTACTTACGGTATTTAACTTGTATGACAAAAGAAATACATACAAGTTACTTGCCTGAAAATGACGACGAAGATGAAGAACAGAATAACGGGAACAGATCCCGAACAACTAGCACAATGCACGAACGAGAGACGAGATCCACACCAACCAAAACACGTGCTATGAACATGTTCACACGCACACAACAAAGCAGTGGCAACAGCAAGGGTGGACGACAGCAACACCAGGAAAACGACGACACGGCAGGCACGGTGCTCGGGTGTCGGCCTCGACAACAGACGACGACAGCGAAGGGGACGAGCGGCGATGACGTCGAGGGTAGCTCGACGCAGTGACGACAGGGGACATTGGCTTGGGGATCAGGACAGGGGGAGCATGGGGGTGTGCAGCGGAGAGGGGAAGAGGAGAGGGGGTCTGCTGGCGTCGGGGGTCAAAGACGACGACAACAAAGAGGAGAGAGGGATCGGGAGTCGGGGTTCGGGGATAGGGTAGATGACGGCTAGGGAGAGAGATGATAATTAGGGTATTGTAATTAGGGTTAGGAAGTATTTAAGGGGATTTTCACGAATTATACCTGCGATGAGAACAAGACGATAGCGACCCCAAGATCTTCTGCACGTATTCCTTCCTCGGGTTGGACGTCATGTGGGCGACGATCTCCCAACCTTTCTTCTCTTTGGCTGACATCTCTTTCTCTCCTTACGTGAATCACGAATTTAGAGAAAAATCTTATATTTGATGATCAATGACGGCCAGAGAAATAGAGGATATATATAAGGCTACGGCAGGGACCATGAGGAGAAATTAGGGTTAGGTCTCCTAACGAATCTGGGTATCCCGTGTTCAGCCCGAACACACAACCCAGGCCCATTAACAATAGCTCGGTCCACTAAGGAGCTATTGTTGCACTACCTTCCTAATCCCAAATTATATTTATGGGCTCCTTTTATTATATGCTCGTTGAGCTCCCCATGTTAAGATATCGAATGTCCGTCGATCAAATTAAGTTACTGACAACTATATTGATCAACATCTTTTATCCTTAAGTAGTACCACTCAACTTTATTTGTCATGTCGGATGTAATCCACCTGCAGGGTTTACATGACAATCCTTATGAGCTCCTTAAGGGGACATCATCAACCCGACGTATCGGGACATGGATTCCTTTTACAATCAACAGCCCATCATACATACAATGCTATTACCCAATTCATAGAGGTTATTGATCCATAATGAATCTCACTCTTTTATGAGTCAAAGTAATGCACACTGCATATACATGTCTGTTATTATATCTGGATTAAGAGCATAAGCATCCATAATAACAGAGGTGTTTGTTCTCTTTTATAGTCAGTACAAAGAGAACAACCTCAAGTGGTCCTGTTCAATACACACAAAGTATACTAGTGTAAACCTATATTCAAGACAGACTAATACCAGATTACACTACAACCTTTCCAATGGATTGTCCAAGTCCGTCTAGGTTGTGAACTATTTATATATTCCATAGGGAACTGATAATATGATCTTCTGTGTGTCACCTCACACCATATTATCAACCTTATAGAATATCAGACACTTGCATTAATATTATAATAAACACAATATGCAAACATATGTCCATATGATTCTCATTCAAAAAAATAAGAAAATAAAGTTAATACAAAAGTGATGCTTTCAGTATATAACCCTAACAATCTCCCACTTATACTCAAAGCATTGCTTTTCAGTATACTGTTACAAATCTCCCACTTATACTTAAAGCCATGCTGCTACGCATCTGACTCCCATTCCCTCAACATGACTATCAAAAGCCTTAGCTGGTAAGCTCTTAGTGAAGGGATCAGCTAGGTTGTCTGCTGATGCTATCTTGATCACAGCAACTTTTCCTTTCTTCACGAAATCTCGTATCAGGTGGTACTTGCGCTCAATGTGTTTACTTGCCTTATGGGCTCGTGGTTCCTTCGAATTTGCAACTGCACCACTATTATCACAATAAAGTGTAATAGCCTTAGGCAAATTAGGTACCACATCCAAGTCCAATAGGAAGTTTCTGAGCCAAACCGCTTCTTTGGCTGCCTCAGAGGCTGCCACATACTCGGCTTCCATGGTCTAATCAGCAATTCATTTTTGCTTGATACTCCTCCATATAGTGGCTCCACCTCCCAAAGTAAATACATAACCTGAGGTTGATTTCCTGGAATCCCTATCTGACTGAAAATCTGAGTCTGTATACCCCAAGGCAACTAAACTATCTGCCTGGTAAACTAGCATGTAATCTTTAGTCCTTTTCAGGTACTTCAAAATATGCTTTACGGCAGTCCAGTGCTCTTGTCCCGGGTTAGACTGATATCTGCTAACCATGCCAACAGCAAAGCAGATATCTGGTCTCGTACATAACATTGCATACATTAAGCTTCCTACTGCTGAAGCATAAGGAACTGCTTTCATGTTCTCTATCTCTTCAGGTGTCCTCGGACACTGCTCCTTTGATAGGGCAATTCCATGCCTAAAAGGTAAGAAACCTTTCTTAGAATTTTGCATGCTAAAACGAGTTAGTATAGTATTGATATAGGAAGCTTGAGACAAGCCCAACATCCTTTTCTTGCGATCTCGTAGAACTTTGATCCCAAGGATGTGACCTACTTCTCCCAAGTCCTTCATATCAAACTGTTTGGATAACCATACCCTTACGTTAGATAATACCTTCACATTGTTTCCAATGAGCAAGATGTCATCCACGTAAAGTACTAGGAATAACACTATGTTTTCGTCACACTTTTTGTATACACACGATTCATCTTGACATTGATCAAATCCATAGGATTTTATCACCTGATCAAAACATACGTTCCAAGATCTGGAAGCTTGCTTAAGTCCATAAATGGACTTCTTGAGCTTACAAATAAGATGCTCTTGGCCCTTTTCAATGAACCCGTCTGGTTGCTTCATATAGATGTCTTCCTCAAGACTTCCATTAAGAAAAGCTGTCTTGACATCCATTTGCCAAATCTCATAATCAAGATGAGCTGCAATAGATAAAAGAATCCGGATAGACTTAAGCATGGCTACTGGCGAAAAGGTTTCCTTATAATCGATACCCTCTCTTTGAGTAAAACCTTTTGCAACAAGCTGAGCTTTAAAGGTTTCAACCTTACCGTCTGATCCTCTTTTTCTCTTATAGACCCACTTGCATCCAATGGCTTTTACACCAATAGGTGGTTCTACTAGCTCCCAGACTTGATTAGAATCCATAGATTCTATTTCAGATATCATTGCTTTTTGCCAAGACTCTGCATCTTTATCTTGGAGTGCTTCCTTGTAGGTACAGGGATCATAATCTTGTTCCTCAGGGACAAAGTCTGACGACTCTCCCAAGAACATATATCTATCAGGTTGTATCACAACCCTCCCACTACGACGAGGCACTATCGGTTGTGGTGCAACATTTGTGACACGTTGTGCAGTTACTGGTGGTACATCCTGTTGTACTGTTGGTACTGAAGTATTTGGCGTCTCACCTCTCAGTTCTTCTAGAACAGCTCTACTTATAGGTTTATGGTTCATCACATAGTCTTCCTCTAAGAATCGAGCATTGGTGCTAACAATGACCTTCTAATCCTTAGTTATATAAAATAAACCACCTTTCGTTCCTCTTGGATAGCCTACAAACAAGCGTACTTCTGTACGAGATTCCAACTTATCGGCTTTCCCATTCAGCACGTGTGCTGGACTATCCCAAATCCGAACATGTTTCAGACCAGGCTTACGCCCAGTCCACAGTTCTGTGGGAGTGATTGGTACTGACTTAGAAGGAACCAAGTTCAAAATATAAGCTGCAGTTTCTAAGGCATATCCCCAAAACGAATCTGGTAAATCTGAATAACTCATCATTAATCTAACCATCTCCATAAGAGTCCTATTCCTTCTTTCTACTACACCGTTCTGTTGGGGTGTTCCAGGTGCTGATAATTGGGATGTAATCCCAGCCTCTGACAAATAGTCCCTAAACTCCCCAAAAAGATACTCGCCACCACGATCTGAACGTAATGACTTGATACATTTTCCATGACGTTTCTCCGTTTCTGCCTTGTACTCTTTGAATTTCTCAAAGCACTCAGACTTACGGCGCATCAAATAAATATATCCATACCTTGAATAATCGTCAGTAAATGTGACAAAATATTCAAAGCCACCTCTAGCCTGGACAGTCATGGGCCCACACAAATCAGAATGAACCAATTCCAACACATCTTTGGCCCTATACCCCTTTGCCTTGAAAGGCCTTTTGGTCATTTTACCTACCAAGCAGGATTCACAGACTGGTAGTGCCTCCACTTCCAATGAACTCAAAGGTCCATCTTTAACCAGTCTTTGAATCCTTCTTAGGTTAACATGCCCCAATCGCAAGTGCCAAAGATATGTTTGGTTCATACAAGAAGATTCTTTTCTCTTATTTATGTTAGAAGACATATTATTCATTTCCATAAGTTGCATCGTGGGCGAAATAGGATTAATGACATATAGATTATCAACCAATGCACCAGAACAGATAAAATGCTTATTTTTTCTAATAACAATATTGTCATTAAAATAAACTGAACATCCATCCTTAACTATCATGAAAACAGAAATTAAATTCCTTCTAAGTGAAGGTGCATAAAGACAATCTCTCAATGTCAAAGACTTATTTCTACCAAAAGATAAAATAACATCTCCTATTGCAACGGCCGCTACTCTTGTAGCGTCACCCATAAACAAGCATATCTCTCCATCACTGAGCCGTCTAGTTTCCTGGAACCCCTGCAATGTATTGCAGACATGATTAGTGGCTCCTGTATCTACACACCAGGAGCCGGTAGATAACACCGCTAAACATGTTTCAACAACTAGTAAATGAGATATACCTTCTTTGTTCTTTTGTTTGAGAAGTGGACAGTCAGTCTTCCAATGTCCTGACCTTTTGCACTTGAAACACTTGCTTTTTGGCTTTTTCACAGCGCCTTGAGGTCCCATGCCCTTCTTTGCTGAGTTTACTTGTTTCTGAACTTTCTTCTTCTTACCACCTTTCGGCTTAGAAGTAGAGTCCTTTTCAGTCACATAAACATGGGCATTCTGCTTGAAGAGAGCTTCAGCATCCTGTAGTTCTTTTGCAAGTTCTGCCAAAGTATACAACCTTTTGTTCATGTTGTAATTAAGGCAAAACAAGTCAAAACTTTTAGGCAGAGTCCCGAGAATGATATCGACCTGGGTTTCCCCATCGATTTCAGCACCAAGGATCTCCATCTCATTTAGATGACCCATCATCTTGAGAACATGATCCCTTACTGGTGTCCCCTCAGCCATAGATGCATTCATCAAACTCTTCATAGCAAATTGCCTAGCTGCTCTACTCTGATGTCCGAAGAGTTCCTTAAGGTTGTACATCATATCATAAGGTGTGGGCATGGCCTGATGCTGATGCTGCAGTACATTTGACATAGATGCCAAAATGTAACACCGCGCCATCTCATCTGCCTTATTCCACTTCTTATAAGCCTCTTTGACCTCTTCATCAGAGTTAGCATCAGGCTTAGGTGGGCATACTTCACTGAGTACAAATTTGTACTCTTCAGTAGTCAAGACAATATCCAAGTTACGTTTCCAGTCAATATAATTAGGTCCAGTAAGTTTGTTTTCTTTAAGAATCACCATAAGTGGACTGAAAGAACCCATTTTTGAAATCCTGAGAATCACATAAAAAAAAATTATGTAGGGCAAAACTTTTTGAATTAATTAAATATTGATTCCCTCAAAACAATAAAAATAATTCACCAACACCTTAAACACCATGAATTTAGCATGCCACGATAGTGTGGACGTATACAAATTCAATATTTGTTCAAGTAGGTTTTTCCTATTAATTTTACTATCATGTCAACACAACTTTATGACAAATAAAATTAATCTGTTGGTCTTGCTCTGGTCCTACAAATAATAGCAATGACTCCGATGGGGAGGATACCATTATTTGTATCTAAGTGTATACCATTGCTTAATGCTAAGTCCATTATCTTGTATTGAGTTCCTTCAGATGGAGAAGTGAACACATACTAGGTAACTTTCTACAATTATCCCTAAGGAAGTTTGTACTGGTGATCCATAATTATACTCATCCGATATGGAGGAAAGCATTAAAGCCAACACGCAAGTATAATTATATCACCTACAAACCAGCAATGGAGACCGTGGGATTCATGTTAAATGAATTCCCTCTCCCACTTAGTTATTTAACAATGAGGGTTTTTCTACTAGTTAATTTATGTCCATGTTGTCCATTATTAATGTGATCCTAGTTTTTCAAAAAAAATCACAAAATAATAAACATGCATAATCAGAATAAGCAATAATGGCAATAAATTTGAAAATAAATATCCAACTATTATGGCCATCTTTCCTGATTCTTCTCCGACTGTGCGAATCCCAAATCTGACCCTGCGCGGGGTTCGGGGCAGCGCACCGATTTTTTTTTTTATTTTTATTTTAATTTTAAGGTTTGGCTGCCCGATTTCTTCATCGAAAACCATCTGTCGATCTCCGGACTGCCTAAAAACAGCATCTCCTCCGGCGTCAGAAACAGCCACCACCGCCATCACGATCGATCGAAAAAAAAATAAAAATAAAATAAAATTAAAATTACATCAATCATATGCCTCCCGAAGGAGTTCACACATAATCTAGATTGAAAAATTAAAATTATAAGCACGATCAACCCTCGTGACATTAATTACATCCACAAAACAACAACAACACAATAATTACATCCACAGAACAACAACAACACAAACAAAACATGCATAGGACCATAATAGTTGGATCTAAGATGCCTGCAAAACCGAGTTAGAACAGATCTACATCTACCGACTATCATACAACACAAGTTTTATTGGACAACATGGATGTAACAATCAATACGCAGATCCAATACCGGCTCTGATACCAATTGTTGGAACTGAGATGATTCCCAGGACTACGGATTGGTGTGCGTATCGATCATAAAAGATTAACAGATTAAATACGTGATCTAACCCTATATAGCGGAATCTAGGGTTCACGAATTATACCTGCGATGAGAAGAAGACGATAGCGACCCCATGATCTTCTGCACGTATTCCTTCCTCGGGTTGGACGTCGTGTGGGCGACGATCTCCCAACCTTTCTTCTCCTTGGCTGACATCTCTTTCTCTCCTTACGTGAATCACGAATTTAGAGAAAAATCTTATATTTGATTATCAATGACGGCCAGAGAAATAGAGGATATATATAAGGCTACGGCAAGGACCATGAGGAGAAATTAGGGTTAGGTCTCCTAACGAATCTGGGTATCCCGTGTTCAGCCCGAACACACAACCCAGGCCCATTAACAATAGCTCGGTCCACTAAGGAGCTATTGTTGCACTACCTTCCTAATCCCAAATTATATTTATGGGCTCCTTTTATTATATGCTCGTTGAGCTCCCCATGTTAAGATATCGAATGTCCGTCGATCAAATTAAGTTACTGACAACTATATTGATCAACATCTTTTATCCTTAAGTAGTACCACTCAACTTTATTTGTCATGTCGGATGTAATCCACCTGCAGGGTTTACATGACAATCCTTATGTGCTCCTTAAGGGGACATCATCAACCCGACGTATCGGGACATGGATTCCTTTTACAATCAACAGCCCATCATACATACAATGCTATTACCCAATTCATAGAGGTTGTTGATCCATAATGAATCTCACTCTTTTATGAGTCAAAGTAATGCACACTGCATATACATGTCTGTTATTATATCTGGATTAAGAGCATAAGCATCCATAATAACAGAGGTGTTTGTTCTCTTTTATAGTCAGTACGAAGAGAACAACCTCAAGTGGTCCTGTTCAATACACACAAAGTGTACTAGTGTAAACCTATAGTCAAGACAGACTAATACCAGATTACACTACAATCTTTCCAATGGATTGTCCAAGTCTGTCTAGGTTGTGAACTATTTATATATTCCATAGGGAACTGATAATATGATCTTCTGTGTGTCACCTCACACCATATTACCAACCTTATAGAATATCAGACACTTGCATTAATATTATAATAAACACAATATGCAAATATATGCCCATATGATTCTCATTCAAAAAAATAAGAAAATAAAGTTAATACAAAAGTGATGCTTTCAGTATATAACCCTAACAATATAGAGTCAATATGGGTTTGGGTAAACTGGGTAGTATCCAACAGGAAGAAACGAGTCCAATATGAAACAAATAGGTCATAAAATAGGTTTAAACAATAAACAAGATCAAGCAAAAATGGATCACAAGGAGAACAACAACACACAATCAAAAGGGACAAAAAAGAGATACAATCAGAAATAAAACAAAATAACCACGAATTTAATTAAATACAAAACAAAAAAAATACAAAAATGAGTCACAGGGGTTACACCACACATCTATCTTAGCATCGTCATCTCCGTTACACTTATTTATTCCTCGCATCATTGGCAAAAAACATACACCATGACACCGTATCTTGTATTCCTCACATCAGTTCATCCATAACTAAAGTAAAGAGGTATGGGCTTAAAGCCGAACCTTGGTGTAAACCTTATGTAATAGGAAAATTATTGGTCTCTCATGTGCTTGTTCTAATTGTGGTCTTTGCCCCTGCATACATATCCTTAATTACCTCAATATACCGAATAGTTACTCTTTTATTATTTAATGCCCACCATACTAAGGAGGATTAAAATATTTCAAAAAATTATCATAAGCGGGAATAACAATATAGCCAATGTAAGGATCCGAAAGCATTTCGTGAAAGGTTTGCATCATACTAACTATTGAAATAAAAATACTACTAGAAGTGAAATCATAAGATGTTGAAAATTTCACTGTTGCTGTCTTAAAAGGTTTCAATTTTTTTTACAAACATTCGGCAAAATACCAAGATTCATGAGTCATTTGAAAGTTGTCCATATTTTTTTGCAATACAATAATCATTTAAAACTGCTTTGTATTGAGTGACAACATTCAATAGGTCGAAAGTAGAATTCCATCGGTGTTTAACTTCTCTAGAAAATTTTGTAAAATGTACTCCCTTAAGATTACATCATTCTTTGAATTGTTGAAGCATAGTACCACTCAAAGCGATGAAATGCACACAATTTCTAATTGCAATAATATATGGATCAGCTACTTTCGATGCTTCTTGTGCACATAAGTTAAAAATATAACATGCACACCTAATATGAAAAATTTCAGGACACGAAGGAGCTAAATTTTGAACTAATGTGGTAATCACACTAGTGTTGTTGGAGGCATTATCAAAACTAATAGAAAAAAAAAATTATCGCGAATTTGAAATAAATCACATATTTCTAAAATATGTGTTATGATAACCGAACCACTATGGGGTACTACAAAGCTGTAAGTGATATGATCTTTTTTAAATGAATCTTTCACTATCGATCCAATGACAAGTTATTCCCATTATCAAAATATTGTTACAACATTTTCAACCATAGGCTGTTAACGACACTCTACAAGTTAAAGAATACAAAAGAGCAATTAAAACATCTCTCATTTCGGAATAGCGTTTAAAATATTTGGCCGTAATGGTGTTTCAAGGAATTCATTTGAAATGAGATTTAAGGCATTTTGGTTAAACGCCTCTAAGTTCCTACTTTCAGAATAGGAAAATGGTAACTCATCCTTAATAACTAGTCTAGCCATTTTTCAACAAACGGTTTCGAGATAATAGCTATGCCCGGTCCTAGGGTTGGTTTTTTTTGTCACGCTCCGCTTTCCAAAATACAAAAATATTGGCACGCATCTAAAGCCCAGCAAATGATCTAAGTACTAAACTCACATCATCCATAAGCTGTACAATACCAGTAAGCTCAACAACACAGATAGCAATAAAAATCACATGAACAAAAATGGAATAAATAACCAATAACTGAGATACAAGAACTTACAAATTGCCCGAGAATATACAATGTATAAACAGTTCGCCAAGTTCCTTCAGTATCACATTGTCTGTACCTATATATACATTAACTAAAAAAAGTGTGTGTGTGTGTGTGTGTGTGTGTGTGTGTGTGTGTGTGTGTGTTGGGGGGGGGGGAGTGTCCGTTAAAGCAAGTTTCAGACAGCAAGTAGCAACAAGCAGTGAAACAATAAAGTATGATATAGCAATAAATGATGAACTAGAACAAGATCAAAGGTCAATAAATGATGGTTGATAACAAGATTAATAGTCAATAATCGATGGTGCAATGGTCGATAAACAACATAGTCGATAATCAATGGTGCAATGGTTGGTAAACAATAGTCAATAATCACTGATCGATAAACAATAAACAATAATCAATAATATGGTCAATAGTCGATAAGCAATGGTCGATCATCAATAATACAATAGTTGGTCAACAATAAACAATATCGATAATGCAAGTGTTGATGCTCGGTGTCAATCTTAAGTCTATCAATCTTTTCTTAATTAATCTAATCCATGCAATCCTGCATCCCATACCGCAGGTCCATACCACGGGTTTGGGTGCATACAAATAAGTGAACATTTAGACTATAGTGGTGAATTCTACAGGGTCATGTACTTGAGTCTTGCAATAATAATGATCAATGATCGATGACCAACACACGATAATTGGATACCGTAGTCAGTAATCCGCAATCAATCAATAACAAATAAACAATAACATGTCCGTTGACAATGACCCATACTGAAAACACTGGTCCCCTTCCGAGTACACTTTACTATATTGTCCACTACTAAGTCGTACCCTTATTACCCTGGCTTGTTATATTTTATTATAAATAAACATGAACATGCAATCGATGGAAATGAGATGGAAATGAGTGTCGAGAACAACATCAAGGAGGTATCAAGAGTTATGCAATGCATGATGTACTAGTTCAATTCATTAATTGCGAAGAATAATTATTTAAAAACACGAAAATACAATTCTAGACAACAATACGTTGTTGTACAAAACTAACGTTTCCGCTGCTACAGAAAGCGATCAGGTTCCGTCAGGGATTCTAGAAACTAGAGTCCCTGTCGTTCTAACACATATTCACACGACACATTCTAATTGCAGAAACTATGTCTACCAGCCAGTTCTTTATGAGTCTACAGTTATGGAAGAAGATCAGGGTCAAGTTCTTATGTATAGAATTCTAGTGAAAAGCCATCAATAAATTATAAAAATATTATAGATGAGTTCCTAATCATGTTCAGTATTATCCTGGTTAATCTCATGTCTTGATTCTACTGATAAGATATTATTTTAACAGTTAACATGACGATATACTACTAAACAGTAATATGGAATTAAAACATTATAGTACTAAAATTAGGATACCTTGCACTATACAAGTCAGATTTCAGATCAGTCAGTTGTTATGGACTTTAGACACAGAGGGCTACAATTTCCATATATAAAGTTTTGGATTTTAGTGTCAAAAAATGTGTCAAATTATCAGTACAATTTCGGGAAAACAACAAGGCAGAAGTTTCAAGTATTCGATAGCATGATATGAAATGTGTTAACGATTCAATATTTAAATCTATGATATGGCACGATAAAGAAAACTATTATTACGATTCACGGATGAATTAATAATAGCTTTCCTTGAAATACGACAATTCGACGAGATATGATAATCAATGTAAAGAACTACTTACGGAGATTAATAAACGTTCCTTGAACATGAACAATAAAAGAAATTCAAAAGATGCTTGCCTGTAACATGACGATTTATAATGTGAACCAGTAACGGAATGAATAGAACTTCAATGGAATTGGCGGTAGTGACAATGCAAATATGGGAGTCACTACGACGACAACAATTGCACGAGGACAGCAACACAAACAGCAAGAGGACATCATCAAGAGGTCGACAACAATGGCAACGATCGTAACAATAACGACAAGTGATGGCGACAACAACAACGTAGCGAATGGCAACCCACAGCGAGCGGAGATGACATCATCGACCCAGTAAGGGGATGGCGGTACAACAGTGAAAATGTTAGATTGTATGGAGTTGTGAAGGTTGTCGGGGTTGCAGCAAGGTGGTGGGTTGATACGACTGATGGTAGAGTCGAATTGGATGGAGAGGAGGGCAACAATGCTGGTCGGGGTGTGAGGCTACGACTCACGTGGGACTTCGTGGATGAAGTGCAGCAAGGAGGAAGGTGATGTCAGTGGTGCTGTTTGGCATTTGGGGCTACGATGGAGGTGGTGCGGTGGTCGTTCAGCAAGGTGGCGCAGGGGTGAGGCGGAAGAGGAGCTTGCGGTGGAGGGAAGGCTGTAGGTTGTGATAAGGAAGAAGGCAGGAGAGGTGGAGCTCAATACAGTGAAAATGTCAGATTGTATGGAGTTGTGAAGGTTGTCGGGGTTGCAGCAAGGTGGTGGGTTGATACGACTGATGGTAGAGTGGAATTGGATGGAGAGGAGGGCAACAATGCTGGTCGGGGTGTGAGGCTACGACTCACGTGGGACTTCGTGGATGAAGTGCAGCAAGGAGGAAGGTGATGTCAGTGGTGCTGTTTGGCATTTGGGGCTACGATGGAGGTGGTGCGGTGGTCGTTCAGCAAGGTGGCGCAGGGGTGAGGCGGAAGAGGAGCTTGCGGTGGAGGGAAGGCTGTAGGTTGTGATAAGGAAGAAGGCAGGAGAGGTGGAGCTCAATCAGCAAGGTGGATGAAGGAGAAGATATTAGGATTGTTAGTCGGAAATTATAGGAGATTAGTGGGGGGGTTTTAGGAGGAGATTATGGAGGAAGAAAGTTAATTGGTGATTATATAGGGATTAAGATAGTGGGTTGGGTTTGTATGCAGGCTTGGGTTTCGGGATACATGGGATTGGATTTCGTTGAGTTTCAAAAAAGTAATCAATAAAATAATATAGATTTAGGCTCTAAAAGAAGATCCATAAAAATGAATAAAATACAGGGGATAAATTTAAGGGAACGAAAACAATTTATAAACAATCGATTAAAAAAATACATAGAAAATTTGTACAATAGGAAAATACAATTGGAGATGGGTTAGGAGTCTGGGTTCTAGCAAAATAATCGAATATCTAAGTGAATGCAATTGGGTTCAAGAGAATAGAAGAATATATGTGCGGATTTGGGTTCACTCAAATAGGAAATGCACAAAAAAATATGAATTTAAACGAATGAAAAGAATTTATAAGGAAATTGAAATACAAGAATACGAAGAAAAGAAAATTAAAAATCCGTATGATCGGAAATGGGAATTACACTTTTGTTGCGAGAGTTGGTCTTCTACTAGTTCATGGTGTATATTAGTATTGTGTCGACTAATTGTACTCGTCCCCACACCCTTCTTCCATATGTAACATCTATGATAAGTTTTACATACCTTATATCCTCTTTTAGATTATCCATATTTGGGACAAAGTCATAGAATTTGTGGACTTCGCACAACTCACTTCTTCCAAGAAACATAGAGGCCAAACTTCATCATGTTGTGTGTCGGGAATATACTCGTGAGGAACACTTTCATAATCTATATTAAGATTATGATTATAATCGGGTCTCTAATTATGGGATTAAAACAGTGCGACGAGATGAACTAGTGGACTCTTGTCCACTTTTGTTACGACCGCTACGGCGCGATGTGACATTATACAAGTAGTGTAGTAGTGTAAGTGAAAAATTTCTAAAAAGAATGAAGAGATGAGAGAGTTGAGAGTGTAGTAGTGTATGTGAAAAACTAAAAGCAAGTGAACTTATGGAATAAATTAACAATCTACAAATTAATAAATAGCAATTAAAAAATTTGACACCATACTTCACGAATCAAGAGTTGAGAGAGTTGAGAATAATAAAGTGAGTTGAGTAGACTTGAGAACTTGAGATTGAGCTTCTTCACTTGATCAACTTTGTCCTTCCTTCACTAGATTGAAAGTAGTAGAGAAAGTTGATAGTCAGATCCGACCCTACCTTGAGGTGGGCGCCTGCCTCAGACCCTCGAATTTTGGGCATGTAACTCCCTATTCCAGTAGTAAGTATTTTACTACGTGAATTTTTGTACTTCAATTTTCAGATCAGTTTTATTTTTCTCTTTGGACTCTTTATCTAAAGCCAGAATATTTTTCGGATCAATTCTATAATTTTGCGATTTTTCGATCGGAGTTTAAATACAAATTTTAAACCCCGATTAATCCTAATCCTAATACTAATCCTAATCCTAATCCTAATCCTGCCTAATCCTACGCCTAACTCCTACTCCTGACTTCTCCTCCTTATTCCTATTTTCTAACCTAATCCCCACTAACCCCTCATTTTCTCGTTCTACTCCTAACTTCTTATTTTTTTCCACACACATGTTTGATTTTTCTACACCCCCTCCTATCACTTCCTTTCTATATATATATACACACACACATGCAGAACCTCCCACCTCTTTCTCTTCTCTTATCTACATCCCATTCTTCATTTTCCCTCCTTCTCTTCCTCTGCCTTCTTCACACCCGAGAGCTCAAGCAACACCCAAGCTCCACTTTACCTTTCACCTTCGAGCCAACGACTCCGCTTCTACGATCCCGTGAACCCCGAAAAACAACCCGACGCCGCGCCACCTTGTTGTTGTCGTCGCTCACCGTTACTACCGTTGCTCACTCGCTACCGTCTTGCCACCATTCTTACCGCCGTTGTGCCGCCATCCGTTGCCGACGTCGCTTCTTCTTTCCGTGGTTAACACCACCACCAAAATTATCACGTTATAAGGCAAGTACCTTGTACACTATTTTTATTCTCGTACAAGCATTTTTCTTGGACTCGTGGCAAGTAGTCTAGTTATCATCATGTTTTATTGTCAAATTCCGTTCTAGTCACTTGTTCCATGCTATATCAACTCAAGAGTGAACCATTAACACATTTTGAATCGTGTTATCGAATATCGAATATTCAACCTTACTATCTCTAAAATTTCTTGACCTTGCACTAAGAATTCGACCATGTTTCCAATACTGGATTGAAGATTTTCTACGTGAAAATCGTAGCCCATCGAGTCCCGAATCCAGAACATCTTACGGTTTCTCAATCAGATGTATAGATTGTGAGATATCGCGATTTTAGTACTGACATATCATGAATTTCTAAACCTGCACGGGATTACTAACCGGTATCTCGTACTGAGAATTTGACCATTTTCCCGACACTGGATAGAAAAACTGTCTACATGAAAATCGTAGCCCTTCGAGTCTAGATATCCGAAACATTCTACAGTTTCTCAATCCGATGTATGGATTGTGAGATATCGCAGTTTTAGTATTGTGACTCCGAATTTTCAGAATGCGTGCGAAACAATCAAACCAGCGAAGAATGAATTTGTACGCATAGCTACTGTCTTTAGAATGTATCGTGTGAATATGCATTAGAACCGGAAGATAGTCTATTTTCTAGAATCTTTGACGGAATTGGATTTACTTTTCTGTAACAACGGGAAAGTGAATTTGAATGCAGATATGTCAAGTTGTCTAAAAATTCATCTCTACGGTTTTGCATATAAACCCATTACTTTTCATATTTAATGAACTGAGTGTATTATTGTTCTTGTAATAATAACTTGCATATATATAATAGGTTGATAGAATACATTTTATACCACTTGATAATTTATAATAACTACTCTCGATACATGTACTCGTTTTACGTCTCATGTCCATGATTACTGCCCTTGATATTTTTCTTGACTAAACTATTTGATTACACCGTTCCACTAGTCGTACCAACTGCATGTTCATAATTAATTATAAAAGAATAATAAGCCGGGGTTATAAGGGTACGACTTAATAGTGGACAATATAGGAGAGTATACTCGGAAGGGGGCCCGTGTTTCCCGAAATAGTGATTCTTGATTCTTGATTCTTGGTTACACAATTTTTGATTATATAATTCTCGATTACATGATTCATGATTACATGTCTTGATACTATCACTGGAAGACCCGAGTACATAATCCTATAGAATTCACTACTTAAGTCTAAACGTCACATGATTGATATATAACGAACTTGTGGTATGGGACACAAGATTGCGTGCATTAGATAAGTTAATAAAACAGATAAACTTGAGATTTTCACTAAGCATAATTCTTGATTACAAGATTCTTGATTATATGATTCTTGATTACATGACTCTTGATTACAAGACTCTTGATTACATGATTCTTGATTACATGACTCTTGATTACATGACTATCGATCCTTGATTACATGATTATCGATTAACTGAGCCTAGGTTATCAATTGCTTTTATCTCGAAGTCTAGAATACACTAGTTACAGTTATTACTTACATGATCATATTGTCCCAGTTCCTTGTTTACTTCCATATTGTATTTGTACTTCTACTTCTTGTTTCTCCCATGTTATATCTTGTTATATTACCCCTTTTTCTGCTTGTTGCTACTTGCTGCCCGAAACTTGCTCTAACGGGAACTTTTCTATTTTTCTTTGAGTTAATAATTATACAGGTACTGATGGACCCGACGAGCAGACTCTCTAGACGATCGTTGCTACTTCCTTACTACTTCATATTGTTTTTCTTTCAGTCGCTATTTTATCTAGTTGTTATAGCGAACTGCTTATCATATTATTTTAATTTTGGCCCCTTGTACTCCCGGGCATCTTGACCCAATATTGATGTATTATCCAAATGATGGTTATTCTATTTTCAGCTCATGTGATTATTATATCTGCCTGCGTGAATGTATTATAAAGATCTTGTTGAGCTTATAATTGTACAGCTTATGGATGATGTATATCATTCGCTGGGCCTCAGTTGCGTGCCTGTATTTCCGTATAGTGGGAAGCGGGGAGTGACAGGTTTTTAGTGGTATCAGAGCCTAGGCTCGAACCATGCTAAGCTCAATAATATACACACCACGTGGATCACATGAATGTTAATAACCAACTTGCTATCTGGAGATTTACCCCATTCGAATATGCATTTCAGACTATGGTTCACGGAGGCTCTTCGACTTCTACACCCAGGGATGAACTATCGGAGATCGTCGCCATTCTCCAAGAGATGCAACGAATGATGGAGCTACAGCAAGAGCAAAATGAACTGGTGAGAGCTAATCTGGATAGGGTACAGGATGTCGCAAACTCCATTCAATGGGACTTGTTTGTGCACCAGCATAAGAGTTACACCGCCATGCTCGATACCCAGGAGTAGATCCGTAGAGGGTGGACTGCCGTTCAGGGGGCATTACAACTTCTTACTGTCGCACAGTCTACAGGTGGACCGATACGGAGGCCAGTTCAGACCTCGACTACTAGAGCATCACCTTACTCATCGGCAACTCCGAAGAAGAACCGGAAGTGCTATTATTGCCGTCGAGTTGGACACATACGCAAGAACTGCTGGAAAGCCAACAACCTGTGTCTTGCATGTGGAGCGAATGATCACAAGGTTCGGGATTGCCTGAAGAGAAAAAGTGTCACACTAATAGGAGGATCAAATCCCAGTGGAGGACATACTGAAGAGTGTAATCGGGCTCATAACCTGATTACAGAGGAGGAAGAGACCACTAAAGAAACAGTTGCTGGTATATTTTGATCTAGTCATACTTCAGTTCTTGCGTCGTTTGTTACCTTCTGTACATTGCATTCATTCTCTTCGATCAATCCATTATTGAGTATCATACTAGTTATTTCTTTCTATCCCTATTTTCTTGAATCTTCTGTTGGAAGAGTGTAGGAATTTTTGTTGGGCTTTTAGCAAACAAATTGGAAATTGGAATAACAAGAAGAAGACTCTTCACTATTTTCTAAAACTGGTATTACTACACCTTACAAATATACACTCTATTCTTTTTCTTCTTTTCTGCTTGTTTCTTGTTCTTATCTTGCTTAATTTTTTTTCTTCTCCCTAAACCTCTCATTTATAGGAATGAGAAAAGAGCAATTGACAAATTCTTCATTCCCATTTCTCCCGTTTGCGGTACCAATCTTGCCACAATTTTTTTCAACATTGTTTGGTGGGTGGGGCTCACTTTACCAAATAAGTTTGACAACCAATATCTTCGTGTTACCAATCTCTTAATTCTTCTCAATTCGACGTTCGCTATCACTTGATATCAGCAGCGAGAAACATCACCATCAGAGTGGCGTAGCAAAAACATAGCAGAGTCCCTTATTGATTTATGGAATGAATTTCAAAGCAAACTTCATCGTCATTAACAACTTAGGGTTCGATGTTATATGTAGAATGGATAGGAGACAAAGTGCAAATATTGGCCATAGGCCGGTTATAGGGGGCGGTGCATTAATGAAGAAAAGACAACAAGAAGAAGAAGAAATAAAAAGAAGCGATAGAGAGAGAGAGAGAGAGAGAAGTTAAAGAAAGAAGAAAGAAAAAGAGAAAGAAAGGAAAAGAGAAAGAAAGAGGAAGAAGAAAGAGAGAGAAGTTGGAGAAGAAAGAGAGAAAGAGAGAGAAGTCGGAGAAGAAAGAAAAAGAGAGAAGTCGGGGAAGAAAGGAGAGAAGAGAAAGAAGAAGGCAACTCGGGAGCAAGCTTCGGAGAACAGAGAAAGTGAGAAGCCGATAGTAGAGGCAGGAGCAAGAAAGAAAGAGAGAGTAGGAGCTCGGATTTTCTTGGCAAATGGAAAGAAGAGATCAAGAATCGGTAGCGGGGATGAAGAGAAAATCGGTGGAAGAAGAAAGTGAAGCAGGGAAGAAGATGAAACTTTCTTCATCTTCATCGAGATTTGGTAGGATTTGTGTATTTTGTGGCAGTAGCTCTGGCAAAAGAGCTAGCTACCAAGAAGCCGCGATCGAGCTCGGCAAGGAGCTTGTAAAGAGAAATATCGATCTCGTCTACGGTGGTGGGAGCATAGGATTGATGGGCCTGGTTTCTGATGCTGTTCGTGCTGGTGGCCGACATGTTTTGGGAGTGATTCCCAAGTCGCTGATGCCGAAAGAGATTACTGGGAGAACTGTGGGAGATGTTAGAGTTGTCTCTAACATGCACGAGAGGAAGGCTGAAATGGCTCATGCTGCTGATACTTTCATAGCCTTGCCCGGAGGTTATGGAACACTTGAGGAATTGTTCGAGGTGATCACTTGGGCTCAACTTGGGATCCACAGCAAATCGGTAGGTCTTTTAAATGTTGATGGATATTACGACTCACTTCTGTTCTTCATAGATTCAGCTATGGCTGAGGAGTTTATATCCAGTAAGGCCAGACGCATCTTGATTTCAGCTCCATCGCCTAAGGAGTTACTAAGAAAATTGGAAGAGTATGTGCCAGAACGAGATGAGCGTGTGACTCAGCTGAACTGGGATGTTAGCGATGTCGGTGGTTCAGATTCAGAGCCTAGACATTAAATTGTTGAGTCCTTCAGTTGAGGGTGCACAATTTGTCTTTAGTTGTTTTCGTGTCTTTGTACTCTTTGTTTCTTTTATCTTCCGTTGTACTCTCAGTTGAAGAGTATTGCATTCTTCTTAGCTATTCTATATCCCGCCTAAGTAAATTTCGAGGACGAAATTTTTTTTGTAAGGTGGATAGGATTGTAACTTCCTGTTCCAGTAGTAAGTATTTTACTACGTGAATTTTTGTACTTCAATTTTCAGATCAGTTTTGTTTTTCTCTTTGGATTCTTTATCTAAAGCAAGAATATTTTTCTGATCAATTCTATAATTTTGTGATTTTTCGATCGGAGTTTAAATACAAATTTTAAACCCCGATTAATCCTAATCCTAATATTAATCCTAATCCTAATCCTAATCCTGCCTAATCCTACGCCTAACTCCTACTCCTGACTTCTCCTCCTTATTCCTATTTTCTAACCTAATCCCCACTAACCCCTCATTTTCTCCTTCTACGCCTAACTTCTCATTTTTTCCACACACATGTTTGATTTTTCTACACCCCTCTTATCACTTCCTTTCTATACACACACACACACATGCAGAACCTCCCACCTCTTTCTCTTCTTTTATCTACATCCCATTCTTCATTTTCCCTCCTTCTCTTCCTCTGCCTTCTTCACACCCGAGAGCTCAAACAACACCCAAGCTCCACTTTACCTTCCATCTTCGAGCCAACGACTCCGCTTCTACGATCCCGTGAACCCCGAAAAACAACTCGACGCCGCGCCACCTTGTTGTTGTCGTCGCTCACCGTTACTACCGTTGCTCACTCGCTACCGTCTTGCCACCATTCTTACTGCCGTTGTCCCGCCATCCGTTGCCGACGTCGCTTCTTCTTTCCGTGGTTAACACCACCACCGAAATCATCAAGTTATAAGGCAAGTACCTTGTACACTATTTTTATTCTCGTACAAGCATTTTTCTTGGACTCGTGGCAAGTAGTCTAGTTATCATCATGTTTTATTGTCAAACTCCATTCTAGTCATTTGTTCCATGCTATATCAACTCAAGAGTGAACCGTTAACACATTTCGAATCGTGTTATCGAATATCGAATATTCAACCTTACTATCTCTAAAATTTCTTGACCTTGCACTAAGAATTCGACCATGTTTCCAATACTGGATTGAAGGTTTTCTACGTGAAAATTGTAGCCCATCGAGTCCCGAATCCAGAACATCTTACGGTTTCTCAATCGGATGTATAGATTGTGAGATATCGCGATTTTAGTACTGACATATCATGAATTTCTGAACCTGCACGGGATTACTAACCGGTATCTCGTACTGAGAATTTGACCATGTTCCCGACACTGGATCGAAAAACTTTCTACATGAAAATCGTAGCCCTTCGAGTCTAGATATCCGAAACATTCTATAGTTTCTCAATCCGATATATGGATTGTGAGATATCGCAGTTTTAGTATTGTGACTCCGAATTTTCAGAATGCGCGCGAAACATCGAAACCAGCGAAGAATGAATTTGTACGCATAGTTACTGTCTTTAGAATATATCGTGTGAATATGCATTAGAACCGGAAGAGAGTCTACTTTCTAGAATCTTTGACGGAATTGGATTTACTTTTCTGTAACAACGGGAAAGTGAATTTGAATGCAAATATATCAAGTTGTCTAAAAATTCATCTCTACGGTTTTGCATATAAACCCATTACTTTTCATATTTAATAAACTGAGGGTATTATTGTTCTTGTAATAATAACTTGCATATATATAATAGGTTGATAGAATGCATTTTATACCACTTGATAATTTATAATAACTACTCTCGATACATGTACTCGTTTTACGTCTCATGTCCATGATTACTGTCCTTGATATTTTTATTGACTAAATTATTTAATTACACCGTTCCACTAGTCGTACCAACTGCATGTTCATAATTAATTATAAAAGAATAATAAGCCGGAGTTATAAGGGTACGACTTAATAGTGGACAATATAGGGGAGTATACTCGGAAGGGGCCCGTGTTTTCTGAAATAGTGATTCTTGATTCTTGATTCTTGGTTACACAATTCTTGATTACATAATTCTCGATTACATGATTCATGATTACATGTCTTGATACTATCACTGGAAGACCCGAGTACATAATCCTATAGAATTCACTACTTAAGTCTAAACGTCACATGATTGATATGTACCGAACTTGTGGTATGTGACACAAGATTGCGTGCATTAGATAAGTTAATAAAACAGATAAACTTGAGATTTCCACTAAGCATGATTCTTGATTACAAGATTCTTGATTATATGATTCTTGATTACATGACTCTTGATTACAAGACTCTTGATTACATGATTCTTGATTACATGATTCTCGATCCTTGATTACATGATTATCGATTAACTGAGCCTAGACGATCGTTGCTACTTCCTCACTACTTCATATTGTTTTTCTTTCAGTCGCTATTTTATCTAGTTGTTATAGCGAACTGCTTATCATATTATTTTAATTTTGGCACCTTGTACTCCCGGGCATCTTGACCCAATATTGATGTATTATCCAAATAATGGTTATTCTATTTTCAGCTCATGTGATTATTATATCTGCCTGCGTGAATGTGTTATAAAGATCTTGTTGAGCTTATAATTGTACAGCTTATGGATGATGTATATCATTCGCTGGGCCTCAGTTGCGTGCCTGTATTTCCGTATAGTGGGAAGCGGGGCGTGACAGGGCATTTTTAGGGGCCCCTAAATTATTATTCATTGTATTTATATATACGTATTTTGTGTGTAATATATTTTTTTGGGCCCCCAAATTTATTTTTTTTGGCTTTTGTTTTTTTAAGTTAGTACTTGGGCTAGCTTATTTTAGTTGGGATTGAGTTTGTATGGAGAATTTTTTCTCAAATCCCTAATTCTCTATTTATTTCTTCATATATATCGGTTTTTTAAGTACTGTAGCAAAAAAAAAGTTTTCCATTTTTTTTTAAAAATCAATTCTTTATGGGGCCCCATTTCGGGAATTCGCCTCGGGTCCCCGTAAACTCAGGGCCGGCCCTATTGATAGTAGTAGGGAGATTGAGCTTCTTCACTTTTTTGTTGTTTCTTCCTTCACTCGATTGAGAGTAGTAATAGTAGAGTGTTGAGAGAGTTGATAGATAGAGATTATTGTGAATTAGTGAAGAAGAATGAAAGAAGTAAGTAGGGTTTTATAGAGAAAAATCCAACATAAAAAAAAGAGATTCCAACCGCCGGGCCAACCATTGGACCTGGTCAGACCGCCCATTGGACCTAGTGGGTTGTCCCCCGTTGGAATTTTGCGGGTTGACCAGGACCCGGACCGCAATGGTTTGGGTCGAGTCGGGTTTGTTCGGGTTGTGGGTTAAATGGGCCTGGTTGAACGGGTTGAAACCTCCATTTCTTTGATCCGGTCCGACACGCATCTCTAAGAGGGTTTGGCCCGGGCCCAGACCGAGTCATAGCGGTTCGGGTCGGAAGGCGGGGCGGCAGCGGGCTGACCCGGCCCGTCTGCCCCTCTAGCAACCAGTCACATGGAAATAAACATTTTCTGCTTTTCGTGATATACTCGTTTCCTCGTGGTCTTTGAAACCAGTTGACTAATTCATTTCTTCACCACGCCGTGCTGTCCATATGAAACAAGTGGAGATTCTCTCACAGGTGGGTTTGTTGTGGATTGCACGAATGAGAGGATCCTTGGAAATGTCATTCGAAAAGTTGTATACCGTTTTTAGTATTGTTCTGTTTATCTCATCAGGATTGGCAATCCTCCATTTTTGCGACAGATAAAATGGGTATACAAGCAAACATTAGGAATATAAATTCATTGTTATATAAAACAAACGGATATAAATGTGTTGCGTATACTGGGTACAAATAAAATACAGTTGGCACATTTTTAGAGAAATATGTGAAAATTTAATCTTTGTTTTTTAGATCCTGAGATTGTTATTCTACCGATCTCAAGCAATTGTTGATGACATCAAATACACAAAAGCAACTTTCTCATCGGATATCTTTCAATTGTTCACACTGTTTGTTTCTGGAAGAGCCTTCTGCAAGGAAACAAATGAGCATTTTGCTTGTTACTGAGAAAAGAACCAACTTATTGAGTTTGCAAACTTCAAAATATTTTTGGAATTTAGTTGTATTTTTGGGCAAGTAAATATTGTTCATGTTTCATTCATGACATGATCATATCATACAAGTGTTGGAGCCAAGTTCGTCAAAAGCTACATCCACTTGATAGAACAACTTCTGTTGTGCATTAGAATCAATGCAATTTCATAGTTGAGTTTAAAACTTAAGCCTAATCACGAGATAGACTGATTTTTTCTTTTTTCCTCTCTCTGAATAAAAGGCTACATCATAGCATGGTCTCGAACCCAAGACTACTTCTGTTGTGCATTAGAATCAATGCAATTTCATAGTTGAGTTTAAAACTTAAGCCTAATCACGAGATAGACTGATTTTTTCTTTTTTCCTCTCTCTGAATAAAAGGCTACATCATAGCATGGTCTCGAACCCAAGATTACGCCTTTTCCATTTAGGCTAGCTACAACTCAGTGGTAAGAGATAAACTGATATATATAGTTGTATGTAGGACCTTCAAACACCTTTGAAAAACAACTCCACATCAAGTAAAAACTAGCTGTTGTACCACAGCATACAAATAATAATCATAGATTGCCATCAATCATCGAACTTAGTTTTTGGTTACAGGCGAACTTTGGACTGAACATTGCAATAGAATTATTTGAGATTCATACACGAAACAATCCAGTCTGAGTTACCATGTGTAAACTGAAATACATCAACAATCACTACTACATCGTTGATCTGATCAAAAGTAACAGCCAGATGGACCACCATCAGGCAGTCGAGATAGCATGAATGGCCCTCTTGCTCCCTCTTCGGGTGTAATAATTCCAGTGTTTGAATTAATATCGGTTTTTACATAGCTTCAATTAACACAATTGATGTACATCAGTGCAGGACCTGAGATTTTCAGACCTCAGCCAAACTCCAAAAATGGAGTCCTCAAAGCTTAATGTTTATATAAGTTTTTTTCTTTTCATCGTCGATAATACAATAATATTATCAACACAAAATTCAAGAAATAAAATAATAGACAAAATATACTATCCAAAATAATATATGTCATAATCAAATACTAATAAACTGTAGGTGTTCCAAACCGAAAATAAAATTGATCTGATGTAGTGTGATGATGCACACTATTAATTTAGGATTAATATATTGTTGGTGTGTTTTCACGAATATGGAAGTGTTATATGTGGGTATTGTTATCTGTATTTGGCTTATAATTGTTGGATATATTGGTATATTCTCTCTATATAAATATTACATGTGCATATGAGTAACACGTGTATTGAACGTACAATTGAATGGATATTGGAACGCGGGTTTGTGGGCTTATAACCCGATACCCAAACCAGTATTTAGAGATAAACACTGGCTTGTGATAGCAGTCTAGGTATTCCAATCTTGATACCTAGGGTGAATATCTCAAGCAACTTAGATCTAGAGATAAACCATAATTCCCAATTGTTAATTTCTCACAAAACTTAACAATCTTGAGATATTATATTAATCAATTTGTGAGATTAATCAAGAGGGTTCTTCGGAATCTCACCACCCGTCGCACCACCCCGTCGTTCGCCGTCGCTCGACGCCGCACGCCACTACACGAAGCCACCACCGTCGTCGACTAGAGCCGCCGCCGCTACTGTTGTCGGCGTCATCTCTGTCATCGCAGACGAAGGGGAATGCAGAAGTTGTGCTCGTTGATGTGGTGCTCCTCATCGGCAAGGGTGAGGACCTACGACTCGTCGATGTAGTCGATGTCGAGGACCTCGAGGATCTGGGCCTCGACGATGTGGCCGATGCGGGCCTTGGCCATGATGGAGATGGTGACGGCGGATTGATCTCTTTGATGAGCTGGGGGTCGGACATGCTGGCGACGCCGCCCTAGGAGCGGATGTCGGCAAGGACGCGCTCGAGGGCCATGATGATGCCGCCACGGAGCATCTGGGCGAGACCGACCTTGACGGAGAAGGTGGATGACTTCTTGGGCTCGGTCAGGGCCGCGCCACTGCCGTACCTGGTGACTACGCCGCTGTCCGCCATTAATTTCTCGATTGAGGGAATTGGGAATGTGTAGGAAGCCTCAAAGGAGCTTGCATTTAGTCGCACACAAGGAGTTCGATGCTGGATCTCTTTGGCGCAGAATGGTTTGTTGTTTGGATTTGTTCCCAAACAGACATTAGTCTAATCAAATGAAGGGGAAGAGATGGTGAAAGATAAGTTCTTTACTTTCCTCGTATTAAATTTCTGTTAAATATTTTGCTATGTGCTGGAAGTTCAAAACACTCGTTCTAAGATTATGTTTTGAATTATAGAATTACTATGATGCTAGGTGGTTAAGTTCAAGACTGTATTAATCATTTGTTTAATTAAATACAAGTTAAATAGTTGTTTTGGCTATGTGTTAAAACACAATATCTATTTTGATAAGTTAAACTGTTTGGTTTTGACTATAAAGTTTGGATCTCTAATTAAATTGTTGCTAGAATTAGATAGTGCTAATAATTTGCTTAATTGGCTAATCTTTAACAATTTGATGAATATAGGAACTTTAATGTTACCTACAAATTATGTATGTTGGAGTCGATGGATATGCATCACGGTTGAATAAGTCTGCACCATACAGGCTTCTCCACCGAATTTGGAAAACACTTCTAACTTGAAGTGTCGGTATGATCTACTCTAATCTTGCTTAGTACTTTCATGTGATGAATGTGTTAATGTTTTGTGCGTTTGATTACATGATTGAGATTTTTAGATCATAGTTATTCTTGCTTTGAAAGCTAGCATGTTTAGGGTTGTTAAATGCTTTATCATACTATGTGTATAGATATTTTGAAAAATCCATTATTTGCAGTTTGTGTGAGATTACATATTTGCTTCTCTAAAAACTTAAAATAAAATAAAAATTGTATAAGATGTATAACAAATGTCTATAACTTAGGAGACAGCGTCTCTTAATGTAGGATATGACTCTATTAGTTACGTGTTGTTCTTTCTCGTTCATTGTACTGTGTGTGCAAAGTCGAATTATAATATGTTAGTCATTATCTCATCTAGCGTTATGAAGATGATGAAGAACGAATAAAGAACTTTTCGCTCAATGTGTTTGAGCAAGTAGACATTGTTAGATACATTAGAGAAAGTAAATAATTTTGTAAAATGTGATAGAGAAATTTTGTATTAACTCTTATAAAGTGCATATATTGTCAATCGTATGTATAAGTTGAGTTTAACAAATGAGACAATTAATAATAATAGTTCTAATTGTGTTCTTGAACATAGCATAATTGGCTAAGATTTGAGAACTATATATTCAATTGTTTGTGAGGAAATGTGATCTAATTATCAAAACTGTGGGGAAATGGAGTTAAAAGCTATTAAGTCAAAGCTTTAACATCCATGTTGTTTTGAAATTTAGAATCACTATGAACTATATATTAAATTGTTTGTTCTCGTTAAAACTCATAACTCTACTAAATGACACTCCATTAAAATATGACAAATATGAAAGTTGTGCTCAGATTATAATCACTAGATTTAGTATGGTCTCTAGGAGCACACAACTTCTTGAGTCAATACATTCTGATATTTGTGATCTCAATAGCTTTGTGACTAGATGAGACAATTGTTGGTCAGAAGTATTTAATCGCTTTTGTAGATGATTAATATAAGTATGTCATATATATGAAGAATGAAGCACTTTTTATTCTTAATGAATTAAAAATTATAGTTAAATGCTAAAATTAAGGGTTCAGATTTGATAGAGGTGGTGAATATGTTTTAACAACTTTAAAGAAGTTTGATTTTGGCATAATCTCTAGTGCACTCTACTTACAACAGTCAAACGATACTGATAAAAGTTAGAATCAAATACTGAGTGAAATATTGAATTCTATATTATTGACAGTTGTTTGTCTTGTGTAATTATGAGTGATGTTGTATTGTTAATCATATCTCTAATGTGTTACTACATTCTAAATTGAATACACCTTATAAATCATGGCATGAAAACACAAATAATTTTGTTAAAGTAAAAAATTTGTGTTGTGATACATTTGTTAGAGTACATGACCCTAGAAGGCCTAAAGTAGGACCTACAACAAACATTTGTGTGTGTTTAGAAAGTGCAGAATGTAGTTCTGTGAACAGATGTTGGATCTATCTAATTTGTGTTAGAAGAATTTAAACTTGCAGAGTTCTTTGAGAATGTGTTCATCAAAGATAAATGTATGAAATAATCTAGTCCTACAGATATGGTCAATGATTCACAGTTGGAATCAAGAACCTACCTTACTGACACTTAAAAACCTGAATGACAAATGAGCTAAGAAGAGTCTTTGGTAGACAATGAGATGACTTTGTGTCATACAATAATACTTTAATTTAGTTGATCTGCCGATAGGGGCTAAAACTATAGTAAGTAAGTGGGGTTTTGTAGAAGAAACTTAATTTTCATTGGTCAGTAGAAATTTTACTGTTTTTTAGTAGCTAACAGATTGACTGAGAAAAATGGGGTAGATTTATTAGATGTCTACTCACATGTTTGTCATATTGCCACAATAAGTATTCTTCTAACCCTTACATCTATTGTAAATTTTGTCGTTCATAAAGGATATTTAAAAGGACTTTATACTGAACAGTTTTGTACTGAAAAGTTTTGAACTAATATGTTTAGTGAACAAGATTTAGAATTTAGTAAAATCATTGTATGTTCTTAAAATATGTATAGTCAATGAATAAATAATCTGACAAATTTTTGAAAGAGCCTAGTATATGAATCAAGTAATTCAGATCAGTGCCTTCAACTTTGTGGTGTGTCAAATATAGTGGCTATTATTTACACGTTCTATTGACATGCATGTTCTTGGAAGTGACCACTCTATTACAAATGAAGTTAAAATTATGCTATCCAAAGAATTCAACATGAAAACCTAGGTACTGTGGACACCATAGGTATAAGGGTGAGTTTTCAGTTGGCAAGGGATAACTCTTAGTCAAACTCATCAAATCAAAATGTATTTCAAAAGTGGGGATATAGTGATTGAAAGTGTGTTTTGAAACACCTTATGATTATGATAAAAGGTTGACACCTAATGATGGTGCAACTATGAGACAGGTAGATCATTCTAAAGGAATTGATTGTCTCATGTATACAAAGATCTGTACTAGAATAGACATAGCCTTTAAGGTAGGTATGATCTACAGATTCACTAATAATTCCATACACATTTGAGTGCCCTTAAGAGGCTAATGAGATACCTGAGTGGTATTTAAGAGTTTGCGTTGTGCTACTCTAGTCATTCTTCAAATGAGTGGCTAATATGATGCATTATGATGCTCGGAATTTAGTGAAGGTCGATAACTAGTAGATATGTGTTTACACTAGGAGGAACAGAAATGTTATGGAAATAAAAGGCAAACAGACACTGTGCTATCATCCATGAAATCAAACCTCTATGTGTTATCCTCTGCAGGGGAAAAGGCTGAGTGGATTGAAGAAATTGTTGCTAGTTATCCATTAAGAAGTTTAAGTAACTCTCTAATTCTGTTATGCGACTATCAAGCTACAATGCACTGTAGCTCATAACTCACTCTATCATAGTAAGATGAGTATATTAAGGCTGAAAAAAGCCTAGTTGAACTTTCTAATAAATAAAGTGTAATTGCGACAAGTATGACTAATGCTCTTGCTAAGAGACTTGAAAGTGATCTAATTATCAAAACTGTGGGGGAAATGGAGTTGAAAGCTATTGAGTTAAAAGCTTTAACATCCTAATTGTTTTGAAATTTAGAATCCAATTGGAGTCATAGAGAAGTTCAAACTTAAGCATCAATTTTAGGCAGTTGACATGTTTTAGATAATTTTGATGATTCCACATAAATTTCACAAATATATAATGTCATTCCAATTTTGATGGTATTATATATCTAGAGAATTTACTTAGAATAATCATATTATTCCAATACGAAACATGAAAACTTGTTGATGTGTTTCCGATGATTAAATTGTCCTAAATATCATACCAATTTTTATGATATGTCTTTTATGGATACATGTTTCATTCCAATTTTGATGATTCAATGTTAAACCATGATTGAAATGGCAGTCTTTTCATTCCAATATGAAACATAGTATGGTTCTTGTGTAGAAACTATAAAGTTCATGTAATTTACTTATTAAAGATACTTGATTGTGATGCTTGCGTTACATTTTTGCTAAGCTAATTATGAATTGTACTAAGTTCTTTTGTGGAACTAGATACTTTGTGAAATTCGTTGGAATTCTTAGAGATGTGTCTCTTGATATTCTTGTTTTTTATAAGCTAGCAAAGATGGAGGAGTTAAATTTGTCAACATAGATTTCAAAATAATGATTTGCTCAAAATGGAGGAGTAAACATAAAGCAGTGTGCAAGGATAGAATTTCAGTTTATTTCTTTCGAGAATAAATTAGTCACTTGCTTGGTAAAACTTCTGTTGAGTTTAAGACTCTTGTGTTCATGCGCTTAAAACTCATATTTTGTTCTTGAAGTTTATTTGCTTTGTTTGATTTTGAAACTATGACAGATTATTCCAGTTGGTTTAGTCTATGTGAACTATTCTGAATTGGATATGGTTTGGAACTATTTAATTATATTGGTTTAGTCTTGATTGAACTATTCAGTTTTATAATTCTATTCGTTCTTATGAAACTATACCTTTATGATGCTTTTCTTTTATGGACTGCTATCAGCCAGTCAGTTTTATACTGAACTGATGAGATAATCCTGTACTTTATATATTGAGAATATAGGAGGAGATTGTTGGATATATTGGTATACTCTCTCTATATAAATATTACATGTGCATATGAGTAACACGTGTATTGAACGTACAATTGAATGGATATTGGAACGCGAGTTTGTGGGCTTATAACCTGATACCCAAACCAATATTTAGAGATAAATACTGGCTTGTGATAGCAGTCTAGGTATTCCAATCTTGATACCTAGGGTCAATATCTCAAGCAACTTAGATCTAGAGATAAACCATAATTCCCAATTGTTAATTTCTCACAAAACTTAACAATAATGATGTTAGTAGTACTTGTGGATGACCAATTTAATTTATCACATTACGCATTATTTTATGTAGTTTAAGTAGGGATGCATGAACATGAGTGATCTTATGACGTTGTGTATATTGAGATAGTTCTTTTGAGTATTACCATAATTATAGTTTACTACCCATGTATCATGCATCCACGTTTATATACCGGTATGTGAGTAAGGATTTTAAGTAATCCCTTATGGGCTCTCGTGTATCCACTCTATGAGTGATGAGAAATGTGCATTTTAATTGTCCCTACCACGGACCGTAGTGATGTTTACTTTGAACCAGGATGTTAGTGTTGACCGCATGAGAGGGGAGCATACCTAAACTCCTTTGAATTCTAGAATACTTGTACCTAATCGTTTACGTAGTATGGGATGTGTAAACTATTAGACAAGTACCGTACTAGGCATCCTGTATTGCTTGCTTGTATGATCACCTTATTTGTTGTTGCATTTATATGTTGTAAAAGGATTTGCAATCTAGATATTTTTGTTCTAATACTTGCATTGTTATATATTTTTTCATTAATATGTTTAATTATTAATGTGGTATTTTATAAATTGCTGGCTACTTAGTATGTTCAATTATTTCTGGGCGTTAACTCATTTTTTTGTTAATAAACTCTGTCAGATTAGTGCATCATGATCGAGTGCTTGAAGAGAATAAGTGATCTGAAAGTTTATGTGTCATGGGAATAAATTTTCGTGGAGAGATTTTAAGCTAATAAATCGGATTTCCAAATTTATTAAATTACTTTATTGAAGTTGTAAGGAGACTTCTAGCGTATGAGTTTTAGTTATTTCTTGTAATGTATTATATATATTGTTTTTAGCCATTTTAACTACTTTCTATTGATGGCTATTATCACCATGAGTTTTGATAATTAGTATGTTATTGTCGAGAAGGTTGTTATCGGTTTGGGGGTGTTACAGAATGGTATAAGAGCTTAAGCGATAGATCCATATTTCAGTTGAGAATTTCTCATAGGAATTTGTTAACTGTGGATAATAATTATGAGGATAGTGGATGTGGGTTTTACTAGATACAAGATTTTGGTACAATTGAGAATGATCGTATGATGAGGCAGCTTCGGATAAGTAAGATGACTTATTTTATTCTATGTTTCGAATTTGTTAGCACTGTAGATGATCGAGCCAGAGCTAATTTTAGGATTGATTTTTCAGAGAGATAAGTTGTTGAGTTAATGGATACAAACATTTCAAGTTTTAAGGACAACTTTTATACGATGGATAGGATGTAATACCCTGAAATTTCTGTTGATTTTTAAAAATTCAATATTATGACTTTTTGGATTGATTTGTAAATATAAATAATTTTAGGGTTATTTGCAAATATTATAAATATGAGGATTTAAGTGTGAAAGTAGATTTATGGGATTTGTGAAAAAGAAATAGGGGTTTCCCCTTTGCGTTCTGTTTCATCGGACTACTAGAAAGAAAAGAAAGAACTGCAAGAAAAAAAGAGTGTAACCCCTGTTTCTGATTATACAGATTTTTTTTCCCTTTTCTTCGTATTCCTGTATTTCAATACATCTTTCTATTCTTTTGAACCCTATTGCACTCATTCGAATATTCCTTTTGTTAGAATCCAAATCTTATTTCATTCTACAATCCTATTCCTTATCCTCTTGATTATTTATTAAATTGTCAAAGCCCAATTTTCATCCCTCATCATGGTTTATTTGATTATTTTTGAAGCCCAAACTGAAGTCCATTTTTAAAAAAAGCATTCTATATATATTAGTTGATTACTGTGAAGGCCATATGTTTGAATCCAAGCCCAACTAAGCCAATGATCCAAAACCATCATTAACCCTAATCTAATCACCCTAATTATTATCTCTAATCCCCCTCCCTTCATCAGCCGCCATCTCCCCCCCCCCCCAACCCCGACCTTCTCTTCTTCTTCTTCTTCTTCGTCTTGATTCCGAACCCATCCTCTTCATCTTCTTCCTCTTCAACCACCACCTGCATAACACTCCATCTCGCCGCTCCGACTGCACTCCTCCCCCGTCGAATGCTTCTTCCACCTCGCCAACCAGAGACTCCCCGTCACCTCATCCTCTCCACCGCAACTCACACCCGCCGCTCGCCCCTGCATTTTGCTGCTGCTCCTCGCGCCGCGCACCAGTGCATCCTTGTCTACAGCCCAGACACCCTGCCGCACGCCATCTCCACTACACCATGACTGCGCACCCAACGCCCCTTGATGCACTCCACCGCAGCCCCCGTTTGCCGCCAACCGCCATCTCCCTCACCTGCCACCCAGCAGCCAGTACCCGCCTACTGCGACCCTGAACTGGATGTCACTGTTGCCACCCGGAGCACCTGCATCCCAAGCACCACAGTATAACCATCCTCTCCATCACCGCAACTCGCTGCCTCTTCACCATCCATCATCTAAATTTATTTATTTATTTATATCATACGGATAGTGTCACATCCCGCTTTCCAAAGGAATACAGAATAAGAGTACGTGACAAAGCCCAACGAAAGATTTTCATCATTCATAAGCTGTAAGGATCGACGCAACAATATAACAGGAAAATAAAAGAAATATACAACCTCGCATGCATGAAACAAAACTCATAATAAACAAAATTATTTGAAAACAATACACAATCCTCAAATATATATATAAGATCTCGAACAAAAATAAAATTTCGGGACAACATATCCAATACAAGTTTAAGTAGCAACAAGGAATTAATAAACTCAAAGCATGAGTAAACTAAGGCATGATTCATCCCAGTCGAAGCTTAGAATATTTGCTCACTCACTCCTGCAGGTAGTTGATCTTCAAAACCTGTGTATTTAACATGTGGAAGAAATAGAGAAACAAGAGATAAGATGCCCGTTGGTGCAAGCTACGGGCCGCAAGTAGTACAAGCAAAAGGAACAGGAATAACTAGGAAGAATAGGAACCAAGAAATATAACGAAATCAAGAGTAATGATCAAGAACACGAAGCAAGAAGAAATCAAGTATAATGAAACTAACTGTAAACATGTGAATGGGAACAACAACTTATGAATCAGAATCATGTGACTTGTAAAGCAAAATCATGTAATCAAAATCATGCACTTGTAACGAAATCAGGTAACTGGTAGACAGGAATATACATGTGCTTGTGCCAAATCTTATGTCTAACAATATTTCATTAACCATAACTAATGCAGTACTACTGCGTCCCATACCACAGGATCGATGCATACAATTAATGTCGTTTAGACTCTAGTCGCTAATTCTATAGGTTCATGTACTCGGGTATCACAGTGGTCAACCATATCATGTAATCCAAATCATATTATTTAACTAAATTATATCGTATAACAAAATCACGTCATGTAACCAAATGAGGTGCCACTATTATGGAAAACACGGGCCCCCTTCCGAGTACACTCTCCTCCGTTGTCCACTACTAGGTCTTACCCTTATACCTCGGTTTGTTACTTTTTATTACAAATTAAACATGATCATGATATAACGAGAACAAAATCGGGACAGGACAAGGATGTATCAAGATATTATATGATGCAAGGGACATGTTCTAGATTGCAAAATACAAGAAACAATATGTAAATATTCAAACATAGCAAAATACCAATTATGGACAACAAGACGTTGCTGCACCAAAATTAGAATTCCTGCTACTACAGGAATGCAAAACTGGATCCGTCAGAAGTTCTAGAAACTAGACTCTCTGTCGGTTCCAGCGCATATACACACGATATATAAACTTTACAGAAACTGGGTTCAAATTCACATTCCACGCAGATTTTCATGTACATGCCGAATCTTAAAGTTATGTTTGCATGCATGTATCAGATCTGAAAACTCATCAATTAAATTCAGAAAAATTTAGGGTGATTTCCTAGCATGTCTAGTCTCAGCAAAATAAATTTCATATTACTATATTACTGATAACATGTTCAAATTAAATTGCAAAACAGGGTGATACAGTGAAATTGTGGATCTGTAAATCCAGACCCAGCAGTATTAAAACAACGATATCTCCCAAAATATAACTCGGAATTTGATTCCGTCAGGTGTTCTAAAAACTAGACACATGGGGATACAATTTATATTCAGCAACTAAGTCAAAATTCTGTCATTAACAGGGTTGAAATCGTCCAGCAAAAATCAGGACACCAGTAAATGTGATTTCTTTTGCATGAAATGTAACATGATTAATAACTACCATGGATCTAAGTTAATGTGTAATACAAATTAGGGTTTAATAATTATTCAAATAGCACCCATGTCTATTCTCAACTAAAAAAAGAAGCAATATCAACACATGCATCAAACAACCTAACATCTATAAGTCATGGTGATTCACAAATTCATGTAGCCAAATAATGAGATAAATAACTAGATCTAACTTGTTGTGAAATGAGTGTAGTCATGAATGATTGTGACTCTTACGATTATGGAAATAAATAGAAACGAACAATGAGTAGGACCAAGATGTATCAACGGTAACAAAAGGCAAGTCACAACAAAATCTACATGCGGTATTTCAAAAAGGTGCTTGGATGGGGAAAACAAACGAATCGTACAAGTTACTTGATTGGATTGTGAGACGGACGATGGCGAGCGGAAACACGTGCACATTACGTGCGAGCAACCCTACGTGCAATGCACGTACAACTAGAGACAGTAGCAATAGCGGCTCGACTGGTTGGCTCGACGGTGGCTCGGGGCAGCAATGCAGCGGTGGCGATGAAGATGGCGATCGGAGGCTGGCTCGATGAGTTTAAGGTGCTCGGGTGCAGTCGAGGAGGTCGACAGGGAGAAGGGATGATGTGATCGTGGTGGCTCGACTGGTGACAGGGGATGGGCTCGACAAGGACATGGGGATGGTGCAGGCGAGGCTCGATTGTGACCTTCGGAGGTCGGGGGAAAATGGCTCGATAGTGGGTTGGGGAAACAGGGTGACGATGAGGTAATGCTTCAAAGGGGCAGGTGGTGATGGGTTTGCGAGGCTCGAAGGTGGCGACGAGGTGGCTACGGGGGCGGTTCGGTGAGATGGGTTCTGCGGTAAGAGCAGAACGGGAGAGAGATGAGAGGGAAGATGACGGCTGGGTTATAACAGTAGAGGGCTAGGGTTTAGTAGGGTTAGATTATATAGGCTTTAAGTGGGTTTTGGGTTAATGGGTAGTATCCAATAGGGGATAAAGAGAATTAAATAAATAGATTATGCCATGAATTAGATGATTAGAATTAGTCAAATCACAATTTATCAATAATAAAAAATAATTTAGGGTTGTTAGGAAAAAATTAAATTAATTAGACTGAGAACAATATTTGAGTCGAAGCAACAAATGAATTTCATTAAGAGAGAAAAAAAATCAAATACAAGGTTCAGAATTGAACAAGAGAAGAGTACACTGATCAAAAATACAAAAGAAAATACAAAAATGGGAACGGGCGTTACAAATATAGCCAACAAGGCTCTAGCCAACAAATCTATATAGAACTAACATCAACATTATGCGACTAGAGATGTAATAATGAATTGTTATAAATGATTTTTTTTTTGTCGGAAAATCGCTTACTTTATTCAGAATTTATTAATTTAAGCACTTCTTCATGAACTTAACCTAGAACCGAAACCAACTTCAATTGCTCTAGAAACAAACCACATTGACAGCGAAATCTCCTAAGATTCAAACAAACAGGAAAATTAAGTAATAGTCATCTAGGTATTATCAAATTCAAAATATGCTCCAGTTCCCATTCAGCTTCATTCATTTTCTTATCAACTAAAAATAAAATAAAAACAACATACTTAGCAAATTTAGTGGTGGTATTTCTCATTTAAACATCAGACAATTTCTATCTAAGTTGACAGCGTAAACCGACTATGTCACTCAAACAACAGACAATTCCTCAACCCCCAAACAAAAACACTAATACACACTTTTCAAACTTAAACTACCCCCAAAACTCACTCCAATTCCTTCCAAACGAAACCACATTCACATTGAAACCTCCAAAGACTCAAACTTTCCACCCTTTCACAAAAAAAAAAAAAAAACACTCGCAATACACATTCCAAACTCAAAATACCACTAAAATCAACTCCAATTGTCCCAAAACTAATCACATTCATAACAAAAGTTTCAAAGACTCAAACTTTATCAACAAAACCAAAAAAAATAACCAGCCTTTAACAGCTGAATAAGCACATCATCCAACGTAGAATTCACCGAAATCAGTGAAGTCACCAGCTTCTCAGATGAGAACTCCACCCCAATATTCAACCACGGCCAAAATAGCTCCAAAATTTTAAAAAAGATCAAAACTTTATCATCCAAGATCAAAACATTTTGGCTCCAAAACTGTAATTGTGAACTAAACTAAACCCTAGCTGCTTACATGCAAGAAACTGAGGAGGAGGCGAACTACCACATGGAGTGGAGGGCCCATCAGGGGGTTTCGGCAAGGGAGGAAGGGGGCTCCACCCATGGCGTAATGATCCGACTATTCTGGAACATCTCCTCGTGCTCTTGGCAGGTGAGGCGGCGGGACTGGGGAAGGGGGGAGAGAGGGCGGCACTGGCAGGAGGTGCAGGCGTGGGGAAGCGGGAGGCACGGGAGAGGGTGGGGGTCGGTAGGGTTGGCAGTCGGGTCGACCGAGCCGGGTCAGGTCGGAACCGCCCGGGTTGAAGCCATACTTGGGCGGGTTTGGGTCGGGTCGAAGTTTTAACCGGGCCGGTTCGGACCGGGTTCTTTATTGGAAACTTCGACCCGGTCGAACCGTGAACCCGTTTCAGATCGGGCCGGGTTGTGGGTTGGCCCATTTGATATATATATATATATATATATATATATATATATATATATATATAGGAATGCTCCATTGCAAACGGATCTGTGCAAATGGATATACAAACCACTCAAGCCGTTGTTCCGAATATAACCTAAGCCATTGTTCAGAACAACGGCCTAGGTTCAACATAAACGAAGACGTTGTTCCGAACAATGACTTTAGTGGTTTGCAATGGAGCATTGCTCATATATATATATATATATATATATATATATATATATATATATATATATATATATATATATATATATATACAACTAACAACTTAACTAAAAAAAATAAACAACAAGTATAACTGTATAAGAGTGAAAAATGCATATATTATTGATTATTCATTTCAACTACTATGAATTTTTTACAAGTTTTTTTACATACAAATGCCAGTCCCCCCCCCCCCCCCCCCCCCCCCCCCCCCCCCCCCTCTCTTTTAACCTAAAAAAATTAATAATAAAAATTGTACAACAACTATAAGAGATTAAGAATTAAACAAAATTGTATGTATTAGTCATTTCAGCTTCTATGAAATTTTTACAACTTTTTTACATACAAATACTATTAACAAATATACAAATTCCTTCAATTACATATTTAAGAGGACAATCTAGAGTTCGAGATAACTTAGAGTTAGATTGAAGAGAATGCATTGGACTACTGTCGTGCACCTTTACTTAACCTAAACCTAGGATCTCATCACCCTAAATTTCCTAATCTTTTTGTTGGACTTCAGGGGAGTTTCTTCCACTTGTTGATGTAGATGCTGTTTTTCCTTGAGTCCTGTCTTCAGCATTCATCCAATCTTTAGTGCACACGAGCATCTCCAACGAATCCAGCTTCAAGTGATTCCTGTAATCTGTTAGAACTCTGCCACTTGTAGAAAAAACACTTTCGGAAGCAACTGTGGAGACATGAGGAGTTAATAGATCTCTAGCTATATGTGAAAGAATAGGAAAAAGATTTTCATGTTCTTTCCACCATTGTAGCACTTCAATCTTATTACTAGAACTTTCACTATCTTGTTGATTATACCAATTTAATTCATTAGGTGCATTAGTCCTAGTTTCTTTTATTGAATACGAGTAAGTAAATTAGTAGTGGCATCTTCTAATGTACTCTTACCCTTACCTCTAGAAATAGAAGAATAGGGATGGCATTCGGGCCAATCGAGCCAGGTCGGGCTGAAACCCGCGATTTTTTACCCCGGACCGGGCTGGCAGCAGTGGTGGGTCGAGCCTCAGCAGGGAAATGCCGGCCCGGACCTGGCCCCTAGCTCAGGGGGCCGGGCCGGGCCGGTTCGTTGCTGGTTCGCGGGTTAGACGGACTTTTCATTTTTTTTTTCTTCTTTCTTCGAGTGTACAAAGGAAAGTAAAATGGTGAATAATTGGGTTGTACACATAGATAAAAAAGAGATTCATAAATTAAATTATTTATGAATTACAAAATTTCAAATTAATCAAATAGATAAGTAACATACAAATCTGAAAATCTTATTAAACTAGAATATAAAATAAAAATAAAATAAAATAAAAATAAAAATAAAAGAAAGAAACATCTGCTAAAAGTAAATTTCATAAATAAGTGATTAATTCTTTCAAAAATAAAATTACCTAAGCTCTCCCAAGATCGAACCCGCGACAAACCCAAACTCAATGAACTAATTTGCATGAACTAGCCAAGAAATCCAACCTAAAACATTATTTCATTAAAATTTGATAGTATATATACATATATAATTAAGACCATTTGAAGTAGAAAACTTTTAGTCCCACTTTAATGAGATTAGAGAAGTGAGAAGGCGGACTTGGCTATAAATAGCTAGGGTGAGGGTTGGCAAATTGAGTAATGAGTAGTGATCAGTTAATTTTGATGTCTACTCTCATTTTTATAAAATTTTGAAATATTTTACAGTATATATATATATATATATATATATATATATATATATATATATATATATATATATATATATATATATATTTGCAGTATTAGCACACAAATCTATTTTGCAGTATTAGCACACAAATCCATTTTTTTAAAAAAAAATTCTGAAAAATTCAAAATTGGCCAACAGCCCGCGGGCTAGCCCGGACTGGACCGGACCGGACCAGGCCGGTTCAATCTGGTCCCTGGCTTGGACGGGCCAGTCGGATTCGGGCTTTTAGGGGCAAATGGTGAACCGGACCGGACCGGGTCTATTAGGCGGGCTGGCCCCGGTTCAGCCCTGGTTTGGGTGGGCCGGTCCCGGGATAGCCTGGCCCGAATGTCATCCCTATAGAAGAAGAAGAAGAAGTAACCATACTAGTTGTACTACTTGATGCAAAAGTTCTATCATAAAAATCATACAAGTTATTCAATGTCGATTCAAAGCTAGCTAAAAATTCATTAGAATCATATTCAGAATCATCTCCAAGTAAAGTAAAAAATATTTCAGTCAAACTTTTTGTACCCGCTAATTTGATACGAGGATGCATAACAGTAGCAATACAATACAACATAGGAGGAGGATTAAAATACTTCTAATTTTTTGTATAAGCGGGAACAATAATATGGCTAATGTATTCATCCGAAATTATTTCTTGAAAAGTTTGCATCACAGTAATGATTGAAATAAAAATACTACCAGAAGTAGAATCATAAGATGTAGAAAACTTCAAAGTTGCGGATTTAAATGGTTCCCAAAATCGTAATAAAGATTCAACAAAATACCATGATTGGGGAGTCATTTGAAAATTTTTCATATTTTTACAAGACAAAAATCGTTTACAATATCTTTGTATTGAGTAACAACATTTAGTAAATCGAAAGTAGAGTTCTATCAGTGTTTAACATCTTTAGAAAATTTTCTAAAATGTATACCCCTAGCTTTACACCATCCTTTACATTCTTGAAGCATAGGACCACTCAAATTAATAAAATGTACACAATTTATAATTGCAACTATATATGAATCAGCTACTTTCAATGCATCTTGTACACATAAATTTAAAATATGACAACACATCAAACATGAATAATTTCATTACATGGAGGAGCTAATTGTGTTTTTAATGTACTAATCTAAGCATTGTCGTTAGATGCATTATCAAAACTAATAGTAAAATTTTTATGACGAATATGATATAAATCACAAACTTCTAAAATATGTGTTGCAATAACTATTCCAATAAGGAGATATGACAAAGCCCCAAGTGAGATGATTCTCTTTTGAATCATCCAATCACTATCTATCCAATAACAAGTTAAGTCCATCATCGGAATATCGTTACAACCTTTCCAACTATCGGAAGTTAACGATACTCTACAAGTTAAAGAATATAAGAGTGCAATTAAAGCGTCTCTCATCTCGTTGTACAGTTTAAAATAATCGGACTTTAGTGTGTTTCTAAGAATTCTTTTAAAATATGGATTTAGTGCATTTTGGTTGTAATAATCTACATTCCTACTCTCGGAATATGAAAAAGGTAGCTCATCCTTAATAACTAGTTGGGCCATTTCTCGACGAACAAGTTCAGAATCATAGGGTTGGCTATCTATTTGTCTGGTCCTAGGGTTGATTTTTTGTTGGCACTACAAAAGAAACCAGATTTACCGGTGAATATTCCCCGGCATTTTACTAGTAACGCCGGTGTAGGTAGCGATTAGGAATGGGGCCACCAGATGCGATGGTTATATACCGGCGGCCGAATTAAAACGCCGGTGAATCCGATTATTCACCGGCGTTTTATTTAAAAACGCCGGTGAAGTTTATGATTCACCGGCGTGTCTAATTAAAACGCCGGTGAAAAGCTGCGATAAATCCCATCTGCCGTAACCTTTCGCTCGCCATTACCCTAAACCCCAAAAAAGTAAAAAGGAAAAGGCGCTTCGTTTTCCCTCCTTCCTCGCTCTCCTTCCCGCGCGTTTGCCTCCGCCGCTTCGTCCTCTTTGACGGACTTCGAACATTCGTCATCGTCCCCTCTTCCCTTCGCCATTTTCGATTTCCCTCCTCCCTATCCCGATTTGGAGGTGAATCGGCGAACGGAAACGACCGTGTCGCCCCGCTCTCTCTATCTTCCCCCCCGCGCTCGTCGCCCCGCTCTCTCTCTCTCTCTTCGGTATCATCTGTTGATTCCCCTAATTTTTGAAACTTAGCATTTTTTTCTGATAGATGCATGTTGAAATTTTCATGTTCTTATAATGTTAATGAAGCTGATTTCATGCATCTGATTGTCTTCTTGGCATGTTTTTTTGATATAAAATGGGTTCACTGTGAACCAACGATGCACAACAATAGGGTTTTAGATTGGGTTGGGCACAACCATTAGTGGAGCAACATATATGCTCAGATAATGTAAATTTTTATTTCAAGAAACTGTTAAAGTTACCTGCAGATTGCCCTCTTTGGCATGATTTTTTAACCAAAAATGGGTTCACTTCCAAACTAAGTATGCTGCGAGAAATTTCATATACTTTCGTATTGTTAAATAAGCTTAGTTTGGAAATTTCATCTTGGCATGTTTTTTTAACCAAAATGGGTTCACTGTGAACTGAGGATGTTATAGCTACGTATGCCAAAATCCTCCGGATATGCTGAACAATTGGGTTTTAGATTTAGTTAGGCTAAAGAATTAGTAGATCAACATATATGCTCAGATAATGAAAATGTTCATTTCAAGATACTGTTAAAGTAACCTGTTTGCCATCTTTGGCATGATTTTTTAACAAAAAATGGGTTCACTTCCTAACTAAGTATGCTGCTAGAATTTTCATCTTCTTTTACTGTTAATGAAGCTTATTTCATGCATCTGATTGCCTTCTTGGCATGTTTTTTTGGTATTAAATGGGTTCACTGTGAACTGAGGATGCTATAGCTGTATGCCAAAATCCTCCACATATGCACAACAATTGGGTTTTAGATTTAGTTGGGCTCAAGAATTAGTAGAGCAACATATAAGATCGGATAATGGAAATTTTAAATTTAAGATACTGTTAAAGTAACCTGATTGCCCTCTTTGGCATGATTTTTTAACCAAATAATGGGTTCACTTCCAAACTAAGTATGCTGCTAGCATAGGCCTCATCTTCTTTCACTGTTAATGAAGCTGATTTCATGCATCTGATTGTCTTCTTGGCATGTGTGTATTTGAATCCTTGACAGGTACAACATGCCGAGGCGTTTAAAGAGGTCAACTATAAATGATGGCAACGAGAGCCATGGGGATGAGCAGCCACTACAGAATAGTGGCAGTCAAACCGAAGAGGGTGAGGGTAGCACGCCGCCCACTATCAAAAAACATCGTGGGCGGACGAAGATGACGAATGTTTGGAGGCTTCAGAATGATGAAAGGATCGAGGTGGAGGCGAACGATGTTGGGCAACCGGTTGGCGACAACGCCAGCAAATTTTCCTCCTTCATTGGTGTCATAGCAAGGAACCCCCGCATACTTCCCTTGTCATACGAGAGTTGGCCGAAGGTGCCAACCACCACAAAAGCCACCGCTATTACGACCGTCAAGGTATTTCTCATCTAAAATACATAATTGGTCGGCAAAAAATTATTATTGAAATATGTATTATTAGTGATGGGTAATGAATTTTGCAGCAATACTTCTCGTTCGCCGACTCCCTTACTCCTTGGGTTGAAAAGTCACTCTCGAAGAAGTGGAGGGACCACAAGAGTGAATTGAAGTCGAAGTTTTATAACAAAGAGCTTTCAGAGGAGGAGAATGCAGTGAATGTGCCAGAAAATGTGGAGCCTTCGGATTGGCAATTTCTTGTGCACTACTGGAGTTCGGTGATCGGTCAGGTATTTACATTAAACACACAAAAATCTAATGAGTATGTGGTTGTATGGCGGCTATAATGAATTTTTCTGTTAACTTCATTGTGGCATGTACAGAAAAGGGCAGAGGTGGGAGCTGCCAGTCGGTCAAAGCAGCTAGTTCTGCACACCGCTGGTACACAGAGCTTCGCTCTGGTGCGGGAAGAATTGGTAGGCGCAATAGTATTGAACAATTTTTTACTTACAGTTATTTGTTTATAACCATTTTATCTTACTAATGTATAGGCAGAAGATTTGGGGGGGGCTACGGAGTTTGGGGACATCGACTTTTTTGATGCCACCCACAAATCAAAGGATGGGACGTATGCGAGCCCTGAGGCAGCACGGATTCTGGTAATTTGTGAACTAATATCTAATGAGTAGTCGAAATCTCACCTGCTTTTAACTCTGATTGCTATGTCCTTTTACAGACTAATGCTCGGAAAAAGTATGATGAAATCTCCTCTGCTTCAGATTCGGACCCTACGGCTCCACGCCCAGATTGGCGTACCCGGCAGAGACTTGCCTTGACCGATGTTAGGGGAAAGGAAAGGCATGGACGTGTCCGTGGTATGGGCCTGGGACCAACCCCCTCGCGGCTATTTGGACGGAGTCCATCTAGTTCAAGTGGCAATCACGACGAGGATATGACTGCCTTAAAGGCACAAGTTGCACTCCTCCAAGAACAAATGGCCAATTTAATAGGGCAGCAGTCCCAAGTCCCACCCAGGGTAAGTATTTAAATTGGTTTTTTTAAAGAGATTATGGTCTTGAATGCATGAAAGACACGTACTAGTGTTTGTGAGTGTGCATTGTGGGTGTCGTCTATAAGTATTTCGTCTATGTTTCTTAAGTGGGCTGTGATTAGAAAGAAAGGGCTGGAGTGGAGATCTGGAAACCCAAATAGAGACATGTCGTTTATTATAATCTATACTTTTTGTTGGACTATTCCCCTCTTGTTGTTGTTGCTGATGTCTCTATGTGTCCGTGTGTTGAAGGGAAAGAAGGGATGAGGGGAGAGATGAGGAAAATGCCGCTATGTTAGCCTGGTGTATCCAAAGTCTCTACCATCCTTCTTTTTGGCTCCATATATGGCTTATATATTAAATGGGTTTCCTTCCACGATGACAGTCCATAATACTACACTTGATATGAGCCCTGTTCATAGCTGCACCCTATTGCATACTCACAAACAACTAATACGTGTCGTTCGTGCATTGTATTACCAATCCCACTTTGACACATAACATGCTTAGATGACATAGTATGACCTGCTGATAAGGTTTGTTCAGCCGCGTTGTTGTACTGATTTGGAGGATTTTGGTATGCTAGCAGCATACTTAGTTTCATAGTGAACCCATTTTTTTTTACAAAATCATGCCAAAGATGGCAATCTGCAGGTTACTTTAACAGTACCTGAGCTTATATGTTGCTCTACTAATTCTTGAGCCCAACTAAATCTAATTTTCTTAAGTGGGCTGTGATTAGAAAGAAAGGGCTGGAGTGGAGTTCTGAAAACCCAAATAGAGACATCTCGTTTATTATAATCTATACTTTTTGTTGGACCAATCCCCTCTTGTTGTTGTTGCTGATGTCTCTATGTGTCCGTGTGTTGAAGGGATAGAAGGGATGAGAGAGAGATGAGGAAAATGCCGCTATGTTAGCCTGGTGTATCCTCATTCTCTACCATCCCCCCTTGTTATATATTAAATCGGTTTCCTTCCACGATGACAGTCCGTAATATTATACTTGATATGAGCCCTGTCCATCGCTGCACTAAATCTAATACCCAATTGCTGTGCATATCCGGAGGATTTTGGCATACGTACCTATAGCATCCTCAGTTCACAGTGAACCCATTTTGTTATAAAAAACATGCCAAGATGACAATCAGATGCATAAGATAAGCTTCATTAACAGTAAAAGAAGATGAGGATGGCAATCATGCCAAAGATGGCAATCAGGTTACTTTAAAAGTATCTTAAAATGAAAATTTCCATTATCTGAGCATATATGTTTCTTTAAAAGTGACTGTGAGCAATTGTTCTTAATTGGGCTGTGACTAGAAAGACACGAGTTGGAGTGGAGATCTGGAAACCCATATAGAGACATCTCGTTCATAATAATTTATTATTATTGTTGTTCTTGTCATCCTTGCTGTTGTTGCTGATGTCTCTATGTGTCCGTGTGTTGAAGGGAAAGAAGGGATGAGAGAGGGATGAGAAAAATGCCGCTATGTTAGCCTGGTGTATCCTCATTCTCTACCATTCCTCTTTCTGGCTTCTATATTTGGTTTCCTTCCACGATGACAGTTCTAGTTAAACTTACACTTGCTATGAGCCCTATTCGTCATTTTCGATTTCCCTCCTCCGCTCTCTCTCTCGCTCTCTTCGGTATCATCTCTTGATTTCCCTTATTTTCCAAGCTTAGCATATTTTTCAGATAGATGCATGTTGATTTCCTTAACTTGAATGGTTTAGTTGGGATGAAGAATTAATAGAAAAATAAATGCTTAGATACCGGAAATTTTCATGGTCTTTCACTATTAATGAAGCTCAGTTCATGCATCTGCTTGTCTTCTTGGCATGTTTTTTTGATACTAAATGGGTTTAGTGTGAACTGAGGATGCTATAGCTATGTACGCCAAAATGGTCTGTGATTTGCACAACAAGTTGGTTTTAGATTAAGTTGGGCACAACAATTAGTGGAGCAACATATAATTAAGCTCAGTTAATGAAAATTTTCATTTTAACTTACTGTTAAGGTATCCTGCCGATTGCCCTCTTTTGCATGATCCTTTGATCAAGTAATGGGTTCACCACCAAACTGCGTATGCTGCTAGCATCCCCATCCTCTTTCACTGTTAATGAAGCTCATCTCATGCATCTGCTTGTCTTCTTGCCATGTTTTTTTGATAATAAATGGGTTTACTGTGAACTGAGGCATTAATGGAAATTTTCATTTCAAGATACTGTTAAAGTAACCTGTTTGCCATCTTTGGCATGATTTTTTAACCAAACAAGGGTTCACTTCCAAACTGAGTTTGCTGCTAGCTAGCATGCCCATCTTCTTTTACTACTACTGAAGCTTATTTCATTAAGATCCAGGATGGCCAATTTGGATTGGGCTGTGATTGGATTGTTCAGTGGCTGTTGTCCATGTTCTTAGTTGGGCTGTGATTAGAACGAGAGGGCTCGAGTGGAGATCTGAAAACCCATATAGAGACATCTTCTTCATAATGATTTATTATTATTGTTGTTTTTGTCGCTCTTGTTGTTGTTGCTGATGTCTCTTTGTGTTCGTGTGTTGAAGGGAAAGAAGGGATAAGAGAGAGATGAGGAAAATGCCGCTATGTTAGCCTGGTGTATCCTCATTCTCTACCATTCCTCTTTCTGGCTTCTATATTTGGTTTCCTTCCACGATGACAGTTCTAGTTAAACTTACACTTGCTATGAGCCCTATTCGTATTTTTCTTCTATGAAGAATTGTTCTATGACTACAATCTCCATTCAAAACCCAATTGTTCTATATTTGGTTCCCTCTTGCTGTTGTTGCTGTTGTTGCTGTTGTTGAAGTGAACCCATTTTGTTTTATTGTTGGTGAAGCTTATTTTCATGCATCTGATTGTCATCTTGGCAATTGAATTTGACCAAATAATGGGTTCACTGTGAACTGAGGATGGTATGTAGGTACGTATGCCAAAAATGATTTTCTTAACACAAAATGGGTTCATTTCCAAACAAAGTATGCTGCATAGCATCCCCAGTTTCGTTCACTGTTAGTGATGCTTCCTTTACAAACCTGATGGTCTTCTAAGCCTACAATTTTTTGGACCCTATTTTCAGTTAACTGTTAGTGAAGCTCATTTCATGCACCTGATTGTCTTCTTGGCATGTTTGTTTTGATACCAAAAATGGGTACACTTTGAACTGAGGATGGTATATAGGTACGTATGCCACAATCCTCCCGCCGGATATGCACAACACTTGGGTTTTGCGATATAGTTGGAGAGCAACACATAAGCTCAGATAGTGGATGCATTTTCATTTTCAGATACTGTTAATGTAACCTGATTGCAATCTTCGGCCAAAAATGGTTTTCTTAACACAAAATGGGTTCATTTCCAAACAAAGTATGCTGCATAGCATCCCCAGTTTCGTTCACTGTTAGTGATGCTTCCTTTACAAACCTGATGGTCTTCTAAGGCTACAATTTTTTGGGTCCTATTTTCACTTAACTGTTAGTGAAGCTCATATCATGCACCTGATTGTCTTCTTGGCATGTTTGTTTTGATACCAAAAATGGGTACACTTTGAACTGAGGATGGTATATAGGTACGTATGCCACAATCCTCCGGCCGGATATGCACAACACTTGGGTTTTGCGATATAGTTGGAGAGCAACACATAAGCTCAGATAGTGGATGCATTTTCATTTTCAGATACTGTTAATGTAACCTGATTGCAATCTTCGGCCAAAAATGGTTTTCTTAACACAAAATGGGTTCATTTCCAAACAAAGTATGCTGCATAGCATCCCCAGTTTCGTTCACTGTTAGTGATGCTTCCTTTACAAACCTGATGGTCTTCTAAGCCTACAATTTTTTGGGTCCTATTTTCAGTTAACTGTTAGTGAAGCTCATTTCATGCACCTGATTGTCTTCTTGGCATGTTTGTTTTGATACCAAAAATGGGTACACTTTGAACTGAGGATGGTATATAGGTACGTATGCCACAATCCTCCGGCCGGATATGCACAACACTTGGGTTTTGCGATATAGTTGGAGAGCAACACATAAGCTCAGATAGTGGATGCATTTTCATTTTCAGATACTGTTAATGTAACCTGATTGCAATCTTCGGCCAAAAATGGTTTTCTTAACACAAAATGGGTTCATTTCCAAACAAAGTATGCTGCATAGCATCCCCAGTTTCGTTCACTGTTAGTGATGCTTCCTTTACAAACCTGATGGTCTTCTAAGCCTACAATTTTTTGGGTCCTATTTTCAGTTAACTGTTAGTGAAGCTCATTTCATGCACCTGATTGTCTTCTTGGCATGTTTGTTTTGATACCAAAAATGGGTACACTTTGAACTGAGGATGGTATATAGGTACGTATGCCACAATCCTCCGGCCGGATATGCACAACACTTGGGTTTTGCGATATAGTTGGAGAGCAACACATAAGCTCAGATAGTGGATGCATTTTCATTTTCAGATACTGTTAATGTAACCTGATTGCAATCTTCGGCCAAAAATGGTTTTCTTAACACAAAATGGGTTCATTTCCAAACAAAGTATGCTGCATAGCATCCCCAGTTTCGTTCACTGTTAGTGATGCTTCTTTCACAAACCTGATGGTCTTCTAAGGCTACAATTTTTTGGGTCCTATTTTCACTTAACTGTTAGTGAAGCTCATATCATGCACCTGATTGTCTTCTTGGCATGTTTGTTTTGATACCAAAAATGGGTACACTTTGAACTGAGGATGGTATATAGGTACGTATGCCACAATCCTCCGGCCGGATATGCACAACACTTGGGTTTTGCGATATAGTTGGAGAGCAACACATAAGCTCAGATAGTGGAGAAATTTTGATTTTCAGATACTGTTAATGTAACCTGATTGCAATCTTCGGCCAAAAATGGTTTTTTTATCTGGGCTATGATTGGATCTAGGATGGCAAATTTTGACTGGGCTATGCTTGGATTGTTTAGTGGATGTTGTCTATGTTCTTAATTGGGCTGTGATTAGAAAGAGTGGGCTCGAGTGGAGATCTAGAAACCCATATAGAGATATCTTGTTCGTAATAATTTATTATTATTGTCGTTCTTGTCCCTCTTGCTGTTGTTGCTGATGTCTCTTTGGGTTCATGTGCTGAAGGGAAACAAGGGATGAGAGAGAGATGAGGAAAATGCCGCTATGTTAGCCTGGTGTATCCAAAGTCTCTACCTTTCTCTTTTCTGTTTCCATTTATGGCTTCTATATATATTTGGTTTCCTTCCACGATGACAGTTCCCTAAAAATAAACTTGATATGAGCCCTATCTTATTTTTCTTATTTTTCTTATATTTGGTTTCCGTCCACGATGACAGTTTCATGGATTGTCTGAACAATCCATGAAAGAGATGCTTAGATACTGAATTTTTTTTGTTTTACTGTTTTAGGTAGTGGATATTCCCAATCAAGGGAGATAATATAGAGTTTTCGAGTTAGATACTGAATTTTCATTTGTTTTGTTATTTTAGATATATTTAAAAAACAAAATTAAGTACCGGATTTTTAGCATTGCAATGTAATTATTTTACCTCTCTATATATCATCAACAATTCCATTTGCAATTGGCACTTTGATCTTATAATTTAAGATACAGTTAGATATTTTTTGCAAGTTCAAAAAATATGTATATTCTGTATTGTGGTATACTGTTGAACTAAACTATTGTTTTTTTTTGTTCACAGAGCGGTCGCCCAGATGAAGAAAATTCTGATGATCAGAACTGAAGCTCCTCGAGGGTATGAATCCGTGGTCCTCCTTGCTGTCCTCCTTGCTATTCTTGTGTCCTTGCTGTATGATTGTTCTTATGTCCTCCTTGCTGTTATGTCAGACTGTTTTTTTTGGATGAGAGTTGTGTCAGGCGGTTTAGTTGGGATATTTGTCAGACTTGAGATATTTGGGATGTTGAGATATTTGGGATGTTCGTCGGTCTGTTAATTTGGTTGTGATTATGACTGTTAATTTTGCGATGAATTTGGTTGTGACTATGACACTGGTAATTACTTTGTTGATATATTTGGATATGACACGTGTTAAACTTTATTATATTTCTTGTGTTTGGTTGTCATTTGCGCATTAATATGAAATGAAATTGGTTGAATCAGTAGTTATGAATTAGTTTATGGGTTTTGTAAAAGAAATTGTGAATTGAAATCGAACGGAAAACGGAGAAAGGAATACAAACGGGCATAGCTAGACCGGATTTTTATAAAACGTCGGTCTATCTATTGAATTAGTTGCAGTGTGTGATAGACCGGCGGCCACACAAATGCCGGTGTATGCCGCTAGACGCCGGTGAATAGCGTCAGTTGTAACGGCAAAAAGGAACACCGGCGTTTGATAAAACGCCGGTGTAGTTCGGTTTACCGGCGTTTTTGGTCACGCCGGGGCTTGTGAGTTGGGAAAAGAGGGCAGCTATAAACGGACGTACACCGGCGGTCACAGAACGCCGGTGAACGTTCACTCTACACCGGCGTTTCTTTAAACGCCGGTAAATTGATGAACACCGGCGGTTTATAGCCGCCGGTGAATGTATACCTGAGGTAAAAGACGGCATTCAGAGGGCCCAATACACCGGCGTTTTTGGGCCGCCGGTGTAGGTTTCACATTTACCGGCGCCCAGTAAAACCGCCAGTGTAGACCCCTACCTTTCAGCGACGCTCGATTCGGCGGCACTCGGACCGGCGCTATTGTAAACGCCGGTGAATGTTTCACCGGCGTAAAAAAACGCCGGCGAAGAGGTCAAAAAGTGCCGGGAAATCTACTTTCTTTTGTAGTGTGGCCTTGTTGGTCTTGTACTAAATCTTTGTGTACATTTAAAATGTGTTGTTTAATTGTACCTGTTCCCTCACCCTTCTTCCATTTGTAACTCTTGTCACAATATTTACAAATCTTATGTCCTACACCCTGATTATTCTCATCGGGGATATTGTCATAAAATCTGTGCTAATCACTCCACGTGGAACTTGAAAGAGTGAGATAGAGAGTTTCTTTGTTGGAGGAGTTGAAGTAGACGTAGTTGTGAGTTGGATCAACACAATTCGATACGATCGAAATTTTTCACTTCTTTGTTGAAAACACTTGATTGAATTGAGATTGAATTGAGTGGTTGTAGTACAGAGAGAAGAGAGTAAGATGTGAAATTTTTAGATTGAATTAAGGGGGTATTTATAGGGAAAAAAACAACAAAAGAATAGCCCCAACGGTATGTTTCTGGCCATTCGACCCGTGGGTTGGCGGGCGGGTTGACTTGGTCAATGGGTCGAGCAAGACGGGTCGAGCGGGTTTGGTTTTCTACTTTTTTGACTCAGGTCGAACCCAGATATACCCGCGGGTTCGACCCGGACCCGAACAGCATAGTTGCTGGCCGGGTTCGTGTGGGCGGGTCGCGGGTCAACCCGGCCCGGATGCCATCCCTAGGGGTTGGGGAAGGAGTTTTCTGGCAATCGTTGGAGGAGAATGGGAGTGGGAAAGTGAGAAAAAGATATCAGAATAAGAAAAGAGATATAAGAGAGAGAGAGAGAGAGAGAGAGAGAGAGAGAGAGAGAGAGAGAGAAAGAGATCTGAAAAAGTTAAAAGAGGTGAGAGAGAGATAAGGGTAAATGATGGAAAAATACCCCTCATCTATAAGCTAATAGCCTTTAACTTCTTAAACTATTGGTCAATGCGGTAAACCCCCTAAACTACAAATTGTGGTCAAATCCAGTACGAAAACCCTAAAAGGGGGTGTGGAATGACCAAAATGATCCCATTTAAATTACCTAATAATCTTCCTAATTAATTTCTTCTCTCTTTCAAAATCCCGCAGTCTCTCTCTTTCTCTCTCTGAATGGTTTTGTCCGAAACGCCCTCTCTCCCTCTCTCTCTCTCTCTCTCGTTCTCTCTTCTCTCTCCGACCAATTGTAGATTCTTGTCGACTGAGTGAAACGTGGCGTTCGAACTCTAAACACCCAAATTCATAAGCGATAATTTCCAAAACCCCAAATTCGTAACCCTAAACCTCCAAATAGAAATATTGAGACCAAAATTAAAATCAAATCATCAAATCAATCTCTTCTACATTGATTTTTCTCTTTGGTGAAGTCCCCCGTCTGTGTTCTTTGGAGACTGGAAGCAATTGTCTATTTTCATCAGTTATTTAAATGCAGGTACGACATGTTTGCTTTAGAATAATTTTTCTCCTCATTTTTTTTGGGTACCATAGAATCAAGGGTTGTGAAATGGGAATATTTTTGGATTTGGGCCTTGTTTTTGTAATTATGTTTGTGTGTGTAGTGGGTGTTTGGAGAGACTGATGGGGATTGGTGTGGGAGGGGTTCATTATTTCAATTTGAACCATTTTGCATTGTTAACATGCACATTTAGTAACAATGTGTTCACTGCATTTTCACAGCAGGATGGTTAATGTAGTTGTTGTCCATTATGATGGACATTTTGTGAAAAAATCCTTACATTCAATATGTGAATGGAAAGAAGACTGGTGTACGACACATATTTCCTAAGTCGACTGATTGGGAAGGGTTGAAGAACTTGTTAAGACGCGTGAACTACAGTGAAGAAGATTACTTTTACTATAGGTTAGGAGAGAGAGAAATTTTAAAACTGGTGTTTGGTATATGAAACTGACACAATGAAACCGATGTTTAAAGTTCACAACAAAGATCCTGATGTTGGATATATTTACTTGTACATCGATAAAGGTAAGGAGGTGAATGTTGTTGAAAGAGATGTTGGTCAATGTGCAGAACCAGAGAAAGGTTAGAGTGTGAATGTAGTAGGTTAACGTGAGTTGTTAGAGAAGATAAATGATGGTGATTGTGCTGATGTCAATGATATGAATGTAGATCAAGAAGTTAGTAAGGGTGGTGAAGAGGGTGAACAAGTTGATGTTCAAGCCGATTGGTAAAAAGTTAAGGTGAATGGAAGGGAAGAACCAGAGGAAATTAAGATATACTGTGAATTTCCTGCGATGAAGAACCAAATATGAGGGAGAGTAAAGTGGGTTGGAGCAGAGCTTTTTTTGATACATTTTCTAAGAGTGATCTTCTCTGCAATAATCCCTCTAAATCTTTCTATAAGTGGATCTTACAAGCTAGGGAAAGACCTATTGTGAACATGTTGGAAACAATCAGAACACTAATCATGTCTAGACTTCAGACAAGAGGGAGATATGTCAAAAATGAACAGGGAGGTTGTGCCCTAGAATAACTGCAAAACTTGACCAGATTGCTGAGTTAGCTAGGAGTTACACTGTCACTAGTTCAACCAGTGAAGTGTTTGAAGTGTATGGCCATGGTATAACTCATGTAGTCAATTTGAAGGAGAGAAAGCGCACATGTAGAGGGTTTGATTTGACATGTATACCTTGTATTCATGCTACTGTGGCTATCATATATCAAAATGACATGATTGAGAATTATATAGATAAATCTTATCATGTTGAGACCTACAAGAAAGCTTACAAACTTGCTATCAATGCAATGCCTGATGAGGCACTTTGGGTGAGAAGGCCTGAGTTGTATATGCCATTACCCCCCACCTTACAGGAGAGGGCTTGGTAGGCCCAAAAAGGAAAGAAACAAAGAAGGTGATGATGTGGAGAATGTGACTAAGCTTAGGAAAGCTGGGAAGAATCTAAGGTGTGGGTGGTGTCTCCAATTTGGCACAATTCAAGAAGATGTGAAAATCAGCTTGTAATGCCACCAAAAAAGGAGGGAAGGGTGGCAGGCCACCCAATCCTAAGAATGTTTGTTTCACCAGAATGAGAAAGGCAGGGGGAATGTTTGTCAGCAAGAACCAGAGCAGAATTCATCAGTCAGAAGCAGGAGTGGTAGAGAGAGAGTTGAAGAGATGCGTAATAATGATAATGAATTAACTCCTAGGAGAACAAGGTATGTTATTTGTGATAATCCATGTATTTTGTTATTTCATCACAAATAATAATGGTTCTAAGTTAATTTATTTATTGCAACATGTGTATAATTTAGAGATGCAGGAGGAATAGCTCAACAACCCACTTAGTACAACCAAATAATTTTGTCCACTCTGCTGCAAATATTCAAACCCAGATAGACAACACCCCATTCAGGATATCCTGGTGTCCACTTAAAAATTTATATCATTGTTTTCACTCCAAAATATGTACACTTACTATTTATGTCAAGTAAAGGGGTTTTTTTAATATTGTCCAGCAGGGATAATACACATGTTGATGTTCAACAAGCTAATGTAGAGGATGTTGGTAAATCAACAAAAGAGGAAATATTTATGCACAATCAAAGATGCACAAGGTAACAAAATTGATTCACATATCTGCATTTGAAAAATCTGTCAATTCATAAATCGTTTTCATTGATACTGTCAGGAGAAGATTATATGTACAAGATGCTGATGTTGGGAAGGGTGGAGGGAAAGATGATAATCAGGGAATTATAGAAGACACAACTGTTCAGTTGAATAAGAGTACACAAGATGTACCATTTATGTATGTAATTCAAATTTACACTGCCTATTTTGATTTCCTTTAATTTTCTATTAAGATATCATTTGCACCTTTGTCACTTAATTTTATGCCATTTGGCCTCTTGTCACAATTAAACAATAGGAAGAGGAAGATTGTTATACCAAGATGGGGTAGATGTGCTACTACATCCCATAGAAGATTCCCTAACGGTAATTTAACTAATCATTGCCAACTTTATCATTATTCATTTTCTTCTCTTCAGAGTTAATTTAATTCCTATATTCATCATCTATATAATTCTTAATAGATTGGAGAAAATTGTGAGAGACCCCCATGGCTACCAGATGGCTGAGGGACAAAATCATGTTTTGCAGGGAGAGCTATGTATTAGTTTCCCAAGGAACAGTTAGAGGGAGGGGACACTTTATTACTCAGGTAAGTTTTTTTATTACATATGTTATGGAATAATATCACAATTCAAAAAAAAAAGAATCAAAATATGCTGATGTTAAAAAAATGCTCAATATTCTTTTCTGATCTTGCCGGTTGGAAAAGTAAATTCCTTACAGCCATCTCAAGTTAGAACCAGATCACAGACAAGACTTAATAAGACTTCAAATTGAAGATAGTATTCAATATGATGTTGACAATGGAATTGTAGTATAGTTCATGGTGTTAAATATTTTGATGTAGAAAGAGTGAATAAGAATATAACATATATCACCTAACTCTTAGTCTTGAACGGCCTATATGTGACAAGATCTAAAAGAAAGTTTCTGTCATGAAATTTGTAGCTAAGAATTGTGCATATAACATGTGGATTACGATATCTACAACAACAACAACAACAACAAAGCCTTTCTCCCAACTAGTTGGGGTCTGCTACATGAATCCTGGTTTTCCATTCTACTCGGTTTAGCGCAATATCTTCTGTAAGGTCACAAGCTATCATATATTTTCTCACTGTTTCTACCCAAGTAAGTTTAGGACTTTCCCTTCCCCTAACTTTACCCTTAATACTGGGCACTACTAGGTCTACATGTGACATGTCCAAACCACCTGAGGCGATTCTCTCTTAACTTATCTTGGATAAGAGCTACCTTTAGCATGTCTCGTATATGCTTGTTTCTAATACTGTCCTCCCTGGTTTTACCACACATCTATCTTAGCATCCTCATCTCCGCTACACTCATTTTTTGGACATGTTGTTTCTTTGTTTCCCATATATTTTTTTGCTGGTCTCCGTCCTATAAAAGTTTTCCTTCAACTTCAAAGGTATACGTTTGTCACACAAAACACTACTGGCACCTCTCCACTTAAGTCATCCTGCTTAGATCCTATGTATTACATCTTCACAAACCTCTCCATCTCTTTGTATAATCGAGCCTAAATATCGAAAATGGTCCTTCTTAGGTACCTCTTGACCATCGAGCTTCACTACCTCAGTTGTGTTCCAAATATCACTAAAAATACACTCCATATACTCTGTTTTAGTTCTACTTATTCTAAAGCCTATAGCTTCCAAAGTTCCTCTCAAAAATTCTAAGTTAACATTGACTCCTGCTATAGTCTCGTCCACTAAGATGACGTCATCGGCAAAAAGCATGTACCAAGGCACCTCATCTTGTATTCCTCGCGTCAATTCATCCATAACTAAAGTAAAGAGGTAGGGGCTTAAAGGCAAACCTGGGTGTAAACCTACTGTAATAGGAAAATCACTGGTTTCTCTTGTGGTTGTTCTAATTGTGGTCGTTACCCCTTCATACATATCCTTAATTACCTCAATATACCGAATAGTTACTCTTTTATTATTTTACACCCACCATACTATGTCTCTAGGGATTTTATCATATACTTCTTCTAGATCTATAAACACCATATGTAGATCTTTCTTATTCTCCCTATATTTTTCCATAAGTCTCAGTACATAAATTGCTTCCATTGTTGATTTCCCAGGCATAAATCCAAACTGATTCTCAGACACTGTAGTTTCTATTCTCACTCAATGTTCGATCACTCTCTCCCAAATTTTTATCGTATGACTCATCAATTTAATCCCTCGGTAGTTGGAGCAAATTTGTACATCTCCTTTATTTTTATATATAGGTACTAAATACTCTTTCTCCATTTATCAAGCATCTTCTTAGTTCTCAAAATTTCATTAAATAATATTGTTAACTAATTCACTCCTACATCCCCAAGATATTTCCAAACTTCAATGAGTATACCATCCGATCCTACAGCTTTTTCTAATATCATCCTTCCTAGAGCATTTCGAACCTCTAAGGTCCCAATCTACGGAAAAATATATGCTCTCGACTCTCCCTCGAGTTCTCTATATTTAAGTTGCCCACAATATTTTCATTTAATAACTTCTCTAAGTAATTTTGACATCTTTCCTTAATTTCCTCATTTTTATTGAGACTCTTGAATTATCACTCTTAATATACCTAATTGTATCCAGATCTTTTGTTTTCCTATCCCTTTGTTTAGTAAACATATAAATGTTATTTTCTCATTCTTTTGTTCATAATTTTGTGTATAAATTATCATAAGATTTTTCTTTTACATGTCTTACCGCTTTCTTAACTTATTTTCTAACGGTCTTATATCTCTCCAAATCCCCTTTATTTCTACTATTTTGCCATATTTTGAAGATTGATCTTTTTTCTCTCACAATATCTTGGAATCTTTCCTGCCACCACCATGTTTCTTTAGTTAGCAACCCTCTATTTTTGGATTCTCCAAGTACCACCTTTGAAATTTCTCTTATGTATATAGCCATTTTAGTCCACATCATATTTGTCCCCCCCCCCCCCCCCTCTCAAATTTCATGATGCTCCTTTAAGGACTTTATCTATACAAGTCTCTAGTTTCTCTCTTTTCAAGTTCCACCACCTAATTCTTGGGTTCCTAGTCTCCTTCCTCGCACATATGTGTTTTCCAATCTTAACATCCAACACCATTTATCTGTGTTGTGAGGTTAAACACTCTTTCGGTATAACTTTACAATCTTTACATGTCACACAATCTACCTTTCTAGTGATGAAAAAAACCAATTTGGCTCTTATTTACCCCACTTTTAAAATTTATTAAACGTTCATTCCTATTCCTAAAATAAGTATTTGTTAGTATAAGATCATACGAAGCTGCAAAATCTAAAAGTGCCTCTCCACCATTGTTCTTGTTTCCAAATCTATGTCCTTCATGCACCCTCTCATATGTTATATTCTCCTACATGTCCATTGAAATCTCATCCTATAAATAATTTCTCGCCTATGGGTACTTTTTGAATTATCTCATACATATCTTTCAAAAATTTATTTTTAGCATGTGCATCTAATCCTACTTGGGGTGCATAAGAACTAATAATATTAATTATGTTTTCTCTAATACGAGCTTAATTTGTATTATTCTATCCCATTTTCTATTGGCACATACTACATCTCCTTTGAATATCTTATCTACTAAAATTTCTACTCCATTTCTATTTCTAATTTTACCTGTATAATATAATTTAAAACCATCTATCTCTTTAGCTTTCTCCCCTACCCACTTTGTTTCTTGTATGCAAACTATATTAATATTCCTTCTAACCGTGGTATCCACTAGTTCTCTGCTTTTTCCTGTCAATGTTCCTATATTCCAAGTCGATAACTTAAGCTTATTTTCCTGGACTAGTTTTTTTTACCCGCACACATCCAGATTGGTGCAGGTACTCTTGCCCATTTTTCACCGCACCTGGGCGCCGGTGCAACGCCCCTTACACTTTTTTCGAAGCACCCGGAGGCAGACACAACGCATCGCTTCCAGGGAATGCCATAGTGTTAGCGTGTATATTATAAGAATTATGTTCATAGGATTTGACAAAGTTTTATGCTGACTGTCAACTGCCTAACGCAACCCTCCTCCTTACCCAGTTTGTGGCCAAATTCCTGGCTTGGGACAGGCAAGGTGTATTACGATATCTATATCAACAAATATAATTCAAGTCACAAGATAGTATGCAACCCAAAATGATTGCTTATTTGAATTACAATTTCTACATCAGCTACCTTTACTGTATCATCACATGCTATGAAATATGTAGCTGATGGACATATGTATTTGCCTTTATTGAACTGTGTGGCATTTCTGATTGAGTCATTTAGCTTGTAGCTGCACTGATAGTTCATTTAATCGAGCACCTTCATTATATGAATCTGCCTGTGATTATAGAACAAACAACTTGAATTGACTGAGAATGTACATCATTTCCAACTTGACTATTATAGATTGAGAAAGACAACAAACTCGAATCAAAATGAACACACACTAATATCTTCAACAGTTTTACATAATATAACAAAAAGTTTACACACTAATATCTTCAACAGTTTTACATAATATAACAAAAAGTTTATGTGCATTTTGGTTATAACAATACGATAAGTAATTACATCCTCCATACACATATCACATCATTTGAACAAGTTGAACATCATTAAAGGACATAATACTATAGATAATGATAAAATTATCCCTAAGTATACACCCTCAATATATTTCAAATTTTTAATCATGTCCCTAATAACTGAATTCTCCTTGGTTAACTCATCAACTTTGAGATCGTTGCATACATCGAGATGTAGTTGTTCTTCATCACTTCTAGCCTTCACCTTAACTTCATCACCATGGCTGCACAGATCTTCAACCCACTTGAAGTATTTGCAATCATCATACCTCTATCTAGGGCACCCTGCAAAGTATCTCTCTTTGTTCTTTGTTTTTCGAACTACCTGAACAATTACCTCATTCTTATTGCTACATCATAGGACATTTGCACCTTTGTTTCCTTTCACATGTGTTTTAGAGGAAATTTGATTCCCAGAATGTCCTAAGTATTTACAAATTTAATGTAGTGAATATATATGGAACATCAACAATTACATAATGGAGCATGTACATTTTTAAGGTGTAAATGCTTACCAGTGATAAGTGAATTCATACTAGTATGTATCCTGATGTAGAGAACTAACACAACTGCATTAGGAAACAAAACCAGCTATATACTTGTTAGACATGTGAATTGCACACTTTCAAATTTGTCCTACACCTTTTGGCAGATAATCACATGACAGATTGGTCTTTAGATGTTGAATGCTATGACTATTAGCATATCACCAGCTATAAATATGAGGACCATGATACTTCAAAGCAGATTCAACTTAAACAGGTTAAGGTATCACAACCATATTCAAATTATGTTTCAACTGGTATCTAATTTTTTTTGTCAAGCTAAAATATAGAATGAAAGGAATTGGAAATGTTTACGAATTATTGTAATATGTATGCCCAATATCACATTATTATTTTTAAACATTTCCAATACCTCCCAATCCATATCTTAAGAATTTTTCATCTACTTGACATATATAACACTCATAGTGCTTACAAGCTACACAGGAGTGACATTGATAAGGTATGTTTAATTGTAGCTTTATACATAACCTACATATTATAGGAGACGACCAAAAGTTGCAATTTTGAGATACATAATTGCATTGGTTGCTACAGATAATTAAGCAACTGTTCTTTTTTGTTTAACCCACTTTTTTAGCTTTTACCTACATCAATTCCAACCCAAGTTCACACCTTATCTCTATATACTCTAGCATATACAACAAGTATGGTAGGAAGAAGAAAAAGATGAGAGATCTAATATATACTTCAAAACAGATGTTGCACATAAGGGTGTTGAAGACACTATGTCTTCTATTGCAATGTGTCGTGTCAAAATATGGAGTGGGAGGTATTGGACAATGTGAGTATGGAGAGGGATCTTCAACTTGGTGTTAGGAGCTGTTCTCCTTTCGCCCAACTACCTCCCTTGCATCCAGGATGGTAGAGGAAACTATTCCGGTAATTATGTGTGTGCAGAGGGAGGAATTGACCCAAGTTGATACTTAGTTGTGTGACCTATCAGTTCTACCCTCTGCATATACCGAGACTGACTCGTTACCACCGCCGACGCAACCCTATATGCTGCATGTAGTCCTCCAAGTCATCAAGGTGTGGAGGACTGGTGTGTTTTCAATTTTTATAGGGTATTTGCAGCTGGTTTTGGAATGTAGACCTCCAAGTCATGTAATATTTATATTTTGATGAATAATATGACAGTGTTTCTATAAGTGGTTACTGACCTATATGTCACATATTCCATTATATTTTCAACTTGATTATTAGTTCATCATGTTACTTGATTATCCTGTCTCATTTTTTTTATTTTAAATATGACCAAAATCAATATTTTATCCAAGAAATGTAAAGAAATAGCAGAAAAAGGATTCACAAAGAAAGAGAGAGTAATAGAGAGATAGAAAGAGATATCAAGTACCTGACTATACCAAATAGATCCGAATGGGTCCAAAATGATTGTTGTCTCCTCCGTTTGCATATACAGGCTTCACCACAGAGCGCGCTTGAAGATTAGCGAGTTGGATTCTCATTCAATTTGGGTTTAGGGTTTGTGATTTTGGAGATTTTGGGGTTTTTGATATTGAGGGTTCCAGGGTTAGAAATTCGTACTTTGATTAGGGTGGGAGAAAGAGTGTGGGTTTCCCAATTTTGGTCGGAGAGAGGACAGAGAGATATAGAGAGAGAGAGAGCCAAATGTTCAGGCTCAGGAGAGAGAGAGAGAGTGAGAGAGAGAGAGGGGGGGGGGGGGGAAAGAGAGAAAATAAACTAATTGGGAAGATTATTAGGTAATTTAAATGGGGTAGTTTTTGTCATTTCACACCTCCTTTTAGGGTTTCCATACTGGATTTGACCACAATTTGTAGTTCAGTGAGTTTACCGCATTGACCAATAGTTTAGGGGGTTATGGTTTTTGGCTTATAGATCAGGGGTGTTTTTACCCGAATGATAATAATAAAGTAGTCTTTTTCGAAAGATAAGGAGAAAAAAAAGATTAGCTCAAAAGAAAATGCTATTTTAGGAGGATTTATGTTTTGGGAGGAAAACTGTTGAGAAAAATGTGTTTTAGAAGGATGAATTTGAGCTATTGATTTTGTTTCAATTGAAGCAGATCCACTTGATATTTTTTTTCTCAAATTGCCTTTTGATTTATTATGTCGATATGTGTTTAGAAAAATTTTCAATGACATTTTACCTTTAAAAGCTAAGAAAGGATCGTTTTACACTTGCAAATTGTACGATTTCTAAGTCCAACTACGTAATATGGCTGCGTAGCCATCGAAAAGAGAAAAATTACTGCTCAATCGGTTTGTCAAAGTATTGTTCGTACATAAAGTTTCAATGCCTCAACATGTGTGCATACACATGCAAAATTGACTAAAGTACAAAATTAGATTGTTTGAGGCTTATTTGGAAATGTGCCCTATGCTTGATATATCTATTATTTTAGCAAGTGATGAATTAGCTGGGTGTATATGTGAATAGAAATGATGAGGAGGACTATATTAAAAATTTCCCAAGGATAGCATGAGCTGGCTTACATTGGTGAGATCAGATGTCTTCACCCCATCTATTCCGGGTCATTCTCTTACACGTTCCCTTTCCACCCTTTACACATGCCATTTGAGAAGTGTTTATATAATTATCTAGTATTATATTTAAGAAATTAAGAGTAGACGAAGGCAGAGACAAATGAGAAATATGAGAAAGAGAGAGAGACTGAGAGGGAGACAGTGAATGAGTGATGAGAGTTGAAGGAGCCAGGCGTGATGGCAGTGATGATGGTGAAGATGGTGGAGCTTATATGGTAAAGAGTAGATTCATCAAGTGGTTTTATTACAAATCCTATAAGGTATATTTATGAAAGGGTAAATTCCAGTTAACCCAACTCAATTTTACAAGTTTGATAGATAACCATATTGAATTTAGTTTTTGGCATAAAATTCTGCTTAAGTTTGCTCTGTTAGGAATTATGCATATTCTGTCTATTTTTGTTTGATTGTATTATCGTATCCTTTTTGTTCTTGTGTGTGTTGTATTTTTGTTTTCTCGCTCTTGACTGTAGTTCCGGGGACGGAACTATTCTAAGGAGGGAGTGTTGTAATACCCTGATTTTTCAATTAATGAAAAATTATTTATTTTGCACGTAGTGTGCACGTGCAATATTTTGATTGAATTAAATCTTATAATTATTTTATTATGATGTGTATAAATATTTAAATATGTGTTCTCAAATTATTTTGCACAAAAGCCTTTCTTTAAATGGATATAAAGCCTTATTTTAATTTAATTAAAAGGCCCTTTTCTTAAAAGCCCAAAATGTAAATTAATTATTTTGTTTTTTAAAAAAAAACTATTTTGGCCCAAAATAAAGCCCATGGATTAATCTGTTTTTTTTTAAACTTGTCATGTAAAAGACTATTTTATTACTATTTTTGTACTAATTAAAATGTACAATTTTGGTCTTAGTTGCATGCACGTGCACTACACGTACACGTGCAATGCACACTTCCCTAATGGCCGGATTGCTTCTTTTTTTTGGAGGGATTTTCAAATAGTTGAGTGGTGTTCATGGAGGTGGTTGTATAGTTGTGGGTAGTTTTTATAACTCCTACTCTAATCTTGGCCTTCCATCCTACAACCAACTAGTCAATCCTAGCCATCCATTTCACTTAATTTCTAGTATAAATACCCCCCCCCCCCCCCCCCCCCCAATGGCTATATTCATATGCAATTATATCTTCCCAAACCTATAGCCTAATTTAGTAATAGTTGTGAGTTAAAAAAGAGTGAGAGTTGTGTGGGATTGCTTGCATTTTCCAAGGAGAAGGAGGCCGGCATCACTAGGAGAAGCATTCGGTTTGCTTGGTGTTCGTGAAGCTTGTGCGCGCATCGACTAGGAGGAGGTGCATCTTGTTGCAAGGATTTGTTGCTTTTGTGTTGTTTCTCTCCACACAAGGTGGGTAACCTTTCATATTTCTAATATAGGGATCCATGCTAGATTTAACTATCAAAACGATGCATGAAAAATACTAATAAGAACACACTTTAATTGAGAAGTTAGTTTATGAATTGATTGAAATGTTGTGATTAACTTGTATGTGATTCTAGTATTAAATTAAATTGTGTGTAGAATTCTCCATGATTATTAGCATGAATGAATGATGGTGGTTAAATTCCCTTAAGAATGTTGCTAGTATGATATTGAGACATGATGCATGAAAATTTCCAATAAGAACGCTTGTTAATTGTAAAATTGAAACATGTAATTGATTAAGAAAGAGCACACTTTAATTTGAAAAGAGTGACTTTCTTGAATGATTGAGATGTGATTATGCAAATTGATAAGTGATTATATACATTGTGACATAGATTGATTAATGAAACTACTTTTTTATCATCAAAAAACTACTCATAAAGTTAGTAGTTTGAGTTTCACCTATTCATGTGCTAAATGGACCTTTATGTTGATATGGGTATGGATAAATTCAAAATATATGTGTATGTTGAAATAAAGATTAATAACAGTAAATTAGTATAAGAAAATTTTGAATAAAGAGATTAGAAGACCAATTGTTAAGCAATGTCGAAAATGAAAAGTATAGTAGTTTTAATGAATAATTCATTGATTTGTGTGAAAAATATATTTTTATTAGTACAAAAATTATTTTAATCATACTGATATGAAAATCATGTGAAGGGAAGTTGATCTGGAGTTTTTCAGTAATTTCTACAAAAGCAATATGAAACAAAGTTTAGTTGAACATCGAGATGTTTTTATCAACAGTGGTAATTGACTTCAAAAGAATTTTTAAACTGTACTGTGACAACCTGAGCATATGGCTCAAGTGGTCACTGTGTGTGGCTGTGTTCTCTTGGATGACCGGTTCGAATCCCTACGGCATACAACTGTTTTCATTTTTTTTAAAACAGTGGAATCAGCGAACAGAGAGTAATAAATACTCTTTATTTCCCTCTTATATCGCTAGCGGCATCCGGCCTAGTGGTCTGTACCTTGGGCTGTGTCGGTGGGGTGCTGAGTTCGAATCTTGCTATCGGCAAGATTGGAAAAAATTATTTTTTGGGGTTTTTAAGTGTCCAAAAAATGTGAAAAAAATATGGTTATTTTCCTAAAAATGTAAGGGACTTTCTAAAAATAGTTTGGGGATTATTTGAATGAATTTAACTATGATTTGGAGTTAAAATGCATAAATAGACATATGGTTCTATATGGGTTATTGATGTGAAATTATAACTTGAAGGAATAAGTGAAATAAAGGATTAGAAGTTGATTTGGCAAAAAGAAACTTGGTTGTGTGATATAATGCAATTATTTCTCATTTGTGGAACAATGTGAAGTGTGCATATTGTTTGGTAATGTGTTATTGATATGATGTGATAATTGATAAAGTATATGCAAATTCATGTTCAGTTATGGACTTGTGAACAAATTTGAAATCATAAATTGGAAAGAGAATATACATGTGAGTATGAGAACTCAACATGGAAAATTTATGAGTTGAAAATTGTGAAATGAAAATTGAAATAGAGTAGCTAAGTCTCCCCCGGCATTGAGAAATGAAATAAAATGAAATTAGACCAAGGTTGGTCATGTTGAAATGAATGAATAAGTCCGGTTAGTGGAGAGGCTAACTCTAGAGATTTAATTTTTGTTCATGATTTTTAATAAGATTAAGGTCTAGTACATAGTGGAGACGTGATGAAAGTAGAAGAAAAACATGAGTATGGGGGCCATCGGATAGCGGTGTGAGAGCGATCCACAGGCTGCTTGCTTGATGCATCAAGACATGGCGTGGGCACTACTCCAGAATTATCGTCCCGGTGGCGACGCTCGTGGGATGTTCGAGTGGCTATGGGTGGTGCCATTGTTCCATGGCGGAGGCTGAATTGTCCATAGGTTGCCTGCTCGATACGTCGTGTCAGTGCGTGGGATTCCCCTCCAGGCTGCCTGGACATGGGCTCATAGATCATAGGACATCTAAGACACTACCGTAGTTACAGTAGTAGATTAAGTCATAACGGGTGATTGAACCCTACAAGGATGAAGAACGATTAAGGGCTTGCCCTCGGACCTATGTAGTATGGGATGCATAGAATCCGAACAAGTGCGCATTAGTGTCATGTAACATAAATAAATGCATTAAGGACTAAGTGCACAATCACAACACGACATCAATAGGGTAGTCCCTTTAGTTTGAAATGTGACAAGTTTGTGTTTGTTAAATATGGAAAGTTGAGTTATACTATTTCCGGTATAGAGAGGATGGCCGTGTATAATGTTCGTCGGTTGAATAAACTGACGTACCCACAGTCTTATATGCAGGTAAATGACATGTTAAAGAGGAATGGATGCTGAAAGATTATACCATGTTGTTGTACATTTATTTAATTGTTGTATTTTACTTCCGCTGTGCAAATAAAAAGTGTAATATTGATGTAAACTCTGATGTAAAGTGAAAAGTTTAAATTTCCTTGTAAAATTGTACTAAAGAAAGTGAAAAGATCCTGTAGAACATCTCGAATTCAGTGTATTTGGGATTCGGGGCATTACAGAGTGGTATCAGAGCCACGCTTTCTACGCTTTCCACACTTGTACAAATTTATAAGGAATGACACCCTAGAAGTGGACATTAAAGTGTATGTTTGAGTCTAGAGATTTAAATGTAAGTGACTTACATTTGTGTTGCTCTAAGATTTATGCCTCTTCCTCTCTATTTCTAAGATGGCTGATCACTTCGATCCTGCTGGAGGCGACGACTGGCATATCATTGAGGAAGAGTACCATCCTGGACAAGCTGATTCCGAAGACGAGTACTATCCAGGGCAAGCAGAATCTGACGGTGAAGAATGGCTTGAATCCCGAGAGATCACCCCACCTCCGGATTCATCTGATGACTCTTCTTCTAACGAAGAAGAAGAACCAGTTCCAAGTGATCTTGTGACTTCTCTTCAGAGGCAGGTAGAGATACTGCGAGAGAGAGTCGGATTGTTGGAGGCTCAGCTGGCGAAACGAAAGGACGACTTTTCTGTTCACAGTCATCGAGTATGGGAACTCGAGAAGAGGAAGAACCTGACTGATGTGCTGAAGGATGAAGTTGATGAACTGCGGGAAGAACTTCGAGCAGCGAAGAGGACCTGTAGGAATTAGACTGTCTTAGCTTCTATTATTTTCCGTTCTGATGTCAAAAATGTTTTAATTCGAATGTATAAACTTTGGAATTCAATGAAATGCAAGTTGGTTTAAATTCTTGTCTTATACTTCGAACTTAATGGATCTTTTGCATCAGAATATGTCGAGAAGAGGAGCTAGGAATGGGGAAGGTTTGGATCTGGAGACCGAACTTGCAAGGGTCTACCAGACGCTGAATGCAGTGGCCATGAACCAAGGAAGGGGGCCGGTGAATCCAGTGCCCGATGCGATTAAAGTGGTGGAATCATTCAAGAGAATGAAACCACCTATATTCGAGGGAAAGTCAGACCCAGATGCGGCTAACAACTGGATCCGTCAAGTGGAGACGATCTTTGAGGTGTTGGAGACCCCGGAAGGCAGCAAGGTCAAGTTGGCGACTTTGCAACTGGAGAAGGATGCAGCGGTTTGGTGGCAATCCATGAAAAGGACCATGGGAGGCATAGTGCTTGGCTGGGAGGAATTTCTGGAAGAATTCCGCAGTCACTATTTCCCCTCCGACGTCCAGGAGAAGAAGGCGATGGAGTTTCTGTCACTTCAGCAAGGCAGCATGTCGGTGAAAGCGTATGAGACTAAATTCACTCAGCTCTCTAGGTATGCTCCAGAACTGGTGATGGATGAGGCTAAGAAGGCTCGTAAGTTCGAGCATGGATTGAGGCCGAGCTTGAGGTCCCGTATGATACCCCTTGGTATTAGGCGATTCGACAAGCTGGTCAAGAGGGCAGCAGCGACGGAGGCGGATATGGAGCAGTTCCAAGTTGTTCAGAACTGGAGGAATAACTGGCAGTCTGGAAAGAGGCCTGCACATTCGGGAAGTTTAAGGGGCAACCATCTGCACAAAGGTTCAAACCGACAGGGGCGAACGCTATTGGTGTAGCTGGGGAACCTGGAAACAATGTGGTGAGACCTCCTGCGGTGACTTGCTTCAACTGTGATGAAATGGGACATTACCGATCTCAATGTCCCAAACTACGGAATGGTAATAGCAACGCACCAACGCAGCAGGCTGGGAAGAGGCCGTACCAATCAGGGCGAGTATTTGCCTTGACGGAAGCTGATGCTGATGAGGCGGATCAGGTCATCTCTGGTACGAGGGCTGGTGTTTAGAGTTTTGTCATTTCTTTTCCTGCTTATATAGTGAGACTGTTATGTAATGGTGTGTATTATGTAACAAGCGAACTCTATCTTAATGGAATTAAAGCTGTTGTGTTATTCGATACTGGATCCTCTCATACATTTGTGTCTCCAAAATTTGCTAAAGTGTTGGGAGTTGAACTGAAGATTTTTCCAGGCAAGATCTTAGCAGTAGCTACTCCATCAGGGGAAACTTTAACCACTGATCGGTATTATGCTGATTGCGAGATTGTGATTGGAGATAGAATCTTTGGCATTGATCTGATCGAGTTGACTATCTTGGGAGTCGATGTTATCATTGGCATTGATTGGATGTCGGTGTACAGTGCAAGCATCGAGTGTAAGACCAAGACAGTAACAGTGAAGGCTCCAGGTGGACCTGAAGTCGCTTTCCAAGGGAAGCAGAAATGTTCTAAGCTGGTGGCAACTATCCACAAGGAAGAGACTCCTGTGGAAGTGCAAGGGATTCCTGTGGTTCGGTACTATCCGACTGTGTTCTTGGAAGATTTTCCTGGGTTACCCCCGCATCGTGATGTAGAGTTCAGCATCACTGTTCAACAGGGAAGTGCACCCATTTCTAAGGCACCGTATAGGATGGCTCCAGTGGAACAGGATGAGGTGAAACGGCAGATTGAGGAACTGTTGGAGAAAGGCTTTATTCAACCTAGTGCGTCACCTTGGGGAGCACCAGTGCTTTTGGTAAAGAAGAAGGATGGATCGATGAGAATGTGTATCGATTACCGGGAGCTGAATAAGGTCACTGTTCAGAATAAGTATCCTATTCCTCGAATTGATGACTTGTTCGATCGTCTACAAGGATCAGCTGTTTTCTCCAAAATAGATCTTCGATCAGGTTACCACCAAGTTCGAGTGAAAGCCGAAGATGTGCACAAAACTGTATTTAGAACTCGGCATGGGCATTACGAATTCTTAGTTATGCCATTCGGAGTGACGAATGCACCTGCAATCTTCATGGATTTGATGAACAGAGTTCTGAGGCCATTCATTGATTCTTTCGTCGTGGTGTTTATCGACGATATTCTCATGTACTCCAAGTCAGAAGAGGAGCACACCGAGCATCTGGCAGCAGTTTTGCAGAAGCTGGAAGAGCAGAAGTTGTATGCCAAGTTATCTAAGTGTGATTTCTGAAAATCTGAAGTGGCATTCCTAGGTCACATCCTTTCTAAAGAGGGAGTGGCAACTGACCCTCAGAAGATAGAGGCAGTGAGAGATTGGGCTAGGCCTAATACAGTGAAGGAAGTCAGAAGTTTTCTTGGGATGACTAGATACTACAGGAGATTCATTCAAGGTTATGCTCAGATAGCTGTACCGCTTACTGGACTGACCAAGAAGAATGTGAGCTTCAAGTGGACTGAGCAATGTGAGGCGAGCTTTCAGGAGTTGAAAGAGAGGCTGACTACTGCACCTATTTTGGCTTTGCCCAGAGCAGGTGTTGAGTATGATGTTTATAGCGATGCTTCACATCGTGGACTTGGTTGTGTCTTAATGCAAGAAGGAAGAGTAATCGCTTATGGGTCTAGGCAACTACAACCACATGAGAAAAATTACCCGACTCATGATCTGGAGTTGGCCGCGATTATCTTTGCCCTGAAGCAATGGAGGCACTACGTGTACGGTGAGAAGTTGAACATGTACACGGACCACAAGAGCTTGAAGTACATATATCAGCAGAGGGATCTGAATCTGAGGCAACGAAGATGGTTGGAAGTGCTCAAGGATATGCGACCTGAGATCAAGTATCATCCTGGAAAGGCTAATGTTGTTGCTGATGCACTTAGTCGCAAGAGCAGTTTGGCCAGTTTGACTACGACTCAGAGGCATCTGATTGAGGAATTGGATCGAGCAGGTATTGAGGTTGTCTTGCAAGGATTGGGAGCATCTTTGGCTCAGTTGAGGCTTCAGCCTACATTGAATGCAAGGATTATTGCAAGTCAGGAGGTTGATGCTGATATTTTGGAGATGAAGGAGCAGGTTAGTGCTGGCAGGTTGCCCGGATTTCAAATTAGGGATGGAGTGCTGTGGTTCGGAGATAGGCTGTGTGTTCCAAATCAGGCGGACCTGAAGGAGAGTATTCTTCAGGAGGCGCATGCTACTCTTTTGTCGGTACATCCTGGGAGTACTAAGATGTACAAAGACATCAAACAGCATTTCTGGTGGTCAGGTTTGAAACGGGATGTGGCTGAATTTGTTGCGAAGTGTGAGGTTTGTCAGCAAGTCAAAGCCGAAAATCAGAGACCTGGAGGTCTATTACAGCCGTTACCTATTCCGGAATGGAAGTGGGATAACATCAGTATGGATTTCATCACGGGATTGCCTAAGAGTTCTAAAGACAATGATGCAATTTGGGTCATAGTCGATCGACTAACCAAGTCCGCTCACTTTTTGGCGATGAAACTCACGGCTTCGATGGACAAGTTGGCTGAGATGTATGTTGGCGAGATTGTCAGGCTTCATGGTGTTCCTTCAACTATTGTGTCTGATCGAGATGCGCGGTTTACTTCGCATTTCTGGAGGAGTTTTCAGACAGCTTTGGGGACCAAGACAGATTTCAGCACTGCTTTTCATCCGCAAACCGATGGGCAGACCGAGAGAGTCAACCGTATTCTTGAGGATATGCTCTGGTGTTGTATACTAGACTTTGGAGGCAGTTGGGAAAGGCCTTTACCTTTGGTAGAATTTGCCTACAACAACAGTTTTCAGGCTAGCATCGGGATGGTGCCGTACGAAGCTTTGTATAGCAGGAAGTGCAGGACTCCTGTTTGTTGGTATGAAGTTGGGAAGCGTCAGTTGTTTGGTCCTGAGCTTGTACAGCAAACTGCTGAGAAGATTGATCTGATCAGGAAGAGGTTGGTGGAAGCTCAGAGCAGGCAGAAAAGCTATGCACACAACCGGAGAAGGGACCTTGAGTTTGAGGTTGGTGACTTCGTCTTTCTGAAGGTATCACCCAGTAAAGGTGTGGTTCATTTTGGCAAGGGCGGGAAGTTAGCCCCGAGGTTTATAGGCCCGTATAAGATATTGAAAAGGATCGGGAAAACTGCTTATCGGCTTAAATTACCGGAAGAGTTGTCTCAGGTGCACAATGTCTTTCATGTGTCTATGCTGAGAGGTTATATTCCAGACCCGAGTCATCATTTGCCTGAAGTGCCGGAAGGTTTGCAGTTAGACCTGAATTACATCGAGTCTCCTGTCAAGATTGTTGACCGTATGGAGAAAGTCTTGAGGAATAAGACGATACCGATGGTCAAAGTAGTCTGGAGAAACCACTTGGTTGAAGAGGCTACTTGGGAGTCTGAGGAGAGGATGTTGAAGGACTATCCTGAGCTTTTTGCTTGATTGTATTTTCGTATCCTTTTTGTTCTTGTGTGTGTTGTATTTTTGTTTTCTCGCTCTTGACTGTAGTTCCGGGGACGGAACTATTCTAAGGAGGGAGTGTTGTAATACCCTGATTTTTCAATTAATGAAAAATTATTTATTTTGCACGTAGTGTGCACGTGCAATATTTTGATTGAATTATATCTTATAATTATTTTATTATGATGTGTATAAATATTTAAATATGTGTTCTCAAATTATTTTGCACAAAAGCCTTTCTTTAAATGGATAGAAAGCCTTATTTTAATTTAATTAAAAGGCCCTTTTCTTAAAAGCCCAAAATGTAAATTAATTATTTTGTTTTTTTAAAAAAAACTATTTTGGCCCAAAATAAAGCCCATGGATTAATCTATTTTTTTTAAACTTGTCATGTAAAAGACTATTTTATTACTATTTTTGTACTAATTAAAATGTACAATTTTGGTCTTAGTTACATGCACGTGCACTACACGTACACGTGCAATGCACACTTCCCTAATGGTCGGATTGCTTCTTTTTTTTGGAGGGATTTTCAAATAGTTGAGTGGTGTTCATGGAGGTGGTTGTATAGTTGTGGGTAGTTTTTATAACTCCTACTCTAATCTTGGCCTTCCATCCTACAACCAACTAGTCAATCCTAGCCATCCATTTCACTTAATTTCTAGTATAAATACCCCCCCCCCCCCCCAATGGCTATATTCATATGCAATTATATCTTCCCAAACCTATAGTCTAATTTAGTAATAGTTGTGAGTTAAAAAAGAGTGAGAGTTGTGTGGGATTGCTTGCATTTTCCAAGGAGAAGGAGGCCGGCATCACTAGGAGAAGCATTCGGTTTGCTTGGTGTTCGTGAAGCTTGTGCGCGCATCGACTAGGAGGAGGTGCATCTTGTTGCAAGGATTTGTTGCTTTTGTGTTGTTTCTCTCCACACAAGGTGGGTAACCTTTCATATTTCTAATATAGGGATCCATGCTAGATTTAACTATCAAAACGATGCATGAAAAATACTAATAAGAACACACTTTAATTGAGAAGTTAGTTTATGAATTGATTGAAATGTTGTGATTAACTTGTATGTGATTCTAGTATTAAATTAAATTGTGTGTAGAATTCTCCATGATTATTAGCATGAATGAATGATGGTGGTTAAATTCCCTTAAGAATGTTGCTAGTATGATATTGAGACATGATGCATGAAAATTTCCAATAAGAACGCTTGTTAATTGTAAAATTGAAACATGTAATTGATTAAGAAAGAGCACACTTTAATTTGAAAAGAGTGACTTTCTTGAATGATTGAGATGTGATTATGCAAATTGATAAGTGATTATATACATTGTGACATAGATTGATTAATGAAACTACTTTTTTATCATCAAAAAACTACTCATAAAGTTAGTAGTTTGAGTTTCACCTATTCATGTGCTAAATGGACCTTTATGTTGATATGGGTATGGATAAATTCAAAATATATGTGTATGTTGAAATAAAGATTAATAACAGTAAATTAGTATAAGAAAATTTTGAATAAAGAGATTAGAAGACCAATTGTTAAGCAATGTCGAAAATGAAAAGTATAGTAGTTTTAATGAATAATTCATTGATTTGTGTGAAAAATATATTTTTATTAGTACAAAAATTATTTTAATCATACTGATATGAAAATCATGTGAAGGGAAGTTGATCTGGAGTTTTTCAGTAATTTCTACAAAAGCAATATGAAACAAAGTTTAGTTGAACATCGAGATGTTTTTATCAACAGTGGTAATTGACTTCAAAAGAATTTTTAAACTGTACTGTGACAACCTGAGCATATGGCTCAAGTGGTCACTGTGTGTGGCTGTGTTCTCTTGGATGACCGGTTCGAATCCCTACGGCATACAACTGTTTTCATTTTTTTTAAAACAGTGGAATCAGCGAACAGAGAGTAATAAATACTCTTTATTTCCCTCTTATATCGCTAGCGGCATCCGGCCTAGTGGTCTGTACCTTGGGCTGTGTCGGTGGGGTGCTGAGTTCGAATCTTGCTATCGGCAAGATTGGAAAAAATTATTTTTTGGGGTTTTTAAGTGTCCAAAAAATGTGAAAAAAATATGGTTATTTTCCTAAAAATGTAAGGGACTTTCTAAAAATGGTTTGGGGATTATTTGAAGAATTTAACTATGATTTGGAGTTAAAATGCATAAATAGACATATGGTTCTATATGGGTTATTGATGTGAAATTATAACTTGAAGGAATAAGTGAAATAAAGGATTAGAAGTTGATTTGGCAAAAAGAAACTTGGTTGTGTTATATAATGCAATTATTTCTCATTTGTGGAACAATGTGAAGTGTGCATATTGTTTAGTAATGTGGAATTGATATGATGTGATAATTGATAAAGTATATGCAAGTTCATGTTCAGTTATGGACTTGTGAACAAATTTGAAATCATGAATTGGAAAGAGAATATACATGTGAGTATGAGAACTCAACATGGAAAATTTATGAGTTGAAAATTGTGAAATGAAAATTGAAATAGAGTAGCTAAGTCCCGGCATTGAGAAATGAAATAAAATGAAATTAGACCAAGGTTGGTCATGTTGAAATGAATGAATAAGTCCGGTTAGTGGAGAGGCTAACTCTAGAGATTTAATTTTTGTTCATGATTTTTAATAAGATTAAGGTCTAGTACATAGTGGAGACGTGATGAAAGTAGAAGAAAAACATGAGTATGGGGGCCATCGGATAGCGGTGTGAGAGCGATCCACAAGCTGCCTGCTTGATGCATCAAGACATGGCGTGGGCGCTACTCCAGAATTATCGTCCCGGTGGCGACGCTCGTGGGATGTTCGAGTGGCTATGGGTGGTGCCATTGTTCCATGGCGGAGGCTGAATTGTCCATAGGTTGCCTGCTCGATGCGTCATGTCAGTGCGTGGGATTCCCCTCCAGGCTGCCTGGACATGGGCTCATAGATCATAGGACATCTAAGACACTACCGTAGTTACAGTAGTAGATTAAGTCATAACGGGGGATTGAACCCTACAAGGATGAAGAACGATTAAGGGCTTGCCCTCGGACCAATGTAGTATGAGATGCATAGAATCTGAACAAGTGTGCATTAGTATCATGTAACATAAATAAATGCATTAAGGACTAAGTGCACAATCACAACACGACATCAATAGGGTAGTCCCTTTAGTTTGAAATGTGACAAGTTTGTGTTTGTTAAATATGGAAAGTTGAGTTATACTATTTCCGGCATAGAGAGGATGGCCGTGTATAATGTTCGTCGGTTGAATAAACTGACGTACCCACAGTCTTATATGCAGGTAAATGACATGTTAAAGAGGAATGGATGCTGAAAGATTGTACCATGTTGTTGTACATTTATTTAATTGTTGTATTTTACTTCCGCTGTGCAAATAAAAAGTGTAATATTGTTGTAAACTCTGACGTAAAGTGAAAAGTTTAAATTTTCTTGTAAAATTGTACTAAAGAAAGTGAAAAGATCCTATAGAACATCTCGAATTCAGTGTATTTGGGATTCGGGGCGTTACAGGGGGGGGGGTTGGATTTGAGGAAGAAGAATGATGTGAATGATTGAATGGAGAAGGAGGTGGTGGTGGTTGTTGGTCGGAGGTGGGGCGGGGAGGGGGGCGGTAATCGAGAAGGTGTTGGTGGTTGATGGAGGAGAATGTGGTTGGTCGGTGGTTGGTCGAAGGTGGTGGTGGTTGGTCGGAGGGGGAGGGGAAATTAAAATTAAAATTAATAATGTAACCAAAATTAAAATTAATAGTGAAATTAAAATTAATCTATAGAATTAGAAATAAACATGAGATTAAAATTTAAATTATTGATGTGATTAAAACTAGTCATGTGATTAAAATTAATGAAGGAGAAAAGAAGAAGAAGAAGATTATGATGATGATGATGATGATGATGATGATGGACTTGTAATGCCCCTGACCCAAACTCAGACAATTTATACAATTTATCAGACAAATTATTTATTAATTAGTACAACTGCCTACCATAGGCTGGCTCTCAAAAGGTGGTTAATCGGATTGGTGACTCTTGATAATAGGCATTATTATTTATAGTTAATTATTCTATTTGTATTCCCGATGTGGGACAAATTCTACTCAACTTTTCCTTTCTCTTGCATGTACAGCCGAAGCCAAAGACCTCTGGTCCCGGGCTCTACGGCCATGTCACACAAAGAGACAGCAGCACAACATTCAATGAATGCTGCCCCTCTCCTGGGCAGGCCCCACACGCCACGTCACCCTATGTCACGCCCCGCTTCCAAAATACGAAATACGAGTATGTAACGTAGGCCCAGCGAATGATGTAAACACCATCCATAAACTGTACCAGACTAACTCAACAATCTGAAATAACAATACAACCACGCAAGGAGATATAATCACATCAACAAGATAAACTTCAATAATAAATGAGATAATCCAAATAATAATCCAACATCTGGGATAAAACAAACTTCGGGTCATAAAATCCCGGAATACAATGTATGAGAAGAACAATAAAATAAGCAAATAACAAGAGATAGCTATAGTAGTCTAATAGTCCAGCTCCGATCTTCACCAATATCTTCTGGTAGTGTTCCTTCGGTATCTATAAATTCTTGATCTAAAAAGAGAAAATAATGTCCTTAGAGCAAGTCATGGACAACAAGTAGAGAAAACAGAGAATAATAGGAATATGGTTTATCAAAAAGAAGGGACAGGATCAAAGTCAATAACAAAATCAAAGATAGGCAATATTATCAAAGGTCTATATTTAATCATGCATGTAATGAATGATGTCAATTTGAATTCTATCTTGATGACGGTGTACAGGATCAAGCATGGAATATCAAATGCAGGTTATTAATCATTTTATTAATCTATCTAGTGCATATACTACTGCGTCCCATATGTTCCATACCACAGGTTCGGTGCAAGCAACTAGTTAACGTTTTAGAATGATGGTGAATTCATGGATCGTGTACTCGGCGTCGATAAAAATAATTTACAAGCAATAATTAAAAGTCAATCATTTGCAATCAGTACTTCTCCTTCCAATCAATATTTCTCCTCCTTCCATGTCAAGTGTTCATGTGAGCAAGAAGGCCTTTATCGAGTACAGTTTCCGATCGTTCACTACCAAGTCAACCGATAATACCCCGGCTTGTTAATAGTTTATTTTCATCCTATGTGAGCATGCAAGAAGGTTTCAGTGTTGTATTATGCTAGGTGTGACTAATTCTACTCGTTATAGACCAAACAAGAAGCAAACAGATTAATTACACACAAATTACACAATCTGGACAGAATGACATTGCTGTACAAAAATATAGATTACCTGCTACTATAGAAAAGCAAATCTAGAGCCGTCAGAAATTCTAGAAGATAGACTCTCTGCCGGTTCCAGCGAATATATACACGACATATAAAAGCTGCAAAAACTGTGTTGAAACTCCTATTCTTTTCAGATTTTATGTTCCGGCAACAAGTTGTAAGTTGTATAAATACATGTGAAACAGATCAGGAAACTCCTCAATTAAATCTACAAAAATCCAGGGTCATTCCTACACATGTCTAGTCTCAGCCAAATTTATTTCATATTTTTATTTTACTGATAACATGTTCTATTTAATTATGAAACAGAAAGATACGCATGAATTTATGAATCTAGAAATTCAGACACAGTTGTACTAAAATACTGATATCTAACAAATTATAACTCAGAATTCGGATCTATTAAAAGTTCTGGAAAATAGACTCATGTGGCTATAAATCATATTCAGAAAGTTATTTCAAATTACAACAGTAACAGGGTCGAAAATATGATACAAAACGAAGCAAACAGCAGTCCAGAAAATAGTTTGATATGAATAGGCAACAACTTTTTCATACAACCAAATAGTTCATGCTCATTAATAATCAAAGTGATGCTAGATGTTTAACAAGCATAATTCTAGTTTTAAGATGCAATTTCACAGGTATGGTATTCAATTCATTAATTCAAATTCAATCTAACATATTCAATTCATCAAGCAATTCTATAAGATGGATCTAATTATTTTTTATGTAAACGTGCATATGCAATGTACAAAAGGGCCTAGGTTTTAGATCGAAGATGTAGGCAGGATGTTAAGAATATATTGGGTTAGCTCGTGTAAACCCTCAATATACTTAATAGAATTTCAAATAGCAATATAATGAAAAGATTTGGATCTACTTGCGGAGATCAAGGAATCTTAAACAAAAAAATAAACTAGTTCAAGAAGAGACTTGCCTGTTAGAGTTAATTTTGAATATTCAGAATAACGGGATGAGAATCCCGAGCGACGAATCCACGAACACGGAAACACGTGCGAGCCCGTACAAAACAACAAAGCAGCGAACACCAAACACAGCTAATCAACGGATCCTCTTCACAAAATACCAAATGCCGGATCTCCAATCCTCCACACAAAACAGCAAACACCACAAACGGATCCCCTACTCCACAACCCCAAACAGTAACCTCCACTCCTCCTCTTCTCAAATACGTCGACGGAGAGAGAGAAAGGGAGACAGCGGCGGTCAGGAACGGCGACTGCGGCGAGGAGTACCTGGGGGTGCTGATGGCGGGTGCTGGTGGTCGGGAAGCGACGCAGCGACAAGGGACGACAGACTCAAGTGAAGCTCTGTTTCACGCCAAAATAGAAGAGACGGAAAAAGCGGGGGTTCGGGCTCGACGACGACGACGGCGATGACGGGGATAAGGGGGGTCTTCGGTGGTTGCGGGGACAGCGGAGAGGGTGAAGGCGGTGGTCGACAGAATGATGGCGGCAAGGTGGATGGGTGCAGGCGATGGGTTCGGGTTGGCGACGGGGATAGGCGACAGGATGGTGGTGGCGATCGGAGGTGATGGCGAAGGGGACTAGGGTTAAGAAAGGTCGAGGTGGTGGTCGAAGAGGCGACGAGAGGCGGACAGGGGCTTGGGCAGTTTGATTTTGAACGAAAATAGAGGATGGAAGGGGGTGAGCGGCGGTAGGGGAAAAAGAGAGAGAGAGGATTAATTAATTACGGTTCTTAATAGGGGTATTTATAGGGTAATTAAGAAGTTAGGGTTTTGGTAGGGGAAAGAGAGAGAGAGAGAGGATTAATTAATTACGGTTCTTAATAGGGATATTTATAGGGTAATTAAGAAGTTAGGGTTTTGGGTTGCGGGTTAATGGGTTTACGGTACAGGTTTAGGCTCCAAAAAGAAGAAAAACACATAGGAATCAATGGGATGAACATATAGCGGAACAATTTAAACTCAAAACATGAAGAGCAAAAATTACAATGAGCCAAAAATAGCAGAATTCAAGTTAAAAGAGTATAGAATGATCAAAAGAGAATAAAAAAACCCAAGAAAAAAGAAAATTTATTATTAAAAGGAATTCAGATATAATAATCAAGAAAACGAAAATAAAATACATTAAGATTCAAAATAGAAAAATAGTGGGAAAATAATTAGCATTATAGGGTTTATAAAATATAATAATAATAATAATAATAATAATGATAACAATTATAATAATAACCACAATATTAATAATGAAACTAACAATACTAATGCTAATAAAATAAATTAACAATAATAATGATAATAATAATAATAGTAATAACAATAAATAATACTAACAACAACAATAGTAATTATCAGAATAATAACATTATAAAAAATTAGGAATTTATTGAAATAGTGCAAACAGTAATAATATGTTTGATTTGGGTTAAAATGTGAATAGTTGATCAAGTAGAAATAGAAACAAAGTTTATTCGAAATAATTATAATTATTGTTTAAAAAAATACTTCAACATAAAATTCAAAACGAATTTAACAAATAACGAATTTGTAAATATCGAGATACAGAAAATTATTTTCTCTCTTTTCTTCTCTTAATTATTTTCTCTCTTTTCTTCTCTTATTTCTTTAAGCCCATTTTTTGTTTTAAGGAGCCTAAATTCATTTTTCTAAACTAAGCCCAACTTAATAAATTTAGTATTTTTTTCTCTAAAAGCCCATGAATTAACTACTTTTTAATTTAACTTGAAATGTAGACACAATTTTTTTAGACAATTAATTAATTCTTAATGTACAACTTTAATTAGGGGGATACTAGTTGGGACACGTGTTTGCACGTGTGCGTGCTATGCACACTCTTTTTTGGCCGGATTGTAGGAGAAAGAGAGTGGGGGCGTGGATTAGTGGAGTGGTGGTTTTTGTGTTCATGGGTGGTTGCTACAACTTCTCATCTTCTTCTACCCATTCATCTACAACCATCTAGTGTAATCCAAGCCCTCCATTCTATCCTAAAACTAGTATAAACACCCCCTCCCTTCATGCATACAACACTAGGAAAAATAATTGAAAGAAAGAAACTATAGGAGAGTAAAAGATTGAGAGAGAGTAAAAGATTGAGTGCATTAGTGTGTGTGTGTGTGTTCTCTATTGTGGAGGTCGGCTACTTCAACCCACGGCAAGAGAGAGGGCTCGGGTTTCACCAAGTGCAAGGAGGAGGAACATTGTGGTGGCCCATTCTAGGAGAAGAAGGACCAATTGTGTTCAAGGAGATCGTAGCAGCTTAGTAGTATTTTCTTCAAATAGGTGGGTGTTTCTCATACTTTTAAATTTTAGATGTCATGCTAGGAATGATTTGATAAAATGGTTATACGAGAAATCTAGAAATTCTAGTCTCATGTTTGATAAATTAGAGATGGAATGATAATTTAGAGAATGATTGTGAAGATGATTGCTCATTGATAAATGTGTGAAATTGAAATGCCAGAATCTATCTTATTGTCATGTTTTATGTGTATAAATCATGCTATGTGAAGAAAGTTGTGCTTATGAGACACAAATTGATTAAATGCATCATGTGTAGTTGATTGTCTAAAATAAAATTTCATTATTGTAGAAAGATGAAAACTTGTGTTCTAAAAATATTATTTCGTGGAAACCTCGATTTTAAATAATATGAAAATTGTGATCTTATTTTCAACGCCAAAATATATCCATGATCTACTCTAATTTGCAACCTGGTGCAATCTACAGTCGACCGAATTCGAGTCGACAGTCGACTGGCAGGTAATAAATTTTGGATTTTAGTTACAGAACAGTCGACCGACTATATTGTAACAGTCGACTGCCCTGATCATTTTATTTTCGAGTTTTAAATCTCTACAGAACAGTCGACCGATTATAGTGTAACAGTCGACTGCCCTGATCATTTTATTTTCGAGTTTTTAATCTTTGCAGAATAGTCGACTGATCATAGTGTAACAGTCGACTGCCCTGATCATTTGTTTTTCGAGATTTAAATCTTTACTGAACAGCCGACTGACCATGTTTTAACAGTCGATTGACCTGAAGTTTCAAATAATATCTGGATTTTCGTGAGATAATTTTCTATGACCTGTGGCCTAGTATAAATGAGAATTTGAGACTACTTTTGCAACAAAGAACTTATTTTAATTATTAACTTAAATTGTCTTTTAGATAAAGAAATTAAATAGATTGTTTTAAGGATTTTAAAAATGAGATTTTGTAATTAGAAATTTGAAAAGTGTGAATTGTGATACTAAGTGAGATTGTGAATTGTGAAATTAGTGGAAATATGAACTAGTGAATGTGACATGTTAGAAGAATTGAATTTTTATTATTTGCTTAGATGACATGATGAGTTATGAAGAGCATTATGAATATGAATACATGAATACTATGAATATGAAATGTGAATTGTGATTAAACATAAAAAAGACTTTATGAATATGAAAACTCAATGTTGTATTTATGAGTCGAAATTAAGAACTAGGGTGTAGCTAAGCCTTATACCGGCAATAGAAAAAATGATGAGATGAAATTGGAAATGAAAAGACCAAGGTTGGGTCATGTGAAATGAATGAATGAGACCGGTATAGTGGGAGTGCTAACCCTTGGAGATTGATTTTGTTCATGATTCAATTAAAATAAGGATTAGATACATAGTGAAGATGTGACGAAAAGTAAGAGAAAAACATTGAGTGTGAGGGCCATTAGGATTAGGCGGCGTGAGAGTATTCACAGAATGTCCCATGATGAGTCATGAGTAGGACGTGGATACTACTCCAGAGTACCGTCCCAGTGGCGGCGCTCGTGGGGTGTTTGGTGACTGCGGGTGGTGTCATGTCTATGGTAGGAGGTGAATTACCACAGGATGCCTGCATGATGAGTCATGTGTCAGTGCGTTGGGATTCTCTCCAGGGTATCTAGACATGAGTTCGTAGGTCATAGAACATCTAGGATACTTATCGTAGTTACAGTAGTAGATTAAGTCATGGCGAGGGATTGAACCCTACAAGATGAAGAACGGTTAAGGGCTTGCCCTCGGACCTATGTAATATGAGCTGCATAGAATCTGAACAAGTGCGCATTAGTGTCATATAACATAAATAATTGCATTAAGGACTAAGTGCACATTCACAACACGACATCAATAGGATAGATCCCTTAGCTTTGTTTGTGAACAAGTTTGTGGTTTGTTAAGTGTTGAGAATTGTTATACTGTTTCCGGCATAGAGAGGATGGTCGTGTATAATATTTCGTCAGTGAATGAACTGACGCGCCCACAATTTTACATGCAGGGTAAAGATGCTTGACAAATTGAAGTATACATGCTGCTCAAAGATTGGTTTAAATGTTGTTTCATGTAATTACTATAAAATTGCTTCTGCTGTAATAATGTAAAGGTATGTGACTCTGATGTAAGAAATATTTCAATTTCCTTGTAAAATTGTACGAAAGAAGTGTAGAGATCCTGTAGAACTTCGAATTCAGACTGTTTTGGAATTCGGGGTGTTACATCATGTACTCGGCAACAATAATTAATATTCAATGCACGGTAACGGTCGTCGGCAATGATACAATACACGATGGATTGGGGTGCCGTAGTCAGCGCTTCATAATCAATAGATAAAACAATAGCCAGAATAATATTTAGGAAAACACGGGCCCCTCCTCCGAGTACATTCACTATATCATCAACTACTCTAGTCAATTCCTTAAACCCCGGCTTATTAATTATTTTATTAATGCAACAATACAATATGCAATTAAGAGACATGAGATGAACGATGGTAACAGTAGGAGGACAATTGGATGGTAACTTGAATTGGACAATTAGAATGATGAAAATAGGGTATTGGGATCATACAATGCAACATACACACTTTAATTCATGCAATAATACGATATAGGAATAATTAAACTATTAAAATTTGGAATATAAAATTCTGGACATCAAGTAGTCTATACAAAAATACAGTTTCTCGCTGTTTCAGAACTCGAAAACTGAACCCGTCAGAAGTTCTAGAAACTAGACTTTCACACGGTTCCAATGCATATTTAAAGTTCAAAATTCGACAACAGTAGGTAGGTCAAACACATTGTTCTTTACAGATTATAGGTTCAGGCAGAAATTTTGACATCATGTTGTTATAATTTTAGAAATAGCAAAAAATCAATATTAAATTCATAAAAAATATTTTCTGGACTCCTAAACATGATTACTAACAATCTGAAAATTTTCAGAGTATAATTTTAACATTTGATCAACCTTTAAATAGTTTAAACATGAAAGATACAAGAATCTGAAAATCTGAAAGTAAAAACACAGCTGTAGTAAAACGAGCATAACTTTTGCTACACAACTCCGAATTTAGAAATTCAAGATGTTCTGGAGACTAGAAAGATAAGGCTACAATTCTTGTTCAGAAAGAAATTTATTTTAAGATCTTTTACTAGTTCAAAAACATCAGTTAATATACAGGTCAGCAAGCAATATATAAGATTTGTGTAGTTTTCTTGAAATAAATTAATTTAAGCATGATGGGTATCGATTAGTCAATAAACTATATAATCAGTATGATGGGCGCAAAAACACGATGAAAAAAATTAGAACACTCTCATACATCAATTTATCATCAATCAACAACAATCAATCAACCAAACCTACAACCTAGTAGTTGTTTCTACAATAATTAATTGTGTTATGATTATATGGTTAACCCTATTATCAATTCTACATGAATGCATGAAATATCCAATCTTTAGAGTCAAAAGTGGCATGATGCTAAGAATATTGGGGTTAGCTCGTGTAAACCCTCAATAGACCCAACGAAGAGATGAACAATACAACGATATGATAATGAATAGGATCTACTTGCAAGAATTTCAACAAAACTTGAATTTGATACGATGTACAATTCAAGAGGACAGTGAATTGCCTGTTAGATGGTTAATTCATATATCAAGAATAACGGGATAAGAATCCCGAGCGACGAACCCACGAACACACAAACGAAGCACGCACGTGCAAACAACGTGCAAACACACACAGCACACAACCAATCTCCACAAACAGCAAACACCTAAACAACTCCAATCAGGTCCCTCACCACACCCAAACAGCAAACAACCATTTTTTTGGCCAACAGCGGATCGCAGCAATGGCGATGGAAGGCACCGACTTGGCTGCGACGGAGGGGCAGCGGGGTGGTCTTGCTGGTGGCGGAGCTCGACGGTGGGGACTGGGCAACGCTGACGGCGAAGGGCGACACAGCGACGAGGACAGCGGGGGGAGGGGAGTTGTGCTTTGTTGAAGACGAGGATAGGGGAGGAGGTCGGGATTGCGATGGGTTCAGTGTGGCGAGGCTAGATGTAGGGGACGACGAGGGGATGGCGGTGGTTCGTCGGTGGTGAGGGGGCACAAGGACATCGATGATGATCGATGATGGGTGGCAATGGCGAAGCTCTGTTTTGTGAACGAAACAGAGGAAGGATGGGTCGATGGAGGAGAGGTTGAAGACAATGGGGATAAGGGGATGGTGGTGACACAGGGATGGGGGTGATGACGAGGCGATTGGAGGCGGTCGAAGGGGGCGATCGGAGCGACGGGGTCGACGGGTCGGGTTCAGCGGAGGTTGATGGGTTCACGAAGTTGCGGGACTTCGGAGATGACGACGACGAAGGGGGCGCGGTGGATGCAGCGGAGGAGGATAGGGTGGTGACGAGGGCGGTGCAAGGCTTGGGCGATGGGTTTAAGAAGAATCGAACATGGAGGAAGGGAGACGGGTTAGGGAAGAAGGTGGTAGCACAGTAATGGGGTAGGTTTGTATAGGGTGGGTAGGGTTTTGTAGGGGTTATGTTTTAATAGGGTTATTAGGTTAGTATATGATATGGGTTAGAAATGACGTGGCCCACCCTGGGCCACGGGATCCCCTCAGGATGCGCGCACCTCCTGATCCTCCGGATCCGCCACATCAGCGTCGGAAAACTGCCCGGGCCGCTGCCACATCAGCCCAGAAACCGCCCGGGCGGCTGCCACGTCAGCCCTATACCGCCCGGGTTTCCACTGCTTCAGCCCCACAGGGTAACCGGGTCCAAACCCGGCCCCAAACGGGTCCAGACCCGGTTGGCTTCTCCTATAAATACCAGACCCCTACCCCTTGGATTCATGTAATCAATCTCTGCCCACTCAAACCCTAGTTACTGTTACTTTCTCTCAGTAGCCTAACTAGATCGTCGGAGGGTCTGCCACTGGGACCAACCCCTGTATTCCTAGACCGTCTGCAGGTACACGAGACCTCGAATCCGAGCCCCCTGATCCGAGCCGAGCATCCAGCCTCCACCCTACTCCAGCCCACTTCCGTACCGTTCGGCCAGCCGAAGGCCGTCTGCATAGGAGCTTCCTCCTTCAAAACAAATCGAGTAAGAACTCACACCTGGTGCATCCACATGCCTCCCAAAAACAAACCGCATCAGGTTGGCGCCGTCTGTGGGAAACTCTCTATTGCGGATACCGGTCCGAGCTCAGCCACCAACTGTTCGGAAGTCAACCCGAGCTCACATGGCACCCAAAGCCACGAGAGCTATTACCTCAACGCGTCGGTAGGACGTGCCTCCACAGGGCGTCGGCGCCAATGCTCAAGCATCCAACAACCCAGCGGTCAGTCACAGACTCCAACCAGGTGCCTCCCATCCGATCCAACCCGATCTCCGAGGGGTAATCTTAAACCGACAGGTCAGCCGCAGCAGGGGAAGGGCCGCTTCCAACTCGGCCCCGAACCATCCAAAGCCTCCATCCCAAGGACGGGGGCCGGCACTCAGCCGTGTCGGACGGTAACCTCCGGCTTAACCAAACTTGGCCGAGCGAGCCACGGTCACTCACCAGGAGTTCCAGGACTTCCGGAAGGAGATCATGGGGGCCATCTAGGGGATCCAAATTGATGAGGACGTCCGCCGCTCTCACACACGGTCGGATGCCGAGGCCAGCGTGTCTCGCCCCTCAACAATCCCACCGGAGTATGATGACAATATTTTGAAGCGCCTCCAAGAAATGGAGGAGCGCCTCGACCACTTCGGTGACGGCGGCCCAAGGACGGTGCAGGGGTACAGACCTGTCCGACCTCCTTTCTCCGCCCTCATCGTGCAGGCGGAGATACCCCAAAATTTCCGCCCGCCTCAATTCGAGATCTATGATGGCAAGTGCGATCCTGCTGATCACATGGAGGGCTTCAAAACCCTTATGATGATTCACAGCGCATCGGATCCCCTTCTGTGCCGAGCCTTTCCCGCCACCCTCCGGGGTCCGGCTCGGGAATGGTTCTCCAAACTCTCCCCCGGCTCCATCTATTCTTTCGACCAGCTAGAGGGCAGCTTCCTTGCACACTCGTAACCAACCGAAAGGCCGAAAGAACAAGTGTGTCCCTACTCGGCCTCCGGCAGAAGGAAGGGGAGTTGCTCCGGGTGTTCGTCCGAAGGTTCACCGCCGAGGCAAAGTCGGTCTCCTCCCTCGACCCTGGGGTTGCCTCAGCAGCCTTCCGGCACAACGTCTGACATGGACAGCTGAAGGCCTCCCTGGCAAAGAAGCCCCCGATAGACTTCCCTGACCTCCTCAACCGGGTCAAAAAGTACATCCGAGTCGGAGAGACCCTGAATCCAGACGACCAGAAAGAAGTTTTCGGGAAGGGGAAACGGAAAGCCGACGAGGTCGAGCCGACGAAGAAAGCTCCGGGAGACGAGGGCGCCGCGAAGAAGGTTCCGCCGGTCCCCCGCTTCGAGAGGTACACTCCGTTAACGCAAAACGTGTCGACGATCCTCTTAGCGATTGAAGACAGCAACCTCGTGCAGTACCCCCCTCGACCTTCCAACAACACCAGCAAGAAGATGGATCAGCAGTTCTACTGTCGCTTCCACCGGGACAACGGGCACGACACAGATCATTGCCGTATCCTGAAGAACGAAATTGAGGCCGTCATTCAGCGAGGGTACCTCCGCGAATTCAAAAGAGAAGGCCTCCGGGAACAGAGGGATACCAGACACAGGAGAGATTCCCCTCCTCCTCGAGCACCCCGGTAGCGATCCGAGCGGGAGCCGGAGCCCGAGGAGCCCGAGGGCCAAGCAATCTTACATTGCGTCCACAGAGGGCCCATGGGAGGGGAATCCAATACTTCCCGTAAGGCATTCATCCGGGATGTCAATACCGTCCAAGGCCCTCTCTCCCCCCAAGTCCAGCAACTCCCTGTTTCTTTTTCGGGGGAAGACCTGGAGGGAGTCCGGCTCCCTCACTGTGATACACTTGTCATCAACCTCAGCATGGCAAACTTTGAGGTCCGGCGAATCCTCGTAGACAACGGGAGCTCGGTCAACATTCTATTCCTGGGAGCATTCGAGAACTTGAAGCTCTCCCGTGAGAAGCTAAAGCCGGCCGGATACACCTTACACGGATTCTCCGGCGTCCCAGTGACAATAGAGGGGATCGTCACCCTAGACGTCACGGCAGGCACGACCCCGAACAGAAGAACCGAGTCCATGGACGCCATACTCGGCCATACGGGGCTCTCTCCCTCCAGGCGGTTCCCCCGGCCTACCACCAGAAAATGAAGTTCCCCACCAACACTGGTGTCGGAGTTGTCCGAGGAAATCAAGAGGCAGCCCGTTCGTGCTACATGACGACGATCGGGAGCGGTGTATTTCTCCTCGATGCCATTGAGCCGGAGCCCGAAAGAACCCAGCCAGAACCAGAGCCAGTGGACGAGCTAGAAGATGTCTCGTTCGAGACAGAGGATGCGTCGAAGCACTTCCGAGTAAGCTGCTCCCTCGCGCCCGACCTCAAGAACGCACTGATCGGCTGCATTCGCCGCAATGTCGACCTCTTCGCCTGGAAGTCCTCTGACATGCCCGAGATCTCTGAGGATCTCATCATGCACAAACTCAGCGTGATTCCCAGGTCGAAACCCGTTGTCCAAAAGCGGCGCAAGTTCGCTCCGGAGCGACAGCCGGTAGTAAACGCGAAGGTGGACAAGCTCTTGTCCGCGCATTTCGTACAAGAGGTCAACTACCCTGAGTGGCTAGCGAATGTCGTCATGGTCAAGAAGGTGAGCGGGAGTTGGAGGATCTGCATAGATTTCACCGACCTCAACAAGGCATGCCCCAAGGATCCGTTCCCTCTCCCCAGCATTGATGCCCTGATCGATGCCACCTCGGGTCATGAGCTCTTATCCTTCATGGATGCCTTCTCTGGATATAACCAGATCCGGATGTTTCCTCCCGACATCGCCAAGACGTCCTTCGTCACAGACCGGGGACTGTACTGCTATCGGGTTATGCCCTTCAGGCTGAAGAACGCCGGTGCCACCTACCAGAGGCTCGTCAACCGAGTCTTCAAAGATCAAATCGGACGTAACATGGAGGTATACGTCGACGACATGCTCGTCAAAAGTCAACAAGGACAGGACCACGTCGCCGACCTGGAAGAGGCCTTTTGGGTCCTTCGAACCCACAACATGAGGCTCAACCCGGCGAAGTGTGCCTTCGGCATCTCCTCGGAGAAGTTCTTAGGGTTCATCATCAGCCAGCGTGGCATCGAGGCTAACCCCAAAAAGATCCAGGCCATAATAGACATGGCCCCTCCCAGGAACGTCAAAGAAGTCCAGAGGCTAACGGGGAGACTGGCGGCCATCGGCCGTTTCCTCTCCAAGTCTGGAGAGAAGTTCCTTCCGTTGTTCAAGGCACTGCGAGGCACCGGAGGGTTCGAGTGGGGTACTCAGCAGTAAGAGGCCTTCGCCTAGTTAAAGGAATACCTCGCCAACCCTCCTCTCCTCAGCAAGCCTGAACCAGGCGAGCCACTCTGGCTCTACCTCTCGGCATCAGAGAACGTGCTAAGCATCGTCCTCGTTCTAGAAGAGGAAGGGGTCCAAAAGCCCCTGTACTATGTAAGTAAGGTCCTGCTCGATGCCGAAACCAGATATTCCAGGATGGAGAAAGTAGCATACGCCTTGGTCATGACCGCGCGAAAGCTCCGTCCTTACTTTCAGGTGCATTCGGTCCAGGTACTCACGGATCAACCCCTGAAGGTCGTGCTTTATAAGCCCGAGAGCTCTGGTCGACTAGTCAAATGGTCAATCGAGCTCAGTCAGTACAAGCGTTCTCTGGGCCCACCGGACAACAAAGCGACCGCACGTGAGAATCCCCTTTCAATCTGACATACGGTGAGGAGGCTGTCATTCCCTTGGAGATCGAGATCCCTTCACTCCGAATCATGGCTTTCGACGAAGCAGCTAACTCCAAACAGCTGCGAGATGACCTGGACCTCATAGACGATGTCAGGGAGAAGTCCGCCATTAGAAGAAGCATCTACCAACAAAGAATTGAGAAGTTCTACAACAAAAAGGTGCGGCCCACCGACATCAAACTCGGAGACCTCGTTCTCCGAAAACTGGCGGTATCCAATCCAGGTCAGAAAAGGAAATTGGCCCCGAACTAGGAGGGCCCTTACAAAGTATCGGAGGTCGTGCGCCCAAGGATGTACCACCTGACCAACCCGGAGGGCAAGGCCATCAAGAGGCCCTGGAACTCTGAACACCTCATCAAGTTCTTAGGGGGAGGGTAGCCTCCATGTAAATTATCAAGATTGTAATCGGCACGTCGTGCCTTGTCTTTTGTAAAATTCAAGTGTTGTAAATATACCAGCTTTCTTAAAACAAGCTTGTGGCTTCGTATTTTGTTACAAATAAAGAACATGTCTCGGGCTCGGTACTCGGATGGCATCGCGAGCCAGAAAAGCTTCTCTTACAAGTTTAGGGCTCGGCCCTCGGATGGCATCGCGAGCCAGAAAAGCTTCCCTCACATGCTTGGGGCTCGGTACTCGGATGGCATCGCGAGCCAGAAAAGCTTCCCCTACAAGTTTGGGGCTCGGCCCTCGGATGGCATCGCAAGCCAGAAAAGCTTCCCTTATAAGCTTGGGGCTCGGTACTCGGATGGCATCGCGAGCCACAAAAGCTTTCCTGACAAGCTTGGGGCTCGGTACTCGGATGGCATCGCGAGCCAGAAAAGCTTCCCTTACAAGCTTGGGGCTCGGTACTCGGATGGCATCGCGAGCCAGAAAAGCTTTCCTTACAAGGTTGGGGCTCGGTAGGAGGGCATCGCGAGCCAGAAAAGCTTTCTTTACAAGCTTGGGGCTCGGTACTCGGATGGCATCGCGAGCCACAAAAGCTTCCCTCACAAGCTTGGGGCTTTCTCCCAGTGTGAGGGCTCGGCACTCGTCCCTCAATCGGTTTGGGCTTCTTCAAGCCCATCAACCGATGCACGAGGCGATAACCGCCAGCCACGCCCGCACCGTCTTTCCTGAGAACAAGTGCGGGAACTCGGCGTTGACCTCGAGCAAGGCAGGGGCTTTCTTCAAAGCTCATCGGCCTTGACGCTCGGTGGTGACCCTCTGCTACGCTTACAACTGGCTTTCTCCCCGGTGTGGGGGCTCAGCACCCGTCCCTCGCTCGGTTTGGGCTTCTTCAAGCCCATCAACCGATGCACGAGGCGACAACCGCCAGCCACGCCCGCACCGTCTTTCCTGAGAACAAGTGCGGAAGCTCGGCGTCGACCTCGAGCAAGGCAAGGGCTTTCTTCAAAGCTCCTCGGCCTTGACGCTCGGCGGCGACCCTCTGCTATGCCTGTAACTGGCTTTCTCCCCGGTGTGGGGGCTCGGCACCCGTCCCTCGCTCGGTTTGGGCTTCTTCAAGCCCATCAACCGATGCACGAAGTAACAACCGCCAGCCACGCCCGCACCGTCTTTCCTGAGAACAAGTGCGGGAGCTTGGCGTCGACCTCGAGCAAGGCAGGGGCTTTCTCCAAAGCTCCTCGGCCTTGATGCTCGGCGGCGACCCTCTGCTATGCCCGCTACTGGCTTTCTCTCTGGTGTGGGGGCTCGGTACCCGTCCCTCGCTCGGTTTGGGCTTCCTCAAGCCCATCAACCGATGCACGAGGCGACAACCGCCCACACCGCCATTCCCAAGAGATAGCGGCTCGTCGTCAATCCAGAGCAAGGCCGCGGCTTTCTTCGAAGCCGCTCGACCAATACGCTCGGCTACGGCCTAGTGCCACGATTCAGCAAAATTTTATATTAAGGTTTAGAGCATCCGCCTTCGGCAGACGCCCCGAGCTTCAAGTCGTTTGGTTGGCCACCCTCTCGCCCGCGAGCAACTCGGGGTTTATGGCTTTCGCAAGCCCAAACCCCGAATTGTTCGAGGACGGCAGGGGAGCCACCGACCCTCTGCTCTCTCCGTCCCGGACTGACCCTCTGCTTTTAATCGACCCTCCTCTCACCCACGAACAACCCGGGGTTTCCTGCTCTTGCGAGCCCGAAACCCCGAATTGTTCGAGGACGGCAGGAGAGCCACCAAGCCTCGGCTCTCCCCGAACCCCCGAACCAATCGGCCAGCCCACCACTCACCAACGGACAACCCGGGGTCTCACGGCTCTCCAGGCCTGAACCCCGAATAGTCCGAAGGTGATTGGTGTGCCCCCGATCCGGAGCGTTCGGAGAATATTTTGTTTCTGGGTGCCCGCCTTTTGCAGGCACCCAAGTCAAGCGACTTTCACTTTTTAACAATTAGCTGGGGGGAAGTGGGGATTATATAACCACCTGAGGGGGGCAGTTATTACGTCTGGGAATGCGAAACGGTGGAAGGCAAAACGTCACCATTAATGCTCATGGGAAGGCGAAACGTCGCCATTTATGACTTATCGAAGGGCGATACGCCTCTGCATGCTTGCCCGTTGCGCCCAGTCGCCTCGGCGGTGACCCCTTCGCAGCAGACACAGCAGCCACCTTCGGTAACCGAGACAATCAAGGTTCAAGAAAACGAATGCTATTATTATTACTCATTGCTTACAACTCAATGAACGTCGGTACAAATACAAAGAACAACTCACAACTCACTCGCACTCGGCTTGAAATTCAAACTCGACGCCTCCTTCGGGGCTCTTCTCATGCTCGGCTGGACCGGCCTTGAAAGATACTCCCGCCACCGAGCTTCCTGCATCATCAGGCTGGGCCTCATCCAATAGAAATGTCAAAGACCGCCCCGGGGTCGAGTTGCTGGCCTCTTCAATCAGACCCGCGCCTAACACCAGCTTCAGCCTGCGGATCTCCAGCTCTTTCTCTACAACGGCCTCGCGAAGAAAAGACTCCGAAGCCGACCACCCGCTCGAGGCATCCAAGATGGACCAGTCCGTCTCGACTACCCACCAGTCTCGGTCGGCTATGGCTTTCTTGAGACGAGCCACCTCAAGACCGAGCTCTCTAGACTTATTCATGAAATAGTTTACTGCGGCCGCTCGGTCCCGAGCCTATTTTCGCTGGCGACCCAGAGCCGCTTCCCTAGCCTCCTCCCCTGCCCGGACCAGGGACACGTCGGCAGAAACAGGGTCGGTTGCCAAGGTCTCGTGCGTCTACCAAAAGACAAGAGGAAACAAACCATCACAAGGAGAGCGAGAAAAAACACAAGTCTTGAAGCCTCGGCCCAAAAAAGTATATTTCATTTCTTTCAAAAAATTGATACAAAAGCCACGGTGGCCAGTCTGCTCGAGGCATTTACATCAAAAATAAAAAAAAGGAAAGACAACTAATCTATTCTTGAGAGGGGGGGTGGGGCGGCACCACATCTTCGGCCTAGATGCCCCCTGTCTCTTCGCCACCCGGGGTCGGCGGAAGGTTCGTCTGCCAACCATAGTAGAGGTGGTCCATGCTCTGCTCGGGGTAGATCTGCTTGAAGTGCGCCTTGGCCTGATCATACGCCTCATCCTGCACCATGATCAGGGCTTCCGCTGAGGCCGCCTCCATCCTCTTCAGGGCCTTCCGACCCCTCTCCTCCGCCTCTTCGATCCTCTCCTTGAGGCGATCCGTATCAGCCTTGTGGATGTCGGAGAGTGAGGCTATCTGAGCCTCATGGACGGTCACCATAGTCCGAGCCTCTTTCAGCTCGTCGGTGGCCTTGTTCAGCTCGCAGAGGTACTTCTCCGCGTTCCTCCTCTCGATGTAGATCTCCTTCTCCAGGCACTTTTGGAAGTGCTGGCCATGGAGCATCGTCTGTCCGAAGAGAAAAAGATTAGAAAATTTTCACAAGTTCAAAACCAGAAAAGAAAAGTAACGCCGAATTCACTTATCGAGATGTGCGCCTGGTACCACCGCATGAAAGCCTGGTCCGCATTCTGCGGTGCCAGCGCCATCAGATCGCGCTCGGTGGCAGCCTTCGTGACGAATTCAATCGCCACGGGTCCATCGAGCAGACTATCCCCTTGCACGAATGACCAGTCGGGAGCAAAGGGCCGCAGCCCCTGCTGACTCACCATCTCTTCGGCGGTAGGCCGTGGTGGTGGAAGCCTTTTTTCCGGGGCTTCAACGGTCTTGCCCGAGCTACCCCCAGCGTCCCGAGCTGCCCTCGATGTGTGGGGGTGATGCCTCTTGGCCTTCTTTGCCGGAAAAGGCGCCTCGGCTACCGGGGCCGACCCCTTGGCGGACCCCCCGGCCGTGGCCGCCATCTTTGCCTTCTCGGCCGCCAGCCTCTCCTGCTCGGCCTTCTTCCTTTTCTCCGCCCTCGCCTTCTCGGCGACGGCCAACAACGCCCGCCTATCGTCCACCTGTTGAGAAGTCATCCCTGCAAAAATGAAAGAAGAAGGGCTAACGTTAACACGAAGGCAGAAAGATGCAAAAATTTGGAAAGAAACATACTAGGGTCAGTAGGGCTCAGTCCAGCCCGGGCAAGGTGTAGCTCGGTCACTCGAGGCCACGCGATACTGTGCCCCCCAACTATTTTCTCCACCTTCTTCCAATCCTTGGCTGTCAAGTCGCTTCGCTTCGGGGGTTTGTGGTTCGGTTTGAAGAAATTCCACCTGGTTGGTATCCCCCAAGACCTCTCATTCCGAACCACGAAATACTTCTCTTTCCACCCCTTGATGGAATCCGGATGGCCGTGCATAATTTTCTTATGCGGCCTCGGCAAGAAATAAAAAATCCCCTCCTGATCTCCGAGCGAGCTGATCCCTAGGATGGCTCGGAAGTACATCAACCTCGGCTTCACCCCCTTCTCGTGGCACCTTAGAATGAAGCAGACTAAGTGCTTTCAAGAGTTTGGCCCATACTGCATGGGGCATAGCTTCGCCCAATTCAGAACCCTCTTAACAAAGGGGTGCAGGGGCAGCCGCTGGCCCGAGAGGAAGGCGTCCTCGGGAAACATGCAATAGCCCGACGCAAGAACAGTTGTGGGCCGAATGCCGGGGCTCGGAATGAAGACTTAGAACTCACGCGGAATGAAGTAGGCGGCCCTCAGAATGTGGAGATAGTTCGCCTTTAAAATACATGGGATGCTATCCATTCGAATCTTCACCCAACCTTCTTCGCCCAGCACGGGAGGGATAGGTTCGATGTCCTTGATATCATCAGGGTACATCCGTATCGACCCCGGATTTTTGAAGGAGATGGGGGGAAATTCGAGCCCCGGTCTGGGCGCGTACTCATCCTGTGGAGGGGGGCTGTCCGGAATACTTAACACCTTCTTCTTCCGACGGGGACGAGCCTTCCTCTCGGGAGACGGTGTCGACAAAGGTGGAAGGGGCGGAAGGTCATCACTGACCCCTACCGACCTTCCCACTGTGCCTGGGCTAGCGCCATCTTGAGCGGCTTCCCGTTCGTCGCTATTATCCTTCTCATCAACAATGTCCTGGCCCTCGGGATCCTGATCCTCCTCCTCGTCTTCCTCCTCACCCTCGGTATCCGGATCTTCCTGATCCTCATCGCCCCTCTCCTGGTCCTCCTGATCGACCTCGTCCTCGCCTTCCCCCTCTTCCTCTTCCTCCCCCTCCTCTTTGCCCTCGTCCACAGGCTCCTTTCCCGGCCTCCTGGACCTCAGCGGCGACACCACAAAGACTACGTCGTCACTATCATCCGACCCAGCATCTGTCAGGACCTCCTCCTTAACCTTATATTTGCTAAAAGATGAAGACGTCTCTGACTCGGATTCCTTTGCGGAGTGGCCCGACAAGCTAGCCTCGGATCCGGAATGATTGCGCGACATTACTGAAACAGAAATACTAACCTGAAGCGTGAACCGTGCAATCACCGGAAAAAGTCGCCGACGGCAGTTAAAACCCTGTCCTAGTGAAAAGTGGAAAGTGGGAGTAAAGAAGTGAAGAAGAAAAAATGGGGAGGGGAAGGGGGATTTATAAGGAAAAGGTGACTCCTTGATTTCCGCAATTAAGATCTAGCTGTTGGATCTTAATCATCAAGATCTAACGGCCGCTAAGATCTGGAGACGCTTTGATCTTTGCGCTCATGACATCAGCAATGGGCGTGAAATTACACCCACTAACCCCAGTCCTTTTTTCCTCATATAGAATTTTCGACAAGTCAGGGAGCTCGGAGCTCGGATAAAATCGCGAGCCAATAATTCCTCTTCTATTTCACAGAAGGGTCGACGCTCGGATAGCATCCCGAGCCGCACCTCTTCCCCTGTTGGTTCAAGGGAGCTTGGAGCCCGGATGGAATCGCGAGCCAGTAATTCCTTTTCTATTTCACAGAAGGGTCAACGCTTAGATAGCATCCCGAGTCGCACCTCTTTCTCTGTTGTTCAAGGGAGCTCGGAGCTCGGATGGATTCGCGAGCCAATAATTCCTTTTCTATTTCACAGAAGGGTCGACGCTCGGATAGCATCCCGAGCCGCACCTCTTTCTCTATTGTTCAAGGGAGCTCGGAGCTCGGATAAAATCGCGAGCCAATAATTCCTCTTCTATTTCACAGAAGGGTCGACGCTCGATAGCATCCCGAGCCGCACCTCTTCCCCTGTTGGTTCAAGGGAGCTCGGAGCCCGGATGGAATTGCGAGCCAGTAATTCCTCTTCTATTTCACAGAAGGGTCGACGCTCGGATAGCATCCCGAGCAACACCTCTTCCCCTGTTGGTTCAAGGGAGCTCAGAGCCCGGATGGAATCGCGATCCAGTAATTCCTCTTCTATTTCACAGAAGGGTCAACGCTCGGATAGCATCCCGAACCGTACCCACTTTCTCTCTGTTGACCAGGGGCTCGGAGCCCGGATGAAATCCTGAGCCATAAATTTCTCTTCTATTCACAGAAGGGTCGACGCTCGAATAGAATCCCGAGCCAACCCACTTTCTCTCTGTTGACCAGGGGGCTCGGAGCTCGGATGAAATCCCAAGCCAATAATTCCTTTTCTATCTCGCAGAAGGGTCGACGCTCGGATAGAATCCCAAGCCACACCACGTTCTCTCTGTTGACACGGGGGCTCGGAGCTCGAATAAAATCTCGAGCCATAAATTCCCTTTCGATTTCACAAAAGGGTTGACACTCTGATGAAATCCCTAGCTGCACCTCCTTTTCTGATCGCCAAGGGAGCTCGGAGTTCGGATGGCATCCCGAGCCACTTCTCCTTCTCTGCTCGTCGGTAAGCTCGGAGCTCGGACAGCATTCCGAGCTGCAAATTCCCCTCCTAATCAGTGGGAGGGTCGACGCTCGGATCGCATCGCGAGCCCCGTAAGCCCTCCTCTTGTCACAGGAGGCTCAGAGCTCGGATGAAATCTCGAGCCCCAAATCCCTCCTTTTTTCCCAGACACGGGCTCGGCAGCCGACCCCTAGCACTCAGCGAGCCGAGCTCCAGCAAAAATCGACCTCGATGGCCCCTCGCTCTTCCAACTAGCAAGAGGGCCGTCCACCGACCCTTGGAGCTCCTCTATCAACCCCAGATGCTCGGCAAGCCGAGCTCCGACGAGATCGACCTCGACGTCCCCTCGCTCTTCCAACTAGCGAGATGATCGTCTGCCGACCTTCGGAACTCGCCTACCGACCTGAGACCTTCGGCAAACAGAGCTTCAATCGGACAGACCTCGACGTCCCTTCACTCTTCTAACTAGCGAGAGGGTTGTCCGCCGACCTCCAAGGCTCGGCGAGCGTCATTCCGACTCTTCTACGCTTAGCATCCCGCACAAACTCCAATAAGGGATCCCTTCCTCCTACCCCCTGGCCTCTTCTGGAAGTAGCAAATCCTACTTTGTCACCGCACCTTCCACCCTGCTCTTCCTACAGAGGCGAAGAATCACTCCTACACGGTGGGTTCACCCAACCCTACAGGAGTCGACACACGATGGGTTCACCCTGCTCTTCCTACAGGTGGCACGAGTGCTCGACACACGTTGTCGAAGTCCAAAAGAGATTTTTTTCTCACATTTGGACGTCGGTGGCACGAGTGCTCGGCACACGTTGTCGAAGTCCAAGAGAGATTTTTTTCTCACATTTGGACGTCGGTAGCAAGAGTGCTCGGCACACATTGTCGAAGTCCAAGAGATTGACATGTGGCACGCTGACCGTTTGTCTGTTGACCAGTCAAAGGCCAGTTCAGTTTCTCCATTTTCTTGTCGTTTTGTGGTAAATGGGCTGGGCTTTTGTGTCTTTGAGGCCTTTTAGTCTCGTTTTGTGTGCCGCCTCTATAAAACTTCACCCCCACTCCTCACTTGTTCACTTTTCTAGTTTCTACTCAGGCAACTCATTTTCACTAGCGGGAGCTTCAGGCGAGTTTTTACTGATTTCCAGTGATCTTTCTGACCGATCGCTGTCACTTCAAGGTAATCTCAGACTTAGCTTATTTTTAAAGAATGTATAGCTTTCCCCCGAGGCCAGAGACCTCCCCTACTCTCACTCATGAGCCTACCTCGAGCCAAGCTCCTCCAGTCGACAAAGGCAAAGCCATAGGAGGGCCTTCTTCGGTCGTAATGGAGACTATAGTTGAGGATCAACGGAGGATGGGGGAGTTCGACAGGATGCCCGGGGTTGTGACCGGACTTCAGAGGGTTCGGGACCTGCCGGAGGAGCATGCCAAACGTATCATGTACAACATGGGGCGGAGCTTCGAAGAGAATGTCGTCAGAGAGACTTTGGAAGCCGATGAGATGATTTTTGTACTCAACAGGCCGATCTGGCATCTGTTCGGGAGTGCTTTCAGATCCCCAAGGAGTTTGAGCTGATGTTGCCAGGGCCCGGAGTGAGGGCCAATTCTCCGATGTCGGTGAATATGTGCTTCTGGCTTGTCGACGCCTTCATAGCCAGGGTGCGGCTGCCTCTTCACCCTTTCGTCGTCGAGGTGCTGCGGTGGTTTCGAATCAGCCCAGTTCAACTCATGGCGAACGTGTGGAGGCTGATCAGTGGGTTCATCCTCCACTATCAGGTGGCGGAGCTCAAGCCAGATCCGAGGGTTTTCCAGGGCCGTATACCGGCTTCATCAGCAACATAAGTCGGAGTTCAGGTTCTACCTGGCTCCGAGGCATGGCGCACAGCTCGTCAGCTGCCCCGACTCGATAAAGTACTTGAGGGACAAGTACTTTCTCATCCGGAGTCGAGAGCCGTGGAGCATCCTGATGACTTGGGTCGAAGAGGTGTTGATGAGGGTGAAGGAGAGTCCGGTGCTCAGCCCTGATGAAGAAGAGAAGGTTCGGACGCTTCTCGACTGGCCAAAGTTCGATTGGAGGGACCTGACCGAGGAGGTGCTCTTCAGAGGGGTCTCAGCCGTATAAACCCTAGTATGCGGTTTACTTTTTTTTCTTTTTTATTTTTGAGTTTGGTTTACTTGTGCATAATCATCTCTTCTTTTTGTTACTACAGAAACCATGGACTTCGATGCTATGTTGGCGCAGTACGGGGTCCTGAGCAACAAGGCCCCAAGGAAGAGGAAGAGGGTGGCCACCAAAGTGTCCTCACCGAGGCAGAAGTCAGTTGCCGCGGCTGTAGAACAGACATTGGTGCAGATTGCCATTGTGCAGCGGCCACTAACCCCTACAATGCCATCGGCTTCGGTAGAGGCGAGGGCCTTCCCCTTAGCAGCTGCTTTGGGTATGGAGGTCGTGCCTTTGACGGCCGAGGTCGAGGTGTTCCTAACCGAGGAGCACAAAAAAATCTTTGTCCTAGATTGGCAAGTTTGGAAGCTCGACGGGTTCCTAAGGGACTCGTCGTCTAGTACGCAGGACGTTCGGCACCTCACTACGCCGAAGGACAGAGCCGCCATGGATGCCGGTGGCATGGGAGACGATGCGCTCGAGATCGCTCGAGCGGCGGTATCAGTAAGTATTGTGGACTTGTTTTTGGAGACTCTTATATTCTTTCTGAGTTCGTAATGGGGCTTTGTTTTCTTTTTGTGGATAACTTGCCACTTCGGTCATCTAATGGAAAAGATGACCGAACTAGATAAAGAATTGAAGCAAGAGATGGACAAAGCTCGGGCGGAAAAGGCTCGGATCGCCAAGGAGCTCGAGCAGTTGAAGGCCGAAGCGGAGGGGAAGGCAGCGAGGTTAGAGTACCTCAAGGGTCATGTGGCGAAGCTGGAGGCGGACAATGCTTTTCTGCTCCAACAGAAGAAGTCGACGGCGAAGGACAAGGGGGACGCCTTCACCGCTGCTAGGATTGCCGCGGCTAAGGAGGCCGAGGTTGAGGCCATGGAGAGGGCGCAGGGGTTCCTCGATGTCAATATGGCAAAGGCCTACGCTCGTGCGATCGCGCAGGTGAAGGAGACCTATCTGGAGGTGGACTGCGCCGGGTGGTGCCTCTTCCCCGACCCCGTCCCGGGGTTGACGACGCCTTCGAAGAGGGTGAAGAAGAGGACGACGTCGAGGTTGAGGTCGACAAGGCTGAAGTAGAGACCGGTTCGAAGGCTATGCCCTTGGCGATCATCGCCGCCACGTAAGGGTCAGAGCCTACAGCGACCGGCGAACACAGCAAAGAGGTCCGGCCCTGACCTAGTTGTAATTTGTATGTGTTTTGAGTCAAGAAATGTTTCCTAATCACGGACTGGCCACCGCTTGTAATTCTAGAATTTCAATGAAATGGCAAAAAAAAACTTTTTTTTTTTGGCTGTCTCTGAAATTTGTGTTTGCCTTGCTTCTGAGTTGTCCCGTAGTAGCCTCGTTAGATTTGGGAATTTATGTTTTGCTTAACTCTTTCAGGTTGCCAAAGTGTTGTCACACCTTCGATCTAGCATAGGGGTCACGAAGTTAGGCCTCGCACGAACTTGAGAGAGGTTGTATAAAGCCAAGTCGAAGTTCAATTATCTAAAACTGACGTTGTCCTGTCGAGACTCCGAGTTGAAACGCCTAAAGGAGAAGGCTCGTGAAGTGCCCCCTAAAGGGGAGGAAACGTGTCCCTCGATGGCCCTTAGCTAAGGCTTAAGACTTAAGTTTCTTCATCAGTCTCTGTTCGACGCCAGGGCTGAGAGAGATGGGTTGAAGAACGTAGTACTTGAGAAGAGCTTTGAGGCGGCACATCTTTGGAGGTCTATCTCCAAGGCCTCTCGTGGGGGTAGCTCGAGCTGAATGCCTCGTCTAAAGATCAGAGTGACGGATGACTCGCTAAAGAAACGGGTCATGGAGCTAGAGGCAGAGAACCTTCGCCTACGACGTCTTTCTGAGGGGAGTAATGTTCGAAGTACTTCCTACCCCCGAGGTGAGTACGCACAAGGAAGATCGTTCCACGAGTTGGTGCTACGCTCGCCCCTCGTCTTAAGGCACCCTGGGGATGCACAGAGCGAAGTGGCCGGCTCGTCGAGCGGAGCATCTGTTGGGGTGACTCTTAGGCTCTTAGGTGTCGAAGACGCTACTCGGCTCGCTGGGTTGGAGACATCTACGAAAATGAGGAAGCAGCACGGCACTTATTGACCCCGTTTGTTGCTTAATAGAAGTATCTCGCTCCCTAGGAGGGGTTAGGGCGGAATTTTGTAATCTTGTAGTCTGTTTCATATGAGGCGTATCTCGATGTAATAATGAGTTTTTGGTCTATGATTAGACTTGTACCTCAAATTTTGAAATAATATACTTCGAACTTGTTGTAAGAGTTTGTGTTTTGCTAGTGTTTGCAAGTGTATCAACTAGGAGCAATTCCGAATGGTGACTTGCTTCGTACTCGCTTATAAGCAAGTAGTTAAAGCGGAATCGAACCAAGTGTTGGACTCCGAACTTGTCGTTTAGAGAATATTAACAGTTGTGGGAGCAATTCCGAATGGCAAGCTACTTCGTACTCGCTCGTTCGCAAGTAGCAGAAGTCGCATCAAACCAAGTGTTGGACTCCGAACTTGTTGTGTAGAGAATTTCAACAGTTGTGGGAGCAATTCCGAATGGTGAGCTACTTCGTACTCGCTCGTTCGCAAGTAGCAGAAGTCGGATCAAACCAAGTGTTGGTCTCCGAACTTGTTGTTTTAATGAGTTTTTTGTAAGCGTGAAAGTAGTATAATTAGAATGCTCAGAATATAGAACTTGCAGGAGTAGATCACTTTTATTGAAAACACTTAGGCGGCCGCTTCTAAGTTGTGAGCCACCATTACACTGTGATAAAGAAAAAAGAGAACTTTAACATGTTTTATGGAGAACATTCTTGGAGAAGTTGCTTAGAGCGGTGTTTAAACACTCTCATGGTACTTCAAAAAGTTCTCCGTATTCCATGTCCTCGGCACTCTCTTGCCCTCCGGGTCTTCGAGTTGATACGCGCCAGGGCGGATAACTTTAGAGACCCTATATGGACCTTCCCAGTTGGGTGCCAGTTTGCCCTTCTTGCTTGGGAAAGAGATTGACAGCTTCCGGAGCACTAGATCTCCTTCTTTGAGATTAGCGGGGCGGACTTTCTGGGTGTAAGACTGTGTTATCCTACGTCGGTAAGTCTCTTGTCGGATGGCGGGTCTTTCATGTATCACATTGAGGAGGTCCAAGTTGTTGCGAAGCTAGTTCGCATTCTGCTCTTCATTATAGGCGATCAAACAAGGCGAAGGTAGTCCGACCTCTACGGGGATGATGGCTTCAGAGCCATAAAGATTGAAGGGGGACTCTCCTGTCGGGACTCTCTTCGTGGTGGGATAGCTCCATAGCACGTTGGGAAGCTGTTCGACCCATAATCCCTTCGTGGATTTATCAAGTCTCTTCTTCAGGCCAGAGAGTATTTGTCGATTAGCATTCTCCGCTTGGCCGTTGGATTGAGGGTGGGATATTGAGGAGAACCGCTGCTGGATGCCGAGGTTGGTGCAGAAGTTGCGAAAAGTTGCTCCTGCGAACTAAGTTCCGTTGTCAGTTACTAGTATACGGGGCATGCCGAACCTACTGACAATGTTTTTCCAGGAGAACTTCTAAAATTTGTTCTCTGTAATTGTTGCGAGGGGCTCGGCCTCGATCCACTTGGAGAAATAATCTATTACCACAACGAGGAACTTCAGTTAGCCTGGCATTGGGGGGAACGATTCGAGCAAGTCCATCCCCCACATTGCGAATGTGATCGGACTGGCTAAGGAGGAGAGCTAGGGCTTGCGGTAAGCGACGGATTGGAGAAATTTTTAGCAGGAGCCGCATTGGCAGACGTACTGTTTAAAGTCGCTAAGAAGAGTGGACCAGAAGTAGCCCTCATTTAAAATTTTACGGGCTAGGGATCTTGCTCCCAAGTGCGCGCCACACATTCCATCGTGAGCCTCCTTCAGGGCATAGTGTGCTTCTTTGGGAGAGAGACATCTTAAGTAGGGTCTACCGTCTATCTGAGTATAGGAGCGTTTGTACATGACTCCTTCAATGAGTGTGTACCGCTCAGCTCTGGTCCTGGCTCTTCTAGCTTCCCTTGGGTCCGTTGGAAGAACTCCGTCTCCGAGGTATTCGAGCAGAGGTTTCATCCAATTTTCCCCAAGTATTAGGGGTAGAGTTTCCATTGGTTCAGGGTTGTCCTCCTCGATACTGGGTCTCAGGAGGACCTCTATCAAGATGGTCTGCTCCAAACCCTGGAGGGAGGAGGCGGCGAGCTTTGAGGGGGCATCCGCTTGTGCATTTTCCTTTCAGGGGACTTGCTGGAGTTGAACATCTTCAATAAAGCTAGCAGCCCTTTGACCTTCGCCAAATACTTGGCCATGCGATCGTCTCATGCTTCGTACTCTCAGAGACTTGGTTCACGACTAGCTGTGAATCGCTAAAAATCTTAATACGTTTGTCCCCAGCTTTGCGAGCCATACAGAGTCCTACTATAAGGGCCTCATACTCAGCCTCATTGTTCGACGTGCAGAAGCTTATACGGAGGGAGTATTGCATAACGAAATCGTTGGGGCCGGTCAAGATGACCCCAGCCCCACTTTTGTCGGCGCATGAGGACCTGTCAACATACACGGTCCAGACCGGGGGCTTCTCAACCGACCCACAGGGGTCAGGAATGGTGCTCTCCAGTATGAACTCTGCTAGTGCTTGTGCCTTGCTAGCGGTTCGGGGTTGGTAGCTGATGTCGTGCTGGCTCAGCTCTATGGACCATTTCATTAGATGTCCCGATGTCTCGGGCTTATGGAGAACTTGCTTCAGCGGCTGGTCGGTAAGAACGACCACCGAGTGGGACTGGAAATAGGGATGAAGTTTCCATGCCGCCAAGACCAATGTTTAGGCCATCTTTTCTACCTTTGGGTAGCAGAATTCTGCGTCCCTAAGGACCTTACTCACGTAGTAGATTGGCCGTTGCATCTTATCTTCCTCCCTTATTAGGACGTTACGAAGGGTCTGCTCCGAAGTCACTAGATATATGTAGAGAACCTCACCAGGCCTCGGCTTGCTCAAGAGCAGAGGGTTTACCAGGTAAGCTTTCAGCTGTTCGAAAGACTCTTGGTGTTGTTGCCCCACTCAAAGCCTTTCGCTCCTCTCAGGGCTTTGGAGAACGGGAGGCATTTCTCCCCTGATTTGGAGAGGAACCGCCCAATATCCGCGAGGCGTTCCGTGAGCCTCTGCACTTCTTCAACATTAGAGTGGGGAGCCATATTGAGTATAACTTGGATCTTCTCAGGGTTGGCCTCTATACCCCTCTGGCTGACCATAAACCCGAGGAATTTACCGGACGAGACACCGAAGGTGCACTTGCTCAGATTCAATCTCATGTTGTGTCTTCGTAATACCCTGAAAGCTTCCTGGAGGTCAGAGACATGATCTTGCCCGTTGACGCTTTTGACCAACATGTCTTCCATATAGACTTCCATGTTACGGCCTATCTGGTCTCTGAAGACCTTATTAACAAGACGTTGGTACGTAGCTCCGGCGTTCTTCAGCCCGAAGGTCATGACCCGGTAGCAGTACAGGTCTTGGTCGGTTATGAACGAGGTCTTCGGAATGTCAGGAGGGAACATCCGGATCTGGTTGTACCCAGAGAAGGCATCCATGAAGCTGAGGATTTCATGGCCGATGGCCACATCGATTAGAGCATCAATTCTCGGGAGGGGAATGGGTCCTTCGGACACGCTTTGTTGAGGTCGGTGAAGTCGATACATATTCTCCGACTCTCGTTGGCCTTTTTAACCATTACAACATTGGATAGCCATTCGGGTTAATTTACCTCCTGAATGAATCGAGCGTTCAAGAGCTTCTCTACCTCTTCTTTGATAGCTTGCTGTCGCTCGGGAGCGAATTAACGTCGCTTCTGCTGAATAGGTTTAACTCCCGGAGCAACGTTGAGGTGATACATCAGGAGTTCTTCTCAGATTCCGGACATATCAGCCGCGGTCCAGGCAAAAAGATCGCAGTTCTCCCTTATACATTGGGAGATGTCTTCTTTGACGGTGGGAGGAAGGGCCTTGCTGATCTGAAATGTCTTGGTATCATCTCCTTCTGAGAAGGCAATTTCTTCCAGCTCGTCGACCGGCTCGGAGATAGTCTGGCTACTTCCTTGTGGGAGTTCGAGGGCTTCAAGGGAAAGGACCAGCCCTCCCATCGAGGTCATGTAACATTTACGAGCCGCCTCCTAGCTCCTTCTTACTTCTCCCACTCCTACCGAGGTGGGGAACTTCATTTTCATATGATAGGCCGATGGTATGGCCTGGAGAGCAGCCAGACCTGGTCGACCCAGGATGACGTTATAGGTGGCTTTTACGTCTACCACCATGAAGTCCATCGGCTCAGTCCGGGTGACCGGGATTTTGCCAGCGGTCACGTCGAGGGTTATAACTCCCTCGATCGTCATCGACACCTCGATGAATCCGTGAAGAGTGTAACCAGCTGGCTTGAGTCGATCTCTTGATAGCTGAAGGCCCTGGAATGCCTCCAAGAAGAGAATATTGATCGAACTTCCATTGTCAACTAGGACCCGGCGTACGTCGAAATTGGCCATGCGGAGGTTTATAACAAGGGCGTCACAATGGGGAATTCAGATGCTCTCCAAGTCCCTATCAGAAAACGTAACAGGAACACCAAGGCCTCTGGGGGGAGGATGGTTCTGTACGGCATTCACCTCTCGGACGAAGGCTCTTCGGGAGGAGTTGGAATCTCTCCCCATTGGGCCTCCATGTATGAGGTGCAGGATGGCTTCGGCTTCGATGTCTGGGGTCTCCACACGTTGCTCGGTTCGCTTGTTAGCCCCCCTGGGGGACGAAGGTGGATCGTTCCTGTCCTTTCTCACGAACGTAGAGAGCTGCCTTCTCTGAATCAGGGCTTCGATCTCGTCCTTCAGGGTCCGACAATCGTCCGTGTCGTGGCCGTGGTCCCTGTGGAAGCGGCACCACTTGTCCCGATCCCTCTTCTTCCCGGGGGTGTTCATCTTTGGAGGGGGTGGAAGAAGGCCCTCTTTCCCAACTTCCATCAGGATGGCTGAGACACTTGCATTAAGCAGAGTCAATTTCTCGAAGCAAGGAGGAGGGCGACGCTGGCCCCCGTTGTCTTTCTGGAGATTCTTAGCTCCTTCTTCTTCGGTGCCATCCCGTTTGTTCCCGGAAGAGGATCCTTCATAAGCAGGGAGGGAGAGAGCTTCTTCCGCTCGGACATATTTCTCACTCCTGAGCAGGAGTTCTGAGAAGTTCCGAGGGTGGCTTCTTGGCGAGGGATGCCTTGAGGCTGTCGTTGGCGACATTGGATTGGAAGGCGGCGGAGGCGACGGACTGGTTTAGGGAGGCGATGGATCTGGCCTCCATGGTGAATCGCTTGACGTAGTCTCTCAGCCGCTCATCCTTCCTTTGGTGAAGCAAGAGGAGGGAGGTACTGGTCTTTTCAGCTCGGCGGCTGCTCACAAAGTGAGTCAGGAAGAGGGCTTCGAGCTGATCGAAGGAGAAGATGGAGTCGGGGCTAGAAAGGAGTACCACTCCCTTGCAGGCCCCTTCAGAGTGACCGGGAAAGTCTTGCAGAGGAGGGCGTCCGACGCCTGATGTATCATCAAGAGAGTTTTAAAACTCTCAATGTGGTCGGCGGGGTCAGACTCCCCATTGTAGGATTCAAAGTGAGGAGGCTTGAAGTTGTCTGGGACCGGTGCCTCCATAATGGTCCGAGAGAATGGGGATCTGCTGTGGCAGAAGTTCCTCGCCCATTGCTCCTCTTCTCTGTCTAGCCGGCTAAGGCGCCTTTCCATCTCGTGGAGACGGCGGTAGACCGAGTCTTCTCTCCGATCATGGCTTGCCGAGGCCCAAGATTCGTCCTCGTGTGGAAGAGGGCTGGGAGTGCAACGACGATAGCTTGGGGCCGCTTGAGGACTGGGCATGCGATGATTATAGTCCCGAGCAGGTTGAGGACTGGGCATACGGCACCTAAGGTCCCTGGCAGATTGAGGACTGGGGGCCCGCTGATTGAGGTCGGCGGCGACATTGAGGGCCCTCAGGACTGCTTCCTGGAACTGCTGGAACTCTGCTCTCGTGACGGGGGCCTTCTGCTCTCGGTGGTCCCGAGGAGCGGGTTGGCCGACCGGAGAGCAGCTTCTCTTTTGATGGTGCCGGGGCGAATCCCTCCACCTCCTTGGAGAGTTGGACCTTCTGCGATCCGGCCTACAGGGGGACCGGGCTCTAGGGGAACTGATCCTTGGACCCCTGTGATGCTCTCGGCGGGGTATCCCATCATGGGTCTGCCTCTCGTCTAGGCGGGTTCGGAGATCTTCTGGATAATGCCTGTTGATGATGATGTGGCGGAGATCCTTGGGCATAGGTGGACTGTGCGAAGCCATGGAGTCTGACGAGGGGTTGTGCACTAATACATGGTCGCGGTGAGGATGTTGCACTTGTCGACCCCGGCGGGAGGTTCCTCCGGGAGCCTCTTGTGGCCCTGGAGGGGCCTGCAGGGGCTGTAGTTGTTAAGGAAGAGGTCATCCAGACTGTGGTTGCTGGACGGGTTGAAGAGGAAGATGTCCAGGCTGCTGGACTTGTTGTGTGGATTGAGGGGGAACCTCCTAGACTGGCGGAGGAGAAGGTGCGGGAGTGGCCCTACGGTTAGAGACCGTGGTCTTCCCCTTCTTCGGAGGCATGGTTGGAACTATCTTGGTTGATGGGAGAGGATCGGATCGCTTCTTCTGTTTCCCACAGACGGTGCCAATCTGTTGCTGCTGATTTCTGGTGTGGGAGCGAACAGATAAATTTTTGAGTTCTTTTAAGGAAAACAGTAAAGCGAACCTGTTGACTCTGCCTGTGTTGACTAGTTCCTTGATGCGGCCGTGAACTTGCACAAATTTCGAAACACCGGGATGGATCCCGGTGACGAACCCTCCGACGCTCTTGTCAATAACCAGGAAGATTAAGAAAGAGCTTTAGGTAGACAAAGATTCATTACCTTGTAACAGTATGGGGGTAGGGGATATTTATAGTCGCCATAGAGATCCGTTTCGAGATAAGAACAAATCTCTACTTCCCGGTGTTGCTGGATAGAAGTGATTAAAACCACCCTTTAGGGATAGGGACGAATCTGAGTTTCTCCCTATCCTTCTGAGCTCGTTTGTAACGTGTTGGGAACCGTTTTCAATAGGGCATATCCGATTATGGGTTGTTGGGCCCTGAAGAAGAGGCCCAGTTCCCATTTCGAACCCGTTTGTAGGTGAAGTTACTATTTTGCCTTTGTGAGCTTTAAGATTTGTGTCCAATTTGAACGATTCTGATTTAGTCCTATTTTTAGCCATATCAGGATATTACCCATAAAGGAACAAAATACATGTGTGTAACACCTGTGGGCAAAATTGTCATAACTTAATTTTGCGGGGTGTTACATATATGGATACCTAATACAAAGGAGGCATCACCAAGATCTTTCATCTCGAAATTCTTTGATAGAAATGTCTTGGTTTCGTGCAACATGCCTAAATCATTAGTGGCAAGCAGTTGTCCTCAACATATAATACCAAGAAAATGTAATTGCTCCAACTGAATTTGTGATACACACAATCGTCAACATTATTCATCTTGAAACCAAATAAGAGAATTACCTGATGAAATTTGTGGTACCACTAACGAGATGTCTGTTTTAGCCCATAGATGGATTTTGTCAATTTACAAACCATCTTCTTTGGGTCTCTTTTTCCAGCTGCACCATATAGATTGTTTTGTCAATGTTGTCATTGAGAAATGCCGTCTTGACATCCATCTGATGAAGCTCCAAATCATAATGTGCAACAAGAGCCATGATTGTCCTAAAAGAGTCATTCGATGAAACCAGAGAGATAGTCTCTTTAAAGTCAATCACTTCTTTTTTAATATAGTCCTTGGCTACAAGATGAGCCTTATACCTCTCCACATAACCTTTGGAATCTTATTTGATCTTAAATATCCATTTGCAACCAATGGGTTTCGCACCTTCTAGTAATGGGACAAGTTCCCAAACCTTAATGGCTTGCACGGACTTATACTCCTCATTCATCGGTTTAATCCACTTTTCTGGGGTAGAATCTTGCATGGCTTGACGGATGTTGATTAGATCATTTTTCATTATACCATCATTTTTCTCATGTTCCTGGAGAAATACTATGTAATCATGTTGATTAGATCATTTTTCATTATACCATCATTTTTCTCATGTTCCTGGAGAAATACTATGTAATCATCTGGAATAGCATTTCTCCTTTCTCTAGTGGATCGTCACAAAGGTATTGGTTCTTGTTGCACAGGTTCTTGAGGATGTTGAGTTTGATCTTCAGGAATAACTTGAATGGGAATTTGAACAACTATGTCTTGTAGAGATTCCGAACTTGTTTCATCAGAAGCAACTGTATTAATCGGTTCTGGAATTGACACCGATTCTTCCTAAAAAAAAGTCTCTAACCTTATTACTCCCCCCAAATTCAATGTCCTCAAAGAACGTCGCAGTTCCCGTCTAAAAAATTGACTTTAATTTGGGTTCATAAAACTTATAGCCCCTGGATCGTTCAAAATAGCCAATAAAGTAGTTGCTCATTGTTCGTGGTTCCAATTTCTTTTCATTTGGCCTATAAGGCTTTGCCTCAGCTGGACATCCCCATACATGAAAGTGATTTAGACTAGGCTTTCTGCCTGTCCAACGCTCATAAGGTATTTTTGACAGCTGCTTTAGTTGGCACTCTGTTCAGAATGTAAGCTGCAGTCTTTAATGGCTATCCCTAGAGTGACTCTGGTAAGGTAAAATGACATATCATACTCCTTACCATATCCTTAAGAGTCGGGTTTCGTCTTTCTACCCATTCATGCTAGGTGACCTCGGAATGGTGTACTGTGGGACGGTCCCACATTCTTCTAGGTACCTGAAAAATATTCTCGGACGTTGTTCACCTGAACCGTCATATCTACTATAATATTCACCACCACCGTCAGATTTGACACTTTTAAATCTTTTGTCGAGTTGGTTCTCAACTTCAGCCTTAAATGATTTGAACACATCCAATGATTACGACTTTTCATGTATAAGAAATAGGTTGTTGACCATTTCAAGAAAGTGTTGGAAATGGCCACAAATGTCCGTATGTAACGATTCTAAGACATTTGTAGCTCTATATGTGCCTAATTTCTTTTGTTTGGTCTATTTGCCCTTAATGCACTCAACATAGACATTAAAGTCTGTAAAGTCGATGGAATCTAGGATCCCATCTGACACAAGCCGCTCAACTCTATTTAGAGATGTGACCTAGGCGCTTGTGTCACAATGCTCCTGAATTTACATTGTCAACTTTACGCTTAGTACCACGTGATTCCACATTCAATGTTTCATTATAAGAAGAAATAGTATCAAGCAAATATAGATTGTCATACACCAAAAGAGTATCAGTTCCAACAACATTTGAATTAATAGATAAACTAAATTTATTGTTTTTAAATGAACAATTATAACCAAATCTGTCCAACCAAGAAATAGAAATCAAATTCCGTTTAAATGACGGTACAACAAAAGTATCCATTAAATCCAAATAGTAACCAGTACTTAACAACAACCTAAAATCCATGTTGCCTACACTTCTACCGACTTGCCATTACCCACATAAATGCATCTTTCAGCATCATTTGGCCTTCGGTAACTCAGGCAACCTTGCATTGAAACACTAATGTTAGTAGTAACACCAAAATCTAACTACCAAGTGTTTCTAGGTACTGAAGCTAAATTTACCTCAGAACAGACCAAAGTAAGGAACATATCTTTCTTTGCACGCTAGGCATGGTACTTGGTATATTCCTTCTTAACAGGTCCAGTCATGCCACAAAAGAAGCAACTGTTGTCACCCTTATTTTGCTTCTTTTGTGCTGGACCCTTAGTAGCCTCATTTTTCTCTTTTTGCCCTTGTTCTTAGAGGTGCTTTCCAAGTGAGCACTTTCTGTCCTTTTTTACTTCATCCTCTCTTCCTCTTGCACCGAGTATGAAATGAGCTCGTTAAGAAACAATTTCTCCTTCTGAGAGTTGTAACTGATCTTAAATTGACTGAATTGTGCAGGAAGAGATATCAACACCAAATGCCCGAGTAAGTCCTCCGACAACTCGAGCTTTAGGGCCTTAAGCTTGGAACCAATATTAGACATTAACATAATGCCCTAATGGTTCCTTCGCCTTTATACTTCATAAAAATCAAGCTTTGAAGAAGTGTGTTTGTTTCTGCCTTATCTCTTTTGGAAAAGCATTTCTCAATTTCGACAAGGAATTCTATGGCACTTGTTATCCCTTCGGATATAGCACCCCTAAATGCCTCTGGAATGTCGCGCTTAATGATCATGAGACTCATGCGATTGGAGCGGTCTCACTTCTCATGATTTTTCCTCTCTTCAGAGGTACTGGAGTCCATAGGAGTAGGGGGTTACTCTATCCTTAGTGCAATGTCAAGATCCATGCAGCCAAGAACAATTAAAATGTTCTCTTTTCAGTCCTTAAAATTTGTACCATTTAGGATCGGAACTGGATTCAGGTTGGCAGATATAGTAGCAATAGTAGCTGAAAAAATAATAAAATAAAAAACATAAGTATACTCACATCATAATCAAAATTCAATCATCAACAAATTCAAATAATGTCATAACTCATCTCAAGATATGTAGTGCAACATTAATATTAAGTCTTTAGACAATAATATTAATTGTTAGTGGTACTCTTGTTGTAATGATCAAACATTGACAATAATGCATGTCAAATAATAAACCCATCTTTGGATTGATTTATCATTCACATGTACAACATTATAATTGTCACATGTTTACTATTACAGGTGTGTATGCAATCCGGCCAAATATTAATCTTCCTTTGGGCTGATTAATACTCGCATGGATACACATACACACTAACATTAAACATTTCTCATGAACAATCTACACAAGAGCTATCACTTTCGTTACTTCTTGTTTTAATTGGTTTACTTAAAATGTTAAACAATTATATAATCCAAAAATATGACCAATTATATGAATTTTGATTGAAAACTTAAATCCTAAAATGATAACTTGTGAGAATTTGAGAAATAAAGAAAACTGATTTTTTAAAATTTTATTATTAATACCAAAACTAAACCCAAATTCAAGTCCAAAATTAATTCAAGTCCAAAAATAAAAGAGGAACGCAGAAGAGAACGTACATCACGAAACAAAGAGCATAATTCATTAAAAAAAATTCACCATAAAGATTAAAAAACGAAAATTTAAAATTCCATTATCGAAATTCTAAACATTAAAAATCGTTAAATCATTCATGAGTGGAACATTGGTTGTTCTGATACCAATTGTTAACTTAATTATTTGTGTCCATTAACATATTTCTTATCCTCAAACATCATGTAGAAAAAAACAAGATCAACCAAGAAACATGTTCTTTATTAAGTACAAACATAAAATTAATTTCTATCTGTAATCCCATGACATTCAAGATGATTAATGAATGCGAAAGCATACCTGAAGGATCCATGAGAACTTTAATGGAAAGGATGGTGTTCTTGATGGATTAGTGATCTTCCAATTATAGATGTTTCTTAATTTTGCCTCAGTTCTTCTTTTAATGGAATGAAGAGAATTGTATGTTTCTCTCTACAATTGGGGACCATAATCCCTTATGTACACGCCCTTTCATGAACTTTGAGTTCATAACCTATGACTTTTGAGTTCATAACCTTTCATGAAAAATCATGACATTTGAGTTCATAACCTATGTCTTTTGAGTTCATAACCTTTCATGAAGAGCCATGAATTTAAAACTTTTCTTATATCTATTTTGACTCATCATAAAACTAGAAATATGACTTTCGGTATCAACACATTACAAAATCCATACAAAATGAGATGTCATTGATCCCAATAACTTAATCCATATAAGATCACTTTAAATGTGATAATCCTTTAGATAACTTACAATACATAATTAATGATATATGTAGGCCTACATATTAGATATATATCTAACAGACCCCAGTCACTACTGCACACATATCCCAGGTTTCTTGCTCACAAATGCTTCCCATTCTTGACTTGCTGTTTTCAATTTATTACAAGAATTGCAATGCAATATCATACGAGCTCAATTTTATAGATGAAGAAATGTAGAGTATCGTAATTAGGTATTTAAAAATATAATTTGCTGCAGGAAGTTTAGGGTGAAGAAGGTCTTGGCGAAACAAGCAAGAGCATAATTAACTAAGCATATTCTCACGGAAGATGCCTTTGAACTTTATCATTGTGTAGTTATATTCTAATGAAATCTATGAGGATTTGCCTCAGTGCGTGTCATTAGCGATTACAAAGGAAGAATATTAATTTATGAGCCATTTGATGTATGGTTTTGGGAAGAAACAGATATAAATCAGGGCCGGCCCTGAGTTCTCGGGGCTCTAGGCAAAATTCTAAAATGGAGATCCCTAATAGCATTTTTTTATGTGCAAAATACGTGCCTATATTTACAACGGAAGTTCAAATTTGGGACCACTAAAATCGCGAAATTTCCGGGGACCTAAAGCGGCCACCTCACCTGCCTCTAGGGTAGGGCCAGCCCTGTTATACATGATTGGTTACATGATGGTTTAACCAATGGCAGGAGTATATCCTGCAATTAAGCCATTGGTTTTCATTGATAATTAATCAAAGTCAGGCTATCTTTCCAAATGAGCTGGAATTGATTAGGATTTTTTTTTTTATCGTAATTGATTAGGATAATTAATTACTTGATGATGGATGATATCTTTTTCTTGTGAAGAGGGAAAAAAGAGTAAAGTAGTACACCTGATCGACTATGCCGTTCATAATTGATGCATGTAGGTCTGCTGTAAACGTCATGCATGATTCTCTTCACAAGGCAACGGGTTTCTGACCATTGATGCAGAAAACAAAAGGATGATATTTGACATAGAAAACTGGTTTAGATCGCCTCATTGATCATGATTTTACATTTTAAAGCTCGTATAGTTTTATTTTATACATTTGAACTGATCTCACCCCACGAGTATATGTTGCACACAACAGGTACAACTTATAGTATAAGGCCTTTTGAGATTTGACTCACATGCCAAATAGAATTCCCGTTAAGGTGGAAACTCCTGGGCTAGAAGCAAAACGGCGATTCAAGGATCGACATGAACTTACAAAGTAAACACACGAGTCAATTGCATAATGATGCGGTTTGTTTTTGGGGGGTGGCTGCAACAGGTGTGAGTTCTCTCAATTTGTATTTTTCCGGAAGCTTAGGTATGGATGATACGTCCGACCCTCAGCCAGAAGGGACGGCTCGAGAGTAGAGTCGGGAGCGAGGTGGAGGCAGGATGCTCGGCTCGGATCCAGAAGTCTCGTGTACCAGCACTCGGCCTAGGAACACCGGGGTCGGTCCCGGTGGCAGGCCCTTCGACGATCTAGTCAGTCACTGAAGAGTAACAGTAACTAGGGATTTTTGAGGGGAAGATTGATTACCTTTTGAAGGGGTAGAGGGTCTGGTATTTATAGGCAGTGCCAACCGGGTCTGGACCCGTTTGGGGCCGGGTCTGGACCCGAATACCCGTGGGCCTGACGTGGCAGAAGTCCAGGTGGTTTTAGGGCTGACGTGGTGGGAACCCGAGCGGTTTTAGGGCTGACGTGGCAGATCTGATGATCGGGGGTGAACGCCTTTTGAGGGTATCCTGTGGCCCAGGAGGGGCCCCGTCATTTGATCCATATCATGAGCCCCCTACTCCTGGAGGGCTGGGTGATCCAGCCGTATAGGAGTGATTTTTTGCCTCTGTAAGAAGAGCGGGGTGGTGTGTACGGCGAAGAATAGAATTCGTATCTTCCAGAAGAGGTCAATGGGGTAGGATGAAGGGATCCCCTCTTGGAGTCACGTGGGTCATCGGAGGTCGGCTGGCCGAGCGTTGAAGGTCGGCGGACGAGCCCCCTTACTGGTTGGAAAAGCAAAGGGGGGCGTTGAGACCCGTGGAGCAAGAGTTCTTCTAGCCGAGCCTCTAGGGTCGGCAGGCGAGCCCCTCGCTAGTTGGGGAATAGTTTGGGGCTCGCGGTGATATCCGAGCGTCGACCCATAGGTCATTTGGCCAAGAGAGTAGGGGGTCGGTAGGCGAGCCCCTCACTTGTTGGAAAAGCAAGGGGACGTAGGAGTTTGGAGTGAGGGTCCTTGCCGAGCGAATGAGGGCCGTCAGCCGAGCCCTCATTGTCAGGGGGATAGTTTTGGGGCTCGCGGTGATATCTGAGCGTCGACCCTGAAGCCGTTTGATCGAGCGAGTAGGGGGGTCGGTAGGCGAGCCCCCTCACTTGTTGGAAAAGCAAGGGGACGTAGGAGTCTGGAGCGAGGGTCCTTTTGCCCAACGGTCCTTCTTGCCGAGCGAATGAGGGTTGTCAGCCGAGCCCTCATTGTCAGGGGGATAGTTTTGGGGCTCGCTGTGATATCCGAGCGTCAACCCTGAAGCCGTTTGACCGAGCGAGTAGGGGGGTCGGTAGGCGAGCCCCCTCACTTGTTGGAAAAGCAAGGGGACGTTGGAGTCTGGAGCGAGGGTCCTTTTGCCGAGCGGTCCTTCTTGCCTAGCGAATGAGGGTCGTCAGCCGAGCCCTCATTGTTAGGGGGATAGTTTTGGGGCTCGCGGTGATATCCGATCGTCGACCCTGAAGCCGTTTAACCGAGCGAGTAGGGGGGTCGGTAGGCAAGCCCCCTCACTTGTTGGAAAAGCAAGGGAACGTAGGAGTCTGGAGCGAGGGTCCTTTTGCCGAGCGTCTGGGGTCGTTAGCCGAGCCCTCATTGTTAGGGGGATAGTTTTGGGGTTTGTGGTGATATCCGAGCATCGAGGTTCAAGAAGTATGGGAGAAATTTTCTGGGCTCGCGGCGCAATCCGAGCGTCGAGGTCCAAGCAGTTTGGGAGAAAATTTTTGGGCTCGCGGTGACATCCGAGCGTCGAGGTCTAAGCAGTTTGGGAGAAACTTTTTGGGCTCGCGGTGCAATCCGAGCGCCGAGGCCCAAGCAGTTGGGAGAAACTTTTTGGGCTCGCGGTGACATCCGAGCCACGAGGTCCAAGCAGTTTGGGAGAAACTTTCTGGGCTCGCGATGCAATCTGAGCGTCGAGGTCCAAGCAGTTTGGGATAAACTTTCTGGGCTGCAGTGCAATCCGAGCGTCGATGTCCAAGTTGTTTGGGAGAAACTTTTTTGGCTCGCGGTGACATCCGAGCGTCGAGGTCCAAGCAGTTTGGGAGAAACTTTTGGGCTCGCGGTGCAATCTGAGCATTGAGGTCCAAGCAGTTTGGGAGAAACCTTTTGGGCTCGCGGTGACATCCGAGCGTCGAGGTTTAAGCAGTTTGGGAGAAACTTTCTGGGCTCGCGGTGTAACCCGAGCGTCGAGGTTCAAGCAGTTTGGGAGAAACTTTTTGAGCTCGCGGTGACATCTGAGCATCGAGGTCCAAGCAGTTTGGGAGAAACTTTCTTAGCTCGCGGTGCAATCCGAGCGTCGAGGTCCAAGCAGTTTGGGTAAAACTTTCAGGACTCGCGGTGCAATCCGAGCGTCGAGGTCCAAGCAGTTTGGGAGAAACTTTTTGGGCTCGCGGTGAAATCCGAACATCGAGGTCCAAGCAGTTTGGGAGAAACTTTTGGGCTCGCGGTGCAATTCGAGCGTCGAGGTCCAAGCAGTTTGGGAGAAACTTTTTGGGCTCGCGGTGACATCCGAGCGTCGAGGTTTAAGCAGTTTGGGAGAAACTTTCTGGGCTCGCGGTGCAATCCGAGCGTCGAAGTCTAAGCAGTTTGGGTGAAACTTTTTGGGTTCGCGGTGACATCCGAGCGTCGAGGTCCAAGCCGTTTGGGAGTAACTTTTTGGGCTCGCGGTGCAATCCGAGCGTCGAGGTCCATGCAGTTTGGGAGAAACTTTTTGGGCTCGCGGTGACATCCGAGCGTCGAGGTCTAAGCAGTTTGGAAGGAAACTTTTTGGAGGAACTTGGGTGAATAATGGCGAAGTACCCGAGAAGTTGACCCTGTGCGACGAGGCACCGCGTTGGTCGACAGAGCCGAAGGTAAGAAGGTATTTTTGCGCACTAAGCTGACGTTATCAAGATCTTAGTGGCCATTAGTTCTTGATGATGAAGATCAGGCAGCAGATCTTTTTGCGGAATTCGAGGAGTCCCGCCTGTGCTTATAAATCCCCCTCCCCCCACCTCACTTTTTTACTTTGCTTTCAACTTCCAAATAACCGAAATTTTCTTGCGCACCACCGGCGACCGTTTTCCGTTGACCTTTGCTTACTCCGGTGAAACAGGTTAGAATTTTTGCTTTAAAATGTCACAGGCTCAGTCCGGTTCCGAGGCAAGTACTTCAGGTCGCAGCGAGGAGGAGGTTCATTCGTCTTCAATATCTTTTTCGTCGGGTGACATCCACCCGGTAAAGGAGGAGGTTCTGTCAGAAGGAGGGTCGGATGGCGAGGGTGACGTAGCCTTCATTGTAGAGCCTCTGCAATCTCGTAGGCCGAGTAAGGAGCCTGTAGAGGAGGAGCCTGTTGAGGAGGAGCTTATGGAGGAGGAGATCAGGAAGAAGAGAAGCAGGTCGAGGAGGGTGATAATCAGGAGGAATCCGAGCAAAGAACCGAGAGCGGTAGTGACCATGGCGAGGTCGGAGGGGCCGCGGAAGAGGTAGAGGAAGAAGAGGCAGACCTCCCACCGTTGCCTCCCCTAGCGACCCCTTCCCCCGATAGGAAAGATCGCCCTCGAAGGAGGAAGAGGAAGTGGATAAGGCCCGACAGTCCGGCCGAGAAGGATAAGTACGAGTATGGCTCCGAGTTCACGTACCCCCTTCTCTCCAGCAAGAATCCAAGATCGATCAAGATGTATCCTGACGACGTGAAGGATCTTCTGGTGTATACCTCCCTGTTGAGGGATGAGGTCCGGTCCATGATCAAGATGGACAGTGTGAAGTGTGCCCTGCCAAGGGACTACTTGCCCATCTTGAGGGCGACTTACTTCATTCCTCGGGAGTTCGAGCTGCTGGTACCGAACCCAGGGATTCGCCCGACCACCGCGCTCGAACCGAGCTTCTGCATGTTCCCCGAGGACGCTTTTGTCTCGGGATTGAGGCTTCCGTTGCACCCATTCATCAAGAGGATGCTGAACTGGGGGGAGCTGAGCCCGATGCAGTATTGTCCCAACTCTTGGAAACACTTAGTGTGTTTTATTTTGAAGTGTTAGGAGAAGGGGATTACGCCGAGGCTGACCTATTTCCGAGCCATCCTGGGGATGAGCTCTCTTGGGGATCAGGAGGGGATTTTCAATCTTTCGCCCCGTCCCCACAAGAAGGTGATGCACGGCCATCCAAACTCCATCAAGGGGTGGAAAGAGAAATACTTCGTTGTCCGGAGCGAGCAGCCCTGGGACATCCTCACCGTTTGGAACTTCGAAAAGTCGAACCACAAACCACCGAAGCGAAGAGACTTAACTGAGAAAGAGTGGGCGAAGGTCGACAAGATCGTGGAGGGTCATAGCATTGGGTGGCCTCGTGTCACGGAGCTGCATCTCGCCCGAGCCGGACTGAGCCCGGCCAACCCTAGTATGTTTTTGTTTCTATTCTGTATTTCTTTCTGTCTTCGCGTTAACATGTTAACTTTCCTTCTTGTAGAGATGTCTGCCAAGGAGCTTGATAACCACAACGCTATAGTGGCCCTGGCTGCTAAGAGAAGGGCCGATATGGCGAAGAAGGCCGCCTCGGGGGCGGGGACTAGTCAGGCAGCCACTCCAAGGCCCGAGGAGTCGACCCCGAAAAGGGCGAAGAAGCATCATCACCATCCGTCGACACCGGCGAAGGATCCGGAGGCGAGCTCCGGTAGCAAAAAGGTTGCTGATGTAGAACCCCGCATTTTCAAATATTATTTTTATATTTGAAAATGTAATTAAAAAGTGTGAAAATTTAGTTTTCTTTATGAAAAATCTTTATTTAATATTTGAGATTTATTTAGTATTTTTCCAGATTTTTCTGAAATTAATTGGTATTTGCAATTTTTGAGAAAAGAAGGACCTTTTGCAAAATTGACATTTTTAGGGGTTTAAGTACAAAATGTGATTTCTGGACGTTTTGAACAGTATTAATTAAGATTTAGAATGTATATTTTCTTATAAATCCTAATTTAAATGAGTTTTGATGGAATTTCCAAAGAACGATCTATATATGTAAATTTGTATTTTGGAAATGGTTGTTTTGCAAAGTTGCGGGTAAAATCCTAATTATCAATCCGGAATATATAAGAGACTTTTCCCCCAGCCGTCATTGCTGATAAAATACTGAATTTTGGGAGATTTATTTCGGTGGAGCAAGGAACTTTTGGATCTAGCAAAAGGAGGATTCTTTTGGGGACCATTCTCAAAATCTAAGGTGAGAGATATAGGAATTGTTTTGTTGTTTGTTTCATGCGTGTGACCTTGTTTTGTTGGTTTGATTTTGTGAGTATTATAACTCATCTTGTTGATTGATCTATGTGAACAAATATCATGATGTAATGGTTGGACGTTGTGAACAATATAGATAGTGTGATGTGGTATGAATCATGTGAATAATGTGGATGAAATAGTAGATCCTTATTATTAAAATTGTTTACTAAAGCATGTTGAGATTCGAGTATGAACATCTGGACATTAGATCTATAAATCAGATTTTGATTTAGTATTATGAAAGAGAGTTAGATCTTGTAAAAACCTTAAGGAAAGGATTTGTGATTTAGAACATGAGAACGTAGATCTTAACATATTGATGTTTTAAGTGTTATATACATAACTTGTTGTGCGGAATACAAATCAAACCAACAATCAAACCAATGCGGAAACAAAGAGAGAACCAGCGAGAAAACACAGAAAAGCAAGCAACACAAGAACACAAGATTTACGTGGTTCGGCAAAACGATGCCTACATCCACGGGGCGGTTGGGGTTTCTTTACTATGTTCTCCAATGGGCAAACAAAGCCTTTACAAGAGATGACGGCTACAAAATCCGAATAAGGTGTTACAATTTACAAAACCCTAACGGGTGTATTTATAGGAAAACTATTGGACCAGTCCAAAAACTTGTTTGTTGGAAATCTAGCTACCTAATTAAATAGACTAACTAGACACAAATTATAAAACCTCGCAAGTGCACGAATCGAATCGTAGTAATAGCAAGGGTCGATCCCACAGAGATTGTAGACTTCAACTTACTAATCAATAAAACTAATAATAAAAGAGAATAAGAGTTGTTATAATATTCTAAAAGAACTAAAAGATTAAAACTAAGATGAGAGGTGTTGAATCACAAATATCTCTTGAATAGTTGGGTTGTTGATCTCCACCAATAGTTAGTAATGCTAAGTTGCCTTCTGAATTTACTTCTAATTACTCATGTTGTTCACTTCAAGGGCATGGTATCTACTCCTTAAAGTATTGTTTCCCTAAGCCAAGAATTAGGCATGGTATCTACTCTAATTCGTTTCTTTCCATAAGTATCTAGCAGGGTATCTACTAAGTTATACTTAGAGAAAACATCAGAACAGTGGAAACGAACAAACACTTAAAGTTCTAGAAATTGGTATCAGATCTAGATCCTCTAAGTTGATTGAACCAAGAACCCCTAAAGATTCTTTTGTTACAAATTATGAGCACGAGATTCGGTCGTCTCAATATGCTTCATATAACAGATTTAGATAAATGATAACATAAACTTGATATTCTCACGTGCTGTATGTCAGTCGACTGGCTCTCACCTCAGTCGACTGCTCTCAGACTTCGAGATCAAGTTTGATGATCATCAATCTATGTCAATTCAACCAGATTCAATCAATAAGTAATCAGAAGATCTCAGAAGAATATAGCACTACATAACTACGGTTTCGATCTACCCAACTATGAAATTAGTTCCACATAATAATAACTTTATTGCTTAACAAGTTTGAATACATGATCAACATAAAAGAATAAAGAGAGAAGAAAAAAATAAACTAATGGATTCCGGCAATATGGTCGACTGGCTGTCACACAGTCGACTGCCTTCTGGTTGCTGGATCTTCTCTCTCCTTCTTCGATGTTGATGGAGTGATGCTCTCGATACTTGTTCAGGAACTTGGTGATTGAGTTGCTTTCCAGAGATATATCTGATCGTCCTTGGATGGAGTCGTGGAGTGGAGCGAGCGGAGAGATGTTCTGGAGATGGTATTCTGATATTTATAGAACACGGCTGAGAATTAGGGTTTCCACTTTTTCAGGAAGATCCTTCTTTATTTGATTTGATGATTAATATCTTTCTCTTTTCTCCTTTCCTTCCTTATCTGTTTACCACGTCCACTTGGAAAATACCCTGTCTTTTGATTTGATTCGCTGCATAAAATCTTGATTCAAATAGATTTGAAATCAGATTCAGGTGTATCTTCGAATATCTTATCTGTTTACTCCGCCGCAGACCAGTCGACTTATCTTCGAACCAGTCGACTGAGTCGAGACTTATGTAGATTTCATCTGTGATCTGGCCAGTCGACTGCTCTTGGGAGTGAGTCGACTGTGTCGAGAGTTGTGGAAAATCAGCTTCTCCTGTCCAGTCGCCTGTGTTGGTGAACCAGTCGACTGATCCTCTGCAGTTTGCTGTGTATTATCCTTGAAGTCCTAAATCTGCGTCGTTTTTCTGTTATAAGCTGTTTCCTATGGAAAAGAGAAAATAGGAGTTAAATACCACATATAGAGCTTTTAAATGTCTAATTATATTAAGATTATTGCTCTAAAAAGTGAATAATAATGTGTTCATCAAATACCCCCACACTTAGCTTTTGCTTGTCCTCAAGCAAACTAGAATTATGAATAGGGAGAATAATAATAACAATAGATTCAACCACCAAGATTTCTTATTATGTGGACATCAAAATGAAAAATATAAAACTACAAACAATTTCAGATAAAGTAAAATTAAACATACCCACTTTCTCTAGTGCAATTGTCTATTCATAAATCCCAAACTTAATCATATTTGTCATGCGATTAATGTAGTTATAGTATGCATCTACTCAGTCTGTGATTATCCCTTTTCTCTACTACAAATCCAGTAGCAAACTAGAGTTTTTTTTTTTTTTTTTTTTTTTTTTTTTTTTTTTTTTTTTTTTTTTTTTTTTTTTTATAGTCTCTTCTTTAAAGTTGTCACTTGTCTTTTGACGCGAATGCGAAACATTTGTGATGTATCCACCCGGTTACTCAACAAGTCACAAACATTAAAGTGCTTTGCATACTCATATTTCAAGTTGCCGTTTGACGTAAAGGTAAACATTGGTGATGAATACCCCTAGTTACTAAGCGCTCAAAACATTGGAGTAGACTGACTTTATTCAAATATATATATATATATTGTATCACTCTATTTACTTAAACTCGATTTAGGACTAGATCTGAAGGGAATAATTATCAGAAAAAGCATCACATTTGTTTATTATGTATAATCGCATGACTCATACAATTTTGTAAGGAATTATGAAACTCAACAATCCTAAAGTAAATAAGTATCCTTACTCTTACTTTATAAGAAATTGTTTATCCTAAAAAAAATTCAAAAGATTCCAAATATAACTAACTAATACCCCCACACTTAGATGGAACATTGTCCCCAATGTTCGCACAAAACATAAGATATAGGCATGTGTTACCATCTAGTAAGGAGAGACTGAAAAATAAAAATAAAAATGAATAATAATGAATAAAATAAAGGGAAAGTGTAAATACTCCCCTGAAAGTTGGGTTGCCTCCCAATAAGCGCTGTGTTTCATGTCTTCAGCTAGACATGATGAGTTCATGCAATGTATTGAATGGTTTAAGGCTCACAACTCATCAACTCATAAGGTCTCCCCCTCTGCCCATTCACCTTGAACGTTTGATTTTTCGCCAACGCTCCATGTGGGGGAAACCTTTGCAACAATTCTATGGACCGTACCACCTTGACATCAGTTTATCAGCAATGGTCCATCTTAATGCACCATTGTGCTCTTGAAAGACTCCCTGCAGTCTCTCTTCTTTCTGTATCCTGAAATTTGCAGCAACTGTCACAGGTAATGTCTGGTTCTCCTCCAAATATTCATACTGCATGTGTTCATGTAGTGGCTTCAGCTCCACGTCTAGGATCCTGGTAGCAGTCGACTTATTCCACTCATCAGTCGACTTGTCCTGTTCATCAGTCGACTGGTCTGCAGAAACACAAGTTTTATCAAACACAAAATTTTCAATTTCAGGTGCAAACTTACCTGAAGATGACTTTGGAGTTTCAAGGTGATGTTATGTTTCTGCAATCCTCCAGTCTTCGTACTCCATTTCACTTTGAGATAGTAGTGGAGGGCGTGTAGATGTTTCTTGTAATGGATCAACACTATGTTCCTGCAGTGTTTGGTCACAAATTTCCTGAAACACATTAACATTGCAACATTCATGATTATCGTGTGGAATTTGTGGTGCATCAAACATTTTGAACTCAATCTCTTCTTCTAGGGTTGTCCTTGATTGGAGCTGTTCTTGTCCTCTAGGGTTAGGTATGGTTTGTGATGGGAATTCTCCTGCCTTTCTTTCACTTAACTCCGTAGCAATTTGGCCAATTTGAAATTCCAATTTTTGAATGGCCTGTCTTTGTTGATTGCTTGTTTGCTGTTGCTGTTGGAGTAGTTGAAGAATGGTGGATTCGAAATTTAACTTCTCCTGTTCTTGTGCTGGCTCATCATACCCATTCCCGCCCTGGAATTGCTGCGTATACCCTGGTGCGAATTGATTGTCTTGATGGTCTTGCCACCCTGGGTTATACGTGTTTGAAAAAAAATTATTTTGGGACGGGTACATTCCCTGTTCTACGTAGTTTGTGTGCTCCTGATCTGCGAAAGAAAACATGGGACATGAATTAGTTGTATGGTTAGATTGAAAACAATTTCCACAAATTTCTTTTGGTTGGTTTCTTACGCCACCCAACGTTGAATTTACAAGCATATCAATCTTTTTGTTCATGGTTTCCATTTCTAATTGCATGTTATTATTATGAGAAATTTCGTATACTCCCTGTTTTTTCGAAAGACCCCTCCTTGTTGAGAATTGTTGTGAGTTCTCGCTGAGTTCTTCAAATAACTCTATTGCCTCCTCAGCACTCTTCCTCATCAACATTCTATTGCATCCTGCATCCACAATTGCTTTATTAGCGTCATTCAAACCCTCATAAAATGATATTACCTGATCATCCTTAGGTATGTTGTGTGTAGGACACTTGAGAAGCTTGTTTTTGAAGTCCTTCCACGCTTCGAAGAATAAATCGCCATGCTTTTGTTGGAAGAGTAGAATCTCCCTTTTTAGTTGTCTAGTCTTCTGGGCTGGAAAGAACTCTTTCAAAAATTTTGTTGCCAATTGCTCCCATGATTGAATTGATCCTGGTTCCAAAGAATTATACCACAATTTAGCATTAAATTTTAAAGAAAATGGAAACAAGATTAACCTGATTTGTTCAGAGGTAAGCCCTTGGATGCTTTGTGTCCTGCAAAGATCAAACAAGTCTTGTAAATGTAGATGCGGATCTTCGTCTGTTCTACAATTGAAGTGGGGAACCATGCTAAGTAATTGAGGTGATAAATGCATATTTCCTGTGACTTTGGGTTGAAAAGCTATGCAAGACGGTTGCTCAATATTCTTTGGAATGAATTTGTCTTGCATTGGTACTCGATTTGATATGTTTTCACCCATTGTTGCTTTTTGAATTCTTCGCTGTACAGTCGACTGGTCCTTGGAGGCAGTCGACTGGTCTGACCCTGTTTGTACAAAAAGTAAACTAAAAGAAAATGTTAGAAAAGAAAAAGAAAAAATAAAATAAAATAAAAAGAAAAGAATTTTACTGATTTGTAAGTTAAAATGCTAACAATCCCCGGCAACGGCGCCAAAAACTTGTTTGTTGGAAATCTAGCTACCTAATTAAATAGACTAACTAGACACAAATTATAAAACCTCGCAAGTGCACGAATCGAATCGTAGTAATAGCAAGGGTCGATCCCACAGAGATTGTAGACTTCAACTTACTAATCAATAAAACTAATAATAAAAGAGAATAAGAGTTGTTATAATATTCTAAAAGAACTAAAAGATTAAAACTAAGATGAGAGGTGTTGAATCACAAATATCTCTTGAATAGTTGGGTTGTTGATCTCCACCAATAGTTAGTAATGCTAAGTTGCCTTCTGAATTTACTTCTAATTACTCATGTTGTTCACTTCAAGGGCATGGTATCTACTCCTTAAAGTATTGTTTCCCTAAGCCAAGAATTAGGCATGGTATCTACTCTAATTCGTTTCTTTCCATAAGTATCTAGCAGGGTATCTACTAAGTTATACTTAGAGAAAACATCAGAACAGTGGAAACGAACAAACACTTAAAGTTCTAGAAATTGGTATCAGATCTAGATCCTCTAAGTTGATTGAACCAAGAACCCCTAAAGATTCTTTTGTTACAAATTATGAGCACGAGATTCGGTCGTCTCAATATGCTTCATATAACAGATTTAGATAAATGATAACATAAACTTGATATTCTCACGTGCTGTATGTCAGTCGACTGGCTCTCACCTCAGTCGACTGCTCTCAGACTTCGAGATCAAGTTTGATGATCATCAATCTATGTCAATTCAACCAGATTCAATCAATAAGTAATCAGAAGATCTCAGAAGAATATAGCACTACATAACTACGGTTTCGATCTACCCAACTATGAAATTAGTTCCACATAATAATAACTTTATTGCTTAACAAGTTTGAATACATGATCAACATAAAAGAATAAAGAGAGAAGAAAAAAATAAACTAATGGATTCCGGCAATATGGTCGACTGGCTGTCACACAGTCGACTGCCTTCTGGTTGCTGGATCTTCTCTCTCCTTCTTCGATGTTGATGGAGTGATGCTCTCGATGCTTGTTCAGGAACTTGGTGATTGAGTTGCTTTCTAGAGATATATCTGATCGTCCTTGGATAGAGTCGTGGAGTGGAGCGAGCGGAGAGATGTTCTGGAGATGGTATTCTGATATTTATAGAACACGGCTGAGAATTAGGGTTTCCACTTTTTCAGGAAGATCCTTCTTTATTTGATTTGATGATTAATATCTTTCTCTTTTCTCCTTTCCTTCCTTATCTGTTTACCACGTCCACTTGGAAAATACCCTGTCTTTTGATTTGATTCGCTGCATAAAATCTTGATTCAAATAGATTTGAAATCAGATTCAGGTGTATCTTCGAATATCTTATCTGTTTACTCCGCCGCAGACCAGTCGACTTATCTTCGAACCAGTCGACTGAGTCGAGACTTATGTAGATTTCATCTGTGATCTGGCCAGTCGACTGCTCTTGGGAGTGAGTCGACTGTGTCGAGAGTTGTGGAAAATCAGCTTCTCCTGTCCAGTCGCCTGTGTTGGGGAACCAGTCGACTGATCCTCTGCAGTTTGCTGTGTATTATCCTTGAAGTCCTAAATCTGCTTCGTTTTTCTGTTATAAGCTGTTTTCTATGGAAAAGAGAAAATAGGAGTTAAATACCACATATAGAGCTTTTAAATGTCTAATTATATTAAGATTATTGCTCTAAAAAGTGAATAATAATGTGTTCATCATATACATATACCTGATGAAGATTCGTTGAGATTTATTATTTTCCTGAACACGACCTATTTTCATAACATTGATCATTAGAAAGCTTCAGAATTCGATTTTGTAATCAGACCTAAACTTTGAGATCTGTGGGCCGACAGTTGACTGGCCTACTGTGCAGTCGACTGGTACGAGCCTGACACTGTATTATTAGAATCTTTGAAATAGTTATTCTGGACAGTCGACCTAGCCAGTAGGCAGTCGACTGGTCCACTGAGGAAATTATTTTGTATAAATTATTAGTCCTTTCTGGACAGTCGACCTATGACTCCTTTAAGTCGACTTATATACTTAGAATATTTTTGAGAAGATTATTGGAAATTACTTCGGGTAAGTCGACTGATCCCTTCTTAAGTCGACTGCTAAATGACTTAGTTTATTTTTGTAAAATCTTGAATTTGGTCCTCTGGACAGTCGACTTATCATCAGTATGAGTCGACTGATACTGAAGGATATTTGTAATCTTCAGTGTTAATTCGAATGATTGGTTTCTCAGATAATTTAGTACAAACTTGTCGTTCAGTTCAGTATATGATTAAGCAATTGACTTTGAGATATTCAGATAAGTATTTCATTTGAGACATTTAGTTGAGCCACTTTGTTTAGTGGAACTTGGTTTAGACTTTTTGAGTTTGAGTCTCTAGTGGTGTGTGACCCTAGTATGCCGGTGTTGAGTTATTTGTTGAGGCCCAGTGAGGCATTTCAGTTATTGAGTGTTGAATTTAGGCCGGTAGGGTATACCACTCTAGAAGATTCGTTAAGTAATTAATCAACCCAAAATAATAAGGACAGGCACTAGTGGTGATATGATGAACGGGAACATGAGTCAAGAACCTCAGTATGGCTTTCGGTGTGGGACAATCTCCGAAATTATCACAGTAGATTATTAGTGGTGTGGGATATGTCTCCGGAATTATCACAGTCTTGTGGTGTGGGACAATCTCCGAAATTATCACGGTAACTATTTGTGGTGTGGGATTGATCTTCGGAATTATCGGAGTCGAGGTGAAGCACATGTGGTATATTGTGGTGACGTGTCAATGTTTCGGTGTGGGATGATCTCCAGAATTATTCAAGTGAAATATCTTGGGTGTGGGATCCATCTCCGGAATTATCGGGCATGTGATACTATCCATAGTTTATCTTTATCTCGTAGTAGTCATCGTGTTAGGATTAGTTCATAATGCGGGGATTGAACCCTACGAAGTGAAGACGCTAAGGGCTTGCACCGAACCTATGTAGAATGGGATGCATAGACTTCGACAAGTACGCATTAGAGAGTCTACATCTAGAGTAATTGTTTCTTGGCTTGGTTATATGCATTTGGATTTCCTGTTTTTCTACACCTGACACTTAGCTTAGGGCCACTCGACGCTTTATGTTACCGTCATTTCGTATTTCCCATATTCTTATTTAGTACTTGTTGTATAAGAATTTATGAGGTATGATCTTATGTTGTTTGTTTTCTTTTTATATTTCTCACACCATTTATGGCTGACCCCGTTAGTTTTGGGGGTTAGGGATCATCTCTAGCCTCACTTGTTGCAGGTAGTTGCTTAGAGTTGGAGATGGAATGCTTGAGTTGGTTTTGAGATATAATTGATTCATAAGAGCTTGGTGTAAAACCTGTAATAATATTTTGAGATAAACTGTGTTGTAAATAAAGAAAAGATCGAGTTGAGTTTGATTTGATTTCCGCTGTGATTTGTAATAGTTTATTGTAATAAAAGTTGAAAATATTAGTGGTGTTGGTTATGTTTAATATTGTATTGAAGTGGATCACTGGGAATGTGCCTCGTAATTTCAATGTTATTAATCTAGAAATTCGGGGCGCTACAGAGATTGGTATCAGAGCGACGCTTCAATAGTAATACTAAACATGACATAAAAATGACCTAGGAGTGGACACTAGAGTGTGAGTACCTCGGTGTGGACATTAATGAGTGAGTATCACATAGATTTGAATATGATGTTTTACCTTTGGGATTCAATTGAGATTTTGCCAAAGGTTATTGATGTGAGTTTGAATTGTGTGTGTGATGCTCTAACTTTTCCCTCGTTTTGCAGTATTCAAAATGGTTGCACCCAGGGGCAGGAATGGTGGCAACAATGAGGATGGATCTGGTAGTTCCCGAAGAAATGGGATCGACCTTGAGGCTGAATTCGCCAAGGTGTACCAGACGCTGAACACGCTGATGGCATTCAATGTGGCGCAAGCTCAGAATCAGCAGCAGAATCCGCAGCCAAATCATGGAGCTGGACATGGATTGGTGAACGCCGATCCTATCAAGCAGATTGAATCCTTTAAGAGGATGAGGCCGCCAGTCTTTGAGGGGCAAGCTGATCCAACAGCAGCAGATGATTGGATTAGGAAGATGGAGACGATCTTCGAGGTATCGGAGACTCCGACAGCCAGCAAGGTGAAGTTAGCTTCGACGCAGCTTGAGAAAGACGCTGGTGTCTGGTGGGAGTCTGTGAAAAGGGCTTTGGGAGACCAGGCGTTGACTTGGGAAGCTTTTCTGGAGGAGTTCAGAGATCGCTTCTTTCCCCTAGATGTTCAGGAGAAGAAGGCGACTGAGTTCTTGAACCTTCAGCAGGGCAGCATGACCGTGCGGGAGTATGAGACCAAATTTGCTCAGCTTTCACGGTATGCGCCAGAATTGGTCGTCGATGAGGCGAAGAAGGCCAAAAAGTTTGAGCAGTGCTTGAGGCCAAGCTTGAGGTCGAGGATGATCCCGTTGGGCATCAGAAGATTCGACAAGCTGGTCAGGAGAGCAGCGATGACTGAGGAGGACATGGACCAGTTCCAGAAGAAGCAATATACATGGAACCGGAACAAGAGGCTAGTATCAGGCCAGAGTGGGAAGGGATTCCCTGCGAAACAGGCCAAATTCAGTGACCCAGTGCAGAAGGCACCTGCAGCTCAAGAGGTGACCTGATATTACTGCAAGGAGGCAGGACATTACAGGTCAGCATGTCCGAAGTTGGCAAAGCAGGTTTGTTCCCAGTGTGGGCAGGCAGGGCATTCCGGTTGTTCGAGATTTTCCTCAGGTGTTCTTGGATGATTTTCCAGGATTACCGCCGCAGAGAGATGTGGAGTTTTGCATCAATGTTCAGCCGGGGAGTGCGTCGATTTCCAAGGCTCCGTACAGGATGGCACCTGTAGAGCAGGATGAAGTGAAGAAGCAGATTGAGGAGCTGTTGAGCAAGGGGCTTATTAGGCCGAGTTCTTCTCTGTGGGGAGCGCCAGTACTGTTAGTCAAGAAGAAGGATGGGTCAATGAGGATGTGCATTGACTATCGGGAGTTGAATAGGGTGACTATTCAAAACAAGTATCCACTGCCGCGGATTGATGATTTGTTCGACAGGCTTCGAGGAGCAGCTGTGTTTTCGAAGATTGACTTGAGGTCAGGATATCATCAGGTTCGAGTCAAGGAGGAAGATGTGAGTAAGACAGCTTTCAGGACTCGTCATGGACTGTATGAGTTTCTGGTAATGCCATTCGGGTTGACAATGCGCCAGCAGTTTTCATGGATATGATGAATCGGGTTTTGAGGCCGTTTATTGACTCCTTCGTGGTGGTTTTCATCGATGATATTTTGGTGTGCTCGAAGTTGGAGGAGGATCATTCTACGCACTTGACAGCGGTATTGCAGAAATTGCAGGAGCATAGCTTGTATGCCAGGTTGTCGAAGTGTGAGTTTTGGAAGTCTGAGGTAGCTTTCCTTGGTCATATTCTTTCTAAGGAGGGAGTAGCTACTGATCCTCAGAAAGTTGAAGCAGTGAAGGATTGGCCCAGGCCAACATCTGTGAAGGAAGTCAGGAGTTTTTTGGGTTTAGCTGGACACTACAGAAGATTTATCCAGGGTTATTCTCAGATTACAGTTCCTTTGACAGGTTTGACCCGGAAGAGTGTGGCATTTGTATGGACAGATAAGTGTGAGGAGAGTTTCTTTGAGTTAAAAGAAAGGTTGACTACTGCACCTATCTTAGCTTTGCCGCAAGCTGGGAAGGATTATGATATCTACAGTGACGCATCTCTCAGAGGTTTGGGTTGTGTCTTGATGCAAGAAGGCAAGGTTATTGCTTATGGTTCGAGGCAGTTGCGTCCGCATGAGAAGAATTATCCGACGCATGATTTGGAGCTAGCAGCTATCATTTATGCCTTGAAGCTGTGGAGGCATTATGTCTATGGTGAGAAGGTTAATATGTACACTGACCACAAGAGCCTGAAGTACATTTATCAGCAGAAGGATCTTAATCTTCGGCAGAGGAGGTGGTTGGAGGTATTGGAAGACATTCGTCCTGAGATCAAGTATCATCCGGGCAAAGCGAATGTGGTGGCGGATGGACTTAGCAGGAAGAGTAGCTTATCGAGTTTGATCACTACTCGAAGAGAGTTGGCAGCAGAGATCGATCAGGCAGGTATCGAGGTGGTACTGCAAGGTTTAGGGGCATCTTTGGCTCAGTTGAGGCTGCAGCCGTCCTTGAGAGAGAGGATTGTGGAAGGTCAGAGATCAGACTCAGAGATTCAGAAGATGTTGCAACAGGTTTCAGAAGGCAAGCTATCAGAGTTTCGTGTCCAAGATGGAGTTCTTTGGATGGGTGAGAGGTTGTGTGTTCCAGATAATGCAGATTTGAGAGAGAGTATCTTGCAGGAAGCACACAGTACATTGTTTTCAGTTCATCCAGAAGGCACGAAGATGTACAGGGACATCAAACAGCACTTTTGGTGGTCTGGTATGAAGCGGGATGTAGCAGATTTTGTGGCAAGGTATCTGACTTGCCAGCAGATCAAAGCAGAAAATCAGAGACCTGGAGGTTTGTTACAGCCGTTACCCATTCCGGAGTGGAAGTGGGAGAATATCAGTACGGATTTCATCACAGGTTTGCCGAGGAGTTCGAAGGGCAATGACTCGATTTGGGTTGTTGTGGACCGTTTGACTAAATCGGCTCACTTTCTAGCCATGAAGATTACTTGGTCGATGGAGAAATTGGCTGAGTTGTACATTGGTGAAATTATGAGACTTCATGGAGTTCCTGTGTCGATTGTTTCTGACAGAGATGCAAGCTTTACTTCAAGGTTTTGGAAGAGCCTACAAGCAGCTTTAGGCACCAGAACCGATTTCAGTACAGCGTTTCATCCACAAACCGATGGTCAGACTGAGAGGGTGAATCGAGTGCTGGAAGATATGTTGAGAGCTTGTGTTATGGATTTCGGTGGTAGTTGGGAGAGATACTTGGCATTGGTTGAGTTTGCTTATAACAACAGTTACCATGCGAGTATTGGAATGGCACCATATGAGGCTTTGTACGGGCGGAGGTGCAGGACACCTGTTTGTTGGTATGAGGTTGGCGAGAGGTAAATGTATGGTCCTGAAATCGTGCAGCAGACATCAGAGCAGATTGAGCTGATTCGCAAAAGGTTGGTCGAGGCTCAGAGTCGGCAGAAGAGTTATGCTGATACACGACGAAGAGATTTGGAGTTTGAGGTTGGGGATGCAGTTTTTCTCAAGGTTTCTCCGACCAAGGGAGTGATCAGGTTTGGTAAGGGAGGCAAGTTGGCACCAAGGTATATTGGTCCATACAGGATCATGGAGCGGATTGGCAAGACCGCATATAGATTGAAGCTTCCAGAGGAGTTGGCACAGGTGCATGATGTATTTCATGTGTCATTGTTGAGGAAGTATGTGCTAGATCAGAATCATCAGTTGGCAGAGGTTCCTGAAGGATTACAGGTGAACTTGAGTTACAAGGAACGGCCTGTTGAGATCGTTGACCGTAGAGAGAAAGTTCTCAGGCGCAAGGTGATACCTATGGTCAAGGTATTGTGGAGGAATCAGTAGCTTGAGGAGGCTACTTGGGAGCCTGAGGATCGCATGCAGAAGGATTTTCCTGAACTGTTTGTATGAGTGTATTTCTATTATGTGATTGTTATTCTTTGAATGATAGTACTTTGGTTTGAATTGTATTTCTCTTATTTTGATGGTATTGTCATATGCAATTGTTTGAACTATGTTTCCATTATGAGATGTTGATTTCCTTGTTGATGAATTGTTTGGACTATGATCTATTTATGAGATATTATTTCATGTGAGGATATGTTGTTTGGACTCGTTAGTAATAGTTCTGAGGACAGAACTCTTCTAAGGAGGGAGTGATGTAGAACCCCGCATTTTCAAATATTATTTTTATATTTGAAAATGTATTTAAAATTGATTTTTGGAGGTTTAATGAATATTTTCAGAAATTTATCTTTTGTACACGTGCAAAACACGTGCAAATGCTTTTATGAGAAGTGTGAAAATTTAGTTTTCTTTATGAAAAATCTTTATTTAATATTTGAGATTTATTTAGTATTTTTTCAGATTTTTCTGAAATTAATTGGAGCTATTTGCAATTTTTGAGAAAAGAAGGACCTTTTGCAAAATTGACATTTTTAGGGGTTTAAGTGCAAAATGTGATTTCTGGACGTTTTGAACAGTATTAATTGAGATTTAGAATGTATATTTTCTTATAAATCTTAATTTAAATGAGTTTTGATGGAATTTCCAAAGAACGATCTATATATGTAAATTTGTATTTTGGAAATGGTTGTTTTGCAAAGTTGCGGGTAAAACCCTAATTATCAATCCGGCATATATAAGAGACTTTTCCCCCAGCCGTCATTGCTGATAAAATACTGAATTTTGGGAGATTTATTTCGGTGGAGCAAGGAACTTTTGGATCTAGCAAAAGGAGGATTCTTTTGGGGACCATTCTCAAAATCTAAGGTGAGAGATATAGGAATTGTTTTGTTGTTTGTTTCATGCGTGTGACCTTGTTTTGTTGGTTTGATTTTGTGAGTATTATAACTCGTCTTGTTGATTGATCTATGTGAACAAATATCCTGATGTAATGGTTGGACGTTGTGAACAATATAGATAGTGTGATGTGGTATGAATCATGTGAATAATGTGGATGAAATAGTAGATCCTTATTATTAAAATTGTTTACTAAAGCATGTTGAGATTCGAGTATGAACATCTGGACATTAGATCTATAAATCAGATTTTGATTTAGTATTATGAAAGAGAGTTAGATCTTGTAAAAACCTTAAGGAAAGGATTTGTGATTTAGAACATGAGAACGTAGATCTTGACATATTGATGTTTTGAGTGTTATATACATATACCTGATGAAGATTCGTTGAGATTTATTATTTTCCTGAACACGACCTATTTTCATAACATTGATCATTAGAAAGCTTCAGAATTTGATTTTGTAATCAGACCTAAACTTTGAGATCTGTGGGCCGACAGTCGACTGGCCTACTGTGCAGTCGACTGGTACGAGCCTGACACTGTATTATTAGAATCTTTGAAATAGTTATTCTGGACAGTCGACCTAGCCAGTAGGCAGTCGACTGGTCCACTGAGGAAATTATTTTGTATAAATTATTAGTCCTTTCTGGACAGTCGACCTATGACTCCTTTAAGTCGACTTATATACTTAGAATATTTTTGAGAAGATTATTGGAAATTACTTCGGGTAAGTCGACTGATCCCTTCTTAAGTCGACTGCTAAATGACTTAGTTTATTTTTGTAAAATCTTGAATTTGGTCCTCTGGACAGTCGACTTATCATCAGTATGAGTCGACTGATACTGAAGGATATTTGTAATCTTCAGTGTTAATTCGAATGATTGGTTTCTCAGATAATTTAGTACATACTTGTCGTTCAGTTCAGTATATGATTAAGCAATTGACTTTGAGATATTCAGATAAGTATTTCATTTGAGACATTTAGTTGAGCCACTTTGTTTAGTGGAACTTGGTTTAGACTTTTTGAGTTTGAGTCTCTAGTGGTGTGTGACCCTAGTATGCCGGTGTTGAGTTATTTGTTGAGGCCCAGTGAGGCATTTCAGTTATTGAGTGTTGAATTTAGGCCGGTAGGGTATACCACTCTAGAAGATTCGTTAAGTAATTAATCAACCCAAAATAATAAGGACAGGCACTAGTGGTGATATGATGAACGGGAACATGAGTCAAGAACCTCAGTATGGCTTTCGGTGTGGGACAATCTCCGAAATTATCACAGTAGATTATTAGTGGTGTGGGATATGTCTCCGGAATTATCACAGTCTTGTGGTGTGGGACAATCTCCGAAATTATCACGGTAACTATTTGTGGTGTGGGATTGATCTTCGGAATTATCGGAGTCGAGGTGAAGCACATGTGGTATATTGTGGTGACGTGTCAATGTTTCGGTGTGGGATGATCTCCAGAATTATTCAAGTGAAATATCTTGGGTGTGGGATCCATCTCCGGAATTATCGGGCATGTGATACTATCCATAGTTTATCTTTATCTCGTAGTAGTCATCGTGTTAGGATTAGTTCATAACGCGGGGATTGAACCCTACGAAGTGAAGACGCTAAGGGCTTGCACCGAACCTATGTAGAATGGGATGCATAGACTTCGACAAGTACGCATTAGAGAGTCTACATCTAGAGTAATTGTTTCTTGGCTTGGTTATATGCATTTGGATTTCCTGTTTTTCTACACCTGACACTTAGCTTAGGGCCACTCGACGCTTTATGTTACCGTCATTTCGTATTTCCCATATTCTTATTTAGTACTTGTTGTATAAGAATTTATGAGGTATGATCTTATGTTGTTTGTTTTCTTTTTATATTTCTCACACCATTTATGGCTGACCCCGTTTGTTTTGGGGGTTAGGGATCATCTCTAGCCTCACTTGTTGCAGGTAGTTGCTTAGAGTTGGAGATGGAATGCTTGAGTTGGTTTTGAGATATAATTGATTCATAAGAGCTTGGTGTAAAACCTGTAATAATATTTTGAGATAAACTGTGTTGTAAATAAAGAAAAGATCGAGTTGAGTTTGATTTGATTTCCGCTGTGATTTGTAATAGTTTATTGTAATAAAAGTTGAAAATATTAGTGGTGTTGGTTATGTTTAATATTGTATTGAAGTGGATCACTGGGAATGTGCCACGTAATTTCTATGTTATTAATCTAGAAATTCGGGGCGCTACAGCTGAGGTCGCGAAGGGGCCTCTCCCGCCGCTTCGACCGGACGCCGCGGAAATGGTGGGTCAGCAGGGTCGGAGGCCATATACCCCCGACTGGGGGGTCAAGGCGGGGGATACGCTCCTTGAAGGCCCGGTTGCGGTACAGGTGGTGGAGCACCTCGCCACCGAGCGGGATCGTATGGCCCCAGTGGTGGAGACGGCCGATACGTCCTATATGAGGTTCGCTCAGGCCCACCTCTCGGTAAGTCTTCCTTCTGCATTTTGGTTTAGCTTTTGCAGAGAATTCTCCTAACTTTTTCCTCCTCGTCCATGCGATGCAACACGTGCAGCAGTTTCACGAGTGTCTGGAGAAGGAGGTCGCCATCCAGAAGAATGCCGAACGCAATTTTCGTGAGGCCACCAAGCTGAAGGAGGAGCAGACGGCGGTGGAGGCTGCCCTTGCTGTCGCCCAAGCCCAGCTGGTCTTCAACAAGGAGCACCATGAGAAAGAGCTAGCGTAGTTCAAGGCGAAGGCCAGGAAGGCTAGCGATGAGGCGGCGATCGCCATGGTGGATACCCTGATCGCCTCGCAGGACGAGGTTTATAACAAGGCCAGGGAGCATATCCAGCAAATTTATCCGAACCTTCAGGTCGGGCATCTCCACTATGGGTGGGACTCGGAGCTTCTGCTGACGCCACGCGGAGTGGAGGACGAGGAGCGGGGGGACGCTCGATTGGAGGTCAGGGGCGACCTAGGTGACGAATAGGTGCCGTCCCCCTCCTAAACAATAGTCTAGGAATTTTCCTTCTCTTTTCTTTTTTTGTAATTGCCGAACGCGAACTGGCCACCGCCTTTTGTAGTTCAAAAATTTTTTTGAACTAATACAAGATGATTTTTTGGCCGATGCTACATGACTTGTGTTTTTTAGTCTCTTTTGTGATCTGTTGTTTTTTTCGTCTTTTTTGATAGAAGCATGTGGTCCTCGGCGCTGACCTTGGTTCTGCCGAGGTCTCCTGGGTCCGAGCTGGGCTGGGGGCCATGGAGTGTGCTCTGGCTCGCCAACGTAAATAGGCTCGGGACCGAGCGGCCACTGTGAATTACTTCATGAACAAGTCTAGAGAGCTCAGCTTGGAGGTCGCTCGTCTGAGGAAAGCCATAGCCGACCGGGACTGGTGGGCAGTTGAGACGAACTGGTCGATCTCGGATGCCTCGAGTGGGCGGTCGGCTTCGGAGTCTTTTCTTCGTGAGTCCATTGTTGAGAAAGAGTCGGAGATCCATCGGCTGAAGCTAATGCTAGGCGCCGGTCTAGTCGGGAGGTGAGCAATTCCGTACTAGGACCTTCTCCGACATTTTTCTTGGAGGCAGCCTAGCCTGCCGATGCAGACAGCTCTGTTACCGGAGTGCCTTCCCCGGTAGGACTGGCCGATCGTGCGAAAGAACCCGTGGGGAGCACTAAATTTGAGTTTTAAGCTGAGCGATGAGTGATTTGTAAGTTTTTCATTGTATTGGGCGGCCGTTTCTAGCGCTCTATGAGTAATAAAAAACTTCCGACTTCTTTGACTTTGACGATTCATTGAGTGATGGCAGGGGAGTGCTCGAGATTATTGCCGAGGTCGGCCGTGCAGGGGGGTCGCCACCGAGGTGAAAGGCCGCACTTTAGTTTCTTGCATGCAACGCCCAATGAGTGACGTTTCGCCTTCTGATAAACATTAATGGCGACGTTTCGCCTTCCGCCGTTTGGACTTCCCGATATAATAAATGCGCTGCTCAAGGGGCTATATAATCCCCCTCTCCTTACTGTTTCTTCATCAGCTACTGGCGGTGACACATCTGCCACCTGCTGACAATTTGGGTGCTTGCCGAAGGCGGGCGCCTGTAAGGAGAATTTTGGTGTGAGAGTTCCGGGTTGGCGGCTCACTTGTCACCCTCGAACAATTCGGGGTTTTGGCTCTGAGGGCCGTAAGCCCCGAGTTGCTCGTGGGTGATTGGTGGGTCGGCCAATTGTTCCAGAGGCTCGGCGAGAGTCCTAGGTCGATGGCTCCCCTGCCGCCCTCGAACAATTCGGGGTTTTGGCTCTGAAAGCCGTAAACCCCGAGTTGTTCGCGGGTGAGAGGTGGGTCAACCAACGATCTGGGGCTCGGGCTGTTTGCCGAAGGCGAGCGCCCTAAATCTTTAATGAAAACTTTTGAAATGGGCGTGGTTGAAGGTCGTCGCCGAGCAAAGGTATGACTCGAAAAAGCCAAGGCCTTGCTCGAGCTCGACACCGAACCCTTATGTGTACGTCATGATGGATAGTATGGGTGTAGCCGAAGGTCATCGCCGAGCGCATAGGTTGATGGGTTTGAACGAGCCCAAACCATGCTCGAGGCCGATGCCGAGCCCCCACACCTTAGAGAAGCCAGTGATGGGTGTAGCTGAAGGTCGTCGCCGAGCGTAAAGGTCACATGGCTTTGAAGAAAGTCAAGGTCTTGCTCAAGGTCGACGACGAGCCCTCACACCTATTCTCAAGTAGATAGCACGGGTGTAGCTGGTGATCATCGCCGAGCGCGTAGGTTGATGGGTTTGAACAAACCCAAACCATGCTCGAGGCCATTGCCGAGCCCCCACACCTTAGAAAAGCCAGTGATGGGCGTAGCTGAAGGTCGTCTCAAGCGTAAAAGTAGCATGGCTTTGAAGAAAGCCAAGGCCTTGCTTGAGGTCGACAACAAGCCCCCACACTTGTTCTCGGGTAGATAGCACGAGTGTAGCTGGCGGTCATCGCCGAGCGCGTAGGTTGATGAGTTTGAACAAACCTAAACCGTACTCGAGGCCGATGCTAAGCCCCCATACCTTAGAGAAGCCAGTGATGGGCGTAGCTGAAGGTCGTTGCCGAACGTAAAGGTCGCATGGCTTTGAGGAAAGTCAAGGTCTTGCTCGAGGTCGACGACGAACCCCCACACCTGTTCTGGGGTAGATAGCACGGGTGTAGCTGGCGGTCATTGATGAACCCAATAATATGCACATTTAGGAGCAATAATCTTAGTGCAATTAGACATTTAAATGCTCTTTATGTGTTATTTTGCTCTTCTTTTCTCTTTTCCATAGGAAACAACCAAAAGCAGCAAAACGAAGCAGATTCCAGACTAATACAGACTGAGAGGATGATATACTGGGAACTGCAGAGCAACAGTCGACTGGTTCTTCAACAGTCGACTGGACAGAGAGGCTGAAGCTGCTCGGCACAGTCGACTGCTTCCAAAGCCAGTCGACTGGCATTCGGCGGAGTCAAAAGATAAGAACAGCGAAGAATCATCCTCATCCAAATACGAAGCAAGATTTAGTTATCCAAACCCAGGTTATATGCGAATAACAACTTCTCCAACGAATCAAAGCTAGAGACCGGGGATTGGCAAGAGCACGTGGTTAGCAGAAAAGGAAGAAAAGAAGAAAAGAGAAAGAAATAAAACGCCGATCAAATAAAGAAGGAAATAAATAAAAGAAGAGGATTTTTTTGGAAAAAGTGCAAAACCCTAATTCTCTTCTCGTGTTCTATAAATATCAACCAAGAGGCGTTATTCTGAGGGGCCGAAAAATCACCGAATCACGAAATTTCTGAATCATCAAATCATCAACCAAGAGGATTATTCTATCAGCATCGAAGAAGAGGTGATCGAGTACACTGAAGCAACAAGCCAGTCGACTGAGTGACAGCAGTCGACTTCTCAGACCAAACATCATCAGTTTATTTCTTCTCTTTCTAGTTTTTATTTTCATCATGTATTCGAAACTGTTAGTCAATAAAAGTTTTATTATGTGGAACTAATTTCATAGTTGGGTAGATTGAAACCGTAGTTATGTAATGCTTATATTCTTCTGAATGCTATTCTGTTACTTATTGATTAAACCTGAGAGTATTGGTATAGATTTGTAATATACAAACTTGTTCAGAAGTTCTAAGAGCAGTCGACTGAGAGTGACAGCAAGTCGACTGCCATACAGAACCTGAGATTATCAAGTTTGCATGTTATAAATCTGAATCTGTTATATGAGTATAGAGACGACCCGTATCTCGTGCTCATAACTTGTAACACAGGAATCTTTAGGGGTTCTTGGTTTAATCAACTTGAAGGATCTAGATCTGATACCAATTTCTAGAACTTCGAGTGTTTGTTCGTTTCCATTGTTCTTATGTTTTCTTTAAGTGCAACTTAGTAGATACCATGCTAAATATTTAAGGAAAGAAACGAATTAGAGTAGATACCATGCCTAATTCTTGGCTTAGGGAAACATTAACTTTAAGGAGCAGATACCATGCCCTTAAAGGAACGAACATGAGTAATTAGAGTAGTGAAGAAGGTGACTTAGCATTATTGACTATAGGTGGAAATCAAAGCCCAACTACTTAATAAACATTGTGATTCAGAACTACTTGATCGAGTCATTTCTTTTAGAACAACACCTTAAGATTCTTATTTCTGTTTTATTGGTTAGTGATGTGTCGAATTTATATGCAAATATTTGTACTCATTTACCTATTAAAATGGCTTGTTTTCGCTGATATTGTCTTTAATTCATCTTATTTCTATATGATTTTATTTAATTAATTATTTTTGAAGAAATAATATTTTTGATGCAAAAAGTAAAGAATTGGTGAAAAAATCAACAAACAAAGTAAAATAATTGATTTATCATTTTTTATTGTTTTGTTGACTTAAAAGTGTGACAAATAAATTGTAAAAAGGATTTTTATACGCTAATTTGATTTATAGTTAGTTTAATTAATTTTAAACTAATTAATTTTATTTAAAAATCCTAATTTTTGGTATTATTTTGTGTACGCAGAAGCACGTGGTGAGCAGAAAAGGCAGAAAAGAAGGAAAGAGAAACAAATAAAATTCTGCATTATAAAAAGAAGGAAATAAAGGAAGAATGTGGACTTTTCTGCAAAAGTGCAAACCCTAAAGCTTCTCTCCGTTTCCCTATAAATACAAACCAAAGAGAGGGTACAAACTGAAGAGGTGACGGCTGTACAATAACACAAAAGAAAAAAAGAGAGAGAGAGAACGTGTGCGAGTTCCAAGGCAACAGTACGTGTGGGCAGTAGGGCTGCTCTTCATCGGCGCAGTTTTCGAAGTGCACCCAACGCAGCTGTGTGACCAAAGGACATCTGGCGAATCCTTCGTCGTCTTCTCTGCTTACGGCACAGAAACAAAGGGAGAGAAGGTGACGTGGCGTGCCGTGGGTCCTCTCCCTGTTCGATTTTGTTCTATTGACATGCGCATCAAAGCAAGAACCACACCAGACAACACCTGACGCTGCTGACCTGGACGTGACGTGACGCTCTGTGTAGCGCCCCGAATTTCTAAATATAAAACTTAGAAAAGACGCGGCACTTTCCCAGCGATCCACTTCAATGTAACAATATACATAGACCAAAACTCAAATCATTTTATTCCAAAATCTTATTACAATAATCTTTAACATTGCAGCGGAAATACAAACACCTTGAATTAAACAATTCTTTTTTTTTTTACAACACTTTTCTTACAACAATTACACAAGGCTCTATTATAATCACTCATACTCTCTAAAGCTACCCCAAGCCTCCAAGCCTCCAATTCTAAGCAACCTGCAACATATGAGGCTAGAGTTGAACCCTAACCCCCAAAAACTACGGGGTCAGCCATAAATGGTGTGAGTGACATAAACAACAAACATAAACAAACAAATAAACATAAGCAACATGTACTGAACAAAATACATAAACTGAACATGCAATCTGAAACAAGAACGATAGGCCAGTACATGCGTGAAACCAAGTCGAGAAATAATACCAACGATCAAGTGTCCATCAATCAATTACTCTCAAAATATGTACAGCTCAACTGTACGGTACAGTCGACTGTCTTAGGAACCAGTCGACTGATCCGAGCAAACAATAATCCTCACATCTCAGAGTATGTCCAACTGTCAACAATTCTCAGTACCACAATGTGTGTCCAACAATCGATCACCAATAATGCCATAGATCGGATATCCATATATCCATCTACAAAACTAGAGATAAGGTATAGATCGAATACGAACCCGGTATGCCAAGATACCGACGAACATATCCATCTACAAACAAACTAAGAGGGTATAGATCGAATACGAACCCGGTATGCCAAGACACCGACGAACATATCCATCTACAAACAAACTAAGAGGGTATAGATCGAATACGAACCCGGTATGCCAAGACACCGACGAACATATCCATCTACAAACAAACTAAGAGGGTATAGATCGAATACGAACCCGGTATGCCAAGACACCGACGAACATATCCATCTACAAACAAACTAAGATAACAAGAACCCTCAAGATCATGAAATTCCATCAGAACCAGTCGACTTATGCTATAATAGGTCGACTTCCCCGAGAACCAATATCCAAGATTATAACAAGTGCAGTAAGTCGGCTTAATCAACCATCAGTCGACTTACCCGAAACAATTATCAATAATTCTCAAGAAACAATCCAAGTGCTAATCAGTCGACTTAACAAATCATCGGTCGACTATCCCAACGAGAAACTCAATACTTTACAAACAAAATACTCAGCAAACCAGTCGACTGAATAGGGTCTCAGTCGACTGTCCCGAGCAAATCCTCAAAAGACTGAATGTACAAGAGTAGAGTCGTACCAGTCGACTGATACATAGCCTCAGTCGACTGTCGGCCTACAGATCTCACAAATTAGGTTTGAAATCAATAATCAATATTGGAGCCTATCTCACTACCAAATCTCTTCCTCAACTCCAATCTAATCCGATCCGTAATCTCAAGATCCAGGGATTCATCCATCCAATTTCTTATTTTCATAAACATAATCAAATCTTAACATGTTTCAAGCAATCAAGAATTGTCAATCGAGATCTACTAATCTATCATGGATCTCACATGTATATTACGAATAACAACCATGGCATCAATTTCATACAAAATACGAAAATATCAAACAAAACAGCATGCAAATCATTCACATAAACAAAACAAGTCTATATCACTCACCTTTTAGAATCAAGAAGAATCCACAAAAAGCCTTCCTTTGCTAGATCCAAGAACTTCTTCTCCAATCACCAAGAAAATAGTAATATATTAAATCTGGAGTTGTGCAGTGAATGACGGCTGCACACCCTCTTTTATACAGGCCGGGATTGAAGAAATTAGGGTTTTGAAGTACTTTTGCAAAATAGTCCCTTTTCCAATTTATTACTTCACATATATAACCTTCCTTAGTCAAAATAGGTTAAATAAATCAAAACTAAATAAAATCCTTTTACCACAAAGTTTTCCAACAATCCAGCACGGTCCAGAGATAAGAAAATCCCGGATTTACACTCAGGGTGGCGATTTTGCACAAAAGCCCTCCCTTTTGTAATATTTGCAAATACCTCATAAAATATTTATAAAAATCTAGAAAAATCAGAAATAATATCTAGTAATACATATTCTATTTCCAATAAAAATATTTGACTTTTACCTTCCAGAAAAACCTTTGCACAAAGATCCAACATAAATCCTACATTTGCAAAAACACCCTTTTTGTTTAAATCTTCGCCAAATCGACTTTAAATAAATTTCAAATATATTTAAATTCAAATGATGACCATGGAGAACCAAAATATCAGTAAAAACGAATTTTCATAGTTTATTTAAGATCCAAACGACTTTTTACATAAAAGCCCCTCTCTTTCGAGATATTTGTAAAAATAGTTTCTTTATTCAGAAAAATCCCAAAATTTAGAATACACTCCATAATAAGTATGAAAACTTATTTAAAATATCAAATTGTATATTTACACCAAAATTATTTGCACGTGTTCCGCACGTGTTCCAAAGATAAATCTTTTAGAAAATATCAATTGGTTCCTCAAAATTCATTTAAATCCATTTTCAAATAATTAAAATAATATTTGAAAATACGGGGTTCTACACTCTGTCCATCTGATGACTGGCGCGCGGCTCCAGAGGCGACAAGACAGCCGGGACGTGACAGGTCCTGCTGCTGTCTCCGTTCAGTGGCGTCAACGCGTTTGGCAAGTGGCAATTTGTGGGCGACGCAGTCTTCAAGGCTTCTGGTTTCGTATTTTTGAGACAGGGGTGCATATATATTTTTTTATTATAATTGTTTGTGTACTTCTTCTTCTCTAAATATTTTTAGATGCAATCCCAAACAAACATGAACTGAATTTATTGCTCTAGAGGCTAAGGTGTAACCAAGTTTTGTAGAACACAATTTTTAATTCCTTATTATTACTCTATTTTTTCTGATTGTGTTTTAATTTTTATTGTTTATGCGTACAACATGGTGGATAGACATTTGTATGATTTTTCAAATCATAAAGAGACCGAATAGGTAATTTATGATTAATAAAAATTAAGACCGTATATTGGAGGACGTGACCATTAAGAAATCCAATTTCTCAATTAATAATTTGATGGATAGGCGAATGATTAATTGAGAATAATTTTTAGACTATGTTGATAGAGTGGTTAATATCTTTAGGATTTTGGTCGACAATTTGGGAAAGATAATATTTTTGTTTATAAGGAATTATAATTTGTGTGTGTGATAAACGAGGTGAACCAAGAGCCCTAGAACTATTTTTACCATTAAACAAAGTACAAGTGCTTCATAGTTTCACAGCCCTCTCCCTCTTCACCAATTTAGTTAGATTAAATTAGATTAGAATAATTTAGTTGTTTTATTATTCATAAAATTCGATCTTCCAAATAGTGATTCATCTAGTGATATCGGTACTCAGTAAAATATCTAGTCCCTGTGGGTTCGACACTCTATTCACCTATCTATATTACTTGTGCGATTTTGTACACTTGCAAATATCAACATCAGTTAGTAAGTTAACTTCTACAATCTCTGTGGGATCGACCCTTGCTTTTCACTACGCTTCTATAAAAGATTCGTACACTTGCGAGGTTTTTAATTTGTGTCTAGTTTATCTATTTATTTAGATCATCTAGATTGCACAACAAGATTTTGGCGCCGCTGCCGGGGATTGTTAGCATTTTAACTTACAAATCAGTAAATCTTTTCTTTTATTTTCTTTTCTTTTATTAATAAATATTTTCTCTTCTAGGTTACAGGATTTTGGTGGATGCACGGAAGGCGATCACTTCGTCCAGAGCTACTACCTATTGATGCGGAAACAGAACGCACTCTGCACAGACTAGGTCGGTTGTCTGCAACCAACCAGTCGACTGGTACAAGGAACCAGGCGACTGCACAGAGACCCAATTCACTAGCAATGCAGGACAAATTCACGCCTAAGAATATTGAGCAACCTTCCTGCATTGCTTATCAACCTAATGTCACAGAGAATATGCATCTATCTCCCCAATTACTTAGCATGGTTCCCCACTTTAGTGGCAAACCAGACGAGGAGCCTCACCTCCATCTGCAAGACTTCTTTAACATTTGCAGAACACAAAGCGTCCAAGGGCTTACCCCTGAACAAATCGGGTTAATCTTGTTTCCATTCTCCTTAAAACTTAATGCTAAGTTATGGTACAATTCTTTGGAACCAGGATCAATTAATTTATGGGAGCAATTGGCCACAAAATTCTTGAAAGAATTCTTTCCAGCCCAGAAAACCAAACAACTAAAAAGGGAGATTCAACTCTTCCAACAAAAAGATGGAGATTTATTCTTCGAAGCATGGAAGGATTTCAAGAACAAGCTTCTCAAGTGTCCTACGCACAACATGCCTAAGGATGATCAGGTACAAGCCTTTTATGAGGGTTTAAATGATACTAACAAGGCAATTGTGGATTCAGCTTGCAACGGGATCTTGATGAGGAAAAGTGGTGAGGAGGCCATCGAATTATTTGAAGAACTCAGCGAGAACTCACAGCAATTCTCAACAAGGGGAAGAGGCATTTCTAAAAAACAGGGAGTTTACGAAATTTCTGGTAGTAATAACATACAATTAGAAATGGTCAACATGAACAAAAAAATTGATATGCTTGTTAATGCAATGACAACAATGGACAGTGTAAAAAATCTAACAAAAGAAATTTGTGCAATTTGTTCTCATTGTGATCATACAACTGACACATGTCCCATGTCTTCTTTCACAGATCAGGAGCATGCAAACTATGTGGGACAAGGAGTGTTTCCACCAAAGAATAACCCATTCTCGAACACATACAACCCAGGGTGGAGGAACCATCCAAATTTCTCATGGAGCAACAATCAAGGCACTCAATCTTCGCAAGGACATGCACGGAACTTCCAGATGGGAAGTGGGTTTGATCGGCCTATTCAAGAACAGAAGAAGTTGGATTTTGAATCCACCGTTCTTCAATTGCTTATGTGTGATGCAAGTGATTATGCTTTGGGAGCTGTTTTAGGTCAGAGAATCAATAAGGTACCCCATGTTATTTACTATGCTTCTCGAACTTTAAATGATGCACAGCTTAATTATTCCACTACTGAAAAAGAAATGTTAGTTGTCATTTTTGCTGTAGAGAAGTTTAGATCATATTTGATTGGTTCTAAAGTCATTGTTTTCACTGACCATGCTGCTTTGAGGTATTTGTTTGCTAAAAAGGATGCTAAGCCTAGGTTGATCAGATGGGTGCTGTTGCTTCAAGAATTCGATCTTGAGATTAGAGACAAGAAAGGAAGTGACAATGTTGTAGCAGATCACATGTCCAAATTACTGCATGAGGAAGAAAGAATTGTGCCCCCACTTAATGAAAATTTCCCAGATAAAAATTTATTTGAAATAAATATACAACTTCCATGGTTTGCAGATATTGTAAATTATCTCACTGCTCATGTTTTCCCTCCAGGTATGACAATTCAGGAAAGAAAGAGACTGGTGGCCATGTGCAAGCACTATTATTGGGATGATCCTTATTTGTTCAAATTCTGCCCTGATCAAATTATAAGAAGATGTGTGGCAGAAGAAGAGCAAATGAGTATTCTACAACATTACCATCAATATGCATGTGGAGGACACTTTGGACCAAAAAGAACAGCACTTAAGGTATTACAATCTGGTTTTTATTGGCCTAATGTATTCAAAGATGCTTTTTCTTTTTGCAGGACTTGTGACAAATGCCAAAGGACAGGGAACATCTCTTCTAGAAATCAAATGCCACTGCAGAACATCCAAGTAATCGAGCTTTTTGATGTTTGGGGAATCGACTTCATGGGTCCCTTCCCTAACTCATTTGGTTATTTATATATTCTTGTGGGTGTGGATTATGTGTCTAAATGGGTCGAGGCTGTCCCCTCAAAAACTAATGATCACAAAGTTGTTGTCAAGTTTTTGCAGGAAAACATCTTCACCAGGTTTGGTACACCACGAGCAATAATTAGTGATGGAGGGAGTCACTTCAATAATTTTCCATTTGCTTCTTTGATGAAGAAATATGGGATTACACATAGAGTGGGTACTCCATATCATCCTCAAACCAGTGGGCAGGTGGAGATTAGCAACAGAGAGATCAAGAGCATTTTGGAAAAGACAGTAAATACAAGGAGAAATGATTGGTCGCTACGCTTGAATGATGCATTATGGGCCTACCGAACGGCATATAGGACACCCATCGGCATGTCACCATACCGTTCGGTTTTTGGAAAAGCCTGTCATCTGCCAGTGGAGTTGGAACACAAAGCCTATTGGGCCATTAAAAGGTTTAATTTTGATATGAAACAAGCAGGCAACAAAAGAAGATTGCAACTGAACGAGCTTGAAGAATTGAGGCACGACGCATATGAAAATGCAAAGTTGTACAAAGAAAGGACCAAGATATACCATGATAAACAGCTAGCAAGGAAGGAGTTTTATGAAGGACAGAAGGTATTGATATACAACTCAAGATTAAGACTCTTTCCAGGTAAGCTTATGTCACGATGGTATGGCCCATACATTGTTACAAAAGTCTTTCCACATGGAGCATTGGAGGTTCATAGCAAAGAGAAAAATCAAACATTCAAGGTGAACAGGCATAGAGCGAAGCCGTATATTGAGATGAGTTTAGAGCCGCACGAGGAAGATGTGAATCTTCAAACCATTCAATACATTGCATGAACTCATCAAGTCTAGCTGAAGACAAGAAACACAGCGCTTATTGGGAGGCAACCCTATTTTTCAGGGGAGTACTTACACTCTCTATTTATTTATTTCTTTAATCATTTCTTTATTTCTTAACTTTATTTTTCTTTCCTTCAAACTGGGTGGTAACACATGCCTATTCTAAGTTTTTGTGCGAACATTGAGGACAATGTTCCATCTAAGTTTGGGGGTAGTTATTTGGAGTCTTTTGATTTGGGATAAACAATTTCTTATAAAGTAAGAGTAAGTATACTTATTTACTTTAGGATTGTTGAGTTTCATAATTCCTTGCAAAATTATAAGAGTCATGCGATTATACATAAAAAAACAAATGTGATGCTTTTTCTGGTGATTATCCCCTTTGATCTAGTCCTAAACAGAGTTTAAGTAAATAGAGTATCATAAAAAAAAAATATTGAATAAAGTCAATTTACTCCAATGTTTTGAGTTGCTTAGTAACTAGGGGTATTCATCACCAATGTTTACTTTTACGTCAAACAGCAACTTGAAATATGAGTATGCAAAGCACTTAAAGTTTGTGACTTGTTGAGTAACCGGGTGGATTCATCACAAATGTCTTGCACTCGCGTCAAAAGGCAAGTGACAACTTAGAGAAGAGACTTATAAAAAAATAAATTAAAAAAAAAAAAAAACTCTAGTTTGCTACTCGGTTTGTAGTAGAGAAAAGGGATAATCACAGATTGGGTAGTTACATACTATAACTATAATTAATTGCATGCCAACTATGATTGGGTTTGGAGCTATGAATAGACAATTGCACTGGAGAAGTGGGTATGCTTGTTTTTACTTTATTTGCAATTGTTTATATTTTTAATTGAAATTTTGATGCTTGCATAATGAGAATTCTTGGTGTGATGGGTTGAGTCTACTATTATTTTCCCCTTGTTCATAATTTTACTTTTTGCTTGAGGACAAGCAAAAGCTAAGTTTGGGGGTATTTGATGAACCCAATAATATGCACATTTAGGAGCAATAATCTTAGTGCAATTAGACATTTAAATGCTCTTTATGTGTTATTTTACTCTTCTTTTCTCTTTTCCATAGGAAACAACCAAAAGCAGCAAAACGAAGCAGATTCCAGACTAATACAGACAGAGAGGATGATATACAGGGAACTGCAGAGCAACAGTCGACTGGTTCTTCAACAGTTGACTGGACAGAGAGGCTGAAGCTGCTCGGCACAGTCGACTGCTTCCAAAGCCAGTCGACTGGCATTCGGCGGAGTCAAAAGATAAGAACAGCGAAGAACCATCCTCATCCAAATACGAAGCAAGATTTAGTTATCCAAACCCAGGTTATATGCGAATAACAACTTCTCCAACGAATCAAAGCTAGAGACCGGGGATTGGCAAGAGCACGTGGTTAGCAGAAAAGGAAGAAAAGAAGAAAAGAGAAAGAAATAAAACGCCGATCAAATAAAGAAGGAAATAATAAAAGAAGAGGATTTTTTTTGGAAAAAGTGCAAAACCCTAATTCTCTTCTCGTGTTCTATAAATATCAACCAAGAGGCGTTATTCTGAGGGGCCGAAAAATCACCGAATCACGGAATTTCTGAATCATCAAATCATCAACCAAGAGGATTATTCTATCGGCATCGAAGAAGAAGGAGATCGAGTACACTGAAGCAACAAGCCAGTCGACTGAGTGACAGCAGTCGACTTCTCAGACCAAACATCATCAGTTTATTTCTTCTCTTTCTAGTTTTTATTTTCATCATGTATTCGAAACTGTTAGTCAATAAAAGTTTTATTATGTGGAACTAATTTCATAGTTGGGCAGATTGAAACCGTAGTTATGTAATGCTTATATTCTTCTGAATGCTATTCTGTTACTTATTGATTAAACCTGAGAGTATTGGTATAGATTTGTAATATACAAACTTGTTCAGAAGTTCTAAGAGCAGTCGACTGAGAGTGACAGCAAGTCGACTGCCATACAGAACCTGAGATTATCAAGTTTGCATGTTATAAATCTGAATCTGTTATATGAGTATAGAGACGACCTGTATCTCGTGCTCATAACTTGTAACACAGGAATCTTTAGGGGTTCTTGGTTTAATCAACTTGAAGGATCTAGATCTGATACCAATTTCTAGAACTTCGAGTGTTTGTTCGTTTCCATTGTTCTTATGTTTTCTTTAAGTGCAACTTAGTAGATACCATGCTAAATACTTAAGGAAAGAAATGAATTAGAGTAGATACCATGCCTAATTCTTGGCTTAGGGAAACATTAACTTTAAGGAGCAGATACCATGCCCTTAAAGGAACGAACATGAGTAATTAGAGTAGTGAAGAAGGTGACTTAGCATTATTGACTATAGGTGGAAATCAAAGCCCAACTACTTAATAAACATTGTGATTCAGAACTACTTGATCGAGTCATTTCTTTTAGAACAACACCTTAAGATTCTTATTTCTGTTTTATTGGTTAGTAAGTTAACTTCTACAATCTCTGTGGGATCGACCCTTGCTTTTCACTACGCTTCTATAAACGATTCGTACACTTGCGAGGTTTTTAATTTGTGTCTAGTTTATCTATTTATTTAGATCATCTAGATTGCACAACAGTCAACGCCAAGTGCGTAGGTTGATGGGTTTGAACAAACCCGAACCGTGCTCGAGGCCGATGCCGAGCCCCCATACCTTAGAGAAGCCAGTGATGGACGTAGCTGAAGGTCGTCGCCGAGCATAATGGTTGTATGGCTTTGAAGAAAGCTAAGGCCTTGCTCGAGGTCGACGACGAGCCCCCACACCTGTTCTCGGGTAGATAGCACAGGTGTAGCTGGCGGTCATCGCCGAGCACGTAGGTTGATGGGTTTAATCAAACCCAAACCATGCTCGAGGCTTATGCGGAGCTCCCATGCCTTAGAGAAGCCAATGATGGGCGTAGCTGAAGGTCGTTACCGAGTATAACGGTTGCATGGCATTGAAGAAAGCCAAGGCCTTGCTTGAGGTCGACGACAAGCCCCCACACCTGTTCTGGGGTAGATAGCATGGGTGTAGCTGGCGGTCATTGCCAAGCGCGTAGGTTGATAGGTTTGAACAAACCCAAACCGTGCTCGAAGCCGATGTCGAGCCCCCATACCTTAGAGAAGCCAGTGATGGGCGTAGCTGAAGGTCGTCGCCGAACGTAACGGTCGCATGGCTTTGAAGAAAGCCAAGGCCTTGCTCGAGGTCGACGACGAGCCTCCACACCTGTTCTCGGGTAGATAGCACAGGGTGTAGCTGGTGGTCATCGCTGAGCGCGTAGGTTGATGGGTTTGATCAGACCCAAACCGTGCTCGAGGCCGATGCCGAGCTCCTATGCCTTGGACGTGGCTTTTTCTGACTCGAGGTGCCTTCCGGGCGCCGAGCCCCAGGCTTGTAAGTGAGGTTTTTTGTGGCTCGCAGTTTCTTCCGAGCGCCGAACCCTAAGCTTATAAGATAAGCTTTTTGTGGCTCGCGGTTTCTTCCTAGCACCGAACCGCTAAGCTTGTAAGAGAAGCTTTTTGTGGCTCGCGATTTCTTCCGAGTGCCGAACCCTAAGCTTGTAAGAGAAGCTTTTTGTGGCTCGCGGTTTCTTCCGAGTGCCGGATCCTAAGTTTGTAAGAGAAGCTTTTTGCAGCTCGCGGTTTCTTCCAAGTGCCGAGCCCGAGACATGTTTTTTAAAGAAAGCTAATACGAAGCCAAAGCTTGTTTTAAGAAAGCTGGCATAATTACAACATATTTGAACTTTACAAAAACAAGGCACGACGTGTCGATTACATTTTTCATAATTTACATTGGCTGTAGAGGCTAACCCTTCCCTTCTATAGAATTTGATGAGGTGCTCTGTGTTCCAGGGCCGCTTTAGAGCCTTGCCTTCTGGGTCGGTTAGGCAGTACGTGCCCGAGAGTATTACCTCAGATACCTTCTATGGGCCTTCCTAGTTTGGGGCTAATTTTCTCTTTTGGCTGGGGTTGGATACCGCTAGCTTCCGGAGGACGAGGTCCCCCAACTTGATGTCGGTGGGACGCACCTTTTTGTTGTAGAACCTTTCGATCCTCTGCTGGTAGGTGTTCCTTCTGATGGCGGACTTCTCCCTGACCTCGTCTATGAGATCCAGGTCGGCACGTAGCTGTGACGAGTTGCTTGCTTCGTCGAAGGCCATGATTCGGGGTGAAGGGAGCCCAATCTCCATGGGGATTACGGCATCCGCGCCGTACGTCAGATTGAATGGCGACTCTCCTGTGGGGATTCTCTTCGTTGTTCGGTGGGCCCAGAGAACGCTCGGCAACTTGTCAACCCATAACCCCTTGGAAGAGTTATCAAGTCGTTTCTTGAGACCGTCAAGGATCTGGCGGTTCGCGTTCTTGGCCTGGCCATTAGACTGTGAGTGGCATACCGAAGAAAAGTGCTGCTGGATCCCTAGATCTTCGCAGAACTTTCAGAAATTCTTGCCCCCAAATTGAGTTCCATTATTTGTGAAGAGTACTTGGGGAATTCCGAACCGGCAGACGATGTGCTTCCAGAAAAATTGTTGGGTCTGCTGCTCGGTGATCGTGGCCAGAGGCTCGACCTCGATCCACTTTGTGAAGTAGTCGATCGCCACTATGAGAAACTTTCTTTAGCCCGTTGCCTTCGGAAATGGGCCTACCAAATCCATTCCCCACATAGAAAAGGGAGTAAGACTGGCCAGGGAGCGGAGGTTCGCTTGCGGAGCTCTTTTCACCGGGGAGAACCTTTGACAGAGGCCGCACTTCTTTACCAGGACCAGGGCGTCATGGAGCATTGTGGGCTAGTAGTACCCATGATTCAGAGCCTTTCGTGCAAGCGATCGGCTTCCCATATGGCACCCGCCGATTCCTTCGTGGAGCTCCTTGAGAGCGTATTTTGCCTCGTCAGGGGTTAAGCAGCGGAGGTAGAGTCTTCCGTCCATCGTGGTGTATGACCTTTTGAAGAGGGTCTCGCTGATCATGGCGAACCTTTCTGAACGGACCCTGACCCGCCTTGCCTCGGCTCAGTCTTCGGGGAGCTCTCCTTAGATTAGATACTTCTTGATGGGAGTGGTTCAATCGTTAGGATGAGTTCCGTCTTCGATGCAGAGGGTCTCGGGGAGGTCAGCACTCGGCTTCAGGAGTACTTCGATCAGGACGGTGCGGTCGAGACCCTCGAAGGACGAGGAGGCTAACTTTGACAGAGCGCCGGCCTGGGCGTTCTGTTCTCTGGGGATCCTTAAGACTGCAGATTCGTCGAAGGACGCCCATAGCCGCTGGACCACGGCCAAGTACCTGATCATCCGATCGTCACGGGCCTCGTACTCTCAAGTGATCTGATTCACCACGAGCTGAGAGTCGCTAAAGCTCCTGATCTGTCTGGCACCTGCTCGATGCGCCAGGGTGAGCCCGGTAATCATGGCCTCATACTCAACCTCATTGTTAGAGGATGGAAGTTGAGGCGGAGGGCAATATTGAAGGAGGAAACTGTCAGAACCTCACAGAATGATACTCGCACCACTCTCCGCTTCGCAGGAGAAGCCGTCGACGTAAACTTCCCACGTCTGGTCGACCTCCCCACTTTCGGGTTACTCGGAGATGGTGCATTCTGTGATGAACTCGGCGAGGGCCCGCCCTTTGATGGCCGTCCTTGGCTGATAGCCGATGTCGTATTGACTGAGCTCGATCGACCATTTGACCAGTTTTCCGGAGCTTTCGGGTTTGTAAAGGACGGCCTTCAGAGGCTGGTCTGTGAAGACCTGGATTGAATGCTCTTGGAAATAGGGACAGAGCTTCTGCGCGGCCATGACCAGGGCATAGGCTACCTTCTCCATTTTTTAGTATCTGGTCTCGGCGGCGAGCAGAAACTTGCTCACGTAGTATAGCGGCTTTTGGACTCCGTCTTCTTCTCGGACGAGAACAGCACTGATCACATTTTCCGAGGCTGAGAGTGTCACTCCCCGCTTCCCAAAAATATGAAATACGAGTACATGACAAAAGCCCAGCAAATGACTAACGTCACCCATAAGCTATTTAATCGATCAACTCAACAATATAATCAATACAGAACAAATGCGCAGACAATAATAATAATCTCATGAACAAATAATACTTGGAATGAGACAATATAATATCCAAATACAATAATAATAATAATCCAACGTCTGGAAACAATAATAAAATCCGGGACATAAGTCCAAAACAATAATAATCCAATCAAAAATAAATACAAGTCTCAATACATTAAGTCATTTAAGCGATAAGCAAATTAAAAGCAGAAATCTTCAAAATGTTTGTTCTCCAACTTCAGTAGGAAATTCTCCTTCATTACCTGTAAATATTTCATCTAAAAAGAGAAAAATAATTGTCCTTAGAGCAAGTCATGGACAGCAAGTAGAGAAAGCAGGGAACAATGGAATAACGGTATAACAATGAAACAATGGATCAATAGGAATCAGTAACATGGCACGATGATAATAATCAATAACATAGTAATCAATGCAACGGTGTAACGGTGAATCAATATTCGGTATCGGTAACTAATGGTTAATATCATTATCACTTAAACAATATTAAAAATAGAAACAATGATGAACGATATGCAATGTCGGTGATGTGTCAATCCTTATGTCTATTATTTATTTTAACTCCTAACTAATGCACGTACTACTGTGACCCATGTGTGTCCGTACCACAGGTTTGATGTATACAATCAGTTTCGTTTAGACTATAGTGGTAGACTTTATAGTTCATGTACTGGGTATGATGCCGATAACGGTAATAACACTAGACATGTGTAATTTCTTACACGATGCCGATAACGGTAAAAAAAACACTGGACATGTGTAATTTCTTACACGATGTCGATAACGGTATAAACACCAGGACATCATCCGAGTAAATTCCCCATATCATCAACTACTCTAGTCAATCCCTTAAACCCCGGCTTGTTAATTATTTATCAATGCAACAACACAATATGCAATTAATGGACATTTCGGTGAACGATAGTATCAAAAGGGAAACAATAGGTTGATAACATGGATAGGACGGTTAGCATAGTGACAATAACTTATTGGGAACATGCAATACAACATACATTCATTAACTCATTCAATAATACGACATAGGAATTATTAATTCATTAAAAAGGGGCATCTAAAATTCTGGACAACAAGTGTGACCTGTACAAAAATGCAGTTTTCCGCTGACTCAGAAATCAAAAGTTGAATCCGTCAGAAAATATGGAAATTAGACTTCCACGGTTCTAATGCATACTTAAAGTTCACATTCCGACAAAAGTAGCTAGGTCAAACACATGTTTCTTTTTAGGTTTTATGTTCAGGCAGAAATTCGACATCTTGTTAATTTAATTTTTTAATCAGCAAAAACTCAACATTAAAATCAGTAAAAATATAATCTAGACTCCTAAACATGTCAAACATCAATCTGAAAATTTTCATAGCAAAATTCTATCATTTGATCAACCATTTTACTGTTTAAACATGAAAATTACGAGAATCTGAAAATCTGGAATGTAAAAATACAGCTGCAGTAAAACGGGGATAAGTTTTGCTACAAAACTCGGAATTCGAAAATTCTGAATGTTATTGGCAACTAGACACTTGGGGCTACATTTCATATTCAGAAAGTATTTTATTTTAAGGTCATTTACTGGTTTAAAACAGCGATCAAAGTTCAGGTCAGCATGCATGTACAGTTCTTAGGGTATTTTTCTTGACATAAATTAATTAAACATGATGGGTTTGGATTCTATAGCCAATAATTTGTGTAACTAGCATGATAGGTGTCCAAACATGATAAATAAAAATTTAGAACACACACATATACAGGTCCAACATCAATCAATCATCAAACGACATACAACCTAACGAATGTCTCTACAATAAATTATTTGTGTTGTGACTTGTATGAATAACCCTATTAACAATTCTACATGCATTCATTACAGATCAAAACTTTAGAGTCAAAGTAGGCACGATGTCCAGAATATTGGGGTTAGCTCGTGTAAACCCACAATAAACCCAACGAAATGATAACAAAGGGTAATACAATAACAAAAAGATCTACTTACAAGAACTTCAATAAAACTTAAATTTGATACGAGCAACAATTCAAGATGACGGTGACTTGCCTGTTAATCGGTGAAAATGAATAATAAGAATAATGGAATAAGAATCCCGAAGCAACGAACTCACGAACTAGCACAATCCCCAATAATAGCACGTGCAATATACGTGCAATCAAGTTCAAAATAGCACACAAAGGAGGCAAGCAGCAGCAACAATGGCCAACAGTAAGAGAGAGAAAGAGAGAGAGACAGCAACAGTGGCAGGTAGGCCAGCGGCGGCGCCAGCGACCAGAGACGGCGCGATGAGGCGGATGGCGTCGAGCGGCAGCAGAAGGCGACGCTAGGGCATCGTCGACGATCGGGACAGTGTGCAGAGGTGAAGGATCGGGTTTTGGGGTTTTGAAGCTTTGTTAATGGCGGCAGGGAGATAGGAGGACGAGGTTGGCGTTTGGGGACTTGGGTGTCGAGGGGAGGCATCGGGGAGCGGTCGACGGGAGTTGGGGTCACCGGAGGTGAAGGGAGATGGTCGAAGAAGGCAGCGAAAGGGGATGGATTTGGGGAAACTAGCGAGAAAACAGAGGTTGAGGAGAGAGAGAACGGGAAGAGAAAGAGAGGGCGGCTAGGGTTTTGATTTGTGTGCAAAAATTAGGGTTTACAGTAGAGTTGTATTTATAGGGTACAATTAGGGTTCAATAATAGCGATTTTGGGTCAACAATTCATCAAATTGGGTTTTAGGGTTCAATTAGGAGGTAGATCAAAAACAACAGGGTTCGAATAAAAATACTCACAATCAATTAAAAGATAATAAGCTCAACAAGAAAAACTCCAACAAGAAGAACGCGAAATTTTCAAGAAATTCTTAATTAAAAATAATTGAGAACGAAAGATAATAGGGTTTTTATTCAATTGCAAATAAAAGAAATACAAAGGGGAAAAACTTGAAAATTACAGAACCGGTAGTTACAATCCTACCCACCTTACAATAAAATTTCGTCCTCGAAATTTAAGCAAGTGGTAGTAGGGTAACCCTGAGGAAAGAAAAGAAGAACTACTCAAAAAGATGGAGAAATCTCTTCTGGATCACGCTCTCAAGCTCCCAAGTCGACTCACCAGGCGAGTGAGGATTCCAAGCAACACGAACCAACTTAATAACTTTATTCTTCAAAATCTTCTCCCTCCGATCTACAATCGACACTGGGTGAATCTCTCAAGACAAATCTGGTCGAACCGACAACTTCGAATAGTCAATAACATGACTCTCATCCCGAACATACTTCCTGAGCTGAGAAACATGGAAGACATCATGCACTCCAGTAAGAGCTGGTGGCAACGCGAGTCTGTAGGCCACCTTGCCTACTCAGCTTCACCACATCAAATGGACCAATGAACCTAAGGCTCAACTTGCCCCTACCTCCAAAACGAATCACACCCTTCCGTGGAGACACCTTGAGAAACACATGATCACCCACTTCAAACTCTAACGGTCTCTTGTGCATGTCTGCCCATTTCCTCTGCCTGTCCTGTGCGGCTTGCAAATGCTTCTTGATCTGGGACACTACATCAACAGTCTTCGTGATCAACTCTGGCCCCAAAAGCTTCCTCTCACCAATGTCATCCCAGCACACTAGGTGATCGACACTTCCGACCATACAAGACTTCATACAGAGCTGCCTGAAGACTAGCTTGATAGCTATTATAGTATGAAAACTTCACTAAGTGTAGATGATCTTCCCAAGAACGTCCAAACTAAAGCACACAGAACCTCAACATATCCTCCAAGGTCTGAATAGTCCTCTCTGATTGACCATCTGTCTGCAGATGGAATGCAGTACTGAACTTCAGCTTACTACCAAGACTAGTCTGAAGACTCTCCCAAAACTGAGATCTGAATCTAGTATCTCTGTCTGATATAATACTGACAGAAACACCATGCAATCTCACAGTCTTCTGCATATACCTTTCTGTCAGGCTCTCTGTAGACTGCCCAACTCTAAAAGGAATGAAATGAGCACTCTTCGTTAAGCGATCCACAATCACCCTAATGGCATTGTGACCCTTAGGACTTCTAGGCAAAGCAGTCATGAAATCCATAGTGATGTTCTCCCACTTCCACTCTAGAATAGGAAGCGGTTGAAGAAGTCCAGCAGTCATCTGATGCTCTGCCTTCACTTGCTGATAAATCAGTCACCGAGTAGCAAATCTTGCAACAGCCATCTTCATACCATGCCACCAGAAATGCAACTTCAAATTCCGATACATCTTCGTACCACCGGGATGAATAGAGTATGATGAGCAATGAGCTTCTTCAAGTAACTTATGTCTGACTTCTCCCTTCGGAACACAAAGACGAATCCCAAAGCGAAGAGATCCATCCTCATGAATCACCATATCAGTTCTAGAACCAGCTTCAACCTCAGCTCAAAACTCCTGCAATTGCACATCACCAGACTGTGCCTCCTTAATCTGATCCACCAAAGACGACTGCAACTGAAGCACTATACTACTCTACCTAGAACCAGGCAATACTACATTCAAATCCATCCTCCTCATAGCTTCCACAAATTCCTTCTGCTCAGTAAGAACCATAGCAACAGGTCTTCTACTTAAAGCATCAGGCACAAAATTAATCTTGCCATGGTGATACTGCAAACTGATATCATAATCCGCCATCAATTCCAACCATCGCCTTTGCCTCATATCCAGTTCCTTATGAGAGAACACGTACTTGAGACTTTTGTGGTCAGTAAAGATCTTTACTCGGTCTCAAAGTAAATAATGTCTCCAAAGCTTCAAGGCAAAAATCACAGCAGCAAGCTCCAAATCATGGGTAGGATAATTCTTCTCATGCGGCCTCAATTGCCTGGATGCATACGCAACAACCTTGCCTCACTGCATCAGAACAGCACCCAAACCTCTACCTGAAGCATCACAGTGAATTACGAAAGCCTCCTGATCCATGCGGTATAGTCAACACAGGTGCTGATGTCAACCGATCCTTCAATTCAATGAAAGCTTATTCACAGAACTTATCCCACACAAACTTCTGATCTTTCCCAGTTAACTTGGTCAACAGCCCTGCAATCTTCGAGAAATCCTGAACAAACTTCCTGTAGTAACCCGCTAGACCAAGAAAACTCCGAACCTCTGACTCAGACTTTGGCGTCGGCCAATCCTTAACTGCAGAAATCTTGGACGGATCGACAGAAACACCATCACTAGAAATAATATGGCCCAAGAATGCCACACGATCCAACCAAAACTCACACTTGCTAAGCTTCCCATACAACTGATGATCCCTCAAAGTCTGCAGAACAACCTTCAAGTGCTCAGCATGCTCATCCCGATTCTGAGAATAGACAAGAATATCATCAATGAATACCAGCACAAACTTGTCCAAGAAAGGAGAGAAAACATAATTCATCAAGCTCATAAATACAGCTGGAGCATTAGTAACTCCAAAGAGCATCACCAACAATTCATAGTGCCTATATCTTGTTCGAAAAGCAATCTTCTGTATATTTTCGGCTTTCACTTTAACCTAATGATAACCAGAACGAAGATCCAGCTTCGAAAATACAGATTTCCCTCCTAGTTGACCAAATAGGTCATCAATCCTTGGCAATGGATACCTATTCTTCACTGTGACATTATTGAGCTCGCGGTAGTCCATGCACAGCCTCCGACTACCATCCTTCTTGTTGACGAACAAAATTAGAGCTCCCCAAGGCGAAACACTTAGTCTGATAAACTCCTTATCCAACAACTTCTGAATCTGCTCTTTCAAATCAGCTAGCTCAACAGGAGCTATTCTGTACGGACTTTTAGAGATTGGAGCTGTACCCGGCTGAACATCAATACTGAACAACACATCACGATCTAGCGATAATCCCGGCAATTTCTCAGGAAAAACATCCAGAAAATTCCTCACAACTAAGGCACTGTTTGGTTGGAGGGAAATGGAGGGGGGGTTTAAACTTTGCTTGTTTGGTTCATTTTTTAGGAGGGGAGGGGAGGGAAATGAAGGGGTGCAAAACCCCTCCTAAACCAATTTTGGCTCCCCTCCAATATTGGGGGAATTTGAAGGGAAGAGAAAGTAAGTCTAATTTTTTAATGTGATTGGACTAAATTGTCCTTTTAAATCTAAATCCTAATAATAAAAAACCTAATCTAATCTCCCGACTGTAATGTTTTTTTTTTCTTTTTCTTGAACCTTTGTGATGAGTTTGCTGGAACCTTTGTGATGAGTTTGCGTGCAGTTTTGAAGTTCTCAGCTTTGAGTTTTTTTTTTTTTTAATACACTAGAATCATTTGAGACTGGTTATAGTTGTGTGCCAACTGCTTTATGGTTATAAGTTAAACCATATTTGTTTCAGTCACTCTAGTGCATAAAATGGAATAGGTGATTGATTAGTAAGAGGCTGTGAAAAGTATGTAGATAGGGATAATCATTATTTTGTGTTCTTAGTTTTACTGTCAGTAGGCATAATTCTTTATGGTTTGTCCATGCTTTGCTCCGTCCTTTTAATTTTAAGTTGCCATTCATTATTGACTCTATCATGTATACTTTAAATGTGTTAATTGAGAACTCATTTACATTCAGGTTCCTCGATTAGTTCGGATGCATTCTAACGAGATGGAGGTCAGTATGATTATTTTTCAATCATTTTTCCGTCAGCTAATTATATTTAGCTTCAGATTTGGTTTTTGTGTCTTGTTAATACCTGGCTTGCATAATTTGAGTTATACAGTGATAACTTTCATTGATGATGTTTGTTTGGGATCTGTTTTCTGCAGGACATTCTGGAAGCACATGCTTGGCAAATTGTGGCAGTTTTTTGGTGTAGTGTCTTGTTAGATATACCATGACTTCTATGAATGTTCCTGAGCCTGTGATGTCCCTGGCTGTATCACCTGTATCAAAAAATTCAGGGGGACAAGTAACTTTTTTTTTATCACTTGTATTCAGTAGAAAAAGAGTAATTTTATTAGTTCAAATTGAAATGTAAACATATATACAAAAACTAATGGGAAGAGTTCCTACTTGTAGTTTAGCAAATGTAGAAGGGTATAAAAGTAATTTTATTATAAAATCCCTTCCATTCCCTTGTGAACCAAACAAGAAGATAATTATTTTCCCTCCCCTCCCCTCTTTTGAACCAAACAGGGTCTTCATTAAAATCACTCCCCTCCCTTTCCCTCCCCTTCCCTCCCCTCCATTAAAATCCCTCCCCTCCCCTCCCCTCCTTTGAACCAAACAGACCCTAAAGGTGCGACAACATTGTCAGCACACACTTCTTCCATGACTCCAACTTCCCGATTAGCCAATCTCTCAACATAAGCAAGCAAAGTTTCACCGGTACAGAATTCAAATTCCTGCCGTTTTGGCATTCAAAACACCACCTTCTTCTTGTGGTAGTCAATCACAGCATGAGTGGCACTAAGCCAATCCATCCCCAGAATTACATCAAAACCAAAATTGTCAATGACGATCAAATTGGCAACAAAATCAATACCACAAATAATCAAGGAGCTCTGCTCACAAATCTGAGAACACACGACAACACCTCCACCTATAGAAATGTTCCAAGCCACTGGCATAGCGCTGCTAGCTAAAAGATGCAGATCGACGAAGCGGGAAGAAACAAATGAATGAGTTGCACCAGAATCAAAGAGAGCATGAACTGGAAAGGAATGTATAAGGATAATGCCTAGCAAGAAGTCAAAGCGAGAACACAATGCAAAAGCAAACATAAGAAATAGACATGACTGGAAAGCAACCATGGATAGCAACATGATAAAAGAGTAAAAATAGCAAGGAAAGACAAAATGAAATATAAAATAAAAACAACAAAGATATACCTGCAACAACGCCCAAAGCAGTCTTAGCATCCTGCGTAGTTAAGTTGTAAGCCTGACCACGACCAGCAGGAAGATTTCCCCGAGGAGCGGCTCTCCTCTGCTCAAATACCTGCCTCTGTGAGGGAAGGGGTCCACCCTGACCACGAACAAGCGCTCCCTGCGGAGCGGAACCCCCAACTGGTGCCTGGGATCTGGCCCTAGGACAATCACGAATCCTGTGGTCCACACTTCCATAAGCAAGGCACTGGCGGTTGGATACCCTGCAATCTTGACGCAGATGCCCAGTCCTATGACAAAAGGTACATACTAGGTTCGGCCTCTGGGCAGCAGGTGGGTAAGGCGAAGCCCTAGCAGGACGGGGTGGAACTGGCCTCCTAATAGGCCCAACAGAAGATCTAGCAGCAACAGAACGCTGAATAGCACGCTTCCTTGAATTGGTCGATTCCTGAATTTTTGCACCATCCAGAATATCAGCATAAGAGCGAAGTCGCAAGGCAGCAATACAGTCCTGTATCTCAATGTCCAAGTCCGATAGAAAATGACGGCCTCTATCTTCGTCATTTGCCACCATGGAAGTAGCAAAATGACTCAGTCGGACGAACTCTGTAGCGTACTCATCCACGGTACGATTTCCCTGATTCAAGACAGTGTTTAGTTTAACGTCGATACTTTATGAAATAACAGCAAAAAAGAAACATAAGTAAATACTATCCGACGAACCTGAGTCAAAGAAACAAATTGTCGTTTCATCCCATTCTTGGTGACATTCGGGAAGAACTTCGTGAGGAAGCTCTCAAAAAAAGTGGCCCAAGGAATGGGTCGGCCCAAACATTCAGCCTCAGTCTGCCACCAAATATGGACAAGGTCAACAAGCTGGATGCTCACAACATCCACACGATCCACATCTGCAATACGTGCTGCGATCAACAACTGTTCAGTCCTGATAAGCCATTGCTCGGCTACAAGTGGACCCTCAGTACCCAAGAACTTATCCGGGTGAATCCTCATGAAATCTGTTACATTACCAGGCCTCGGTGGCAGCACGAAGGGGTCAGACACAACGGGTACTCTACTGGCAGTTTCATAAGCCATTTTCAACTGCTCATTATGTTCCCGTTGCATCTGCATCACCAGCTCATTGTGCTCACGTTGCATTTGCATCAACTGCGCAACAGTGGGCGCATCAGACTGGTCTTCCTCAGCACAGAAAGAAGAAGCACCATTTCTAACCATAGTCTGCAATAGAAGATCAAATGGTTAGCGTTCATATTATAAGTTGGATATTAATTGTTCATGCGATCACTGTATTACTCATATTGTTGAGTCAAACCGATATGATCCCAAATCTGATTAATATATCAATCAAAGCCAACTTCCTTTCGTTAGTCTCGTTTGATCGATATATTATCCAAACCTGGGCTCTGATACCACTAAAAATCTTATCACGCCCCGCTTCTCAAAAATACGGAATACGAGTACATGATAAAAACCCAGCGAATGACTAACTGTAACATCCCGATCTATTATATATATGTTTTTTCGTATATATTTCATTCTATGAGAAATTGAGACCATATGTATTTTTGCATATATAATTTCATATGTTTTTCTAGAGTCCAATATTTTTCTTCATAGCCTAATATACTGATTATTCTCTTTGTTTCCTACAAGAGTTATTTTAAAGCCTAAATAACATCCTAGGCCAAATTCTAACCCGTTATAGTTATTTTAGGTATTTCTCCTTGGGCCCATGATTTTTGGCCCAAATAGTAAACCCATTTAGTTTAGTCCTCTTTTAGTTATGGTGACTTGTAGTGTAGACTCAATGATCTACAATTAATAAATTAGTGCATGAACAACTTAAGAATGGGGGACACTAGGGTAGCACGTGCATGCAATATGATGTGCATTACACACTTTTTTTAGGCCGGAATGGATCTAAGAGATAGGGAGAGATGGGAGTAGTGGTGAGGTAGTTTCTCAAGTCATGGGTGGTTATGGCAACTTCCAAACTCATCCTAGCCGTTAATCCCTAACTAGTTGATCAAATCCTAGCCATTCAATCTACCCAAAATTAAGTATAAATACCCAATAGTTTCTTCTCATCTTAGTACATTAGAAAATTTATTAAAGAGAGAAAAGAATTAGAGTGAGAAAAGATTGAGAATTTTGGGGAGAAAAAGATTGAGTAGATTCTAGTATGAGTGTTCATCCAAAGAAGGACGGGAATCACACTAGGAGAGGCTCGGTTTTGCTACACCTAGGAGGAGAAGGATCTTTCGTGCATTCTAAAGGATTTTCTAAAAGCTTTCTATTCGTGTTTCTTCAAAAATGTGGGTGTTTCTCATGACTTCTACTTTAGATACCATGTTAGGTTGTGTGCTAAGTGTGCAAGAACAAATGAATGCCATTATTTTGCTCTTTGATTATACCATGATTAAAGTAAGAATGGAACACAAGTGAAATTGTATGAAATGAATGGGTGAACTTAATGGAATGATATGATTAATGTTATGTTATTTTTTTTTTTACTTTAATCTAGCATGCTAAATTGGAATAAATGTTTATCCCTGTAGAAAAATGATGATTATGGGAAAAATACCTCTTTTTTAGAAGTCGTGGTTGTGTGGAAAATACTAATCGTAAGAATCCCTACATTAATTAGTAACCCATGCTTGTGGTGATGGTAGTCAAATAAAGTTGCATGTTCGTGTTGATAAATGAACATATTGTAGTTAAACTAAAATATTGGGTACTGATCGAAAGAAAAGAAGAAACGTTTCCATATTTCAAATTTTAATACTGATCAGTCGATCGAATAGATGTAGTAGTCGACTGACCTGATTATTAAATCCTTCGAGTTTAAAACACTGCAGAACAGCCGACTGGTCTGAGTAACAGTCGACTGTCCTGATCCTTTTCGAGTTTTAAATCTTTCAGAACAGTCGACTGGTCATGTTTAGCAGTCAACTATCCCGACCATTTTCTTGAATATTTTTCTTTTGCTAAACAGCCGACTGGCTATGTTTTGAGTCGACTGTCCAGATTATTTTGACGTCTCAAATTTTAATTTCCGTCCCGTGACAAAAATAAATATATATATATATATACTGCTTGAAAGAGATTTGATAATGGAATGAAGATTGGATGTGACGGATTAGAAAAGTGAATTTTATTTACCTTTGCATGAAATCGCATATGAAGTGAAGTGAATTATTTTGCTGAATTTATGAAAAGTTTTACGATTATGAATACTATGAACATGACAAGGAAAATCTGATGTAATCATGAAAAATGAACTTATAAGCTTGAAAGACTCAATTCTTGTGTAATTGTGAATTGAAATTGAGAACTAAAGTGTAGTTAAGCCTCATACCGGCATTGGAAAGAAATGAATTGAAATGAAATTTGAAATGAAGAGACCAAGATTTGGGTCATGTTGAATAAAGAATTAAGACCGGTATAGTGGAAAGGCTAACTCTAGAGAATTGATTTTGTTCATGATTCTAATAAACTAAGGACTAGATACATAGTGAAGATGTAATGAAAGTAAGAGAAAAACACGAGTATGAGGGCCATCGGATTGGCAGTGTGAGAGTGATTCACAGACTGCCTGCTTGATGCGTCATGACATGGCATGAGCACTACTCCAGAATTATCAACCCAGTGGCGACGCTTGTGGGGTGTTTTGGTGGCTACGGGTGGTGTTATTGTCCCATGGTGGAGGTTGAATTGTCCATAGTCTGCCTGCTTGATGCGTCATGTCAGTGCATGGGATTCCCCTCCAGACTGCCTGGACATGGGCTCGTAGATCATAGAACATCTAGGATACTTACCGTAGTTACCGTAGTAGTTTAAGTCATGACGAGGGATTGAACCCTATAAGATGAAGTACGATTAAGGGCTTGCCCTCGAACCTATGTAGTATGGGATGCATAGAATCCGAACAAGTGCGCATTAGTGTCATATAACATAACAACTGCATTAAGGACTAAGTGCACAGCACGACACGACATCAGTAGGATAGTCCCTTTAGCTTTATTTTGTGAACAAGTTTGTAATTTTGTTAAAAAATAAGAATCGTTATACTGTTTTCGGCATAGAGAGGATGGCCGTGTATAATTTTCGTCGGTTGAATAAACTGATGTACCCACAGTTTTGTATGCAGGGTAAATGGCCTGATAAAGATTAAAGGAGAACTGATGCTTAGAGATTATTCAAATATTGTTGTACTTTTATATAAATGTCGTAAATTGCTTCCGCTGTAAAATGTAAAGTGTAAAGATTCCATGTAACTCTGATGTAAAGTGAAAAGTTTTTAATTTCCTTGTAAAATTGTACGAAAGAAGTGTAAAGATCCTGTGGAATCTCGAATTCAGTTGTATTTTGAATTCGGGGTGTTACACTAACATCACCCATAAGCTGTTTAATCGATCAACTCAATAATATAATCTATACAGAACAAATGCGCAGGCAATAATAATAATCTCATGAACATATAATACTAGGAATAAGACAATATAATATCCAAATACAGTAATAATAATAATCCAATGTCTGGAAACAATAATAAAATCCGGGACATAAGTCCAGAACAATAATAATCCAATCCATAAATAAATACAAGTCTCAATACATTAAGTCATTTAAACCGATAAGCAAATTAAAAGCAGAAATCTTCAAAATGTTTGTTCTCCAACTCCAGCAGGCAATTCTCCTTCATTACCTGTAAACATTTCATCTAAAAAGAGAAAAATAATTGTCCTTAGAGCAAGTCATGGACAGCAAGTAGAGAAAGTAAGGAACAATGGAATAACAGTATAACAATGAAACAATGGATCAATAGGAATTAATAACATGGCACGATGATAATAATCAATAACATAGTAATCAATGCAACGGTGTAACGGTGAATCAATATTCGGTATCGGTAACTAACGGTTAATATCATTATCACTTAAACAATATTAGATACGAATAGAAACACTGATGAACAATATGCAATGTCGGTGATGTGTCAAACCTTATGTCTATTATTCATTTTAACTCCTAACTAATGCATGTACTACTGTATCCCATGTGTGCTTGTACCACAAGGTTCGATGCATACAATCAATTTCGTTTAGACTATAGTGGTAGACTTTATAGTTCATGTACTGGGTATGATTCCGATAACGGTAATAACACTGGACATGTGTAATTTCTTACACGATGCCATTAACGGTGAAAAAAACACTGGACATGTGTAATTTCTTACACGATGCCGATAACAGTATAAACACTGGACATCATCCGAGTACATTCCCCATATCATCATCCGAGTACATTCCCCATATCGGAGGGCTTCTAGGCGAAGAGGTCGACATTGTGGCGAATGCAGTCGATCAGGCTGGTTTTGAGGTTGGGAGTGAGGGAGCAGCTCAAGCGGAACCACTTCGATGTGTCCTCTATCTCGAATGAGACTTCCTCTAATTTGTCCGCCGGCTCAGGCTCGGGTTGGCTTATCTTGGGCTGCAGCTCGATGGCATCCAAGGGAAACACACCGCCCCCGACCGCAGTCATATAGCACGACCGTGCCGCTTCTTGATTTCCTCGGACGACTCCGACACCTGACTTGGTGGGGAATTTCAGTTTTTGGTGGTAGGCCAAGGGAACAGCTTGGAGGGAGCAAAGCCCTGGTCGGCCGAGAATGGCATTGTAGGCTGCCTTGATGTTCACAACCATGAAGTCCATCGACTCGGTCCGTCTGTAAGGGGTCGTATCGGCGGTTACGTCTAAGGTCACGATCCCTTCTATTGGTACCGGGATGCCGGAAAACCCATGCAGGGTGTATCCGGCTGGCTTCAACTTATCCCGGAAGAGTTTGAGGTTCTCGAATGCTTCCAAAAAGAGAATGTTCACCGAGCTCCCATTGTCCACGAGGATCTGACGGGCCTCGTAATTCGTCATGCTGAGGCTGATGACGAGCGCATCGCAGTGAGGAAGCCGAACTCCCTCCAGGTCTTTCCCCGAGAAGGAGACAGGGAGTTGCTGAATCTGGGAGGAAGGGAGACCCTGGACGGCATTTACCTCTCGGACGAATGCCTTGCGGGAAGTACTAGTTACTCCTCCCATGGGCCCTCTATGGATGCAATGCAAGATGGCTTGACCCTCAGTTTCTTCATGCTCGAGGTTCCGCACGGGACACGGTTTGGGTGTTCGAGGAGGAGGGGAAGGCCTCCGGTTCCTCGTGTCCCTTTGATCCTGGGCGTCTTCTCGTTTGAATTCTCAGAGGTACCCTCGTTGGATGAGGGCCTCGATTTCGTCCTTCAGGGCGCGGCAGTAGTCGGTGTCATGCCCGTTGTCTCGGTGGAAGCGGCAGTAGAACCGTTGATCCCTTTTCTTATTATTGGTCGGTCGAGGGGGGAACTGGACGAGGTCCCTGTCTTCGATTGCTAAGAGGATAGTTGATACATTCTACATCAGCAGTGTGTACCTCCCGAAGCATGGGACCGGAGGGACCCTCCTCACGATGGTCCCGTCTTTTGGGACCTTCTTAGCCGGCTCTGTCTCGTCGGCCTTGCGTTTCCCCTTCCCCAAGACTTCTTTGGTGCTTTCAGGATTCCCGGCCTCCTCGGCCCGGATGTACTTTTCGACCCGACTGAGAAGGTTAGGAAAATCGATGGGAGGCTTCTTTGCCAGGAATGCCTTCAGCTGGCCGTGCAGGACGTCGTGCCGGAATGCTACCAATGCGACCCCGGCGTCGAGGGAGGAGACCGACCTCGCCTCTGTGGTGAATCTCCGGATGAACTGCCAGAGTGACTCTCCTTCCTTCTGTCGGAGGTCCAGTAGGGACGCGAGCGTCTTCTCAACTTTCCTGCTGGTTACGAAGTGGGCCAGGAAATTGGCCTCCAGCTGATCGAACGAGTAGATCGAGCTAAGGATGAGCTTGGAGAACCATTCCCGAGCCGGGCCCCGAAGGGTGGCAGGGAAAGCACGGCACATGAGGGGATCCAAAGCGCTGTGAATCATCATGAGGGTCTTGAAACCCTCTATGTGGTCAGCAAGATCACCCTCGCCGTCATAGGTTTCGAATTAGGGAGGTCGAAAATTCGGGGGGTATTTCCGCTTGTAGGATTGCAGCAGAGAAAGGAAGTCGGGTCAGCCTGTGACCCTAAGCCGGCCTCACGCCGCCATCGCCGAAGTGGTCGAGGCGGTTCTCCATTTCCTGGAGGCATTTTAGGATGTCTTCATCATACTCCGGCGGGACTGTCGGGCCGCGAGACGCGCTTGCCCTGACATCCGATCGCGAGTGAGAGTGATGGAGCGTCTCGTTGATAGGGGTCCCTAGGATGGCCTTCATGATCTCTTTCCAGAAGTCTTGGAACTCCCGGTGGGTGACTAGAGCCCGTTCAGCCGGGTTGTGTTGGGGTGGCGGCCTCTGGTCGATGCGGCTGAGCACCGGCTCCCTCTCTCGGGGCAGAGGTCTGGGACGGTTCGGGACCGAGTTGGAAGCGGTCCCTCCCCTAGTCCGACTTGTCTGTCGGTTTTGGATGACCCGACGCAGGTCGGGTACGACCGAGCGAGAGACGCCCGACTGGTGTCCAAGGCTGACCCTAGGATTGTTGGATCCATGAGTGTCGGCGGGGACGTCTTGAGGCGGAACGTCCTGGCGACGTGTAGAGGTGATAGCTCTCTTGGGCTTGGGTGCCATGTGAGCTCGGATTGACGGGATGCCGTTGATGGCTGGGTTCGGACTGGTGTCTACACCTTCGTTCCCACAGACGGTGCCAACCTGATGCGGTTTGTTTTTGGGGAGTGGCTGCACCAGGTGTGAGTTCTCTCAATTTGTATTTTTACGGAAGTTTCGATACGGATGGTGTCACGCCCCGCTTCCCAAAAGTACGGAATACGAGTACATGACAAAAGCCCAGCGAATGACTAACGTCACTCATAAGCTGTTTAATCGATCAAAGATGAATCAAAAGAGACTAGCTCCCAGATTGTTGGTTATCAATTGTTCATGTGATCTCTGTATTGCAAATACTGTTGAGTCAAACCGATATAAACCCAAATCTGATTAATATATCAATCGAAGCCAAACTTGCTTACGCTGGTCACGTTTGATTGATATATTATCCAAACCCGGGCTCTGATACCACTAAAAACCTTGTCACGCCCCGCTTCCCAAAAGTACGGAATACGAGTACATGACAAAAGCCCAGCGAATGACTAACGTCACTCATAAGCTGTTTAATCGATCAACTCAACAATATAAACAACACAGAACATATGCGCAGGCAATAATAATAATCTCATGAATAAATAATACTTGGAATGAAACAATATAATGTCCAATTACAATAATAATAATCCAACGTCTAGAACAATAATAAAAATTCGGGACATAAGTCCAAAACAATAATAATCCAGTTCAAAATAAATACAAGTCTCAATACATTAAGTCATTTAAAGCGATAAACAATTTAAAAGCAGAAATCTTCAAGATGTTTGTTCTCCAACTCCAGCAGGCAATTCTCCTTCATTACCTGTAAATACTTCATCTAAAAAGAGAAAAATAATTGTCCTTAGAGCAAGTCATGGACAGCAAGTAGAGAAAGCAGGGAACAATGGAATAAGGTATAACGATGAATCAATGAATCAATAGGAATCAACAAAATGGGACATTAATCATGATAGTCGATAAAATGGCTATAATAATGATGCAACATTAAATAACAATAAACAATGATCAATAACGGTAATACTTAGCCAATATTCGATATCAATAAGAACAATGATGATCAATATGCAATTTCGGTGTAGTGTGATCCTTAAGTCTATTAATCATTTTAAATCCTAACTAATGTAGCACTTCATGTATCCATCCTTTTACTACATGGTTGCTACATACAAACAATTTCGCTTTAGACTTTGTAGTGGCCTCTATAGTTCATGTACTCTTCAACATTAAACATTAATCACCTTTCGGTGTACGGTACGGTCATCGGCAACGATACAATACACGATAGATTGGGTTACGGCCATAACCACAATCATCGATAAAACAATAGCCGGAACATTATTTAGGGAAACACGGGCCCCTCCTCCAAGTACAGTTCCTATATTGTCCACCACTAAAAGTCAACCCTTAAACCCCGGCTTGTTAATTATTTATCATGCAACAACACAATATGCAATTAAGGAACAAGGGTGAACAATAGTATCAGTAAGGAAACAATAGGTTGGTAACATGGATAGGACGGTTACAATAGTGACAATAACTCATTGGGAACATACAATGCAACATACATTCATAAAATTATGCAATAATACAACATAAGAATTATTAATTCATTAAAAAGAGAGATCTAAAATTCTGGACAGCACGCGCAGTCTGTACAAAAGTGCAGTTTCCCGCTGACTCAAGAATCGAAAGTTGAATCCGTCAGAAAATCTGGAAACTAGACTTCCATACGGTTCCAACGCATACTTAAAGTTCACATTCTGAGGACATTAGCTAGGTCAAACACATATTTCTTTTCAGGTCTTATGCTCAGGCAGAAAGGTGACATCTTGTTATTTTAATTGTTGAATCAGCAAAAACTCGGTATTAAAATCAGTAAAAATATAATCTAGACTCCTAAACATGTTAAACATCAATCTGGAAATTTTCATAGCAAAATTCTATCATTTGATCAACCTTTTTACTGTTCAAACATGATGGGTACGAGAATCTGAAAATCTGGAATGAAAAGAATAAAACACAGCTGCAGTAAAACGGGCATAACTCTAGCTACACAACTCGGAATTCGAAAATTCTGGATTCTATTGATATCTAGACATTCGGGGCTACATTTCATATTCAGAAAATATTTTATTTTAAGATCGTTTACTGCTTCGAAAACAGCAATCAAGTTCAGGTCAGCAAGCATGTATAGTTCTTAGGGTATTTTTCTTGAAATAAAATTAGTTAAACATGATGGGTTTCGATTCTATAGTCAACAATTTGTGTAATTAGCATGATAGGCGTTCAAACATGATAAATAAAATCTAGATCACACAAACATACAAGTCTAACATCAATCAATCATCAAACGACATACAACCTAACGAATGTCTCTACAATAAATTATTTGTGTTGTGACTTGTATGAATAACCCTATTAACAATTCTATATGCATTCATTAAAGATCCAAACTTTAGAGTCAAATTGGCACGATGTCGAGAATATCGGGGTTAGCTCGTGTAAACCCACAATAAACCCAACGAAAGGAATAACAAAGGGCAATACGATAACAAAAAGATCTACTTGCAAGAATTTTCAATAAAACTTGAATTTGAAACGAATAGCAATTCAAGTGGACGGTGACTTGCCTGTTAACCGGTGAAAACAAATACCCAGAATAACAGGATATGAATCCCGAAGCAACGAACACAAATCCGCAACAACACAATCCCACGAACACACCATAACACGTGCAATATACATGCTCCAATATCAAAGCAATCCACAGCACAAAAGTCAAAAGAGACAGCAGCATCAACAGAAAAGGGGGATAGCGGTGGCGTCGCTGGCGAGATCGACTGGCGGCGGACTGGGCGACGGTGGTCGGCGTCGCAGGCGACGGCGCGACGTGGACGGGGACAAGGGGCATCGGGGTGTGCTGTTGTCGATCGGGAAGAGGTGGGGTTTGGGGTTTTCAGATATGCTGTCGATTGGAAGAGGAGGCGGCTCAGGGGGGGTGCCGGCGCGCGTCAGGGGCGCGACGGAGGACGACGACGGGGCTGCGGGGGTCGCCGGAGGTGGGGGCTCGCCGGGGATGATGGATGGGAAAGGAAGGGTTGGGTTCAGTTGTTTGGACGGGGAGAGAGAAAACAGCGAGGAGAGAGGAGAGAGAAACTGGGAGAGAGATTAGACGGTTCTAGGGTTTCTATTTGTGTGCAGAAATTAGGGTTACAGTAGAGTTGCATTTATAGGGTACAATTACGGTACTGGGTTAATGGTTTAGGGTCCAATAAAAGCGGGTTTGGATTAAGAGCAACTGGAATTGGGTTTTAGGGTTCAATTAGAGATGGATCAAAATCAGTTGGGTTCAAAATAAACATATCCACAATAAATAGACGAGCAACATGATGAATAAGAATTGCTCGATAGAAAAAGAACGAAGAAATTTCACGAATAAAAATTTAAATCCAAAACAATACAAATGCATTAAAATATAATTTGGGGCTTGAAAATAAATTTGGAATTCGCCAATAAAGTTGGATCAAGTACGAAAACAAAATAATTCGATAAATAAATTTTAGTTAATAATCAAGAAATAAAAATTAATTATTATAATAACAAAAGTAGTAAAATCATACAATAAAATAATATTCGGGTTTAACAATTTAATTAAAATAATCCGATAATAATAATATATTTGTTTTAGACTCAAATATAAATAGTCGACAATAAGATGTAGAAAATAAGATCAAAATATATCATTATTCAAAATGAATAAAATCTTCGATTAGAAACCACTTTAATAAAATATCGGAAAGGAATTTAGCACAAAATAAATTTACAAAAATTGAATTATAGAAAATTCACGAAAAATACTAATTATCGGAAATGGGGGTTACAGATGGTACACCCGATCCTCAGCCAGAAGGGACGGCTCGGGAGTAGAGGCGGGAGCGAGGTGGAGGCAGGATGCTCGGCTCGGATCTGGAAGCTCGGATCCGGAAGTCTCGTGTACCTGCACTCGGCCTAGGAACACCGGGGTTGGTCCCGATAGCAGGCCCTCCGACGATCTAGTTAGTCACTGAAGAGTAACAGTAACTAGGGTTTTTAGAGGGAAAATATTGATTACCTTTTTAAGGGGTAGAGGGCCTGGTATTTATAAGCAGTGCCAACCGGGTCTGGACCCGTTTGGGGCCAGGTCTAGACCCGATTGCCTGTGGGCCTGACATGGCGGAAGCCTAGATGGTTTTAGGGCTAACGTGGTGGAAACCCGGGCGGTTTTAGGGCTGACGTGGCAGATCTGATGATTGGAGGTGAACGCCTTTTGAGGGGATCCTGTGGCCCAGGAGGGGCCACGTCATCTGACCCGTATCACATAATATTTCACTGTCATAAACATTCACAAAATACAGGACTTCACAGTGACTTCTACTCAAAAGGTCTCGAGGACTTCATGACTCTTTAATATGAAAAGCACTCTCAAAACTATCAATAAAATCTGCTTGCCTTCATAAACATCATGGATGCACAGATTATGCTCCCAGAAGAAGATTTTGTAGTAGCAAATAGGGAGTTTTAGGCAAAACAACGGAAATCTTGTAGAGGTAAACTTTTAAGCTTAATTTTTTTGGACAGAGTAGAGAGGAGAGAGCAAAACACGAATAGCAATATTGAAGGATATCAAATCACAAGCAGAACAATATAACAAGATTCACGGCTAACTCATACACTAACTCATACACGCCAAATGAATGTTACCGAGCACTACAAACCGCTAAACCTTTAGCGGCGTTTCTATTTGGCTAACCCGGCATTTTTTAACGCCGCTATAGCTCGTAGCGGCGCTTCAAAAAATGCCGCAAGGAGCACCATTGTAGCGAGCGTCGAGACAAATATAGGGTCTATAATAGTGTTTACAATAAACGCCGCTATAGACCCGTCTATACTGGCATTTTTTTCATTAAACGCCGGGATAAAACGTTTATTAAAAAAAGGAAAAATCTACCTATCCCAGCGTTGTTTTACCAAAATCGCCAGTATAGGTTATTATTATTTTTTAAATACCCTATCTTGGCGTTTTTGGCCAAAAACGCCGGGATAGGATATTAATTTTTTTAATAAAAAAATTAAAACTATTTTTATAGAATCCCATAATTAGTCTCAATATGACATTTCTTTCACCTTCATCTATAACCATTCGACAAATAACCAATATTTCTTTCACCTTCACAAAAAATTTCTTGAATTACAACTCAAACCAATAATCAAAATCAAAATCAAATTATGAATTAATTGTAACTAAGTTATGAATTGTTACCATCAACCAATACGCCAAAGTAACTCTCTTCCAAATGGCAATATGCTCAATATTAGTCATGAGAGGAGAGAGCTCCAAAGGCGAAAAAAAAGGCGATCTTCATAAACAGAGAAACCAAACCACACAACACCACCACCATCATTTGAAGCAGAGCGAGGGAGCCCTCCTCAGAGCTACCGCCATGCCTAAGCGTCAAAGAGAGGAAGAGAGGAGGGACCACGGAAGACTAAGAGACGAAGCTGACGACCGCGACCACCACAGACCTAGGGGAGGGGAGGAAGACAGGAAGGCTGCGAATCGTAGAGAGCAGCTGAGGAGGGAGAGGGGAAGCGAACGCCGAGTAGGCAGGGAGAGAGACGACCTCGAGCGAGAAAGGGCATACGGAGCTAGACACACTGTGAATGAGAAACTTCCATCGCCAGACTCGAAGAAGCTTGGAGATAGGCACGGTGTGCACTGTAAGCGAAGCTACGCTCAGGTAGCAAGCCAGAACTTGAAGAGAGAAGATGAGATGGCTCCGCGTCGACAGCTGCTTCAGGAGCCCATCAGGAAGGAGACTCGAGAAGACGAAGAGGGAGAATGGATTCTCGTCAAAAGGAAGAAGAAGCTCAGGAACGACGCAAGCATGAGCACTTCGTCAGAGCACAAGAAGGAAGAACGAAAAAGTTGCCACAAGTGCGCTCGCCCTGGGCACTCCATTAATAACTGTAAGTTTGATTATTTTGTTATAGTTGTAAGTTGTATGGCCATATCTCTACTGATTGTCCCAAAGCCAAAACATCAAACTCCGCATCTGGCTCCAAAGCAACATCAAAAAAGCCGGCTACTACGATCAACTCAGCAGACAGTCCCACTCAAGAGAGTGCAGCCGGTGAGAGAAACATCATCAGAGCTTCAGTCATCCCCACGCCGCTGATTGCTGAAATGGAGCGCCGATACCAAAACTGTTTGATTGCTAGAGCAAGAACTGGGAACCCACTGTGCTCCGACATCAAAGAGCTGTTAGCTGCGAGGGTATCTGTGATAGCGTGCTGGACTGTCCAAGAAGCAACGGGTGGCAGCTTCTTTGTGCACTGCAATGAAGAAGAGGCGAGGGTCGATGCTCTGCAGATGAAGGGATTAGAGGGTCGTGATGTTTACGGTATGGAATTCTTTATTACTCTCACAGCATGGACGCGTCACTATGGAGCTTTCAATGCTATTAATCTCCCTACTATGTGGATTCGGCTGTTCAATCTGCCCCTACATCTATGGGTTAAGTCCAGCTTCACCAACATGATCCGTAGCTTCGGATCCATCGTCGAAGTCGACAAAGGAACGGTGATGCATGAATGTCGAAAATTCGCTAGACTTCGAATAGCGGTGGCGAACAGGGCGGATATCCCCTCAAAGATCATAGTGGACTTCGAAGATGAGGTGTATGAGGTGTGGGTGGTTGTAGAGACGAAGAAAAGCGTCACTTTTGGAGTCGTCGCTGCTCTAGAACCAGAACGGCAAGTCGACGACGGAGATTCAGAGCCAGAGGTAGAAGAAAGGCACCGACCGTTGGATCAGATTGTGACTAATCAGGATCGTCCATCCATTCAGCAAATAGGGAACAGCAAGGGCTCCAAACAGCGTCAGCAAGTTCTCCAAACAGGGATCTTCGATCGTACGAGGCTTGATGTTGACGAAGAAAACTTTCAAACGTCTTGGCGCCGAATAGGGAAGCGTGTGTCAGAGCCTTTTCACACAGAGGGTCAGATTGAGTCGCGCGAAGACCAAGGAGGAAAACAAACCGGTCTGGAGCTTGGAGGACAGCTTTGGTCTAGAGAAGCTACAGTTGGCAATCAGCTGCACCTAAAAGACATGATGGGTCTTCCAAAGTGCCCAACTATTGAAGCTACAGAGAAGCAACAAAAGGCTACTGCGGCTAAGTCCTCTGGACCATTCGGAGGAATCTTGAAAAGAAAAGTTGACTGTGCATCGGGGATTGAGACTAGTAGGGCTTTGGGTATTGGGGTGGAGGATTGGAACCACTTTACTAAAGAGGAAGTAGAGGAGTCAATTAGACTTGCAATGTCATCCATCATCAAAAAGAGATCCATTGAGAGTAACAACCAAGATCTTCAACTGGTACCGGATAAGGGGGAGGGGACACAAGTTAACTGCTCCACCACATATGTGCAAGAAGAGAAACAATTTAACAGTCAGGGTGACAGGCCTACGTCAAACGAAAATGAAGACCGCGGAGCAATGATCGGTGCCCTGGACGACATTAGGGATGTTTGCTTAATTTCTGAGGCTGAAACTGAGACAGGAGACAAAGAATTGAGGGGTAGCGTGGGCAGTAATAGCAGTAAGAAAATCAATGAATATCAGAGGAGAGGGAAGAGGCAGCTTATGGTGGGGGAAGATCAAACGATCGTTCAAGAGGAAAGAGCCAAGGAAGCGCCAACTCTCAAGGATTTGGAGAGAGACACTGGAGGTACCTCTAATCACAACTGTTCAATTCTCAATTCTTTAAATGATGAGTCGCTTATATACTTTGCTAGTCTTTACAGTCTGGCCATGGGGTCTACCAGGGTAGAACAGCTCAAAAATGTTGCTATTATCAGAGGGGAATCTTTGGCTGCGTCAGCCTAAGGTTGTACGTTAATAAAGGGGGGTAGATGTTAGGTGTCCACAAAATTGCGTTAATGTCGTACATCTTTTGGAACGTGAGAGGAATGAGGCAGAAGAGTAAAAAGAGGTTGATTTCTCTTTCTATTAACAAAATTAGACCGTCCGTCTGCAGTTTCCAAGAAACTAGAATTGAAAATAACTCGTTAGAGGAATTCAACTCGCTTAGATGGGCGGAGCACTTCGACTGGAAATTCAAAGACGCCAGAGGGTTTTCTGGCGGGATAGTTTTAGGAGCGGATTTAAGATGTTTTGAGATCCTCGAAGACTACGTAGGTGAGTTTTCAGTGTCTATTAAACTTAGAAGGAGAAGCGACGACTGGGAACACGTAGTCACAACGGTTTACGGTCCCTACGAGTCAAGAGCGAGGAAAGAATTCTGGAAGGAATTGAAGTACATCAGGAATAGATGGACCCAGCCTTGGGTGGTTGGGGGAGACTTCAATATTACGCGATTCCAAGACGAGCATAGAGGGAGAGGGCACGCCCAGTCAGATCAGGATAGCTTCAACAATACCATCGAAGAATTAGAGTTGTTAGAGCTTCAAATGACCGATAGGAAATTCACATGGTCTAGCATGAGCTCTAACCCGATTCTGGTCAAGCTAGATAGAGTTCTAGTTTCCTGCGATTGGGAGGATATGTTCCCATGTGTCAAAGTTAGATCCTGTGCCCGGTACACGTCGGATCATCTTCCCCTGGTTATAGAGTGCGACCAAGATTATAAACATAAGTTCCATCCGTTCAGATTCGAGAAATCATGGACCACATTCGAAGAGACAGGACAGGTGATTCGGGAATCATGGTCTTGCCCTACGATTCAACAGTCAGCGGTTGGTATATGGGTAGAAAAAGCAAGACGGCTGCTGAAGGACCTGAAGACATGGGCAAAGCTGAAATTCGCAGGTGCTGGACTATCAAGAGAGGTGATAGGTAACAGGATATTCGAGCTAGAGACCATGCAGGAAGAAAGAGATCTGACAGAACCAGAGAAGGAGGAGCTGAATCATGGGAGGCTGGAAATCCTTAACATCCAAGCGAGAGAAGAAATTCACTGAAAGCAGCGATCACGAATTCAATGGCTGAAGGAAGGGGACGCTAATACAAAGTTCTTCCATAAAATCGCTAATGGTAGAAGAAGACAAAACCATATCGGAGGGATTCTCATTAGGGGAAGTTGGATTGAAGACGAAGGGATTATCAGACGACATTTGGACGACAAATTCCACGAGTTGTTGGGAACCAAAAGCAACGACAGATGCAGTCTAGCTCCGGACATGTGGAGTGAGTCAAAAATCGAGGGGTGTGTCGGAATCGAACACCCCTTCTCGGAAGAGGAAGTTCGAGAGGCTATAAAGAACTTAGGGCAAGACAATGCTCCAGGCCCTGATGGTTTGCCGATTTTCTTTTACAAATTATACTGGGGGATTGTTAAGGAGGATCTGATGAACATCTTCACTGAGCTTCATAATGGCACCACTACCCTGGAAAGACTCAACTACGCTTCAATTATACTAGTACCCAAGAAACAAGAAGTCCGTACAGCAGAAGATCTCAGACCAACCAGCCTTATCAACGGTTCATTTAAAATCATCACAAAAGTTTTAGCACAAAGACTTGCTCCTAATATCCAGGATGTCATTGCGCAATCACAAAGCGGCTTTATTCGAGGAAGGGACATTATGGATAGCATAGCAGCGGCACACGAAGTAGTGTTTAGAGGGAATAAAGGAAAGGTGGACGGTTTTCTATTAAAATTAGATTTCAAAAAAGCCTATGACACAGTTAGCTGGGACTGCATGGAGGAGGTGCTTCGACTTAAAGGGTTTGGGGAGAAATGGAGAATGTGGATGAGAAGATGCGTTCAAGGAGGAAAGTCGTTCATACAGGTAAACGGTTGGCAAGGAAAGGAAATCCGATGCAAAAGAGGTCTTAGGCAGGGTGACCCCCTATCTTCATTATTGTTCGCTTTAGTAGCAGACGGACTGGCAGAGATGATAAAGAGAGCACAGATCAACAACCAGATCAAAGGAATAGAGATAAAAGGAATAAAGCAAGCCATGACCATATTGCAATACGCTGATGATACCCTGCTATTTGGTAAGGCTAAAGTAGAGGAAGTCGTTGCAATGAAGGTGGCCCTAGCATGCTTCCAAGGGTGGTCGGGGTTGAAGATCAACCTTCAGAAGAGCTGCGTTATTCCAATTAGCGGTCAGCTATCCATTTCGACCACGGAGATTTCACAAATTATAGGTTGTGTAACGGCGGATTTCCCTCTAAAATACCTAGGGACCCCGATTAGACCGGGTCCGCTACTTAGAGAGGATTGGATGCCATTGATAGAAAAGGTAGCGAAGAAATTGGAAGGGTGGAAGAGTAAATTCCTATCGCTCGGCGGAAGGATTACCCTGCTTAACTCGGTTATCAATGCCATCCCGTTATACATTATGTCAATTTATGAAGTCCCTAAGTGGGTCATTCATAGGTTAGATAAAATGCGAAGACGTTTCTTATGGAAGGGGTCCGGCGAAGGCAATAAAGGTTTTCATCTCGTCAAGTGGGACAGGGTTTGTAAGAAAAGAGAGTTTGGAGGATTGGGTATACTAAATCTACATGATATGAATCGAGCTTTGCTATGCAAATGGTGGTGGAAGATCTACAGCAGAAAGCAAGGGTGGTGGTCATTATCCTTTGACCTATACCGAAGGAGGAAAAGATATCGGTTTGGGGGAACAAGTAAGGGACGTAAGGTGTCCTTTCTTTGGAAGGGTATCGCCAAACAAGGAGAGATCTTCACCACAAATACGAGATGCAGAGTAGGGGACGGCAAAGACACCAGATTTTGGTACGACAAATGGTGCGGGAACATTTCTCTTAGGAATTTATTTCCCCAAGCATCGGAGGTCGTAGTAAATCCGGACGCTTTAGTAGCAGATGTATGGAGAAATAGCAATCTCAAGTTCACGGTCACTGATGACCCGACACAAGAGAGCACGAAACAATTTGAAGAACTCAACAGACTAATTCAGTCAGAGGTGGGCCTCACGATCAACGAACCAGATGAGAGGAGTTGGATTCTTAATAACTCAGCATCGTTCTCAGTAGCGTCTATGTACTCGTGGATAAATGACGGGGGGATAAGGAGCGGGGTGGAAAGTAGGATTTGGGCAAGCCAATCCCCGCTAAAAGTTAAAGTGTTCAGTTGGTTAGTGCACAACGATGCGATTCTTACAAAAGTTAATCTCAGGAGAAGAAATATGCAGATAGACGTTAGATGCACGTATTGCCTCCACGCTGACGAGGATACGACTCACTTATTTTTCACGTGTTCTAAGGCTGCACAAACTTGGGAGGTTATTTGTAGAGGGTTCGGGTGCACGCAGTTCCCTAACTCCACCTCGGAGTTATGGGGTACCTGGAGGGACGACTACATTAGATCACAGGATAAAAGGGCATGGGATTTAGCAGTAGCGGCTACTATCTGGAGACTATAGCTAGACCGTAACGATGCATGCTTCAGAAACAATTATCAAACCTTTAATTCTTCTGTTCATAACATCTTCCTCCTTATTCATGACTGGGCAGGTAGGGCAGGACAGGCGAAGAAGATCAGGTTGTCAGAGGAGGAGCACTGAGCCAGGTTTGGCGGTGGGCCTGCGGTGTTGGTGGTATTGTTATCCTATTGTTATCGATGTACTTTTGCTTTCGCTGTTTTAGTTGAGTATGTATGGATGTATTTTGTTGCTCCACTGAGACTAGTAGGACTCTAGCCAGTGCAAGCGGTAGGGATTTAGGGTCCTATCTTTTGGGCTTATGTAAGTTGTACTACTTTGTTTCTTTAATTCTCGTTAATGAAACGATGACAGAGGTCATCTTCTTATCAAAAAAAAAAAAAAATATCAGCTCCAGAATTATCAACAAAAATGACCGCCTGCAATAAAGTAGGAAAATAAAGAATAAGTTCAAAGAGCAAGCCATAAATAGATTGGCATATTGGCATCAGTAAGATGTCTACACCACATTATGAGAGAGAGAGAGAGAGAAACTCTGAAAGAATGATCATTTTATTAACCTACAGACTTCGTCAACCAATGGCTAGCACAAAACTAAGATATATGCATAAAACAAATCCTAAGATTGGAGGAAAAGGAGTTAGTGACTGACCCTGAAGATATATAATAAAGACTTCGTTGTTGTTATAGAAACTACAAACTTACCAATATTTAAAATTAAAAACTTCCAAGCGACCAGCTGGTAACTCCATGTATGCATAAAGAGTCAAGTCTAAGTTTCTTAGATACAAGATAACTGCTTTATTGTTGTTGTTGTTGTTGCTGCTGTTGATGCTGTCATTGTTGCTGCTGTTGATGATGATAATTTTTCCAAAGATAATTTAAAACATTTAGACTCACGGGCTTCCGCGAAATAGTGAAACGTACTTAACTACAACACATTGAATACATTTTTCATGATCTGTGCCAATTTCGAAATATCAAATGATCTATTCTTTTCAAAACTTGTCTAGTGAATAGGTTTGGAAAATCCACATCTCCCTCCCCTAGAAATAAATTAAATGCTATCACTTCCAGACTTACAGTTTAATGATAGCTTATATTCTAACTCCATGTGCTTAAATTAACAATTTTAGAGTCAGATGAATATTATTTACTCGAGGAAATAATGAAATGTAGAGTTACACACAAGATATATACAACAACATTTGCATTGGAAATTTAGTTAAGATGTGTTAGGATATAATCAATATTTGGAACATCTTATATGCATCACTGAACTCTACAGGAAAGTGGATGTATGGACAAAAAACACATACTTTTTTCCATGACTTCTTTATCCACTTCGTTTTAAAAGTGTCCAAGTTGTCGATTACCCCAAGGTTGAGAGACAAGATTTTGAGAAAGGACATTCCATCCCTTGCAAAAACTTCTGCAAGCTAAAAGTAACAATAACAAGAAAATGAAACTTCTCAAATGCCATAATATTTAAAAGGAAGACTTCTTATGCAACCATAATTTTGGATTATGGATATTTTCATATTTACTCATTTGCAAAAAAGACTATTTGAATAGTGACTCTATTTGTGAAGCATAAAAATAAAAAAACTAACAGTAATAGGAGAACAATGCATGCAAAAAAAGATACTGTAAATTTAATTCAAATATCACACCAAATGTAAAGTTCCCAGTAATATAAAAATAAGAGCAACTATAATTCATCACATAGTACAGTTATTTACTTGCAATTTCAAGGTTTCTGCCGCACATATAAAAATTAAAATCGAGAACCTATTATAATGAATGCAAATGTAACTAACAAAACTCAAGATTGGGATATTTTATTATTTGATGAATTTATGGTATAGTTTGGGAAGGCCTCTCCTTGCATAGGTGATTCTAGTAGGCATCATTGGTTGATGAAAAGAAGAATTATTGTTTAACCGCATACATTAAAAAGTACAGATTTTTGCAATCTTGTATGTTCATGAATCATGATACACAACATATTTTAAGGGTTCTATACAGTTGACCATTAGGGATGTGAAGAATTTCCCTTGTCATGTGTTGCATTTCATGTACTTTGCAAAAGAATCTCAGTGTTTTTACAGATTTATTCCAAAACTAACAAAATTTACAAGGCCTATTGGGAAGATTATATAGTATGCCTTTATTCATTTTCCGATCCTCTTTTTCTGTCATTCAAGTATGTCAATGAGAGGAGAATTTTTAGGCACAATATTTCCTATACTCTGCCCAAGGTACTAGGTACATTAAAGGTTATATTCATATCAAATAAGTACTTGGCATAAGCCTCCTTGTATAGTTATTACATAAGTCCGACACTTGTTTTAATTTAAACTAAATTTATGTCTCTATTGTCTATCTAATTTCAAATATCTCACAGATAAAATCTAAAATAAATTTCTTCAAAAACATGAAAACTAAACAAATAAAACAATGTCTATCTAATTTCAAATTTCTCTTAGGTAGCTGAGTAGGATTTCCAGTCCATTTCCAACTTAGCACTATCAGAATCACTTAGCAGCATGTATGTTGAAAAAAATGAGGACAATTCAAATATAGTTTCCAAGTTTATTCAATAACTTTAAAAAGTTAACATTAATTTATTTTCCTTTCTACACAGGCTAGGAGTCAGCTTCATAAAGCATAGTGGCAGAAAACAAGAATACAAATACCTGTTTAACAACTTCCTTCCTGATATGTTTGTGATGGTCCGGTGATCTGTACAACTGGTCTGAGATTGCACTGAACTGCAGGAACAACAAAAAAGTAATGAATATATTAGAAATACATGAAAAGTTTAATTTAATATTCAAAATAAGCATAGGTAAGCATAGTTATAACTAAGAGAAACACAAACCTGACAATTTTCATTGCCAGAGAGCTTCAATTCAAATAAGTTATAGGCATTTAACCTAGCAAATTATCATTACAAGTGATTATGATAATTAGAAAAATGATAACTAACTAGAAAGAATATGAGTTATTATGATTTACGGATAAACATATAGGGTGTTGCTGAAAACACAGATGCCAACTGGTTTTGTTTTAACTATTAATATTTTTTGTGCAAAAACAAGTTTACCTTTGAAGGAGCCGATGATAATCATGACTGACGTTACTTTGCTTTGGAATAAATGTGTTGATGCGGGCAAAATGCTGCATGATAGAAAAGGTAATCAAAAGAGTACTTTACTATTAAATATATACCACATTCATTAGAAGACCTTTGTCTACCAAGAACGAAGCTCGGATCAATGAACAGACAAACACAAACCAAAAAGTAATTGTGCATGTTAAATGGATACAAAATACAAATAAATGCAAAAAACTAAGTACAAGGACTAGGGAAAAAAGAATACTGAACTATACTCCAAAGAACATATAATCATCATACAATTGGGAGGTTTAATCCTTATGATATATAATTCACTAATTGAATATAAATCCTTATACTCTCCCATGCAACCTAATAAGGAAATGTGACAGAAAGTCAAGAATCAAGTAATCCCAATCAAACCACCAACAGCTGAGAACATGTCAGACACTCTCCAACATAAGTAGTTTTCACAAAAAAACCAATAACCAAAAATTCAAGAAATCACTAACTAGGCATCTTCCCATCGATTTGAACCCAACACGAATATTTTTCTCAAACTTGGCCTATATGAATTCCCGACATGAATCCCAACTTGGCCTATATGAATGCTACTAATCCTAACCTTAATTTTTTTCTCAAACTAAATAAAATTAATAAAAATTTAAACTTTACTAACCAAATCAACAAAGATGAGAACATTACCCAAAGATGAGAAGAGGGGACGGCGACAGTGACGGCAAGGCGAGGAGACGGACGGGAATCGACGGTAACGGTGATAGTGCAGGCTGGCGTCGGGGTAGTGATGGGAACCGACGGCAACGACGACGGTGTTGTGCTCCAGCTTGATCACCAACAGTGGTAATGGCAGCTGGAGCTCTTCTCCTTGGCATCTCAAGCAGCTGAACCTGCAACTATGAGACTATAGAAGAAGAAGATGATGAACAAAAGATCAGATTTCATTCATACCAAAGTTTACAGCCTAGGAGGTATTTATACATTTGAAGCACAATTGGAACACGTGCTTAGACATTCAGTTAGACAGTTACAACAACCCCAACTAACTGCCAGCTAACTTTACAAAGAACACCCTGTACATATCAAATTCCCCTAGACACTGATACAACTGATACACTACATACTGATATATCTGATACTGCACACTGATACATCTGATACTGTGTTCCTTTCATCTGCAGCTCATCTTCAGCTTATCTTCTCCATACAATTCTTAGTCACCATGCTCCTAATGATCAGCTCCGGTAATTCCCTGAGCTGGATCAATACTTCCCCCTCGAAAAGGTGATTCCAGGGTGTCGCGAAACTCTGGGAATCGCCAGTGAATATCCCAATATCGCTCCCACGTTGCTTCTTCAGCTCATGCCAAGTTTTATCAACACCTAAATGCCCTCCTTGAGGTGTGCAGTGCACTTCTTCTAAGAAGAGATGTTTCGCAGTCGATTGGGGACTCAAAAGAATACAACCTTTAAAATAATACACCCCTACTATTAATGTAATTCTGCTGTCTTCTTCCGCCTCTACTTGCTGCCTGATTCCTTCATAATATGGGTCATTCATGACCAATTGTTTCATCACCACTAACCAAGTAGGTTGAACCACAGTGATTGACGCCAAAGTAGCTTCACTACTCTCTTTAAACTGTCTGGAAAGGCAATCAGCAGGCACATTTTCTCTACCCTTCTTATACTCAACCGAGAAATGGTACCCATGGAGCTTTATTAACCAAACATGTTGAGCTTCAGTGTAAAGTCGCTGCTCCAGCAGATGCTTTAAAGGCTTATGATCAGCACGAATTATAAATTTTCTCCCTAACAAATACTAGCGCCACTTCTTAACGGCCAAAAGAATCGCTAACATCTCTTTTTCATATGTCGACAAGAGCTTGTTCTTCCCTTTAAGTTCATGACTCAAATAAGCAATTGGGTGTTTTTGTTGAAGCAGTAAAGCTCCCAATCCATTGCCACACGCATCACATTCCAATTCAAAGGGAATTGCGAAGTTTGGTAGTTGAAGGACAGGGGGATTAGACAGTGCCTTTTTCATTTGATCAAAAGCAATTTGTGCTTCTTCAGACCAACAGAAGGCATCTTTCTTAGTCAGCTTAACTAAGGGCCATGCGATGGAACTGTAGTTGGCTATGAACTTGCGATAGTAACCCGTGAGACCTAGAAATCCCCATAGAGCTTTCAGTGATCTAGGCTCTGGCCAATCTTGAATGGCTCAAACCTTTTCTTGATCCACTGACACCCCATCAGCCGACACCACATGCCCCAAATATTGCACCTCACTTACTCCAAAAGAACATTTACTGAATTTGGCATAGAGCTGATTATCGACTAGGATCTGTAGCACTGTAGTCAGATGTTGTATGTGCAAGGCCAAATTACTGCTATATATCAATATATCATCGAAGAATACTAACACATACTTCCGTAGTTGAGCCTTAAAAATCGAATTCATGAGAGACTGGAAGGTTGATTGCGCGTTAGTTAACCCAAACGGCATGACAAGGAATTCGTTGTGCCCTTCGTGAGTGCGAAAAGCTGTTTTTGCCACATCTTTTACATTCATACGTATCTGGTGGTATCCACTACGCAAATCCAACTTGCTAAACACAGTGGCCCCATGAAGCTCATCAAGTAACTCATCAATTATAGGAATGGGAAATTTATCCTTTACGGTTACCTCATTTAGAGCTCTATAATCAACACACATACGCCAACTCCCATCGGGTTTCTTCACCATGACTATAGGCGAGGAGTAAGGATTGTGGCTTGGCCGTATGATTCTAGAGTTCAGCATTTCTTTAATCATTTTCTTAATTTCATTCTTCTGATGCTAAGGGTGTCGATAAGGACGTAAACTAACCGGTTTACTTCCTGGAAGCAGTGTAATGGTGTGATCACAACTACGATGTGGAGGTAAACCCATATCTTCCTTGAAGACTATACTGAATTGATCCAAGACTTGCTGAAGCTGAGGGGGAATACTCACATTGCTTTCTTGGCGATCTGCAGCCTTTGGAGAACCAACCATTTGCAAGAACCACCCATTCTTGACTTGTAAGAGGGCTTTAGTAATACTTTTAGGTGTTGACAACTCCATGTCTGGAAGAGTAATCCCAATCAAGGTTCTATCTTGTTCATCAATTCGAAAACTCAATCTTTTCTCCTTCAAATTCCAAACAACATCTCCCAAAGTCTCCATCCATTGAGAACCCAAAACTAGTTGGCAGGTGTCCAAAGATACCACATAGAAATCTGCAACAATAGGTATTCCTTGACACACAAATTTCACTTCTTCACAAAGACCCCAACACTTCAGCTTTTGGCCTCCGGGAATAGTTACTTCTAACTATGCTTGTTGGTTAACAGGTAATTGAAGTTTGTGCACAAGGTGATCATCAATGAAGTTATGAGTAACTCCCGTATCTAATAAAGCACAAACAGAGTGGGAAGAAATCGTTCCTAAAACTCTGAATGTTGTTGGTCGATTGCTTTTAGTGAGAGCATGGAGAGAAATAGCTCCTGGTTCCACAAGGGATTGCACGGGTTTGCTTGGTTTTGAGTCATGATGGTTTTCAACTGCCTCCACCTCTTCATCTGCGGAGCTATTATCAATTTCTTCTGTCTCCTCATCTAAAGTGCCCATAATCTGCATGAATACACCATTTTCGCAAGTTCCCATCATATGCATAAACATCTTCCCAGCGCATTTATGTCCTCTCACAAATTTCTCGTCACAATGGAAGCATAGGCCCTTTTCTCTTCTCTCTTTCATAAATTGCAGCAATTGCTGATTCTTAACTATAGAGTTACTATGAGATGCAGTTGAATTATTTCCTGCAGGGGTTTTATTGCTTGGTAGGTTGGAATTGAGAGTACGATTTGAAGTTGCTGTAAGATTTAGTGGTTTGAACTGGGGTTGTGATGCATTGTTTCTAACAAGAGGAGGATACTTCCAATTCCTTCTTTGATCATTGAGAATCTCCTCTCGTGTTATAGCTTCCCTGTAGGCTGTCAATACACTGCGGGGGTTCTTGAGTTTCACTTCCTTTCTCAACTCACTTTTTAACCCTGACAGATAGCAACTAACAAGGGAAGATTTCGACAATGGCTTGGTGAGCTGACTATACTTCAAAAATTCTTTGTGGTACTCAGACACAGAGCCGGTTTGCTGCAACTTGTATAAAGAAGCTTCAGGATCGTCCAACTCCGAGGGTCCAAACTGTAGAAGTAGCTCCTCCTTAAGAACAGCCCAATCAATCGTTTCTTCTTCTTGTTGCTCAAACCATCTCCACCATAGGAGAGTTTCGCCTCTCAAATAATAAAGGCAAAAGGAAAGTTTGTCCCAAGAATCAACTCTTTGGGTGTAGAAGTGATGTTCCATGTGATAGATCCAATTTGTGACATCTCCAGTTCCATCAAAACTCGGCAGATCGATTTTCGGATGTTTTGGGAAGAAGGTATTACCTTCTTGATACCTTTCATGTGTTCTTGAATTCCTTGCTCTGCTATCTCCACTGTTACGATCAAGATTTTCTTCTTGCTGTCTTCCATGGATTCTTGACATTCCTACTCTGCTACCACCACGGTTATAATCAAGATTTCGAAATCTTCCACGAAGTGGAGTTCGGAAATTGCTCCGCCATCTTTGATCTCCTCCGACATTATAGCAGGGATTTTCAACAAAATTCTCTTCATCAGAACTCCAAGAATCTTTCCTGCGGTGTAGTCGATGGCCAGTTCTTGGCTCTCTCAGCACCCGTTCCAACATTGACTCCAAGCGATCAAATCGATCTTCTAAGCTAGAACGCTTGTGAGTTTCAACACCGTGTTCGGTGGAATCTCGCGAGTTTCGATCCCGATTTCTAGGTCTAGACTTGAATCCAGACCCAGGGTTTATGGGATTCTCAGCTTCTTCCAATGGATCTTGATCAGTTTCTTGTTCAACAGCGGCCTTCGGATCCAATTCCGGCTCTGATACCATTGTTCCAACTTGATCACCAACAGTGGTAATGGCAGCTGGAGCTCTTCTCCTTGGCATCTCAAGCAGCTGAACCTGCAACTATGAGACTATAGAAGAAGAAGATGATGAACAAAAGATCAGATTTCATTCATACCAAAGTTTACAGCCTAGGGGGTATTTATACATTTGAAGCACAATTGGAACACGTGCTTAGACATTCAGTTAGACGGTTACAACAACCCCAACTAACTGCCAGCTAACTTTACAAAGAACACCCTGTACATATCAAATTCCCCTAGACACTGATACAACTGATACACTACATACTGATACATCTGATACTGTGTTCCTTTCATCTGCAGCTCATCTTCAGCTTATCTTCTCCATACAATTCTTAGTCACCATGCTCCTAATGATCAGCTCCGGTAATCCCCTGAGCTGGATCATGTTGGCGTTAGGCAACAGACGGCAACACTGGCTTCAGATTTGGTGAAAGATGGAGAGAGCAGTGAGAGAGAGAAATGATTTAATGGGTGGTGAGATGGAGGGAAATGAAACAAATTGGGTGGAAATTGAAATTTTGGGATTTTGGGGGGTATATCGTGGCATTTCTTTACACTGGTGTTTTTTTACAAATGCCGGTATAGGTAGGGAAATATTTTAAAAATTAACCTTGATGTCTATCTGCCGTTTTTCCAAAACGTCAGAATAGAAATGCCTGGGATAGACGTTGCAGTTTTTAGTGAAGGTAGTGTTGTTGTACGTCGAATGTCTTCCTTGAAGCATTATTTGCCCACTCTGGTGCAAAGAAAGCCATCAAATTATTGGGATTGCTGGATCCAATACACGATAATGGGTTTAAGATTGACAAGATGTGTCGATATGGGAGCAAGCTAGTGCAAGAAGAATCACAAGAGTTGTAGCTAGAAAGTGGCTGCAACTGCACAGACATGCACAAGCAATGAAGTACAGTCGACTGCAAGTTGCAGTCGACCGATAAGGCTCAACTCTCCTTCACCAAGCTAGACATTCGACTATGCAGTTGACTGTCAAGACCTCTGGAATGCACAAAGGAAATGTATAGTCGACCGCACAGTCGACCGTCTCGCTCTCTGTTCGCTCGATGGATAACTGCAGTCGATCGCACTTCATACAGTCGACCGCGCAGCGCTGTTTGATCTGCGGCCTTGATCTATTCTAATGTAAACTATATATATTGTATTAAGTAGGATTTTAGAGTTAAGAGAAAAAAGAAAAAGAGTGTTCTATCATTGCAGAGAGATCTAGCAGCCGTTAGAGAGAGAGAGAGATGGAGATATAGATAAACCTTATACCTTGGGGTGAGTTCTTAAGAGATTGTAAACTTGTTTTTCATATTTGTAATGGAAATTGCAGGAGTGTCTCTATATAAGAAAGTAGCCATTCAATTGGGTGAACCTCGAAAAAATCTCATATGTTCTTGTGTGTTGGCTTTTGATTCCTTTTGTTCTCTTGATTTTGATTCTATTGGTTTGCATCTCATTGGTAAAATATTTCGTAGTTCGAACTCAATAATGTGGTATCAGAGAACCAGGTTGGTAGCATTGACCAAGATGAGAGACAAGAGTAGAGTCAAGGAGTTCGATGGAACAGATATCACAATGTAGAAGATCTAAATGATAGCGTATCTCCAACAAAATGATCTAGATGATCCATTGTTTGGCATGAAGCCAGAAAGGGTGGGGTAGATTGGTTGCGTTGGAAGCCTGGAATAGATTGGATTAGAATGGGCTTGGACAGATTCAATTGTCTCTAAGGAGGAAGTTGCTATTTCACATTAAAAGCCAAAGCAAAGGAGGCAATGGAGATCTTAACAGACATAGTTGAGAAACCAAATACAGCAAACCAGATACTTCACCTGAAGAAGTTAGTTAACATGAAGTTGTCGGAAAGTGGTTCAGTGGCGGAGCACATCAACAATTTCTGTATGGTTTTCTAATCAAACGGAATCGTTGGGGTTAAAGTTTGAGAAAATGGCACAATCACTGTTATTACTATCCAGTCTTCCCGATAGTTACGGCACAGTAGAACAAATTGTCACACACTTGACTGATGCAACAACTCTGAAGGATGTTATAAGCAGCATCATGAATGAGGATATAAGAAGGAAGAGACATGGAGAGTTTTCGACTGTCATATCCTAGCAATGCCGCATTGTCAGTTGATAACCGCGGTAGAAGCCACAAGAGTGGGAATTCGCAAAGTAGGAATCACAAATCCAAGTCTCGTGCAGGACATCCCAAATATGAGTGTTAGCACTGTAAGAAGCCTAGACACAGGAGAGACCAATGCGAAGAGTATAAGAAAGTGCAAGCAGGGTCGCAGAGAGCCAATGTGGTAAGTGTCGAATCCCGCTTAGGTGTAATGTGTTTATCTGCTGGATTTGATATTATGAAAGATGATTGGTGTGTAGACTCAGATGCTTCTTATCACTGTACACCCATAAGGGATGCTTTTGAGGATTATAGGACAGGTAATTTTGGTACACTCACAGTTGGCAATGAGCAAGTATGTCCAGTTATAGGTAGATGAACAGTGAGAGTGAAGACTCGCAATGGCGGACAATTAGTTATAGGTTGAATGACAAAAGACATATTCCAGGCTTGAGGAAGAATTTAATCTCGACTATTAAATTGCAAAGAATGATTCATGACAATCTTTGGACGTGGAGAATGGAAGGTTACTACAGGTGCCAGGTTGGTGGCAAAAAAAAAGCGTGGTGACACAGTGTACTTACTCAGAGGAGGTGATTCAGGTGATATCATTGCTACAACATCGGTAGGTAGTTCTTCAATTCTATGAGATGTCAGGTTGGGACACCTTGGTGAAAAGGGAGTCAAGTAGTTTTGTTCTAGGTATCTTTTGTTGGGGCTTAGAAAGGTTGAGATGGATTTCTATGAGAACTGTGTGATGGGTAAACAAAAGATAATTAGCTTCTAGTTGAATGGGCATAAGAAGAAGTTTAGGAAGCTATAGTTGGTACATACAGATGTGTGGGGTCTGGCTCATCAATTCTCTCATGGTAGTAAAAGATACTTCGTCACATTCATCGACAATGCTACAAGAAAGTTTGGGTTCATGCAATTCGTTAGAAATCAGAGGTGCTTGAGGCATTCAAATCTTGGAAGGCCAGGGTTGAGAATGAGACGGGTTGCAAGGTGAAAGTGTTAAAGTCAGACAATGGTGGTGAGTACACAAGTAAAGTGTTTATTGACTATCTGGCAAAGAAAGGTATTCAGGAAATCTGGACAGTTCCTAGGACTCCGCATGAGAATGGAGTAGCAAAAAGAATGAACTGCACGATACTTGAGAGTGCAAGAAGCAAGAGACTTCATGCGGGTCTTCTGGTCTATCTTTGGGCAACTACGGTGGATACGACAGTGTACTTGATTAACCATTACTCCTCTAGTACTCTTGATGGGGCCATTCTATAAGAACTATGGTCATGTAAACTTTTCAATTATTCGCATTTGAAAGATTTTGGTTGTATTGCATATTCACTAATCGACATGGAAGAAAGAAAGAAACTGGATTCAAAATCCAGAAAGTGTGTACTAATTGGCTACAATGACGATGAGTTTGGTTACAGACTTTGGAATTTTGTGAACAATAAGGTCATTCGCAGTAGGAATGTAGTGTTCAATAAAGAGGTCTTGTACAAGGACAAACACACATGTCAAAGTAGAACTGGTTCAGAGTCAGGTTCAGATTCTGAAGGCGGTCCTAGTGGTGGGGGCCCTACAATGCAACATTAGGCACAGTTACCACATCTTGCACAGGAGGCTCATGATGAGCCTATTGGGAATTAGCAGGATCATCAAGACGAACATGTATAGCCAGAGCAGTTCGGAGATCCTGAACTGGTCGGTGAACTGATACCCACATTGAGAAGATTAACAAACGAGAGAATGCCAACCAAGATAGTTGATCTATCCGCTAGTGTAGTTCACGAACATGTTCTGTAAACAGATTTAGGAAAGCCAGAGACTCGGAGTCTTTGAAGTATAAGTCTCAAATCCAGTAAGAGTCAGCCATGAGGGACGAGATGAACTCCTTGGAGCATAACCAAATTTGGGAGTTGACCAAGTTACCTGTAGGGAAACACGGTGTTATGAACAAATGGATTTACAGAGCCAAGGATGAGGCAGATGGCAGTAAGAGATACACGACGAGGCTTTTTGTGAAAGGGTTCTCTCAAAGAAATGTGTCTACTAAAGTGAAATATTTGCATCGGTAGTGAAAATGGCATCAATCAGAGTTCTACTTAGTATTGTGGCAGTTGAAGACTTGCACTTAGAGTAGTTGGATGTGAAAACAACATTTCTCTATGATGATGTCGGAAGAGATGTACATGATGCAACAAAATATTTTGAAGCAAAAGGGAAAGAAGACATGGTGTGTCGACTGAAGAAGAGTCTTTATGGGCTCAAACAAGCATCATGGTAATTGTAACGCCCATTCCCGCAAATACATTTTCCTGAGTATTTAGAGAATTTATAAATTCATTTTGTTTCAAATTCAATTTTGGATCTTCGATCAAAGTCTTTTCTAATCGACCATTATCTTTATTTCAAATGATGATATATTTTAACTTTATTTTCTATTCCTAATTGGTCGACTATTTATATTTTAGCCCAAATCAAATATATTATTACTATATGGATTTTAGTAAATTTGTTAAACTCAAATCCTATTTTGATATATATATATCTTATTATTATCACTAGATTGCCCGTGGGCACGTGCCTACGGCACGTCTTCGGAACGATACAGCATATGAAAAGCCTTGTAAACAGTAAAACAACAATTGTGTAGCTTAAGTTTGAATAGCATGACAATAATTAGTTGTAAATAAAAGTCAATATTTCCATTAGTATATGTTGAAAAATAATTATAAATTGGAGTATATAATCCAACTTTGAGGGTGGAAAATTATGAAATTTAATATTAAGGAGATATTTGCTATTTTCAATGTAACATGAGCAATAAAAAAACATAAAAAATCTGAAAATTTACAAACCTGAAAATCTAAATTTCTGGGTAAATAGAGAGAGAATAAAATAAATAAAGGAGTTGTTTTTGGGATTTGAATTTGAGTTTTGGGAAAAAACTTTTGTGTGTGTGTGTGTGGGGGGGGGGATGTCTTTTCGGAGCTTAGATCATTGATTTTCTTACTATTGAAGGAAACCCACTTGATAGCTTTTCTTTGTGTTTTATTATATAGATTATTATAATATAATAATTATTATTATTATTATTCTTTCTTTATTGTTTATTAAAATCCATCTGTTGTTATTTATTAATTTGTGAAACCCTATAGATCTTAATCTATATTTTATTATTATTGGAGTATGAATTTTATGTATACTATCCGATTTAATTAATTAATAGGTACTACTATATTTCTGTTTATTATATTTTTGCCTTATCTTATTATTATTATTTTCCTTTAATTGTTTATTAATTTGTGAAGGTCCATAGATCTGAATCCATCTATTATTATTACTTACTATTTTAAAGTCCAAACAAAGCATATTATTAATATATGATTATTCTAATTTTTTTGCGAAAAGTTAAATCTTAAACCAATTGTATTCTTCCAACTAATTTTATTTTTTTTTGAACCTTGAAAAAATTGTACAACCTATTTAAATTTTGTATGTTAAATACTCTAATTTATTTAAAATATTTCTACTTATTTTCCTATTGATTCTAAACCCAACCCCGTTAACCCTATAGTCCTTTTTCTTATTGGATTCTAATCCAATATCCAAATTCGTTACCCCAAAACCCAACCTAATATTTCTCTATAAATACTAATATATCATTAACCCCTAACCCTAATCATCATTAACCTAATTAATCCCCAGCCGCCTAATTCCCCATCTCTTCTTCTTCCTCCTCGTGTATGTTCTCTGAACCCCACCTCCTCACCTCGTCAAGCCCTTGCTTTCATCCCACAACTGCTCCTCCATCGCCTGCCATTGCCGCCCTCCATCATCACCATCAACACCATCACCCTGTCCTCGATCGTCATCCACCCCAGCTCCTCAACCACGACCTCGCCACCGCTCCACCGACTGCCACCATCGAGCTACCATCACCACAACCCCCACATCCCCGTCGCCTTCGCTCCTCCACAACCTTCGTCACTTGAGCACCACCCTCGTCGAGCCCCTACACAGCCGACCTCGACCTGTGCCATTACCTCCATTGCCGCAACCTCCTCGACCACTGACGCCATCCCCTTCACTATCAACCTCTTCCTTCGCAGCACACCTCCGCTCCAGTGATCACTCGCCCCGTGCACCGCCGCTAGTCACCATCAAATCCGAAGCCGAAGTCCCCGCCATTGTTGTTCTTGCACTGTTGCTCTTGGGATTCCGCTGTTTGCTGTTGCAATTTGCCACTGTTGTGGTTTTTTGTTACGTGTGTTGCACGTGCTGCACCGTCGGGATCCTAATCCCGTTATTCTTATATTCGGAATAATCGTTAAAAGGCAAAACCTCTTGAATCTTCTTGTTGTTTCTAGTTCAAGAATTAATTGTTGATTTCCACAAGTAGTTCGTCATTCGTTCGTCATGTATTGTCTGCTTGTTACCCGTCAAAGAGACTATTACGGATTCATCGGCGAAACCAAGTAGTAGTCATCTTTTCATGTCTGTTTCCTTGACTCAAACCCACGTCCCATTGCATTCATCATGTGCATACACTACACGAACAATATTAGGATCATGTTATATATAGTAGGTTGATTTGGATGCTTTTGTTTGGATTCGAGTTGGTTCGTGGAATTAAATACTATGAATGAGATAATATGGTCTTGTTAATTGCAGGAAATTCATTCTATTAATTAAGTATAATTTCTGTAATTAATTGCCATGGAATTGTATACTAGCATATTTAATTAGTTGACAATTAACATGAATTTGCTTGCTGGCCTGCTGCCTATTTTATATTGCATTGAAGTTTTGAATCACTTGCTGTGTGTATTTAATAAAACCTTGTGAATAGCTTCTGTAGCACCATGAATCTACTTTCCAAGACTTTTGATGGGTCTGAAATCTGATTTATAACTTGTAATATATCACATTTTTAATATTGTTGGGTCATAGATTTCCAGATCGCTGTCTATAAGAACATTGACATGAATTATTGATTAAAATAAATGTTAATGGTAAAATTTAGACTTGATATTAATATGGATATGACTAGACATGATTAGGAATCACCCTAAATTTTTGTAGAATTATTTGATAAATTTTCTGACTTGATATATTTATGAAACCAGGACTCTAGATTGCTGCCTGAACATTAGTTCAGTAAAGAACCTCATTTTTTACCTGATTCAAATCGTCATTTATTAAAACTTATTAAATGAGAATTGTAGCTCTCTGTGTCTGGAGTTCAGATCATCTGACTGTTTTGGAATTCGATTTACAGATTACTAGAATTCAGATTTTCGTGTTGTAACGTCTACATTGCAGATTACAGGCTGAAAATCGCATTATCATGTTTAATTAGTAGAAACATTAGATTAAATTAATAATTAGGACCTAAGATTTGTTTTGTTGTTGCTGAACACTGTTAGGAATTTGATTATGAATTTTGAGAATATTTTAAATAGATTTATGATCAACATTCATACGCAAGGATTTAACTACAACCATGTTGCCTGAACATAAAATCAGTAAAGATTATAATTTTACACCTAGTTATTGTATTTATGATATGTCATGTGTATATGCGTTGGAACCGTTAGAGGTCTAGTTTCTAGAACTCCTGACGGATCTTGATTTGCTTGCTCGTAGCAACGGGAAAATCTATTTTTGTACAGCAAGGTCTTGCTGTCTGGAATTTATATCTTCCTGTATATGAGCATGAACACATTATTTTCTTGCATTTCATTAATTGTATCCTACATCCTAAATTGCATGTCTCTTGATATCTTCTCTTGACCATGTCCTAGTACTTGTTCTCATTATTGCACGTCTATGTATAATCATTATAAAAAGAATGACAAGTCGGAGTAATAAAGGAAAGAATCTAGTAGTGGACAATATATGAAAGTATACTCGGAAGGAAGCCCGTGTTTCTCATAATAGTGATCCATGAGTACATGACATGAGTCTTGTTTACATGACACTCGATTACAAGTTATATGGAACTAAGTGCCACATCTAGAGCTGACGGGGGCTACCTCTAGTATCCATTACACGATTACATGACATGACACGATTCTTGGTTGCATGATATTATTCTTGGTTACATGTTATGATTCTTCTTAGTATCACGAGAAGACTCGAGTACATGACCCTATAGAATTCACCATTAGAGTTTAAACATAACTTGTTTTTATGCACTCGACCTGTGGTATGGGACGCAGGATTGCGTGCATTAGTTAGGACTTATAAAAGAATGCTAGACATAGGATCTACACTGAGCACATGCATGATCCCTGTTCATAAGTTACATAATACCTGTTGCAAGTTATTTGAACCCTATTTACTTGTTTACATGCTTCCTATTACTCATTTACATGCTTCCTGTTACAAGTTACATGCTTCCTGTTACTTGTTTACATGCTTCCTGTTACTCGTTTACATGTTATACTTGTTACTTGTTTACATGCTACATTTGTTACTTGTTCCATGCTTGATTACACGATCTCTTATTCACATTGCTTGTTCCTTGTCATGCTTGTTTTCTTGCTCACGTTGCTTGTTCCTTGCCATGCCTGTTTTCTTGCTCACGTTGCCTGTTCCTTATCATGCCTGTTTTCTTGTTCACTGCTTGTTGCTACTTGCTGTCCGATGCTTCCTCTAACGACATTTTTCCACCACTCTAAATGTTGAATTCACAGGTACAAGAGATGAATTAGCTAAAGGGCTTGGTGAACGATTATCCTAGATGATGAAACTGAATTGTTTTATTAGCATGCTTTTAGTTTCTTGTTTCGAACCTTCCTAGTAGTTGCTACTGTTTTTCTTTACACATTGTTATTCCGGGCATTTTATGATCCGAAGTTTATTTTTCTCCCTGATGTTGGATATTATTTTTTGAATTTATTTCATGATTATTTTGGATTTTATTCATTGTTTATGTGGTTATTGTTTCTTGCGTGGTTGTGATCCTTGTATATTGTTGAGTTAATCTACTATAGTTTATGGATGATGCTCACATTATTCGCTGGGCCTTAGTTGCGTGTCTATGTTTCTGTATTATGGGAAGCGGGGCGTGACAGTAATGGTACTTGAAGTTTGGTTGCTTCATGAGAGGAAAGGGTTTCGATAGATGCGAAATGGATCATTGTGCATATGTTCATTGATATGATGACTATGATATAGGTATCTTGGCATTATATATGGACGACATGTCGTTAGCTGGTTCATATATGGAGAAGATCAAGGATGTCAAAAAGATACTAGCTTCAGAGTTTTCAATGAATGACTTGGGTTAAGAAAAACAAATCCTTTGCATGAAGATCAGTAGAGACAAGAAAAGCAAGAAGCTTTGGTTATCACAAGCAGATTAAGTGAAGAAGGTGTTGAAAAGATTCAATATGGATGGCGCGAGGCTAGTCACTTGTCCCTTGGCCGCACACTTCAAGTTATCTACGGATTTGTGTCCGACAACGGAGGCAAAGATGGAGGAAATGGTTGCAGCTCCTTATGCATCAGCTGTTGGGAGTTTGATGTATGAGATGGTGTTTACAAGACCAGACATCGCATAAGCAATATGAGTTGTCAGCTGTTACATGAGGAATCCAGGTAAACAACATTGGGATGCAGTGAAGTGAATTCTCAGATATCTTGCAGATATTTCAGATCACTCTGTTTGTTTGGGGGGAGATTCTTTGCATATATATGGTTATATGGATGCAAATATTTTGGGCGATCGTGATGGTTGTAGAAGTATTACATGGTATGTATTTACAGTTGGAGGTATAGCTGTTAGGGCTTTACAACTACAAAAGGTTGTAGCACAATCAACCACAGAGTCAGAGTATATGATACTCATAGAGATAACGAAAGACATGTTGTAGATTCCAGAGCTTATGAAATAGTTAGGCAGAATGCAACCCATAGGAGAGTTATGGTGTGACAGTCAAAGTGCAGTTTTCTCGGCGAAAAACTCAGCATATAACTCTTGGACTCGGCACATTCAGATAAGGTATCACTTTATTAGAATGATGGTTGAAAAGAAATGGTTGAAGCTATCAAGGATTCTTGGCACTAAGAATTTGATAGATATGCTCACAAATGTAGTGGACAATAGGAAGCATCAGTTATGCTATACTTCAATCTGATTGTCTCCAGGTTAATAGTTGAAGAGACTTGTAGAGGCACATGCCTAGACTAAAGGAAATGTGCAATCAACCGTCTCGCTCTCTGTTCGCTTGGGTAACTACAGTTGACTGCACTTCATGCAATCGACCACGCGGCGTTATTTGATTTGCGGCTGAGATATGTTCTGATGTAAACATATGTGTATTGTATTTAGTATGATTTTAGGGTTAAGAAAAAAAAAAGTGTTCTATCATAATAGAGAGATCTAGTAGCCGTTAGAGAGAGAAAGGGAGATAGAGATAAACTCTATACCTTGGGGTGAGTTCTTAAGAGAATGTAAACTTGTTCTTCATATTTCTTGTAGAAATCGCAGAAGTGCCTCTGCATGGGGAAGTAGCCATTGCAGTGGGTGAACCTCGAAAAATCTCTTGTGTTCTTGTGTGTTTGATATTGATTGCTTTTGTTCTCTTGCTTTTGATTCTATTGGTTTGCTTCTGGTTGGAGAGTTATTCCGCAGTTAGAAGTCAATACAAATTGCTCTTAAGAACAACAATGATGAGAGTTAGCTTGCTGCGCTCAACTGCTAAATTGAATATACAAACTTTGCTATATGACACACAGGTTGAGGCTTTACTTAGGTTGTAAAGTAGTATCTTCAAGTGGTGAATATCAGACCACTCTCTAGCAGTCAGAAATCTCTTTGTTGCCCTAATGAATATCGGAGAACTCCTTTGTTGATAGAATTCTCTCTGGTGGATTGAATTCAATACTTGAAGGGGTTGTCGGAGTCTTTCAAATACTCGGTGGTCTGGTTCCTTTTTGGTGTGTACTTGAGGGTCGGTGTTGGAGCATCTCATGAGTCATCAGCTTATAATAGTGGCCACTTAATTTAGCCATTGATGGGTAGTTCGTTTCAGATGCTAAACATATTTTCTGAGTTGACCCATTTTTTGAAACTATTTTCACTTTCCAAGCTAGTTTTTAGGATGGATCAGTTCTCATAGGTCGCAGTTTCGCAACTGCGACCTACGAGATTGTGAGGGCTCTTCACAATTGTGTGTTTTTGATGTTGCAGTTTACAACTGCGGCCATAATTCATTGCACATTTGGGCTAGAGAGACATCAAGACTTAGACAAAAATTTCTAAATTAAAATGTGTTAAACATAGGTCGCAGTTGAAAACTGCTGCCTAAATATATCAGAGGCTGCTATTATAATTTTATTTTATCTTTTTAAGAGAGGTCACAGTTGGAAAATGCGATCTATGTTTAATATGTTTTAACATAGAAATTTTTGTCTAGATCTCGAAATCTCTGTAGTCTACATATGAACTGAGGCCGCAGCGAGAAACTGGAAACTGCGGCCTGAAAAAAAAAAATTGTGAATAGGTCGTAACTGGAACTGTGGCCTCAGGAGTGGTACACGCTAGGAATTAGTTTGAAAAAATAGTCATCTTCTAAAATAGTTTCCAAAAGTGGGTGAACTTAGGGGGGAAATCTGACCATTAACGGGTTGGTTGTTGTTTCTCAAGCAACCACAACAGAACAAGAAAGGAAAAGCCAGCTTCAACTTAATGAATTTATTTCAAGCAAATTAATTAGTTTAAGGAAAAGAACAAGAACAAAATGATTTAAGAATGTAACTTGCGGAGAAAAATGATGAGAAACAAACTAAGCATAAGCATATATTCAAGAACAGCGCAATCCAAACAAGAAGCTCTAGGAATCCATAAAGCAATCATACTATGAAATCAAAATCCGAAAAATTAAGGGGAAAATATGTAAAGTAAAATAAGTAGAGAGAATACACAATTGCTTGCTAACACAAATCTCATGTTCTATACATTCATTTTCCTACACCTAAGTTTCTCTCCTGGTTATTTATTCACATCAATATCAAAATTTTCATAATTCGGAACAAACAGGGCGATAGTAACCCTTCGACCATTACTGCCCTTCTTCTCTCTATGTATTCTTCTCAATCTCCGGCGGCAGCGGGGGCGGTGGCTGTGAGGAGCAGCGGCCGCGGGATCAGGGTGGGTGCGTAGGCAGCGGCGGCGGCGGCGGCGGCAGTGTGGAACTCTTCCGCGAGGTTGGGGTCTAACAGGACCGGAATGTATCGGAATGACAACGGAGAGAGGAGAAAAGGAGCCACATTTTTTTAACTGGAGAAGGATGGACTTTTTGCCAAATGAACTCCTATATCAGAGTTAGATATATCAGAGTTAATAAATTTAACTCTGATATAATTTGTCTAAAATTATATAATCCCAATCGTTGGATAACATCCAACGGATGGAAACAAAAGTTTGGTACCTCTGATAGAGAGCATGGCTGAGGATCCGAAACTTTTTGATGGAAGGGTAAGGTTGTGTTTAGTTTGTTGTTTTGAAACAGTTTTCTGAAAAGAATTTTCTGGAAACAGTTTTTTGAAAATAAGAGTGTAAAAACTGTTTGGTAATAATTTTTTATGAAAACGGTTTTTTGAAAATGAGAGTATAATGTATGTATAGGTTTGGTTGTATATATATACTGTATATAGTATATATACTCTGATACATACATGTTGTATACATATACATTCATACTGATATATAATAATATAAAATAATTTATTATAATAAACATATTTAATAATATACATATACATAATAATATATAATAATTATAATAATATATATGTAATAATAATATATTCAAATTATATATTAAACAATTTATTATAATAATAATAAATTATATAATAATATATATAATAATATATAATAGAATATATAATAATAATAATAATATATATTTTAATAATAATAGATTATTATAATTGTCTATATAAAATAGTATATACGAAATAATAGTGTTCATAGAAAAAAAAAGAAATAATAATATATATATAATAGTATATATAAAGCAATAATATAATATAATATATATGTAATAATAATAGTATATATAATAATAGTATATATAATAATAATATATATATAATAGTATATATAAAATAATAATATATATAACAATAATATAATATAATAATAGTATATATAAAATAATAATATATTATAAAAATTGTATATTATATAATAATATAAAATAATTTATTATGATAAACATATTTAATAAGGGTAAAAGGGGTATGAGCAACTTGCTCATTTAGTAAATGAGCAAGTGATGAGGTGGCATGCATGTGATTGGAAAATCTTAAAAGTGGTTAGATACTCAATGTATCACATGCATACCACCTCATCAATTGCTCATTTATTAAATGAGCAAGTTGCTCATATCCCTTTTACCCATTTAATAATATACATATATATAATAACATATAATAATTATAATAATATATATGTAATAATAATCTATTATAATTATATATTAAACAATTTATTACAATAATAATAAATTATATAATAATATATAATAGTAATATATAATAATTATAATATATATTATAATATTAATAGATTATTATAATAGTATAAATAAAATAGTATATATGTAATAATAATAATAATAATAATAATAATAATAATAATAATAATAATAATAATAATAATATATATATATATATATATATATATATATATATATATATATATATATATATATATATATATATATATATATATATATATATATATACTAATGGAAACATGGACTTTTCTACCCCATTTTAGAATTATTTTTCACCATATACTAATGGAAACATGGACTTTTATTTACAACTAATTATTGTCATACTATTCAAACTTCAGCTACATAATTGTTGATTTACTGTTTACAAGACTTTTCATATGATGTATCGTTCTGAAGATGTGCCGTAGGCATGTGGCCACATGCAAATCTAGTTAATATATAGAATTAAAAATAAAGATGAGATTAAAATTTAAATTAATAATGTGATTAAAACTAATAATGAGATTAGAATTAATGAAGAGAAAAAGAAGAAGATGATGATGATGATGGATGGTGATGATGGTGATGATGGACTGATACTTTAGTAATTAAACTGAACTGATATAGGTATTTTAGACATTTCACACAAAAGTAACGACGTCATAACGAAATATGTCAGAACGCAAAAAAAAACTGATGACGATAAGGTTTAGTGAAGAAAAAAAGTTGGGTATACTCATCTGCCAAACATGTAAAACTGAGTAGGGTTAACTGAAATTTACCTTAAAAATAATTAAGACTGATATTATTATTATTATTATTATTATTATTATTATTATATTGGTTGTCGGGCCCACCTAAAAGAGAAAAGGGGAAGCTGAAGACCCGGTGTAACACCCTAGACTTTTAAATAATTTTTTTGAGAATAATAAATAAATTAAAACGATTTTTGGTGATTTAATAAACACTTTTTTAAATTTATCTTTTTTTACACGTGCAAAACACGTGCAAATATTTTTTGGGAAGTTCAAAGTCAGAAATTATTTTGGTGAAACCTAATATTTATTAGTAGTTATTATTTATGAATTTTCTGTATTTTCTGATATTTATTTGGCTTATTTGCAAATATTAAAAAAGAGGGGCTTTTATGCAAAATTACCACTTGGAGTAAAAACAATAGATTTTCAAATTTTTGGACTGAGCATGATTGATAGTCAACTCAGAGGTAAAAAATTTACTTTTTGTTTTAATAGATTGGTTTATTTCGCAAATTTCCTAAAGAATGGTTTTTTTGTAAAATTGCCACTTAAGGGCAAAATTACAAAATTATTTTTTGGATTTTAAAAGAAATGCCAACCCGTATTAGGGTGGTTATTTTTTATTTTAAATTTTAATTGAATTGGTTTATCTAATTTTCAAGTATAAGGATTTATATATGTAAAGATATATTCAAAAGAAATATTTTGCAAAACCTATTCAAAACCCTAATACACCAAATTCCGGCCTAATATAAAGAGAGTGCAGTCGTCTCTTTGCTGTACTACACAAAGGGTTTTCTTTATTATTGATTTCTTGGAGTTTCGAAGCGAAAATCTTGATTTTTTTTGCAAAAGGAATGACTTTTCTTATGCTTTTTATTACTTCGGTTGATTCTTCAAAAAGACGAGTGACATATGTTTGATTTCTTGCTGTTGTATGCATGTTGTCTGTAATGATTTGTCTATTAGAAAGTATGTTAGATGATGGCATGGTAATATAATAAATGATTGATGGATCGATGAATAAAAATTGAATCTGTTCGAGAAAACTATACTATTGATGATTAAAACCCTAAATAGATGACTTGAGATTGTTAAGAACCTAATAGAAATCATGGGTATGTTGTTTTGTATTATATTCTTGCTGATTTGAACACATATTATGAGATTGTATGATGTTAATGCATTAAAAATGAACAAAGTTGAGTTCTTCACTGTTTGTGTATATATATGCTCTGTTTTGATATTATTGGTGAAGAAGAATTTGATTAACACATGTTATGTGTGTATACATTCATGAGTAAACTGATGTGAGTAGTGGGGTATGTGTTTAATAAGTCCAAGAGGGTTTTTTTTTTGAATTAAAAATGATCAAGTTTTAAGTGTTTTGATGAAGGGTTGATTTTCGGGTCTGATGGATGTTCAACCGAAATTGATTTTGATGCTTCTTGTGAATTTTCGATTGAATTTTGAGGTGTTTTGATACTGAGATGGATTTGAACATTACACTAACTATATACGATGATTCTTGAAGCTTTAACTGATGCAAACATGCACACAGATACACTATATATCTATTGTTTATTGTAACCCTCGTTCCCGTAAATATATAATTTCTGAATTATTTTCTGTATTTCGAATTATTTATGAATTTAGTTGTGTTAAATTCATTTAACTTTTCTATTTAAAATATTTCTGATCGGAAATTATGTTTATTTTGAATAAGGGTATATTTTACTTTCTATTTTGTAATTGATCGACTATTTTCATTTTAGCCAAACTAAAAATATTCGGAACTTCTTTAATAATTTGTTAAACCCAATTTCTTTATATAACCTTGCTATTATTATTATTTTCATTGTTATTTCTATTATTTTTAGTTTTGTCATTATTATCTTTTTTATTAATATTGGTTTTTCTTATTATTAGAAATATTATTATTGTTATCATTAAAATTAGTGATGTTGTTATTACTTCTATTTTCTTGATCTTTATTGTTATTGTTATTATTATTATTTTTAAAGCCCAATTGATCTTGACCCATTTTACATTATTTATTTAATTTGAAGCCCAAACCCAATTGTTTAAGCCCAATATATATTCATTGATTTGCATTGTTTATTTAACCTAAGTTGTGAAGCCCAAATATAAAGCCCAACTATTTTTAAATCCAAACCCAATAACCCAATCAACCCCCAAATTCTTCCTAACGGACTAATCCCTATGATTCCTCCTAATCACTCCCCACTATCTCCACAATCTGTAACTCCCAAAATTTGAATAATTCAATCCCTATTATTGAGCCCTAAAATCTCTCCCATTACTAATTCAATCATTACTAACTTAATACACCCTAAATACAGCAAAAACCCTGTTCTCTCTCTCCCGTTCCTTCTCCCTTCCCCGTTCATACTCAACCGCAACAAAACCAAAACCAACCCATTGCTCCATCCCCTACCTCCGTCACCATCTCGCCTTACCACCCCCATCACCGAACCAAACCCACTCCTCTCCATTGCCGTCGCCACCATCTCCATCATCATCCTTCTCCCCGTTCCTTCTTCAACCACCAAGAACCGAACCCAATCGAAGCTCCACCGAACCCATCGATTACACCTTCAAACTCCGCCGTCGCTCTCTCCCAAGCACCTCGATCTCATTCTCCACATTGCGGCGAGCTCCTCATTGCCTCGCCGTCGCCATCCAAGCCCCGATCATCGCCGTGTCGTCGTCCCCTGTTTCAGCCGCGAAAACAGGGCTTTCGCCGGAGTTGTGACGCCGCCAGTCGCCGAACACCCTCGCCGTCGCGACCACCTGTCGCGCCGCCGCACATCGTCGCCGCCAACCACCCGAGCGTCCATGCCGATCGCCGTTCCCTCCCGCACTCTCACTCTCGCTCTGTCGATAGGAGGAAGAAGAATGGCGAGTGGGGGAGTCGGCTGTTTGGTGTTGTGTGCGCAGCAGATCTGATTCTGCTGTTTGCTGTTCGGGTCAGATCCGGTGCGTAGGAGGAATCCTATTGGCCGCACTTTCCGTTTCGTGTTCTGGGCACATCTAATCCGATTTTGCTGTTCACTGTTTTGGGTCAGATCGAGTGTGGAGGGTTGCAGCTGTTTGCTAGTTTTCTTCGCACGGTCTTCGCACGTATTCTTGGGATTGCTCCCCGGGATTCTGACCTCGTTATTCCTGATTCAAATTGAACCATTTACAAAAAGGCAAGTCATTTCTTATCGAATATTTATTGTATCATATTCGATATTTTTATTGAATTCTGCAAGTGGATCCGTATTGAATATCGTAAAATGTTATTGTATCTATCGTTGGGATACCACGGATTTACACGAGCGAATCCAAGTGGTAATCTCGACTTCGTGCCGTCTTTTTGCCTCTAATGTATAGGGATCTTACATGCACCAATGTAGTTAGTTATTGAATATAAGAATAGGAAATTATTATCACATTTCATCTCATGACATTAAAGACAACTATTGTACATATTAGGGTTGATTGTTCATATGATTGCTATTGATAAATTAGTGGAATTGTAATAAGTAGAATTATGGAAATCATCTACCTTAATACCATGTTCACATAGGAATGACTCGCTGTGATTTATAATTATTAAACTCCAATTTATCATTCTCAACTTTTAACCGTTTTATTCAAAATGAACATGTTGACAATCTGAAATTTACACCAACCTGAACCTTGCTGTGCTGTTTCAACCTAGGTAACTTCATTAAAATCAGTCACTCCCTGAATATGAAATGTAGCCCTATGTGTCTAGATGTCAATAGCCTCCTGAATTTTTGAATTCCAACCTGTATCGCCCAAGTTATGACCCTTTTGCTACAACTGCGCTGTAATTTCAGATTCATGTACATACCATGTTAGGCTGTTAAATTAAGTGAACTAATGATCAAATATGGCCAAGATAAATTCCAGATTTGTAGATAACATGCTTAGGGTGATAAAAAAATATTTTTACTGATTTTTATAATGATTATTTACTGCTCTTACAACTGAAATTAGTCAACATCGATACCCAGCCAGAAACTAAAATCTGTAAGGAACACTGAATTTTACCTAGCTATCGTAGTCGGAATGTAGACTTTAAGTACGCGTTGAAAGCGGGCAGGAGTCTAGTTTCTAGACCACCTGACGGATCCACATTTGCTGTCCTGTAGCAACGGGAATCCTGATTTTGATACAGCAACCTAGCGCTGTCTAGAATTGGAATTCTATGTTTTATAATATATAATTATACCTATAATGTTGAATTGGTGCATTTAATTGTATAGAGTATATTGCATGATCCTAGGGTTGTTTTGTCACCTTATCTAGCGTCCCTTATTAATTGCATTATTGTGTGTTAATTGAATAAAAGAAATAAATTAAGCCGGGGTTAAGGATTGATTAGGGTAGTTGACAATATAGTAAGTGTACTCGGATGATGGCCAGTGAATATTATCGTTATCGGCATCGTGTAAGAAATTACACATGTCCAGTGTTTTTATCGTTATCGGCATCGTGTAAGAAATTACACATATCCAGTGTTTTTATCGTTATCGGCATCGTGTAAGAAATTACACATGTCCAGTGTTATTACCATTATCGTCATCATACCCAGTACATGACTATAGAATCTAGCACCTTAGTCTAAACAAAATTGATTGTATGCATCGAACCTGTGGTACGGCACACATGGGACACAGTAGTACGTGCATTAGCTAGGATTAAAAATAAATAATAGACTTAAGGCTCTTATCACACTATCATTGCATATTGTTATCTTTATTGAACAGTGGTATCTTTATTGCTGCCATTATTGATATTGTTTATCGTTATCGTGATAAATCATAGTTATTGCATATTGTACTATTATCGCTTTGTCACTTTTCAACACTATTGATTTTATCGTTTATTGAATTCATTGTTATACCACCATTGTCATTGTTTCTCTGTTTCTATACTTGCATGTCCACGACTTGCTCTAAGGACTTTCTTTTTCCTCTCTTTAGATGAGCAATTTACAGGTGAATGAGGAGAATTGCTATGAGGCATTGGTGAGCAGTTCTTCTTGGATTGGAGTAGGAGCCTCTGGAGCTTTTTGGTAAGTTCTTATATTCCAGATGTTGGTTTATTTTGATGTTGGTTATTTTTCTGCTTAATATTCAATGTTGTTATTTATGTGATTATTCTTTCACTGCATGCATGATTGTAATACTTCTTATTATATTGTTGAGTTGGATCAATAACAGCCTATGGATGACGCAAGTCATCCACTGGGCCATGTCACGTGCTTGCATTCCTTGTTTTTGGGAAGCGGGGCGTGACATTTACTGTTTTGAAGAAATCTTATGAGAAATTGCTCTTTTTTAATCTTGATGAAGTTTTCGATTAGTTTTGTAAACTCTTGTATGTTATACAAGTTGTATTTGATCATTTCAGGAATTTGGTTTTGCAAATTTATGATTTTACAAAGATTAAATAAAGTATCAATAAAAATGTGCACGAATATTAAAGCTATCGATTTTTGAATATGTCGGTCGACTGTCAAGATTTTACACATGAATTGACGGTCGAATGTCAATTAGTGGGTTTTTGGATTTTGGCATGTCGGTCGACCGGCCACTTTTGTACTGTTTTTAACGCTCGATTGTCAGTGCTTGGCTGACTGTTTTTGTTGAGTTTTCTTCGTGTTTCTTGAACGATTATTTATTTGATATTACGGATTATTTATCTACTTTTTTTAGATGATATTTTTTACTACAGATTACAGTATTTTACAGAGAGTTATGTTTTGATTATAATAGAATTTAAATTAAATTTCTATGACTTTATTAAATGAACTATATATGGTTTTCGAAGAAATTGATGTTTTGTGATATTCTACTATTTCAAAATATGATTTTTAGTTATTTAATAGATTTAATATTTTATTTCAATTCTGGAATTTATGAGTATTTTAAATGAATTTGGATTCGTTGATTTTAAGAAGTTTCTTAATATGAGAATATTGATAATGAAATTAAGAGCTTTAATGAAAGATTTTGTATTGATAGTTGAGTTATGAGTCTCTAGAGAGTGAGTGGGACCCTAGTACACCGGTGGTTGAGATTTTTGTGGTTTGGCCAGTTGTGGCTTTGTTGTTGATCATCAATTGAGTTAAGTTCGGTAGGGTACACTAACTCTAGGAGATTCGTAATTTATTAATTAACTTAATAAGAGAAGGACAGACACTAGATGGTGATATGATGAAATGAGTGCAAACATAGGTTATGGACCTCAGTATGATCTGCGGTGTGAGATAATCCCCGACATTATCGAGGTGTGAGTTAAATAGTCTCTGAAATTACCTGCGGTGTGGGATTGATCTCCGGAATTATCGGGATCGAGGCGACATTCATGGGGTATTCGTGTAATGAGGTGCCATAGCTTGCGGTATAGGATATTCTCGAAGATTCTCAGGTATGAGTGAAATAGTCTCCGGAATTATCTGTGGATAAAGATTGACCTCCGGAATTAGCAGGGCATGGGCTAGATACTCACAGCTTATCTAAATCTCAGAGTAGTCATCGTAGTAGGATTAGTTGCATAACGAGAGATTTAACCCTATAAAGTGGAGAACGAGAAGGGCTTGCACCGGACCTATGTAGTATGGAATGCATAGAATCCGACAAGTATGCATTAGAGAGTCATCATGCTGCATTGTATTTTCTTGATTTGGTTTTATACATGTTTGTTTTCTATTTTTCTACACTTGACACTTTGTCTAGTTTCACTTGATGTTTTCATTTTTATTTATTGTTATTTCATATTCCATTGTTATTACTATTGATATATGTTGTTTATGACTTTATTCTTTATGTTTTATTCATGTTGTATTTTTTTTAATGTCACTCATACCGTTATGACTGACCCCGTAGTTTTGGGAGTTAGGGTTATCTTTATCCTCATATTTTACAGGTAGGTACCTATAACATTGAGATTTGGATGCATGTGGTAGAATGATAATGTGGCTTATATAAATTTGTAAAAAATGTATTGTAAAAGAAAGAATTGTAATTCAAGGTATTTGATTTTCCGCTGTGCTTTATAAAGAATTGGTGTCATAAAAGTTGAACAATTTATCTGTGTTTTGGCTATGTTTACTATTACATTGAGGTAGATACTGAAAATTGTATCACGTATTTATGAGAAAATATATTGAAAATTAGGGGTGCTACACCCGGGGTCCTGATTAAGACCCGGGCCCATTGGGTCTTGATGAGCTCGCAGGGTTGGGGGAGTTTTAATTGCATAATGGGGGTATCTTCAAAGTCAAAGATACGTACCCTCCGTTGGGGGTGCTCTTGTAGCTAAGTTTTTTTATGGAACTCGAGTGTCTTCTAAAAATAATTTATATATATAGCAAGGCCATAGTCACTCATACTCACGCTTACCTTAATATATATCAATTGAAAATTTTACAGTGTAAACGAGATTTTAACTTCTGATATCTTTTTCACAAGGGAAAAGGTTTACCAACAGACCACATTGATATTTACAATCCAGTGTCTTTATCACCAGAGTTGGGCATGCTATTGGTTTGAGATATGCCACACATATTTTGAAACATAAATTTTAAGAAGCTTTCATAAGTTGAGGATAGGCAAAAGAATGTAAAGAGGTGAGGGAGGTGAGGGAGGGCCCCAGGGATGTTACGGCCAACTAGGGAGGTTGCATGCCCATCCCTTCTGTGGGTCTGGGTGGAATGAAACATCGAGATGTCAATCACCAGTAAGGTCAACTAATGGGCCACTACCTAAAAGGCAACAAGGGGAGAGACCTTTAGTGTCCATGTATTTTGCTTCATCGGAGGACGTTAGTAGGAAATAATGCCAAAAGGGAGGTGGTTCACAATCATACATTAATGTTGCTAAAGCTATAGATAAAGGTAACAAAGTGATGATGGAGGAGGAGGACTCCCCTATTTACTTCCAAGGTGGTGAAGAACTCGTGAGGGTACCCCAAGATCTAAGGAGGAAGGCAAGTGGATGAAAGTTAAACCTAAGAAGAAATACAGTCCCAATCACATTGAATACTATTTCAAGGACTTTCGCGAGACTGTTGATGGCATGTTGACGTTGTTTTGCCACAAGTGTGGCCTGCGATTCAGAAGTATCTGGAGGGAATGAGAGAGGTGGCATCGAGACCAAATCCGGCTCCCAAGAAAAGCGGACCATCCAAAAGTCCATTGCATCCATCTATATAATAAAACACAAAGAAAGCTATCAAGTGGCTCTCATTCAATAGGGTTGAAATCAACGGTCTAGATCTAATCTCAAAAACATATTTTTCCGTCCAAAAGTTTTCCCCCAAAATTCAAATTGAAATTCCCCAAAACAACTTCTTTATTTATTTATTTATTTATTTATTTATTTTCTCTCTCTCTCTCTCTTATTCTCTCTCACATTCTCTCTCTATTTATTCAGAAATTTATATTTTTCAGATTTCAGGTTTGTAAATTTTTAGATTTTTTATGCATTTTTTTATTGTTCATGTTACATTCAAAATAGCAAATATCTCATCAACAGTTACATTTCATCATTTTTCACACTCAAAGTTCTAAGAAGTTGGATTTTACACCCCCATTTATAATTATTTTTCAACATATACTAATAAAAATATGAACTTTTATTTACAACTAATTATTGTTTTACTATTCAAACTTGAGCTATATAATTATTTTTTACTGTTTAAAAGACCTTCATATGTTGTATCGTTCCAAGTGCCCACATGGGCAAATCTAGTTCATCAATGTGAGGTAACAATTATTGAACAGTTATTGAATGAAACTTCAAGGCATAGTCTGATAATCACCATTGATTTTGGAGTTCAATCGGAAGGGGGAGATCGTCAATGCTTTGCACGGTAGATTGTCGGAATCAGGGTTTCCTAAATGAGGATTAGTCGAGTCAACTCAAAGATATTTATCACTCATTGCCATAACGTGGAGGCGTTTTCGGTGAAGATATTTTGGGGGAAATTAATTGCGAAAGAATTTTTTCTATTATCTATCTATACTATTGTGGTAGGGTGAAAAATGGCCTGGAGGCCCAACCAGGGCCCAATACAACTCTCACCCAAGAAAGGTAAAAATAGCGATTTAGTCCGGCTTCGAACCATTACAGGGTCGGCGCCGAACGTCAAGTGCACCCCCACAGAACCGGCCTCCTTGTATCCGACGAGCCTCAGTGGTCCTCGATCTCCGATCCGTGACAGCCCCACGGGCCGTCCCCCCTCTCTGGCGAAGCAGGGGGATGACCTGGCACAGCCTAGGCCCTCCGATTCTCCCAGAAGCACAGAAGACCCACGATCAGCCATGTCAGCTCCAAATACCACCCAGGGTTTTGCCACGTCAGCCCTATACCGCTCCTGGTATGGCCACGTCTGCCCTAAACCCCCTGGGCCCTCTACCACGTCAGGCCCATGGGCTTTCGGGTCCAGACCCGGCCCCCAAGCGGATCCAAACCCGGTTGGAATTCTCTATAAATACTAGACCCTCACCCACCTTTTCAGGTAATCAATCTTTTGCCACTTAAATTCACCTAGTTATTGCTACTCTCTCACAGAGACTGACTAGATCGTCGGAGGGTCCACCACCGGGACAAACCCCGGTGTTTCAGGACCATCTGCAGGTACACAAGACCTCGGATCCGAATCCTCTAATCCGAGCCCATATCTCCGAAACACCTCGAGGTCGCCACAGGTTCCGCCCGGTCAGCCGAGGGTCGTCAGACGAGCAGCTTTCTCCTTCAAATACAAATTGAGTCCGAACTCACACCTGGTGCATCCACACGTCTCCCAGAAATAAACCGCATCAGGTTGGCGCCGTCTGTGGGAACACTGCTTCAGAAGCCGACCCGAGCCCGACCATCGAGCGACCTCGACAGCCAAACTCTCATGGCCTCCAAGGGCAAGGGGGCGCCTCCTCCGTCAACCGACGGGACACACCCCCACCAAACACCAATGCCGGGCCACGCGCATCAAGGCACAGAGATTCCCATCAGGGATCCCGGCGGAGCGCCACCCGTACAGTCCAGCCCGACCTACGGGGAGTAATCGTCAACCGACAGATTAGCCGCAGCAGGCGAAGGGCCGCTTCCAACCCGGCCCCGAACCATCCGAGACCGCCGCCTGAGGGACGGAGATCGGCACTCAGCCGCATCGGAAGGCAGCCTCCAGACCAACCACACCGGGTCGAGGGAGCCCCCGTCACTCACAAGGAGTTCCAAGACTTCAGGAGAGAAATTCTCGGGGCCCTCCGACGGACCCCCGGGGAGGAAACCCTCCGCTCCCAAACGGGGTCGGATGTCGAGACCAGCGCATCGCGCCCTTCAACAAACCAGCCAGAAGACGATGGCATACTCCTAAGATGCCTCCAAGAAATGGAGGATCGCCTCGATCATATGGGAGACGGCGGCCGACGGGCGGCTCAGGGGTACAGACCTGTCCGACCTCCCTTCTCCGCCCCCATCCTCCAAGCGGAAATACCAAGGAATTTCCGACCACCTCAGTTCGAGACCTACGACGGCGAAGGAGATCCCGCTGATCACATGGAAGGTTTCAAAACCCTCATGATGATTCACAGCGCCTCGGATCCCCTGCTATGCCGAGCCTTCCCCGCCACGCTTCGGGGTCCGGCTCGTGAATGGTATTCGAAACTCACCCCCGACTCCATTTACTCCTTCGACCAACTAGAGGGCAATTTCCTCACCCACTTCGTCACCAGCCGGAAGGCGGAAAGGACTAGCGCTTCTTTACTTGGGCTCAGGCAGATAGAGGGAGAATCCCTCAGAGTGTTCGTCCGGAGATTTACCACGGAGGCGAGGTCGGTCTCCTCTCTTGATCCAGGCATCGCCTCTGCGGCCTTTCGGCACAACGTTCGTCATGGACAGCTGAAAGCTTCTCTGGCGAAGAGACCCCCCATCGACTTTCCCGATCTCCTCAACCGGGTCGAGAAATACATTAGGGCAGAAGAGGCCCTTAACCCCGAAGATACCAGGGAGGCCATCGGGAAGGGAAAGCGGAAGGTCGAAGCTGTCGAACCACCAAAGAAAGCTCCGAGGGACGCGGGGGCCGTGAAGAAGGTCCCGTCGGTCCCCCGCTTCGAAAGGTACACTCCCTTGACGCATGACGTATCCGCCATCCACTTAGAAATCGAAGACAAAGGCATTGTCCGACTACCCCCCCGATCTAATAACAACAAGAATCAAGATCAATGCTTCTACTGCCGCTTCCACAGAGATCACGGGCACGAAACCGACCAATGCCAGGCCCTGAAAGACGAAATTGAGGAACTCATCTCCAGGGGGTACCTCCGAGAATTCACCCGAGAAGTCCCGCGGGATCGACGAGATACTAGGAACCGGAGGTTCTCGCCTCCGAACCCTACCCCGAACCGCATCCAGGGTCGGGATCCCGGCTCCGAGGAAGCCACAGATACGCCCTTCATCTTGCATTGTGTCCACGGAGGGCCGATGGGAGGAGATTCAAACACTTCCCGAAAAGCCTTCATCCGGGAGGTGAATGCTGTCCACGACAGTCCCTCGCCCAAGCTACAACCGATGCCGGTCTCCTTCTCAGGAGAGGATCTCGAAGGCGTTCGCCTGCCCCACTGCGATGCCCTCGTCATTAATCTCCACATGGCTAATTGTGAAGTTCGCCGAATCCTCGTAGACAACGGCAGCTCGGTTAACATTCTTTTCCTCGAAGCCTTCGAGAATCTCAAGCTACCTAAAGGCAAACTCAAGCCGGCCGGATACACCTTGCATGGGTTCTCCGACGTCCCTGTCGTGATAGAAGGGATTGTCACCCTCGACGTTACCGCAGGATCGGCTCCTGTCAAGAGGACCGAGTCCATGGACTTCATGGTGGTCAACGTCAAGGCGGCTTACAACGCCATACTCGGCCGACCCGGACTATGCTCCCTCCAAGCGGTGCCTTCAGCTTACCATCTAAAACTCAAATTTCCCACCCCGCAAGGAGTCGGCACCGTCCGAGGTAGCCAAGAAGCAGCGCGATCGTGCTACATGACCACCGTCGGGGGAGGTGTGTTCTCCCTCGACGCCGTCAAGTCCCAACCTGAGAGGGACGGCCCTGCTTCCAAACTGACACCAAGCGGGAGGAGACCCCAGTCGAAGCCAAGTACCTAATGACACTCCTCGAGGGACAAACATAGGCTCTAGCCTGGCTAAATATAGACCCGTTTTTGTGTAAACACTCTTATGTACAGGACCATCTTAGCGGCCCTCCTTATCTTATGCAAAAGAGGTCTCTTTTTGTTAAAATCCTAACGCCAGATAATAAGATCGGCGCCTGAGTCCTCACTCCAGTAGGCTCTAACCGAATCCAAGCTGAGGACTCTCCCTAAGGCCCCACTTCGATCCCTCGCGGATCGGTGGGCTCTCCCTAAAAACCACCATCGTTCACTACACTACTAGCCGAGGCAAATAAGGAACAGGATTCTTTATTCGTACCCTTTTATTTTTGTCCCAAGAAAACAAACGAAGACCGTTACAGGACCACTCCACTCATCTCAAACTGAAGGAAGTCGCCATCCTAGAGCCCCTCGGGTCCACTGGAGGACGGGATTACTCCGAACGAGCGGCTAAAAAATCCCCCTGCTCGTTATGATGGTCCTGGAACTCAGCCATGGTCGACTCCCCAGCCACGGAACTCTGGGCGTCACCTGGTCGCGTACGCTGCAACAGCAGCAGCGCAGAGGGAACACCCTCCGCTTGCCGACCCACCGAGGAAGACGCAGAGGCACCCAGCATAATATTGTAACGATGTATCTCCATTTCTTTCTCCGCAGAGACATCCTGAAGTAACCTTTCAGAAGTGGGCCTCGGCACCGAGGTACCCAACACCGCCTGCCCAAGGCTCGCACCGCCGAGTCCTCGATCCAACATCGCCCTCCTCAGCCGGCTCGCCTCCTCGCTTAAAGCTTCAGACTTATTCCAATAAAAATTTAAAGCCGCATCAGTGTCACGGGCCCCCCTTCGATGGCAGACCAACGCGGCCTCCAGGACCTCAACCTTGCTCCGGAGCCACGCCACATCGGAACGTCGGGGGTCCACCTCGGGAAGGGGAGCCACAACCTACAGGAGAACCAGCCAACCCAATACACACACGCGAAAAGGTTCAGAGAAATCCGAGTCCAAAACACTTGGCCGGTCAAAAAAAAATTTTTTCCCTATAAATTTAAGTACTCCTTACAAAAAAGGCAGTGGCCAGTCCGCGGGAGGCAAATACAGTCAAGAGAAGGAGAAAAGAAAGACAGAATAATACAGCTTATCGTCCCACCTCAGCATCGACTGACGGATCCACAGATGGGTCGGCCGGCGGGTCGAGAGCAGGCCCTTCTTCGCCAGGAGTCTTCGACGTCCCCTCAATCTCCATGTCGTACTCAAAATTGGACAGGTCGATGGTCGGATAGAAGTGCCTCACATGGCTGAGGGCCTTCGCATAACATGTGTCCTGGGCCTTGATCACCATCATCTGGCCCGTAATCGTCACTTCTTCCTTCTCCTTGGCGAACTTCTTCTTCAAGGAGGCCACCTTCTTCCCCCACTCCGCATCCTTGGCCTCGAGCTCGAGCTTCATCTGCTGCTCCCTCTTGTGCGAACCCTCGAGCTCGATCTGCAGTTCCTTCATCTCCCGCTCGCTCTTTTCCGCCCGAGCTCGCTCTTGTGCCAGGGACGCCTCGTAGAGGTTCTTCATATTAGCCCCCTGCATGCAAGCCTGCGACCAACGAGCGCAGATAAGAAAAAGACTTCCGCAGAAAAAATTGACAAGGAGAATAGGGTCGACGGAATTACCTGCACGAGGGCCTGCGCCAGACGCGTGAACGTCACTTCCACGGGCTCACCCTCCATCACCTTGCGGGCACGAGGGGTCGCCAACTTCTCCACCACCTCGACGGCCTGGGCCTCGTCGGTCAGACGGTCCCCTGTTTGAACAGACCAGTCCGGAGCCCACCGCTGCCGCAGCAACTCCGCCACCGGGTCCTCTTCCTCAACCTCGACCAAGGGACCTTTCCCCTTATCAAGAACGGAGGCCCTCGCTAGGCTCTGGCCCTTCGAAGCAGCCGCCCCCTTGCTCGTCTCCAAGCGAATCCTCTTGGTCCCCGATTCGGGCTGGACCTCAGAAATGACTAGGGGCGACCCCCTTGGCCTCTTCGCCGCCTCCCCCTTCTTCTCTGCATTCTCCTTCCTCATGGTGAGCCTCTTTGCCTTGATCGATGCTTCGTCCATATCTGCAGAAAAAGCCATTAAGAGCAATGAGCAAGAAAGTACGAAAGGACCGAAAGAAAAGAAACAACTACATACACATAACGGCCGGGCTCAGTCCAACGCTCGCCAAGTTGGCCTCCGTCACCTTCGTCCAATCGATACTGGGTGACGAACGGAGGCGCTCGACAAACCCCCACTCCTCGGCCGACAAATCCCTCGGCCTCGGCGCTTGATAGTTCGGTTTGGAGTAATTCCATCGAGTGGGAATGTCCCAGGGCTCTTCACTCCTGATCACCAGATATTTTTTCTTCCATTCCTTGATGGAGTCCGGGTGACTGTGAACGACCTTCCCCTTACTCCGGGGAGAGATGTAGTAAACACCCTCGGCCGCCGAGCTAATCATCAACATCGCACGGAACACATTCAGCCGCAGGGGTACTTTCTGTTCCTCGCACATAAGCACAAAGCAGATAATCTGCTTCCAAGAGTTCGGCCCGTACTGCATTGGGGCCAAGGAGGCCCAGTTCAGCATGTCCCGAACAAACGGGTGGACTGGCAACCTCAGCCCGGAGATGAAAGCGTCCACTGGGAAGACGCAATACCAAGCAGAAAGGGGATCAGTGGGGCGCAGAGTAGAGCTCGGTAGCAACAATTCGAAGCCAGGCCCTATGTGATACGCCAGCTGCAGAACCTCCAAGTCCCCGCCCTCCAAGACAGTCGGGATCGCGTCCATCATCACCCTCCTCCGACTCGGCGAAGAGGGCTGCACACCGAAGAGCTCCTGGTCAGAAAGATCGTCGGGATACTGACGGAAAGGCCTCGGCTGTACGGGCGAACCTGTCATCAAATTGCGAAAAACAGGCACCTGGCTCGAACCACCAGTCCTCGACCCCGCCTTCCTCGAGGCCCTCTTCCTCTTCTTGACTCGCTCCGACGAGGGAGTAGATGAGGGCCCCAGGCCTGTCGGCGTGAAACTCGGACCCGCACCCTGAACGGTGGATCTCCTCGTTGCGTCGCCCACGTCTCCCTCCTCCTCGGAAGACAACTCCAACACAAGGATATCGTCCGAACCATCACTGGCTCCCTCCGACTCGCTACTCTCCACCACGAAGGGACGCCGGGAGCGCGACGGCCTCACCTTGTGTACCACCTCCCCCTCACCTACTGGTTCCTCCCACCAAACTGAATCGAAAGGCTCCGCAGCGTGCGCTGACTCCTCCTCAAGCACGGGCTCCTCCCACGACGTCGATGTGGAGGCTCGCTTCACTTCCCCCCTGGACGTCGACGCTGACGAGCCGGACTGAGCCCTACCCATCTGTGCTTAAACTAAATAAACTTACCGACTAAACCGCTTCGGAAGGACGAGCCTAATACAGCAAACTGCAAGAGCGAGGGCTGAAGGGTTAGAAGATTTTTTGAAAAAGAAAGCGGCAAGAAAGAAGTGAGCGAGAGGAGGAGAAGGGGGAATACTTATAAAGGATGAGAACGACTCCTCGACTTCCGCAATTACTGTTCACCGATTGACGTGCAACTGCCGTCTGGACAATCGCGCCGCGTCCTCGAAACGTGCGCTGCTGACATCATCAGGTGCCAGGCTGGCAGCCAAACTCAGGGCTCGGTTCGGATGGAGCACACGATGGAGAAAACGTTTTACTTAAGGTTTAAGGCGCCGTCCTTCGACAGACGCCCCGGGCTCCATCGCTCGATCGGTTCCCCTCTCATCCCCGAGCAGCTCGGGGCTTACAGCCTCGGGTTGGCACCGAAACCCCGAACTGTTCGAGGGTGGGACAGAAACCACCATCGCCTGGAGCCCTATCGGAAGACAGAGTGGCCAACCCCTGATCGGAGGCAACCCCTCTATCTGAGGCTCTTCAGCCCCAAAACCGGAATACGGTTGGTGCCCCTCCCGTCTAGTTCTCTCTCGGGCCAAACAACCGTGTCAGGGTCATCTGACCCGAAAAAGGATCCAGATGGCAAAGCCACCACCAATCCGAGACTCCTTTTCTACCGGTACGGAGTTCGGCCGTTACCCCTCTCGCCCCGATCTCCCTTGGATCTGGCTGCCGTATCAAGAGCCATCAGATCCAAGAGAAGATCGGGGAGGCAGAGTAACCACCTCTCCAGCGCCGCCAGGGTTGAAAATTTTTGCAAGAGACAGACGTCCGCCTAAGCAGACACCTCCGATGGTCAATAGACCACCCCTGCTGTGATCAAACCCGCTGTGGGGGGAGAGGTATTTATAGCCTCCCCCATAGACCAACCATTATGGCACGGGGAAAGCCAATCGACGGAAGCCCATGCGCTATCTGCATTTATTAGGCGGCGCCATTAAAGCCCCTGGAAAATTGGACTATCACACAGATCTCGAAGAGCCTTCAATGCTCCGCAGAAACGGCGGGCTACCCCCCACACAAACGATCTAAGGCACAACAGTTCGACCTCACCCTTGCCAACCCGTAATCCCTCGCAAGCTCGAGGTCAGGTCTAGCACCAGGGTAGTCTTCTCAGGAAGGCTCCACGGCTCGCCATCGCCCTTGCCGGCCAGTAATCCCTCGCCAAGCTCGAGGTCAGGCCTGGCACCAGGGAGGTCTTCTCAGGAAGGCCAACGGCTCGCCATCACCCTTATTGACCCGTAATCCCTCGCCAGCTCGAGGTCAGGTCTAGCACCAGGGTAGTCTTCTCAGGAAGGCTCCAAGGCTCGCCATCGCCCTTGCCGACCCGTAATCCCTCGCCAAGCTCGAGGTCAGGCCTGGCACCAGGGAGGTCTTCTCAGGAAGTCCAACGGCTCGCCATCACCCTTGCTGACCCGTAATCCCTCGCCAGCTCGAGGTCAGGTCTAGCACCAGGGTAGTCTTCTTAGGAAGGCTTCACGGCCCGCCATCGCCCTTGCCGATCCGTAATCCCTCGCCAAGCTCGAGGTCAGGTCTGGCACCAGGGAGGTCTTCTCCGGAAGGCCAACGGCTCGCCATCACCCTTGTTGACCCGTAATCCCTCGCCAGCTCGAGGTCAGGTCTAGCACCAGGGTAGTCTTCTCAGGAAGGCTTCACGGCTCGCCATCGCCCTTGCCGACCCGTAATCCCTCGCCAAGCTCGAGGTCAGGTCTGGCACCAGGGTGGTCTTCTCAGGAAGGCCAACGGCTCGCCATCGCCCTTACCAACCCATAATCCCTCCTCATCTCGAGGTTCGGTCTGGCACCAGGGTACTCTTCTTAGGAAGAATCAACGGCTCACATCACCCTTGTCGACACGTAATCCCTCGTCATCTCGAGGTTGAGTCGAGCACCAGGGTACTCTTCTCCGGGGGATTCAACGATTCGCCATCCCATTTCCACGACCATGAACACTCCTCCCCGGCTAGCTCCCGCACCCCCGCAGGAGTGGGGGGCTTGTGTGGTTGGGTGAAAAATGGCCTGGAGGCCCAACCAGGGCCCAATACAACTCTACTCAAGAAAGGTAAAAATAGCGATTTAGTCCGGCTTCGAACCATTACAGGGTCGGCGCCGAACCTCAAGTGCACCCCCACAGAACCGGCCTCCTCGTATCCGACGAGCCTCAGTGGTCCTTGGTCTCCGATCCGTGACAGCCCCACGGACCGTCCCCCCTCTCTAGCGAAGCAGGGGGATGACCTGGCACAGCCTAGGCCCTCCGATTCTCCCAGAAGCACAGAAGACCCACGATCAGCCATGTCAGCTCCAAATACCACCCAGGGTTTTGCCACGTCAGCCCTATACCGCTCCTGGTATGGCCACGTCTGCCCTAAACCCCCTGTGCCCTCTGCCACGTCAGGCCCATGGGCTTTCGGGTCCAGACCCGGCCCCCAAGCGGATCCAAACCCGGTTGGAATTCTCTATAAATACTAGACCCTTACCCACCTTTTCAGGTAATCAATCTTTTGCCACTTAAATTCACCTAGTTATTGCTACTCTCTCACAGAGACTGACTAGATCGTCGGAGGATCCGCCACCGGGACAAACCCCGGTGTTTCAGGACCGTCTGCAGGTACACAAGACCTCGGATCCGAATCCTCTGATCCGAGCCCAGATCTCCGAAACACCTCGAGGTCGCCACAGGTTCCGCCCGGTCAGTCGAGGGTCGTCAGACGAGCAGCTTTCTCCTTCAAATACAAATTGAGTCCGAACTCACACCTGGTGCATCCACACGTCTCCCAGAAATAAACCGCATCAACTATTATTACGCAAACCTTCATTTTGGTGGCTTTTTACTATCATGCCCCCATATACATAAAAAACTAAAAAAATATATAAGGTTAATTCTGTAATTTTTACTTCACATTTAAAGTCTTCATAAAATTTTGTTCCCTCAAAAATCGAAACGGTCTCTTCCTCTCCCTCCATCGAATCTGTGCATTGCACGTGCATATCCCCAGTGCAAATTAGACGTGCTACCCCATAAAACGTGCATTGCACGTGCAGATTACTAGTTGGAGAATGACGAGAAGCGGTCTTCAATGTTTTGGAGCTGTGAAAGCTTCAGCGTGGGTGCATATCAAATCCTTCCCAGTGGACTGTTAACATGATAATGGCTTTCAATATCTATTTGGCGAGCAGGTGTGGGTGGAGCAATTCCATTGGAAGACCAGGGTGACAAGTCGGCTACCTTCGCTATGGTGAGGGTGTACTGCTTTTACGATTGTAGAAAGAATGGCAACAAGTTAAAAAGAACCAAGTTGGGGTCGAATCACCATAAAAAAATGTTGTTCCATGCCCCAAAACCAAAGCTTTAGGGTCTGTTTGGTTCAAAGGAGGGGAGGGGAGGGGAGGGATTTTAATGGAGGGGAGGGAAGGGGAGGGAAAGGGAGGGGAGGGATTTAATGAAAACTCTGTTTGGTTCAAAGGAGGGGAGGGGAGGGAAAATAATAATTTTCTTGTTTGGTTCACAAGGGGAGGGAATGGATTTTATAATAAAATTACTTTTATACCCTTTTGCATATAATAAGAAATTCATACAACCACTTCATACAATAAGAATTGAAACAACAACGAATTAGAGAAATTTTATACAAGCATTATCTTTTCTCTTTAGAATAGATACAAGTAAATTATGCAAGCATAAAGGACTTATTCTTCCTTGTGAGGTTAGCACATAGCAACAATTGTCAATTTGCAACTTGCTACTCAAACAATGCTTGTGGATGAAGATCAAACTGTTGTTAATCTTCGAGTTTGTGGTTAATTGATCTATACATCAAGTTATGCCCCGTATAATTTTTAGTCATTTTTAAGTTGCCGACACTGTAGATGGATGGAGTCACATTGGTAATAACACAATAACACAAACAGGCATGAAAACATTCCTCACAACTTTTTGTTTAAGTGTTTTTCATCTTTTTCTGTACCTTGTAATTTTATAACAAGTGTAGAGTGATGCATATAAGTAAGTTGTACTCAAGTTTTTGAGTTAGATAAAAAAGCCTGTCTCACTTTTAGTTTAAAAAGTATGTATCGCTTTTAGTATCGTCATTGACAACACTAATACGATGGATTGATTCATGCAAACCACATAAGTTTCAATGTAAGTTTATATAAATCATAAAATAAAGTAGATGTACTGTTGTTAATTTTTAGTCATTTTTAATTTTGTACAGGAAAAAGAAAGGAGTCGAGAGAGCACTGTAATGGTTGTTTAATAGCAGACTGTTTTATTTATTTGAGTAGGGAGAAAGAGAGAGTTTTTTTTATTAGATTAGGATTTAGATTTTAAAGGGCAATTTAGTCATGCCACTTTAAAAAATTTGCCCTATTTTCTCTCCCCTCCAAATCCCCCCACTTTTGGAGGGGAGCCAAAATTGGCTCAGGAGGGGTGTTGCACCCCTCCATTTCCCTCCCCTCCCCTCCTAAAAATTGAACCAAACAAGAAAAGTAATAAAAAACCCCTTCCCTCCCCTTCCCTTCCCTCCATTCCCCTCCAACCAAACAGAGGGGGTACAGTGAAATATCTATGTCCACTTTAAAAAAGGCTGTTATTAGCAAAATAAATCCGCTCTCTATTTTAAAAGACATCTCCTTTTCATTCTCACTCATACATTCACTCATTGATGCCTGTCTGTCGCTGCCGAAATTCCTAATCAAATCCAGAGAATCTCTCTCTCCTGACTCCCCCCTCATCTTTTCGTCTCCACTTCCCCAAATCCCAATTTCAAATCCCGATTCCTGTTCAAGATTCCAAAACCCTAGATTCGAATCGGAGGCCAAACCCAAGCAGTATTCCGATCCCTCGATCGACGGAATCTTCCTAGATCTCAAAACCCTAGATTAGAAAGATGAGTAGCAGGAAAGAGGAGGAAAGAAACGAGAAGATTATTAGGGGCCTCTTGAAGCTTCCGCCAAATCGGAGATGCATCAATTGCAACAGCTTGGTAAAATACGATTATTAATAATAATATTTTTTCTTGATCTGATTTTGTAGAGGCTTTTATGATGTTTGTTTCTTGATTTTGTTGCAGGGCCCGCAATATGTTTGCACGAATTTCTGGACTTTCGTTTGCACAACCTGCAGTGGCATACAGTGAGTAGTAATTAGTAGTTCGAAACCTTTTTTTTTGTATGGGATGTGTTATATCTTGTGTAAGACAAATTTAATTTTTAATGTTAAAATTAATTACAACGAATTAAATTCCTACTCAAATTTAATAATACTTATACTGTTACGCAAACAGTATAATTCACTATCAACAAAGAACAAAAAGGAAGATACTGAATCTTCAATTCGAACCTTGATAATCGTGAATTAAAGGGACTGTTTCGCAAACAGTGTATATCACTGTACACAAAGCACAGAAAGAAGATATGTTATCTTCAATTCTGACCTTAAGTATGGTGAAGAAAGAAAAAATACAGACTGAGGCTTGTTGAAACAATGTCTTTAAGACGTTTAATTCTGCCAATGCAACGGTGTACACAGGTTTTAACAGCAGTCGTCTCCCAAGATACAACAGTCAGAACTCCATTAACTTACACTCGAATAATGGAGGCTTGGTCGAGAAAGGATATGATGACAGTGTTTTGTGATACTGCTATGTTGATACAGGATGATAGGAAAGATATGAAATGAGATTCGGATTTGATCATAATCCTGTCCTATTTATAGCCCTAATCCCTTGGTAGTTGTTGCAACTGTTCAGACAACTGTCATGACAGTTGCAACTGCCCGTATCAAATCAGAACTGACAGCAGTTGTTGCAACTGTTCAGACAAATACTGTCATGACAATTGCAACTGTCCGTATTCAGCTCGTATCAAAACAGAGCTGAATTCTTGCAAAAAAATAAGTTTACGGAAAGCCCAAGTCCAGGCCCGGCCGGGCCGGGCCGGGCGGCGCGCGCGCGTGTGTTCCACACCGACGCCCAAGTTGGGTGTGTTCTCCCTCCGGAGAAAATATTCGTACCCCGAAGGGCACAACCCTTTGGCTCAGTTTTTAACTTATAACTTCATTTGCTTTTTGCTCCTTACCGATATGGGACTAAGTTAGATGTCACATATCAAGCAAAAGTTCAATTCTTCATTTTAACAAGCTACCTTTGGAGGCGAATATTTTATTCATTTGAAATCGGTTTTGGACATATGAGTAGATCATTTTGTACGTCTTGATGAGTGCAATATGATGGAATCGATTTCCAACAGGATGTTCGATTGGATTCTGTTTTATGTCATAATGCTCTATAAATTATGCTTAAGAGTTTTGGGATCTGCTTGGTACTGCTATAAACGAAAATTACTTTCGCTAAAAAGTACTGGTAACAAACGTACTGAATGAAAGAATAATGTTTAACTTCAAAATTTCCTAGTAAGTAAAATCACTTTTTGAAAAGCTAAATGCACCACTTTTGGTGTTTTGAGAAAAAAAGCAAAAAAATTGGTAGTTTTAGTAAAAGTACTTTTGGCTAAACAAACTTTTAATTATGTTTGCCAAGCACCTATTTTGAGCCCAGGAGAGCTTTCATTTCCAAAAGCGCTGATACATTTCTGTTAAAGAACTGTATCTTTATTTAAGTATCAATCCTCATGTTCTCATATCAGTCCCTCTGTTATTTTCTGTTATTTTCTTGAGTTCAAAGGGTTTTTTGCAAATGAGTTAGGAGTTTTCCAATGAAGTCCTTTTACTAGTCTTCATGGGTTGTGCACGGGCAGAGAATCTCAATGTAAAAGTTGAGTATAAGAACCCATTGTAATGTTGGCTATTTTCTTTATGAATTAGATTCGAGGTTTCCTCTCATGTTAATCTTGTTCTTATTCTTGTTTGTGTTCGATTTGTGGCGATGCGGTCGTATCGTAGGTGGAGACGATGGTGTTTCTGATAAGGGCACTTAGGGTAAGAATCCACCATCGATCATTGCCGGAACCACATCAATGGTATCAGAGCTCAGCGCTTTGGTGACTCTGACCGATCCAATCGAGAGATCACCGATCTTTGAGTCCAGATCTAACTCTAGACTCGGATCACATATCCAGTTGACGTGAAGGCCCACCCCGCGTGGTGTCGGTCCTCACAAGTCGATCGATCTTTATGTTAGAATGGAGTGATGTGAGATCACCATGGGAAGTCTGCATCAATGGGAGATCAGATTGCTTAATGTGGGGAGCTGAAGGCAGTGCTGCGTCAATTAGTCTAATCGAATCAGTACGGTACAGTTGACCCACCACCACGCATTGGACGATCGAAGGGAGAAGACGGTTATCCTCATGTCAAGGAGTTCTCAACTCCTTGTTACCAACTTTAGAGGTCTATAGCTTATTAGAATGGCTCTGATGATGGCGGAGTTGGTTACTCTTCTCCAAGATACTATCAACGACCATCAGGTTTTCGACAGAATTCCCAAGAGAACATGGCCGCAAATGCCAGAGCACCACCACCACCTCGGTATCACTTACCTCCACCCTTAACTCATTCTTCGCAGTTCCCCAGTTATATTTCATCAAACTCTCGCATCCCACCAAGAAAATGCTTCCTTGGTCCCATCACCCCCATTGATCCCATCTCAACATCCCTTGCTTAAACCATATCAAACAGGTACTGTCTACAAGTATCACCAGAAATTCATCAAATGCAGTTATCTTGGTAAACCCCTCACCATGCCACTTTTAGTAGATTGCTACATCTTTGTTTTGATGGAAGAATTTCTACAAGAAGTAACGCTTAAACACCCTATAAAGTGACAAATGCATATAAAGAGGCTCAGACAAGAGAAACCATTCTCATGTGTCAAAGAAAGGTTGCAAATTATCAAGGAAATGTAACTAAGTTTGGGTCCAAATCCGATTCCTCTAACATCTCCCTCGACACTTGTTCGACCCAATACTTCTACTCCATTAGCTACATTAGACGAGTATCATTGCAATATTTACTCCGCCAATTGTACTTACAAACACTACTACCGCCACAAATTGTTAAACCATGATTTGTGCCTTAATTTTTTTAATAGTGAAAGATTTGAATTGGGTTTGACCCCACTAGACTTCACCAGACTTCACTCTTATAGAGGCAGTAGAGGTTTATAGTGTTGGTGTTTAACTCCAACCTGTTAATGTATAATATAGAGACATAAAAGAATACTTTATTGGATACTAATAACTAAATACACTACCTCCTATATAGGAGGGTACAAAGAGTAATCTAGATGTAATTTCGATATGGGACTACACTAAGACTACTTTAACACCCCCTCAAGCTGGTGCGTAGATATTGACGAAGTTAAGCTTGCTCAAGAAAGTTTGAAAAAGCTTACGAGGTAGTATTTTAGTTAGGATATCAATAAGTTGTTTACTGGAACAGACATATGAAAATGAAATCACCTTCTTTTTCCACTCATCTCGAACGAAGTGATAGTCAACTTCAATATGTTTTGTGTGCTCATGAAACACTGAATTTTCAGAAATATGCATAGCAATCTTATTGTCACAGTAGAGAGGAACTGAAGATAACAACGGGATTGCTAAGTTTCGAAGAAGACATTTGAGCCATAAAACTTCAGAAATCAAATGCCCAATGGCTCGGTATTCAGACTCTGCACTTGATTTGGCTACCACGAGTTGTTTCTTACTTTTTCAAAATTCGAAATTCTTTCAAAGAATATGAAGTACCCACTAGTTGAGTGCCTATCATCAATTGATCCTGCCTAGTCAGCATTAGAATAACCTCGTAAAGATAGATAATCACCAGGCTTAAAAAAAGTCTTTACTCTGTGGCTTTCTTAAGATAGCGAAGAATGAGAACCACTGTTTCCCAATGAGTGATGGTCGGTGCATGCATAAACTGACTGACTCGACTAACTGCAAAGACAATATCTAGCCTAGTCACCAAGAGATTTATGTGTTTGCCAACCAGCCTGTGATACCGTCCTGGACTAAGAATAATGCATCATTGGAGGATAACTTAAAATTGGGATCCATAGGTGTGTCACTGAGGTGACATCCCAACTTTCCCGTCTCAACAAGAATATCAAGAACATGCTTTCTTTGAGAAAGAAAGATATCATTTGCGCGTACAATCTCAGTGCCAAGAAGATATCGAAGTGGACCAAGATTCTTTATTTTTAAAGGTTTGAGCTAACTGCTGCTTGATGTCTGCAATACTTTGCGAGTCACTGCCTGTGATAATGATATCATCCCATAAGACTAACAGAATAATAATGCATTTGTTTTCTTTCTTTGTAAAGAGAGAATGGTCTGCCTTACTTCTAAACGACTCATAAGTGCACACAGCTTTGCCGAACTTTTCAAATCAAGTCCGAGGAGACTGTTTGAGTCTTTAAAGAGACTTTTTGAGCGAACATACAAGATTGTCTTCCTGTCGCTCAAAACCAGGAGGCTGCTGTATATACACATCTTTCAAGTCGCCATCATGAATGCATTCTTGACATCAAGCTGATGAAGGGGCCAAGAACAATTTGATACAAGAGAGATAAGAGCCCGAACATACGTGAGTTTCGCAACTGGAGAAAATGTCTCTGCATAATCAATCCTAAATTCATGCATATATTCGTTAGCGACAATACAAGCTTTGAGTCGTTCAACTATGTCATTGGAATTGTGTTTGACTGTGAATATCCACATACTACCAACTGTCTTACCATTTATAGGGAGGCGAACCAACTGTCAAGTACCATTCTACTAAAGAACATGCATTTTTTTTTCATGGTTGCTGTCCAACCAGGGTGCTTGAGTGCTTCCTAAACATTTTTAGGAATAGAGATAAAATTCAAAGAAGAGGTAAAGGCTCGAAAAGAACTTTCACTTTAGAAGAAGAAACAAACTTGACTATATCACAGTGAGCACAAGAATATTGAGCCTTACGTTGATCGATAGGTAAATCATATGTGGTAGGAATATTACCGACATAAGTGGTTGGCCCCGATTGAACAACAGAAGGTACATCGTGGATGGTCGAGTCGGAATGCGGCTGGCGTTTTCGTACATAAACCCGAAGTGGCGGAGGCGGTCGTGGTGGTAGGAAATCAAGACTCAACAGTAATCCTCGGTAAATCAGGAGTTGTGAAAGAAGTTTGGTAAAAAAAAGGTTTGTGTTCATAAAATGAAACAACCCCAGAGGTAAACATTTTTTTTATTGTGAAGGGCAGTAGCAAAGATAACTTTTTGAAAATCGCGAATATCCAAAAAACACATTTAGTAGCACACTGGTCAAGTTTATTAGTGTCTGGGTGGAGATTTGGAACAAAACACGTGCAACCAAAAACACGAGGTTGTAGTGAAGATCCTTAGATGAAAAATGCCAGTCTGAAACGGTGATTGATTTTGAAGAATAGGAGTAGGCTTACAGTTAATAAGAAAAAATATGCAGTGAGAACCGCAAAACTCCAAAAAAACTTGAGGACGTTCATTTCAAACATTAGAGAGCGAGTAGTGCTAAGTAAATGTTAATTTTTGCGTTCTGCCACTTCATTTTGTTGAGGAGTACAAGTGCAAGAGGTTTGATATATTATTCCTAGTTGAGAAAAAATTGTTGAAAATCAGAACTTACATATTCTTTAGTATTATCAGAACGAAAATATTTAAGAGTAGTGTCAAATTGTGTTCGTATCTCAAAGAAAAATTCTTAAAATTTTTTAAACACTTCAGAACGATTTTTTAAGGGAAACAACCATGTTATGCGAGAGAAATCATTAATATACGTAACAAAATAACTGTATTTATTAAACATAGGAAAACCAATATGTACTCAAACATCAGAATGCATTAAATCAAATAAATGTAAATTACGTTTATTGATGCGTCCTGGGTAGGAAACTCGATGATGTTTACCTAACTCACATGATTTACAAGATAACTGAAAGGAAGACTCATAATTGAAAACTAAGTGCTTGAGAGTGGTAAAGGAGGGATGCCCCAGTTGCCGGTGCCACAATACGGGATCAGTAGAATCAAAAGCCGAGACTGGAGAATCCAAGATGTATAACCCATGTTGTTCACGACCGTTGCCAATCACTTTCCTCGTCGTAATATTCTGAAACACACAATGAGAAGGAAAAAATGTTATTGAACATTTTGAATTCTCAAAAATGTTAGGTAACAATACTAGGCTATTAGGAAATGTAGGAACATGTAAAACAAATGTAAAAGAAAGATGTCAAACAAAAGTAATAGTGTGCATTGGTTAAGTGAGGTTTGCCCTTCAAATTGCGCCTTAGGTTTTTTTACAGAGTAGTGTAGTCGAAAACTAAAGGCGCAAAGTAATTTCACTACCCTGTAAAAAGCCTGAGGCGCAAGGTGCAATTTGAGGCGCAAGCCTTACTTAATCAAGACGTATTATTACTTTTTGGGGTTTTTAAAATTTATAAATAAGAATATATATCATGATAATATGGATCACCCATTAGGTGGTCAATCGATAATAATCAATCTAAATGAGGAAATTTTGTCATGTATTATAATGTCATTTTCCCATATATTATAATATTATGTGTAGTAATTATATATTATCATTGGAAGAATATTCCTACCAAAAGCGGTGTGCATAACTTGAACCTATGACCTCTCACATTCTCAAGACTTCGTGCCTCAGTACGCCTTGCAAGGATGAGGCACAAATAGTCTAGGCGCTTGCGCTTTGCTCCTCAGGCGCGCCTTCGACTACACTAGGAGAGATAAACATGAATGTCGTCACCTTGCTTGGTTTAGATCACATCGCGAAAGATATCATACAGGCACTGCATGTTGTTGTTTGAGTACATTTGATGAAGAGTATCTCATATCTCCTTTGCGGTGCCAAGGAACATGATGGAGCTGTAGACGTTCCGGTTCATGCAGCTGGTCATTATATTGACAATCAAGTTGCCATTGCGATTCCATACTTTGAATGTGAGATCTGTAGCCAGAGGAGCGAGCTCATTGAGGTGGTGGTACATCTCGCGGCCTTTGAGAAAACGCATAACAGAGCGGGATCTTGTCATGAAGTTGTTGTTGCCAGAGAGATTCTCGGTGATCATGCGTTCGGCCTTTAGTAGAGATAGAGGATTAGTCACCGATGGAGGAGAGGGGGTTGCCGGTGGAGGGGGGGAGGTCACCGTTTTAGTAGAGAAGGCCGTCATTGTAGCAGATCTATATTAGATTTGAAGAAGAAGACGAGCGAAGGAGATAAAAATCTGGCATGCATTACGGAGTAGCGCGCATAAAGAGGCATATATATATATATATATATATATATATATATATATATATATATATATATTTGAATCTAGATCTTACAAGATTAGTGGGCGGCGACGGCGGCGGGCAGCATCATTGGCGGCATAAGTGTAGAGGAGGGCGACGTCGGGCGTGGGCGTCGTCAGGAAGTGGAGGTGGGCGGGAGGAGGAGTCGGCCAGGGCTTTGGGCGGGAGGTGGCAGCAGGGAGGATTGGACACGTCGGGGTTAGGGTTGGAGTCTTGGAGGGGTCGCGAGCGGGGAGGGTTGGGTTCAGTGGTGGGTGCAGGAAGGAGGAGAGGCGGGCGGGAATTCAGGTTAGGGTTGGGTTGGCGGCTGGAGGGAGGAGAGAGAGGATTAGTTGCATTTTTTTTTTCTTTTTTTTTGCGGCTGAAGGAAGAAGCTGTTGATTTTGATTTTGATTTTTTTGGTGGAGAGGGAAGGAAAACCCTAACTTTTTGCGTGAAATTTTTGTGTTTACTTTTTCTGCTTCGATACCATGTTATTGGTTGGTTAGAAACTGGAAAAAATTAATCCAATAACGATTTTATTAAAACCCAAAATTGACATTAAGGTGCTTCCTAGCCGCATAAGCACACTTTTTTGAACCCCTTTCTGCACATTTTCAGTCCGCTTTTGCCCTAAATTAAGTGTTGGGTTGCTGCTTAATGCTTAAGCACTGCTTAATTGTCTCTTTTTTGCACTTTTTAAAACTATGGTTTCAAATCAACCTATTCTTGTATACCAGGGTATATGCTTTTACACTGAAATAAATCTGCAGAGCAAAAGTTGCGTATATTACTTTGAATGATCCAAGAGAATGCTGTGTTAGCCTTTTCCAAGAAGCCACCATGCTCTCCACCTACATTCTGCAGGTGTCTTCTAGTATTTCTCAATCGAATATCTGTGCAAACTATTACTCCACTACCAGAAAGTCAATCTATGTTTTGTTTTGATTTCAACGATAACAAATCATCCAAAATGAAAATCCATGTTGTTGGATGTCATCTACATTATAAAAACTACACACCAACAGAACTCAACAGAATTCCAAATGATATCAATGAGTTTTAACTGTGCTTATTGCGAACAACTATTTAATGCTATTAAAAGATTATCTTAAACACTCAATTTGACCAAAACTCACAGTTAAAATTCATGAATATCAGTTAACACTTTGATTCATATGTAGTTTTTATGACATTCATTTTGAAACCTTAACAGCATGAATATTCATTTTGAATATCCAATTTTCACATTTGTTATTAACTAAAAAGTGCTATTTCTTTGTATAGGATTTTCTTCCTCTTCTTTTTATTCAATGTTACTGCTTCATATAAGCACAAATGGATAAATCAAATTATTTGTAAAGTTGCCTTAAGAACTTATGTTCAAGTATTTATTGGAGGACCAATTCATAAATTAATGGAGATTATTTAATAAACAACATAATAGTTTTCTGTGGTGTTCGATTTTGTAATAATCCTCCCATGCTTATTCAGCCGTGAATTTACCCACCGAGTGAAATCTGTATCCATGGCTAAGTTTACAACAGAAGAAGTTGACGCCATTCAAAGAGGTGGCAATCAGGTAGAATTACTTCATCAGTTGATCTTTGTTACCAGAAATTTTAGTATATTCATCCACCCTTATAATTGATGTAATATATAATAGCGTGCTAGAGAACAATTTTTGAATGACTGGGACACGCAGCGGATGAGATTACCTGATATTAGGTAAAGCATAGACATACAATTACCTTTTTAAGCTGATAGTCTCATTTTAATCATCACAAGTGATTAGCCTTTTGATTGTTGTCACAGAAATCCTGACAAAATAAGGGAATTTATTAAAAGTGTGTACGTGGATAAGAAATTTGCTGGCGAAAGGTCTTCTGACAAGCCACCAAGAGACACGCAGGTAACCGATTTAGATCTAGAATGTACATAGCTGAGGTTTCCGGTGAAGTTAATTCTTCTTGCTTTAGTTATATTATCCTTCATAAATATCTGTTGTAATTTTGAGTGACAGACCCTTAAGGGTGAAGAAGACCATAGGAGAGCCAGCTCTTACCATTCATTTTCTCAAAGTCCACCATATGACCATCAATACGAAGAAAGGCGCTATGGAAGACAAACAGGTATGCTAACTAGAAAGCTAGGTTCAGATCATGGGCATTATGAAGGGAAACTCTCCAGTTTCATATATAGCCCAGGTCATCAAGTAGAACACATGTATGAGGACAGGTTTGCAAATGAGGGCTCTGGTTCAAGAATGTCAGACTATTCGGTGTCCAACGTAGGCGATCCATTCGATGCACAGTCTCCAAAATTCCAATTCTCTGTATACAGTAGCCCTCCTTTACATTCAAGTGACATTGTTACTGAAGATATGCGACCTCGGAATTTGAGTAAATCAAAATCAGATGTCACGGAGGATACAAAAAGAATTCCAAAAGCACATGTTAGTAAATTTTTCGTTTCTTTTTATTTAATTACCTTTACTACAGTGAAGCTGTTAATCTTTACCTTGATAACTTTTCTCTTCGTCTTTATTCAGAGAAGTGCATCAGCAGGAAGCTTTGGATCCTTTGATAGTAACCCAATTTCTCTAAAATCAGCTAATTCCAGTAGCTTAATCGATTCTGCCCTTGAACCAGACCATACTTCAGGAACGCATCGAACAGAGACATCTACAATTGCTTCATCAGAGATGTCTTCGGCTGCTCTTGCAACAAATAGTGGCCTTTTTAATCAAGAAGTTGCGCAATCACGAAGCACTTCTTTGTCTCCACCTATTGATTTGTTTGCTAATTTTAGTCCGTCTTCATTGGTACCACCTCTTGAGCAAAAGTCTGCATCAGGAATTCAGCAAGCAGACACATCTACAATTGCTTCATCTCAGATGTCTTCCTCTGCATATGCAACAAATCAGCTAATTCCAGTAGCACAATCACAAATCCCTTCTTCGGCTCCACCTATTGATTTTTTTGCTGATTTCAGTCAGCCTTCAGTGTTACCACCTGTTGAGCAAAAGTCTGCAGCAGTTACTTTATCTGGAAATGAAGGCTGGGCAACATTTGACTTCTCTCACCACATTGAACCTTCTGAAGCAAATGTGAGGATTCCTCCAGTGGCTTCAGGTGAAAAAGGTGATCTTATGCGCAATATTGATTTATTTCCATCAATGCCGAACAATTCAGATTGGTATTCGGTTCAGAATCCTGAAAACCATGGACTGTCTTCTTTTGTAGATGATCAGTGGTCTGTCGGTTTTAATGAAAAAGAAACTTCTGATTTGAGGAGTTTACTGGTAAGAATATAGTCGCAGCTACTTTTTTTTAATACATACATTAGGATGTTAACTACATTGTCATATTTTTACAATGATCAGTTGCCTGTGGGTTTTAATTTTTTAAAAAAAAAACTTCTGACTTTACATTTAAGAATATAGTCTTAGAATTATGAGGATTTTATATTTCATCGTGATATTATCACTATGTAATTATTGGGTCAAGTGAAGTTTGTTTGAATTAATTAAATTAAATGATAATAGAGGGATATATTTTGTATTTGCAGTCATGGAATGCTTTTGATGATTTAACTGGAAAACTTCCTCAAACTTTGCCTGAAATCACATATGAAAATAGTATACCACAGGACCGACCACGTGATCTATCATACAGGCCTCCTGCATCTGCTGATTCATACATTAGTTTTCAAGCTCCACAGGCTCCGGAGGTGCTATATATTTATATTGACATGCAGACAACTATTTCTTTTTAAAATTACTTTATTATTTTAAAAAAAAATTTGTTTGTGTCTTAATTCCTAAATTATGCACTGGTTGCACAGGTACAATTCAATAATGTGTTTCTAAGTTCAACAGTGGATGATAAAACTCCTGTTGTTGCTAGTCTACTTGGCTCACATGGTTCGATTTTTCCTCCATCTGCACTACCTCAGATGGTTAGTGCTTTCTCAATATGAATTTATTTCTTGGTTTAATGTGCCCACGTGAAGTTATTAGTTATATAACATTAAAATGGTATTACTCACTGAAATTTTACTTTGTTATAAGGATCTGTTTGCTCCTGTTAGTGTTTAAGTAAACTTGATGTCCTTATCTTCTGAGCCAATAGTCGACAATCTTTGTCACTGGACATTTGTCTGGAAAAGAAAATAACAGTCCTTAATTATCTGCTATCTATATGTAAATGATTCTTGTTGCAAGGTTACAAGTGTTACCAATAAATGAGTTTTTTTAATATCAATAAATGAAAATTTTGCTTTTCCCCCAAAAAAATGAAAATTGTAAAATCCTTGAAAATGCCTTTCATAAATTAGACAATTTTATTTCATGCATCCTGTGTTGATGTTTTTTTAATGTTGCATGTGATAAGGATGCTTAGGGATTACTGTATGACTTCTTAGCTAACTATCTACCGGTCATTTTAGTTTGGATTTCATGGACCTATCTTTTCCTAGTGTTTATTACACAACATCAGGGTTCAGTGAGGCATTGGCATTGACATTGTATTTATTGTTCTGCTTCACCTGAAACCTGGATTAAGCAAACTGTATTACATAACATTTAGCTAAAACAACTTTTCTGATAACCCAGGAAGGTGTCTCTCACGAATGGAAAGCGGCAAATCCATTTGATTTACCATTTGATTCGGATACAGAAGCTAATAATATGGTATGCCGATGCTAATTTGTATTAATGAAGTTTTTATTTTTATTTTGTATTTTGTATTTATTTTATCAGATGTGGAAAGGTGGGTCCTTCACTCCAACTACATACACATTACATAGGATATCAAAAGTTTCCCTCATGATACATTGTTTTTGCAGTAGTGGTTTGCTATGTTTTTTTGAGTCATTCTTTTTCCCCCAACAGACATTTTCCCCAAGCCTAAGTGGGTAACAGAGATGGAACATCAATGTTGCAAACTGCAACTGCAGTTTTTACCAAAATCTACATCTGAAACTGGGTTGTCTGCGAGTAGGTCCAGCCAAAAGCCAGTTGCCCCTAGAAAATGCCACAGCAGTATTATACCAGCCACCCCACACCACCAGTGTTTTGTGTAAACATCTTTTAGTAATTTTCTTGTACTTGTATGTCTATGTATGGCTTTTGATCGTTTAGAATTAATGAATTATAGGAAAATCTTCTCTTGTTAAGTGTTTCCTTGACCAGGAAGATGCCACATGTGAAGACAGGGTTAAGATCAGGGGACAGTCAGTTACAACTTTGTCAATTATTTAAATATGAAATATAGGTTTATTCCAATATTGCCTATGAATAAATTTTTTCATATACATAGGAAAATGTTTGAGTGTACTACTTTTTACTACTTTCACATTTACAAATTCGTAGACTAAAGAAGATGGGAGCCAGTGTAAAAACACTTTTGCCATAATTGCTTGTGTAGGCCCACCCTCTTTAGTCTTGGAATGTGTAAGCTAGGAAGCAGGGATACTCTTCTGGAGATGCATATCTCGTACCGGATACGTATCCGGTGGGATACTCGCCAGATACGTACCAGATACATATCTTAGCAGTTATTTTTTTCAAAAAAAAGAAAAAAATATCGGATACTCTGGGGATACTCTCGAATACATCAGGAGACTCTTGGGTACTGTTTGAATTTTCTGAGGGGGAGGTATATATATATATATATATTCTACAATTTTCTTTTGTCTTCTCCTTTAAAATCCTAATTTTATTTGATTAAAAGATATTATTTTGTTTCATTTGATTAAAAGATGTTGACAAAATGATACAGGTAGGATATAGTTCTTGCTATTATTTTGGTTGATTGACTACTTATATTATTGTACAAATTGCTGCTCTTTATTCGCTTTAGTGTTTGAGTATTAGATTTCTTTAAGATGATAGATATGTGATAGTAAGATGTAGTATTGAAGGGTCTTGGTTGGTTCATGGTTATGACTTATGAAGTTATGATAGATGCAGTTATGATACTGATTTTATTTAATATGTTTAAGACTAGCCTACTCGTATTTGAATATTTCGGTCATGTAATATTGGTATTGGTATTGTTGAAAACTTGGAATAATCCATTAGTATGTTTTGTTTGACGTTGACTACCATGTCCTTGTTTCTTATTTTTTCATGTTCATATTGAATTGAATATTTTAGTTTAGTATTTATATATCTACTAGGTTTGCCCGTTGACACGTGCCTACAACACGTCTTCGGAACGGTGTACCTTGTTTGATCATATAAAATAGTTTTGGTGGTCCAGCAAATTAATTGAAGTAGCAAGCATATTATATGAGAAACTTTTGGGGGTCCAGCAAAAAACATATTATATGTTTTTTTTTTATTTTTTTGAATTTTTTTTAAAGTTTTTAAATTTTTATTTTTTTATTTTTTTAGTTTTTTAATTTTTAAAATTTTTAAATTTTTTTATTTTCTTAATTTTCTGAATAGAAGAGGGAGGGAGTGAGAGAGAAAAAAATTTAAATAAATATAGGAATTATTTTGGGTGGAGGATTTGAATTTGAGTTTTGGGGGGAAACTTTTGGGGGAAAAATATGTTTTTTGAGGTTAGATCTGGGTCTTTGATTTTTGGGGGGATTGAAGGAGAACCACTTGATAACTTTCTTTGTGTTTTATTATATAGATAATATTATTTTTTAAAAAATATTTAATTTAGCGTGTCCAAACGTACCAATATCCAAGTTTTTGAGAAATCGGCGCATCCGTGTACCGGATACACGTGCCCGTATCCGTGCTTCATAGTGTGTAAGTAGCGTGAAAGTATATTTCAGCTAGCAGTGATCTATGTACAATAAAAATTGTAAGTGTGAAATTGCATGGTTACTAGCAAGCTTTCTCATACGCAAAGTTATGAGACCTGGAATTTAGGAAATGTTCTTGTATTAGTGTTGCAATGACTAGTCAAACCTGAATACGTAGGGCAATCACATGGATGATTGCATAATTTATGTTCTCATCAAGTAAAATGAATAGTTCACGTGTCAACTAGGCATCAAAATCGTAGTAAATTATCTTAAATATGGCTAGAATCTATGGTGTAGATTTCTCTTGTTAGAACTGCAATTACATACCAATATGAATACGTTGGGTAACCTCTTGGATGATTGTGTACTGAGCAAATTTCTACATTGTTTTTGCTGCGAGGGTTCCAAAGGATTTCATTAGTTTTGATTTGTTTAGCAAGCCTTCTCTTGCCCTTAGATATCACACTTGGAAATTGGTATGTGTATGTAGCTTTCTCAAGTTAGGGTTGCATTTACAAACCTAACCTGAATATGTTCGGCAAGTACTGGATCATTGCATAGCGTTTGACTGGGATTTTCTTAAGGGTGGCAATCGGGTCGATCGGGCCAGGTCGGGTTGAACCTGTGCGGGTCGAACCCAAGTCAGGGTGGGTTCGGGTCGGGTCGAGTGCTTAACCGGGCCGGGCCGGGCTCGGTTCGAAAATGGTAATGTCGACCCGCGAACCTGAACGGGTCGAACCTGTTATGGGTCGATTCGGGTTGCAGGTTGGCCTGGTTGAGCATTTTTGGTTTTTTAATTTTAATTTTTTTCAACTCCAAACAAAATAAATTATATATATATATATATATATATATATATAAAATTGTAATAAGAGTCACAAAGTAAGTTTGAAAGAAAATTTTATATATTATTCATTTTAACTTCTATGATTTTTTTACATACAATTTTCTAGCTAGTTGTTGGTCTTCAATTTGCTATTGTTGTTCTTCTTTGGGCGAGTTGCTTCCACTTGTTGACATGTCGACCCCGATTTCTTGAGTTCTATCTTCAGCCTTCATTCAACCTTCCGTGTACACGAGCATCTCCAATGATTGGGGCTTCAAGTGATTCCTGTAATCTGTTAAAATCCTGCCACTTGTAGAAAATATACTTTTTGAAGCAATTGTAGAGACATGAGTTAGTAGATCTTTAGCCATATGTTTAAAAATAGGGGGAAGGACCTATTGGGAGCTAAAGTTTATACAAATTACCTACACACATCTAAAGTTTCTATAATACCCCAATAGTATCCAAAGTTTTATAACTTGGACCTACAGGCCCCCGCCGTTTAATTCTCAGTTAAGTTAGTGGAATATTCTGGGAATATACCTCATAACGGGTTTAGACCCATTAAGGTGCATATGAAATTACGAAAATACCCCTCTCTTCATCCGATCTCTTCGCTAGTTCTTCTTCCCCTTTTAAACCCTAACCCATTTTTCTCCCTTAATCTCAAATCAATTCCCAAAATCGCTGCTTCTCACAAATTTGTCGATCGCATCTAAGCTCTCTTCTCCACCCACCATGTCTGCCACCAGTTCTTTTTGTGAATCACCGATGCAGAATGGATTGATGTGCCACTACGAATTGCCTAGGAGAGCCCAGATTGTGGTGTGTGAGAGGTAAGAATAAAGGTAGGTTATTCTACTCTTGTTCGAATTACAAAGGCAAAGATAAGCGTGGGTGCAATTTTTTTAGGTGGGTATCAGTTGACAATGACAAAGATGATAAAGAGATGGGGTTGGTGCAGTTGAAGGCAATTTTGTTTGAGCAAAAGGAGATTTTGAAATCAATGAAACAACATATGGATGTTAATTTCGCTGCGAAGCTTCTTCAGTTGGAGACCAGCATCATTGGCTTGACATCGTTATTTCGCAGTTGTTTTGTTCTGTTTGTTGTATATATTGTTGTTCGTAATGTGATGCATATCATGTATAACAGATGCTGAATATGCGTAGTGTGAGAATTTCATTTGTTGATGGAATATGATGTAACGAATGAATGTATCTTTATGAAGGGCGAATTATCATGACTGAATGTATCTTTTTGAATGACATAAATTTATAGACGGGAGGTAGCAGTTGAATTCACATGGTATCATAGTGATATCAGTTGAAAGTAGTAGTGTGCAGAGATATTTCCAGTTTCAAATGCATTGTATTCACAGCAGCAGTTGAATTAGCAAATATGAACATATTGATAATGCATTGACAATGCATTCAAATTGTGTTGGAGCTCAGCATTCAAAAGGTTTTCAAATAGATGATAATATATTGAGCAAATTTTGAAACAGACAACAATGTGTGCAGACAGATTTGCAACTCTACTCAGATTGCAATGAACATAAACAAGTATGGACACAGCAGTATTGCAGGTTAGTGCAGTAGAACAAATAAAAAAACCTGGAAATTTTAACCATTAAACTGACAATGCACAAATTACCCACAGTTTACATTGCATTAATACTGAAAGCATAAACCTTTGTTCAAACACACATCATACATTTGCCTGTTAATAGCAGTTCCATAGCCTCATCATAGTGTAGGCCGATAGCCTGATACAAATGAGTCATAAATACCAAACATGAACCTCATAACCATTCAAATGGTTTACATATAACATATGCCCATTGTTCTGTTACCTAAAATGTTGGTGGTGAATTCCATTATTACAAGACAAATTTTATGTTGATTACATCCAAATACTGCCTTTTCCTCTACCCCCTCTGACCCTCTCAACACTGCCTCCGAGAGGTACCTTCCTACCCCTCCCTCTCCTTGAGCTTGTTGGTTGATGTTGTTGTGAAGGTGGTGATAATTGAATTGGTGGCCACTGTCCCTCAACTCCTTCTGACTATATTCCTGCAACACTCCTTTGAGATTGGATTACATTAGGTTCATCTGCAGCTGGTAAAGGTATCAGTAATTAGAGTACTGATATAATGTACACAAATATGTGTTTCAGGAAATTTATTTGAAGAAAAAATATTTCAAGATGATTTGTTAGTACAATTATCAGATGTTGAATTACACTCATTTATGTTAGTTCAACTACTGTAACTACTGTATATACAGCAATTTTTTGTTCCAACAGTTCAAACACTAGCAATTTACCTCCTACACCTTCATTGATGGCCACTCTCCCAATCGCTGCCCCTCTTCTTCCTCGCTTGGAACCCCTCCTAGCAACATAAATCTATATAATAAAACACAGAAAGCTATCAAGTGGCTCTCATTCAATAGAGTTGAAATCAATGGTCCAAATTTAACCTCACAAAACATATTTTCTCGCCCAGAAGTTCCCCCCAAAACTCATATTCAAATCCCCCAAAACAACTCCTTTATTTGTTTATTTAATTCTCTATCTCTCACACATTCTCTTTCTATTTATTCAGAAATTTATATTTCCAGATTTCAGGTTTGTAAATTTTCAAATTTTTTATGCATTTTTTATTGCTCATGGTACATTGAAAATAGCAAATATCTCATCAACAATTAAATTTCATAATTTTCCACACTCAAAGTTCTAAGAAGTTGGATTTTACACCCCCATTTATAATTATTTTTCAACATATACTAATTGAAATATGGACTTTTATTTACAACTAATTATTGTTTTACTATTCAAACTTGAGCTACATAATTGTTGTTTTACTGTTTACAAGACTTTCTGATGAGGACATCTTTTCTGTTTAGTTTATTTCAGTACCTTTTTTATTTCTGGCAATTATAGCCATATGTAATCTTTTTGTAATTTTTAGATTTTGAGAATATTTTGGAGATGTGTTTCAAGATGTATTTGAGCCTATTTAAAGGCCATGAGATTAACGAGAAAGCATGCCATTATTGATTAAAAAAAACTGTGTTGAGTTTTGCTCTTCCTTTCTCTCCTTTGTGTGATACAATTGAGATCCAAATTAGGGTTTGTGATAAATCCTAATCCAATTTTAGAATTAGTGATTAATTCTAAAAATCTATCCCCAAATTAAAATTCCTCACGTACAAATTCCCTAACCCTAATTTCCCTAATCCCAATTAACCAAAACCCTAACCGCATCCCCTCCACCTTCAGCCGCCAAATCTAATCCTTCCCCTTTCCCTTTTCTTTTCCCGAAACCCAACTAAATCTCCTACCACAACCCTGACTTCTTCTTCCTCTGTGATTTCCGAGTACCCAACCGTCACTACCCATCCCCCTCATCGACTTCGCCGCCCCTACCCAAGTACCCCCGCCCGTCCTCAACCTCCACCGCACACCCCATCAACCATCGCCATCTCTTCATCTTCAGTCGACCTCGAGTTTCCCTCTCTCTCCCTCCGTTACTCCGCAACCACCTCATTGCCCTGCCGCCACCACGACTGCGGTCAACCGTCGACGACCCCTTGCTGCCGCTTCTTCTTGCCGTGTTCTCACTGCCCCCAAACCCCGTCAGCAACTCCAGGGTAGACCACAGTGTACTTATCGACAGAGATGAAGAACAGCAAATGCTTCGCCACTTAAAATTTTGACGAAAATTGAATGTTCAGGATTATTACATGGCAGTAAAGGAATGGTTTGGCTTGTGGCTGTCTCTCTCATACTGTGGATGATGATTTGAAGTAGTCTGCCATTGCTGTGTTCTGCCAGAGATCTACGCTGGTTTCTTCACATTCGGTATACTCTTTCCATTCTTAATATTTGTGTGTTCTACTGCCTTGTCATCTAGTTTATTATCTGATTTGCCTGTCGTCCACAAAATTAATTGAGATCGAGTGTTCCACATACCTGAATAGAGTACGAATCATTATTGAACTTCTTACTTGCTAAAACAATAGGGATTTAATTGATTGTAAGGTTGATTTATTAATTGGGACTGCTACACTTATTCAATTCTTGAAAACCCATCGAACCTGTTAACTGTTAAAAATTTCCAACTTAGATCCGCACTTTCATGTTGGTAAAATTAACCTATTAAAATTCTTGGAAATTCTCTATTTTAGGGTTGGTTTTACATCATTTTGGTATCAGAGCGAAGGTTCTTAAAACCTTAGTTCTTGCATCGTAGGCATTCATTTAGTATCGTGTAGTCTTTTATTTTATTTTATTTTATTTTTATTTTATTTTAGTTTAGTTTAGAATCATTTAAAAAAAAATAAAAAATAGGACACCCCATAGTTTCCACTTTTGGTGAATGTGTCTTCGCAGCACCATCACAGACCCTGAAGAGCCTTTCCTAGCCCTTCCCAATCACCCACTTAGGAACCCTAGACTTCCCAGACCTGAAATGGACAACTCTGATATCTCCGCTACCCTAGCTGCCATCCAAGCAACTCTTGCCAATATCAATCAGAGGCTTGAGAAAGTGGAGCTAAATCAAACCATTGTCCCTGAGCTTCATGCCCATCATCAGATCCCTCAAGGGAATGTTCATGACGATCGACGTCAAGAACGTGACCCTGACGAACAATACAAAAAGAACGTTAAGGCTGACGTTTCCCAGTTTGAAGGCCACATGGAACCCCAAGCTTACCTCAATTGGGTCCGTGCCATGGACCACTACTTTGTGTGGTTCGACATGAGCGAAGCCCTTAAAGTTAAATTTGCCACTATGAAATTAATGGGTAAAGCTCAACAACATTGGACCAATCTTGAACATGCCCGCAGAGACCGAGGCCTGGCACCCATAGCCACTTGGGAGGCCATGAAAGAGAAGCTCACTGAGAGGTATGTACCGTTATCGTTCCACACCCGATTGCTAGATTCGTGGAACCAATTGTATCAAGGAAGTAAATCCACACAAGAATATGTTGATAAATTCGATGACTTCCTTATTCGGTGCAATGCGCTAGGTAAAGAGAGTGAAGAACAAACTCTCTCTAGGTTCAGAGCTGGACTACGAGCTGACCTTAGGAACGAGCTAATCTATAGGAACGTGGACTCAATAGCGGCAGCCTACGCCCTAGTCCTCGATATGAATTTCCTTAAAGCTAGTTCTCATTCTAGGTCCAGCGACTCGAGAGATCATTCCTCTAGAATGACCTCTACTGACCTACCTAGACCTAAGCTTCCCTTTCAGTATCCCAGCAAATCTTACCCCAGCAAACCTAATTCAAATTTCAATTCACATAGAGATGAACATAAGGGTAAGAACACCGAAAGAGATTACAGTAAGATTAACCCTCTCACTAAGTGCTATAAATGTAAGGGATACAGTCATGTTGCTGGCAACTGTCCTAGTCCGAGTAGGATCAATATAGTAGAGGGTACCGCAGTCATCGCTGATGAGCCTGACAATGAGTTTACCTATGAACCTAATATAAGTGATGACTTCGATGAAAAAGAGGATGACCAGTCTCTTAATTGTATTCAGCCTATCCAGTCACCTCCATTGAGTATACCTGAGACACCCATTCCTTCCCAAGTCACTTGGAAATCCATAGATTTTACTCATGTATTAGAACATCACAAAGTCACCGAGTCTGCACTCACATTTGCATATAATATTCATGACTTGCATAGAGAAATTTCCAAGGAACTTAATGAGAATAATTTTAACTACAAGTTAATAGCAGATATTAGAAGGAAATTTATAACTTTTGATATTGGTGACGAAGTGATGGTTCGGATTCATCCGGAACGGTTTTCTGTTGGACCCGTTAAGAACTTGAACATACGTGCTGCAGGCCCATTTAAGATTCTACATACAATCAATGATAATACCTATGTCGTTGACCTTCCTGAAGGTTTTGGCATAAGTAAAATTTTCAATATTGATGATCTAGTACTTTATGAAGGCTCAGAATTCAACCCTAGAAATTTTCTTATAGATGAGCCTACCCTGCAGCCTAATGGTGAGATTCCCCCATTACCTCCACTACCAGATATTACTTACCCATCGACAGAAGAATTGGATAATATTTTAGATGATCAGATAATCTCTACTAGAGATGGTGGTATACACAAGTATTTGGTAAGGTAGAAAAATAAGCCGAAGTCGGATGACACTTGCAGTGATCGTGAGGGCTCCCGCAACTGGATCCAGAACTTTTGGAGCACCATGGCAGGATCACTGGTTTTGACTCGACTGGGTCGAGCTCTCTCCCACCCGGAGAGAATGATGAGGACATCTTTCCTGTTTAGTTTATTTCAGTACCTTTTTTATTTCTGGCAATTATAGCCATATGTAATCTTTTTGTAATTTTTAGATTTTGAGAATATTTTGGAGATGTGTTTCAAGATGTATTTGAGCCTATTTAAAGGCCATGAGATTAATGAGAAAGCATGCCATTATTGATTAAAAAAAACTGTGTTGAGTTTTGCTCTTCCTTTCTCTCCTTTGTGTGATACAATTGAGATCCAAATTAGCATTTGTGATAAATCCTAATTCAATTTTAGAATTAGTGATTAATTCTAAAAATCTATTCCCAAATTAAAATTCCTCACGTACAAATTCCCTAACCCTAATTTCCCTAATCCCAATTAACCAAAACCCTAACCGCATCCCCTCCACCTTCAGCCGCCAAATCTAATCCTTCCCCTTTCCCTTTTCTTTTCCCGAAACCCAACTAAATCTCCCACCACAACCCTGACTTCTTCCTCTGTGATTTCCGAGTACCCAACCGTCACTACCCATCCCCCTCATCGACTTCGCCGCCCCTACCCAAGTACCCCCACCCGTCCTCAACCTCCACCGCACACCCCATCAACCATCGCCATCTCTTCATCTTCAGTCGACCTCGAGTTTCCCTCTCTCTCCCTCCGTTACTCCGCAACCACCTCATTGCCCTGCCGCCACCACGACTGCGGTCAACCGTCGACGACCCCTTGCTGCCGCTTCTTCTTGCCGTGTTCTCACTGCCCCCAAACCCCGTCAGCAACTTCGGGGTAGACCACAGTGTACTTATCGACAGAGATGAAGAACAGCAAATGCTTCGCCGCTTAAAATTTTGACGAAAATTGAATGTTCAGGATTATTACATGGCAGTAAAGGAATGGTTTGGCTTGTGGCTGTCTCTCTCATACTGTGGATGATGATTTGAAGTAGTCTGCCATTGCTGTGTTCTGCCAGAGATCTACGCTGGTTTCTTCACATTCGGTATACTCTTTCCATTCTTAATATTTGTGTGTTCTACTGCCTTATCATCTAGTTTATTATCTGATTTGCCTGTCGTCCACAAAATTAATTGAGATGGAGTGTTCCACATACCTGAATAGAGTACGAATCATTATTGAACTTCTTACTTGCTAAAACACAGGGATTTAATTGATTGTAAGGTTGATTTATTAATTGGGACTGCTACACTTATTCAATTCTTGAAAACCCATCGAACCTGTTAACTGTTAAAAAATTTCAACTTAGATCCGCACTTTCATGTTGGTAAAATTAACCCATTAAAATTCTTGGAAATTCTCTATTTTAGGGTTGGTTTTACATCACTTTCATATGCTGTATCGTTCTGAAGATGTGCCGTAGGCACGTGTCCACGGGAAAATCTAGTTTTGAATAAGATTAAATGAGAACAGTAATGTACACTGTGTCATAAATGATAATTTACCTATGCAATGTATCTATTGATGACTGACTGGGTAAACCAGCAACAGATGAACTGGCCTCCACTCCGCCAGGTACTTGGTTAATTGGTGCCTTGCAAGTTGATTTGTTGTGGTCAATTCCATGACATCTACTACAGGTTATTTTTCTCTTTGATAATTTGTTCCCTCCAACATCATCTTCATCTCTAGCTTTAATTCTCTTTGTTTTAGGTCTTCCTCTTGGTCTCCTTGTGTGTGGTGGGCCAACAGTATAGCCAATCTCTTGATGCTGCCATTGAGCCTTACATGGAAGAGGTGCTATAGAAAACTGATATGCAAGTTTGTACCTGAAAATGGTATACTAAAAAGTAGAAAAAAAAGAGAACCAAATATGTGGTACTGTCAATATACCTGTCAATATAGAAACAAATTTCATAGAAACATTACTAAATACCTGTCAATATAGTATAGTGGATCCACATAAATGGTCCAATCAACTCTGGCCTTTGTGCAGATTACCTCAGCTGCGTGTATGCAGGGCAGACCAGTTAGTTGCCACTGTCTGCAAGTGCATATTCTGTCTTCCATGTCAAGCACCTCTCTTCTTTCTACACTTTCCACCTCTGCATACCTTTCATCAGACTTTCGAACTATCCACCCACCAACTTTCTTACTGATATCTTTAATGTATCTGTCAGCCATTGGTACCAGCACCCCTTTCCATCTTTTTGCAATTTGTCATCTCAATATCATCTTCTCCATTATTTTGATCCTAACACTATCTACAAGATTAACAACTGGACGATATCTTGATTCTAATATCCATGCATTGAAACTATCGGCCAGGTTGTTTGTAATGTAGTGTTGCCTAGATCTGGGGGTGAATTGGCTTCTACTCCATAAGTGGGTCTGTCTCTCTAAAGCAGCTGCTGCTTCAATTGAAATTGCTCTCAAATCTCTCATTGCATCTTCATACTGCATGACTGTGTATGCTTTTCGCAGCTCTCCAATCCAATACTTCATATATTTCACCAGAGAAAATTTTCAAAGTTTTTTCATAGATGACGAACACAACATCTATGTTCGGCATCAGGCAATGTTCTAAAAGTCGTTAGGCGGTAGTCGGGCGGCCGATGGGTGCCTAGCGCCTAGGTTTTGTAAGCGGAGCTTAAGCGGCTAGGCGCTAGGCGGTTTTATTTATATATTATATATTTATTTTATGTATATATTTTATTTATATATTTTATCATTTTGTTTTGTTTTGTTACCAATTCTTACTCTTGATATTTCTCCTTGCAATTGCAGGATGAGCTTTACAGAATCGAATCAGTGTACTATTATTAGTCTTTTTTCTTTTTTTGTATAGTCTTATACTCATCTATTAGACTAGTATTAATCTATGACGAAGATTAGTAGTGGAGATTATCTGTTCGGATATTCCAGTCTAAGGAGCAAACAGTGTGGGGAAGCGGGAGGCTTGAGTCGGGGGATGGGGGAGGGCTGCGTCAAGAGAAGTTTGAGAGAGAAGAGGACGTAGTGTTGACGTCGGAGGTGAAGCAAGGCGGGAGGCAGTGTGTGGTTGTGTTGACGACTTGACTTTGAAGCTGAAGAGAGGAGAGAGGTTGTGTTGACGTCGGTTGAAGTTGAAGCGAGCTGCGACTGCAAGGAGGGAGGTGGAGGAGGTTTTGACGACTGAGTGACAGAGTGAGTGAGAGCTGCGACTGCAAGGAGGGAGGCGGAGGAGGTTGTGTTGACGACTGCGAGCAACGACTGCGAGGAGGGAGGCGAAGGAGGATGAAGGTCGAAATTGAAGTACGTTGCGAGCTGCGAGCCTCCGACTGCGAGGAGGGAGGCGGAGGAGGTGATTTGGGGGTTTTAGAGGAGAAATTAGTGATTTAGAGAATAGAATTGATTTGGGGATTTTTTTACGGAGATTTAGAGGAGAAAGAGAAGTTTTAGGGGTTTGAGTGTATTAGAGCGGGTCAGATTGGAATAAGTCGGGTCCCCTTTTTTTTTAATAATTAAGTCCTAAGTGGGTCTAAGCGGATCTAGCCCGCTTAGACCCGCTTACACCGATTACGTGCCGCCTAGAGCCGCTTTTAACCGCCTAGAACCATTAGCCGATTTTCTTAAACGTCTAGCCCCTAGGCGAAGCGTTGGAGGGCTGCCTAGCGCCTAGGCCGCTTTTTAGAACACTGGCATCGGGCAACAACAAAGAAACTGCTTCTTGTAAGCCCTTTTCTTGATCACTCATTATAGAAATATTGTCCATATCATTCCTAAGAGCTTCTTTCAAATTTTCGATGAACCAATGCCAAGAACGTAGATTCTCAGATTCTACTACTGCAAATGCTACAAGATATAACCCATTTTGTTACCATCAAGTGCATTTGCAGCAAGCAAAGTCCCCAAATTCTTACCCCTTAGATGACAGCCATCAAGGGCAATGTATGGTCTACATCCTAATTTAAACCCATCTCCACATTGCTTGAAAGAAACAAACATCCTATGAAAAGCTTTGTCATTCTATAATTCAATTTCAATGTGACTAGCTGGGTTTCTTGGTTTGAGTTCAGCTCTCAAAGAGTGCACAAGGTTGTAGCTCTTGTCAATGTTACCGAAAAGTTGCTGTCTTGCTTCTTCCCTCCCCCTCCACGCTTGTTTGTAACCAATCTTCAATCCATATTTGCTGTCAATAAATTTGACAATGTCTATAGGCCGCATATTAGGATTTGGCCGCATATTAGGATTTGCTTTCACATCTCCCTTAATTATCTCTGCAATCCAGAATTTTGTTGCAACTCTATTGCCACACTTATTTATTCCCGTGCAAGTATGGACATCATTGTACTTTCTTACCTCAAATATCTTCTTGCCCTGCATCCTAGCAGCTTTAATTCTCCAGGGACATTCCTCCATCCCACATATTGCAACAATTGCTGTATTATCATTCTTCTTCAACCAATATGCAAAGTTGTTATGTATACTATACTGTTTCAATGTCATCCTGAAGGCGTAGCTACTTGGAAATTTGCTGCCAGTTTCAAAATGAGGGCAATGGATATCTACTTGTTCACCCCACACTGGACCTGAGCGCTCTTGTACAGATCTTGAACTCATCTCTGCCTCTGCTTCTCTGCTTAAATCACCCTTACTGTCTTCTTCTTCACCTGCTTCTTCAAACTCACTATTAAAAGAATGGTACGAATCTTCAGAATAGCAATCATCTGCTTCATCATTTGCAACTTTCAAGTTTTCTATATGTATTTCTTCTTCTTCAGCATCTGCGTCACCAAAATTGCCTTCATTTTCAACAGAATCTAGGTCTTCACTGTCAGTATCCTCATAATCAGCCTCATAAAACTGTTGTAGTGGTGTCTTCTCACCTTCAATCCGTACTTGCCTCTCAGCTTGATGTTGATGTTCACTGCCTTCAGCTTGTTCATCACCTACATCTGCATTGCCTTCTCCTACTTCATTAAACTGATTTGCATGAGCTTCTGCACCTTCATTACCTTCATCTGCATTCCCTTCGGGTTGTTCATATGCTGATTTAGATTTTCCCACTGAACCTGATGTATTAGTAGGGAGTCCAATCTGCCTCACATACGAATCTTCATCATCACTCGACACTACCAACTGCTCAGCGGGAATGGGTCCACACCCTAGATGATATCTTGCCCTCCTTCCACCAATAATTTCACCCGCATGAACACCAAACCTACTGCAATTCTTTGGGGTTCTAAATAACAAATATAGCTCCAGTGTTTTTTTCTTTTCTAGATGCAATTCCAAATTTCTGCAAATTGTACATCATCTATAATTACTCCATATTCTTTAGGTGATGGCCCACGCTTTGCATATACTACTTTCATCATATACCCCTCATTATATGGTAGTAAAGCATGAAGTCTGTCACTCAAGTAGTCTAAGTTACACTCCCTTGAGTCAATCAAAATACTTTTCGTACGATACCGTTCATATTTTTTCCTGTTTGTCCTAGGTATTGCTCTCCAATACCCGTGGTAGAACACTAACACTGTCACTCTATTTATCACCCTGTCACACAATAACAACCACAAGAATAACATTAGTCCTTCTATATAACTCCAATAAATAACGTAACAAAACCACAACATATCAAAACACAACAAACAACACAACAAACAATACAACACAACACCAAAGTGTTCCCATATTGATGACAACACAATACAACACCAAAGTCAACCCCAACTTAGATCAAATCCCAAATCTAGTGTTCCCTCACTAAACTCTACTCAGACTTAAACCCTACATTGTTCACCAAATACTCAACCTCATAACAATCAACATTCAATAAAATTCAAATCAACCATAACAATGAAAAAACAACACTAACTTCAAATGAACTCAATCACTCGACCCATCTACATTCAAGAATCAATAACACCAAAATAAGCCTTGCTCTCAGATCACGAAATAGTTATAATGGGGGAAGCTCATACTATTCGTTGTTGCGATTCAACCCTGAGGCTCCGCCGACCTCCATCTTCTTCCTCACTTTCCGCAAACACACCACGCGCTCACGATTTTACCTTCAACCGGAACTCAAAAAAAATTCGTCGACATGAGAGAGAGACGAAAGTGAGAAAGGGGAATTCAATGCAGACGAAATAAAGAAGGTGAAGGGTAAAGAGGTCATTTCATCAGCCATCTGTTAGAAAATTAACAAAAATAGACGGGTGAGGCCTACAGGTCCAATTATAACAACTTTGGGTGCTATTGGGGTATTACTGTAACTAGAGGTGTGTTTAGGGTATTAACAGTAACTTCAGGTGCCAATAGGTCATTCCCCCTTTAAAATATTATAAACATGTTCATGTTATTTCCACCATTGTGGCACATCAATCTTAGCACTAAAACTCTTACTATCTTGTTGATTATACAAATATAATTCATTAGGTTGATTAGTCATAGGTTTTTTTGATTGAATTTGAGTAAGTAAATTAAAAGTGGCATCGTCTAATTTGCTCTTACCCTTACCTCTAGAAGCAGAAGAAGTAACTATACTAGAATTATTACTAGATGCAAAAGTTCTATCATAATAATCATATAAGTTGTTCAATGTCGTTCAAAGAAAGCTAAAAATGTGTTGCAATCTATTTAATATTCAATTCCAAGTAAAGTAAAATATATTTCAATCAAACTCGTTGTACCCGCTAATTTGATACGAGGATGCATAACAGTAGCAAGTAGATACAACATAGGACTAAAATACTTTAAAATTTTAGTGTACACGAGTTTAACAATATGACCAATGTAAATGTCATCAATCATTTCTTGAAAAGTTTGCATCATAGTAATTAACGGAATAAAAATACTACTAGAAGTAGAATCATAAGATTTTGAAATTTTCAAAGTTGCGGTTTTAAACGGTTTTAAAAATCGTAAAAAAGATTCGGCATAATACCATAATTGTTCATTCATTTGAAAATGTCATATTTTTTTCAAAACAAAAATCATTTATACATGTTTTATATTGAGTAACAACACTTCATAAATCAAAAGTTGAGTTCCATCGGTGTTTAACATCCTTAGAAATTTAAAAAAAATGTATACCCGTAAGCTTACACCATTCTTTAAATTGTTGAAGCATAAGGCCACTTAAAGCGATAAAATATACACAATTTCTAATGTTATGCACAAATGGTTCAGCTATTTTCAATGCATTTTGAACACATAAATTTAAAATATGACATACACATCTAACATGAAATTTTCTAAACATGGAGGAGCTAATTGTGTTTTTAATGTACTAATTGAAGCATTGTTGTTAGATGCATTATCAAAATTAATACAAATTTTTTATCACAAATATAAAAGATATCACAAACTTCTAAATACGATGTGCAATCACTAAAATGTGGATTAGTGCATTTTGGTTAAATTCCTCGACGTTCCTACTCTCGGAATAGGAAAAAGGTAACTCCTTAATAACTAGTTGGGCTATTTTCCATCGATCATTTTCAGGATCATATGAGTGGCTATCTACATGTCCGGTCCTAGAGTGAATTTTTTGTTGGTCGGGTTGGTCTTGTAATAGATTCTTATGTACATTTTGAATGTGTCGTTTAATTGTACGCGTACCCTCACCCTTTCTCCATTTGTAACTCTTAAAACAAGTTTTACAAATCTTATGTTCTAAACCCGGATTATCCTCTTCGGGGATATAATATTTGTGCCAATCACTAGTTTTTTCCCTAGTTTTTCTACTACTAGTGGGGTTCGGTTTGTTGTGTTTGTGTTAACATTATGTATTTCTTCTTCTATGTTGTATGGAGGGACATCGTGAGATCCTACCATAGGATTCGGTGTAAATTCGGGCTCTATTTGTGGGACTATTGGAGGCCGACGTGAAGTACTGGTAGAATCTTGTCCACATTGGCTACGGCCGCTACCTTGTAATCTAGACGTGGCAATAGTGTGTGAAAAAACAATAATTTATAGTGTTCTAATAAAATGTGAAAAAGTAAAAAAACAATATAGGGGAGAGATGTTCAAAAAAATCTAAAAAAACAATAGGTGGGTTGAGAGAGAGAAATGCAAGAAACCAACAAACAATTCGTAACAAAAAAATTACAACTACAAAAAAAATAAAGAGTTGAGAAGGTTGTGAATTTTGATACCGTACTGTGGGAATAATCGTATATATAAATGAAAGATAAAATAATAGAAGTAGACGTAGTTGATTGAGAAATGTAGTAGACGTAGTCTCATAGTTGTAGAAAGAGAGAGCTTCTTCGATGAGAGAGTTTGTAGTAGACGGAGTTGAAAGTGTTGAATCGACACGAATTTGATAATATCGAAATTGTTCACTTCTTTCTTGCTTACTTCTTTGTTGGAAATTTTTTGATTGAATTGAGTAGTAGTATTAGAGAGAGTAAGAAGTAAGATGTGAAAAAATTAGAGGGATTTAGGGGGTTTTATAGGCAAAAAACCTCCAAAAAGCCCCAAAAAAAAAAACAACAACAACAAGAGAGCTGCTGCCAAACAATCGACCCGCGGGTTTCGACTGTTGGACCCGCGCGGGTTGACCGTTCGACCCGTTCGGGTCCAACGGATCGAAACCCGCGGGTTGGTGGGCGGGTTTGACTTGGTCAACGGGTTCGCGGGCCGGATTTTACGGGTCGAAATCACGATTTTCCCAACCCGGTAAGGGGTTCGGGTTCAACCCGAACCCGAACCTGAACCGGGTTAAGGCGGGTTGGGTCAAAGTGAGCGGGTTGCGGATCGACCCCGACCCGGTTGCCACCCGTTCTCGATGACAAGGTTCTAATTGTCTACTGATTTTTAATGTCTTAAGAGGTACTGTTTGTTCCTGTGAAATCTTTTGGACAGTGTCTTGTTTTTAGTCATTATATGGTTTACACAACTATGGACCAAATTGTATGTTTATACTTGGTGTTGAACACTTTTCTGCTGAAAACTTTTCATTTGTAATGATCTTCTACAGTGGAATGTACGAATCGATGGAATCAAATTTTCATATGTAGAAGCATTTTAGTTATGAAATGAATGCAATACACTTGTGGTTTCTCTTTCCAATCTTATACAAATATCTGGAGATTGATGATCAGAAGGCTGACCATTTGCATTGTCTTAGCATGTTTGCATAATTGTTAAACTTAAAACATATTTTCACTTTTTGTCAAGCCACCAAATGGTGTATGAAGTTCAAAATATTTCTGTAAATGGAGGGTTTCTCAAGTATTATGTTATGTGCCTAGTGTAAAACGAGCTAGGTTTCTGTATAATGTTAGTATGTTACTCAATTTAAGTTCTTTTTTTCATAAAATTGTTTACTTTCTACTACTCTTGTCTCTGCCTCTATACTCGGACCTTTTTGAAGTTTATGGACATGAGCTCTTTGCAAGCTGCACTCCCAGATCCACAGCCGCCTTCTACATATCTTGGTCGTTTGCCAGATTCATGGTTCTCACAGAATTCACTCATGAGCTTGATTCCTTCTATACCCCATGGTGAGCTCTTTGTAAACTTCACCAGTAAATTTGACTACTGCATCCTACATCTGTATTGATATCTGTAGGTTTTCTAAAAATGCCAGGCGGAGTAGCCTACATTGGAGGCCAAGTAACAAGTGCACAAATGCAGTAAGTCGATACTTAATTATCCCGATATTTTTGTTCTTAATGTCTTCCAATTTAATTTCACTTTCTGGCATCTCAGGAACATACCTTCCCAAGGCCCTGTAGCTTCTCTTGGCGGGAACCCATTTGCATAAGAATTTGCTGTATCTCTCTGAATTGGAATTTCATGTGATTTCTAATTGAAACCACCATTTCATATACTCCAGAGGTGCGCTTTGTGGTTCCCCATTTAGTGTTATTGTGCAGTGATCAGATTGAATTCATCTTGATTTTGCAACTGGGTGAACGGGCTTGGGTTTTCTGTCTTCTCCAAACTACTTTTTCTCAGGGAGGAATCTGCATAATGGCCTGAATTTTGCGGGGTCCAACTGATACGCAAGTTATGAAGTCGGTGCAAAGTTGTGTATATTGTTACTTAATGTTGACACCGAGTGTATTGTTTGACTCCCTCCCCCTTGAACCCCTCTCCAATTCATTGTTATTCTCATTGTTATTCCAGTGACATGCCCATAGGGACTGCACACAACTACACTTATTTTCCTGCAACTAATCATGTTATTAAATGTGATAAGAGAAGTATCCCCAAAATGTTTATTTGTCTTCAATACTTGTAAGTTTTATTAAGATTCTGGTGGCCATCATATAAGATTATGGTGTGAAGCTTTGTTTTATATTTCAGATTTTCTTGTGCTTTTTGTAGTTAAAACTTTTTTATGTTCAAGTCCAGGATGAGTACATTACACGATTGAGCAGAAATTATAAAATAGGCAAATGTCGTACCCTAGAAGTATCTGCAAATTGTTTATTCTGAAGAGAAATTACTAAGGTTGAATATATACCCGTAGATAGTAAACACAGATAGAACACGAAATTTGATACGCCAAGCTCGTCGATCGCCCGATAATGAGATAATGATAGTGTCTAGGCCACCATCGTGAACGCTTAGGGAAGGGCTGAAGGAAGCAAGTTCTAACAGGAAAGACCTCTCCTGCTCCCGCCTTCCAATCCGCTATCTGACAGGAATTAATGCAGACCTTCACTGCGGTGTCCTTGATCATGTCGTACTTGGTGATGTTATTGGTTACTCGAAGAAGAATTATGTTCTCATTATCTGGATCAAGAGCCTCGATTTTAACCAACTGTTCAGCAAATTTTGAATGCAACTCCTTCCCCTTAACCACCAACTTCCACGTACCACCGTTCACTGCATCAAACGTCTACACACATATCATCCACCTCCCTGACCTTGGGTCCAATTCAGCACAATGCAACTGCCCCTTGCACTCCCCAAGCCTAAGCAACTTATTCACTCCCAACATTCTCTTGTCCAATTCAGACACCCCCAATGTATCGTTCTTGCAATCAAACCACAAAATCTGCCTCTGGTTGGCCTCAAAGTAGAGAAATTCACCAGCATAAACTGGCTTCTTGGGCTGTAACCGGAACAAGTTGAGACTAATCATCGCATTTTGGTTCAAGTCGAGCTTGTAGACTCTCCCCTTCTTCGAAAAATAGACCTCAATCACACGATTGGGACACTGTTCTGAGACGAAGACTACTTTGAAGTGGGGAGAGATGGAGGGATCATAGGCGATTCCAACTGCTTCGCTAGGGGGCCAAGGCATTGATAATGGGAAAGGACAATTCGCTGTTTGCATGCAATATTGTAGATGTTATAGAGTTCAGGGTAGTAATTAGTAGAGTAGAGGAGCAGCCCATTGCAAGAGTCAACAATGTTTACGCTGGGGAAGCAAGTCATGAAAGCGAGGGATGACTCAAGTCTCCTAACGACAAGTTCCTGTTGTTGTCCAGGTTCAGAAGATGGAGATGGCAAGAATTTGAAACTGGCCCGTGTAGGGAAGTTGTAGGTGTTGGAAATCGATTCCATCATATTGTACTCATCAAGACGTACAAAATGATGTACACATATGTCCAAAACCGATTTCAAATGAATGAAATATTCGTCTCCAAAGTTAGCTTGTTAAAATGAAGAATTGAACTTTTGCTTGATATGAGACATCTAAACTTAGTCCCATATCGGTAAGGAGCAAAAAGCAAATGAAGTTATAAGTTAAAAACTGAGCCAAAGGGTTGTGCCCTTAGGGGTACGAATATTTTCTCCGGAGGGAGAACACACCCAACTTGGGCGTCGGTGTGGAACACACGCGTTGGGCGTCGGCCCGGCCCGGCCCAGGCTTTCTTTCAGGAAACTTATTTTTTTTTGCAAATATTCAGCTCTGTTTTGAGCTGGATACGGGCAGTTGCGACAGTTTTTGTCTGAACTGTTGCAACAACTGCCGTCAGTTCTGATTTGATACGGGCAGTTGCAACTGTCGTGACAGTTTTGTCTGAACAGTTGCAACAACCTGCCATGGGATTAGGCCTATAAATAGGACAGGATTCTGATCAAATCCAAGTCACATTCATATCTTTCCTATTATCCTGTATCAACATAGCATATCACAAACGCTGTCATAATATCCTTTCTCGCCCGAGCCTCTATTATTCGAGTGTAAGTTAATGGAGTTCTGACTGTTGTATCTTGGGAGACGACTGCCATTAAACCTGTGTACACCATTGCAGTGGCAGAATTAAACGTCTTAAGGACATTGCTTCGACAAGCCTCAGTCTGTATTTTTCTTTCTTCACCATACTCAAGGTCGGAATTGAAGATAACATATCTTCTTTCTGTGCTTTGTGTACAGTGATATACACTGTTTGCGAAACAGTCCCTTTAATTCACAATTATCAAGGTTCGAATTGAAGATTCAGTATCTTCCTTTTGTTCTTTGTTGATAGTGAGTTATACTGTTTGCGTAACAGTATTAGTATAATTAAATTTGAGTAGAAATTTAATTTGTTGTATTTTTACATTAAAAATTAATTTGTCTACATAAGTTGTAACAACTTAAGACGTTTAATTTATTTTTCTTTTTCTTTTGTAGACAACAATATGACTACCAAACCAGAACCCCCAAAAATGGTTAATAGTATGCACAACAAGCCCGAGAATTTCAAAGGGGCTGACTTCAAGACTTGGCAGAGCAAAATGCTCTTCTATCTCATAACTCTCGGGTTGGATAGGTTCCTCGAGGAGGAAGAACCTAAGCCCGCTGAGGGGCAGACTCCAGAAACTCACAAGGAGATATTTGCAGCAGTGGATGCGTGAAGGCATTCGGATTTTCTTTGCCAGAACTACATCCTTAACTATTTGGATGAAGTTCTGTACAAGATATATTGTCCAATCACTACTGCAAAAACCTTGTGGACCGCTCTGGCCTACAAATACAAGACTGAGAATGCCAGCTTGAAGAAATTTATGGTGGATAAATTTATGGACTACAAAATGGTGGACTCTAAGTCCGTCACTGTCCAGATGCAGAAGCTTCAAATCATTATTCACGAGATGGAAGCCGAAGGCCATAAGGTTGGCGAATCCTTTCTAGTGGAAGCAATCATTGGAAAGTTGCCACCATCATGGAAAGACTTCAGGTATTACCTCAAGCACAAAACGAAGGAAATATCCTTAGAAGATCTTGTTGTTAGGTTGAAGATTGAAGCAGACAACCGAGGTACAATAAGGTTCAAAAGCGAGGAGGCTAAAGTACATGTTGTGGAAAGTTCCAACAAGCGGAAAGGCAACTCCAACAACAAGAAACATTCCCAGAAGAGGAAAGCGTCAGATCAAGGGTTCAAAGACAAGAAGCCCAACAAGAAGTTCAATGGAAATTGTTGGATTTGTGGGAAGCCTGGTCACTCTGCCAGAGACTGCCGCTTCAAGAAATCTGGCGGCACTTCAGAAGCAAATGTCACTGAGAACATCATTTCAAGCATCGATGACCTGGACTTGTCTGCTGTTGTTTCTGAATGTAACCTTGTCCAACATCCCGGACAATGGTGGGTAGACACAAGTGCTACTCGGCACATATGTTTTGATAAGTCACTGTTCTCGACTTATCAGAAACTGGACCACGAAGAAAAACTCTATATGGGCAACTCTGCTGTGTCGATGGTCGAAGGCTGTGGACAAGTCATCCTGAAGTTCACGTCTGGAAAGAACGTCACGCTGAACGACGTGCTTCATGTGCCAGACATCCGCAAGAACCTTATCTCTGGATCCGTGCTATCCAAGAAAGGCTTCAAGATTGTAATTGAGTCAGACAAGTTGGTGCTGACCAAGGCTGAGGTTTATGTTGGGAGGGGATATCTGTGTGATGGATTATTCAAAGCTAATGTAGCTGTAATTGGCAATAACCCAATGTACTCTAAATCTATGATTAATAAAAATTCAGTTTCTTATTTGCTTGAGTCTGAAACAATTTTATGGTATGATAGATTATGGCACATAAATTTTCGAAAGATGAAAAAACTTGCAAATTTAGGTTTGATTCCAAACTTTAAATTTGACAAAACTCACAAATGTGAGATTTGCGTGGAAGGAAAAATGGTCAAGAAATCATTCAACACAGTGGACAGGAGTACTGAGCCGTTATGCTTAATCCATACTGATCTATGTGATTTTAAATCCTTACCCACGAGAGGTAGGAAAAAGTATTTTATCACATTTATCGATGATTGCACCCGATATTGCTATGTCTATTTACTAAATAGTAAAGACGAAGCAATTGCAGCATTCACAAAATACAAGGCTGAAGTAGAGAATCAGCTTAACAAAAAAATCAAAATATTGAGGTCTGATCGAGGTGGAGAATATGAGTCTCCATTTGCACAACTGTGTGAAGAGTATAGAATTATCCACCAAACAACTGCCCCATACTCACCTCAGCAAAATGGAATTGCTGAAAGAAAGAACAGAACGTTAAAAGATATGATTAATGTCTTGCTTATAACTTCTGGACTACCTACCAACTTGTGGGGGGAAGCTTTATATATGTCAAATCACATATTAAATAGAGTTCCACATAAGAAAGCTGATTCCATTCCATATGAATTATGGAAAGGACATATGCCTAATTATAAATACCTCAAAATGTGGGGGTGTTTGGCTAAGGTCTCGGTTCCTCTTCCTAAGAGAACCAAACTTGGACCAAAAACTGTAGATTGCTATTTTCTAGGCCATGCCGAAAATAGTAGTGCATACAGATTCTTAGTTTTCAAGTCCGAAGTACGTGACATCAGTGTAAACATTATCATTGAGTCAAGAGATGCCATATTCTTTGAAGATGTGTTTCCACACAAAAGAAATAATGGAAACCCTGATCTCAAAAGAACAAGTGAAGTGTTAACTGAGAAACAGGATGAAACTCATCGTGAAAATGGTGAATCTAAACCAAGAAGAAGTGTAAGACTTAAAACCTCTAAGTCTTTCGGTCCAGATTATCTAACATACATGTTAGAGGCTGAACCTCAGACTTATAAAGAGGCAGTCTCATCCTCGGAGTCTCCCTATTGGAAAGAAGCTATCAATAGTGAGATTGAATCAATTCTAAGTAATCACACCTGGAAATTGGTTGACCTTCCACCAGGTCATAAATTAATTGGATGTAAATGGATCTTTAAACGGAAGATGAAACCAGATGGTTCCATTGACAAATACAAAGCTAGATTAGTAGCTAAAGGGTATTGCCAGAAGGAGGGCTTAGACTTCTTTGATACTTATTCACCGTTTATACGGATAACCTCTATAAGAATGCTGATAGCAATAGCATCTATCTATAATCTTGAAATTCATCAAATGGATGTCAAAACGGCATTTTAAAATGGGGATCTCGAAAGAGAGATCTACATGGAGCAACCAGAAGGGTTTGTCTTAAAGGGAGCTGAAAATAAAGTATGTAGACTTGTTAAATCCCTATATGGACTTAAATAAGCTCCGAAACAATGGCATGAAAAATTCGACAATGTCATGATGAAAAATGGTTTTCGAATTAATGAATGTGATAAATGTGTTTATTACAAACAAATGGGTCAATCTTGTGTGATTGTTTGCCTATATGTGGATGATATGCTAATCTTTGGTCCTAACCTGGAACTCATCAAGACTGTAAAGAAAATGCTAATCAACCACTTTGACATGAAAGACTTAGGTGTGGCAGATGTTATTTTGGGTATCAAAATAATAAGAACACCTAGTGGCATTGAATTATCTCAATCACATTATGTGGAAAAAGTGCTTGACAGATTCAAGGAACATGGGATTAAAGGAGTATCAAACCCTTATTCACCATCTATAGTTTTGCACAAAAAATACTGGTGAAAGTATAATGCAACTGGAGTATTCTTGTGTAATAGGCAGTTTAATGTATATCATGAACTGCACGAGACCAGACATTGCTTATGCAGTGAGTAAACTAAGCAGATACACCAGTAACCCAGGAAAAGGTCACTGGACATCATTACTAAGAGTACTTGGGTATTTAAAGAATACTACAAACTTTTCACTGCATTATGGTAATATCCTACCGTTCTTGAAGGATACAGTGATGCAAAATGGATATCGGATTCGGAAGAATCAAAATCCACAAGTGGTTATATCTTTACCCTAGCAGGAGCTGCTGTGTTATGGAAATCTTCCAAACAAACGTGTATTGCACGATCCACAGTGGAATCTGAGTTCATTGCTTTAGATAAAGCAGGTGAAGAAGCTGAATGGCTTCGGCACTTTTTAGAAGATATTCCTTTTTTGGCCTAAACCAATGACGGCCATTTGTATCCATTGCGATAATCAAGCAGCGCTAAGTAGAGCGCACAATTCTGTATATAATGGCAAATCACGACATATTCGTAGACGCCATAATACTATTCGACAGTTACTCTCCAATGGAATTATTTCCATTGACTTTGTGAGGTCACAGGATAACTTAGCGGATCCATTTACTAAGGGATTATCCAGAGAGAAAATTAACTGTGCATCGAGGGGAATGGGGTTAAAAGCCTAAAACAATACGAGTTACCTTATACGGAAACCTAACCTGGCGACTGGAGATCCCACGGACCAGGTTCAATAGGACAACCAGTTATGAGTAACTCAAACAGTAATGCATTTGGACTCAGGTCCATCTCATTCCTAGGGTGCGAAATAAATGCATGCCTACAGAAGTATCAAAATGATAAGCTATGCTTTTAATGACGTCCATATCTTGAAAATCACAAGTGGAGTATTGTAGGGTACTCTTTATGGATGCGGTCACCAATGTAAGTGTAAGCTGGGTCGGCTCTATGAGAACTTTGAAAGGATGGAGTTATCTAAAAATACTCGCAGAACTGAGATTTGTTCAGGACCAAAATGAACACAACCGAGAGATTGGATGTGAAGAACACAATGTTGTGTAGAGTTTATTGCTTGGGTATACACTAACGGCTAACGGTTCAAGATGAAATATTTCACCGATTAGCCAAGTATGTCCGATAAACTTTAACTAGGGAAGGTTCAAAGTGAAATATCTACCTATCCACGATGCGACACTGTTTCAAATTGCACACTGTGATATGCACCTGTTGTAAGGTGAGAGACGAAAATTTTCATTCATGTGGGGGATTGTTGGAAATCGATTCCATCATATTGTACTCATCAAGACGTACAAAATGATGTACTCATATATCCAAAACCGATTTCAAATGAATGAAATATTCGCCTCCAAAGTTAGCTTGTTAAAATGAAGAATTGAACTTTTGCTTGATATGTGACATCTAAACTTAGTCCCATATCGGTAAGGAGCGAAAAGCAAATGAAATTATAAGTTAAAAACTGAGCCAAAGGGTTGTGCCCTTAGGAGTACGAATATTTTCTCCGGAGGGAGAACACACCCAACTTGGGCGTCGGTGTGGAACACACGCGCGCCCGCCCGGCCCGGCCCGGTCGGGCCGGACTGGACCGGACCCGGACCCGGGCTCGGGCCTGGGCCTGGGCTTGGGCCTGGGCTTTCAGTAAACTTATTTTTTTTTGCAGAAATTCAGCTCTGTTTCGAGCTGGATACGGGCAGTTGCGACAGTTTTTGTCTGAATAGTTGCAACAACTGTTGCAACAACTGCCGTCAGTTCTGATTTGATACGGGCAGTTGCAACTGTCGTGACAGTTTTGTCTGAACAGTTGCAACAACTGCCATGGGATTAGGCCTATAAATAGGACAGGATTCTGATCAAATCCAAGTCCCATTCATATCTTTCCTATTATCCTGTATCAACATAGCATATCACAAACGCTGTCATAATATCCTTTCTCGCCCGAGCCTCTATTATTCGAGTGTAAGTTAATGGAGTTCTGACTGTTGTATCTTGGGAGACGACTGTCATTAAACCTATGTACACCGTTGCAGTGGCAGAATTAAACGTCTTAAGGACATTGCTTCGACAAGCCTCAGTCTGTATTTTTCTTTCTTCACCATACTCAAGGTCGGAATTGAAGATAACATATCTTCTTTCTGTGCTTTGTGTACAGTGATATACACTGTTTGCGAAACAGTCCCTTTAATTCACAATTATCAAGGTTCGAATTGAAGATTCAGTATCTTCCTTTTGTTCTTTGTTGATAGTGAGTTATACTGTTTGCGTAACAGTATTAGTATAATTAAATTTGAGTAGAAATTTAATTTGTTGTATTTTTACATTAAAAATTAATTTGTCTACATAAGTTGTAACAGTAGGTGACTTGGGCAGAGGGGATGGTAAGAGACCGAAAGGAGGTGTTTCGGACAATGAGTCCGTCGCTATGAAAGTTGCTCAACAACGGCATTGATGAACTACGACGACGACGACTTTCAAGAAGTAGTTTCTTGTGAAAGGAAGGGGAAGTGATCATGTTGTGCCATGATTTCGATACGCAGGTGAGTTTACCTACATCATAGAGTGGGAGACAGCCGGATATTTCCATCCGTAACTTGAACGGAAGAGAATCAAGACGAGACTGGACTTGAAGAGACGTGTTTCAATTTCTTTTTGGAGGGAAGAAGATGGCAAGAAATTAACGTCGAAAGCTTTTGAAGAATTGAGAATGCTTTCGTTAATCTGTATATATATATATATATATATATATATATATATATATATATATATATATATATATAATAAAATACAAAGAAAGCTATCAAGTGGCCCTCCTTCAATCCCCAAAAAATCAAAGGCCCAGATCTAACCTCACAAAACATATTTTCCCTCCCAGAAGTTTTCCCCAAAACTCAAATTCAAATCCCCACCCAAAATAACTCCTCTATTTATTTAATTATTTTTTTTTTCTATCTCTCCCTCCCTCTTCTATTCAAAAAATTAAAAAAATAAAAGTTTTAAAATTTTTAAAAATTAAATTTTTAAAAACTTTTTAAAAAATCAAAAAATCATATAATATGTTTTTAGCTGGACCCCCAAAAGTTTCTCATATAATATATTTGCTGCTTCAATTAATTTGCTGGACCTCCAAATGATCAAACAAGGTGCACTGTTCCGAATAGGCACGTGTCAATGGCCAAACCTAATATATATATAAAGAGAGAGAGAAAGAAACCCAAACCCTAACCCTAACTGAGTCATAATAGGAATATAGTGAGCAAGTTCATTAAGTAATTTCTTTCCAAATCCGAGTATGCAAATTTGGTAACCCTAGTCCTAGCTATAGTCGGTAAATATTCGTTTGCTTATTTATTTATTTGAAGTCGTTCGAGAAGGTGAGCCCACTGTGCAGGTATAAAATTCTGAATTTTTGGCCGTACTAACCCACTTTTTGAAAATATTTGGCGCTCTGACCCACTTTCGAAAACAATTAGCGAACTGACCCAGTTTTGGACACGTCAGCAAAAAACATTATTGGGAGGAACGGCATAGGTTATTTACATGCCGTTTTTTCCAATAACGACATCTAATTTTTAAAAAGTATCATGCCGTTTTTTGGAGTAACGACATATGTTATTTTGATTTTCGAGAGCTCGTAGTCTTCATTTTGAGAAAAATTGCAAGTGTGAAAACCTTATAACAGATGCCGTTATTTAAAAAAACGGCATTCTCAATACTGAGGCCGTTATTTTGAATAACGGCATCAACTATTTAGTTTGTTTGCCTATAAACAGTGCCCCCCTCATCTCACTTCCTCTTTCTCAATCGATATGCTCTCTCTCTTTCTCACTCCCGAAATCCATAAACCCTAGATCCCTAAAACAAAAAATCCCAAATATTGGAGTGCTCTCAAACTTCCCAAACAAAACAATTAAATTCTCATACATAAACCCTAATTGTGATTCCCTTATTTCCTTTACAACTCTTTCAAAATCCGAAATTGTGGTAAGTATTCTAAATCCCTAAATTTATTTGAAAAAATTAAATTTGATGAATGAGAGTTATATATTGGTAGCATAGTACAAGAGATGTAGATTAGATTCATCTAAGTAGTAGATATGTGAAATGTACTTAAGGATTGTTGTTGATAATGTGTGAAATGTTTATTTTGATGAATGAGAGCTATATTGGTAGTATAGTATAATAGATGTAGATTAGCTTCATCTAAGCATTAGATATGTGAAATGAGATTTTGAGCTTTTAATATTACTGAGATGAGAGCTAAGGATTGTCGTTGATGATGTAATTTAAAAATGACAATGTTGTATATTAGACATTGATGGATAAATGGTCATACATTAGAATTGCTATATTTCTAATCATTATATTTATAGTTCGGTATGTATGAATGGATATTGATATGAGATTTGTTTATATACATAGATATGTAGTGTGCGGAGATTTTGTGGTGGTGATTGTTATGAGTAGTAATTGGATATGAGTATTGAGAAGTTGTTATCTTCAAACATCGATTATTAATTCTGTTGAAGAAACATGACTTACAAATTTGATTATCACCATACATCATCATTTATTAATATTGTTCTTGACACATTATTTTTGATGTTCACAGATAAATGGATCCTTCTCAACCATCTTCTTCCCATGATGTTGGTGCTTCATCTTCTTCGCACGCACAACAAGGAGGTCTGGGTCCTTTACACCCGTTCGTACTCTATTTGCAAGAAGATCATAGGTCTCAGGCCGTGTGGACTGGAGATGTCGAGAAAATGAGTTTCCGAATGCACACCATATTGCCGACGCACCATCGAATACAAAACTATTTGGTTAATAGTGGGTTCTATGGAATGTCCATGTTGGCCAAAGTGAAATGCGACCATTCATTACTTACCACTTTTGTGGAGCGATGGAGGCCGGAGATACACACGTTCCACCTACCCGTTGGTGAGATGATGGTCACGCTTCAAGATATAGTTGTCATATCGGGTCTTCCAATCGATGCGGTGGCGGTCACCGGTAACCTGCTTTTTCAATAAAGTAATATCGGTTAAAGATTATCTTAGGAAGGTGGTTGAAGAGGATGATAGAGCTGTATTCGTCGGGAAATCAATCTGACGTTCATGGCTCTTTACAGAATTCAACAATAGTTTGGATATGAACCGACCAACTTTGAAATTCAATGTTACACGCGAGCTTATCTTTTGTCGATGATCAGAGGTATTCTCTTTCCTAATTCTTCCGGTGATGTAGTCCATTTAATGTACCTTCCTTTGATTACGGACATACATAGAGCCGGACGATATAGTTGGGAAAGTGCGGCTTTAGCCTCTCTTTACCGTGCCCTGTGCAATTGTTCCTTGGGGTCGATATAAATGACGGGACCGATGGGGTTATTGCAAATATGGTGTTGGGAATGAGTACACCTTGGCCGGCCCCAAGTAACTGTTTTGTCAGATAATTGGAGTGTGCTTAATGAGAATCCGGTGTTTAGGGCTCCTTTAGGTGTGTATTGGATGGGTAAACTCATGTGGACAGATAACCCACGTGGTATTTTGACGTATTATAGGGATGAACTCGATCAGCTTAGGGAAGAGTACGTCAATTGGACACTGTACATGGCCGAAAGGCTACAACGTCTATCTGCACTATGCACCGCCAACAATCGACTTTGGTTGAGACGAGCTCCACTTATAAATTTCTCTGTCGTAGGAGTTCAATTATGCCGACCGAGTCCTCCGACAATTCAATGCACAACAACCCATCCCATAAAAGACAATGTAAGACCAAAGACTTCACAATAATACTGGCCAAGGTTGATTGGCAAGTATGGATTAGGCCGATCATCACCGCATTCATATTGCATACTGGAATGAGAGGAAATGTGATTTGGTGGTAGAAGGGATTGCACCGTACGACGGGTCGATGCAAACAGCTTACATGGCATGGTACCTGCGTATTACACGGTTGTATATTGCTCCAAGATCAGATATCCCCGTAGGTATCCAAATGCCGGTTCCTAGGCACCAAGTAGAACCACCACCGGCACATTCCACGTCGCAACCAATGTATCAACCTAAAGCTTCCTCGTACCGACTAATAGTAAAATTTTGTTATTGTTATCAAATATGAATTTATATTTTTTTTACACATTTTGCTTTTATTTGTTGAAAATAGTTTGGTTTACTACTAATTTATTTCGTTGGTATTGTAGATTGGCAATACATGGGATATTGCGAGGAAATGTGCTCGTGTGTTGAAGAGCAACGCTTCAAAGGCTTGCAAGGAGTTAGCGAGAGAAATCCTCCATCCATGTCGTACCTCACTTGAAGAGGTTGGTGACGGTCCGCGCTTCGCTGCTCTTTTACCCTCATCTGAACTTCCCACTCAACCGCCCCGAGTAAGTATTACCCGAGCTCAACCTCCACCACCACAAACAAGAAAAGTTGTGTCGGAGAAATCTACTCCCAACTCGTAGTGCTAATAGCGGAAGTGCACCACAAGCAATAGAAACTCCCAAGAAATAGATGAACCAAGAACAAGCCACCACAATATATGAATCACACAAGAACATAACCAGTATGCAGAGATAACCAATACTTCTTATTCCCAAAAAAATACAAAGATTACAAAAGAGATTACAGCTCTCAATCTCTCTCTCACCTTTGAAACACTCGGCACAATCTCTCTTGAAGTTGAATAATGATCAGAGCTTCCTAAACCCTAGAGTTTACGGCTATATATATAGCCCCCAAGCAAACCCTAAAAGAATACACAAATCTAGCAAATTGGGCCTTTATCCCGTAAGCCCAAAAGAATAATCAGCGTCGGTGTCGGACGACAACATCATGCAGATCCAGACCCGAGGACTGACCAGTCGACCGCATCTCCCAGACCGGTCGACTGTCCCCTCCTCTATTGAATGCCTACACTCGAAGAACCCCCAGTCGACTGGGTTGGTTGACCGCACCCCAAGTCGGTCGACCGCAACCCTCCAGACTTCTCTTCTTCTACTTGCTGCTTGTCTTTCCTTGCTTCTTTGTCTTCTCATCTTCTTCAAGTACCCCGTGCCTACGTGTATTTGAGGCCACAATTCCTAACAATTTCCCACTTGGACCAAATACACCACGCTTCAAAGTTATTGCAATCTTTCCTCGCATTATTTCTGCCATCTCCCACTTTTATGGAAGACCCAAGTACTCCCCATTCTCATGAAGAGCACCTCTGCCACTCCACCACGTGGAGTGCACCAACCACCCCTCATCGCCTCATGAAGAATGTGCTCCACCAATCGCATAGAGCACGAATACCGGAGAAACAACCTCCCGTGTCGGATTTCGTGTTATGAGACTCTCCACCTAGCAAGATCTCCATCAACACCGGACATCGTTCAAAGCCTCTTAATGCACCCTCTGCACTAGAAACCTCTGTGGACGACACCTCCACAAACTCCGCAGACTGTTCAACCCCTACAGTCCCAATTCGGTTACCTTCATCGAAATCACCCCGCATATTGATACCAGTGCTCTCTATTACACAAGAGCGACTTGAAGTTTCAACTTCCAATTCGCAAAGTCCCCTTATCGCAGCAGCGTCTTCCCCACTAGGATCACTTCCATGGCCAGCAGCTCCCACTAAATTAGTAACCTCCCCTCCACAACTGAAAGAACTTGGTTGCACCCCACACAACCTACTTCTCGATTCCGGCTGAGAGTCAACTACAGTAGAAATGCCCCTCACGTTTCTAAGCAAATACAGCATTCCCTCATGCTTCCCTTTTGCAACCACCCTTGAACCTGCAGCTATGCACCACTCTCCACTACCAACTATAGTAGACAACCCCTCTTTGTCTAGCCTTCCAATCGAGATAAGATTTTCTTTCAAGTCTGGAACATGCCTTGTCTTCCGCAAGAAAACACTTTGATCATCAATGGTGTTCACGCGAACAGTACCAACCCCACGTACAGGACACCGATGACCATTCCCCACGATCACCTCTCCGAAAGAACCCTCCTCGTAGTCATCAAATACCTCTATCATCGGAGTGCAATGAAAAGAAGCTCCCGAATCAATATACCTATCTTGAGTGCCAACCTCCTCCCGAGCTGATATGCATAGATTCTCAACAAGCCCCACCTGAGCTTCCTTTGGAGTATCTCTCTTCGGTTTCTCCTGCTTCTTCTTCATATAAGTCTTGCAACTGTGCATCATGTGACCTTTCTTGTGACAATACCAGCACTCAGACCCATGTCCTCCATCGCTGTCATCGGACCCACTCTCAGATGAACTACTCTGATCCTTTCTTCTTCGACCGCTCTTAGATCTCCCTCATCTCTTCTCAACGTACATGGCGGAATCTCTACAAGATGATGATGGATATCACCCGTTTCTCACCCTTCTCATCTCCTCGTTCAGAATGCTACTCAGCACATCCTATAGAGTCGTCGAATCTGTCATAGTACCTGTAATAGTCTGTTCCACCGTACCATAATTATCAATTAAAGTAGATAGAAGTAACAATGACTGTCCCATATCTGAAAACTTCAAACCTACAGCTTCTATCTGGTTGTAAACCATACAGTAATTGCTCACATACTCTGCTACTGAACCCCCTTCCTTCAACTTCATATTAACTAATTTCTTCAGATGAAGAATTTGATTAGATGCCGACGGTTTCTTATACATATCCGTGAGAATCTCCGTAGCCTCCTTTGTGGTCTTTGCCTTCGAGATATGAAATAATGCCTTCCTACTCAGCCCCAACTGAATTTGCCCCAGTGCCTTCTGATCCAAACGATTCCACTCTGTCGAGACCTTCGCATCCTTGTCTGCACCTACCGGCTTCTTATCAAACAACGGACCATCAAGATATTTCTGACGAAGATACGCTATCATCTGAATCTTTCACATCGTGAAGTCACTCCCATCGAATCTCTCGATCTTCATCTTGTTATCGGCCATCTCGAACCAACTGCTCTGATACCACTTGTCAGAGAAATCTACTCCTAACTCATAGTGCTAATAGCAGAAGTGCACCACAAGCAATAGAAACTCCTAAGAAATAGATGAACCAAGAACAAGCCACCACAATATATAGATCTCACAAGAACACAACCAATATGCAGAGATAACCAATACTTCTTATTCCCAAGAAATACAAAGATTACAAAAGAGATTACAACTCTCAATCTCTCTCTCTCACCTTTGAAATACTCGGCACAATCTCTCTTGAAGTTGAATAATGATCAGTGCTTCCTAAACCCTAGAATTTATGGCTATATATATAGCCCCAAGATATACACTGTAACTCCCTATTCCAGTTGTACATATTTTATTACGTAAATTTTTGTACTTCAATTTTCAGATCAATTTTATTTTTCTTTGGACTCTTTATCTAGAGCTAGAATATTTTTCTGGTCAATTCCATAATTTTGTGATTTTTTGATTGGAGTTTAAATACAAATTCTAACTCTGATTAATCCTAATCCTAATCCTAATCCTAATTCTTAATCCAACAGCTAACCTAACTCTCCTACACCTTATTTTCTTCCTCCCTACACTTCTTTTTCTCCCTCCCTATAATCTCTACTTCTCCATTTCTGAATACAACCAATCTCTCCATCTCATTTTTCTCCGACTCTACTCTGCGTCCACCACCCTACTACTCCTAATCCTCTATAATCCGTCAACCTCCTCTTCTGTCTTCTTTTACATTTTCAATATATACACACCCCTCCCCTCATTTTTTCCACACTCCTACTCCTAACACTACATATAATATACACCATGCATGCATTCATCATGCTGTGTCTCTCCCTTTCTTTCTATATATATACACACACATAACACATAAATCCCTCATTTCTACGTCTCCTTCTTTCTTTTTCCTCTACCTTCTTCACACCCGAGAACTCAAGCCAACACTCGAGCTCCACATTATCCTCCACCTTTGAGTCGACGACTGCGCTTCTACGGTCCCGTGAACCCCGAAGAACAACCCGAACTCACTCCGTCTCCGCACGCCGCGCCACCTTGTTGTTGTTGTCACTCACCGTTGCTACCGTTGATCACTCATTGTCTTCTTGCTGCCATTCTTGTCATTGTTGTGCCACCATCTGTTGTCGATGTCGCTTTTTCTTTCCGTGGTTAACACCACCGCCGTAATCGTCACATTATAAGACAAGTATCTTGTACACTCTTTTTGTTCTCGTACAAGCATTTTCCTTGAACTCGTGGCAAGTAGTCTAGTTATTATCATGTTTTATTGTCAAATTCCTTTCTAGTCACTTGTTCCATGCTATATCAACTCAAGACTGAACCGTTAACACATTTTGAATTGTGTTATCGAATATCGAATATTCAACCTTACTATCTCTAAATTTCTTGACCTTGCACTAAGAATTCGACCATGTTTTCGATACTGGATTGAAGATTTTCTACATGAAAATCATAGCCCATCGAGTACCGAATCCAAAACATCTTACAGTTTCTCAATCCGATGTATAGATTGTGAGATATCGCAATTTTAGTACTGTCATATCGTGAATTTCTGAACCTGCACGGGATCACTAACCGGTCTCTTGTACTGAGAATTCGATCATGTTCCCGATACTGGATCGAGAAACTTTCTGCATGAAAATTGTAGTCCTTCGAGTCTAGATATCCAAAACATCTTACGGTTTCTCAATCCGATGTATAGATTGTGAGATTCGCAATTTTAGTATTGTGACTGAATTTCCAGAATGTGCGCAAAACATCGAAACCAGCGAAAAATAAATTTATACGCATAGCTACTCTCTCTAGAATGTATCGTTTGAATATGCGTTGGAACCGGAAGAGAGTCTACTTTGTAGAATCTCTGACGGGATCGGATTTGCTTTTCTGTAACAATGAAAAAGTGAATTTTAATGCAGATATGTGATGTTGTCTAAAAATTTATCTCTACGTTTTTGTATATAACCCCCCCCCCCCCCCTCCCCTTTTTCCATATTTGATGAACTGAACTATATGTATTGTTGTTATTGTAATAATAACTTGCATAGATATAATAGGTTGATATATTTTCTCATATAATGCATTTTATACCACTTGATAATTCTATAATAACTACCCTCGATACATGTACCCGTTTCACATCTCATACCCAAGATTACCGCCATTGATATTTTTCTTGATTCTTAATTAACTGTCTTGATTACACCGTTCTACTAGTCGTACCAACTGCATGTTCATAATTAATTATAAAAGAATAACAAGCCGGGATTATAAGGGTACGGCTTAGTAATGGACAATATAGGGGAGTATACTCGGAAGGGGGCCCGTGTTTTCCGAATTAGTGATTCTTGATTCTTGATTCTTGATTATACAATTCTTGATTACATATCGTGATATTATCACTGGAAGACCCGAGTACATAATCCTATAGAATTCACTACTTAAGTCTAAACGTCACATGATTGATATGCACCGAACTTGTGGTAAGGGACACAGGATTGTGTGCATTAGATAAGTTAATAAAATAGATAAACTTGAGATTTCCACTAAGCATGATTCTTGATTACATGACTCTTGATTCTTGATTACATGATTCTTGATTAAATGACTCTTGATTCTTGATTACATAATTATCGATTAACTGAGCCCAGGTTATCAATCGATTATAATTTGAAGTCTTGAATACATGATTCTTGATTATATGACTCTTCATTACATGACTCTCGATTTTTGATTACATGATTATTGATTAACTGAGCCTAGGTTATCAATCGATTATACTTTGAAGTCTTGAAAACACTAGTTTACAGTTATTACTTACATGATCATATTATCCCAGTTTCTTGCTTCCTTCCATATTGTATTTGCACTTATACTTCTTGTTTCTTCCATGTTATATCTTATTATATTACCCCTCTTACTGCTTGTTGCTACTTGCTGCCCGAAGCTTGCTTTAACGGGTATTTTTTTATTTTTCTTTGAGTTAATAATTATACAGGTACTGATGGACCCGACGAGCAAACTCTCTAGACGATCGTTGCTGCTTTCTTACTACTTCATGTTGTTTTTCTTTCAGTTGCTATTTTATCTAATTGTTATAGCGAACTGCTTATCGTATTGTTTTAATTCTGGCACATTGTATTCCGGGGCATCTTGACCCGATGTTGATGTATTATCCAGATGATAGTTATTCTATTTCCAGCTCATGTGATCATTATATTTTCCTGTGTGAATGTGTTATAAATATCTTGTTGAGCTTATAATTGTACAGCTTATGGATGATGTATATCATTCGCTAGACCTCAGTTACGTGCCTGTATTTCCGTATAGTGGGAAGCGGGGCGTGACATACACAAATCTAGCAAATTGGGCCTTTATCCCGTAAGCCCAAAAGAACAATCAGCGTCGGTGTCGGTCGACCGCACCCCAAGCCGGTCGACCACATCGTGCGGATCCAGACCCGAGGACTGACCAGTCGACCGCATCTCCCAGACCGGTCGACAGTCCCCTCCTCTGTTGGATGCCTACACTCGAAGAACCCCCAGTCGACTGGGTCGGTCGATCGCACCCCTAGCCGGTCGACCGCAACCCTCTAGACTTCTCTTCTTCTACTTATTGCTTGTCTTCCCTTGCTTCTTTGTCTTCTCCTATTCTTCAAGTACCCCATGCCTATGTGTATTTGAGGCGACAATTCCTAGCAAGTTAAACCTCCCGCACCACCAGAGAGACAAGCTCAATCTCCACCTAAGTCATCTACACATTTGGGAGCTTTTCCTTCACAACGGCCACGGCGGGGTAAGAGTGTTCGTTTTCCTCCTTCGGAAAGTGAGTTACCATCTAGAGAGATTGAAGAAGTACAAGCGGGGCATGAAGAAGATGTTGGGCCAAGTGTACCTGCGATACAAGAAATTGTCGAACGTAGGAGGAAAGTCCCAGCTCGGAGAAGGAGGGAGCCGTAACTATATACGCCTAGTTAGTGTTGAATACTTATCATTTGTAAATTTCTATGCTTTGAATGGCCCAATCACATCAGATTCATTTTGAATGTGTAATTTTATTATATTTTGTTATGTTATGAAGTACTTGATATTTTGTAATTTTTTGTGCTTTTATCATTTGAAGCAAACTGGAAACAAATGTCTATCTCATGTCTGTGCATGTTTTAGTTATACTTTTATCATATGCTTTCATCATATGCAGAATTTTTTGTTATGCTTTTATCATATGATAACAATGAAAACCAAGTTTTGTCTCATGCCTGTGAATGTTTTAGTTGTAATTTATAAGTAACAGATGCCGTTATTGCAAATAACGGCATTTGTTACCTGTAACGTTGTTTGCAACGATGACATCAGTACAATACATGTACAACTTGGTCTATATTATAAACTAACTTGATACCGTTTTCCAGAACAATGGCACCAATGGAAATGATGTCATTATTGCGAAAAACAGCATCAGTTGAGTCTTTTATTTCGAGAGAAATGAGGCTCTGCCAAGACCATCTAACTTCACAGTCGTTTCTCTGAATAATGACATCTCTTAAGGATGCCATTATTAGAATAACGACACCAGTTGAGTCTTTTGGTTCGAGGAAAATGAATCTCTGCCAAATCATCTAACTTCACAGTTGTTTCTCTGAATAATGGCATCTCTTAAGGATGCCGTTATTCGAAAAAATGACATCTATTATCCAAACAGTTGTGCATGTTTGAAAAACGACATCTCTTACTTATCATTTCAACCCAAAACATGCATGGCTATTCGACAAATGTACAACAATTCAAAACATGGACAATCATTCAACAAAAAATATCTTACACTAACATAAATCTCAGACCCAACTGATGACATTACCATATATTACATCAAATGTTCATAAAATTCAATATCTTTAATTCATAATAATTTAGTGGATAGATTTTACACATGTTGAGGATTTGGGATACAACTTCAAATATCGGTAGATTGGGATGTGCCCACATTGGGTACATTCTTACATCTACGCCTATTGTGTCCACTTAATCCGCATTTTGAACAAATTTTGCCGGTGCTCCTACCCTCTCGAGCATCCATATCATTGCGAATACAAGTACTCCTAGGTCGACCTTTCAACCGACGTAGACTCGCATCGGCTATGAGTATTGATCCACTTTGTGTCGGCCAATAAGATTCGTCTGGAATAGGATTAAAAGTTGGTGTCCACGTTAGTGCTAATGAACTTGTAGAATAAAATGCATCAATATAAGGTTGATAATCAATTGCACGGGAGCCACAAGCGGCCAATACATGAGAACATAGAATGTGATAGAGTTGGAATTTTCCACAAGTACAAGTATGCTCCCCGAGGTCAACTATGTGCCAATGTCCTCCATTTTGATGTCCATTATCCATTCTAATGCCCGTTTTAACCCAAAAAATAATAGGCCGGTTATTGAACATTATTGCTTCATGCAAATTGGATTTCTCACGGCGTAAATCAATAATCTCCTGAACACATGGTGCCCATAATTTCTCCTCACTGATAAGGGTCTGTGCCGCTTCACGACAGTCATTAAAGTACATGTTCAGACGGAAAAAAAATCATTTCAACAATTGCAGTGACGGGCAAGCTACGCACACCTTTTAAAACCGAATTGAAAACTTCCGATAGATTTATTGTCATTATACCATATCTACGTCCTCCATCGGCAGGAAGTGCCCACTTCTCATTCGGGTTCTCCTTCAACCAATTAGCCCCATCAATATTAGCCGATTCAAGTTGTGCCATCTTTTCCTCAAACTTCTTCAATTGATTTTGACACGCGATCACCTTCAGCTTGTTCATCATAAACTTGCAACCAAATTTTTTATGAAAATTGCTAGCAAAATACCGCATACAATAACGATGATAAGCAAGTGGTTCCTTCCATGTTCCGAACTCATTTTCCATTGCTGATAAAATGCCTGCATGACGATCAAAAATTACACTTAAACCTGCACGATCTGTGACAAAGCACCGACTACAGTTCGTGAACCATGTCCACGTCTCTATGCTCTCACCATCAACTATTGCAAACGCAAATGGAAACAACCTACCATTTGCATCCGGTGAAACAACATTCAACAAACAACCTTTGTATTTTTCGTACAAATGAGTCCCGTCTACACTTATAACTGGTCTGCATGCCTTAAACCCCTCGATGGAAGGCCCGAATTCCCGGAAAACCCCCTTAAAAGTTTCTTCGGCTAGACCGGACACAATCTTGGTCCAATGTACGGTTGTCCCCGGATTTGAAGCTTGAATTGCATTGAGAAGATAGAGCAATTTAGTGTAAGCTTTTTCAAAGGAACCATATAATCGCTCAATTGCTTTATGTTTGCCTTCCAAGCTTTCCAGTATGAAATTGTGTAATTGAATTGAATTTTCATGTGATCTTGATTCAATGTAGGATTCACACATGTGTGCGGACCTTCAAGCTTCTTTACCACAAAATAAGTACGACCTTTTGGAACAATTGCACGCAATTACCAAGGACAACCAACTACATTTAGAAGTGCTGGATTTTCTACAATGTCCTCGGATGAATGGTTGATGGGTGCGTATTTACACTTGACATAGTATAGATCGGCAGTCGATTTTACCATCACGAATTCTCGGTGGTTCTTCACGGAGTACATCTTCACTTGATGTTGTATAGAATCTTTAGTTGGAAATCTTTGACCTATGTAGAGTTGATCTGTGTTGGAAGAGTCGACGGAAGACTGTGCATGTTCATGTATGGTCGCACGAGACATCCATTCACTCGATTGAACCTCATGTACAGTTGCACTAACGGACTGATTTGGCAACACCACATTGTTAACCGGCACATCGACGTTGACATCATTAGCTGGAGCTTCATCGGCATCCTCCTCTTCATCAACTTGAAGACCCTGATCCTCATCTTCTTTCTCTTCTACCAAATTATTATTTACAATGGCGTTGTCAAAGCTTGCAATACTATGTCGATGCAGACAATATTTTGTGTCAAGGTCAACGGATGTACCTGCTCATATTCGGTGGTAATAAGTTCTGTTGAAGTTGTGCTAATGTCTTCTTCTGTATTTGGTATTCTTGCATGTGACTCGGCAGATGGTTTCAAACTCGGGGCATGTCTTGGACCTTCAATAACAACTTGCCTACTATTTGGAAGCCTCATTTGGTCAATATATAACTCCAATGCATTCCAACTATAATTTGGATCAAGTGTCCTACCAATCATGGACCTTAGAGAATTATCATTATCTACGGAAAACCACCATGAAATATTGCCCTTCCCCTTTACCGGCAGCATAACGGGCTTTGATTTTGACATTCATTTTACCTCTATCCCAGTTAGTGACTTCAATTATCTTATCTATTAGTTGTGAGTATATAAAATTGCGGGGAGCCCAAATAATGACCGGTTCAACATCGCTATAACAATATCCAATCTTCGGATCTTTAATTATTTCACCCCCAAAATATAACCAAATAGGGATATCATATTCCATACCTAAACATAAAGATTCAAACATATTCAACTCATTAACTACTCATACACATAACATGAGAATACATATCAAACATATGGTTATAATAATACCTTAAAATTAGACCGTATCTTGGATAGCTTGAAAATACGTCGTGGGTGAGGAATGAGATGAGAGTGAGAGTGAGGAGGTAGGATATATGAAGTTAGAGAGCACTCCAACACTTGGGATTTATGGTTTTAGGGATCTAGAGTTTGTGGGTTTCGGGAGTGAGAGAGAGAGAGCAGATCGATTGAGAAAGGGGAAGTGAGATGAGGGGGCCACTAATTTTAGGCAAACAAAGTTAATAACTGATGCCGTTATTCAAAATAACGGCATCAGTATTAAGAATGCCATTTTTTGAAAGAACGACATATGTTATAGGATTTTCGCCTTGCCATTTTTTCTCACAATTGAGACTATATGCTTCTTCAACTAAAAGTAACCTATGCTGTTACTCCAAAAAACGGCATGACACTTTTTTAAAAAATAGATGCAGTTATTGGAAAAAACAGCATGTAAATAACCTATGCCGTTTTCCCCAATAACGTTTTTTTGCTGACGTGCCCAAAATTGGGTTAGTTTGCTAATTGTTTTCGAAAGTGGGTTAGTGCGCCAAATATTTTCAAAAGTGGGTCAGTAAAATTTCTAAAATTCTCTACTTTACTTAAAAAAAGAGGACTTGGAAAAAATACACGTGTGGATAATGTGCATATAAGCTAACTTCTAAATTAATCATGATTTCACATATAGTAAGTATGCATGATCAATTAATAAATATTCAAAGAACTGATTCAAAATAAACATAAATAAAAAAATAAAAATGAAAATAGAGAGATTTGGAATTTCATGCTCAATTTAGGGGTTTGGTTATTTATGAATGGTTATTACAAATCAATTTACATGTGTAATTTAACTTGTACGATTCATTTTGATGACAAGTCCAAATTGCAAGAAATTAATATAGTTTACTTTTTAATTTGTGCCTGCTACAGCATGTGATACACATAATTTAGCAATGATACACATAATTTAGCAAATAATCTACTTTTTAATTGTAGTTTACAACTTAATAAAATGAAGCAGTTGGCAACTCAAGAATGTTTTTTTACTCCCAACTTATTTATGTGGAAACCAAACACCCATTGCTATGATTTGAGGATGGCAAACAAGTTTATTAATGCAACCATGTGTGATCCTTAATTTGCAAATGATGAGGTTTTTTGAAAATATATTTGTTCCGAAGTATAGGAAATATTCGAGCTTCTCGCATTACTTCTACTATACATATTTTCGACCTTCTTTTTTTGTTTGTAGAAATTTCTGGTTTCGCCCGTGACTCCAGAGCACATTCAATTCAATAGCATATTTCTAAAATTCTACTCTCCCTTTCTGCTGTCTAATCTACCGAACGAATCTAATAGCACATGAATGGATAATAAAAGGTAATTCCCTATTGTTTGTCAATCTCTTTTAAATAATAAGTATGTCCTAATGGTACATTAGGGGATCCACTCTTTTCCCATAAAAAGTGGGGGTGGTGTGTGTGTGTGTGTGTGTGTGGGTGGGTGGGGGGGGGGGGTTGGTTTGAAAATATTCAAAGAAAATGTTCCTTTCTAATATCACAAGTCAACATCTCATTGTACTCGAGATAGAAACAAGATTCATAGATTACGTAGTTCTCTACATAGGTTTCCCCAAAGAAAAAAGAACGGGATGGAAAACAACCACTCATTTTGTAAAAACCGAAATTTGTAAAACGAACAAGTATTTCTGTTGAACATGAAATTTGTTCTTTTAGTGACTACATTCTCAAGAGGGGTGTCAAACATTATCAGTAGCATCTCCAGGTACCGTGGCTTCTGCACTCCCAGATCTAGACAGTTTCTCAGCTGCTAATCTTTCTTCTAGAGCCCGTGCTCCTCGCTCTCTACATATGGTTGCAAACAGTTCTATTAATTATTTTGATTACAAACAAGATACAATCTTAAGTTGTTAACACATCAAATATACCACTAGATAGAACAATTTTGATCTTACAAGTCAAATGTCCTACAAAATATTTGTTTGCAGAAGTTACAAGTGAAATACTGCCAAATTGTGATTTTAACTTGCATGACTTATAGAGTAGGGTATAAGACAGAACAAAAAATCACAAGGATATGATTGAACTTTAACATTAACTCAATTTGGAAATATAATGCCTTTACTAGTATGCTAAAACACACTGAAGCTATGAAATTTGCAGAATCTAGTAAGTATCTATCCAACGAATAAATACCCCCTGTTCTGAATTGGGCAGGAAATTGATGATGATCAAATCTGCGAATTGTTAGAAAGCATGAATTTTGTCCTTACCACAATCCAAACAAGTTAATGAAGGGATGTGATCATGGTAGAGTGATAATCTTCATCAGTTGGAGGTATGTTAGTTGGCAGATGATGTTTTTGCTGATTTAAATATCAAACTAAGAAGAACAAAACATGGGATCAATATATAAAGACCTCATACTATCATATGCAAGTAAGTCAGACCCTTTTATCTACTTATTTGCATTAATGTAATGAAACATTTGACAAACATTACCCTACAGCATATAAGTAGGCTTCTATTCTACAAAATAAGTTCTAAAAGTGATGACTGAAACTAAAGAAGATATAAATGAAATCAGTTAAAAAACCCGCATCATATGAAAGATATTTACCTTCTTCTCATTGCTTCGATAGGATCTGAACCAGGCAAATGGGATTCATCAGATGTACGACCTCTGGATTCTCTAGAAGATTCAAATCTTCCACAGAGAGCCCGATGAAAAATTGAAGCAATAGGATCTAAAATAGGCCTACATATTAAACACTGGTGCAATCAGAGAGAAGAAACACAAAACACGATTGTTATTAAAAGGATATAGAAGTACCTTAGGAACTCAGGAAAGAAACTGGAGAAGGAAAACTCATCACTTGGATCTCCCTTGAAACCTGTTTCTAGTCTCCTCTGGAAGTAACGCAAATATACCCAACTCATGTAAATGCCAAATAAAATTGTTGGAACATAAGATGTAGACGCCTCTATGAAGAAGCTTATAGCAACTGAGACCAATACTAAGAGAGTTGGTATCCACTGTGAAACGAAAGAAATAAAAGACAAAGGGTATAGCATCAGTTTAGTTCCCTTCTAAAGCCAAGGATTGAAACATGCAGCAAAAAACATTAACTAGTGTAAACATGTACCTTTACTTTGATTTTCACTAGACTCAGCTCCTGATCTGGTATAATTTGTTTAATCCCAACCAGAAACCCTGAAAGCACCCCATGGAAGCCAGAAAGAGGTGTGTAGCTGTATACATATTTTATATACATAAAAAAAAAAAATGGTATTAATGGCACTCAGAGCTAGCTGATACAATGTGCAATGACTTCAAACCAATAATTAAGCTTCCAGAAAGAAACACCATATAGCATCCACATATAAGGGCACTTTATTGCATGGTAGGCTCAACTGGATTTAAATTTGTACTAGATTATTTAAAAAAATGCAATATGCATGTGAAATAAAAGAAAGAAATTCATGTATATGACCATGTAACTTATTTGAATTTCAAAGGATAAATAAAACACTCATTCTAAATAATGGTGTACAGTTTCATTTCATTAAGGCGTTAGAAAGAGGTACTCTGGTAAGAGCCGCACATAATTCATGGTGTGAAAACTTCACAGTTCACACACTACTTCTCCGGTTATAATTACTAAGGATGATGAAATTGCTAAACCTGCACTAGAATTTGTTTTCTTATCAAGAAGCCACTAAGATAGGAAATTAAGAATAACCTACTAACGAATTTAAAATATTACAATCAACCATCAGATTTTTGTAAAGATCAAGGTAATTCCTACTCAAACAAAAGATCCTGATCAACTAACAAAATTGAAAATAGACTAAGTCTAACACAATCTAAAATGAAAAATGTCTAGAAGCCCACACAGAAAGGAAAAAAAAAAACATTTATTTTTAAAGCCCTATAAGGCTATGATATGTTTATTTAATTTGATATACATGTGCCTGGTCAATAAGGATCCTCCTGGAGTACCATATATACTTCTCATACTGTCATACACTATCTAATAAATATAAAATGTCTGAAGTACCCTCCCTACAATATTAGAAAGAAGAGAAAGATTGCCGCTGTGGGGTCACATCAACGAATTAAGGGACTGATTTAAGAAAATACATCTAAAAGTATGTTGCATGAAGAACTTACTACACTTAACAAAATGCTGTGCGTAACTAGTAAACATTTAAACATAAGTTATGAGTTACTGCATGTAAGAGCTTTTGGATAATTGTAGTAACTTCCCAATTGTGTTTCGTACTTCGTAAGCTATGTAAAGTTTTGTAGTTATGTGCATATGCGTAAAATCTTTTAACTCTGAGGAAGTTAGGCTTACAAGTATCGCGAGGTACAGATAGAAATATGTTGCATTTCTTCTAGAATGTTATGTGCGGAAGTTAAGTTTAAGCTTTCCTGAAAGTGAAGTAACTTATGTATAGTAGCCTTGCCAGTTGCCTATAGCATTTTTTAAGTGTAGAGACTAAAGACTAAAAGACATAACAAGTGATCTATTCATAATTTAAGTATAACAAAGTGTAGTAATCCTAGAGTTACTAGTTGACTGCAGAGTTTTTCTGGTTATTTGCAGCATTACTTTAATGGTAGAAACTCTCCAGTAACATGTTGCTATATACTTCTCTAATTTGCAAATCAGTCCCCTCAAGCGGATTAAATGGGATAATGTCAGATTTTGACTGATATGTGGAGGAAAAACAAATGGTAGATGAATCTGTCTGCCACTGGCTTTATACGATTCTAAACAAATGGGCTTAATAGTTCTAGTTCTTCCTAGCAGGGCCGGCCCCACCCTTGAGGCGGGTGAGGCGGCTGCCTCAGGCCCCAGCGTTTTTGCAATTTTTGGGCCCCCAAATTTGTAATTCCCTTGTAAATATAGGCATGTATGTTGCGCATAAAAGAAAAATACTGTTATTAGGGGCCCCAAAAATAATTATTTGAGCCTTTAATTTTTTAAAAAAATTATTTGGGTTTAGGCTTGAAGACTTGAACTGAATTTGAGACTTTAAATTTGGGTGATTTAAAACAAATTTATTATTTTGCATATTTTGTTCTCAACAAACTGCAAATTTTTTGTATACATTTTTTTTTTTGGGCCCATTTCGGGAGTTCGACTCGGGCCCCCGGGAACTCAGGGCCGGCCCTGCTTCCTAGCCATTTATTCTTAATTCAAAGATGCAATTCAACAATTATACATATTTAAAATGAGATAAATATCTGAAGATATGTTCCATTTTCAAGAAGAGCTTGCAAGCTTCACAATAAGATCGACTGTGGTCCACATCAAGCTTATTGCAATTCACATTACCATGTGCTTGCCAATCAAGGCAGGGTGGTCAACATAACATGCCACCACACAAAATCCTTGACCATTATGGGAGTGCATATATATTATATAATCTTAAACAAGCAAATCCAGTTGTGCAACCAGCTGAATAGAAACCCCAATTTGTCCAAAATTCTTAATCCTAATGGGAAAGATGCAACTTCAGCAAGCTCCTTCACTGCAACTCATGCAAGCTCCATTACCCCATGAAAATCCATGAGCTTCCATAATTGTTTTCATGCAACTACTTCATGCAACTACTACTGTTTTACATGAGATTGTTAGCTATATGTCCTGATGACCACCAACTGTACTTGTAATTAAAATAGTAAAGATTTTCTGCAATATCATGGTCTAGCGCTTGCGACGCATTTGAGATGCATCCTTATGGAGTAGGAGGCTTTGCCACCTTCCCCTCCCTCACTTCATCTCTGCCAACTTTTAATCTAGTTCAGTTACTCCCTAATTGCGTACTTCAAAAGGAAGATTACCAGGTCGGGAAGAGATATAAAGCTCCCAGACAAAACAAAACAGTAATTACAAACATATTAATAACTTCAGGAATAAGATGAAACTCACAGATAAATTTCCTGTGTCGTAAAGTAGTATAAACCAACAGCAGTAACAAAGACACAGACTGAGGTTAAAAAGTTGACCACGATAATAAACTTCACAAACTCCCTGGGCCCCCATAATGGCTCCAGCAACTTTCCAAAGAAAATAAGACCAACAGTACTAATGGCTACCTGTGTAAGGACATACAAATGTAAGCACAAGGACCAGTTACAGAATCTAAAATATGTGGTAGTTACTAATTGAAACTTTTGCATACCATAAAAAATCAGTCATGCCTACTCTTTTTTTTGGGTGGGGGGGGGGGGGGGGGGGGGTCACTTTTGGGTAAAGACAAAAAATTTAATTTCCACTCTCTAATCACAAAAGCAAAGATAAAAAATAATATCACTTTTGGGTAAGTGATCTATGCATTCTAAGGAAAAAGATGAAAAATCACATATATGATGAAGAAATTACAGGAAAATAGCTCGGCTGACTCACATTGGTAACTCATCGTCCAACTATTTCTCTAAAATAGTTCTACTTGAAAGAAGCTAGACAAATTTAAACGGTAGTGTGAAATTGTTGGATGATCTATAGCTTTGGTGGGTTGTCTGAGTATATGTATCTCTAAAGGAAATAAATTATCTAAATCCCTTCTGCAGATGACGAAAATCCTAATAAAGCAGAGATGGAAAGTTAGAGATAGCTATATTTCTCTTGCTAAAAGCCTAAAACAAAGGGCGCATATGCATCCTATAGTCCATGCTATACAAGATACAACACAGTAAAGCAAAGAAGGTCAATAAATCATTATGCATCCTCAAAAGGCCTGGTAAGCTCATGGTATGGTCCATAACCATATGGCACAGCACAGAATAGCTTAGCACATTATTACATATATATATATATATATATATATATATATATATATATATATAGGGAAAGGATCCGTTGCACACTACTTTGGTGCTCACCGCGTGAACACTACGCCTTCAGGCGTTCATATCGAAAATCCGAACCGTTCACATTGATCTACACATCTAAATTAGTCTAAATATGTAAAATCAAATCATTTGAAACTCATTTGCCCATCCATCATGTGACTATAAAAACAATGAATTTCAATCATACAATTTTGTAACACTTCAATGAATGGGCAAATGAATTTCAAATAATTTGATTTTACATATTTAGACTAATTTAGATGTGTAGATCAATGTGAACGGTTCGGATTTTCGATATGAACGCCCGAAGGCGTAGTGTTCACGCGGTGAGCACCAAAGTAGTGTGCAACGGATCCTTTCCCTATATATATATACATAATAATGTATACAACTATGCATAATTAAATCCTAATGGCATCCAACAATACAATCTTGTGTCACATAAACAAATTAAGATATTTATGCCAACAAGTGATTTTATTTTTATGTTTGCATCGACCTACAAGCATTGGGGGTGGTGTCACTTGATCGGTATTGTGCCTCAATAGTTTGATAAAAAATCATAGTCGGTGCTAGTACATCGAATGGAAAGTTGAATCTTTAGACCTCTCACATCCATGAGAGAGAGAGAGAGAGAGAGAGCATGCTGCATCAGCTCCGTTCAGCTGGCACGTTTGGAATAAGAAAATGGGTTTTGTAAATTCAAACCGAGATATTCTTTAAAAAATGACAAAAAGATTCAATTGATTGAAAGAAAGCAGTATCTTTTAAGGTCACATATCGAGAGAGAGAGAGAGAGAGCATGCTGCATCAGCTACATTCAGCTGGCACGTTTGAAATAAGAAAATGGGTTTTGAAAATTCCAACTGAGATATTCTTAAAAAAATGGCATAAAAAGATTCAATTGATTGTAAGAAAGCAGTATCTTTTAAGGTCACATATCTCATCATAATTTTCCCAAAAGACAGCACATACCCCTGGAAGTGTTTGTTCAATATAACCAGCAGTGATAAGGTTCCATGCGAATGGAATGGTCCTGAAAAGTAAACATGAAGGTTGAGACGAATACCAATGATGAACAATTCCAACAACAAAGATAACGAAATTAATTTCACCAGAAAGCATTATTAATTGTGAAAGTTATTGAAGGAAAAACAAAAAAACAATAATAAACATAATAAAATGAAACAGAAGTTAAAAAAAAGAAAATAGCCATCTCCTAGAATTAATATCTCAGATGTTGCTTAAGTGTAAACTTCATGAAGCTCTTTTAGTGCTGATTTTGGATGTTGCAATACTTACTAACATCAGAAACAATTGAATATGGAGCAATACAAATGTCTTCACAGTCCTTGTATGCCTCGATTTCATAAGAATCCCAATTTGAGGTGGTCATTCACCACACTCAGAGCAACTGCTATACTATCTTTCTTTAGCGCTCACAAGGAAGTCAATTTAGAAATGAGCTAGGCAAGCCCTTCTTTACTGAACAATACAAAGATCCCATGTATTTGTAAAGATATATGACTTTGTTTTTCTGAGTTTTCAATAGGAAGGAAGCATTTTTTCCTTTCATGTAGCTAGAATTCCAGTGACCCACAACAAAATAATAATAACAGACGAATCTAAAGAATGGCATGATTTATGAATAAATAACAACAAATAACTCATCTATCAGTTAACCTAGGCTTCCACAGTTCCTACTACTTAAGCACTTCCAGGCTATGAAGCATGAACATTTCATTGGAAGCTGCATCATGCTGGACAGACACATCCGACGTGACATCTTCTTAATTCGCAGCAGAATTTTTGAACTTTCTGTGTATTACTGTAATGTCATTTCATTTTTCTTTGATTTGGGGAGCCATCATATCATCTTTTTGTTGGCAAGTTCATTCTAAGTCTGTGCTGTTTAGGGGGTGCTCGGAGATAGAGCTCTATCATTGAAGAAGCACTTTGAGTATCAGTTGGTATCAGTTTGTTTGATAGTATTAGTATAGTTGAGTCCATTTGTAAGGGAATAAAGGAGCTGGGCTATTATTTCATTTGTTGTAATTGAGTTGGTTAGGAGGGCCCATACAGGAAGCCCAAGCCCACTGTTGGTAATTGTTTCTTTCATTCTGTTAGGATGACAGAATCTGTTATGATGTCTTGTCATCAGATCTGCACTCATCTTGATGTAAGATCTCACCTATAAATAGGCAGAGCCATTGTACTTGGTGGATATAAAAAATTAATCCCAAATTTCCTTTCTTCTACCCCGATTCTTCTCAATCTCTAACACTAGAATTGTAGCCATGGTGAAGAACAACAAGAAAGCTCACTTAGGTTGAAGGTCATGACAATTTCGTATCAGAGCAGCACGACGACACCGATGATGGTCACAACGAAGGGAGTACATCGAAGAAGAGGTGAAGCAACAAATGTCAATTGTCCAAGTTCAGCTCGATTTCATCGTCGACCACCTCAAGGGAGCTTCGATTCCGGCAAGTGTCACTGGCAATCCTGGTCAAGGACCCCCACGCCTTCCCCCACGCCTTCCAACGCAGACACAATAGAATCCTCCGTTGATTTCTCCCACGCCAAGCGTGAATCTCGAGGCGCATAATACCGTATGATCTCCTTTCAAATTTGATTTCCCTGTTAGTAGAGGAGATCCATCGGAATGGATCTTTAGATGTGAAGCGTTTTTGGAATTTTATGAGATTCCAGAGAATCAAAAGCTCCGATACGCTTCCTTGAATCCTAAAGGAAGAGCTCTGCAATGGCATAGTAGACACATAACGCACACATAAGGCACAAAAGGCATAGTATCACTTGGTATACATTCATTTCAAAGCTCCTTACTCGGTTTGGTAGAACTGATTATATTGAGTATGCAGAGACCTTGTCTAAACTTAGTCAGAAGGGGAGTTTAGAATCTTACATTAATGAGTTTGAAAGATTGTCTAATTTCATAGAGGGGTTATCGGAGAAGTACTTGGCTAGTTGTTTTGTCTTTGGATTGAGGGAAGAAATAAGATTTGATGTCAAAGTGGGGAAACCTCAAATTGTAAATGCAAATGTGGCATTGGCAAAAAATTATAAGGAGAAGTATAACAACACTAAGAAGGCATATAAGCCTACTACTAACAAACCTGCTTTCACCCCAACTAGTTCCAACTCCGCTTCTCCATTACAACCCAATACCAACAAGAACAAGTTTCCAAAATTGCTTTATACAAAGGAAATGAAGGAGAGGAGAGAAAAGGGGCTATGCTTCAACTGTTAATTTTTTTTTTTTAATTCTTATCAAGCTCTTAATGGGACAATATCAACTCCTCAGACCATGAGAGTAGAAAGCAAATTGAAAAATAAAGAAGTAGGAATTTTTATTGATTCATGATCAGCTCATAACTTCCTCATTCCTCAAACAGTAATCAAGGATGGGTTGGTGTTAAACCTGGCCCTAAGTAGAAAGTTACAGTAGGTAATGCAGCCACTATACATAGAAAAGAGAAGGTGGAAAGAGCAGAATTCATAGTGCAAGGGGTAGAACTCACTGCACACCTTTTGATCTTACCTTTGGAAGCTTCACAAATGGTACTGGGAGCTCTTTGGTTGAAAATTTGAAATCCTTGGGCAAAATTACTATGGATTTTGATGAGATACCATGGAATTCTTACTTAGTGGTCAGAAAAAGACATTACAAGGCATAATGCATAAGCCTATACAAATAATACGAGAGAGTTTGTGCAAGGAAATGGAGAGCATCAGTCAGCTGTATATGCTCCAGATACATGAGATGCAATCTAATACTGACCACTCGGTAACAGAAGTGAGCAATGCAAACAGAGAGGTGAAGAACACCTATTCACATCCAGATTTAGGGAAAATTTTGCAGACATTCCCTGAAGTCTTTGAAGAACCAGCTGCTCTTCCTCCACAAAGAACAATTGATCATCAGACACCATTCGAGCAGGGACACAAGCCTTACTATGCCAGACGATATAGACATCCATTCTTTCCAAAGAATGAGATACAGAGGCAACTCAGGGAAATGTTTAAAACAGGTTTAAACAGGCCAAGCTCTAGTCCTTATGCCTCTCCAGTAATTTTGGTGAAGAAAGTAGATGGAAGTTGGCGTATGTGTGCGGACTATAGAGTTTTAAACTCTCACACAATTAAAGCCCAATTCCCAATCCCAGTTATAGATGAGTTATTGGATGAATTACATGGAGCAAAATATTTCTCTAAGATTGATCTCAGGACTTTATCATCAGATAGATCAATTACACACCAATGATATTGCCAAGCCAGCGTTCAGAACTCACCAAGACCAATATGAATTTCGTGTTATGCCCTTCGGTCTTATCAATGCTCCAGCTACATTCCAAAGTTAGATGAACTCTATATTCCAAGACCATCTAAGAAGATTCAACCTACTTTTCTTTGAGGACATTCTTATCTACAACAAAACTATTATAGCATGCCTCTCCTCTCATTTGATGCAGGCATTGCAGATTCGGAACCATAACCAATTGGTGGCAAAAATGAGCAAGTGTAGGTTTGGTGGTGAATCAATAGACTATATGGGTCATGTTATCTCTTCCAAAGGGTTAGCAGTTGATCCAAAAAAGGTGGACGCTGTAGCAGAGTGGCCTAAGCCTAGAACAATCAAACAGTTGAGGGTTTTTTTAGGACTAACTGGCTATTACAGAAAATTTGTCAAGGGGTACACGACTATTGTAGCACCACTCACTCAGTTGTTGAAGAAGAATACCTTTACCTGGACTCAGATAGCTTCTCAGGCATTCAGCAAACTCAAAGAAGCCCTCACAACTACTACAATTCTTGCTCTTTCAAATTTCTCTAAGCCCTTTGAACTGAGTTGTGATGCCAGCCAGGGTGAAATTGGTGCAGTCCTTATGCAAGATAAACATCCTATAACTTATATAAGCAAAGGATTGATGGGGAGGTTACTCACACTCACTACATATGAAAATGAAGTATTTGCAATACTAATGGCCATTAAGAATTGGAAACAATAACTGTTAGGCAGGGTTTTTGTAATTAGAATAGATCAGAGAAGCATTAAATATATTTCTGAGCAAAAAGTGCACACTAAAATGCAAGAAAAATGGCTCGGGAAGCTCATGAGTTACCAGTTTATAGTAGAATACAAACAAGATAAGGATAATATAGCAGCTGACAGCTTGTCCAGGAGAGAAGAATTACAATCTATCTAGTTACAAGATACTAGTATTTTTCACGTGTGATGCACATTTTGATAAGAGTTGGAGAATTTTCACGTGCGATGTACGTGTTAAGAAATAGTTTTGGAGTTGGATATGCGTCACACGTAATTGGAAAAAATATTTTGAAGGAAAAGCTATGATTTGTACGTGCGATGCATGTGTTCATAAGTAGAATTGGAGTTGTACATGGAACATATGTAGTTGTTTGGTGTTAAAAAATATTGAAAATTTGTTTTGCACATTTAAATAGATGGAATTTTTTGTTTGTTTGTTATTGTTGTAATTAATGGGAGAGTTGGAGTTGCACGTGCCATGCACGGATTTGTGTGTTGACAAATTACAACTCCAACTCTCCCATTATATATAGAGAGATGACTTTTATAGTACCACAAGGGGTACAACAAATGGTAGAAGATCCCTACTTCTCTGAGTTACAAAAGAAGGTTGATGTAGGTGAGTTGAATAAAAAAACTTGAGAGAATGTGATACAAAAGAGTAAGAATTCTTTTGAGTCCTACTACTACTTTGAGAGATAAAATCTTCTTAGACAATCACAATAATGGAATTGGAGGACATTCAGGTTAACTCTGCAAAGAATTAGGAGATCTTTTACCTGGCCTGGATTCACTAGTTTTGCCAAGAAATCTATCAGAGAATGCTTAGTTTGCTAGCAGAACAAGAGTTCTTAAATCCCTTGCCCATACCAGAGTTAGTTTGGGAAGATATAACCATGAATTTCAATGAAGGGTTGCCTAAGAGTCAAGGGCAATCAGTGATAATAGTAGCTGTGGACATGTTAAGCAAATATGCTCACTTTATACCTTTCTCTCATCCACATACTGCTTCCATAGTTGCTCAAATATTTATTGAAAATATTGCTAAGTTACATGGAATGCCCAAAAGCATCATTAGTGACAGAGACCCTGTGTTGTGTTCATGAGTGAGTTTTGGAAGGAATTTTTAAAACTACAAGTGAGCTAAAACATTCTACTGCATATCACCCTCACATATCACCCTCAGACTGATGGCCAATCAGAGATAGTTAATAAGTCTCTTAAGATGTATCTGAGGTGCACTTGTGGCCAGAAACTAAAGTTCCCGGCTAAATGGCTTGGTTAGGGTGAGTATTGGTATAATACAAACTTGCATGAATTGGGGTTACACCATTTGAAGCTCTTTATGGGAGACCCCCCTCTCTAAAATTTTATGTTCCTGGAATTGCTAGAGTACAAGCTGTAGAGGAGGAATTGAAGGCTTGAGATACAATCCTAACTTTGCTCAAAGATAACATGTCCAAAGCTCAAGAGAGTATTAAGCTGCAGGCACATAAGAAGAGGGTGGACAGGGAGTTTTTGGTGGGAGACAAGGTTCTCTTAAAGCTTCAACCGTATCGACAGGTAACTATGCAGAATCATATTCCACAGAAGTTGTCTTCAAGGTACTCTGGACCTTTTGAGGTGATTTGGAGGATAGGCAGCTTGGCTTACAAGCTACTTCTTCCAAGTGACGCTAAAATCCATCCAATTTTTCATGTTTCCTTAAGAAGTGTCGGGGCAATCATATACGTGCAGTTACAACAGCCACTCCATCTTGGTGGGAAGAAGACTTCTCTGTTCTGGAGCCTGAGCAGATAGTGGCAAGAGACGTGTACAAGAATTGTTATAGAGATGGAGTTGAATTGGTGATCAAGTGTTAGTCTAAGGCGGTTGAAGAGGCTGTTTGGGAGGATGTTGATGAGTTCAGGTCCAAATTTCCACGATTTTCCCTTGAGGCAAGGTCGCTCACAAGGGGAGTGGGATGTAGAGCTCTACAATGCTCTACATTGATGAAGCATTTTGAGTATCAGTTGAGTCCATTTGTTAGGGAAAAAAGGAGCTGGGCTATTATTTCATTTGTTGTAACTGAGTTGGTTAGGAGGGCCCATACTGGTTGACCAAGCCCACTATTAGTAATTGTTTCTTTCATTCTATGAGGGTGTCAGAATCAGTTATGATGTCTTGTCATCAGATCTGAACTCATCTTCATGTAAGCTCTTACCTATAAATAGGCAGAGCCATTATACTAGTGGATATAAAAAATTAAACCCAAATTTCCTTTCTTCTTCCCAAATTCTTCTCAATCTCTAACCCTAGAATTGCAATCATGGTGAAGAATAACAAGAAAGCTCTCTCTCAGGTTGAAGGCCACGACACCCGGTTGGATGTTAGATGGTGGAAAAATAAGGAAGAGGAGACGAGAAAAGCAAGTAAATGAGATTAAGGGGGCAAACATTTGGAAAAGCACTGTAGGAACAGTGCTCTTCCATTGTTGTCATCCTCTCTAATTTCAAATCAAGTTGAGAGAGAGTGATGAGGCACTGACTCCTCATTGCTTTCTCAAGAAAAGCTTGGAAATGCTTTCTGAGCTATTACATTGATTCAAACCTCATTGTCATTCGCTTGTTCCCCCTTTGTTCTCTCTGAACCTTTTCCAGATAGTGCTCTTCCACTATTTTACAGCCAACTCCATCGAGGCCTCCAGCTAACTCAGTCGTCCTTCAGAAGGAAATTGCTCACCGTTCCCTCAATTTTTATGGTCTCCTAATTGACTCCTGTCTTGACTGTGCGATCCTCTTAAATTTACGGAGCAACTAAAATAACATTCATTTGCTCTGTAACTGTTTCCTTTTTTTTGAATCTTTACCCTACCACTTCCTGTTTTGTTTCAATAGATCTAAAACAAACTCCACACCTGGTGCTAATTCACGATCCTTCAAAAGCCTACATATGTAATAATGCCATCCAGATAACATCCTCCAAAACAGAAAACATGCCTCTATCTCCCTAAAGCTCAGTGCCTGGTTTTGCAATTTTGTAAGCTCAGGCTTCGCTTTTACTGCCCCCAAAAAGTCATCATACATGGCGCACTTTTTATCCATTGGTGCATTTTAATATACTCTCAAAAGCCCCATAAAGAATTTCTTTCTCCTTATATGCTTATTCCCTTGAAATTTAACGGAATATATACCAAGCTTTTACATACTTAAGGTTAAAGAGATAGCCAATATGAAAGAGCACAAGCATTCCTTGCGACTGATAAAATAATTTCAGTAACTTGCAAAGAATGCTCCTACATTGCTTTAGCGAAATCAAATTGCTAACAAATTCATATAGTTTACAACCTCATCTCACCTCTCTATCCAGGAATATTTTCAAAAACCAAAAAATTTGTTTAATTACTGCTAATTCCTTCATTCCTTGTGAACCATCAACCGTTGCTAAACATGCATAATACATCTCAAAGAGTTTCACAGTCTAACCATTAGAACTGCAAGTAGAACTTTGCAATAACTGAGGCAAACAAACTTATAATTTTGATATACTTTATATCCTGCCCAATGCAAACAAACTAAATTAAACCTTAGTCAAACAGAAACTCTTTGATTAAATCCATGCAATATTATAATATGAATTGTACAGATAATAACAGACCTAAACAGTTAGTTAATGAATTATCCACTTAAATGAACAGATATATGAATACTTCCAATTTATAGTACAAAAAATTAATAGCTTCCCAGAAATCAGTCCATACATTCAAAAAGTCATCAACCTAGAGGTGCAAAAGAAGTGGACAAGTTTTTAATGCATTTGTATTTAAGCGGATACAGATGTAAACATTTTTTACAGAAACAACTCAATGACCATAATTGTTATAAGTGGATTTGGATTTGAGCAATGATTTCTAATAGTATTAAATAAGAAAAATGATTTGTTAAATTTAATTATCAAAATAAGTCAAATATATAAACTTACATAAGTTATTAACTAGGTTATTACAAAATGTAACAGTAATAGATTTTATGTGCAGTAGAAATTGTTCTGACAAGTATTCGGTTATTCAGATATCCATTATCTGGAGCGTTGAGTTTAATCTTCAATTCACTTCAAATATATGCTGTTGCATTGGTTCTACTACGTTGTTACAAAATGTATTTGTTAGACTTTACATGAAGTAGAATGTGTTTTGATATGTATTTATGCAAATAATTATTGGAATTTTTATTAGATAGTTTAACATTATCATTATCAATATAATATTTCAAATGTGTTAGGATATAAATATTAAAACCCTCACCTTACTATAACTTTGGAGTTTTGGTCTATCCGTATGGTATCACAGTGCTCTCATTCGAATCCCACTGGCTACGCAATTTAAATGCTGATTCAAAAATAAATAATACTACAGTGTATAGTCTAGGTCTTGGCCTATAAAGAAGGCCCTCAATCAGTGCGGGCTTGTTAGAGCATAAATATTAAAATCCTCACCTTACCATAACTTCGGAGTTTTCCTCTATCGGTAGGGTCCTTCACCTAATGGATAGATACCAACCTTCAACGTTATAAAAAATACGGCCACTAGATCAAATTTTGGGAGGAGTATTTTTTGCCCTGCTCCTCATATATGACCAAATAAATTGAAGATCACTAAACAACGAAAAATCTCAGTCAACCGACAATATTCTACGATAAAAAAATTACTGATCGATCATGTACTTCAGTTCCATTAAGACGATATAGAGTTCATGCACTATTCCATGATGGCATTTAGGTAATTGTATATCACCCATGATGCTCATAAATAATGGATAGTCAGGTCTTTCATTTGTTCAACATAATTAACGATAGATAATATAGCTTTTATTAAAACATATATATCCACAACAAACCTCAACATTCAAACCTATTACAACTCCACATGATTGTTCTACGCATCATGCACATTGATAGACAGACAATGAAATATTGAAATCTATAATCTTATAAAACTATTATCCATTGCAAATGTAACAATTTTAGAAAGCTTATACAAAAATGAAGTCTGTGATTATAGCAATTTGTAAAAGATTTCTTCGGAGAATAGAACACTGATATTATTAGCAATACATGTTATATTAAGTAATTCTATATTCACATTCTATTATGAATGTTCGATAGGCAATGTGTTAGGTTTATTTATGCTGGTGTTGAGGGTATGTAAAATGTTTTTTTTGAGGTGAGGGTATGTAAAATGTTGGGCAGCCAAGCACTCCATAGTTGAGATAAACAGTTATCTTATTTTATCGTGCATGTAAATTATGGATAAAAGTCAACACATAAAGTTACCAGAAGAAAGAAGCTGATATAAGCTAAATTTTATAGAACATGGAGTTACCTACATTTGTATATACAACAAAATGCGGGTTGGAGAAGACAAGGAGCAATACAGAAGGGCTTTTTCCTTCCTTCATTTCGAATGGTTTGTGTGTGTGTGTGCACAATGCAGAACGGAATTTACCTTTCTTTATCTCAAATAGTTTTTGTGGGTTGGGGGGTGGCAATTGGGGTTTTGGTTATCATCTGGACCTCCTCTTTAGGAATGGAAGTTCTCACAAAACACACTTAACTAATAAAACCACTAGAGGAGAATGGAACAGTAATAATGTCAGCTACAACTTAAATAGTGACAATAGCTTATCCAATTATATGTTTGATGTGACACACTTGACTCAAACATACATTTTGGTGTCCCGATGCAAGTAGTGGCCTGAGCGAACAGAGAAAATAGAAACAAACTATTCTGATAATGTTCATTAGTGGGAGCATTCTGCTATGTACATTCTGTTATGTACACAACATAGCTGGCAAAAATATACAGAGACTAGGAGCTGATCGTAATATTTATGAATCATATAACAAAATCAATGGTAATTCAGTTACTACCTTGCAGGAATAAGTGCAAGATAAGTGATGGCAAATGGCAAAAACTGAACCAAAGCATATCCTGCAACAAGTATTACAGCAAGGCCTTTGCACAAACGGGTACATCCCGTGAAGAAATTGCTGCCCTACATAAAAAACACAACACATCTAATTTACAGTAATCAAATAGTCATCTACGTGAAAAAATTCTTCCTGTAAAATTTGTTTAAAACTTAAGTTCAGAATGCATTGTGTAAACCAAAAATGGAAAAGAAATGACAAAAGTCTAATAAGAAAGTGTACATTTAATAAGTAGCTCAGAATTCCATTACATAAAAAAAAAGCTAACGCACAGCCTAATTAGGGGCCAGCAATTGAGCAACTTTGTCAAATCACTATTAGTCAATGTAGCAAATGATAAAATGACCACTTGATATCCATTTTAGTTATAATACTAACTGTAAGAAAGTAGTACAACAACAGGTCAACAAAAACAAAAACAACAACAATAACAAATCATTTACCCCATATATTTTAGGGTTGGCCACAAGCTTTCTTTCTTCCATTCAGCTCTATCAAGGAGGATCTCCTCTATTAAATTAACACCTATCAATTATCATATTCTTCTCAACAACATTAATACAAATCCATTTAGCTCTACCTCGTCTTTACTCAATTACCTACAATCCTATCACTCTCCCCAAGTTCCTAGCACGGTTATAGGCCGAAGGATCTCAATCGATTTCCCCCCATCTTGTCCAAAATTGGAGCTACCTCTGATTTGTCACATATCACAGATGCACTCATTCTTATCTTATGTTATAGTATTTTGCCGCTCGTCAACCTTGGCATTCTCAATCCAAGTGCACTCAATTTCAAAACATTTTCCTCCCAACATTCTCAACCATAATCATAGTTGGCTAGAGTTGTCTTATATAACTTTCCTTATTATAGGTATCTTGTTATCACCCAGTGTTCCCAAACACTTCTTCACTTTGGTATTGTGCTTTAATCATTTATTCTCCATCAAGTGAATGCCACCCTTATCTACTAAATTTACATTCCACATGCTCTGTTTTAAGTTTTAACCTACTGATCATCCCTTCAACTCTAAATCATCCCTCGACTTTTCTAATTTAGAATTTATCCCATCACAAACTCGCCAATTAATAGAATGCCATTAGCAAACAACTCACACCATAGACCCTTGACACTCTATCATTAATCTTCTTAAATAGTAATTAGGTGACCCTTGAGACTCTATCTGAAGTAATCTCTAGATCAGTTAAAGGCATATTGAGTTCTTTTTCCTTCGTGCTATATTTTTCTATCAATTGTCTTAGTAGATAAATGACTTTCAGTCACCTCTCAAAAAAAAAACAACCAAACTGATTCTGACATTTTTATTCTTTTAGTCACCTCTCAAGTATTAAAAAGAAATCAAACTGATTCTGACACTCTTTATTCTTCCCCTAATCTTTGCTCAATTACTCTATCTCAAATTTCCATCCTCATTTTGCAGAAGTACCCGTTACTTCTAATCTGCAATAAGTCATTAATATCTAGACTATGTTTCTCATAGCAACTAGTTAAACAACTTATAAAATAATTCCTTCATTTATTTGTTAATTTAAGCCATTTTTTACTAAGAATTTTGAACTTCCACTATTAAATATTAATAACCTTGCCTAGATCTCTAATATCTCATCTTTGGCATATTTGAATATCTTTCTCTTCCTACTTAACATCTAACTTCTTCTATAAGTTATCATAGGAATCAAAGTTCATCTCACTGACAGATTTTCAGTTTCTTTTTTCACTATATTATCCTTTTCCGTTATATTCATTTTACAATTTTGCTTAACCCAATAAGATTCACTATTTGCTCCCCTACCAACTCACCTTACTCAACAATCTAGTATCTTCATATTCTGCAAATATTATCCATTTCCAATGTTATATGAATAAAAATAACAAACAAAACAAATGTTCTAAAGCACAAGATCCCTGACATAGGGGAAAAATGGTCTGGCGCATCCTAGACCACCCGATCTCCTCAAAAAGCACTCACCCTTGATCATTAGATCAGCCTTAAGCCCCATGGGCTTCTACTACACCAGGCCCACAGGCATGCGGGTCCAGACCCGGCCAAAACGGATCCAGACCCGTTTGGCATGCCTATAAATACCAGGCCCTCTCTCACCTTCAAAGGTAATCAATCTTTTCCCTCTCAAACCCTAGTTACTACTGCTATACTTCAGTGACTAACTAGACAGTCGGAAGGCCTGCTACCGGGACCAATCCCGGTGATCCAGGCCGAGTGCAGGTACACAAGACTCCTGGATCCAAGCTTCCAGATCCGAGCTGAGCCTCCACTACCGAGTCGAACATCCGACCTCCGCCTCTATTCCCGATCGTGCCCCTTCTGCCGAGGATCGGGCGTACCGTCCAGTACCGTGTCCTTCCATTAAACAAACAAATAGAACTCACACCTGGTGCATCCACACTTTCCGAAAACCAAGTGCATCAGGTTGGCGCCGTCTGTGGGAAATTTCTCGGTACGAACGTTAGCCCTAACCTCGCCATCAGCGGCATGCCATCGATCCGAGCTCACATGGGACCCAAGCCCAGGAGAGCTGTTACCTATACGCGTCGTCCGGACGGGCCTCCTCTTCAGGACGTCGCCGAGGACACTCACGGATCGAATAATCCGAGGGTGAGCCTCGGACACCAGCCGGGCGCATCTCGTCCGGTCGTACCCGACCTTCGTCGGGTCATCCAGAACCGACAGGCGAGTCAGACTAGGGGAGGAGCCGCTTCCAACTCGGCCCCAAACCGTCCCAGACCTCTGCCTGAAGGATGAGAGTCGGCGCTCAGCCGCATCGGTCGAAGACCGCCGCCCCAGCTCGACCCGATTGATCATGGTGCGGTCACGAGGGCCGAGTTCCGAAGCTTCCGGAACGAAATCATGGAGGCCATTCACGGAGCACCCAGAGCCGAAACATTCAACCAATCCCACCGGACGGGCGATGGAGGGAACCGCACCCATGACCCAACCTATCTCCCTGAATGCGAAAACGCGGTGCTCCGACGCCTGCTGGAAATGGAAAACCGCCTCGACCACCTCGGCAACGGCATTCCAGACCCTGCTCTAGGCCGCAGGCCGAGCCGACCGCCTTTCTCGGCTCCATCATAGAAGCGGAGATTCCCCGGAATTTCCGGCCTCCACAGTTTGAGACCTATAACGGCGAGGGTGATCCTGCTGATCACATGGAGGGTTTCAAGACCCTCATAATGATTCTCATCGCTTCGGATCCCCTGCTGTGCCGCGCATTCCCTGCCACACTCCAGGGTCCGGCTCGGGAGTGGTTCTCCAAGCTCCCCCCCGGCTGGATCTTCTCATTCGACCAGCTGGAGGCCAACTTCCTGGCCCACTTCGTAACTAGCAGGAAGGTCGAGAAGACAAGCGCGTCCTTACTGGACCTCCGACAGAGGGAAAGAGAGTCACTCCGTGACTTCGTCAGGAGGTTCACCACCGAGACAAGATCTGTCTCCTCCCTCGACGCCGGGGTCGCCTCAGCTGCCTTCCGGCACAATGTCTGACACAGCCAGCTAAAACTTTTCTTGGCCAAGAAGCCTCCCCAGGACTTCCCGACCTGCTCAACCGGGTCGAGAAGTACATACGGGCGGAAGAGGCCCTAAACCCGGGAGGCGCCAAAGAAGCAACAGGAAAGGGAAAACGCAAGGTCGATCAGACCGAGCCTGTCAAGAAAGTAGCGAAAGAAGGGGTCAGAATGAAGAGGGTGACCCCAGTCTCCCGTTTCGAGAGATACACGCCCTTGACAGAGAACGTGTCCGCCATACTCTTAGAAATAGAGGACAAGGGCCTCGTCTGACTACCCCCTCGACCGAGCAGCAAGAAAAAGCGAGACCAGCGGTTCTACTGCCGCTTCCACCGAGATCATGGGCACGAAACCGACCAGTGTCGGGCCCTGAAGGACGAAATCGAGGTCCTCATCCTACGAGGATACCTCCATGAGTTCACTAGGAAAACCAGAGGGACCGGAAGGATACGAGGAACCGGAGGCCTTCGCCCCCCACTCGCACTCCGAACTGCCATCCCGAGCGAGATCCCAAAACCGGGGGGACCGAAGGGCAGGCCATTTTGCATTGCGTCCACAGGGGACCCATGGGAGGGGAATCTGATACTTCCCGCAAAGCATTCGTCCGAGAGGTGAATGCCGTTCGAGACCTCCCGTCTTCCCGAACTCAGCTAATCCCAGCCTCTTTCTCAGGAGAGGACCTGGAGGGCGTCCGTGTTCCCCACTGCAATGCCCTCGTCATTAGCCACGACATGGCGAACTTTGAGGTCCGTCGGATCCTCGTCGACAATGGAAGTTCGGTGAACATCCTCTTCCTCGAAGCCTTCGAGAACCTAAAATTGCCCCGGGACAAGCTCAAACCAGCCGGATACACCCTACACGGGTTCTCCGGCACCCCAGTTGTGATAGAGGGAATCGTAACCCTAGATGTCACTGCGGGTACGATTCCCCTTAGACGAACCGAATCAATGGACTTCATGGTGGTAAACGTCAAGGCGGCATACAATGCTATTCTCGGCCGACCCAGACTTTGCTCCCTTCAGGTTGTGCCATCGGCCTACCACTTAAAGTTGAAATTTCCCACGAAGCAGGGGGTCAGTGTCGTCCGAGACAACCAGGAGGTTGCACGGTCCTGCTACATGGCAGCGGTCGGAGGGGGTGTATTTCCCCTCGACGCCATCGAGCTTCAGCCAGAAAGAAGCCAACCAGATCCCGAACCAGCGGACGAGCTGGAAGAAGTCTCGTTCGAGGCAGAGGACGAGTCGAAGTGGTTCCGAGTGAGCCGCTCCCTCGCCGACGATCTGAAGTCGAACCTAATCTGCTACATCCGCCGCAACATCGACCTCTTCGCCTGGAAGCCGTTCGATATGCCCGGGATATTCGAAGACCTGATCATGCATAAGCTGAGTGTGATTCCGGGCTCGAAGCCGGTCGTCCAGAAAAGGCGCAAATTTGCCCCAGAGAGGCAGCAAGCGGTGAAGACGGAGGTAGACAAACTGTTGTCCGCCCGATTTATCCAAGAGGTCAGCTACCCCGAGTGGCTAGCAAACGTCGTCGTGGTAAAAAAGGCAAGTGGAAGTTGGAGGATCTGTATAGACTTCACGGATCTGAACAAAGCATGCCCCAAAGATCCTTTCCCTCTTCCCAGCATCGATGCTCTGATCGACACAACTTTGGGTCACGAGCTCCTGTCCTTCATGGATGCCTTTTCAGGCTACAATCAGATCCGGATGTTCCCGCCGGATATAGCAGACATCCTTCGTCACCGACCAAGGTCTCTTCTGTTACCGCGTTATGCCCTTCGGGTTGAAGAACGCCGGAGCCACCTACCAGCGGCTTGTTAACCGAATCTTCAAGGACCTGATCGATCGCAACATGGAGGTTTACGTCGACGACATGCTCGTCAAAAGCCGGCAGGGACAGGACCACGTCGCCGACCTCGAAGAAGCCTTCGGCATACTCCGAACACATAACATGATGCTTAACCCCGCCAAGTGCACCTTCGGCGTCTCATCCGGAAAATTCCTTGGATTCGTCGTCAGCCAGTGCAGCATCGAGGCGAACCCTGAGAAGATCCAGGCCATAATAGACATGGCTCCCCCCCGGAACGTCAAGGAAGTCCAAAGGCTAACGGAAAGATTGGCGGCCATCGGCCGTTTCCTCTCCAAATCCGGGGAGAAATCTCTACCCTTCTTCAAAGCTCTGCGCGGAACAGGGGGCTTCGAATGGGCCGCCCCTCAACAAAAGGCATTCGAGCAGCTAAAGCGGTACCTGGCCAACCAGCCTCTCCTAAGCAAACCCGAGCCGGGTGAGCCACTCTGGCTGTACCTATCCGCCTCAGAATGCGCCCTCAGCGCAGTCCTCGTCCGCGAAGATGACAGAGTTCAGAAGCCACTATACTATGTGAGCAAGGTCTTGCTCCCGACCGAGACGAGGTACGCAAGAATAGAGAAAGTGGCCTATGCTCTGGTCATGGCCGCCCGAAAGCTCTGCCCATACTTCCAGGCGCACTCTGTCCAAGTGCTGACCGATCAACCGCTCAAGACCGTCCTCCACAAGCCAGAGAACTCCGGCCGCTTAGTCAAGTGGTCGATCGAGCTGAGCAGTGTTCTAAATGGCGTTCGCCTCGGATGCCTAGGCGGTGCCTAGGCGCTCAGATGGAGGAGAACGAACCGCCTTTGCATTAGGCGGTGGTCTAGGCGGTTAGAGGCGATTAGGCGGCCGTCTTGTTGAGTAAGCGTCCGTGGTGCTGATCAGGCGTCCGCCTGATGTCCAACGCCCAAGCGTTTTCTATATTTTAAAATTTTAAATACTATAAAATAACACAAAAAAGAGAACTACTATTAATCTATTAATCTGTTATATAATATGTATAGATCTTTAATAGTAGAGGAATTGTTTGTACCTTTTGTATTATTTGTGATGGATTGCACATATTACACCTATTACACATATTACAATAGTACATGTTAAACATATTACACATATTGGCATATTGCACATATTACAATTGGACAATTCTTTTTTTAATTGTACGAGTAAGCTTTTTTTATGCATAAACATCCTTTAATTACACATTACACAAGAACATGATGAATATTTGCAATTGGATTGTATGATTATAAGGGCTGAAATTAACTAAATCGGCAAAATAAATTCAACCGCCTAGGCACTGCCTAGGCACCGCCTAGGCACTCTAGGCGCTAGGCACCCCTTGACGAACCGCCACCGCCTAATGCCGTTTACAACCTTGGAGCTGAGCCAGTACGACATCAGCTACCAGCCAAGGACGGCAATCAAGGGACAAGCCCTCGCCGAGTTCATCACTGAATGCACCATTTCCGAATAGCCCAACATCGAAAATTCGGATCCGACATGGGAAGTCTATGTCGATGGATCCTCCTGCGAATCCGGAAGTGGTGTTGGGATCAACTTGCGAGGCCCCGACCACTTCCTCCTTCAGTATTCTCTCCGACTCAACTTCCTGGCCTCCAACAACGAGGCAGAATATGAGGCTATGATTGCCGGACTGACGCTGGCACACCATGCCGGCGCGAAGCAGATCAGAGCATTCAGCGACTCTCAGCTTGTGGTCAACCAGATCACCGGGGAATACGAGGCTCGTGATGATCGAATGATCCGATACTTGGCCGTGGTCCGGTGGCTCTTGACATCCTTCAACTGTTTCGCAGTCCCTAGGGTTCCGAGAGAGCAGAACGCCCAGGCAGACGCCTTGTCAAAACTCGCCTCCTCGTCCTTCGAGGGTCTCATCCGAACAGTACTCATCGAAGTCCTCCTAAAGCCGAGCATCGACCACCCTAAGGCAATGTGTGAACAACGAAGCCCGCCTGGACGACTGGACCACCCCAATCCGAAGGTTCCTGCTGAAGGGTGAGCTCCTTGAAGATCGAGCCGAGGCGAGAAGGATCAGGGTTCGAGCTGAAAGGTTCGTCATGATCAACGACGTCCTCTTCAAACGCTCGTACACCCTGGCAGACGGGAAGCCCTACCTCCACTGCCTCGCCGATAAGGAAGCTAGCTACGCGCTTATAGAACTTCATGAGGGGATCGGCAGATGTCACATGGGAAGCAGATCGCTTGCCAGGAAGGTCCTAAACCACGGGTATTATTGACCAACAATGTTGCAAGACTCCCAGAATCTATTCAAGAGCTGCGGTCTGTGCCAAAGATTTTTCCCAATCAAGAGACTTCCTCAGGCCAACCTCCGCTCGCTGGCCAGTCCGACGCCGTTCGCCAAGTGGGGGATGGACTTGGTCGGTCCCTTTCCCATGGCAACCGGACAGAGAAAATTCCTGATAGTCGCCATCGATTATTTCACAAAATGAATCGAGGCCGAACCCCTGTCAACAATCACCGAGCGTCACACCCAACAATTTTTCTGGAAAAACATCATTTGTCGGTTCGGGATTCCGCAGGTCCTTATCACGGACCACGAAACCCAATTTGCGGGCCGGAACTTTCGCAGGTTCTGCGAAGACATCGGCATCCAGCAGCGATTCTCCGCCCTATGCCATCCCCAGTCAAACGGCCAAGCGGAGAACGCGAACCAGCAGATACTCGACGGCATGAAGAAGCGCCTCGACAGTTCCTCCAAGGGATAGTGGGTAGAAGAACTGCCAAGCGTGCTATGAGCGCACAGGACCACAAAGAGAATTCCCACGGGTGAAACACCGTTCAACTTAACCTACGAAACGGAGGCGGTTATCCCCGTTGAGACCGACCTCCCTTCTCCGCGCATCATGGCCTTCGATGAAGCCGACAACTCATTCGGCCTCAGGGCCAACCTGCACCTCGTTGCCGATGTAAAGGAGAAGTCCGCCGTAAGAAGAAGCATCTACCAACAGCGAATCGAAAGGTTTTATAACAAGAAAGTCCGCCCCACTGACATCGAGGCCGGAGACCTCGTGCTCCGCACGTTGTCTGTCTCCGACCCCACGAGAAAGAGGAAGCTAGACCCCAACTGGGAAGACCCATACAAGGTAGCCGGGGTGATACGTCCGGGCACGTACCGACTCGTGGACATGGAGGGCCGAGCAATCAAAAGACCCTGGAATGCCGAACGTCTGATCAAATTTCTGGAAGGGCAGAAGTAGAGTTTTAGTTTACTTCATGTAAATAACACTTTTGTAACCTACCTTGTGTAAAAGGCCGTTCGCGCCTCTGTTCATGTATTAAAAGGCTCAAGTAAAAAACCTCTTTTTATGAACTTTATCAATATCGGCAGCTCCGAACCAATGTCGAGCACGTGGGTAGCTTTCTCAAGCTATGACGCCCAAGTCAGAACACTGGGCACCGACCTACATCTCCTCGACAGCTCCGAACCAATGTCCAGCACGTGGGCAGCTTTCTCAAGCTATGGCACCCAAGTCAGAACACTGGGCGCCGACCTACATCTCCTCGGCAGCTCCGAACCAATGTCGAGCACGTGGATGACTTTCTCAAGCTATGGTGCCCAAGTCAGAACACTGGACGCCAAACTACATCTCCCCGGCAGCTCCGAACTAATGTCGAGCACGTGGGTAGCTTTCTCAAGCTATGGCGCCCAAGTCAGAATACTGGACGCCGACCTACATCTCATCGGCAGCTCCGAACCAATGTCGAGCACGTGGGTAGCTTTCTCAAGCTATGGCGCCCAAGTCAGAACACTGGGCGCCGACCTACATCTTCTCGGAAGCTCCGAACTAATGTCAAGCACGTGGGTAGCTTTCTCAAGCTATGGTGCCCAAGTCAGAACACTGGGCGCCGACCCACATCTTCTCAGCAGCTCCGAACCAATGTCGAGCACGTGGGTAGCTTTCTCAAGCTATGGCGTCCAAGTCAGAACACTGGGCGCCGACCTACATCTCCTCGGCAACTTCGAACCAATGTCGAGCACGTGGGTAGCTTTCTCAAGCTATGGCATCCAAGTCAGAATACTGGACGCCGACCTACATCTCCTCGGTAGCTCCGAACCAATGTCGAGCACGTGGGTAGCTTTCTCAAGCTATGGCGCCCAAGTCAGATTACTAGGCGCCGACCTATATCTCCTCGGTAGCTCCAAACCAATGTTGAGCATGTGGGTAGCTTTCTCAAGCTATGGCGCCCAAGTCAGAACACTGGGCGCCGACCCACATCTTCTCGGCAGCTCCGAACCAATGTCGAGCACGTGGGTAGCTTTCTCAAGCTATGGCGCCCAAGTCAGAACACTGGGCGCCGACCTACATCTTCTCGGCAGCTCCGAACCAATGTCGAGCACGTGGGTAGCTTTCCCAAGCTATGGCGCCCAAGTCAGAACACTGGGCGCCGACCTACATCTCCTCGGCAACTCCGAACCAATGTCGAGCACGTGGGTAGCTTTCCCAAGCTATGGCGCCCAAGTCAGAACACTGGGTGCCGACCTATATCTCCTCGGTAGCTCCAAACTAATGTCGAGCATGTGGATAGCTTTCTCAAGCTATGGCGCCCAAAACAGAACACTGGGCGCCGACCCACATCTTTTCGGCAGCTCTGAACCAATATCGAGCACGTGAGTAGCTTTCTCAAGCTATGGCGCCCCAGTCAGAACACTGGGCGCCGACCTACATCTCCTTGGTAGCTCCGAACTAATGTCGAGCACGTGGGTAGCTTTCTCAAGCTATGGCGCCCAAGTCAGAACACTAGGCGCTGACCCACATCTCCTCGGCAGCTCCGAACCAATGTCGAGCATGTGGGTAGCTTTCTCAAGCTATGGTGCCCAAGTCAGAACACTGGAAAGCTATGGAGCGCCGACCCACATCTCCTCGGCAGCTCTCCCGAAGACAGGTTGCAAGAACAAAATAGAGAAGACTAAACTTTTTATTCACTCTTTTATTGATAGAGCACCGTCGGAAGAACAAGAACGTTACAAATCACTCCACTCAGCTAAAAAAGAAACTTCTCAGCGGCCCTCGGGTCTGACGCAAGATAGCCCGATTCCGACCGAACGGCTGGGACCTCCCTCCACGTCACAATGACCCTTGGGGTCGGCCAAAGTCGACACACCAGCCACGGAGCTCTGGGCATCGACCGGCCGGGTATACTCTAGTAACATAAGTGCCGCGGGATCACCCTCCACTCGGTGACCTCCCGAAGAAGAGCCCGTCCTCGCCCTGGATATGCCCAACATCGTCATGTAACGCTGTATTTCCATCTCCTTTTCCACTATAACGTCGCGAAGGAGCCTCTCTAACGAGGGTCGCTGCACCGATGCACTCGACATAGTTTGCCCAAGACCGGCGCTGCCTAGGTCGCGATTTACCATCGCCCTCTTCAACTTGGTCGCCTCCACACTTAGCGCCTCGGATTTGTTTCGATAGTAGTAAAAGGCGGCGTCCTGATCGCGAGCCTCCTTCCGATACCGGACCAAACTGGACTCAAGAACCTTGATCTTGCTCCGGAGCCACGCCACATCGGATCGACGAGGGTCCGCCTCGGAAAGGGGAGCTGGCACCTAGCAAGGGAAAACAACCATCATTCTGATGCCAACCGATCTCAACGTAAAAGTCTCAAAACTAGTCAGAAGGTTCGTTCGGCGAAGCTACACTTTCCCAAAATAAGCGGTCGAAGTCAAAACACTTGGCTAAACAAAAATCCTTTTTTATAAATCAAGTTCATCATACAAAAAGTGCGGTGGTCAGTCCGCGATCGGCAAATACAACAAAAAAAAAGAGAGGAACAAAAAACAAGGAGGCGAACTGCTTAATTCCCCACCTCTGGATCGGTCTGGTCGAGGGGAGGGTCCACAGCCGGGTCGGTACGTGGCTCGTCCTGCTCGCCCCCTTCGGGGGTTTTGGGCGTCGGCTCGATCACCATGTCGAAATCAAAGTCGGTCAGATCGATGGTCGGGTAGAAGAGCCTCACATGAGTCAGGGCCTTCTCGTAGACCTCGTTCTGGGCCTCGATTATCAAATCCTTGGCCTTCGTGGTGAGCAAGTTCTTCTCCGCGGCGAACGCCTTCTTCAGCGAGCTCACCTTCCGAACACACTCACTCTCCATAGAAGCAAGCTTGGCCTTCATCTCCTGCTCCCTCTTGTGCGAGCCCTCGAGCTCGATCTTCATCTCCTTCATCTCCCGCTGGTATTTGCTCGCTCGCTCCCTCTCGTGCGCCAGGGCCTTTTCATGAAGCTTCATCACTTGGCCCCCCTCCAGACAAGCCTACAACACAGCGATGGGTCGGAAGAGGGGTCGCATCATATAAAAATTAAAAAAAAAGGGACCGGTAGATCTTACCAGCACGTTCGCCTGCGCCAACCGCATGTAGGCCACCTCCATGGTGTCGTTGCTCATACTCTGCCGATCCCGGGGAGTCGCCAGCTTATCGGCAACCTCGATGGCCATGGCCCCCTCGGTCAAGCTGTCGCCCTTCCTTATCGACCAGTCCGGGCCCCACGGCTGCAACATCTCGCCACCCACGATTTCAGCAGCGTTGGCCCGAAGCGGAGGAACCTTCCCCTTGGCATGCTCGGTCACTGTCATCGCGCCAAGGCTCGGCGGGATGAGCACTTCCTTGCCCGACTCAGGGCGCACCTTCTTCGCCCTCGGCTCGGTCGGCACGTCGGAGACCGCCTGCGAGGACCTCCTCGCTCTTTTCCCCTGCTCGCCCTGCTCGACTCTCTGCTTCTTCAGGGTGATCCTTCTTGCCTTGATCGATTCGGGGTCCATACCTGCAAAAAGACCCATTCAAAACAATGAGCGCAAAAGAATACTAGAGCAAGAAAAATGGAACAAACAACAAACTATACGTGGCCGGGCTCAGTCCGACGCGGGCCATGTGACTTTCCATCACCTTCGGCCAGCTTATACTGTTGCCCTTCCGAAGGCGTTCGACATATCCCCACTCCTTAGCGGACAGATCTTTCGGCCTCGGTGCCTTGAAGTTCGGTTTGAAAAAATTCCACAGAGTGGGAATGTCCTAAGGCTTCTTGCTCTGGATGACGAAATACTTCTTTTTCCACTCCTTAATCGAATCCGGGTGGCCGTGGACTACCTTCCCCCGACCCCGAGGGGAGATATAGAAAATGCCCTCGAACTCCCCGGACGAGCTGATCCCTAGCATTGCTCGGAAGACATCCAACCTCAGAGGCACCTTCCTCTCCTCACACAGCGGCACGAAGCACACCATCTGCTTCCATAAGTTCGGCCCATACTGCATCGGAGCCAGCGACGCCCAGTTCAGCACTTCTCGGATAAATGGATGGATCGTCAACTGCAGTCCGGAGCCGAATGCATCAACCGGGAAGATACAATACCACTCGGACAGAGGATTGGTTGGCCGAAGACCCGGGCTCGGCAACATCAACTCATACTCTTGCCCAATGCGAAAGGCCCAGTAGATGACGTCCAAGTCATCCGCCTCCAGGATTGACGACGTGGCGTCCATCTTTATCTTTTGACGGTTCGGCGAAGAAGGCTGAACCCCATACAAGATTTTATCTGCGAGGTCGTCGGGGTACTGTCTGATCGACCTCGGCTGCGACAAGAAGCCTGTTGCCAGGTCACGAGCAGGGGTCGTCCTGTCGGGACTACTGGGCATCGTCCACTTCTTCCTCGCCTGCCTCTTCTTCTTGGCCTTTTCCAGAGAAGGGGTGGACAGTGGCTCGAGGACGGTTGTCGTCGAAGAAGAGCCTACCCCCTTGCCCTTCCTCCGGACCGTCGACACTTCACCCTCTCCTCCTTCCTTACCGTCGTCCAGCATCAGATCCAACACCTCCACCTCCTCCGACGCATCGCTGTCCTCCTCCTCCGAGCCACTACTTTCTACGACGAATGGCTTCCTAACGCAAAGAGGTTTCGCATCATACACCGTGACATCCTCCTCCCAAGACGTCGAATCGGAGAGTCCCGTACGGGGGTCGTCCTACCTCGAAGTCGAGGCCGAAGAGCCGGACTGAGCCCTAGACATACTAAAGAAAAACAACTAACTAACCTGCTTGGTTTCGGCGAGGGACGAACGGAAAGCAGAAGACTCTAGAGAGAGAAGCTCTGATGGCACCTTTTTCTAGAGAGAATGAGTAAAAGTGAAGAATGAAAAAGGGGGTGGGGTGGGGGATATATATAAAGGGCCAAGGGACTCATCGATTTTTGCAAAACAGTTCCCAGAATTCCGCAATAACGGCTCCTAAAAACTCGCCATAGTGACGTCATCAAGGCACGCGATGGGCAACCATTCGGTTTCCACACAATGCTCGTCCGACCGAGGCTACTCGAGAATCAGGATTGCCCTCCCCGAACAACGGGTTGGATACTAGGCATCGACCTCGAGCAGGGCCCTGGCCTCTTCGGCCTTGTGACCCATTACGCTCGGTGATGACCCACAGCTACTCAACCCCAAAAGTTTACATTAAAGATTTAAGGCGCTCGTCGAAGGCGAGCGCCCGGAGCTCCGGGATTCGGTCGGCACCCCTTTCACCCGCGGACAATTCGGGACTTACAGCCCTGGGAGCCAAAATCCCGAATTGTTCGAGGACGGGAAGAGAGCCACCATGCCCGGGCTCTCGATCCCGAACCTTCGTCAACCGAACCGAATATTTTTAGGTATACCCATTTGAGCCGAAACTTGGGCTCAGATTGATATACCCAAAAATACCAGACAACGGCAGACTCTCGTCCAAAAAGAACCCCAAACCACGAAACTTAGTCGGCGAGCACCCCATCTCTTGTCTCCTCGGGCACGCAGCCCTCAGAGCCGCGTACCCAAAGGAAGACTGGAGACGGTGGGCGAGCCACTGGTCCGAGATCCTCTACCTCAAAGTTCAATTATTGGGCGTCCGCCTACGGCAGACACCTCTAATAGCACATGGGCCAGCAACGCTTTTCTCTGACAAAAGAACAACGAAGGAAGGGGATATATATAGCCCCCCCAAGCTGTATTTATAGCCTCAGGGAGGCCAAACGACGGAAGGCAAAGCGTCACACCGTTAATTGACCATGGGAGTTGAAGCGTTGCGCTCGAATCCTTCATCAAAAGGTGCGACGTCACGTCATTAATTCTCCTAGGAAATTGAAGCGTCGCACGCTAATTCTGCTCCCACCAGCTCGCCAACACCCTTGCCGAACCCTAAGCCCTCGACGCTCTGAGGTCAGGTCGAGCACCAGGGTAGCTTTCTCAGGAAAGCCCTCAGGCTCGCCAACACCCTTGCCGACCCCTAAGCCCTCGACGCTCCAAGATCAGGTCAAGCACCAGGGTAGCTTTCTCAGAAAAGTGCACCGGCTCGCCAACACCCTTACTGACCCCTAAGCCCTCGACGCTCCGAGGTCAGGTCGAGCACCAGGGTAGCTTTCTCAGAAAAACGCATAGGATCGCCAACACCCTTGCCGATCCCTAAGCCCTCCACACTCCGAGGTCAGGTCGAGCACCAGGGTAGCTTTCGAAGGAAAGCCCTCGGGCTTGCCAACAACCTTGCTGACCCCTAAGCCCTCGACATTTCGAGGTCAGGTCGAGCACCAGGGTAGCTTTCTCAGGAAAGCCCTTAGGCTCGCCAGCACCCTTGCCGCCCTCGACGCTCCGAGGTCAGATCGAGCACCAGGGTAGCTTTCTCAGAATAGCGCACCGGCTCGCCAACATCCTTGCCGACCCCTAAGTCCTTGACGCTCTGAGGTCAGGTCGAGCACCAGGGTAGCTTTCTCAGGAAAGTGCACAGGCTCGCTGACACCCTTGCCGACTTCTAAGCCCTCGACGCCTCGAGGTCAGGTCGAGCACCAGGGTAGCTTTCTTAAGAAAGCCCTCAAGCTCGCCTAACACCCTTACCGACCCCTAAGCCCTCGACACTTCGAGGTCAGGTCGAGCATCAGGGTAGCTTTCTCAGGAAAGCCCTCAGGCTCGCCAACACCCTTGCCGACCCCTAAGCCTTCGACACTCCGAGGTCAGGTCGAACACCAGGATAGCTTTCTCAGGAAAGCCCTCAGGCTCGCCAACACCCTTGCCGACCCCTAAGCTCTCGACGCCTCGAGGTCAGGTCGAGCACCAGGGTAGCTTTCTCAGGAAAGCGCACCGGCTTGCCAATACCCTTGCCGACCCCTAAACCCTCGATGTTCCGAGTTCAGGCCGAGCACCAGGGTAGCTTTCTCAGGAAAGTGCACTGGCTCGCCAACACCCTTACCGATCCCTAAGCCCTCAACGCTCTGAGGTCAGGTCGAACACAAGGGTAGCTTTCTCATGAAAGCGTACAGGCTCACCGACACCCTTGCCGACTCCTAAGCCCTCGACACTCCGAGGTTAGGTCGAGTACAAGGATAGCTTTCTCAGAAAAGCGCACAGGCTTGCCGACACCTTTGCCGACCCCTAAGCCCTCGACACTCCGAGATCAGGTCGAGCACCAGGATAGCTTTCTCAGGAAAGCCTTCAGGCTCGTCCACACCATTGTTGACCCCTAAGCCCTCGACCCTTCGAGGTCAGGTCGAGCACCAGGGTAGCTTTCTCAGGAAAGCGCACAGGCTCGCAAATACCTTTGCCGACCCCTAAGCCCTCGACACTCTGAGGTCAGGTCGAGCACCACGGTAGCTTTCTCAGGAAAGCCCTCAGGCTTGCCCATACCATTGCCGACCTCTAGCCCTCGACGCTCCGAGGTCAGGTCGAGCACCATGGTAGCTTTCTCAGGAAAGCGCACCGGCTCGCCAACACCCTTACCGACCCCTAAGCCCTCAACGCTTCGAGGTCAGGTCGAGCACCAGGGTAGCTTTCTCAGGAAAGCGCACCGGCTTGCCAACACCTTTTGTCGACCCCTAAGCCCCCGACGCTCTGAGGTCAGGTCGAGCACCAGGGTCACCTTTGCCTCTGTGCTCCGAGGCTACGTACGGCCAAGCACATACCCTTGTGCCTCATCCGAAGGCACACGGCCGGGGGACCAGACCTCCGCCCTCCGAGTCGACTTCAGCCTCGGCGATGACCCTGAATGCTTTCAGGATACTCCCCCCGCTACTCCTTCACGATCAAGACTACTACTCCATAGCTAGCTCGCACACCCCTACAGGAGTGGGAGGGTTGTGACATAGGGAAAAAATGGTCTGGCGCATCCTGGACCACCCGATTTCCTAAAAAAGCATTTACCCCTAATCATCAGATCATCCTTAAGCCCCCTGGGCTTCTACTACACCAAGCCCACGGGCATGCGGGTTCAGACCCGACCAAAACGGATCCAGACCCGTTTGGCATGCCTATAAATACCAGACCCTCTCTCACCTTCAAAGGTAATCAATCTTTTCCCTCTCAAACCCTAGTTACTACTGCTATACTTCAGTGACTAACTAGACCGTCGGTGGGCCTGCCACCGGGACCGATCCTGGTGTTTCTAGGCCGAGTGCAGGTACACGAGACTCCTGGATCCGAGCTTCCAGATCCGAGCCGAGCCTCCACTACCGAGCCGAACATCCGACCTCCGCCTCTATTCCCAATTGTGCCCCTTCTGCCGAGGATCGGGCGTACCGTCCAGTACCGTGTCCTTCCACTAAACAAACAAATAGAACTCACAGCTAGTGCATCCACACTTCCCGAAAACCAAGCGCATCAATCCCAAACATCAGTCACATTACAATTATGCATATATATGAGAATATCGACGAGTTTCTCCAACTAAAAACCAAATAGATATTAGAGAATGCACTTCATTCTAGGCCTAGGGTTTCGAGAAAACAAGTTAATAACTCAAATCAAACCACACACATCTGCCATTGTTCCAATCGGACCCAAGATCTGTAACTAGATCTACAGAATTCAACAAGATCATATCACATCAGATCCAATCCAACAATGGTAAAATCAGTACGGATAAAGAAGAGGGTAAATCTTACTCACTCCAACTGAGAGTTGAGCAGCTGCCGACGTCGACGACGAAGAAGAAGGGGCGCTGCTACTCATCATCATCGATGACCTCGCGTCAGTTTCTGGGAAAACAATGGCGATGCGGTTGTTGGTACCAACGACTAGTAACGAGTATATTATTATTATACTGGGCAGAGCATACTAGATTTTCTTCTATTTCCTTCTCTTCTGGGCTCATCATGCTTTATTTTTCTCGCTCTTGTTTTTTCGTTTTTTACCAACAGGGATCGGTGAAACGGGTCGGATCCTACGAGATACTTGTGGATCCACTATGACTTTGTAGGAGGAGCCAAATCCACCAAGTTATTGGATTACAATTCCGGTTTCGTATTATCCAAACTAGTATTATACACGTGCGTTGCACGTGGAAAAAATGGGGAGGAAGGAATGAAAAGGACAAAAAAAAATCTAGTATTATACACGTGCGTTGCACGTGGGAAAAATGGGGAGGTGGAATGAAAAGGACAAAAAAAAATTTACCAACACGTGCGCTGCACGTGTTGACAAAATGACAAATATTTACAAATGACACTAAGCCCTTCTCCCATTATAATATTAGAGATGTTCATTCGTGTGTCTATGTGATCTTAGACTACAGTCTACACCTTGTATATTAATTCACGTTTTAATTATTATTATTATTTTTAAATAAAAAGGGCAAAAGCCAAAGTACCCTCCCAACGTTTGGCCCGAGTACAAAATGCCCATACAACGTTTGAAAAAGTACAATAAACTCATTTCTCCGTTAACTTAACCCCATCCGTTAAGTTATAATTATTAAATTACTTTTTTACCCTTACACTTTCATAATCAAACCTCCTTCTTTTTCTTTTTCTTCATTTATTTTTTCTTTTCAAATGGACTCAGATCACATAAAGCAGCATCAATTTACTGAAGTGTTTCGGTGAACTGGTTTAGCTGAAGGATCAATGGACTCAGATCACATAAAGCAGCATCAATTTGATAAGACAACACCATGATTTTGGTACCAGTGGAAGTATTTGTTTGTTTATCAAGGTAACTTGATTTCATCTATAGGAGTAACTTTGTACTTGGATCTGTAGGAAGTGAGACCATTGACAGAATCTGACAGTCAACCAATTCGTCCTTGCTTTTCGCTTCATTTACAGAATCTGACGTTTAACTGATTACATACTAGGAGTTTCAAAGTACAAGATAAAAGGAAAAAGTGCGTCCTGATAATGGATGTCCTCATTGAAAAAAAGAAAGTTGCTGTTAGTATTAGCAGTAATTATTTTCCCTTTTATTCTTTCTCCTACAGGCAAGAAGTAAGAAAGGTACAGGAATAATAGCAAGCAAAATATGTGCATGATGGCGATAACCGTGGATGCCTTCATCAAAAACAAAGATAAACAAAGATATCATAGTTGTTGTATGTCTGTAACCTTCACCTTGGATTGTCTCCTCAAAATCTTCCCGACATCTAGGATCGTTTGTGTGTGGTCGAAAATGATCAAAAATTGAGATACAAATCCTGGTGATTTATAAATGCAACTTTTAACTAATCTCTGATGTGATATAGAGGTTGATGAGTGGCTGGTCTGTATGGAACTTGTAGACCCTCATCAAGTCAAGCTTAGAGAATTTAATGCCTGACCTGGGTGGTTGGGCTCGGCTGTGATTGCTGCTTCTAGAGTTTCAAGTTTCGAGTTGCATTCTGGTGATATGATGAAGACAACTGTTACCAAGCAACCCCTTGATGGTATCCAAATATCAGCTTCTGCGGAAAAATAAGCAAAGTGAAGGCCCCCCTAACAAAGCATCATGTCAAAGGTTGATTTTACATGTTTCTAACGATCCAATCTACAACCACTGTAGCTGATGTCTCAGATGAAGCGAACCTTGCATTGTCTGAGTGCTTTCCAGGAGCTGGAGCTTGGAGTATCTATTGGTCTGTTTCATTTGCACGTTTACGTGTAATGTAAGCTATGTTCATTGGGTGTTCTTGTTGTATACTTGTGGTTATTATTATTCATATATTAACTATTTTTTCTCATTCCTGAGGCTCGACTTTATGATGTTCAATACCTTACTAGTAAAATTGAAATTCAGTGTTTTCTGAAATCTTTGGAGCTAGTGTGTTCAGGTTTTGGAGCTGGTGTGTTCAATACCTTACTAGTAAAGGAATGAAGAAAAAGAAAAAAGAAGGAGGTTTGATTATGAAAGTGTAAGGGTAAAAAAGTAATTTAATAATTATAACTTAACGGATGGGGTTAAGTTAACGGAGAAATGGGTTTATTGTACTTTTTTAAACGTTGTATGGGCATTTTGTACTCGGGCCAAACGTTGGGGGGGTACTTTGGCTTTCACCCAAACAAAAATTCTGATGTAAGGAGGACTCGAACCTGAAACCTCCTTCATATTAGTTATATATGTGCGTTGCACATGTTGGTAGATTTACAAATGACACTAAGGCCGTCTTCATTATAATATACTAGTAAAATACATGTGCAATGCACGTATTAATTTTTTTTTAAAAAATAAAGTAAAAACTCTGATTTACATGTGCGATTCATGTATTAATAAATATGATTATATATTTTTAAAAGTAAATGTGAAGACTATAATAGAAGAATTTTAGTTGAACGTGCGTTGCACATAAGTATGTACATTTACAACCTACTCTTCCATTATAATAGTTATTATATATTATAATATAGATAGACGGATAAATAGATAGATAATAATTTACATGGGTGAAGCACATTTAATATATTTAAAAAAATTAAAGTAAAAAATCTGACATAGTGAGGACTCGAACCTGAGACCTCCTTCATATTAGTTATGTAGGTGCAATGCACGCGTTGATAGATTTACAAATGACACTAAGGCCTTCACCCATTATAATATTAAGATAGATTAGATAGATAGATATTAGATATATAGTAATGTACACGTATGATGCACGTATTAAAGTAAGAACTCTGATTTACACGTGCGATGCATGTCTTAATAAATAGGATTATATATTTTTAGAAGTAAATGTGAAGACTACAATGGGAGAGTTGGACTTGCACGTATGTTGCACGTAAGTAGGTAGATTTACAACTCGAACTCTTCCATTATAATAGTTATTATTATTATATTTATTATATTATAGATAGATAGATAGTAATTTACACGTGTGATGTACATTTAATATATTTTTAAAAAAATTTCGTAGTGAAGACTCGAATTAGTTATGCACGTGCAATGCACGCGTTAGTAGATATACAACTAATAACAATAGAGGGACAATAAGGTGATAACATGAAGTAGGGCAATTAGAACGATGACAACAAGACATTGGGATCATGCAATGCAACACACACACATTAATTCATGCAATAGTACGAAACAAGAATAATTAATTCAAGAAAATCTGAAAAGTATAATTCTGAAAATAAAAACACACCTGTAGTAAAACAGGCATAACTTTTACTACAAAACTCGGAATTCAAAAATTCAAGATATTCTGGAAACTAGAAAGACAATGAAACAATTCATATTCAGAAAGTAATTCATTTTATGATCATTTACTGGTTCAAAAACATCAGTTAACATTCAGGCCAGCAAGCAATATACAGAATTGTAAACATCAGTTACAATTCATACAAGTCTATCATCAATCAATCATCAAACGACCAATCAACATACAACCTAACAATTGTCTCTACAATAATTTATTAGTGTGTCTACTGTATGAACAACCCTATTATCAATTCTATATGCACTCATGAGAGAACCAAACTTTAGAGTCAAAAGTAGTACGATGTCAAGAATATTGGGGTTAGCTCGTGTAAATCCTCAATAGACCCAACGAAGAGATGAACAATGGATAATACAATAACAAAGAGATCTACTTGCAAGAGTTTCAATAACACTTGAATTTGATACAACTAGCAATTCAAGAAGACAGTGACTCGCTTAATAAATGGTGAATTTGAATACAAAGAATAACGGGATAAAGATCCCGGAGCAACGAACTCACGAACTAGCACAATCCCTCAATAGCATGTGCTATATATGTGTGATAACCTAAAGATACCAATAACACAACACACAAATAGACTACAGCAACCATAGCAAAGGAGACCAGCAATGGCAACTGGCGGCAACCAAGGGGTTTGGCATCGCTAGCGGCAGCACGCGGGGGCGACGGTGACGGGGAGCAATGGTGCTGGGGTGGTCGACGTCGATGGAAAGGGCAGCAGCGACAACAAGGTTAGTTGGGTTTCGGCGGCTGGGCTGGCTGAGGGAGGAGCAAAAAGGGGTTGTCGATGGCTGCCGTCAACGGAAAGGAACAGCCAGGGGAGGTCGACGGGGTTGGGGGGATGTGCTGGCGCGCGTCAGGGGGCACGACGGAGGACGACAACGGGGCTGGGGGTCGCCGGAATCAGGGGCAGTGCCGGGAGAAGGTGGGTTCAGGGTTGGGAAGATGAACAGTAACGGGGATTTGGGTTTGGGCGAGAATTCGAATCGGGGAGAGAGAAACGGGTGGAGAGAGGAGAGATGAGAGAGAATAAATGGCTAGGGTTTCAAAATTGTGCAATTTTTAGGGTTTGCATAGGGTTGTATTTATAGGGTACAATTAGGATGTTGGGTTAGTGGTTTAGGATCAAATAAGAGTGGTTTTGGGTCAAGAACAATTGAAATTGGGCTTTAGGGTTCAATCAAGAGATAGATCAAAATCAATAGGGTTCAAATAGAAATACCTACGATTCAATAAAAATAAAATCCAAAAGATAGATAACCCAACAAGATGGGTTCATGAACAAAAATTTAAATCCAAACTGATAAATAAATAATACAATAAAAGAATATTAGTCGTCTTGAAAATAATTTGGAATTCGCCAAGAAATTTAGATCCGTACGAAAATAAAATAATTCGATAAATGAACTTTAGCCGAATAATCAAGAAATAACAATTAATTATTAAAATCCTAATAATAATAAAATCATACGACAAACTAATATTTGGGTTTACCAATTTTTATTAAAATAATCCAATAATAATAATATATTTGTTTTAGGTTCAAATATAAATATCCGATAAATAAGAAATAGAAAGTAAGATCAAAATAAACCATTATTCGACATAAATAAAATTTTCGATTAGAAAACACTTTAATACAAATCTGAAATGAATTTAGCACAAAATAATTTATAAAAATCAAATCAAATTGTAGAAAATACATGGAAAATACTAATTATCGGGAATGGGGGTTACACCTTCTCCCATGATAAGATTAGAAATTGGAGATTTGTTGCTTCTAATTTTGGTGTGTGAGCAAACAGATAATTTGTGAATTCTTTTGAAACCAATAAAAGCTAATATTCTTACACTTGCTAAATCCTCCAACGCTCAAGTCAGTAATCTGAAGGATTATGAAAGAGCTTTTTTGAGAAAGATACTGATTACCTGATTCTGACGGGGCAGAGGGTATTTATAGTAGCCTTTGGGACCAGTTTCGAAATAATTATTTATCTCTACTTTCCGGTGTTTTTGGATAAGAAATAGAGTTTAAATTCCTTCATGATAAGAGATTTGGTTTAAACCATTTCTTAGGGATAATCAAGAATTTAAATAACTCTTTAAATGATCTGGGTTTATTTATAATGGGCTGTCACCCAATCCAGTAAGGCAGACCCGTTTTTGGGTTATTGGGCTTTGAAAAGACCGTGTTCCAATTTTCGAACCTGCTTCTAGTGGAAATTACCGTTTTACCCCTGAGAGCTTTGAGATTCATGCTCAATTTGAATGGTTCGGATTTGGTTCTATATCTAGTCATATCACAAGCCCCCACTCTCGAAGACTGAGTTTCATAGCCTTTGAGGAGTAGTTCGCCCTTTGTAATGTCTTATAAAATTTATCGGCGTTCTCGGGGACGTTTAGAACTCATTTGGGGTGTAACAATGCTTTTTTGAGTTTGTAAATTACTTAGAATTATTTTTAGAATTTTATAGATTTTTTGTGATTTTTCCAGTTATTTTTTTTTCAATTGTTAATCATTTTTGAATTTTTATTCAATTTTCGAATTTTAATAATTAATTTATAAAAATTTAATTAATTATTCTAATAATAATTATATTTTTGGAATTTAAAATTATTGACTATTTTAGAATTTTCAATTAGTTTTTTTAGTTTTTTAATTATTTTTTCAGATTTTTAAATAATTAATTCGATTTAATAATTAAATAAAGAAATTAATTAAAAAGAAAATTACCTTGATGACGTGGCAAAATTTGGATCGTCGATCAGGATTGAGCGCAGATCGGGAAAAGGATATTTCTCTCATTTCCAGCTCGGTTTTGCTGTTGCTCAGCGCACGTTGGCGATCGATAAGATCATTCGGTGCGTTGACACGTGGTGGTCGATGTTTGACCATTGACTTTTTAAATACTAATCTCAGCCGTCGATCAAGATTGGATGCGGATCGAGAGGAAAGCATTTTCTCTCATCTTTCGATCAGTTTTGCGATTGCTCGGCGGAAGTTGGCAATCGATCACGAGGTTCGGCCAGCACTGGAAAGGCGAACGTTGACCGTTAACTTTTTTTAGATCGCATCTCAGCCGTCGATCAAGATTTAGTGCAGATTGGGAGGAGAGGATTTCTCTCATTTTTTGATCAGTTTTGCGATTGCTGGGCAGAAGTTGGCAGTCGTTGAGGGCGTTCGATGAGAGTTGTCGAACGATGACGAGGCGACACGTGGCATTTGACCGTTGACTAGTCAATGCCATTTTGCACCCATTTCATTCGGTTTCTTGTTTGCTCAGATCTGGCCTCCAAACGTTGGAGTTGCTTCGGTGAGATGCATTGTAACTAGCTTTCCAGGTGCTACAGAGATCCGATTGGACTGTGTAACCCCTCGTTTCGAAGCTGACTCAAAGATCTTCAGGTTCTCTTCAGAAGTCGGTCGAAGAATTATCATTCTTCAGTGTCAAAATAGGCCCGCAATATCTTTACCTCCACGGAGTTGAGAAGAGCTTTGTATGAATCTTGGGAAGGTCCATTCTTGGAGGCAAGTTTGGGGAGCACCTCTAGACGAGTCCAGATCCGAACTTGCTGTTGGTGAAGAAGTGGTCGCTCAGGGATTGTGCACGATGAAGAGTATACCGAGCTCTAGAAGAAAGCCATTCGGGAGGTGAGCAAGATGAAGAGCATCGACGAGCTCTAGGAGAGAGCCATTCGAGAGGTGAGTTTAAGAAGTAGCTCTAGGGTCGAGTTGAGCTCCGAACTCGTTGTGGAAGAAGGCCACTCGTGAGGTGAGCGGGACGAAAAGCATCACTAGGCTCTAGGAGAGAGAAGTTTAGGAGGCGAGTTTGAGGAGCAACTCTAGGAGTGAGTTGAGCTCTGAACATGTTATGGAAGAAGGCCGCTCGGGAGGCGAGCGGGATGAAGAGCATCACTAGGCTCTATGAGAGTTGTTCAGGAGGTGAGTCTGAGTAGCAACTCTATGGGTGAGTTGAGCTCTGAATTCATTTGGAAGGTCACTCTGGAGGCAAGCAAGACGAAGAGTATCACTAGGCTCTAGGAGAGAGCTGTTCGGGAGGCGAGTTTGAGGAGCGACTTTAGGGGAGAGTTGAGCTACGAACTTGTTTGGAAGAAGGCTGCTTGGGAGGCGAGCGGAACGAAGGGCATCACTAGGCTCTAGGAGAGAGCCGGGAGGCGAGTTTGAGGAGCAACTCTCGGGGTGAGTTGAATTCCGACCTCGTTTGGAAGGCGAGCAGGACGAAGAGCATCACTAGGCTTTAGGAGAGAGCCATTCGAGAGGCAAGTTTGAGGAGAAACTCTAGGGGAGAGTTGAGCTCCGAACTCGTTTGGAAGAAGGCCGCATGGGAGGCGAGCGGGACGAAGGGCATCACCAAGCTCTAGGAGAGAGCCGTTCGGGAGGCGAGTTTGAGGAGCAACTCTAGGGGTGAGTTGAGCTCCGAACTTGTTTGGAAGAAGACCGCTCTGGAAGCGAGCAGGACGAAGAGCATCACTGGGCCTTAGGAGAGAGCCGTTCGGAAGGCGAGTTTGAGAAGCAACTCTGGGGAAGAGTTGAGCTCTGAATTCGTTTGGAAGAAGGCCACTCGGGAGGCGAGCAGAACGAAGGGCATCACCAGGCTCTAGGAAAGAGCCGTTCGGGAGGCGAGTTTGAGGAGCAACTCTATACGTGAGTTGAGCTCCCAAATCGTTTGGAAGAATGACGCTCAGGAGGCAAGCTGAACGAAGGGCATCACTAGGCTCTAAGAGAGAGCCGTTCTGGAGGCGAGTTTGAGGAGCAACTCTTTTGGAAGAAGGTCGCTCAGGCAGCATGCGGAACGAAGGGCATCACTAGGATCTAGGAGAGGGCTGTTTGGGATTCGAGTTTGAGGAGCAACTCTAAGGGATAGTTGAGCTTCGAACTCGTTTGGAAGAAGGCCACTCGGGAGGCGAGCAGAACGAAGGGAATCACCTGGCTCTACGAGAGATCCATTCGGGAGGCATGTTTGAGGAGTAATTCTAGGGGTGAGTTGAGCTCCGAACTCATTTGGAATAAGGCTGCTCTGAAGGCGAGCAGAACGAAGGGCATCACCAAGCTCTAGGAGAGAGCCGTTGGGAGGAGAGTTTGAGGAGCAACTCTAGGGGGAGTCGAGTTCCGAACTCGTTTGGAAGAAGGCCGCTCTCGAGGCGAGCAGGACAAAGAGCATCACTACGCTCTAGGAGAGAGTCGTTCGGGAGACGAGTTTGAGAAGCAACTCTAGGGGAGAGTTGAGCTCCGAACTCATTTGGAAGAAGGCCGCTCTAGAGGCAGGCATGACGAAGAGCATGACCAGGCTCTAGCAAAGAACCATTCGGGTGGCGAGTTTGAGAAGCAACTCTAGGGGAGAGTTAATCTCCGAACTCGTTTGGAAGAAGACCGCTCGAGAGGCGAGAGGAACGAAGGGCATCACCAGGCTCTAACAGAGGGCCATTTGGGAGGCGAGTTTGAGGAACGACTCTATGGGTGAGTTGAGCTCCGAATTCGTTTGGAAGAAGACTGCTCAGGAGGCGAGCAGGACGAAGAGCATCACTAGGCTCTAGGAGAGAGCCGTGAGGGAGGTGAGTTCTGGGAGCAACTCTAGGGGTGAGCTGGATGTCGAACTTGTCATTTGAGCCTGACAAATTTGTAGAAGCAAAATAGGAGTGAGTTGGATGTCATATCCAATGTTTGAAGGTGAGCTGCTTGCAGGAGAAGCTCTTCGGACGAGCTGGGCTCCAGCACCATCGCATGGAGTTAGGGAGTTGCTAGTTTGGTTTAGAAGAGGAGCTGAGCATGGAGCTCATTAATGTGGGTTGTTGAGCTGAGGGAGCAGCTCCATGGGCGAGCTAGGCCCTAGTTCAGTATGTTTTAGTCAAAATTTGAAAATAGCCCTGGAACAGAGCTGGTCTTTGAACTTGCTTGTTGAAAAATTTAACTAGTATTGGGAGTTGTTTAAATGGTCATTTCGAGCCCCGAAACCGCATACTTACAAGCTGCGAAGGCAATTTCGAACCATGATTATGAACTTTGAACCAGCTGTTTCAGAGTTATCAACAAGTTGTAGGAGCAATTCTGAATGGTGAGTCCCTCCGCAATTGCTTGTTTGCAAGCGGCTAAAGCGGTATCGAACCAAGTGTTGCACTCCAAACTTGTTGTTTGAAAGTTTCAACGACTTGTAGGAGAAATTTCGAATGGTGAGCTTCTCCGCACTTGCTTGTTTGCAAGCGGCTAAAGTGGTGTCGAACCAAGTGTTGGACTCCAAACTTGTTGCTTGAAAGTTTCAACGAGTTGTAGGAGCAATTTCGAATGGGGAGTTGCTCCGCACTTGCTTGTTCGTAAGCGGCTAAAGCGGCGTCAAACCAAGTGTTGGACTCCAAACTTGTTGTTTGAAAGTTTCAATGAATTATAGGAGCAATTTCAAATGGTGAGCTGCTCTGCACTTGCTTTTTCGCAAGTGGCTAAAGTGGTGTCGAACCTAGTGTTGGACTCCAAACTCATTTTTTGAGCCTAGCAAGTTGTGGGAGCAGCCATGGGGAACAAGCTGGACTCCGAACTTACCATTTAACGAGTCGTAGATGTTACTCAGGGAGATATATATGAGGCCAATGCAATGATCTTTATAAGAAAAAGCTAAGTTTTATTGAAACAAACTAAGTGGCTGCCTTGAGGGGGACAGACCGTTATTACATGCTTTGGCCATATCACAAATGACAGCCTTATTGAAAACTGGAAACCTAGTTTTACAAGAGGGTGTTAGGCACCCTCGTGGTACTTTATTTGATGTTTTGTATTCCAAGTCTGCCTTCCCAAAAGAGGGAGATCTCCTTGAGCTCATCAACTAGTTCGGGAAGGACTTGACTATTCCGTTGGGGAGCTTTAATGGTTCAAGTGGGTGGATCGAGCCCCCCATTGTAGTTGTGTAGCACCTCCGAGTTGTCTCTCGGTTTCCTTTGACTTTTCCTACTTTTGCTGAGGTTGGGAACTTCATTTTTATGTGAAAGGCTGAGAGTACGACATTATGTACTAGGTCGGCCCAGAATGACATTGTAAGCGGCATTCACATTGACGACCATGATGTCCATTACCTTTGTGCGGGTTTTCGGGGCTTTTTCTGTGGTCACATCAAGAGTGAATATTCATTCGATTGAGACTGAAACCCCAGAGAACCCGTGGAGTGTGTATTCGGCAGGTTTGAGACGATCTCGAGAAAGCTTGAGGCCTTGGAAGGCTTCCAGGAAGATGATATTAATGGAGATGTTGTTGTTGACTAGGATTCGGCGCACCTTGTGGTTGGCCACGTGGAGATTAATTACGAGCATGTCACAGTGGGGAGTTTGGATGCTTTCTAGGTCTCGGCCTGAGAATGTCATTGAGACTCCGAAGCTCTTGGCCGGGGGAAAGTTCCTCACCGAATTAACTTCCCGAATGATGGTCTTTCGGGAGGAGTTTGATTCCCCCCCGATAGGCCCTCTATGAATGGAATGGAGAACTGCTCACGACTCCGAGTCTTGGGGCTCAGAGGGCTTCTCGACCGGCTTGTTAGCTCCCCGGGGTGGAGGAGGATCGCCTCTGTTCTTTCTAACGAATTTGGCTAGGTGCTTCCTCTGTATGAGCTCTTTGATCTCATCCTTGAGAGCCCGACCGTCATCCGTGTCGTGACCATGATCCTTGTGGAAGCGACACCATTTGTCTCTGTTTCTCTTATTCGTTGGGGTATTCTTCTAGGGGGAGCACGGAGTAACCCTTCCTTTTCCACCTCCACGAGAACTGCTAATATACAGGCATTGAGGGGGTGAACTTTTTAAAACGAGGAGCAGGGCGGTGCTGACCATTGTCGTCTTTCTGAAATTTCTGGGATCCTTCTCGTTTGCACTCTTCTGTTTGTTCCCAGAAGATGGCTCTTCTCGGCTAGGGGGGTTGAGAGCCTCTTCAGCTCGAATGTACTTCTCACTTCTAAGCAGGAGTTCCGAGAAGTCTTGAGGAGGCTTTTTGGCAACGGACACCTTGATGTCGGCGTTATTGACGTTGTGTCTGAATGTTGTAGAGGCTGCTATTTGGTCGAGAGAGGCAATAGACCGAACTTCGGCGGTAAAGCACAGAACATAATCTCTTAAGCGTTCACATTTTCTTTGACTGAGGGCTAGAAAGGATGCACTTGTTTACTCGGCTCGACGGCTGCTAATGAAGTGGGTGAGGAAGAGCTCCTCAAACTGGTCAAATGAGAAGATAGAGGCTGAGGATAAATAGGAGTACCATTCTTTCGCTGGTCCCCTCAATATTGCTAGGAAGGCTTGTAGAGGAGCGCGTCCGAGGCTTGATGGATCATCATGAGGGTTTAAAATCTCTCAATATGACTAGCTAGGTCAGACTCCCCATTATAGGATTCGAAATGAGGCAAGTATGGTTGGATTGCTTTTTCCCGATTCCCACAGATGACGCCAATCTGTTGTTGCTAATTTTGGTGTGGGAGCAAACAAATGATTTGTGAATTCTTTTGGAACCAATAAAAGCTAACATTCGTACTACTTGTCGATGTCGACCATTCTCAATGCTGTCGCTGACCTGCAAAAAGTTCGAAACATCAGGATTAATCCCTACGACGAACCCTCTGATGCTCAAGTCAGTAATCTGAAGGATTGTGAAAGAGCTTTTCTGAGAAAGATACTGATTACCTGATTCTAACAGGGGTAGGGGGTATTTATAGTCACCTTTGGGACCAGTTTGGAGATAATCATTTATCTCTACTTCCCAATGTTTTTGGATAAGAAGTAGAGTTTAAATTCCTTCATGATAAAAGATTTGGTTTAAACCTTCTCTTAGGGATAATCATGAATTTAAATAACTCTTTAAATGATCTGAGTTTATTTATAATGGGCTGTCACCCTAACCTAGTAAGGCAGACCTATTTTTGGGTTATTGGGATTGTAAAACACTCAGTTCCCATTATCGGACCCGCTTGTACTAGAAATTACCGTTTTACTCTTGAGAGCTTTGAGATTCATGCCCGATTTGAACGGTCCCAATTCGCTTCTATTTCTAGCCATATCAATATTATATCTATATCTTTTACAAATATGGGAGAGAGTCTACCTTCTCTCTTCTTTCTCTATTTTGAAATATAGAAATAAGAGGAAAAGTAGGGATTCCTATTTAACTGACACGTGCACTACACTTGATTTTATTTAAAAAAAATAAATTAAAATCTCAATCCCTCAAACACAGTCTCTTCCCCTCCCAATTTCTCAATCTCACAAAATCTCATGGCTCTTCCCAAACCCAAACCCACCCCCATCCCCTACTCCGCACCCCCGGCGCCCCCTACCTCTTGCACTTTTTTGAGTTCTATATAATTTTATGAGTCCCTCAAAACTATTTTATGCTGTGAAATTTGCACAGTGTAACATTAGTAAGCAAATATGGGGATTAGGTGGTTAGTATATTGTAACACTCCGAATTCCAAATAAGTCTGAATTCGAAGTTCCACAGGATCTTTACACTTCACTTCGTACAATTTTACAAGGAATTTAAAACTTTTATTACAACAAAGTCTTTTACATCAACACGCAGTGGAATAAATAAAATACAACAATGATAAATGTACAATTGTAACAACTTTAGCAATTAAGTAATCAGCAACAAATTCATCTTTATATCTTCTTGTAAACTCCAAGTCCTGCATATAAAACTGTGGGCACGTCCGTTGCTTACAACCGACGAAATATTATTCACGGCCATCCTCACTATGCCGAAAGTATAACGATTCTTAAATACTTTAACAAACATAAACTTGATCACAAACAAAGCTAAAGAGGGACTATCCTATTGATGTCGTGGGTGCTGTGCACCTAATCCTTAATGCAATTATTTATATTAATGACACTAATGCACACTTGTTCGGATTCTATGCATCCCATACTACATAGGTCCGAAGGCAAGCCCTTAATCGTTATTCATCTTGTAGGGTTGGATCCCTCTTTATGAGTTAAACTACTACGGTAACTACGGCACGTATCCTAGATGTTCTATGAGTTACGAGCCCATGCCCAGACAGCCTGGAGGGGAATCCCACGTCATGACATGACGCATCATGCAGAGCCTATGGAAAATTCACCTCCATCATGGAACGATGACACTACGTAACCAAACACCCCACAAGCGTTACCACGGTCCCGATAATTCTGGAGATGTATCCATGCCATGATATGACGCATCAAGCAGACAACCTGTGAATACTCTCACACCGTAGATCCGAGACCCTCACACTTGTGTTTTCTCTTACTTTCATCACATCTCCACTATAGTGTAGTCCTTACATTTTTAGTTTCTTTTAGAAGAAAAATCATCACAACCTAGAGCTAGCTTACCCTACCAGACTTAAACCAAAACAAAAGAGACAGTCAGTCCAACTAGCTACTTCTCAAGAGATGCTCAACCCACACAAGTTAGCTCTCAAATTCATTAATAAATACTGCAGGTTACTAGGGTCTCGCCTATCCTCTAGATTCCAACAACTATGTCTTTCTAAAGGTCAACAATAAGTCGTATTCAATCTCAAAATAATATTCCAATTTCTTTATTTACAATCTCTTTCTCAAAAAAAAAAAACATTTCTTTATAACCTCATAACATGAAATGATTCAATTCAATATCTTTTATCAATTTAATCACTTACAGCATTGTATGCAATTCAAATAATCTCTTAATCAAAAGTTAATAACCATAAAATCTCATTAAGGAGAGCCTAAGTGCATTCCAAACTTTCATTTCTCTTAAATTAACAAGAGTCACAATTTTCAATAAAAATCGAGTTCTTCAACAATGTTTAATGTAAAAATCCTCTTCAATACTCACAAAATATATCAAAATATTGTAGAAATAATTTTATAAAGTTTAAACAATTTTAGAGAATTAAATAGAATTTTTCCCAATTTTTATTTCACTTAAAACTTAAAACACCAAAAAAAATTAAAAAAAGGAAAACAAGTGGCTAAGGTCGGATTCGAACCCAGCCAAACCGCCTCGCTCAAGAACAGTAACCAAACCAAATCGCACCCAACGACCAGTAAATCCAAGGTGACTAACTAAAATGAGACAACTTAAATTATAGATATATATATACACTGTCGGTGATTTGATTAAAAATCGAAATTTACTAAAACAAAGTCTCTATCAAGACTCGAACCCAGACCAATAAGCTCTGCCCAGCTACAGTAACGGACCAAAATCGCACCCAAAGGCCAAATGGTCTTGAGTGACTAACTGATATGAAAAGAGTTAAATACTTTTTGTTTATACTGCACTGTAATTGATTTTTCCTTTACAAAATTCGACTGCTCAACTAATTCGTACCATTCAAAATTTAATTCTTGTCCAGAACACTTTCTTTAAAAAATACAGTATCGTACATGTTTTTAAATTCATAAATTTCTCATTTTTTGCAATATAATAAAATCTTTCTTCAAAAATGCATCAAAGAACTCTTATCACAATTTTCAATTAAAAAAAGTTGTCTTTCATAAAAAAACTCCTTTATAAGAATCCATAAACTCATAAAATATATACTAGTGAAATTAATTTCTTTATCACATTAGCATCAAGAAAATCCTTTTTCATACATATTGCATTATTTTGACTATAATATGAAATATTCTACCGTGCATCAATTCTCATTCCAATAATTTAACAAATGCTATTTACTTTTTCCTCTTCTGTTTTAACAAGGGTCTAGCCATTTATTAAAACACAATATCAATTCAACACATCAAGACACAATTAAAACGAGATCATGTAATCTACTTCTACCATACCAATCAAAATTTAGCAATTAAATTATATACTATCTAGCATGCAACTTACTCCTAATTTAGAAAGAATTTTAGAAACACACATTCAAGAAAATGTAATCATTAGCAATTGAACTTCCTAGTAATAAACTCCAAGAGAAACTCCGATTTGTCTCCTCAAAATTCGCACACCAAGAGAAACACCCAAACCATCAAGCTCCCTTCGGCAAGCACATGAACAGGGCACTCCAACTTCATTCGGCAAGGTAACAGGGAAGTATATTCCTTATATATATATATATATATATATATATATATATATATATATATATATATATATATATATATATATATATATATATAGGGTAAAAGGGATATGAGCAACTTGCTCATTTAGTAAATGAGCAATTGATGATGTGGCATGCATGTGATACATTGGACAACTAACCCCATTAAGAATTTTCCAATCACATGCATGCCACATCATCACTTGCTCATGTAGTAAATGAGCAAGTTGCTCATATCCCCTTTTACCCTATATATATATATATATATATATATATATATATATATATATATATATATATATATATATATATATATATATATATATATATATATATATATATATATATGGGAAAAAGGGATATGAGCAACTTGCTCATTTAGTAAATGAGTAATTGATGATGTGGCAAACATGTGATTGGAAAATCCTTAAAGGGTTAGTTATCCAATGTATCACATGCATGCCACATAATCAATTGCTCATTTACTAAATGAGCAAGTTGCTCATATCCCTTTTACCCTATATATATATATATATATATATATATATATATATATATATATATATATATATATATATATATATATATATATATATATATATATATATATATATATATATATGATAGGTTTATATATGTATATATATGGTAGGTGGAGAACAATAGAAATAAATGCTGGACTGGGGTTTGCTGGATGATTTTTCGAATGTGACAGAGAAGGAGAGATAGAGGAATGAGGAGAAAGGTAGGGGTGTCGGGGTATTTGTATAGATTTTGATGAGTAGTTATGATAACTACACTCTCACAACTTCACTAACTTCACTCTCTACAATTCAAAATTGTGTACTTCCCTCCATCCAAAAAGAACAGCCGGCCTCAATTTTTGTTCATGCCCAAAACACGTGCACGTGCGTTGCACTTGCACACACTTTACAAAATTAATTATTTTTATTTTTAAATTAAAACATAAGTTCTATTTATATATAATATGTATGTAAAAGTTAGTTTAATTAAAAATTATAGTTTTTCATGTATGAACAAAATAGACACATACATACTTCAAAATTTCATTTTGAAAAAAAATACGCTTAAATACGTGCACCGCAAACACGTGCATCGCCCGTAAAATAATTATTTAAGTACGAAAATAGATTTGATCGACGGGAAATGTTTATAAATAATCGAATGTAACATACAAAAATATATTTCATTATACATATACAGTAGCGTAACCAATACGTACACAGAAAAACACGTGCATCGCACGTGTAAAAATATTTAAATCGAGATAGGAGAAAAGTGAACTTCTATTTATAAAACAAATTCGAATACGAAAAATAAATAATTGAAACACATAGAAAATATTACACGTAGCAGTGGATAAATACGTAATCGATACGTGCATTGATAACACGTATAAAGCACGTAAAAACACAGAGGTCGGAATTTTATATTGAGTTGACTCAAACGGGATTAGAATAAATTTTGAGAATACGGGAAATGCATAAATAGTCGGAAATTCAAAATACGTAGTAAAAACACGTTACAAATATTACCCGTAACGGTACAAAATACACGTGCGTGACACATGAGGACAAAATTGTCATTTCCAATTTTTGCGGGGTGTTACATATATAATCTCACTCATATATTGACCACCTAAGTAAAATATCCACACCATTAAATCGCAAAATTTCTAATCAATCTAGTGAGATTTATCCGTTTTTCGTGAAAAAATAATTAAAATAAAATTAACATTTTAAAAATGGTAGAGTTACTCTATGTTTAGGTTGCTTAATGAGTGGTTTAAACTCTTCGAATTCATATCAAATTTTGTACACAAATGATAAGGGTAAAAATAACAACAAATTGGGCCACACAATTGAGACACAAATCTCAATGATTCTAGGGGCAACTGTAATTCTACAATGAATGTAGTCCTGTACGAAGAATATTGGCCATTTCCATACCCATCAACTAAAAACAGGTCTATAAGCAAGGAGTAAGTTGCAGGCAAAGAAGATGAATCATGGTTAATTAAAACTCTTGACCAAATCATCAATCCAAAAGAGAATTATCAACTAATCTTATCTCCTAACTATGGGAATTGCAATTTAAACACAATTTAAGCTAATCTTTTGTAACTAACTTGCATATACATACCCCCACCTCTTTCAGAATCAGGTAATCATAATTTTGCCACAAAAAAACTCCATTATTTTTCTGAGTTCTGACTTGAGTGTCGGAGGGTCTTTCACCGGGGAACACCTCGAGGTTTAGAACCTAATCGAAGCGACCACAATAGTCAGAAAATCGGATTAAGGAGCGTTTAACAACAATTGATTCTGATCAAAGTAAGTGTTAGATCTTGTAATTTTCCATTAAGGAATTCACATCATCTATTTGTAGTGCCCTACAACGGAAGTTTAACTCACACCCCAAGATCTAGATGCACCAATAACAAGACACCACAATAATTGCGAGATCTCACAACCACAAAACACAATAATATGCAGAGATAACCAATACATCTTATTCTTTAAAAAATACAAAGATACAAAGAGATCAAAACTCTCAATTTCTCTCACACCTTTGAAACACTCAACACTCACCTCTCATTGTACAATGACAACGACTCTCTGTTTCAGATTGCAAACCCTAGAGTCTGCAACCACTTATATAGTTTTCAAGTAAACACTAAATGATAAACACAAATGCAGCTTATTGGACCCAAAACCTACAGCCCAAATAACATACGGCACCGCTTGCGGTTGACCACACCCCAACGCGGTCGATTGCAATTAAGTCTAGCCAAACCCTAGAGTGGGGTAGTCGACTGCATATGTAACCCCCATTCCCGACAATAAGTATTTTCCGTGTATTTTCTATAATTTAGTTTTTATAAACTTATTTTGTGCTAAATTCATTTCGGATCTTTTATTTTTCTGATCGAAAATTTTATTCATTTCGAATAATGGTGTATTTTAATCCTACTTCCTATTTCTTATTGATCGATTATTTATATTTGAGCCTAAATTCAATATATTATTATTATCAGATTATTTTAATAAAATTGTTAAACCTGAATATATTTTGTTATGTAATTTTTTTGTGATTATAATTATTAATTGTTATTTCTTGATTTAGTTTTTGTATATTAAAGTTCATCTATTGAATTATTTTATTATTGCACTTGATCTGATTTTCTTGGCGAATTCTAATTATTTGCAAGCCCAATTTATATTCTTTTCATTTGTATTATTTATTTATCTATTCAGATTAAATTTTTTGTTCATGAACTATTCTTCTCTTTTTGTTGGGCTATCTATCTTGTGGATTTTATTTTATTAGATTGTGGTAATTTTAATTGAACCCTATTGTCCTCAAACCCATCTCTTGTTGAACCCAAAACCCAATTGCAATTATTTCTTGACCCAAACTCACTATTATTGGATCATAACCCATTAACCCAACAATCTAATTATATTCTATAAATACAACCATAATACAGACCCTAAAAACACAAAACACAATTTCTAGCCGTCATCCTTTCTCCTCTGTCCTCTGTCCTCTTTCCTCTTTCTCTCTCCCCGATCTGTAGCCAAACCACCTCGACCTCCCTCCGTCGATCGTCCGATCAGCCCCACCTTCGGCGACCCCCTCGTCGTCGACCCCCTATCCACCTCCTTCCTCTAACCTCTCCGATCCTCGACAGCAGCGCCTCAGCCGCCTCTGCCCAGTTCTGTCAACGCCCTGATCAAAGGCCACCGAGTAACCCTCTTTCGTTCCCTGTTCCACTCGACGACTAGCTGACCCCCGATGCTGCCGTTCAGCCGCCGTCTGCTCCGCCATCGCTCCTCATCGAGCTGCACAATGCCAGCCGAGCCATTGTCGATGTTGCTGTCGCTTCTTCCTTTTGCTGTGATTGGTTTCTTTTGTACACGTAGAGTGCGCGTGTGTTCGTGGGATTGTGTTTTGCGCGTGTTATTGCGGATTTGTGTTCGTTGCTCCGAGATTCTCATCTCATTTTTCTTGGTATTTAAATTAATCGTCTATAAGGCAAGTCACTTTACCTTTTGAATTGAATCTTGTATCAAATTCAAGTTTTATTGAAATTCTTGCATGTAGATCCAATTGTTCATTGTATCGTATATTGTTCCTCTTTTCGTTGAGTATATTAAGGATTTACACGAGCTAACCCAAATATCATCGACTTCGTGCCACTTTTGACTCCAAAGATTGAATCGTTCATGTACTCATATAGCATCGTTAATAGGGTTATGCATATAATCATCGCACAAATAAGCTATTGCAGTTTAATTTGTTAGGTTGTATATTTGTATGATCGATTGATGTTTAGTTGTTGTTAAAGTAGTGTATGTGTGTGTTTTTAGTTTTATTTATCATGCTATCACACCCATCATGCTGATTATAAGATTTATTGACTATAGAATTGATACCCATCATGTTTAATCAATTTATTTTATGAAAAATACCCAAGAACCTGTATGTTGCTTGTTGTCTGTATTTTTTCTGTTGTTTTTGATCCAGTATTTGATCTCAAAATAAATAACTTTCTGAATAAGAATTATAGTCCTATGTTTCTAGTTTCCAGAACATCTTGAATCGCTGAATTCCGAGCTGTATTGCAAAAGTTATGACTGATTTACTACTGCTGTGTTTTATTTCTAGATTTTAGATTTCATGTATGTTTTCATGTTCAATCTATTGAAAGGCTGATTTAATATTAAAATAATGCCCTGATAATTTCTAGAATGTTAGATAACATGTTTAGGAGTCTAAATAATATTTTTTATGATTTTATTATTGAGTTTTCGTTGGTTCTAAAATTAAAATAACATGATGTCGATTTTCTTCCTGAACATATAATCTGCAAAGAATGATGTGTTTGACCTAGCTACTGTTGTCGGATTTTGTATTTTAAATATGAGTTGGAATCGTGTGGAAGTATAGTTTTCAGAATTTCTGACGGTTTCAGTTTTTGATTTCTGTAGCAGCGGGAAAACTGATTTTTGTACAGTTACCTCTTACTGTCCAGAAATTCGTTTTCCAGATTTTCTTAATATAATTATTCCTATATCATTGTATTGCATGAATTGAAGTGTATATGTTGCATTACATGATCCTAATATGTTATTGTCATCATTCTAAATGTCTCAGCCAAATTTATCTATCTATTGTTCCTCTATTATTACTATTGTTCATCCAATGTCTCTAATTGCATAATGTATTATTGCATTGATAAAATAATTAACAAACCGAGGTTTAAGAGATTGACTTGGGTAGTGAATGATATAGTGACTGTGTCGGCCAGTGTTTTATCGATTGTTTAATACCCCGTAATTTCAAAAATAAAAATATAATAGTATATCTATGTGTATTAAAATGGATTGATGGCATAATACGTAAATATATTGAAAATGAATAGTAGAGGAGGGGGGCCCATGATGATGAAACAACAAAAGCTATTGCTGTTTGAAATTGCTGATGATGTCAGCATTCCATGGGGGCCCACTTGCAGGTAAAATGCTGCTACCGCTGTCTTCTTTGTCTTTAAGGCCGACGTGGCACAGGGGCCCACTTGGGGCTCTGTGTACACGGCAGTGGAGAGAGGGGTTTGTGAGATGTTCAATAGTCCCATATCGGAGTTGCAAATGAATATAATAATTATAAATATAAGTGCCTATGATAAAGAGTCACCAATTCGGTTAACCACCTTTTGAGAGGCAGCCTGAGGTGGCCAGTTATACTATACTATATATAATTTGTCTTCTAAATTGTATAAATTGTCCGAGCTCGGGGCAGGGGTGTTATAGATTGATTTTTGGAGCGCTGACTACGACACCCCAATCTTTCGTGTATCGTATCAGTGTATCCATGTATCAGTGAATCAGTGAATTATTATAATGTATCGTGCATAATATTGTTATCATATCAGTGATTATCGTACCGACACATGATCTATAAAATTCACCACTAGAATCTAAACGAAATTGATTGTATGCATCGAATCTGTGGTATGAAACATATGGGACACAGTAGTACGTGCATTAGTTATGATTAAAATGATTAATAAACCTAAGAGTTGATACAACATCGACATTGCATATTGTACATCATTGTTTCTATTGATATCAAATATTGTCTAAGTGACTATTGACATCGACCATTGACCATTGTTATCAAATATTGAACCATTGTTTATACTATTGCATTGACTATCATTGATATTGATTATTACTATTGTCCCATGTTATTGATTTCTATTGATCCATTGAATTCATTGTTATATCGTTATTCCATTGTTCTTTGCTTTCTCTACTTGTTTTTTATGACTTGCTCTAAGGACAATTTTCTTCTCTTTTTAGATGAAGTGTTCACAGGTAATGAAGGAGAATTGCCTGCTGGAATTGGAGAACAAACATTCTGAAGATTTAATGCTTTCTAATTGCTTATTGTTTTATTGAACTTAATGTATTGAGACTCATTATTATTGTGTTTGGATTTATTATTGTATTGGGCTTATAAACCAAATTTTATTATTGTTTCCAGACGTGGTTTATTGTATTTGGATATTTCATACTGCTTCATTCCAAGTATTATTATTCATGAGATTATTATTATTGCCTGCGCAATTGTTTTGTATTGTTATTATTGTTGAGTTGATCGGATAAACAGCTTATGGGTGACGTTAGTCATTCGCTGGGCCAATGTCACGTGCTCGTGTTCCGTATTTTTGAGAAGCGGGACATGAAAATTTATTTGCTATTTTTTTCTTGTTGTTCTTCATTTTCTCTTCCTCAAACTCTAGAACTCAGTGCTTATGTGTATTTGAGGCCACAATCCTAACACTGTTTTCTCCCACATAGAAAATAGTTACAACAGATCGGCGTCGTTTGTCAAAAATTGCAAATATGACCAACCGATCATATTTCGCTGAGAAAAAACTACCTTTCCTACCCACGGCTGCAAGGGAAAAGGAAAGGCGACAACTGCTAGCCGACAAGCCAGCTCTCTTACTCCACCTCCTGCTCATATGAAAGATCCTCGTCAATCTCCTCAACTGGTTCAACCTCTTCATCAGCAGAAGCAGCCTCCTCAACAGCCTGCTCTGCCTCCCTCCAAAGGGACTACACCGGAGGGCTTTGGATGATATCTTCCTGAACAGAGCCTTGTGCGGCGTGTGGGTGGAAACAAAGGTTCAGTCTACACCACAACTCTCTCTACGGTGCCCTTTGAAGCACCTCAGACACAACAAGACCCTCGCCATGTCATACTCACCCGGTAGCAGGGGCCTGACCTCCGAGACTGCCTGAATTAAAGGTGAGTACAGAACGAGGTCCCCCATCCAGAGTGCTAGGAAAGCAAAAGGAGCCCCTCTCCTCGAAGACAAAGGTCTAAAAGAACTTCCTGTCCTAGGGGGTGAAGAAAATCTCCCTATCCTTGGGGACGAGGAAGATTTCCCTCTCATAGGGGATAAAGAAGGTCTTCTCCCCCTCACGGGAAAATAAGCCTAACTCTAGTAAGTCGATCGGTTCCTAGGAACAATTGGGAAGAAGAAACACCCGTCATAAGAGCAAAGTTTCGAGATTTCAAAGAGAAGGTCCTTCAAGTTGTCCACATCGTCCCTTAGCAGGATCCGACGAACCAGTAGTCGCCGCCCCACTCCTTCTCAACAGGAGGAGTTCCGTGGGTCTACTAGATCTGGGGAATAAGGCAACACATTCCTTCAGCGTCTCCAAGAGGTGAATGACCATCTAGCACTGATAAGGCAAGAAGAGGGTCGCAAAGATAGAGCATATCTCCTTCCTTATCTAAGTTGATTCTCGAAGCCCATGTCTTGACAAACTTCAAAATCCTAGCTTTTGAATCGTATAATGGCAAGTCCGACCCGGTAAATCACCTTGAGAGTTTCAAAACTCTCATGATGATTCATAATGGCTCTGACTCCCTCCTCTGAATAACATTTCCAGCAACCCTAAAGGGATCAGCACAGGAATAGTTCTCTCGTCTCTCTCTGGGTCCATCTTTTCCTTCTATCAGCCCGAGGAGCTATTCCGCACTCACTTCATCACAAGTCGCAAGATCGAGAAGACAAGTGCCTACTTACTTGACTTGATACAGATGGATGGGGAATCCCTCAAGAATTCTGTTCGATGCTTCACAACCGAATCCCGATCCATCTCCTCACTCGACTCGGTCGTAGCCACTGCTGCCTTCAGGCATAATGTCAGCCACAATCACTTCAAAGCATCTTTCATAAGGATCCCTCCTCGAGACTTCTCAAACATTTTACAAAGAGTTGAAAAGTACATCCGAGTGGAAGACGTCTTTCATCCATAATAATAGAATAGGTTCTCCTCCGGGAACAAATGGAAGGGTACCAACAAAGAGTGGCCCAAGAAATCCTAGAAGGATGCCTCTAGTCTCGCCCTCCTCTAGCATCTCGCTTTGAGAAGTTCACTCCCCTCAATGCCAGCATCTCCGCTGTCCTCATAGAAGTAGAGAAGTATGGGCATCTCCGTCCCTCTCTTAAGATAAGCACGTCGAGTAGGAGAAAGGACTAGAACAAATGGAGATCATTTCACAAGGACCACTAACACCTCTTTAGGTTTACCTAGACTGATGATTGTTGGGCCCTCAAAGAAGAGCTTGAGCCTCTAATTCAGTGGGGCCATTTCTTTCGGTTTACCTAAAGGAACAATATCGAGCTTTCTCCAGCCTGGGGTGTAATACCCTGAATTTTTATTTAATGAGAATTTTTGATTTTTACGTGTTGTGCACGTACAATTTTTGTATGTATATTTTCTTACAAAATTATCTCTTATAACATGAACAAATAAACATTTTTTTCTTTCTCTTTATTTTCTAAAAGCCTATTTTAAAAGCCTAAGATTGTTTTTCTAATTTAAGCCCACCCTAATTAATTAAAAATTTTATTTTGACCCACGACCCTAAAGCCCACTATTTTTGAAGCCCACAAATTAATTACTCTTTTAATTGTCACAACTTGTCATGTAGATACAATTAGTAGACAATTAATTAATTAATTTTGGTACAACTTAATAATGGGGGGTACTAGAAAGGGCACGTGCACACACTAGAGTGTGCATTGCACACCCTTCTAGGGGTGGTGGTCAGATTGTGGAGAGAGAGAGAGGGAGAGTGGGATGAAGTTGAGGGGTGGTTATGTGATCATGGAAGTTACTACAACTTTCCAATTCATCTTGGTCCTTAATCTCTAACTCCTTGATTAAGTCCTAGTCATCTATTCTCATCCTAAAAGTGTATAAATACCCCTATATTTCTTCTCATTAGTACATTACACAATTCATTAAGAGAGAAAAGATAAGAGAGCAAAAGATTGAGAGGCATTAGTGAGCAAAAGATTAGAGTGTGAAAAATTGTGTGCGTTCCAACCTAGAGGTGGCCAGCCAATCATCCAAGGAGTACAAGGAGGGCTTGGGTTCCATCAAGTTCAAGGAGAAGATTGCAATTTGCAATACAATCTAGGAGGAGAAGGCTACTTGCTTGCATTCTAGGAGCTTTCATTTCGTTTTCTCCAATAGGTGGGTGTTTCTCATGCTTCCAAAATCTAGATACCATGCTAGGAATGATTTGATGAAACTGTTAAAGAACAACTAGTTAGAATTGGACTCATGCTTGCTTAATTAGAGATGAGATGGTAATTTAGAAAAATGTTTGTTAAAATGGTTGCTAGTTGATTATTTGTGAATTGAAGTGTTAGAAACTATCATGATTGCCATGATAGATGTCTATGAATTATGCTATGTGAAGAAATTTATGATTATGAGACATGGGATGAATTGAATGCTTCATGTGGAATTGTTTGTTTAAATTAGAGTAAACTCTATTGTAGGAAAGAGGAGAATTTTGTGTTCTAAATTCATGTAGATGGTTAAATAATGAGAGAATGAAGAAATAAAGTATTTTTTTGTAGAAATTTACATTGTAAACTTTGTGAAAATGAAATTGTTCTAAATGTCGAAATTATGGACATAGAACACCAAATGAGATCAAAAAATGCATGTGTTATTGGTAAATAATGGATTTAAAAATACTAGTTTATCGTATTTGTATATACATTAAAATCTGGAGAGTTTTGACTCAAAAAGAGAAGAAAAAGAACAAAAAACGTTTTGGAAATTTGATAAAAAACTAGTAGCACAGTCGACCGACAATATTGAAACATTCGACTGCCCTGACTATTTGTTTTCGAGTTCAAATCTTTGCGGAACAGTCGACCGATTATATTGAAACAGTCGATTGTCCTGATTATTTGTTTTCGAGTTCAAATCTTTGCGAAACAGTCGACCGACTACACTGTAACAGTCGACTACCCTGACTATTGGTTTTCAAGTTGTAAATCCTCACAGAACAGCCGACTGTCGATGTTTTAACAGTCGACTGCCCTGAAGTTTCAAATAATATCTAGATTTTCGTGAGATAATTTTCTATAACATGTAGCCTAGTATAAATAAGAATTTGAGGCTAATTTTGGCAAAAAAACTTATTATTTTATTAGTTTAAATTGTCTTTGAATAAAGAAAAATACATGCCTTGTTTAAAAGAGTTTTGAAATGAGTTTTGGCATTGAAAGTGTGCTTTTTTGATAAAATGACAGTACAGTAATTTCATTGGAAGGATGAATTATGAATGTGACAAGTTAGAAAAAACGAATTCTTTTGTTTATGCATGAGTTTGTACTTGAAAGTGAAATTGAATGTTATGACGAATTATGAAAGATTTTATGAGCATGAATACACAAATGCTATGAACATTTTTTTTGACGTAAGCGGATAGAGTCTAAAGACTCCAGCCAGATCAAAAAATATATTAATAACAATAAAAGAGTACATAACAGGGTTTTACAAGCAGTAAAACCAAAAAAAAAAAAAACCACACAAATGCTATGAACATGAAAGGAAAATTATTGTTAATCATGAAAAGGACTTTATGACCGTGAAAACTCGATTTTGTGATTGTGAATTGAAATTGAGAATTAGAGTGTAGTTAAGCCTCATACTGGCATTGAAAAGAGATATGTTGAAATGAAATTTGAGATGAAAAGACCAAGATTGGGTCATGTTGAATAGACGATTAAGACTGGTATAGTGGAAAGGCTAACTCTAGAGAGTTGATTTTGTTCATGATTTAAATAACTAAGGATTAGATACATAGTGAAGAGGTGAAGAAAATAAGAGAAAAACACGAGTATGAGGGCCTCGGAGCTACGGTGTGAGAGTATTCACAGGCTGTCTTCACGATACGTCGTGACATGACGTGGATATATCTCAAGGAGTCTATACCGCAGGCTATGCTCGTGGGGTGTTTGGTGACTGCGGGTGGTGTCATGTCCCATGACGGAGGCTAAATTGTCCATAGGTTCTTCACGATGCGTCGTGACATGACGTGGGATTCCCCTCCAGGCTATCTGGACATGAGCTCGTAACTCATAGAACATCTAGGATACTTATCGTAGTTACAGTAGTAGTTTAAGACATGACGAGGGATTGAACCCTACAAGATGAAGAACGGTTAAGGGCTTGCCCTTAGACCTATGTAGTATGGGATGCATTGAATCTGAACAAGTGCGCATTAGTGTCATCTAATATAAATAACTGCATTAAGGACTTAGTGCACCGCACAACACTACATCAGTAGGATAGTCCCTTGTAGTTCTGTTTGTGATCAAGCTTGTGGTTTGTTTAAGCATTTGAGAATCGTTATACTGTTTCAGTATAGAGAGGATAGCCGTGTATCATATTTCGTCCGTTGTAAGCAACTGATGCGCCCACAGTCTTTATGCAGGGTAAAGTGATTAGCAAGACTAAAGAATGCATGCTGATTAAAAAATGATCCAAGTATTGTACATTTCAATTCATGTAATTTGTTGTAAATTGCTTCCGCTGTAAATATGTAATGAAAGTGTAAACTCTGATGTAACAAAAAGTTTTATTTCCTTGTAAAATTGTACGAAAGAAGTGTAAACATCCCGTGGAACTTCGAATTCAGTCTATTTTGGAATTTGGGGTGTTACATGGGGAGCTAACAAACACCCAAAAAAGACTTTCGAGTACCAAGACTCGGGATGTATGGCAGTTTTCCAATCCATCAACCGAGGACCAATAGGGGGAGAGTCTAACTCCTCTAGGAAGGCCTTCAGTGCAAAACATTCCCCCTGCTAAGGGCTCTGGGGTTCCGATAACCTTCTCATACCAGGATCTAGAGGGTGTCCGAACACCTCATTGCGATGCACTAATTATCAACCTCTGCATGAAATCATGATGTGAGACACATACTGATAGGCAATGGAAGCTCGGTGAACATCCTTTTCTTAGATACATTCGAAGGACTCAAGATTTCTTGGGTACACCCTTCACGGGTTCTCCAGGGCTCAAGTTCAGATTGAAGGTATAGTAACGTGAAGGCTCCAGCCACTCGAGCAGAAGCACTCAACTTCATGGTCATCAACGTGAAGGCCACCTACAATGTCATATTCGGCCGTCCCGGCCTGGCGGACCTTCACACGATGGCCTTAGCTTTCCATATGAAGATGAAGTTTCCCACATTCACTAGGGTAAGAGAAGATAAAGGGTGCCAAGAAGCAGCACAGGCATGTTACACCGCTGCAATAGGGGGCTCAGTCCTCCCCCTTGATGCCATGGAACTTCCGCAAGCGAGGGGTCAAGCTGAATCCTGGTCCGTGGATGAACTAGAAGAGATCCCCTTGTCCAAAGAGGATCAGATCAAATGCTTTCAAGGAGCAAATTGGCAAAAACATGAAATGACATGCTTGTCAAGAGCCTCAAGAAAGAAGACCATGTGCCTGATCTCCAAAAAGAATTTGATGTACTATGGAGAGATTGTCAGGTTTTGATGGTAGTCTCAGATCAAATACACAATGAAAAAATTACAAAGAAATATTGAAACCTAGCCAAGGATCCATGCGAAAACCATAAATCAGGTTTAGGAGTTATACATTGAAGATGAATCTGTTTTCTCTAGTTAATGTCGATCACAGCACTGCAATATTTTTGTGCCTCTACGGTATCCACACAAACGAACCAAACCAAGTTTTCCCTCACGCCGCAGTGCTAGCTGCGGAAAGGGGATGTTGCTCATGATCTCTCCCTCTCACAATTTCTATGACGGCTAGGGTTTTCTCATCTAACAATTTTTCACAGATACGTATGATATATATACATATAGAAAATCAACCCTAAGAGAGTAATGAGGCTGATGGACTCACAATCTGACTTGGTTCAGATTCGTATGTGGGCCTTTGAATTTTACTCATCCCATTTAATCTAATTAAATGTCCAACCAAACTCAGGAGTCCAAGTCTTACTTGGATCCCCAGTTAAATTCATCTTATGAATTTAAATTCCATTTTGATCCATTCTAAGTGTGTGACCCTGTACATTCTCGTTATGTTGACAGTAAAACTAAAATCATATTCTAGTATTACAAACAGTGAGCGGTATCTAGCAATACATCATTACTACTCAAGTAACGGGAATGTCAGTGATTAGACATAACCTATTCGTGACCAATGTTACCATTCAGTCTAGTCTCTTTGTCCAGATATCTTAATTTACCACAAGGCATAGAGCGTGTCACCCCTGTATAGTTCAATCTTTGGTTTCTTGATATCCGAGTAGACTTACTAAAACAAACAAGCTCAATATCTCATATTGACTCATTTAAGCATGACCATATATTTTGTAGTCTCACTCAATCAAGGGGACCATAGATATCGCTCCTATTATGTAAGAGAGACAAATCCTATCTAAGTCACTCACATCCTTCCGCATGATTTATAGTATATCCAATAGTCGACTTTATAATCACCTTATTACAGGATTTGTTTGTCGACATTAAAATATATAACTTTTCATGTAGGGAACCGTAGTGACTTCAAGTCAAAGGACTATATACACCATGGTCACTGTGAGAACCGCTTATGACAGTCGCGTAACGATCCATGCAGCTTTCTCATGGTGGGTCAGTCCAGTATATTATTACTCTAATATGTACCCATGTAAAGACTTGATATCTCATATCCATTACCCGTGAGATATGGTCATCAGTCTACGCACATACTAGTCTCTATGTATTATTGTTGTCCTAATTAACAATAATACTTGACTAGCGACATTTAAGAATAATGTTCTGATTACAACCAATAGGATCTCACAATCAAGTCATGCACTTGATATCCCATGATATTGAACCTACTATTCTAAAGACATTATTATGTTCATTTAATCACAATAAACAACACTAAATAAAACACCTCATATATGAAATAAATATCATGATATAATGTAAACTAGTAATGTCAATATGCAACTGGCTTCTAGGGCATACACCAATAATCTCCCACTTGCACTAGAGCCAATCAAACATACATCTAATGCCTATAGATCAGTGTGACCCTCATACTTTCGCTGTGCATGAGGCTTTGTTGTGGGCCAGCAATGTTATCATCTGTCGATACTTTGCATATCTTCACATCTCCTCTATCGATGATGTCTCGAATGAGATAGAAGTGCCTAAGTATATGTTTGGATCGCTGGTGAGATCTAGGCTCCTTAGCTTGTGCAATGGCCCCATTGTTATCACAATAGAGGTCCAGCGGGTCCACAGTGCTGGAACCATGCCAAGTTCAGTGATGAGCTTTCTGATCCAAACGACCTCCTTTGCTGCATTGGAGGCAGCAATATACTCAGCCTCTGTGGTGCAATCGGTTACTGTCCCTTGCTTTGAACTCTTGCAGCTCATAGCTCCACTATTTAGGCAAAACACAAAACCGATTGCAATTTGGAGTCGTCCTTATCGGCCTGAAAGCTAGCGTCAGTGTAACCCTTTACAATGAGCTCTTCCCCTGCTCCATATACCAAGAATGAATCCTTAGTCCTTCTTAAGTACTTAAGGATGTTCTTGATAGTAGTCTAGTAACTCTCACCGGGATCTGACTGGAACCTGCTCGACATGCTCAAAGCATACGAGACATCTGGACGAGTACATAACATGCCATACATGATAGATCCAATTGCAGATGCATATGGAATCTTAGTCATGCAGTCTCTCTCATCTTGAGTGGAAGAACATTGAGCCTTAGACATGCTTAAACTATGCGACATAAGGAGAAATTCTTTCATGGACTCTTGCATATTGAAGCATTTCAAAAATTTGTCTATGTATGCACTCTGACTCAGGCCAATCAGTCTCCTTGATCTATCTCTATAGATCTTGATGCCTAATACATAGGTAGCTTCACCCAAGTCCTTCATGGAAAAGCATTTTTCTAACCAAGTCTTTATAGACTGTAAGGTAGGGATGTCATTCTCGATGAGTAGTATGTCATCTACATACATCACGAGAAATACAACTGTGCTCCCACTAACCTTCTTGTAGACACAACGTTCATCTTCGTTCTTGATGAAACCAAACTCTTTGATTACATCATTGAAACGAAGATTCAAGCTTCCAGAAGCTTGCTTTAATCCATAAATGAATCGTTGCAGTTTACACACCTTTCTAGCAACCTTTGGAGTGACAAAACTGTAACACCTCGAATTTTTAAAATACCGAAAATACCCGTTTTATATCCCTAGAGTGGTGAGAATTATTTTTGGTATATTTTATTTTAAATATTGATATTGGTGTTGGATCGGTATTATCGATATATTGGAGTTATGAGTTGAGTTTTATGTGAAGAAATATTGTTTATTTTTATTTTATAATTTTGGAGGGTTAGTATGATATATTTTAATGTATTTTGTATTGTTAGAACTATTAAAGTGTAGAATTTGGGGTTTATTTGTAATATTTTGATGATGGGGGGCTTGTATGTAAATATCCCGTCAATAAATATTATATTTATATAATTTTTTTCCCCAAAACCCCCCTTCCTCCATTCTTCTTCTTCTTCTTCTTCTCCTGGTTTCGATTTCGCCCGACCGAAACCCAACCACTCACGCCCTCGACCGAAATCGAAATCCCCTCCATTTCTTCATAAATTTTCAATTGAATCATGGAGTAAGTTAATTGAAGGGTTCTCTACATTTTGGCGACGTCAGTTTGAAGAAAAATCTACGAGAAGGTATAGAAAATCCAAGATTTGTAAATTGGGTTTCTTTCTCTCCTTTTCTTCCAATAAAAATCGATGTAGGAGGATAGTTAGAGATGGTAGAAAATGTTTGGGGCGATAGATTTTGCTTCTCATGGTATGAGGGTAGATTTCCAAATTCGACATAACCTCGGGTTTGGGGTTTTCCAAAATAGGATGGGCAATTCAATTCTAATTTGCCTTAGAATTTGTATTGGTGGTTGTAAAATATTGTGAGATGATTAATATGAATTTAGGTTAAATTTTATAGTCTTAGAACTCAATTGAAGCAATTGGGAATGTGTGTAGACATATTATTCACGCCGGATGTTCGATGAAATGCCCGAGCGGAACTGAGATGAGAATTTGATAGGGGTGATGATGTAATTAATGTTTAATAATATTGTTGAACCCTAATTTGAGAAATTAGGTGAATTGAATAAAAGAAACTTGATGATCGGGGGTTTCCCTAATAGGACTCCTCCAATCGATAAGTGAATTTTTGCTTTAGGGTCCGAATTCGAGATTAGTGAATGTACCCCTTCTGCATATGTCATTTGAGACGTGTGCGTGAGGACGGATTTGAATTTGGAGTTAAATAGCATGCATTTTTGTGTAAATAGCTAAAAGTACTATAATTTTCTGTATAGGTATGAAAAAGTGAATTTTGATTGGCTACCGGACGGACGTGGGACATCGTTTGCTCGATTCGTCAAGTGAGTATGATGATACTAGGTAGAGACCTTGTTGTGACAAAATTTAATATGTATTCGATGTGATTTGTGTGGGTTTTAGCCAAATGAAGAATTAACCGAGTTATAAGTGGAAATTGTGTTATATGGTAAATTTACATGATTGTGAATATTTGGTGTTATGAGTGATATAAAGTATGATAATATGGAGTAAGTGGGGTTGATAAACCTATAATATTCGGTAGTTAAATAGAAAACGACATATATATGTGGTCTTATAATGTATTGACCAATATGATGCATGTTTGGATATGTATGAGTAATAATGAGTTGTGATATGATAATCGATGAAATTAATGAGTGCGTATGTGTATAATATAGTGATGTTCAAAATGAAACTAATGGGCGATAAGATGATATAATCATCAACTTAATTTGTCTTATTCATAAGATATGATAATGTGATTAAATAAATACTTCGGTGCAACTATGATACGGAATAATATGAGGTAATAATCTTATAAATGAAAAAACCAGATGTATGTGAATATGTGGTATAATGTGATAATAAATCGCATGGTTAAAGTCGAAGATGTGGCAAATTATTGAAGTAAAGATGAGATGCTGTGTGGTGGTGAAATGAGATGAAAAAATGAAATGAAAATGATGATAACTGATAATTTTTTTGTTGTTGACCAATACCTACAGAAATCCTGGGGGTTGGGGCTAGACCTCCTAACACCCACGGACCGGCTTGGGGTGTGATGTTTATTACCCAAACTATGTTTTGGGTGCGGTGTTTTTATCACCCAAGCTATCGGCTTGAAGCCCAGTTATTACCCAGCTCAGCTGGGGTGAGGTGATATTCCTTCGATGACAGATGTCACGAGGAAGTACCCTAGTGAAACTAGGGGTGCGATTTTTCTTTCCCTCATTGGCTTTGCCATGAGGAAGTACCCAGCTTCGCGGGGGTGCGGTGTTTCCTTTTCCCTCACTGGCATAGGCTGGGAGGAAGATGTAACCTCGGACGTGTAAGACTCTTTGTGAACATTGGTCTGCGTGTTTATTCGGCTGTCGACTTTCAGTATATTGGGATACTGTGGCTCACTGGTCGACAAATCAATAAAATGAATAAATGTAAACTGAAAAGGAAATGAGAAAGTAAAGAAAGCCTGTGATGCAATATGAGAATGGGAAAGAAAATGAATCTGAATGAAGAAGAGAATGAATGAATATGAGTCATGAGTTTGTAAATGAAAAGAAATGGTGAACGAAGTATGTAGTTAACTAAGTATGAAAATCGAGGTAATTGCATTATATAATTATAAATGAAAATAAAGAGATAGTGATGTAAAGATATTCATGAAAAGAAGAGCATTGTGTTAGGTGATTAAATATGAGAAGTAAAGAAAGTGTATATTTATGATAGAATATTATATGAATAAAAATAAAGTAAAGTAGTATGTAATATGAGTGTAAAACATGAAGTAGGGTGTATTATGTGATGAATATGAGAATGGTTATTAAACAAAAAATATGCAATGATATGAGTTGATGCACCTTGGAATTGTGTCGAGGAACTACACGTCCACTATTTCCATGGGAATAGTGGGAACTACCTGCCTTGGCACACCTCCCAGGGTGAATTGGCGGGTTGTTGATATGATAGTTGTGTTATGAGATTGTCACGCCCCGCTTCCCAAAAATACGGAATACGAGTACATGACATTGGCCCAGCGAATGACTAACGTCACTCATAAGCTGTTTAATCGAACAGCTCTACAATATAATCAATACAGAACAAATGCGCAGGCAATAATAATAATCTCATGAAGATTAGTACTTGGAATTAAGCAATAAAAATATCCAAATACAATAATAATCCAACGTCTGGAAACAAATAACAATATTCGGGACATAAGTCCATAACAATAATAGTCCAATCCAAATAATAATAAGTCTCAATACATTAAGTTTATTAAAGCAATAAGCAATTAGAAAGTAGTAGTCTTCAGAATGTTTGTTCTCCAATTCTAGCAGACAACTGTTCTCCAAAATATGCAATTTAAAAAATTGCAGGAAGATGAAAATAAAACAAAATGCCTGTCAATGCAAGTTACGGGCCGCTTGTAGTGCATGCACAAGTACATGGGAAAAGGGATAACTACTAACATGGAATAGGCATGATAACAAAATATAACAACTAGCATGGAAATATAAACAAGTGTAAGTAGCATGTACTAAGTATCGAGTGAACAAGTATCATGTAAACAACTAACGAGTGTCAAGAATCAAGTAACAAGTATCAAGTAGCTAGTGTCAAGTGATTATGTTCAAGTCTTGTATTATTACTATCTAGGTAGCACTTCATACATCCATCCTTTTACTACATGGTTGCTACATTCAAACAGTTTCGCTTTAGACTTAGTGGTAGGCTCTATAGTTCATGTACTCGGGAAACGGTATAAACAATTCTTTTCAGTATTCAGTTATTCAGTCATTCAGTCATTCAGGTATTCAGTATCGGTATCCATGGAACAATACACAGTTATCCAGTTATTCAGTCATTCAGTCATTCAGTAATTGTAGGGAAACCTCTCTTCCGAGTACAGTCTCTGTACTGTCCATTACTTAGGTCAACCCTTAAACCCCGGCTTGTTAACGATTTTTATCGATGTAACAATACAATACAATATGCAATCTAGAGACATTAAATGGACAATAGTAACAATCGGGGAACATTAGGACGATAACTTAGAATATGGTGTACTAGATGTCCAAGCAGCATGGTATAGGGTATTTTACAAGTATTCGACAAGTATAACACGAATAACACATCAAACACAGATATCTCAAGATAGCATGAATATATACATCAAAAGTGCTCAACCCTAGGTTAATTCATGTCATATATGTCGTGAGGCAACTATGGTCAAATCATTGCACTAGAGACAATATCAACAAGGGGTTTCACACACGAATCTAGAACCCAACTACACTACAAGCGGTATTTTGTACTTGTATGTGCAAAGGAATTTAATACAAGTTACTTGCCTTATAAACGGTGAGAACGAAAACCCAGAATAACAGGATGAGAATCCCGAAGCAACGAACCCACGAACCAACAACTCCACAAAATAACACGTGCGATATACGTGCAATAAAGAGCCAAAACAACACAGCACCCAAAGAGACAAAGCAACTCAGCACACAAAGAGACAACTGCAACAGCCAGAGAGAGAGAGAGAGAGAGAGAGAGAGAGAGAGAGAGAGAGAGAAGAGAGAGAGAGCAGCAATGGTCGGTGCTGGACGAGGGCATCGACGGCGGAAGGTGGTCGGCGCGCAGGCGGCAGCCCGATGGGCGACTGGGTGGTCGCGGCGCCGACCGGAACAGAGGGGCGACGACGCTAGGCATCGGGAGTAGGAACAAGGGGGAAAACGGTGGGTTATGGGTTCTACTAATGGTCAAGGGCAGAGAAGGAGGGGGGAGTATCTTGGGTTGCTGGCGGCGCATGGGGGTGGCTAGAGTGGCGGGGGAACGGCGGAGAAGATGACAGAGATGGGGGGTTCAGGGGATTTGGGGTGTTCTGTTAATGTCGAGGGCAGAGGAGGGAGAGGAGGTGCAGGGGGGTTTCCAGGTGGTGGCGGTGCATCGACGAGGGGTCGGCGGCGCAGGGGGGGTCGCTGGAGGTCGGGGTGAGCGGTCGGAGAAGATGAACAGTAGGGGATTTGGGTTTGGTCGGGAATAGTTTGACGAGGAGAGAGAAACAGGTGGAAAGAGAATAGGCGGCTAGGGTTTCGATGGTGTGCAAAAGTTTGGATTTGCATTAGAGTTGTATTTATAGGGTACAATTAGGGTACTGGATTGGTGAATTAGGGTCCAATAAAAGCGGATTTGGATCAAGAACAATACAAATTGGGTTTTAGAGTTCAATAAGAGGTAGATCCAAATCAATAGGGTTCAAATCAAAATGCCCACAATAAAAAAAAAGAAAAATAGGATTAACAAGAAAATAATTCATTAAGAAGATCAAAGAGTTTCATGAACAAGAATTTAAATCCAAATAAATAAATAAATAATACAAATGAATTGAATATAAACTGGGCTTGAAAATAAGTTGGAATTCGCCAAGAAAACTAGGTCTAGTATAATAACAAAATAATTCAATAGATGAATTTTAATTAAATAATCAAGAAACGACAATTAATTATTATAATAATAAAATCATATAATAAAATAATATCCGGGTTTAACAATTTACTAAAATGATCCAATATATATATATATATATATATATATATATATATATATATATATATATATATATATATATATATATATATATATATATATATATATATATAATTTGGACTCAAATACAAATAGTTGATCAATAAGATCTAGAAAATAAGATCAAAACACATCATTATTTGAAATGAATAAATTTTCGATTAGAAAAACACTTTAATATGAAATCCAAAATGATTTTAACAAATAATGAATTTATAATATCGAAATACAGAAAAAATCAGAAAATACGTATTTACAAGAATGAGGGTTACAGAGATGAAAATAAAAAGTAAAGTGAATTGTAAGATGAAAATGAAAATGAAGTAATGTGATATTCCAAGCCATCGGCTTGAGTTGTGATGTTATTACCCAGCTCAGCTGGGGTGCGGTGATATTCCCTCGATGACAGATGTCACGAGGAGGTAGCCTAGTGAAACTAGGGGTGCGGTATTTTCTTTCCCTCGTTGTCTTTGCCACGAGGAAGTACCCAGCTTCGCTGGGGTTCGGTGTTTTCTTTTCCCTCACTGGCTTCGGCCGGGAGGAAGTACCCAAGTTCTACTTGGGGTGTGATGTTTTTCCCTTGCTGGTATAGGCCAGGAGGAGGACGTAGCTTCGGGGGTGTCACTTTGTGTGAGCAACTTCCTGTGTGTATATGTTTGTGTATGGAAATGGATATGAGAATGGTAAGTGGTATTGAAGAGAATGAGTGAAATAAAAGGGTATGGAATTTGTATGATTTTACGAATAAAAAGAAAGTAAATGATAAGTGTGTGATGAAATAAGAGTGGATATAAATAATGAATGTGGGGCACTTTAATGAATGTTTTAATCTTTATAGGATGAATGGAATGTATGTGTATAAAGCGAAGGAAATAAGTTAAGTTATTAAGTAAACTTGTGTTTTGCTTTAAACGGAAAGTTTTGTGATAAATGTATATATATAAAGATCCGATATGGTGTAAGAATGTGGTAACAGAACCTTATACTTGATATTGAGATGATTATTTAGTAACAGAGTGAAGTAATATATATTTGGGAATGAAAGTTGTAATGAATATATATATTGGGAATGTGGCGGTGATTAAAAGGTGGGATTGCAATAACTATATTGTGGTCTATTTGATGATATGATTACATTATAATTTCAAATGTACATTTATTCTCGGGCATTCCAATATTTATAACTGAATTTACTACCATGTTGGTATTTTCAAGTTTCAGTTTTCTTTTATTTTATTCATTCTAAGTCAAGTTATATTTGATTATACTCACACCAGAAATGGCTAACCCCTAGTTTGGGGGGTTAGTGGAGTCCCAGGATTACCTTAGACCCCCTACTGTTACAGGTCCTCAGTAGTGCAGAGATGAGGCATGAATTTTAGTTTTGAGTGGGTTCTTTTCTTTTTAAAAATTTGTATAAGTTTAGTTATATGATTAGTGAAGTTTATGTATTAAATTGTGTTTTGGATGTATAAGTTTGTAGACGGCGATGATGAGCATAGTGCGGGGAAGTATGATATGTTTTTGACCTGTACCCATCTCGTTGTGGAGTACCAGGTCTTGTGGTATTTTTTACAAAGGTTTTTCTAAAAAAATTACTACTTTTTCGAAGAAATTTATGGTTTTTATTTGATATTTGATATTCTGTTATGAGTTTAGCCCTCAGAGCATGATATATATATTGCCTGTGTGATTCTGCTCATTTTGGCGTGGGGAGCCCGTGAAAATATTGCCTGTGTTGTAAGCTACATAATTTAGAGCATAATTCCGTAAGATTTTTGTATTTCGGGGCAGAAATTTCAGGGGAACTCTGCCGAAATTTTATTTGAGATATAACTATCTTAGTTTATGGTTAAAGTGACACAGAAATTGAAAGAGTTGAATTTGGAGCTATAGAATTGGGGGAAAATTTTTTGAGGCATTACAAAAATCCTCAGGTTGTGTCATGTACACATCCTCGAGAAGATTTCCATTTAGGAAAGCAGGTTTGACATTCATCTGCCAGATTTCATAATCATAATATGCTGCAATAGTAAGCAAGATCCGAATGGATTTAAGTATGGCAACTGGGAAAAAAGTCTCATCATAGTCTACACCATGAACTTGTTTGAAACCTTTAGCCACCAACCGCCCCTTAAAGGTATGCACATTACCATCCAAGTCAGTTTTCTTATTGAAGACCCATTTACACCCAATAGGGTTTACCCCTTCAGGTGGGTCTACCAAGGTCCATACTTGGTTGGTATACATGGATTCCATCTCAGATCTCATGGCCTCAAGCAATTTCTCAGCTCTGGGCCTTTTACAGCTTCCTCATAAGTTGTAGGCTCATCCTGATCCACGAGTAATATATCACCATGTTGAGTCACGAGAAATCCATATCTCTCCGGTTGATGCGATATCCTACTAGACTTACTAGGCCTTGTGCTACTTGAGTAGGTGGTTGTTCCACAATAATTTGTGGAGTCTGCTCCATTTCAACCATTTGTTTGCTGCAACTTTGTGAAGTTTGAATTTCTTCAAGTTCTATTGTTCTCCAACTGGTTCTTTTGGAGACAAATTCTTTCTCTAGGAACTCAGCAGTCTGTGCGACAAACACTTTGCCTTCGGTATAGAAATAGTATCATTTGGTTTCCTTAGGATATTTTAGAAAGAAGCACTTATCAGATTTGGGACCAAGTTTATCAGGGACTTGGCGCCTTACACAGGCTTCACAACCCAAAATCTTCATAAAGGACACACTAGGATGCCTCCCAGTCCATATCTCATATGGTGTCTCTTGAACCATTTTAGATGGAATACGGTTAAGTGTGAAAACAACTGTTAAGCTTGAAAGATCTGCATGACTCATCATTGATCGGACCATGTCTAACAAGGTCCGGTTCCTCCTCTCAGAGACACCATTCCATTGCGGTGTTCCACGGGGAGCGAGTTGAGATATTATCCTGCACTCTTTTAGATGGTCATCAAAATCTTGGCTTAAGTACTCACCACATCGATCTGATCGAAGGGCTTTAATACTTTTACCATGTAGTTTTTGTACCTCATTCTTGAATTCTTTGAACTTTTCAAATGACTCTGATTTGTGTTTCATCAGATACAGAAATCCATATATATTGAAATCATCAGTAAATGTAATGAAGTACTGAAAACCTGCTCTAGCCAATGTGTTGAAAGATCCGCAAACATCACTATGTATGAACTTAAAAGATCACTAGTCCTTTCACCTATTCCAGTGAATGGAGCTTTTGTCATTGATGTGAATTTTTGCAAGTGTACAAAATCGCAACAAGTAGTATAGGTAAGTGAAAAGAGTGTCGAACCCACAAGGACTAATTATTTTATCGAGTACCGAAATTACTAGATGAATCATTATTTGGAAAATCAAAATTCAATAAAGAAAGCAACTAATTTAAATTAATCTAAAGAACTAACTAAATAAATTAAAAAGAAGCGGAATCTGAAATTTTGTGTTTATTAATTGCAAAACAAATTCTAGGGCTGTTGATTTCACCTAATTAATCCCACACAATTAATAATTCCAAGTTAATAAAAATATTATTTTTCCAAGTTGTAGACCAAAATACCCTAAGTATTCAAAGTTTTCTCTCGAACAACACCAAAAATATCTCCAACTAGCAGTTTGTCATATCTCTATGCAAATTTAATTAATAGAAGACTCATTAAGTTCTATGGATTTCTTTATAGTCACATCAATCGCGGTAAATCATCTCTAATTTCGCTTAATCAATGGTGTTTAATTCTATAATTCAAAATCATAAATTACCTCTCGTTCTCTCCATGATCCAATAAATCATACAAAAGTTGGCCAAACAATTGTAAGCATTAAGAACAAAAATCAAACACACAGGCATGAAAAAAATAGAAAAATAATATAGAATTTAAAATTGTGTTATCAAAACTAGGCTACATCAAAGCCCTTGAAAAATAAAATTTAGTTCATAATAAAATTTCAACAAAATTAGACAAAGAGAAAAGAGATACATGGAGAACTGTTTTGTAAAAAAAAATTGCAAACCTAGATGCCTCAAATAGCATGCCCAAACAAGTCAGATCCTTTCTTTGTCTGTCTCGAAAACGTGCCACCGCCACGTCAGCAACGCTGATGTTAGCGCAACAGAACTCTCTCTGTTTTGTTTTTTTATTTGAACCGCACGCTGCCCCACATCACGTCTCTCTCTTTCCTCTGTCTTGAAGTTCGCGCCAGCACCCTTTGAACTTTGACCCGTCTGCCTCTCCTCGAGTTTCGTTCGTAGCGCCGCAAGCAGAGAGACAACTCTATCTATGTCTCTTACTTTAATTTTTTATTTTTTTATTTTGAATCAGCCGTCGTTGTGTTCTCTTGGGGTGCGTGCCTCTGTTGCTTCTCTTTGAGATGTATTTATAAGAGCACGGAAGGGAAATTTAGGGTTTATTTTTGTAGAAAACCCCATCTTCTTCATTTATTATTTCCTTATATGATTTGCTCTATATTTCTTGCTTCTTTTTATTCTCTTTCTTTTTCATGAAACATGTGCTGCACACACACAAAATAAAATTCGAATTAAGAATAAAATTAAAATTAATTAGTTTAAATTAATTAAACTAACTAATAATCACATTAGCTCAATTAAACCCTTTAGAAATTATTTATTTCATTTTCACCCTTTATCGGCAATTAAAATTTCTATTTTTTTTCACATGGCCAAATTGTAAAATTTAAAATTCAACATATCAATAAAAAATAATAAATCATTCAGCTTGTTTTGTTTGTTGATTTTTACCAAAAATATTCACCTTTTGCATAAAAAAAATCTTATTCTATCAAAAATAATTAATTAACTGAAATTTATGGAAATAAGATAACTTATTAACATAATCGACGAATACAAGCAATTTTCATGGGTAAATGAGTACAAATATTTATATAAAAATTAGACCAATCAAATACCCCCAAACTTACTTCGAGCAAAAAGTAAAACCATGAATAAAGGAATAATAATCAATAATAAGCTCAACTCATCACACTAAGAGATCTCATCATGCAAGTATCAAAATTTCAATTTAATACATAAACAATAGCAAATAAAATAAAACCAAGCATACTCACTTTCTCTAGTGAAATTATTCATTCATAATTCCACACCCAATCATATTTGTCATGCAATTAATGTAATTATAGTATGTAACAACTGCATCTGTGATTTCCCCCTCTCACTACTACAAACCGAGTAGCAAACTAGAGTTTTTTTTTTTTTTGTTTTTTTTTCTCTTCTCTAAGTTGTCACTTGCCTTTTGACGCGAATGCAGATATTTGTGATGAATTCACCCGGTTACTCAACAAGTCACAAACTTAGAGTGCTTTGCATACTCATATTTCAAGTTGTCGTTTGACTTAAAAGTAAACATTTGTGATGAATACCCCTTGTTACTAAGCAACTCAAAACATTGGAGTAGATATACTTTATTTATTCAATTATTTGATCATTGTTACTCTATTTACTTAAACTCTGTTTAGGATTAGATCAAAGGGGAAAATCACAAGAAAAAACATCACATTTTTCTTTTATGTATAATCACATGATTGTCATAATTGTGTAAGGAATTTTGAAATTCAATTATCCTAAAGTAAATAAGTATGCTTAATCTTGCTTTATAAGAAATTGTCAATCCTAAAAAAATTATTTCAATGCTTAGCACAATAAAGAACTCAAAAGTGTAATGGTGATTGAAATCCTTTTTCTTTTGTTTTTCTTTCAAATATATATAAAATAAAAATTGAATTTGTAACCCTTCCCCCAAACTTGAATATCACATTTTCCTTAATGGGAAAGGAAAAGGGAAAACAAAAAGAATGCAAAAAGTTCAGAATTTCTCCCCTAATTTGTGTTAAAATTCTACACGCGCGACGCTTAGTGTTTCAGCGATATCCGGAGCTGTAGGTGTCCAAATGGCCTGATTCATTTTGTTTTGAAATGCTAAGACAATTTTCTACAATTTCTCTTTGAAACACTTTTCCAGATTCTGACTCCATCCTGGTAAAAAACAACCATCAATGTAGGTGTAGAAAACAACTCCGCTTGGCGACTTCCAAACTCATGCAATCCTACAAAATAAAATAAAAAATTAATATTATCATAAACTAAAAGAAAAATTAAAACTAAATGTAGTAAAAGAAAACATGGCTTGCCTCCCAAGAAGCGCTACGTTTTAAGTCTTCAGCCAGACTTTCTCCATCTCTTATTGAGGGTTGGCTAGATCGATGCTCCACTTTTGCTTGCCAAATTCCCCATCCATATGCTTCAACCGATGTCCATTTACCTTGAATGTCCCCCTTTTCTGATGATGTATTTCAATGGCTCCATATGGAAAAAAATTTGTTACAACAAATGGTCCCGACTACCTAGACCTCAATTTCCCGGAAAAAAGTCTAAGTTTTGAATTGAAAAACAATACCGTCTTCCCTACATTAAATGTTCTTCTCAAATTATGCATATCATGCCATCGTTCAGTTTTCTCTTTATAGATCTTGGCATTTTCATAAGCATCATTGCGAAACTCGTCCATCTCATTTAGTTGCATCATTCTCTTCTCACCTGAATCTTTCATATCAAAATTAAGTGTCTTTATTGCCTAATAAGAGCGATGCTCAAGTTCCACTGGTAAGTGACATGCTTTACCATACACCAATCTATATGGGGACATTCCAATTGGTGTTTTAAATGTCGTCCTATATGCCCATAATGCATCATCTAATTTTCTTACTCAATCTGTTCGTGACTTATTCATTGTCTTCTCAATTATATGCTTCAACTCTCTATTTGAAACCTCCACTTGACCACTTGTTTGAGGATGATATGGTGTGGCCACATGATGTGTAACTCCATCCTTAGCAAGTAAAACATCAAATTTACGGTTGCAAAAATGTTTTCCTCCATCGCTAATAATTACCCTTGGAGCTTCAAATCATGAAAAGATATTTTTCCTATGAAATTCACCACCACTCTTGCATCATTGGTTGGTAAGGCAGCAGCAGCTTCCACCCACTTGGAGACATAATCTACAGCAACCAAAATATATTTATTAGAAAATGAAGATGGAAAATGACCCATAAAATCTATCCCCATACATCAAATAATTCAATCACTAAGATATTATTTAGAGGCATCTCATATTTCCTAGAAATATTTCCCACCCTTTGACAATGATCACATAATTAAACAAAATTAAAAGCATCCTTAAAAATTGAGGGCTAATAAAATCCTGATTGTAAAATTTTTGCCGCTGTTTTTGCTCCACTAAAATGGCCACCAACTTTCAATGTGTGGCAATGTTTGAGTATGCTTTCCAGCTCCTCTTCAGGTACACATCTCCTTATTACTTGATCTGCACAATGGCAAAATAAAAAAGGTTCCTCCCAAAAATAATATTTCAAGTCAGAGAAAAGTTTCTTCTTTTGTTGATAAGTAATTTCAGGAGGTAGAATTTTTGATACCAAGTAATTAACTATATCGGCATACCATGGAGAAGTTTGTATCATCATTAAATACTCATCTGGAAATTCTTCATTGATTGGTGTAACCTACAATTTGTTTTCATGTTTAGGCTCAATGCAAGATAAATGATCTGCCACCACATTTTCCACACCCTTTTTGTCCTTGATTTCCACATTAAACTCTTGTAAAAGTAAAATCCAGCGAAGCAATCTTGGTTTGGCTTCCTTCTTTGCAAGCAAGTATTTAAGAGCTGAATGATCCATGTACACAACCACCTTTGAACATATCAAATAAGATCGAAATTTGTCAAACGCAAATACAACAGCTAATAATTCTCTTTCAGTAGTAGCATAATTAAGCTGTGCTTCAATCAAAGTTCTACTTGCATAATAAATGGTGTGAAAAATTTTGTTTTTTCTTTGCCCTAAAACAACATCGATTGCCACATTACTAGCATCACACATTAATTCCAAAGGCAAATTTCAAGCTGGTGCAATAATTATAGGTGTTGAAATCTATTTCTTTTTCAATGTTTCAAAAGCATGCAAGCAATCATGGGAAAAATCAAAAGGTGTATCTTTATTCAAAAGATGGCAAAGAGGTTTAGTGATTAAAGAAAAATCTTTTATAAATCGTCGATAAAATTCTGCATGACCCAAGAAACTTCTCTGTAACCCCCGTTTTCCCAAAAACGTATTTTTTTTGTATTTAAAATTTTTGCAAATTATTTTTTCGGTTTTCAAATTTCTTTTGTAAAATGGTATTATTAGACTTCCTATTAAAATATGTTTTCGATCAATAATTTTATTTGCAAATATTTTCTATGATTTTTATATTGTAATACAATTCGTATTTTGTTATTATTGTTGTTTTTGAATGTTTATTAAAAATCAACTTCTATGTACAAATTGTATTTGTAGTTGTTTTAAATAAATTCTATATTGTAAAGTAAACTACATTTTGTTATAAATATTATTTCATTGTTATTGATTATTTTATTTTCCCATTGGATTTTAAAACCCTATTTTTATTTAAATCCTAATACCCATTGTAAACCATCTCATACCCATTAACTTAACCCATATTAACCCCAATACCCTATTTTATAAACTACCCAGACCCATTATTAACCCTGCCCCTACCCGCTGTACACCTCACCCGAAACCCACACATCTAAACCCTAATATATATCTACTATATATATATATACCTTGTTAATTTTCTGAGCCTCTTCATCTTCTTCATTAACTTAACCCACCGCCACCGTATGTGCCTGATCGTCTTCCTCTTCATCTACCCTACCTCCCATCCTCTCGGCCGCCCTCTCTCCTCCCTTCCTTCCTGTCGTGTCACTGCGATGGCACACCCCCGACAAGCCCTGCCACCGATCCTCCTGCTTCACCTTCCCTGTCCTCGACGACGACTGCAGTGCCTACCCTCGTGCCTCCCTGTGCATCGCCATTCTGTTGCGACGCTCCACAGCGTCTGTAGTGCCAGACCCCATCGCAACTGCTGTAGGCCGCCACGACAGCTGCAGCCCTGGTCTGTCTCCTCCTGAGCATTGCAGCAGCAACTGACTGTAGTAGCACAGCCAGCAGCCATCGCTGTCCCTTTCCGGTGCAGCCACCCTGTGCTCCTCGCCCTCGTAGTTGCCCAGCCTTCGATGCCAGCATCTCCCCACTGCGCTGCTCTCCCATAGTCGTCAGTGCCTCACCGCAGCCGCCATCTGTCGCCTGCAGCCGCTAGCTGTCCCGTTCATCGCAGTCGAGCCAAAACTTATCTGAGTTGCTCTGTTTTGATATTGGGTTGTTCATGGAGTTGGTCAAGTGCATTGTAGGCCGTTGATTCCCTTTGATTGATCGTCATGTTAGATCCTAGTCGTCCGATCATCGATCTGATCTGATCATCATCATCATCATCATCAAGATACTTGATCTCGACCGTTGGATCCTCCTTGATCATCGCGATCGTGATCATCATCTTGATCTTGATCTTGATATTCGATCAGAGTCATCCGATCTGATCTGATCCGTCCGATCGTGTTCGCGATCGGTTGTTCTTTGTGTTCATGCCCGGGAATTTGTTCCGGTTATTCTTTTTCTCTTCGTTAGATTCGTCATCTCTCAGGCAAGTAACTTGTACTCAAATTTCTTTGTATGATACAAGTCAAAAATACTGCTTATAGTGTAGTTGGGTTTTAGAGACAACTCGTGTGTGTGTTATGTTTGATGGGTTTTATCTCTATTGTGCTATTTGACCATAGTTGCCTCACGACACAATATTGACATGAAACAACTTAGGTTTTACCCATTCTTGATTTGATCATGTATGAGGGATTTTGTGAGAATTTGGGTATTTGTGGAGAACCATGTGATAGACTTGTTTTAGATATGTTAATTACCCTATTTCATGATGTTTGGACACTTGGTAGACTCGATTTCATGTTTGGTTGCGTTTGGATCAAGTTTCGTTGGATCTATGTTGATTTTTGTTTTGAGTAAAATCTGTATTTTGCCGCTATTCTATCTTGATCAGTAATTTAGATCATATTAAGGTCAGAATCTTAATTTCAGTATAAAACATGAATTGTAGAGAAATTTGTCTGCTTTCCAACCCCATTGACCTTGCTCAATTTCGTTTTCGTATGTGTGAGATATGACGTTTTACTACAGAGGTGTAGATAAATTCCAGATTTCGTTTCTTGATGATTAAACTATTTTGATACTTGTGCTACACATATTATTTTGATCTGAAACTTTGGTCAGTACTTCTATATCTATCTAGGGATTACACAGAATTTTGGTGGATTTTATTGATGAGTTTTATATGCCGTTTCATGCTTGTTTATAAAATCTATACTTGCTGTATTTTGCTCGCTGTTCTGTATAGAATCGTATTTTCACCCTATTTCCTTCTACTGTATGAAAAATATTTGTGAAACATGAAAGTTAAATTATTTTGTATATTTTAATCTCCCTTTGATGGATCTGGATTTCGTTTCACGTTTTGCGAGATATTACTGTTTTCGTACAGTAGTGTTGGGAACTCCAGATTTGCCAAACTACCGTTTCTTGAAGTTTTCTGGTTTTCGTTGACTGAACTAAGCTTCCTGGAAAATTATGAAACTTTGTATTTTGATGCTAGACATATAGGGGAATACCCCAGATTTTTTTTCTGGATTTATTTGAGAGGTTTTAAGGCTGTTTTTCTGACTGAGAATTCGTTTTACTAATTTCTGGCTGAACGTATTTTCTGGATTCAAATTAGTTTTGAGTTATGATTTTGTGAAATAATATATGGCTTAGTTATAATCGCTGGATTCGTGTGGAAGTCTATTTTCCAGATTGTTCGATGGATTCAGGTTTGGATTTCTGTAGTAACGGAAATCACTGTTTTAGCACTGTACTGTCTTGCTATCCTGAATATGAACATACACTGTTTTGCTCGTTTATGTGACTGTATATCCTCTATGCATATTTATTTGTTTCCCTGAACCTAATACTGATTATACCATGTTAGTTTGACACTATTTCGTACACATTCATGCCTGTTTGATGAACATAATAAAAGTAACCAAGCCGGTGTTTCTTAAGGGAAGATCTAGTAGTGGAAAATATGGAAACGTGTACTTGGAAGGGAACTAGTGTTCCATACTGCTACTGTTACTGTTACTTTTCTGCTACTGTTACTGTTACTTTACTGCTACTGCTACTATTACTAATACCTGAGTACACTGCCCTATTATGGTCCACTACGAAATCTAAAAGCGAAACTGTTTGTTGTAGCAACCAGGTGTTATGTTTTTGGGGCGCATGAAGTGCTACCTAGCTAGTAATACACACAAGACTGTAAGAACATAAGACTGATACTGTAAGACTGATACTGTTAGACTGATACTGTTAGACTGATACTGTTATACCATTATCCTGATTCACTGATATACTGAGCTTATTGTTACTGGACACTGTTAGTTGCTATATAACACTGCATTTGACACAAACATCTGTACTGTTAGTATACCATGCTAGTTGACCTTGTTTTACTAATTCATGCTAGTTATCACTGTTGATGCACTATTCCATGTTATTTGTTAGTTTTCCCATGTGCTTGTATCCTACATTATAAGTGGCCCGTAACTTGTAATTGATGGGTACTTGTTTTCTCTTCCCTTCTCCTGCAATTATTAATTGCAGATCAGGATGGTCAGCTGCCCGATGGTATTGGCGAAATGAGATATTAGTGCTGGAATTCTTGTTTATTAGTATTATTATTACTGTTGCTTTGGAACAATATATTTTGAGTACTTGAATATTTATTTTGTATTTAGGCGATGTGACCCCAGATATTGGACTTGTCCAAATTCTGATTTATTTGAGAATATTATATTTTGTTTCTAGTAAATTCTGTTGGTTCATTAATTTAGTTATGCATGTGTGGTTGACTCTTTTGCTTCTGACTCTGATTATTTTGTGAGATATTGTAAAGATTCCTGAACAGCTTATGGATAATGAAAATCATTCGCTTGGCCAATGTTACGTGCTCGTATTCGTGTTTTTGGGAGTGGGGCGTGACATTCTCACTCCTTTAACATTGGTTGGTGATGGCAGTTTTTCAATGACATCAATTTTAGCACGATACACTTCAATTCCTTTAAAGGAAACTCTGTGGCCTAACACAATCCCTTCTTCCACCATAAAGTGACATTTCTCCCAATTCGAAACCAGATTTGTTTCCTTGCAACGCTGCAAAACTAAAGCTAAGTTAGATAAACAATTTTCAAATGAATAACCAAAAACTGAAAAATCATCCATAAAAAATTCAATAAACTTCTCAACCATATCCAAAAAAATTGATATCATGCAGCGTTGAAATGTGGCGGGGGCATTGCAATGACCAAAAGGCATCCTTCTATATGCAAAAGTTCCATATGGGCAAGTAAAGGTGGTATTCTCTTGATCTTCTGGTGCTATGGCGATTTGATTGTACCCTGAATACCTATCAAGAAAACAATAGTATGAGTGGCCTGCAAGTCTTTCTAGCATTTGGTCAATGAAGGGTAGTGGAAAATGATCTTTTCTAGTTGCATCATTTAGTCTTCGATAATCTATGCACACTCACCATCCCGTGACTGTTCTTGTTGGTGTAAGCTCTTTATTGTCATACTTCACTACAGTTATTCCTCCTTTTTTTGGCACAACATGTATATGACATACCCATGCACTATCTGAGATTGGATAAATGATACTTGCATCTAAAAGCTTCAAGACCTTCTTATGTACCACTTCTTGCATTGATGGATTTAATCTTCGCTGTGACTCACTATAGGCTTAAAATCATCCTCCATTAAAATTTTATGCATGCATATTGAAGGACTAATCCCCTTTATATCAGAGATGTTCCATGCCAATGTTGTTTTATGTTCTCTCAAAATTTTTAGCAATTTCTCTTCTTCAACATTATTCAAAGAGTCATTAATAATAACTGCAAATGTGGATTCTTGGCCTAGGAAGGCATACCTCAAATTAGATGGCAGTGGTTTTAGCTCGAGTTTGGGTGGTTCATCTGTTAATAATGACATCTTTGATATCCCCACATCTTTAAATTTTAGCTGAGTTAAAGGATGAATAGATGGTGTAGCCTCCAAATATCGAACACATTCCAAAACCTCTTTATTTTCGGATTCTAAAGTTGCTGTTTTTTTAGGCACACTTCTAGAGGTAATTTGTCAACTTCACACTTATGTGTCTTGCTGATGGCTAGATCAATTTCACTGACTTCAAAACATGAGTGAACTTCGGCAGGATGCTCCATGGATTTAAGTACATCAAAAATCACTTGCTCGTTGTCAACCCTTAGAATAAGTTTTCCTTATTGCACATCAATTAGAGTTCTCCCTGTTGCAAGAAAGGTCACCCCAAAATCAAAGGGATTTGTTCATCTTCCTCCATGTCAAGCACAACAAAATCAGCTGGAAATATGAATTTGTCAACTTTCACCAAAACATCTTCAATGATCCCACTTGGATATTTAATAGACCTGTCCGCCAATTGCAAGAAAATTATGGTAGGCTTTGCTTCTCCAATACCTAATTTCTTGAAAACAGAATAGGGCATAAGATTAATACTTGCCCCTAAATCACATAATGCTTTATGAAAAGCAGAATTTCCAATAGTGCAAGGAATTGTAAAACTCCCTGGATCTTTAAGTTTAGGTGGAAGCTTCTTTTGTAAAATTGCACTACTTTCTTCAGTTAACATCACCATCTCATGCTCTTCTAGCTTTCTCTTGTTTAATAAAATTGTAACACCCCGACTTCCAAAACAGACAGAATTCGAAGTTCCACAGGATCTTTACACTTCTTTTCGTACTATTTTACAAGGAAAAAAAAAACTTTATTTTACATCAGAGTAACATCTTGAATTATATTTAAACAACGGAAGCAATTTACAATAATTACATGAATAAACTGTACAACACTTGAAACATTCTTTAAGCAGCATGCATACTTTACTCTTGTCAATCTCTTTATTCTGCATAGAAACTATGGGCTCGTCAGTTCATTCAACTGACGTAAGAATATAAAATATCAATTTTCTCCCACTTAACAAGCACATACTTATCACAAGCAAAACTACGGGGACTATCCTAGAGATGTCGTGTTTGTGCTGTGCACTTAGTCCTTAATGCAGTTATTTATATTATATGCCACTAATGCGCACTTGTTCGGATTCTATGCATCCCATACTATATAGGTCCGATGGCAAGCCCTTAATCGTACTTCATTATAGGGTTCAATCCATCGCCATGACTTAAACTACTACGGTAACTACGGTAAGTATCCTAGATGTTCTATGATCTACGAGCCCATGTCCAGACAGTCTGGAGGGAAATCCCACACTGACATGACGCATCAAGCAGGCAGACTATGGACAATTCAACCTCCGCCGTGGAAGGATGGCACCACCCATAGTCACCAAACACCACATGAGCATAGCCACCGGGACGATAATTCTTGGAGTAGTGCTCACGCCGTGTCATGACGCATCAAGCAGGCAGTCTGTGAATCACTCTCACACCGCCAATCCGATGGCCCTCATACTCGTGTTTTTCTTTCACTTTTGTCACAACACCACTATGTATCTAGTCCTTAATTTATTTGAATCATGAATAAAATCAACCCCTAGAGTTAGCTCTTTCCTCTATACCGGTCTTAATCAACAACTTGACCAACTTGGTCATTCATCTCAATAATTCATCTCAACAATTGTAATTCAAACAATTGTAATTCATTCAATTGCTGGTAATAGGACCTAGCTACCCTCTAGTTCAAAATCTCATTCATAAATTGAGCATTCACACTCATCAATATTTTCACAAGTTATCATGATTTTCTTCATTTCAATTCATGTATTACTCTTTGCAATAAAGAGACAAGATAATTTCATTTCCACAATTTCACGAATTGCAAACTTAATCTCATGATTTTATTTGCATTCATAGGTCTAAAATCTCGTTTATTTACCCTAAACAAAATTAATCACATTTGCATTAAGCCATGAATTCTCAAAATAATTTTCATATTGCTTTAATTATCACATAAAACACCCTTATAATCCCTTTAATCTTGATCTATAATTTTATCAATCCATAGAAATTTTCTAGATAAGTTCAAATTAATCTCAGGATAATTAACATATTTTTTTCTAATTTAATTTTTCAAAAAGAATCATTAAAAAATTAATTTTTCCCCCAAAAAACCACATTTAAAAAACCTAGGCCGGAGCCATGTTTCGAACCAGCCACAACAGCAGCAGCAGGCGCTACAGTAACGTTACTGTGGCGCAGCGACTGACCAAAGAGGACAGAGCGCCCACACGATACAATGGGGACTCTAATTCTTTTATACTCAGTGTTTCGGTATTGGGTTATTTTCAAACAATAAAAATAAAGAGTGTATGCCAAGATTTGAACCCATGACCTCCTACTATAGTGACATTTTTAATTTGCACTCACTAACCAGAATGGACAGAGTGACTCACCCGTAGAGAAATAATTCCAATTTTTTTTGTACAAGACTGTAACTATTCTAGTTCATAAAAAAAAAACTCATTTCTTCAAAAATGTGATTTGTTCTTCTTTAAAACTAAATAAATTCCTGATTGAATTTCTTTCAAAATAAACAGTAAATTTTAGGATTTTAAAGCCATTAAAATCTTATTTTTCCCATATAAAGTCCTACTATTTATTCATACAAAGTGTACATGAAAATCACATAATGTTCTATTAACAACTTATTTTTCAAAGAGACATTTTTTTTTATTGATTTCTTTCAATCATAATTTAGTTTCTCTTCATTAGACTAAGAATTTTTCTTCTTTATTTTTGATTTACACACAAAAATGATCATTTCTTGAATTTGGCCTAAGTTACAAAATATTCATTTCTCCCACATACATGAACATTTCAACATGGAGAATCATTATTCTAATTTAGCATGCTAGAGCAAACAACAAATTACCACAACAACAATTCTAATCATATCATTCAATCAATTTCACTAGTCATTTCATGCGATTTCACATGTGTTCCTTTTCTCCTTAATCAAGTTATTAACATAAAGCAATATTTTTCACTTATCCATTCTAGTATGATCAAAAACCAATCGAGCGTGGTACTACTTAGAAGTTAGAGAAAATTGCCCACCTATTTGAAGAAACAAAAGAAAGAATTCATAGAAATCTCCTTGAACAAAGAGCGATCCTTCTCCTCCTAGATCGAGCCGCAAATTGCTTTCACCTCCTTGTGCTTGATGGAACCCGAGCTCCCCTTCTTCTTTGTTGATTCGGCCGGCCTCCAAGGTGCACACACACACTAGCACACACTCAATCTTTCTCTCGCTTTCTCTCAATTTTTTTCTAACTCTTTATGTTTCTTTCTTTCTTTCTTTTTCAAGTGCAAGAATGAGTAAATGAGAGGGGGTATTTATACATATTTCCAGTGGATTGAATGGCTAGAATTAGTCAAATAGTTAGGGATCATAGGCTAGGATGAGTTTGGGAGTTGTAGCAACCACCCATGAATGAGGTAACCACCTCACCACTACTCCCATATCTCCCTCTCTCTTTTGCACTATCCGGCCTCACTCCAAAGGTGCATTTGCACGTGCAAGTGCAATGCACATGCAAACTAGTACCCCCTACAAAATTTTGTTCATGCACTTTTAATTAATTGTTTGTTAAGTTGGCCTACACTACATGTTGGGTTAATTAAAAGAGAAATTTAATTAATTGGGCTCACTAATGGGCTAAAAGACCATGGGCTCAAGAGAATTAATTAATACATTAATTATAATGGGCTAGAAAGAGATAATTAGGCCTATGATTCTATTTGGGCTTTAAAAATAGATCTTTCAGGAAATAAAGAGAATAATTACTAGCTTAGGCTATGAAGAAAATATTTGTCTCTAGAAAAATGCATATAAAAATATACGTGCAAAACACGTAAAATCTCAAACTCTTATAAATTAAAATTCAGGATGTTACAACACTCCCTCTTTAGAATAGTTCTGTCCCCGGAACTACACTTAAAGAGTGAGAAAAGCAGAAATAGAACAAGAAGAAAAAAAGAAAAGGAAAGAAGATACAAATCAAGCAAAGAGCTCAGGATGATCCTTCATCATCCTTTCCTCAGATTCCCAAGTAGCCTCTTCACCTAACTAGTTTCTCCAGACTACTTTGACCATCGGTATCGTCTTGTTTCTCAAGACTTTCTCCTGACGATCGACAATCTCAATCGGAAGCTCAATGTAACTCAGATCCAACTGCAAACCCTCCGACACTTAACAATTGATGACTCAGATGTGGAATGTACCCTCTCAGCATAGACACATGGAAGACATTGTGCACCTGAGACAGCTCTTCCGGTAACTCCAAACGGTAAGCAGTTTTTCCAATCTGCTTCATTATCTTGTATGGGCCTATGAACCTCGGGGATAACTTTCCACCTATGCCAAAGCGAATCACACCCTTGCTAGGTGAAACCTTCAAAAAGACAAAGTCACCAACCTCAAACTGAAGGTCCCTCCTCCGATTGTCTGCATAGATCTTCTGCCTACTCTGAAAATCCACCAACCTCTTCCTGATCAGGTCGATCTTTTCAGAGGTCTGCTACACAATCTCAGGCCCAAACATTTGCCGCTCCCTAACTTCGAACAAACAGACAGGTGTTCTGCACTTCTTGCCATACAGAGCTTTGTATGGTGCCATCCCAATACTAGTCTGAAAACTGTTGTTGTAGGCAAAATCCACCAGAGCTAAATTCCTTTCCCAACTACCTTCAAAATCTAGAACACAACACCGAAGCATATCCTTAAGAATACGGTTGACTCTCTCGGTTTGCCCATCGGTCTGCAGATGAAAAGCAGTGCTGAAATCTGTCTTGGTACCCAGAGCTGTCTGAAGATTCCTCCAAAAATGTGAAGTAAACATCGCATCTCGATCAGACACAATGGTTAACGGAACACCATGAAGCCTGATGATCTCTCCAACATATAGCTCGGCCAACTTGTCCAGAGACGAAGTGAGTTTCATCGCAAAGAAGTGAGCGGACTTGGTTAGTCGATCGACTATGACCCAAATTGCATCATTGCCCTTTGAACTCTTAGGCAAACCCGTGATGAAATCCATACTGATGTTATCCCACTTCCATTCCGAAATAGGTAACGGTTGCAATAGACTTCCGGGTTTCTGATTCTCGGCTTTGACCTGTTGACAGATCTCACATCTCGCCACGAACTCGGCCACATCCCGCTTCAAACCTAACCACCAAAAGTGTTGCTTAATGTCCTTATACATTTTGGTACTCCCAGGATGTACAGACAAAATTGTAGCATGTGCCTCCTGAAGAATGCTCTCTTGCAATTCTGCTTGATCCGGAACACACAACCTCTTTCCGAACCACAACACCTCATCCCTGATCTGAAACTTTGACAACCTACCAACACTGACCTGCTCCTTCATCTTCTGAATCTCTGCATCTTCCTTCTGACTTGTGATAATCCTTTCATTCAGCATTGGTTGAAGCCTCAACTGAGCTAAAGATGATCCCAAGCCTTGCAGAACAACTTCAATACCAGCCCGATCCAACTCCTCTGCCAGCTGCCTCTGAGTTGTAATCAAACTAGCCAAACTGCTCTTGCGGTTAAGTGCATCAGCAACAACATTCGCCTTCCCAGGATGGTACTTAATCTCTGGAAGAATGTTCTCAAGCACCTCCAGCCATCTCCTTTGTCTCAGATTCAGATCCTTCTGCTGGTAGATGTACTTCAAGCTTTTATGGTCCATGTACATGTTCAGCTTCTCACCGTACACGTAATGTTTCTATTGCTTTAAGGCAAAGATAATCGCAGCCAACTCTAGATCATGAGTCGGATAATTCTTCTCATGCGGTCTTAGTTGCCTAGACCCATAAGCGATCACTTTCCCTTCTTGCATTAAGACACAACCAAGCCCACGATGTGAAGCATCACTGTAGACATCATACTCAACACCTACTCTAGGCAAAGCTAAAATAGGTGCAGTAGTCAGCTTCTCTTTCAACTCCTGAAAGCTTGCCTCGCACTGCTCAGTCCACTTGAAGTTCCATTCTTCTTTGTCAGACCAGTGAGTGGCACGGCTATCTGAGCATAGCCCTGAATGAACCTCCGGTAGTATGCAGTTAGCCTAAGAAAACTCCTGATTTCCTTCACTGTAGTAGGCCTTACACAGTCCTTCACCGCCTCTATCTTCTGCAGATCAGTTGACACTTCCCTCCTTAGAAAGGATGTGACCTAGGAATGCCACTTCAGATTTCCAGAAATCACACTTGGACAACTTGGCATACAACTCATGCTCCTGAAGTTTCCTCAAAATCGCTGTTAGATGCTCCGTGTGCTCCTCCTCTGACTTGGAGTACACAAGAATATCGTCGATAAACACCACGACGAAAGAATCAATAAACGGTCTCAGAACTCTGTTCATCATATCCATGAAAATTGCAGGTGCATTCGTCACTCCAAACGACATAACTAAGAATTCGTAATACCCGTGTCGAGTTCTGAACGTAGTCTTATGCACATCTTCAGCCTTCACTCGAACTTGATGATATCCGGATCGAAGATCTATTTTGGAGAAAACATCCGCTCCTTGTAGACGATCAAACAAGTCATCAATTCTTGGAATCAAATATTTGTTCTGAATAGTGACCTTATTCAGCTCCCGGTAATCGATGCACATCCTCATCGAACCATCCTTCTTCTTTACCAGTAGCACCGGTGCTCCCCAAGGCGATGCACTCGGTTGAATAAAGCCTTTCTCCAACAGTTCCTTAATCTGCCGTTTGATCTCATCCTGCTCTACAGGCGCCATCCTATACGGTGCCTTGGAAATAGGTGCACTCCCTAGCTGAATAGTGATGCTGAACTCTTCATCACGATGCGGGGGTAATCCAGGCAAATCTTCCAAGAATACCGTCGAATAATCCAGAACCACTGGAATTTGCTGTACCTCTGCAGGAATCCCCTTCTTCTCGCTGATAGCAGCAACCAAGCCTGAACATCTCCTCTTCCCTTGGAAAGTGACTTCAGGTCCACCTGGAGCCTTCACTGTTACTTCTTTGGTCTTGCACTCGATGCTTGCACTGTACACTGACATCCAATCAATGCCAATAATAACATCAACTCCTAAGGCATTCAGCTCAATCAGATCAATCCCGAAAATTCTATCTCCAATCACGATCTCGCAGTCTGCACAGTACCGATCAGTAGTTAAAGTCTCCCCTGATGGAGTAGCTACTGCTAAAACCTTGCCTGGAAAGACTCTCGGTTCGACTCCCAAAACTTTAGCAAACTTAGGTGACACAAAAGTATGAGAGGATCCAGTATCAAACAGAAGAACAGCTTTCAATCCATTCAAATAAAGTTCTCCTGTTACATAACACACACTCGTTACATAACAGTTCACTATAAAAGCGGGGAAAAAGAGAAACAACAGAAAATACTCTTAAACATCCTCCCTCGTACCATTGATGACGTGATTAACCTCATCAGCGTCAGCTTCAGTCAAGGCAAATACTCGTCCCTGCTGGTACGGCTTCTTTCCGGCCTACTGAGTTGGTCCCTTTCGAACGACATCTTGCAACTTAGGGCATTGGGATCGGTAGTGACTTGTTTCCCCACAATTGTAACAAGTCACCACAGGAGGTCTCACCCATGCATTCCTGGGTCTTCCTGCCACACTGACCGCGTTCGACCCAGTTGGTTGAACCATTGGGCCGGTGGCTGTCCCCTGACATTTCCAGTAACTGCGGGCCTCTTCCCGTAAAACCCTAAATTTCCTTTTTAATAAAATATTGACTTTCACGTGTGGTGCACGTAAGAATTTCATATGTATATTATTTATTTATTTTTATATACAAAATCTCTTTTGATAGTATGAACAATTATTTTTTCTTTCTTTATTTTTTTAAAAAAGCCTAAAACACTAATTAATTGTTTTATCCCACTTTAATTTATTACTACTTTTATTGTTTGGCCCACAACCTAAGCCCACAACTTTAATAAATTAATTAAATGGCCACACTTGTCATGAAGAGACAAAATGTGAACAATTTAATTTATTGAAATTGTACAAACTTTTAAAGAGGGATACTAGGGTAGCACGTGCATGCAATCTAGTGTGCATTGCACACCCTTTAGTGGGCCGGTTTTGAGAGAGAGGGAGAGATGGGAGTAGTGTGGAGGTAGTTATCTCATCATGGGTAGTTGCTACAACTCCCTAGTTCATTCTAGCCCTTAATCTCTAACTAGTTGATCTAATCCTAGCCATTCAATCCACCCAAAATTGAGTATAAATACCCCATAGTTTCTTCTCATCTTAGTACAATAGAAAAAATTTGTTAAAGAGAGAAAGATTTGGGAGGAAAAAGATTGAGTAGTTTGAGTGTTTCCCTTGGAGGCCGGCTATTCAACCCAACTTGAAGCTTCGGTTTTTGGCAAGGAGCAAGGAGGAGGAGGCGTGCATTGCAATCTAGGAAGCTCTAAGGGATTTCTCTTTGGTTCTTAAAATGTGGGTGTTTCTCATGACTTCTAGAATAGAAATCATGCTAGGATTGAGATTGAATTGTTATTGTGTGTGTAAAGTTAGATTGATTGAATGATTGTTATAATGAAATCCCCCATGCTATATACATCATGTGAAAACTTGAAGGAATGGAAAAAGAACTAAAGGCATCTTGAGAAATTGGAAACTAGCCGTACAGTCGACCGATCATGTCGAACAGTCGACTGGTCTGAAAGAATGAAACACACCATGTTAAGTTTAGTACTAATATGCATGAATAAACAAGTGAAATTATTGCTCTTGTTAATACTACGGATACAAGTGTGATTGCAAGAAACGGATGAGTGAACTTAACGGAATGATATGATTAATGTTATGTTATTTTTGATTTCAATCTAGTATGCTAATTTGGACTTAGTATTCATCTCTGTAGAAAAACAATGAGTAAGAAGAAAAAAAAATGTTGTTAGAAATCGTGGTTGTGTGAAAAATACGAGCTGTGAGAATCTCTACATTAAATTGTAAACCATGCGTGTAATGATGGTAGTCAAATAAAGTTGCATGTTAGTGTGATAAATGAACATACTTCAGTTAAACTGAAATGTTGTGTACTAATCAAAAGGGAAGAAGAAAACGTTTTCCGTACTTCCATTTCTTATTGCTGACTAGTCGACCGAATAGGTATAAGTAGTCGACTGACATAAATATCAAAACTTTGAGTTTAGAACCCTACTGAACAGCCGACTGGTCTGAGTAACAGTTGACTGTCCTGATCCTTTTTGAATTTTAAGTCTTTTCGGAATAGCCGACTGGTCGTGTTAGCAGTCGCTATCCCGAGCATTTTCTTGAATATTTTCTTTAGCTGAACAGTCGACTGGCTATGTTTTGAGCTGACTGTCCAGATTATTCTGACGTCTCAGATTTTAATTTCCGTCCTGTAACAAAAATAAACACATATATATATTGCTTGAAAAAGATTTTGATAATGGAGATTGTATGTGACGGATTAGAAAAGTGACTTTTATTTACATTTGCATGAAATCGCATATGAAGTGAAGTAAATTATTCTGTTGAATTTATGAAAGGTTTTACGATTATGAATGCTATGAACATGACAAGGAAAATATGATGTAATCATGAAAAATGAACTTAAGAGCTTGAAAGGCTCAATTCTTGTGAAATTGTGAATTGAAATTGAGAACTAGAGTGTAGCTAAGCCTCATACCGGCATTGGAAAGAAATGAATTGAAATGAAATTTGAAATGAAAAGACCAAGATTTGGGTCGTGTTGAATAAAGAATTAAGTCCGGTATAGTGGAAAGGCTAACTCTAGAGAATTGATTTTGTTCATGATTCTAATAAACTAAGGACTAGATACATAGTGAAGATGTGATGAAAGTAAGAGAAAAACACGAGTATGAGGGCCATCGGATTGGCAGGTGTGAGAGTGATCCACAGACTGCCTGCTTGATACGTCATGACATGGCGTGGGCACTACTCCAGAATTATCGTCCCGGTGGCGACGCTTGTGGGGTGTTTAAGTGGCTATGGGTGGTGCCATTGTTCCATGGCGGAGGCTGAATTATCCATAGTCTGCCTGCTCGATGCGTCGTGTCAGTGCGTGGGATTCCCCTCCAGACTGCCTGGACATGGGCTCATAGATCATAAGACATCTAAGATACTTACCGTAGTTACCGTAGTAGTTAAGTCATGGCGAGGGATCGAACCCTATAAGATGAAGTACTATTAAGGGCTTGCCCTCGGACCTATGTAGTATGGGATGCATAGAATCCGAACAAGTGCGCATTAGTGTCATATAATATAATAACTGCATTAAGGACTAAGTGCACAATCACAACACGACATCAACAGGATAGTCCCTTTAGTTTTGTTTGTGAACAAGTTTGTGGTTTGTTAAGAAATGAGAATCGTTATACTGTTTCCGGCATAGAGAGGATGGCCGTGTATAATTTTTGTCGATTGAATAAACTGACGTACTCACAGTTTTGTATGCAGGGTAAATGACATGATAAAGATTAAAGGAGAACCGATGCTTAGAGATTATTCATTATTGTACCTTTGTATAAATGTTGTAAATTGCTTCCGCTGTCATTTCATGTAATGTTGTAATTTGCTTCCGCTGTGAATTGTAAAGTGTAATGATTCCATGTAACTCTGATGTAAAGTGAAAAGTTTTTAATTCCTTGTAAAATTGTACGAAAGAAGTGTAAAGATCCTGTAGAATCTCGAATTCAGTTGTATTTGGAATTCGGGGTCTTACACTTCCCCACATTCCAGTTGTTCCTCCTATTCTGAACAACGTGGAACTGCTCCATGTCCGCCTCAGTGGTTGCAGCTCGTTTGACCAACTTGTCAAACCTCCTGATACCCAGGGGTATCATTCGCGATCTCAGACTTAGCCTTAAACCATGCTCGAATTTTTGAACCTTCTTTGCCTCGTCCATCACTAATTCAGGAGCATACCTCGAGAGCTGATTGAACCTCGTCTCATACTCCCTAACCGACATGTCGCCCTGCTACAGCGCCAGAAATTCTATGGCTTTCTTCTCCTGGACGTCTGATGGAAAATAATGACTGCAGAATTCCTCCAAGAATTCCTCCCAGCTAAGGACAATATCTCCCATCGTCCTCTTCATCGACTACCACCACACAGCTGCATCCTTCTCGAACTGCAGTGCCGCCAACTTCACCTTGCCACCCTCCGGAGTCTCCAAGACTTTAAGATAGTCTCGATCTGTCGGATCCAATTATCAGCCGCGTTAGGGTCTGACTTCCCCTCAAACACAGGTGGTTTCATCCGTTTGAATGATTCCACGAGTTTGATTGCTTCGGGTACAGGATTCACAGGCACCCTTCTCTTGGTTATGATTCATGGCAACGGCATTGAGTGTCTGTTAGACCCTCGCTAATTCCGTTTCCAAGTCCAGACCTTCACCACTTCGTGCTCCTCTTCTAGCCATATTCTGATGCAAAAGATCCATTAAATTCGAAGTAGAAAATATGAATTTAAATCAATTCTTCATTTCATTGAATTTCAAACTTTATACATTCGAATTTAAAATATTTCTGACATCAAATGAAAGCAGTAAGAAGTTACAACAGTCTAGTTCCTACGGTTCCTCTTGGTTTCACGAAGCTCTTCCCGTAGTTCTGCCATTTCGTTCTTTTGTACATCGTACATGTTTTTCCTCTTCTTGACTTCCCAAACACGATGACTGAGTGTGGCAATGCTCTCCTTGCACTTTGCACACTGCGCCCTGCAACAGCTCTGCTCTCTCCCTCTGAGTCTCAACCTTGCCTCTGAAGAGACACAATGAGACTACTCGGAACTGGTTCTTCCTTGTCGAAGGAATCATCAGATGAATCCGGAGGTGGAGTGATCTCTCTGGACTCAGGCCATTCCTTTTCGAATTCTTCAGGATCTTCTTCGTATGAATCAACTTGCCCAGAGTAGTAATCCTCCTCAACTATGTGCCAGTCGTTACCTCCAGCTGGGTTGAAGTGGTCTGCCATCTTAGAGAAAGGAGAAGAAGAAGCATAAATCATAGAGCAACACAAATGTAAGTGACTTACATTTAAATCTCTAGACTCAACACACGCTCTAATGTCCACTTCTAAGGTGTCGTTCCTTATAAATTTTTACTACTTGGAAACGTGACTCTGATACCACTCTGTAACATCCCGAATTCCAAAACAGACTGAATTCGAAGTTCCACAGGATCTTTACACTTCTCTTCGTACAATTTTACAAGGAAATTAAAACTTTATTTTACATCAGAGTTACGTCTTGAATTATATTTAAACAACGGAAGCAATTTACAATAATTACATGAATAAACTGTATAACACTTGAAACATTCTTTAAGCAGCATGCATACTTTACTCTTGTCAGTCTCTTTATCCTGCATAGAAACTGTGGGCTCGTCAGTTCATTCAACTGACGCAAGAATATAAAACATCAATTTTCTCCCACTTAACAAGCACACACTTATCACAAGCAAAACTACGGGAACTATCCTATAGATGTCGTATTTGTGCTGTGCGCTTAGTCCTTAATGCAGTTATTTATATTATATGCCACTAATGCGCACTTGTTCAGATTCTTTGCATCCCATACTACATAGGTCTGAGGGCAAGCCCTTAATCGTACTTCATTTTATAGGGTTCAATCCCTCATCATGACTTAAACTACTACGGTAACTACGGTAAGTATCCTAGATGTTCTATGATCTACGAGTCCATGTCCAGACAGTTTGGAGGGGAATCCCACGCACTAACATGATGCATCAAGAAGGCAGACTATGGACAATTCAACATCTGTCATGGAACGATGGCACCACCCGTAGTCAACAAACATCCCACGAGCGTCGCCACCAGGACGATAATTCTGGAGTAGTGCTCACGCCGTGTCATGACGCATCAAGTAGGCAGTCTGTCAATCACTCTCACACCGCCTAATCCGATGGCCCTCATACTCGTATTTTTCTCTCACTTTCGTCACAACACCACTATGTGTCTTGTCCTTAATTTATTTGAATCATGAATAAAATTAACTCCTAAAGTTAGCTCTTTTCTCTATACCGGTCTTAATCAACAACTTGACCAACTTGGTCTTTCATCTCAATAATTCATCTCAACAATTGTAATTCATTCAATTGCCAGTAATAGGACTTAGCTACCCTCTAGTTCAAAATCTCATTCATCAATCGAGCATTCACGCTCATCAATATTTTCATAAGTTCTCATGATTTTCTTCATTTCAATTCATGTATTACTTTTCACAATAAAGAGGTAAGATAATTTCATTTCCACAATTTCTCGAATTGCAAACTTAATCTCATAATTTTCTTTGCATTCATAGGTCTAAAATCTCGTTTATTTACCCTAAACAAAATTATTCACATTTGCATTAAGCCATGAATTCTCAAAATAATTTTCCATAAATTTTCTCTAAAGAAGAGAAATGCATATTGCTTTAATTATCACATAAAACACCCTTATAATCCCTTTAATCTTGATCTATAATTTTATCAATCCATAGAAATTTTCTAGATAAGTTCAAATTAATCTCAGGATAATTAACATATTTTTTTCTAATTTAATCTTGCAAAAAGAATCATTAAAAAATATTAATTTTTCCCTAAAAAACCACATTTCAAAAACCTAGGCCGGAGCCAGGTTTCGAACTAGCCACAACAGCAGCAGGCGCTACAGTAACGTTATTATGGCGCAGCAGCTGACCAAAGAGGATAGAGTGACCACACGATACAAAAGGGGATATTCTATACTCAGTGTCTCGGTATTGGGTTATTTTCAAAAAACAAAAAATAAAGAGTGTATGCCAAGATTTGAACCCATGACCTACTACTACAGTGACGTTCTTAATTTGCACCCACTGACCAGAATGGACAGAGTGACTCACCCATAGAGAAATAATTCCAATTTATTTTGTACAAGACTGTAACTATTCTAGTTCATAAAAAAAACTCATTTCTTCAAAAATGTGATTTGTTCTTTTTTAAAACTAAATAAATTCCTGATTGAATTTCTTTCAAAATAAACAGTAAATTTTATGATTTAAAGCCATTAAAACCCTATTTTTCCCATATAAAGTCCTACTCTTTATTCATACAAAGTGTACATGAAAATCACATAATGTTCTATTAACAACTTCTTTTTCAAAGGGACATTTTTTTTTCTTGATTTCTTTCAATCATAATTTAGTTTCTCTTCATTAGACTAAGAATTTTTCTTCTTTCTTTTTGATTTACACACAAAAATGATCATTTCTTGAATTTGGCCTAAGTTACAAAATATTCATTTCTCCCACATACATGAACATTTCAACATGGAGAATCATTATTCTAATTTAGCATGCTAGAGCAAATAACAAATTACCACAACAACAATTCTATTCATATCATTCAATCAATTTCACTAGTCATTTCATGCGATTTCACATGTGTTCATTTTCTCCTTAATCAAGTTATTAACATAATGCAATATTTTTCACTTATCCATTCTAGCATGATCAAAAACCAACCTAGCATGGTACTACTTAGAAGTTAGAGAAAATTGCCCACCTATTTGAAGAAACAAAAGAAAGAACTCCTAGAAATCTCCTTGAACAAAGAGCGATCCTTCTCCTCCTAGATCGAGCCGCAAATTGCTTTCACCTCCTTGTGCTTGATGGAACCCGAGCTCCCCTTCTTCTTTGTTGATTCGACCGGCCTCCAAGGTGCACACACACACTAGCACACACTCAATCACTCTCACTTTCTCTCAATCTTTTTCTAACTCTTTATGTTTCTTTTTTTCTTTCTTTTTCAAGTGCAAGAATGAGTAAATGAGAGCGGGTATTTATACATATTTTTGAGTGGATTGAATGACAAGGATTAGTCAAATAGTTAGGGATCATAGGCTAGGATAAGTTTGGGAGTTGTAGCAACCACCCATGAATGAGGTAACCACCTCACCACTACTCCCATCTCTCCCTCCCTCTTTTGCACTATCCAGCCTCACTCCAAAGGTGCATTTGCAAGTGCAAGTGCAATGCACATGTAAACTAGTACCCCCTACAAAATTTTGTTCATTCACTTTTAATTAATTGTTTGTTAAGTTGGTTTACACTACAAGTTGGGTTAATTAAAAGAGAAATTTAATTAATTGGGCTCACTAATGGGCCAAAAGACCATGGGCTCAAGAGAATTAATTAATACATTAATTATAATGAGCTAGAAAGAGATAATTAGGCCTAGGATTCTATTTGGGCTTTAAAAATAGTTCTTTTAGGAAATAAAGAGAATAATTACTAGCTTAGGCTATGAAGAAAATATTTGTCTCTAGAAAAATGCATATAAAAGTATACGTGCAAAACACGTAAAATCTCAAAATCTTATAAATAAAAATTCAGGATGTTACATAAATTTCCTTCAAAAATTTAACATATTTAGGCATTTTTTCTAAAGCTTCAATAAGAGAAATATTAATATGCAATTGCTTGAAAATATTTAAAAATTTTGAAAACTGATTATCAAGCTTATTTTTTTTAAGTCTGTGGAAAAGGAATCGGTGGATCATAAGGAGAATTAAGATAAGTGTTAGAATTAAACTTCCCTGAAATTGTTTGGCTTGAACCTCCTTTATCCTTCTTAGAATGGTGATTGTCTACTTGCTGTGTTTGTTCCCCCAAAATTTGCTCACTCTCCCTTTGCTTTTCAACCACATTTTGTTCGCCATTTTTGATTTGTGGCTGCTCAATTGTTGTCCCACTTCTAAGTGTTATTGCTTTGACATGCTCCTTGGGATTGACCACTATGTTTCTAGGTAATGTTCCTGCCGTTCTTTCTTTAAGAATATTTGAAATTTGACCAATTTGAACCTTAAGATTGTGAATTGAAACTGAAGTTGAAGTTGCAACATTTTGGATTACCAAATCTGTCTTTGCATGTATTGCTCTGTCTTCTGCATGTGTTGCATGAACTTCTCTTCTAGTGTCAGCTTCTTTTCTTGTTGTTGAAAATTTTGTTGTGGTCTAGCTCCTCCTTGATTATTGTTCCAAGAAAAGTTGGGGTGATTTCTCCATCCTGGATTGTATGTGTTTGCATAAGGGTTATTTTGCCTTTGAAAATTTGACACAAAATTTGCTTGTTCGGCATTTGATGGAGCAAAAGGGTTCCTCACTTGTGAATCTGCACTTGAATGATTTCCTGCTCAAAAATCACAAATCATATTAGTTTGAATAGCATTAACATTTATATTACCTAATTTTTTAGATAAAGTAGAAATTTGTGCAGTTAAAGTACTAATAGGATCAAGTTCAAAAACTCCCGACACTTTTCTTTGCATTATTCTTTCTGAGGACCACTAATTATGAGTAGATGCCATCTCCTCCAAAAGCTCATAGGCTGCTTCATGACTTTTGCTTATAAGTGCACCTCTAGCTGCTGCATCTACCATGGATCGGTTGGTAGCTCCCAAACCGTTATAGAATGTTTGCACTTGTAGCCACTTTGGAAGTTCATGATGAGGACACTTTCTCAATAGCACTTCGTGCCTCTCCCATGCATCATATAATGACTCGGTCTCGAATTGAGTGAATGTAGTGATGTCATTCCTTAAATTTGCTGTGGAAAAATACTTTGCCATAAATTTTTATGCTAAGCCCTCCTAAGTTTTAATGAATCCTGGCAGTAAAGAATTCAACCAAGCTTTTGCCTTCTCTCTGAGTGAAAAAGGAAAGCGTCTCAGTCGAATACCATCATTGGAAACTCCATTATGTTTGAAGGTATCACAAATTTTGAGAAAGTTTGCAATAAGAACATTAGGATCCTCATGTGCTAGTCCTCCAAATTGAACTGTCTGTTGAATCATCTGAATAATTGCTGGTTTTATTTCAAAATTATTTGCTTCAATTGCAGGCCTTTTGATGCTTGCTATTGTTCTATTAACTTAGAGAATTGCATAATCCCTCAAAGCTTTGTTCTCCTCTTCGTTCGCCATGGATAAAGAGGATGTGGTGTTTTCTTTCTTCTTCTTTCTAATCTCCTGTAAAGTTCTCTCAATTTCTGGGTCAAAAAGTGTAGGCTCCAATGGGTTAGATCTGGGCATACACTCCTAATTCCTGAAAAAAGTAAATAAAGAAAAATAAGTCAAAAGAGAATAAGAAGTAAAATAACAATTAAATCTAAAATAAAAATAAAAATCCAAACTAGTAAAAGTCTAGCAATTTTCAATATCAATAAAAAAATAACTAGTCCTCAGCAGGGGCGCCAAAAACTTGATGTGAATTTTTGCAAGTGTACAAAATCGCAACAAATAATATATATAAGTGAAAAGAGTGTCGAACCCACAAGGACTAATTATTTTATCGAGTATCGAAATTACTAGATGAATCACTATTTGGAAAATCGAAATTTAATAAAGAAAGCAACTAATTTAAATTAATCTAAAGAACTAACTAAATAAATTAAAAAGAAGCGGTATATGAAATTTTGTGTTTATTAATTGCAAAACAAATTCTAGGAATTTTGATTTCACCTAATTAATCCCACACAATTAATAATTCCAAGTGAATAAAAATATTAATTTTCCAAGTTGTAGACCAAAATACCTTAAGTATTCAATGTTTTCTCTCGAACAACACCAAAAATATCTCCAACTAACAGTTTGTCATATCTTTATGCAAATTTAATTAATAGAAAACTCATTGTTCTATGGATTTCTTTATAGTCACATCAATCGCGGTAAATCATCTCTAATTTTGCTCAATTAATGGTGTTTAATTCTATAATTCAAAATCACAAATTACCTCTCGGTCTCTCCATGATCCAATAAATCATACAAAAGTTGGCCAAACAATTGTAAGCATTAAGAACAAAAACCAAACACACAACCATGAAAAAAATAGAAAAATAATATGGAATTAAAAATTGTGTTATCAAAATTATGCTACATCAAAGCCCTCGAAAAATAAAATTTAGTTCATAATAAAATTAGAACTAATAAATATTGTTTTGGATTGCATTATAAAATTAGATAAAGAGAAAAGAGATATAGGAAGAACTATTTTGTAAAAAAATTTTGCCAACAGAGATGCCTTGAATTGCGTGCCCAAACATGTCAGATCCTCTCTCTGTCTGTCTCGAAAAACGTGTCGCCGCCACGTCAGCGCAACAGAACTCTCTCTATTTTGTTTTTGTCTTTGAACCGCACGCTGCCCCACGTCACGTCTCTCTCTCTTCTGTCTTGAAGTCCGTGCCAGCACCCTTGAACTTTGACCCGTCTTCCTCTCCTTGAGTTTCGTACGTAGCACCGCAAGCAGAGAGACAGCTCTTTCTCTGTATCTTACTTTATTTTTTTTATTTTTTTATTTTTTTATTTTTTTATTTTGAATCAGCCGTCGTTGTGTTGTTTTGGGGTGGGTGCCTCTGTTGCTTCTCTTTGAGATGTATTTATAAGATCACGGAAGGAGAATTTAGGGTTTATTTTTGTAGAAAACCTCATCTTCTTCATTTATTTATTTATTTCCTTATATGATTTGCTATTTATTTCCTGCTTCTTTTTCTTCTTTTCTTTTTCTTGAAGCACGTGCCGCACACACACAAAATAAAATCCGAATTTAGAATAAAATTAAAATTAATTAGTTCAAATTAATTAAACTAACTAATAATCACATTTTCTCAATTAAACCCTTTTGAAATTATTTATTTCATTTTCACCCTTTATCTGCAATTAATTTTTTTTTTCACATGACAAAATTGTAAAATTTAAAATACAACAAATCAATAAAAAATAATAAATCATTCTGCTTGTTTTGTTTGTTGATTTTTATCAAAAATATTCACCTTTTGCATCAAAATTTTTTTATTCCATCAAAAATAATTAATTAACTAAAATTTATGGAAATAAGATAACTTATTAACATAATAGACGAATATAAGCAGCAGTCTTTTGTTAACTTATCATTTGGTAAGATTGAAAAAGGAAGTATCTCCTCTCTCGCCCTCTCTCACCCTCATCGCTCAGGTCCGGCGATCCCACGCCCTGTCTCCTACCCTCTCCTTCTTTAAAGTTTATCATCGCTCCAAGATCTTCATACCCTTTTCAGCTTTTGTCCTCTCCTTCTCCTTTTTCGACCCTTCCTATTTTCCCGCTCTCTCGGTTGCTTCCCCTCAGAAGCATCTGCCGGTGGCCTCCTTCCTGCCTCTTAGCATATCCTTGAGGCAGGTTTCCCCGTCACGCAGCTTCATTCGAAGCAAGGGAATCTCCTTTTTCTCCCAAGCGCACTCGCCCTCACTTTCTTCCGATCTCCCTCCACTGTCGACCCAGTGCGGTTCCTTCAGCAAGCGTGCGCTCAGCTACGACTTTATTGCCCAAACCTATCACTGTAAGTAGCTTGTTAGTTTATTCTTTGTCATTTTGTGAGGCTGTGGATCTGGATGTTATCCACCTTTGTGGATCTGTGGTTTTATGTGTGGGTTTTCTGCCCTTTGTCGTGAGCTGTTAATCCTCAAGCCCAAGTTTCTTTTCTCTTCCCACCTCCTGGGGACCTTGTTTACCCCTGGATTTGGACTCTCCTCTTCTTGCTTAAGACATCAATTCTCTTATCCTCCTCCTCCTCTGTGAGGAGTCTGGCAGGCTATTCCTCAAGCACCTCCATTTCCCATTAGCTTCAGTGCCTCAGCACTGTTTCACTTTCACCTTAGCTAGTTTCGCAGTTCACCTCTGTTGGGCCTTGCCTCCTTCCGATTGTACTATTTAGCCCATGGACCTCTCTTGGGTAGAATTGGTAAAAAAAAGGTAATAACAACAAAAAGTTTAACCCCTTATTGTCCGGTGGTGGGCCGCTTGTTTCGAGCCCCACCAAGCCCAGAATCGAGAAGTTTCCTGGGGTTACTAAAAGTTGCTTCTCCTGCCTCTTTTCTCCACCCACCTCTTCATCTTCTTTCTCCCCTTATTCTTACCATCACCGCTCTCCCCTCACCTGTTATTAGTGCCTCCAACCTGGGCACTTAAAGAAATTCTGTACGTTCAAAATGAGATGTTTATTTTGCCTCAAGTCTGGCCATGCTCGCCCTCGTTGCTTCGCTCTGCAGAAATTGTTAGGGCTCACTTTGGGAGCACCCATTTCGGAGCAAGTTCTAGCGGCTCTCGACTTCCCATCATTGCAGCGCAAGCTAGCAGCAGATCAAGACTTCAAAGCTAAGAAACAAAAAGTTTCCTCTAAGTCCCCTCTTCTCCCCACTCCTCCAGCTAGTCGACTCTCCGACAGCAATCCCCCTCCTACTCCGGTTCAGGCCTCTTCTTAAATATTCCTTCCCAAGCCGATAGTTACTCATGTTTTCATCCCGAACACGGAACTATCGGATAGGTTGAAATTCTTTGACACCTATAAAGCAATTTCTTTCAGCAGAGGATTTATTCCCATATTCATTTTAAACTCATTCCTGAGCATCTCCTGCAACATTAAAGAATGAGATTGGGTTCTCAGTTCTTGCTCTAACGGTGATGTAGTGATCCGCTTCCCTTCCCCTAAAATTCCAGAAGAACTGATCGATAACTCATCCCTGGCAATTGGGGCTATCACTCTATCCATCCGGAAATGGGTTCAGATTAGTATCCCGTCGCAAGCTATCAGCACTTCTACCACCATGGTTACGCTCCTAGGTCTCCCTCCCTTTTGTGAATCCCTACGCCTAGTGGGTAACATGTCTAAATGTATCGGAGAGATCATCAGCATTTCTTCTTCGGCTAAGTTAGCTTCGAGGTGTCTTCAAGTGGAGGCTCTTTTTCGAGTTCCTGAGCACCAAGATCGCATCGAGCTTTACTCGCTGAAATATGGTAAAGCATACTTCACGGTATCTGTGCAATATCATGACTCGGTGAACATTAGCGGAGCATTGCCACTGCTCTCCACTGGACCTCCGAAGACAGCCTCCAAGCCTATAATTTCCTTCGCTCCCTTCCACCTGGGCTCCTCCTCATCTTCTAAAATAGATTGGAAAGGTGCGCTAAAGACCTCTTCAAGGAAAAAGTTTCCTCTCCCTAGCAAAAATTTTGCTTCTCCAAGCAGAAAGAAGATTTCACCCTCCAAAGCGCCAAATCTGGTCTGGATCAACCCCGACATTTCATCTCATCAAGCGGGGAAGATGCCGACGTCTGTTACCTCCTCCTCGACTGCTCTACCTCCCATTCCACCGTCCTCTGGTCCTCCTAAGCCTGCTCCCTTGGAGAGGCCCTCCCCAATGCTCCCCCCTCCTCCTCTCCTCCCGCTACCAAGTCGCAAGCGCCTACCTCTCAGTGGCCTCCTTGGGAAGGCAACCCACATTTCGCTTTCGACTGGGATAATTTCCAAAGGCAAGCTCATTTTCCCATCATCACTGACTCAGCTCCGACTCTTCCTTCCATCAAAGTCAAGATATGTCAATCCACAAAAGATGAGGGATGGATCGATCAGGACAACTTGCTTGAAGAAGAGGAAGCGGAGCTGAAGCATGAGCTTTCTCTCAAACAGGTATCTCCTATTTTTACTTCCTTTAATTTCCATCAATTTGTTTTAGATGGCTCAGTTTGGCAGCAAGAGTTCTCTTGGTTTTTTTGCAATTTTTCTTGTCGCCCTCACCGGGCCCCTCTCTCCTCTGTTCTAGCTCCGGTGTATTTCTCTTGGGTTTCCCCCGACCTGAAGGTGGTGGTGGAGGCAAATTCGGGTATTTTGATACCCACCTTTTACTCCACAGTCCATCTGGAGCCAGGCTCTTGGTCTCCGACGGTTATTTCGCATCCTATCCCTTCGATTACCGCTACCTCTTTTTCTCTACTCTCACCTATTGATGCTATTAACAAAACACATCAATGGACTCCTGTTAAGGAGGAAGGGTGCGCCGGTTATAAGCTACTGTCGTGCGGTAAGTAAGATCTAGCGCTCGTTTAAAGGCTAAAAAAACATCGCTAGCTTCTTCTACTCTTTTTCTCGGAGCATCACCTCTAGCTTTAGATCTCTCTGATTTCAATCCAGTTCTACCCTAACCCCAGACAGAGCAAAAACTATTAGGTTCATTATTCCAACTCCAATTTGACTCGTTGTCAGATCAACATTTGGCTAACATCGCCCAGGATATGGGCTTTATTATCAATTCGAATAATTTGCCATTAATCTTCTCCATTGGGCAGAAAGAACATAATAGAGCTCAGGAGCATCTAGTTGTCAATGATTAGTCTTTCTTAGAACATCCGGGGTTTCAATTGCCCTGTTAAACAAAGGGCAATTTTTCAGTTGATATCTTCTTCTCACTGTGACCTAATTTCTATCCAAGAATCGAAGATTGATTCTCCTTCCCCTACTATCCTTCGGGCTATCGGCGGTTCCATTATCTCTAAATGGAACTTGCTAGACGCCATAGGATCTAGGGGAGGTATCCTCTTCGGCTTCAAAGAGATCGTCTTTTCTCTTATTGCGATTAGACGCCTTAACTTTTTCCTTATCGTCCAACTGCACTGGACGGATCTCGTCTGCACTCTCACGATGATTTCGGTGTATGGTCCCTCCTCTTCAGATAGGCATCTTCTTTTTTGGAATGAATTCCAATCGCTTTACAATTACACTATCGGCCTCTGTTTTCTCTGTGGGGACTTTAATGTCACCAGGTTCTCCTCCGAAAGGTCGAACCCGTGGCACTATGATAATCTATCCTCCAATTTTAACGATTACATTCGAATGCTGCAGTTGACCGATATCTCTCTTATCGGTAGATCCTTCACCTGGTCTAACCTTTGTCAATCCCCGACGATGGCCAAACTTGATTGTTTCCTTGTTTCTCAAATCTGGATTAACCAGTTTCACAATACTTTCTCCAAGGCCTTGCCCAATCCCTCCTCTGACCACGTTCGCATCGCCCTCTACTCTAACTTCCCCTTTCCTCATCATCATAAATTCTGTTTTGAAAAATTTTGGTTACAAGACCAACTGTTCGTCAATCTTATTGTGGAATGCTTATCCTCAGTTACCAGTTCTATTGGACTGGGTAGCATCCTCCTCAAACTTCATGCTATCAAATTCGGTTGTAAGATTTGGCACAATGAAAGACAGTATAACACTTATTTCCTAAAAAATTTTCTCCTAGCGTCCATCGAGTCCATTGATAAGATGGAAGAGCTGGGTCCCTTATCTGATTCCCTCCGCGCCGAACGACTTTCGTGAAAGCGAGATTATTCTGACTTCCTTTATCAGGATCGCATCAAATGGGCTCAAAGAGCCAGAGTTAGATGGTTAAAGGAAGGTGACAGCAACACCGCTTTCTTTCATAGCTTTCCTTCGCACAGGAAACGTTGTAATTGAATATCTTCGATCTCAGACAATGGTGTCGATCTTAATTCCCATAATGAGATCCATTATACTTTCCTTTCCTTCTATAAAAATCTCATTGGATCGTACAAACAACGATCCATTAGCCTTGATTGGAACCACCTATACGGTTCGTAGTCTCAGGACCTCTCTTCCCTTGAGGTCCCCTTTTCCTTGGAAGAGATTAAATCGGCGGTTTTCTCTTTAAAATGCGATTCAGCGCCAGGACCGGACGGATTCCCCGCTTTCTTTTTCCAAAAGTTCTGGCACTGGCTGAAAGATGATCTCCTCCGTATCTTTACGGAACTTCATCAAGGCTCCTTCTCTTTCGACCGTATCAATTATGCGCACATTGTGCTCATCCCTAAAATTATGGGAGTGCATACCGTGTCGAACTTTGGTCCTATTAGTCTTATCAACACCACCTTTAAAATCATTATGAAAGTTCCTTCCGCTAGGCTCAGCGCGGTCATTTCACCCCTCATCGATCCTGCCCAATTGGGTTTCATCAAGGACCGTTTTATCCTTGATAGTGTTGCTTTGGCCCAAGAAATTATTACCCATTGTCACAACTCTAACTCAGAAGGAATCCTCCTCAAACTCGACTTCCAAAAAGCGTATGACAATGTCAGCTGGGATTTCCTGTTCGATATACTTATTAACAGAGGATTTGGTCCCAAGAGGATTACTTGGATTAAATCCAGTCTCTTCTCAGGCACCTCCTCTATCATTATAAATGGGGTCGAAGGTCACAAATTTAAAATTAAATGTGGCCTATGCCAAGGCGACCCTCTCTCTTCCCTCTTATTCTCCCTGGTTGCAGATGTTTTTAGTAAACTTCTTCGTAATGCATGGGAAGCACAGGTTATTGAAGGTCTAGGCAACTCGCGTCTTTTCCATGGTGTTCTTAATCTGCAATATGCTGATGATACTATCATATTCGCCAAACCAAACTATCACTCTCCCTGTAACCTTAAACTTCTTCTTTATTGTTTCGAACTAGCTTCGGGACTATCGATCAATTTCCAAAAATCTTCGATTCTCTGGCTGGGAGGTTCGCCCAATCGCCAGAACGAGATTTCCAACTTCTTTAACTGCCCTATTGCGTCTTTTTCCATTACGTATTTGGGTATTTCCCTGAGATGGGGAAAACTGCATAAGTCTGATTGGTCACCCATGATAGATAAGGTAGAATCCAGGCTTACCGTCTGGGCCAGGAAACTTCTCTCTCGTGGAGGTAGACTGATACTTGTTAACTCGGTCCTCTCTTCTATCCCTCTTTATATGATGTCTTTCTATTATGTACCCACTTGGGTTATCAAGAGGATAGACCAGATCAGAAATAACTTTTTCTGGTCAGGTTCCTCCGCTCACAAGCCAGGCTCTCACCTTAGCAACTAGAAACTCGTCTGCTCTTCCAAAGAGGCTGGGGGGTTAGGGGTTTTGAATCTCAGGCACCAAAATATAGCTTTACTGGGTAAATGGCTATGGAGGTTTTTAAAATTCGATAATTTACCTTGGATCCAAAGCATCAAGGTTAATTGCTTTTCCAATTGTCAGTGGTGGGATTTCCCCCCCTGTACCCATCGCAATGCCTCCCTATTCTGGAAGGGGGTTTGGAAAGTGGCCGCTGCATTCCAATGTGGCATCATCCATGACTGCTATGATGGATCCAAGGCCAAGTTCTGGACGGATCTCTGGATTGGTAACACCAAACTCGCCTCTTCTTTCCCTGCTCTCTTCCGCCTGGCCTCCAATCCCTTAGCCACGGTAGCAGACTCTTTCACCATTATTAACTCGCAAAGGTGCTGGTTTATCCCTTTCTCTGTTAGTCTTCCAATGCATTTATCTTTGACTTTAACCATCTACTTCACTCCCTTAACAATTTCGAATGGCGCCCAAAAGAAGATTTCTCTTGGCGTTGGAACTCGGCGGGGATTTACTTAGTTAAATCTTTTTATCAATTTCTTAACTTTAGAGGCATTCTCTCCCCATTCGCTGACTTTATCTGGCAATCCTGTGCCCCTCTTAAAGTGAAAATTGTTTCATGGCTTGCACTCAACAATAGGCTGCTTATAGTAGAAGTTCTCAACAAAAGGAACATCGCATGGGGTCAATTGTGTCCCTTTTGCTCTAATAATTCTGAAGACGTAGATCACATGTTTGTTGATTGTGATTTCTCGCGCCCCCTGTGGAAAATTAGCGCGCTTGCCTGGGAATTCCCTTCGATCCCTTCCAACTTAAACTCTTGCTGGTCTATACTTCCCACAAATTATAAGTACCACAGTTCATGGAATATTTCGGTTCAAATTATAATTTGGATCACGTGGATGGAAAGAAATAAGAGGCTATTCAAACACCGTGTTTCCACTATCCATACCATAATTGATGATTTTTTATTTCATTTTAAACTCTGGTCTTCGACATTAAAAATCGAAGCTAGAGATTCTCTTTATAGTCGTAGTCTGGACGACGCTTTACGTTGCCTTCGTAACCTTAATTCTTTATAAGTTTCCTCACTTCTGTATTTTATTGGACTATCTCCTTTGGCTGCTGCACTTCTTGATTTCCTATCAATTTGTATGCAGGGTTGAGGAGGTTATGGGATATTCTCTTTTGCTTGCTGCGCAGATGCACATTTTTGGTGGGTTTTGGATTATCAGTGCAGGTAGCGCGGGAGATGCCTTTCTCTCCTTTCTCCTTTGGTCATTACACTTTATTTTGGTTTGCTCTATGAGCCTATCTTGGCTCTTACCTAGGACTTATTATGGGTTTATCTCTTCTCCTTTTTGTTATTACCCTGGATGTTATTACCCTGACTGTATTTACGTTGGGTTGTTTTGGTTGTATGGTTTATTGTTCACTCTTTGAAGCTTTCTTCTGTTTGTCTGTTGGCTATGAGGTGTTGGCTCTTTCTATGTTTCAAATCTTGGTGTGGTTGGTTAGCTTTTAGCTCTGTGTAGCTCCACTAATCTGTGAGGTGGATTGGAAGGAGCATGACTCCTTTTTTTCTTTATTTGCTCTGATGGCTTTAAAGGATCATGACTCCTCTTTTTCTTTATTTGCGCTGATGGCTTGAATGCGCTACTTTGTTTTTTTTTCCTTCTGCTGATCATATAATGAGGTTATTAAGCGTCTTTCTTCTGCATTTTCCGTCGCTCGGTTACGATTGATTTTGGTAGTAAGCAGTCGGTTTTTTTTTTTTTTTTTTTTGGGGGGGGGGGGGGGGGAGGGGGAACAGGTTATTTGGGTGCTTCACCGTTACTAGGCTTCTTCATATCCCCTCCGTAATCGAGTTCAGTGGTACCTATGCCCCTTGCGGCTTTCTATGGTCACCTGGCTTTGTTGCGGTCTGCTCTACCTGTTGGTGCTCAATGGGTGTCTCGACTTGCGCACTCTTTTTGCAGCTGCTAGCAACTGTATCCGATCGCCCGTTCTCTCCTTGACTAGGGGGAAGTGGGGTCTCTCTGTTCTAGTGGTTGCGATCTCCTACTGTTGGCCCGACCGTAATCGCGTTACCTTTTTACTGTCTTATTGTTGTAAATATTGCTTTTAGCTGCTTATTTTTCGCCTACATCGGGGGCTCGCTGTACCTTCACATTTATCTTTGGTTTTACATCTTGTAAAGCTCATTTTGTACTTCTTTTATTAATATTATTGTTTGCCTGGCTGGAGTCGCTAGACTCTATCCGTTTCATAAAAAAAAAAACATAATAGACGAATACAAGCGATTTTCATGGGTAAATGAGTACAAATATTTATATAAAAATTAGACAAATCAGTCATCTTGCCCAATAAACAAAGTTCACATATCTCATATGATTCAAAATCAAATGAGTCCAACAATCCATCTTTATGGAGTTTGGATATGTGGTTTTCATTTATGTGGCCCAAACGATAATGTCGTAGGTAAGTTGGGTTCGTATCATTTAATTTGAACCACTTAGTATATATATTATAGACATTTCGAGGTCGAGAATATAAAGTCCATAACTCTATTCTGCACTAGCATAACAGATATCATTCAAATAAATAAAATAACTTTTGTCCTTTATTATAAATGAAAAACCCTTCTTGTGCAAACAAGAAATAGAAATAATATTTCTACTAACAGTAGGCACAAAATGACAGTTCTCTAACTCAATGATAAGCCCAGTGGGCAATGATAAATGATAAGTTTCTACAGCTAAAGCAACAACTTTTGCTCCATTTCCAACTCGAAGGTCAATGGTCTACTCCTTTTGAGATCCTGCATATTTACACAAATGTGAGATCCACATCCAGTATCTAATACCCAAGATGCATAAGTAGATAAATTGAATTCTAAAAAAAAAATACCTGTAGTGGAAGTCTCATGATGAACACATTATTATTCACTTTTTAGAGCAATAATCTTAATATAATTAGACATTTAAAAGCTCTCTATATGGTATTTAACTCCTATTTTCTCTTTTCCATAGGAAACAGCTTATAACAGCAAAACGAAGCAGATTTAGGACTTCAAGGATAATACACAGCAAACTGCAGAGGATCAGTCGACTGGTTCCTCAACCAGGCGACTGAACAAGAGAAGCTGATTTTCCACAACTCTCGACACAGTCGACTTACTCTCAAAGACAGTCGACTGGTATGATCAAAGATGAAATCTACATAAGTCTCGACTCAGTCGACTGGTTCGAAGACAAGTCGACTGGTCTGCGGCGGAGTAAACAGATAAGATATTCGAAGATACACCTGAATCTGATTTCAAATCTATTTGAATCAAGATTTTATGCAGCGAATCAAATCTAAAGACAGGGTATTTTCCAAGTGGACGTGGTAAACAAATAAGGAAGGAAAGGAGAAAAGAGAAAGATATTAATCATCAAATCAAATAAAGAAGGATCTTCCTGAAAAAGTGGAAACCCTAATTCTCAGCCGTGTTCTATAAATATCAGAATACCATCTCCAGAACGTCTCTCTCTCTCCACTCCACGACTCCATCCAACAATCAGATCTATCTCGTGGATACAACTTAATCAGAGAGTTCCCAACCATCAACCCGTGCTTCACTCCATCAACATCGAAGAGAAAGAGAAGATCCAGCAAACAGAAGGCAGTCGACTGTGTGACAGACAGTCGACCATATTGCCGGAATCCATTAGTTTATTTCTTCTTCTCTCTTTATTCTTTTATGTTGATCATGTATTTGAACTTGTTAAGCAATAAAGTTATTATTATGTGGAACTAATTTCATAGTTGGGTAGATCGAAACCGTAGTTATGTAGTGCTATATTCTTCTGAGATCTTCTAATTACTTATTGATTGAATCTGGTTGAATTGACATAGATTAATAATCATCAAACTTGGATCTTGAAGTCTGAGAGCAGTCGACTGAGGTGAGAGCCAGTCGACTGACATACAGCACGTGAGAATATCAAGTTTATGTTATCATTTATCTAAATCTGTTATATGAAGCATATTGAGACGACCGAATCTCGTGCCCATAATTTGTAACAAAGGAATCTTTAGGGGTTCTTGGTTCAATCAACTTAGAGGATCTAGATCTGATACCAATTTCTAGAACTTTAAGTGTTTGTTCGTTTCCACTGTTCTTATGTTTTCTCTAAGTATAACTTAGTAGATACCATGCTAAAATACTTAGGGGAAGAAACGAATTAGAGTAGATACCATGCCTAATTCTTGGCTTAGGGAAACAATACTTTAAGGAGTAGATACCATGCCCTTAAGGTGAACAAACATGAGTAATTAGAAGTAGATTCAGAAGGCAACTTGGCATTACTAACTATTGGTGGAGATCAACAACCCAACTATTCAAGAGATATTTGTGATTCAACAATTCCTTCTTAGTTTTAATCTTTTTATTCCTTTTAGCCTTTTAAAACAACTCATTATGATTCTTATTATTTTCTATTGATTAGTAAGTTGAAGTCTACAATCTCTGTGGGATCGACCCTTGCTATTACTACGATTCGATTCGTGCACTTGCGAGGTTTTTATAATTTGTGTCTAGTTTATCTCTTAATTTAGGTACTAGATTTCCAACAACAAGTTTTTGGCGCCGTTGCCGGGGATTGTTTAGTATTTTAACTTACAAGTCAGTAGAATTTTTATTAGTTTTTCTTTTCTTTTATTAATAATTTTTCTTTTAGGTTACAGGACTTCGGTGAATGCACGGTAGACGATCACTTCGACCAGAACTACTACCAATTGACGCGGAAACAGAACGCACTTTGCACAGACTAGGTAAGTTATTTGCAGCACACCAGTCGACTGCCCACACGAACCAGTCGACTGATCAGAGACCTAGTACACATACAGCAATGGCAGAAGAAACACCCAATCGCGTACCAATGCAGGACAAATTCACTCCTAAGAATATTGAGCAACCTTCCTGCATCTCTTTTCAACCTAATGCCACAGGGAACATGCACCTATCTCCTCATTTACTTAGTATGGTTCCCCACTTTAGTGGCAGACCAGATGAAGAGCCTCATCTTCATCTGCAAGACTTTTTCGATCTTTGCAGGATACAAAGCGTCCAAGGGCTTACCGCTGAACAAATCAGGTTAATCTTGTTTTCTTTTTCTTTAAAACTTAATGCTAAGTTGTGGTATAATTCTTTGGAACCAGGATCAATTAATTCATGGGAGCAATTGGCAACGAAATTTTTGAAAGAGTTCTTTCCAGCCCAGAAAACCAAACAGCTGAAAAGGGAAATTCAACTCTTCCAACAAAAGGATGGAGATTTATTCTTCGAGGCATGGAAGGACTTCAAAAGCAAGCTTCTCAAGTGTCCTACTCACAATCTGCCTAAGGACGATCAGGTACAAGCTTTTTATGAAGGTTTAAATGACACTAATAAAGCAATTGTTGATGCAGCTTGCAATGGCATTTTGATGAGGAAAAGTGGAGAAGAAGCCATTGAACTTTTTGAAGAACTCAGCGAGAACTCCCAACAATTCTCAACAAGAAGGGGACCTACGAAAAAACAGGGAGTCTACGAAATCTCTAATAATCATAACATTCAATTAGAAATGGCAAACATGAATAAAAAAATTGATATGCTTGTTAATGCAATGTCGACAATGGGTGGAGTTAAAAATCAAACAAATGAAATGTGTGCAATTTGTTCACATTTAGATCACACAACTGATACATGTCCCATGTCTACTTTCACAGATCAGGAGCATGCAAACTATGTGGGCCGAGGAATATTTCCACCAAAGAACAATCCATACTCTAACACATATAACCCAGGATGGAGGAATCATCCAAACTTCTCATGGAGCAATAATCAAAATAATCAAGGAAATCAATTCACACAAGGACATGCAAGGAACCCTCAGATGGGAAGTGGGTTTGAAAGACCAGCTCCAGAACAGAAGAAGTTGGATTTTGAAACCACTGTTCTTCAATTGCTCCAACAACAACATCAAACAAGCAACCAACAAGGACAAGCAATTCAGAAGTTGGAAACCCAAATTGGTCAGATTGCAAAAGAGCTAAACGAAAGAAAGGCAGGTGAACTCCCTTCACAAACCATACCAAATCCGGGAGGCCAAGAACAACTCCAAGCAGTGACTACCTTAAGAAGTGGTAAGATAATTGACAACAGGATTGGAACACACACAGACAAACCAGTTGACTGTTCTTACAAACCAGTCGACTGCACAGACAAATCAGAAAAACAACCATCAAAAGCTTTGGGTTCAAGTAAGGTAAGTGAAAAAGTAGGGACAGTTCCACCACCATTCCCTCAAAGGTTAGTCAATAAAAAGAAAGAACAACATTTATTTGACGTCTTTGAGACTCTCAAAAAGGTAGAAATTAATATCCCCCTACTTGACGCTATTAAACAAATTCCTTCTTATGCCAAATTTTTGAAAGACTGTTGTACTCACAAAAGAACATTTCAGGTTAAGGAGGATGTGGCTTTGACAGAAGAAGTGAGTGCTGTATTATTAAGAAAACTACCACCTAAACTGAAAGATCCAGGTAGTTTCACCATTCCTTGCAAAGTTGGTGAGCACTTCTTTGAAAAAGCACTGTTAGACTTGGGGGCAAGCATCAACCTTCTTCCTTATTCTGTTTACGAAAAGCTTGGATTGGGGGAACTCAAACCAACATTCATCACTTTGCAATTGGCTGATCGCAGCATCAAGAGACCTAGAGGTATTTTAGAAGACGTCCTAGTTCAGGTAAATGATTTTATTTTGCCTGCTGATTTTGTTGTGTTAGATATGGAGGAATCTTCAATGTCATCATTTCTACCGATCATATTAGGTAGGCCCTTTATGAGTACAGCTGATATAAAAATTTGTGTTAAAAAGGGCATTATAAGTATGAAGATAAACGGAGAAAAAGTGGAATTTAAAATGTTTGATACACTAAAATTACCACAAGATGATCATGAATGCTATAATATTGATGTAGTGCAGGAGATCGTTGATCAAACATTTCAGGTACATAGCGTTGAACCACTTCAAGCCACAATCACTCAATCTCTAACTTATTCTCATGTTGAACAGGAATACGATGACTGGGGGATTGCAGAGACAGTACATCACCTTGAAAATCCACAGTCATATTCAGATCAGGCGACTGATGACCATAGTAAGTCGACTGGTGATCTAACCAGTCGACCAAACCCAGACACCCAGAACAAGTCGACTGCTGACATGGACCAGTCGACTGTACAGAAGCGTCCAGACATAGAACTCAAGCAGCTGCCCGACCATTTGAAGCACGCATTTTTAGGAGAGAACCAGACGCTACCAGTAATAATTGCTGCTAACTTGAGTGCACAGGAAGAAGAAAAGCTGCTGAAGGTATTGCGAGAACACAAAAATGCAATAGGATGGACCATTGCAGACATCAAGGGAATAAGTCCATCCAAATGCATGCATAGAATACTCCTGGAGAACGATGCAAAACCTAGCAGAGAGGCACAGAGAAGGCTCAACCCCAACATGAAGGAAGTGGTAAGAGCAGAAATTTTGAAGCTACTAGATGTTGGCATCATCTATCCTATCTCAGATAGCAAATGGGTAAGTCCTATACATGTAGTTCCTAAGAAAAGTGGAGTTACAGTGGTAACAAATGAAGAGAATGTACTTATCCCAACAAGAGTAACCACAGGTTGGAGGGTATGCATTGATTATAGGAAACTGAACAATGAAACCAGGAAAGATCACTTCCCTCTTCCTTTTATTGATCAAATGTTAGAAAGATTAGCAGGATATAGTCATTATTGTTTTTTAGATGGTTATAGTGGCTATAATCAAATTGCTATTGCTCCAGAAGATCAAGAAAAGACCACTTTTACATGCCCATTTGGTACTTTTGCTTACAGGAGGATGCCGTTTGGATTGTGCAATGCTCCAGCTACATTTCAAAGATGCATGATGAGCATATTTTCAGACATGGTGGAGAGGTTCATCGAGGTATTTATGGATGATTTTAGTATTTTTGGATCTAGTTTTGATGAATGCCTTAACCATTTGCAGCTGGTGCTTAAAAGATGTGAAGAATGCAATTTAGTGCTGAATTGGGAGAAGTGCCATTTTATGGTACAACAAGGTATTGTGTTGGGACATGTGGTGTCCAAAAGGGGAATAGAGGTAGACAAGGCAAAAATTGACATCATATCAAAACTACCCCCTCCCACTACAGTTAAGGGTATTAGGAGTTTTCTAGGACACGCAGGTTTTTATAGACGATTTATAAAAGACTTTTCAAAAATCTCCAAACCCCTTTGTGACTTGTTGGCTAAGGATGTTGAGTTTGTATGGACAGAAGAATGTACAAATGCTTTTAATACATTAAAGAATCTTCTCATTTCTGCACCTATAGTCATGGCACCAGATTGGAGCCATCCTTTTGAGCTCATGTGTGATGCAAGTGATTACGCCTTAGGGGCTGTTTTAGGTCAAAGAATCAATAAGAAACCACATGTTATTTACTATGCTTCTCGAACTCTAAACGATGCACAGCTAAATTATTCTACAACTGAAAAAGAAATGTTAGCTGTTATTTTTGCTGTAGAGAAGTTTAGATCATATTTAATTGGTTCTAAAGTTATTGTTTTCACTGACCATGCTGCCTTGAGATATTTGTTGGCTAAAAAGGAAGCTAAGCCTAGGTTGATCAGATGGGTGCTGCTGCTTCAAGAATTTGATCTTGAGATTAGAGACAAGAAAGGATGCGACAATGTTGTGGCAGATCACATGTCCAGATTACTGCATGAGGACGAGAGAAATGTGCCCCCGCTGAATGAAAATTTCCCAGATGAACAATTATTTGCAATAAATATTCACACCCTCGGGGCAGTCGACTGGTCCCTCAACCAGTCGACTTATCTCTCTGAACAACTACCCTGGTTTGCTGATATTGTCAATTTTCTAACCGCTCATGTTTTTCCTCCAGGTATGACACATCAGGAAAGGAAAAGATTGGTGGATCTGAGCAAACACTATTATTGGGATGATCCTTATTTATTCAAATTTTGCTCTGATCAAATTATAAGAAGATGTGTGGCAGACGAGGAACAAAGGAGTATTCTACAACATTGCCACCAATATGCATGTGGAGGACATTTTGGGCCAAAGAGAACAGCACTTAAGGTATTGCAATCTGGTTTTTATTGGCCTAAAGTATTCAAAGATGTTTTTTCTTTTTGCAGGACTTGTGACAAATGCCAAAGGACAGGCAACATCTCTTCTAGAAATCAAATGCCACTACACAACATACAAGTAATCGAGCTTTTCGATGTTTGGGGAATCGACTTCATGGGTCCATTTCCTAACTCATTTGGTTATTTATATATACTTGTTGGTGTGGATTATGTGTCTAAATGGGTCGAGGCTGTCCCCTCACGAACTAATGATCACAAAGTTGTTGTCAAGTTTTTGCAGGAGAACATTTTCACTAGGTTTGGTACACCACGAGCAATAATAAGTGATGGAGGGAGCCACTTCAATAACTACCCATTTGCTTCTTTAATGAAGAAATATGGGATTACACATAGAGTGGGAACTCCATATCATCCTCAAACCAGTGGGCAGGTGGAGATTAGCAACAGGGAGATCAAGAGCATCTTGGAAAAGACAGTCAACACAAGGAGGAAGGATTGGTCGCTACGCTTGAATGATGCATTATGGGCCTACAGAACCGCTTTCAAGACACCCATTGGCATGTCACCTTTAGTCTTTGGAAAAGCATGTCATCTGCCGGTAGAATTAGAACACAAAGCTTATTGGGCTATCAAAAAGTTCAACTTTGATATGAAACAGGCAGGTGACAAAAGGCGATTGCAACTAAATGAGCTTGAAGAATTGAGGCACGATGCATATGAAAATGCCAAGCTATACAAGGAAAGAACCAAGTTGTACCATGATAAGCAGCTAGCACGGAAGGAGTTTTATGAAGGACAAAAGGTATTGATCTACAACTCAAGATTAAGACTCTTTCCAGGCAAGCTCAAGTCAAGATGGTATGGACCATATATCGTCACAAAAGTCTTTCCACATGGTGCATTGGAAGTTCACAGCAAAGAACGAAATCAAACATTCAAGGTGAACGGACACAGGGCGAAGCCATACATAGAGATGAGTCTAGAACCGCAAGAGGAAGATGTGAATCTTCAAACCATTCAATACATTGCATGAACTCATCATGTCTAGCTGAAGACATGAAACACAGCGCTTATTGGGAGGCAACCCAACCTTCAGGGGAGTATTTACACTTTCCCTTTATGTTATTCATTATTATTCATTTTTATTTTTATTTTTCAGTCTCTCCTCACTAGATGGTAACACATGCCTATATCTTATGTTTTGTGCGAACATTGAGGACAATGTTCCATCTAAGTGTGGGGGTATTAGTTAGTTATATTTGGAATTTTTGAATTTTTTTTAGGATAAACAATTTCTTATAAAGTAAGAGTAAGGATACTTATTTACTTTAGGATTGTTGAGTTTCATAATTCCCTACAAAAATTGTGTGCGTCATGCAATTATACATAATAAACAAATGTGATGCTTTTTTCTGATAATTATTCCCTTCAGATCTAGTCCTAAATCGAGTTTAAGTAAATAGAGTGATACAATATATGTATATATATTTGAATAAAGTCAGTCTACTCCAATGTTTTGAGGGCCTAGTAACTAGGGGTATTCATCACCAATGTTTACCTTTACGTCAAACGGCAACTTGAAATACGAGTATGCAAAGCACTTTAATGTTTGTGACTTGTTGAGTAACCGGGTGGATACATCACAAATGTTTCGCATTCGCGTCAAAAGACAAGTGACAACTTTAAAGAAGAGACTATAAAAAATAAAAAAAATAAAAAAAAAAAAAAAAAAAAAAAAAAAAAAACTCTAGTTTGCTACTGGATTTGTAGTAGAGAAAAGGGATAATCACAGACCGAGTAGATGCATACTATAACTACATTAATCGCATGACAAATATGATTAAGTTTGGGATTTATGAATAGACAATTGCACTGGAGAAAGTGGGTATGTTTAACTTTACTTTATCTGAAATTGTTTGTAGTTTTGTATTTTTCATTTTGATGTCCACATAATAAGAAATCATGATGGTTGAGTTTATTCTGATTATTACTCCCTTGTTCATAAATTCACTTTTTGCTTGAGGACAAGCAAAAGCTAAGTGTGGGGGTATTTGATGAACACATTATTATTCACTTTTTAGAGCAATAATCTTAATATAATTAGACATTTAAAAGCTCTCTATATGGTATTTAACTCCTATTTTCTCTTTTCCATAGAAAACAGCTTATAACAGCAAAACGAAGCAGATTTAGGACTTCAAGGATAATACACAGCAAACTGCAGAGGATCAGTCGACTGGTTCCTCAACCAGGCGACTGAACAAGAGAAGCTGATTTTCCACAACTCTCGACACAGTCGACTTACTCTCAAAGACAGTCGACTGGTATGATCAAAGATGAAATCTACATAAGTCTCGACTCAGTCGACTGGTTCGAAGACAAGTCGACTGGTCTGCGGCGGAGTAAACAGATAAGATATTCGAAGATACACCTGAATCTGATTTCAAATCTATTTGAATCAAGATTTTATGCAGCGAATCAAATCTAAAGACAGGGTATTTTCCAAGTGGACGTGGTAAACAAATAAGGAAGGAAAGGAGAAAAGAGAAAGATATTAATCATCAAATCAAATAAAGAAGGATCTTCCTGAAAAAGTGGAAACCCTAATTCTCAGCCGTGTTCTATAAATATCAGAATACCATCTCCAGAACGTCTCTCTCTCTCCACTCCACGACTCCATCCAACAATCAGATCTATCTCGTGGATACAACTTAATCAGAGAGTTCCCAACCATCAACCCGTGCTTCACTCCATCAACATCGAAGAGAAAGAGAAGATCCAGCAAACAGAAGGCAGTCGACTGTGTGACAGACAGTCGACCATATTGCCGGAATCCATTAGTTTATTTCTTCTTCTCTCTTTATTTTTTTATGTTGATCATGTATTTGAACTTGTTAAGCAATAAAGTTATTATTATGTGGAACTAATTTCATAGTTGGGTAGATCGAAACCGTAGTTATGTAGTGCTATATTCTTCTGAGATCTTCTAATTACTTATTGATTGAATCTGGTTGAATTGACATAGATTAATAATCATCAAACTTGGATCTTGAAGTCTGAGAGCAGTCGACTGAGGTGAGAGCCAGTCGACTGACATACAGCACGTGAGAATATCAAGTTTATGTTATCATTTATCTAAATCTGTTATATGAAGCATATTGAGACGACCGAATCTCGTGCCCATAATTTGTAACAAAGGAATCTTTAGGGGTTCTTGGTTCAATCAACTTAGAGGATCTAGATCTGATACCAATTTCTAGAACTTTAAGTGTTTGTTCGTTTCCACTGTTCTTATGTTTTCTCTAAGTATAACTTAGTAGATACCATGCTAAAATACTTAGGGGAAGAAACGAATTAGAGTAGATACCATGCCTAATTCTTGGCTTAGGGAAACAATACTTTAAGGAGTAGATACCATGCCCTTAAGGTGAACAAACATGAGTAATTAGAAGTAGATTCAGAAGGCAACTTGGCATTACTAACTATTGGTGGAGATCAACAACCCAACTATTCAAGAGATATTTGTGATTCAACAATTCCTTCTTAGTTTTAATCTTTTTATTCCTTTTAGCCTTTTAAAACAACTCATTATGATTCTTATTATTTTCTATTGATTAGTAAGTTGAAGTCTACAATCTCTGTGGGATCGACCCTTGCTATTACTACGATTCGATTCGTGCACTTGCGAGGTTTTTATAATTTGTGTCTAGTTTATCTCTTAATTTAGGTACTAGATTTCCAACAACATCTCACTTCCTTTCTTCTTCTTAAGCTCCTCCAGTTACTTATGGCAGTTCCTCTTCCCATGTTCGGTCTCACCACAGTGGAAGCATGTGCCCTCATTGGCCACCCCACCCTTAGGTTTCAAGGCAGAAGTGATGGGCTTCAAATTTCCCTTTCTCTGCCCCTTGCCTTTAGGTTTCTTAATCTGCTTTTTGCCCTTGCTCGCACCTTTGGCCTGTTGGACCATCATAATGGTCTTTTCCTTACTAATATTCTGTTAAGTAGTTCTCAACATGCTTAGTAGTTCTGGTAAAGGTTTTTCAATTTCATTCATGTGTAGTTCATGACAAATTGACTGTAACTTTTCGGCAACGATTGTAAAACCAAGTCAGTGGCCAACTCTTGACCCAATGGGAAGCCAAGTCTTTCAAGATTCATTATGTACCCAATCATCTTGAGCACATGAGTTCCAACAGGTCTTCCTTCTGCTAGTTTGCACTGAAACAATGCCTTTGAGACTTCAAACCTCTCATGCCTAGTCTGCTTTTGATAGAACCTTTTGAGGTGTACGATCATATCGTAGGCATCCATGTTCTCATCTTGCTTCTGAAGCTCAGAGTTCATGGTGGCTAGCACGAGACAACCAACGTCCAAGGCATCATCTTGATGCTTCTTATGAGCATCCTTTTTCGGTGCGATGGGTACTTGTATCAGGTGGATCAGGAATAGGCTGCTCTAGAACATACATCTTTTTCTCATGCCTGAGGACTGTTCTCAGATTTCTGTATCAGTCTAGAAAATTTGTTCCATACATTTGTCATCCTCAAGGACAGATCGCAATGATAGGCTATTTGATCTGTTGGATGCCATGGTAATCTATCAATATAAATATGCAAAGTAAATATCATTTCACAAAATATTCAAAGAAAAAAATTTAACTATCAACAAAAATATGTAGAGTATGTATCATGAGATTGAAATATTTAATAAGATCTTTTATTAAATGTGCCTCCTACTATTTTTATTCAGATCAACGACCCTCATCATTGACTCGGAAAATCCCATCGTAAGATTTCCTAGTAGGCCAAGATCCATATTTCACCTAGTTTTGAGTCAGCTTTGGCTGATCATCCAAAATTCAGTTATTTAGGTAATGAACATTTTCCAATTACATCATATACAACTCTTGGATAATTGAGTGAGTAACACTTACTCTAATCTCTCATAGGCTAAAACCCCAACTCTATGCCTCTAAACCTTTAATCATATTGAAATAGTCTAGTTAAGTCAGACCCAATGGTTGGCAAGTGAATATTACTTTTATCCCATCGCGTCTCACTAGGATAGATAAAGGCACCCTGCTTTGGCAGACCTACACTTAATCGATCCTAACCTAGGTGAGTGCCATGCATTGGAAGACATCTTATTGCAACTTAATATTTACTTTGAGGGATTTTGTTATTTTATTAATTGATCTCACCATTCATCATCCATTAGCATACAACAATGCATCTCATACAAAATTTAAAGCATAAAATTTATGTGACATGGTTGTGGCCCTAATACATTACTGCTACTCAAGTAACGGGAATGTCAGTGATTAGACATAACCTATTCGTGCCCAATGTAACCATGTAGTCAAGTCTCTTTGTCCAGATATCTTAATTGACCACAAGGCACAGAGCGTGTCACCCCTGTGTAGTTCAATCTTTGGTTTCTTGATATCTGAGTAGACTTACTAAAACAAACAAGCTCAATATATCATATTAACTCATTTAAGTATGGCCATGCATTTTGTAGTCTCACTCAATCAAGGGGCCCATAAATATCGCTCGTATTATGTAAGAGGGACAAATCTTATCTAAGTCACTCACATCCCTCTGCATGATATGTAGTATATCCAATAGTCAAATTTATAATCACCTTATTACATGCAACGTTTGACAACATTAAAACATATAACTTCTCATATAGGGAACCGAGTGACTTCAAGTCAAAGGACTACATACACCATGGTCACTGTGAGAACCGCTTATAACACTCACATTGGTGGGTCAGTCTAGTACATTATTACTCTAATATGTACCCATGTGAAGACTTGATATCTCATATCTATGACCCATGAGATATGGTCATAAGTCTACGCACATACTAGTCTCTATGTATTATTGCTGTCATAATTCACAATAATACCTGACTAGGGACATTTAAGAATATTGTTTTGATTACAACCAATTAGATATCACAATCAAGTCATGCACTTGATATCCTATGGTATTGAACCTACTATTCTAAGGAATTTATTATGTTTATTTAATCACAATAAACAACACAATAAATAAAATGCCTCATATTTGAAATAAATATCATGATACACTATTAACTAGTAATGTCAATACACAACTGGCCTCTAGTGCATACACTAACAAACATAACATAAGACTGAATCCCTCAAAATGTGCCTTCGGGGTCTAATCAGGGAAGTTCTTAGGTTTCATGGTTAACCAGAGAGGAATCAAAGCAAACCCTCAAAAGATCCAAGCCATATTTGACATGTCTCCCCCATCCACCATCAAAGAATTCTAGAAGCTTACGGGACATCTTGCCGCTATTAGGTGTTTCCTCTCCATGCCTGGGAGAAGTGCTTCATATTCTTTAAAACTCTCCGAACAGTAAAGAATTTTGAGTGGGGAGAAGAACAACAAGTAGCCTTTGAGCGCCTCATGACACACCTCGTCAATCCCCCACTCATGAGCAAGACCAATCCGGGAGAAGTTCTTTACCTCTACATGGCTACTTCGGATCAGACCCTTAGTGTCCTCTAGATAAGGAAAGAAGAAAGAGTTCAGAAGCCAATCTATTACGTAAGCAAAGTATTTCATGATGCCGAGCTTTGATACTCTAAAATGGAGAAGATGGCCTATGCATTAGTGATGACCGTTTGAAAACTTTGACCTTATTTCCAAGTATACTCCATCTGGATTTGTAACCCCCTGAATTCCAAACACAGGTAATTCGTAGCAAAAGCAAAATCTTTTACATCAACTTCGTACAAAAATACAAGAATTTAAAACTTTTTATTTACAATAGCACATCAAAAATAAATAAGTACAATATAACATATGATAATGAAAGCTCTTCAATTTCTCACAGTGACTTCAATTCCATGCCAAAACCAATCCTGCAACAAGAAAACTGTGGACACGTCAGTTCAAACTACTGACCCAATGATATAATACAACGATTCTTTAATTTAGCAATCACAAACTTGAATGCAAAAGGAAAAGTGACTATCCTAATCGTGTCAGTGTATGATATGACTTAATGCCTAATGCAGACATTCACACTACGATGACACTAATGCATACATGTTTGGATTCTATGCATCCCATACTACATAGGTCCGAGGGCAAGCCCTTATTGTACTCCTCATTATAGGGTTTAGTCCCTCGCCATGCAACCTACTACTATGACTACTACAAGATTTAGACAATCTGCAAGTATTGGTTCTCACCTCGGAATACTGGAGATCAATCCCACTCCGTGGATCATTCTGTGGCCTATTTCATCCATCGTCCCGGAATACTGGGGATTGTCTCACTCTGCGAGTCATCCTAGAACCCTCATCGCACAAATGTCCCATGAGCGTCGTTCTCATCCCGGAATCCTGGAGATCAATCCCACTTCGTGGATCATTTTGTGGCCTATTTCATCCATCGTTCCGGAATACCGGGGATTGTCTCACTCCATGGATTATCTTGAAGTCCATGACTCGCCTGTCCTTAAGTTTAAATTATAGCTATTAAGACCTAGAGCTAGCTTACCCATCAGGCTTAAACAAGAACACTGAGAATGTTAGCCCACACTGGCTACTTCTCAAGAGAAAGTTAACCCACACTGGTTACTTGTCGAATTCCATTTATCATAATTGCCGGTATTCTGGGTCCCGCTCACTTTTGAACAAACAACCGTCTCAATATGGAAATCACATGGGTTACATCTAACCTCATCGTAAACATCTCATTCATTATTTATGATTCTACTTTATCTATTCTCTTTATGTTTATTATTTCAATGTAAATGAACACTTGATCAATTTCTTGTAAACAAACACTGAGTTGGTATTTCTGATTTATCACTAACCGTATTTAACCACTTTTAATTGATAAACTCTTTGCAAAACATTGCATGATTAATATTCCAAATTCTTTGCTTTTATTATCTTGTAATCTCTATATAGAACCCTTTACATGAGCTTCTAAATTTGTATTCTATTCCCATTGTAACCCCTGTTTTCCCAAAGTTGTATTTTTCGTATATTTTCTGTATTTAAAATTTTTGTAAATTATTTTTTTTCATTTTGAAACTCTTTTCGTTAAACTGTATTTTTGAATCTTCCACTAAAGTTTATCTTTAATCAATAATTTATTTGTAACTGTTTCCTATGATTTTTTTTATACAAATCTTATTATTTAAATTGATACCCTGATTTCTATTATTGATATTATTACTGTTATTTTTAACACTATTATTATTTTTATCATGGCCTTATTATTATATTGTTAATTGTATTATTGTTATTATTATTGTTTTTGAATGTTTATTGAAAATCTATTTTATGTGTTAATTATGTGTACTTATAGACTCTATACTTTTATTGCAAATTATATTAGTTTATAAAATTATATTTTATCGTTATTGTATTTAATTTCCTTATTGGAATTTTTTTTTTATATTTTAAACCCAAACCCATTTTTAATTTTAAACCCATTACCCTCTATCAACTACCCTATCCAATAACCCAATTAATCCAAACCCATGTACTTAAACTAAACCCAAATCCCATTCTAAATTCCCCAGGCCCGTAACCCATCTGCATATTAATCCAATACCCTATATTCTACCCAAACCCATTAACAGCTTACCCTACCCGATACCCATTCTAAAACCTAAACCAACCCTATATATTAAACCCTTTACACCTGTTCATCTTCTTCACATGCGCCGCTCTCCCTCTCTCTGCCTCTCCCATCCTCTCTACGGCTGTGCAAACCCACCGAGACACAGCCACCCTCTCCTCCTCCTGTGGCGAAGCCAGAGCACCGCCATCTACCGACTCCACGACAGCCTCCTGCCGTTCCTCCGCCAGCGACTGTAGCCCCAGTAGACCCCCCAGTGCAGTCCCCCATCGTCTTCTCCCCACACCGCAGCCACCTGCGGTGCCTCCGCAGTCCAGCGGCAGCACCGGAGCAGCGCCCCGGTCCCGTGGCCGCCGGTGCCAGTGCCTCACCGCCAACCAGCCACCGCGATGCTCTCTCCCTTCTCCTCCCCTGTGCTCCATCCGCCCCCTCGCTGGTGCGCCCCTGTGCAGCACAGGCTGCCACCATGCCGCCCCTTGGTGGTTGGTGGGTGAGTGGTTACTGTTTGCATGGGTTTTGATCAACTTTGATTCCTAGCCGTCCATTCGATCATGATCTGTTGATCTTCTTGATCATGGTTTGATCTTGGCTGTCCGTGGGATCTTGATCATCACCTTTGATTTTGGACCGTTGGATCGCATTATTATCATCTTGGAGTTCTTTCATTTCTTTGATTGGTGGCCGTCAGATCATCGATCTGATCCGATCATCATCATCATCAAAATACTGATCACATCTCGATCTTGATCTTGATCTTCGATCAGAGTTGTCCGATCTGATCCGTTCCCTTGATCTCATGATCTCAGCCATCCGATTGTGTTCGTTGGTTATTTGTTCTTTGGATTCGTAATCTTGTTCGTGATCGTGGTTCGTGTTCGATCTGTCCATTGGTTCGTTGCCGGGAATTCGTTTCCGTTATTCTCTTCCTCTTCGTTAGATTCGTCGTCTTTCAGGTAAGTAACTTGTACTCCAATTCATTTGTTTGATACAAGTCAAAAAGTTCACCTATAGTGTAGTTGGGTTTAGAGACGGCTCTTGTTTGAGTTTTGCTTAATGGATTTTGTCTCTATTGTGAAAATTTGACCATAGATGACTCACGATACAATATTGACATGAATTAACTTAGGATTCGCTCGTTCTTGATTTTGATCATGTATGTGAGATTCTTGTGAGAATTCGTGTTTTGGTTGAGACCCATGTGATATATTTGGTGTGGACATGTTAGATACCCAAAATCATGATGTGTAGACACTTGGTAGACTCGATTTCATATTTGGGTGTGTTTGGATCAATTTTCTTGAATCTATGTTGATTTTGTTTTTAGGGGAAAAATCTATATGTTGTCGCTGATCTGTTTTATTTGCTATTTTGGACTATCTTGAAGTCAGTATCTTAATTTCGTTATAAAACATGAGTTTTAGAGAATTTCGTCTATTTTCAAACTCCTCTTACCTTGCTTGGTTTTGATTTCGTATGAGTGAGTTATAACAGTTTTACTACAGATGTGTCGACTCTTTTCCATATTCTATTTTTCGATAATTTTGATGACAAACCATTTTAAAGAACTATGCTACGTATATTATTTTGAATCAAAACTTTGGTCAGTATTTCTTTATCTAGTTAGGAATTACCCAGAATTTTGGTGAATTTTATTGATAAGTTTTATTTGATGTTCCATGCTTGTTTATAAAATCTATACGTACTGTATTTTGCTCGCTGTTCTATAAAGAACCTTATTTTCACTGTGATTCCTTTTACTGTATGAAAAATATTTATGAAATATGAAATTTAGTATATTTTTATCTATTTTCATATTCCTTTGGCGGAATTGGATTTCGTTTCATCGCTTACGAGATATTTCTGTTTTCGTACAGCAGTGTTGGGAACTCCAGATTTTCCAAAGTACCGTTTCTTGAGGTTTTCCTATTTTTGATGACTAAACATATTTTACTGGAATATTATGAAACTTTATATTTTGATTCTAGACATATAAGGAAATACCCCAGTTTTTTCCTGAATTTACTTGAGAGGTTTTGATGCAGTTTTTCTGACTTAGAATTTGCTTTCCTGATTTCTGACTGAACATGTTTTCTGTTTTCAAATCTGTTTTGAGTTATGATGTTGTGAATTACTATATGACTTAATTATACTCTCTGGATTTGTGTGGTAGTCTAATTTTCAGATCATTCGACGGATCCAGATTTGGATGTTTGTAGTAGCAGGAATCACTGTTTTAGTATTGTACTGTCATGCTGTCCTGAATATGAACATACACTGTTTTGCTCGTTTATGTGACTGCCTATCATCTATGCATGCTTATTTGTCACCCTAGACCTATTACTAATTATACTATATTAGTTTGACACTGTTTCATGCTTATACCTGCCTGTTTGAGAATAATAATAAATAATCAAGCCGGGGTTTAATGGGAAAGATCTAGTAGTGGTTAGTGCAGAAACGTGTACTCGGAAGGAGACTTGTGTTTCCTGTATGATATTTACTGATCAAGTTAACGATCAAGTTAATTTCTGTTACCGATCAAGTTTACCGACCAAGTTTACCGATCAAGTTTACCGACCAAGTTCTGTAATTCTGTGAATACCTGAGTACACTGCCCTGTATGGTCCCCTACGAAATCTCAAACGTAACTGTTTGTTGTAGCAACCATGTGTTATAATATGTGGTGCATGAAGTGCTACCTAGATAGTAAAATAACAAGACTTGACATGACATAATATGATTTCCTGTATACCTGATCATCCTGTTACCTGATTACCTGTTTACCTGTTACCTGTATACCTATTACCTGATACATGTACATGCTTGCTTGACACTTGACTACATGATACATGAGACTTGTTTACTTGAGACTTAAAACTTGACACTTGATGCATGATTACATGATACTTGACACTTGATGCATGTTTACATGATACTTGATTACTTGATACTTGATTCATGCCATTTACACTTGTTCACTTTGCCATGCTAGTTGTTATATTTTGACATGTGATTAGTTAGTTTTCCCATGTACTTGTATCCTACATTATAAGTGGCCCGTAACTTGCAATTGACGGGTACTTGTTTTTCTCTTTCCCTCTTTCCTGCATTTGTTGAATTGCAGATTTTGGAGAACAGGTTCCAGATGGTATTGGTGACATGAAGTATTAGTGCTGGATCTTGTTATTATTATTTCATGTAGTTTGCTTGAAAAATAATCGTATTCTTGTATTTGGATTTATTCTTGTATTTGGGCAATGTGACCCCAGGATTTATTGTGTATTTCCGATCATGATTATTTGAGATTAATATATTTTATTTCAAGTATTCTTGTTGGTATTTGGTTCATAAGTGCATGTGGTTGACTTTTCTGGCTTCCGACTCTGATTATATTGTGATATATTGTAAAGATTCCTGAACAGCTTATGGATGATGAAAATCATTCGCTGGGCCAATGTTACGTGCTCGTATTCCGTATTTTTGGGAAGCGGGCCGTGACACCCATAATTCTAAATCATTTTAACATAAGCAAATACCCTCAAAATTTGACTAGAAACTAGATTCATCTAATACATTGTATAATATAATATTTTAAATCCTCAAAATATATCTTATAATAGTGTAGAATTATTTCCCAAGGTTCTAATAATATTCGAAAACATTTCTACAAAATTTTCCAAATTTTAAAACATGGAAAAACCATTAAAAGAAAATTAAAATAGAAAATGTGCACAGCTGGATACGAACCCCAGACTGCACAGCAACCCAACCACCACCCAACTCAGTGTTTGTGAAGAAAATCCCATTCTGTTGTTTTTTTATCCCATCTACTGTTATTATATAAAAAATCAAAATTTTCAAAAGAAAACAGGGCCTCCCAAGACTCGAACCCACAACCTTGACCACTGTACACAATACTCGAAAATACACCCGCAAACCAGGCTCCCAAGCCTCTCAATCTGATTATAATACTATTGAAATTCTTTTATTTCAAAACTCTCTGTTTCTCATGTATTTTTATTTAGCCATATAACCTCAAATTTTCTTTTTCTTCAAATATTTCCAAGATTATTGCTATACATAGCACTTAAAAAATTTCCAGAATGGAAAATCTCTCTAATTTGATATCTTTTAATTTGGAAAGTATCCAAATCAAATTAGATATAAAATTCTTGACCTTTTTCATTCTTGTACCTTATTAATCAAATTAGACTATAATTTGTTTTAGATTTATAAAATTAGCATGAATGTTTCTACCAATTGATATAAAATTGGGAAAGATACTGATACCCACTCTCTACTTACAATCCTACATGCAAGTTTCACATGAATTCCTCACACAACCTAATAATCTCCATACATGTACAGTTTTACATATACGGTTTAATCATGATGTACTAGGATCTAACATGAACCAACATACATGAATCCACATACATGATATTAACACACAAGAAATCTTATGCAAATTTATAATTGAGTGCATGACAAATCAATTTCTATATTGTAATTTCATCTATTCATCTAGACTATTTAATCTATCATGCATCAATACTCAAATTAGTTCACCACTAACATTCTAGATTACATAAGACAATCATCTAATAATATCATGCATCATAGAAAGAATTTAGAAATTAAAGAGACACCCACATCAAAAAGCTCCTAGTAGTAGAGACTCCTAGCAAAGCTCCAAAAGGATCCACCACTCCAAAAATCAAACTCCAAATCCCACAAAACAATAGAAATCGGCAGCAAGGCAGTGAAGATTCTTTGTCATTTTTTTTTCTTCTCATTTTTGTCTCCTTGTTGTTTAGAAATAGGATGGGGGTAATTATAGGGTTAAATTAATGAGTAGTTTAATTAACTAACCACACTCCGAATTACACTCTCCACTAATCCACTCACTCAAACCCACTCACCCTCACTCCCAGCATTCCCGGCCAGCAAATCCAAGAGGTGAGAAAGACGTGCACGTGTGTCTTACGTGTGTGCACACAAATCATTAAGAGTTTTTATTTAAATTAAATGTATAAGTTATATATTGTAATATATATTTAATAGAAATAGTTTAATTTAATTATAATTAGAGTTTTCATGCAAAAATAAAAATAAACACACACACACACACTTCATAAATTTTATTTTGAAAGAGAATACAACCAACACGTGCACTGCAAACACGTGCATCACACGTATCGATAAATATTCAAATACGAAATGGATTTGAGCAACAGAGAAATATCTATAGAAAATTGAAATATAACATACGAAAAATATTTGTATTGATAATATTACGAATATTTCACGTAACGGTAAAATATATGTAATCGACAGTGCATTAAAAACACGTGCAATGCACATAAAAGCAGAATAATAAATATTTGAGTTAAAAATTTAAATTCAAATACATAATCTAATGTGAGAGAATGAAATATATATATATATATACTAGATTTGCCCATGGGCACGTGCCTACGGCACGTCTTCAGAACGATACAGCAAATGAAAAGCCTTGTAAATAATAAATCAACAATTATGTAGCTCAAGTTTGAATAGTATGACAATAATTAGTTGTAAATAAAAGTCCATGTTTCCATAAGTGTGTGTGTGTGTGTGTGTGTATATATATATATATATAGCATTTAGCACGTGCAATGCACGTTTTAATAAATATTTAGTTTTTAATGTAATATAATATAGCATGTGTGAGGCACGTGTTAATAAATATATATATTTTAAAAGTAATATAAATAGTATAATGGGATTGTTGGAGTTGTACATGTGATGCACGTAAGTTGGTAGATTTATAAAGTGTATAATAGGAGAGTTGGAGTTGCACATGCGATGCACGTAAGGTGATAGATTGACACTACAGCCTTCTCTCATTATAATATTAGTTATATATATATATATATATATATATATATATATATATATATATAGGGAATTAAATAAATGAAGGAGTTGTTTTGGGGGGGATTTGAATTTGAGTTTTGGGGGAAAACTTTTGGGGGGGAAAATGTGTTTTGTGAGGTTAGATCTGGGCCTTTGATTTTGGGGGGATTGAAGGAGAGCCACTTGATAGCTTTCTTTGTGTTTTATTATATAATAAAACACAAAGAAAGCTATCAAGTGGCTCTCATTCAATATGGTTGAAATCAATGGTCCAGATCTAACAACACAAAATATATTTTCCCGCCCAAAAGTTTTCTCCAAAAACTCAAATTCAAATCCCCCAAAACAACTCATTTATTTATTTCTCTCTTTCTCTCTCTCTCTCTCTTTTTCATTCTCTCTCTATTTACTCAGAAATTTATATTTTCAGATTTCAGGTTTGTAAATTTTCATATTTTTTATGCATTTTTTTAATGCTCATGTTATATTGAAAATAGCAAATATCTCATCAACAGTTAAATTTCATCATTTTTCACACTCAAAGTTCTAAGAAGTTGGATTTTACACCTCCATTTATAGTTATTTTTCAACATATACTAATGGAAACATGGACTTTTATTTACAACTAATTATTGTTTTACTATTCAAACTTGAGCTACATAATTGTTATTTTACTATTTACAAGACTTTCATATGTTGTATCATTCCAAAGACGTGCCGTAGGCACGTGCCCACGGGCAAATCTTGTATATATATAAGAATCGAAATACGAAACACGTAGAGAATATTTATACTAAAATACGTTACAGATATTACCTGTAACAGTAAAAAACACACGTGCATAACACACCAGGGGCAAAATTGTCATCACTCAATTTTGCAGGGTGTTACAGGATTCTCATTGACCAACCACTTAAATAAGTACTACGCAAGCTGGAGAGCTCCGAGCGACTCATGAAGTGGTCAATTGTGTTAAGCCAACATGACATCAGCCTAAGCAATCAAAGCCCAAGCCTTCGTTGAGTTTATTGTTGAAAACACTATCCCTAACACCCCCCCCCCCCCCCCCCCCCTGAATCTTGCTTGGTCCTGATGAGTTCACTCTTTATACTCGCTACGCCTGAACTTCCCAACCTACAACAACAAGGTCGTATATGAAGCACTCATTGCTAGACTCCTATCATGGAAAGCAGGGGTACAAAGGGTCAGGGTGTTTAGCGACTTCAATCTAGTAGTAAATCAAATCCGAGGCAACTATGAAGCCAGAGATGACTGCATGGTCAAATATTTAGCCTATGTGAAAAGCTCCTGTCTACGTTCAAGGAAGCTGAAGTCACTCACATCCCTCGCAAGGAAAAAGGGCAAGCTTATGCCCTTTCTATGCTAGCCTCCTCTTCCTTTGATGAACTCGATCACACATTGCTTATCGAGGTCCTACTCAAGCCAAGAAATAAAGAACAAGCATTAAAGCTCATATTTGTCACCTCTCAAACACTCGGAGATTGTTGGATGAAACCACTGATCGAATTCCTCGACAAGGGAATCCTCTCGGCGGATCTCAAAGAATCAATGAAGGTCTGGGTAAGGGATGAAAGATATACAATCGTCGAAGGAATCCTCAACAAGCGTTTCTACACCCAGAATGACGACCGACCTTACTTACGATGACTCTCTCCCGAAGAAGAAAACTATGCTCTCAGAGAAGTACAAGAAGAGATAGGTGGCAGCCACCTGGGTGTGAGGTCTCTCGCATGAAAAATTCTTATTCACGGGTACTATTGGCCCACACTCCTCAACGACACCTAAGCATATGTTCGCCAATGCTTCCCTTGCCAAAAGTACTCCTCCATTAAGTGGGTACCCCAAGCCAATCTCAGCTCCATGTTAAGTCCCATCCCATTTGCCGTGTGGGGAATTGATCTGCTCGGGACCATTTCCCCTTGCAACCGGATAGAGGAACTTCCTACTGGTATCCATTGATTACTTTACAAAGTGGTTCGAGGCATAGCTGCTATCCTTCATCACAGAGCACAAGGTTCAACAATTCTTCTCGAAGAACATAGTCTTCCCGTTCGAGATCTCTAGAACACTAGTCACCAATAATGGAACACAATTTGCTGACAAGGGATTCCACAAGTTCTGCGCCGATCTAGGAGTTGAACAATGCTTCTCCTATATTTCACACCCCAAGACCAATGGCTAAGTAGGGACTGCAAATCAATAAATATTGGATGGCCTCAAGAAGAGTCTTGATGAAGCTGCGAAGGGACCGTGGGTCAAAGAACTCCCAAGTATGCTCTGGTCCTATAGAACCATGAAGAGAAAACCAATAGGAGAATATCCATTCAACATCACCTTCACCAAAGAAGCACTCATCCCCTTAGAGGTCAGGTTACCTTACCCCTCTCCTTCTCTCCTTCAAACCTCTCAAGAAATATTGATCTCATTGAAGAAGTATGGGAGAAGTTCGACCTCAGGAGACATATCTATCAGCAGAGGGTGGAGAAGTTTTGCAACAAGAAGGTTCGCCCAGCCAGCTTGTGTAACCCCTTTTTTTTTTTGTATTTTGGAGTGTATTTTCATTTTTAGTGTATTTTTTATATCTCTTGTATTTTTCAGAACCGTATATTGGATTATTTTCAATAAATATTCTTTCTCCTTCGTTTTTGAACTCCTTGTGTTGTTTGTTCGTCGTTTTTGTTGTTTTCACCATTTTGAGTTCTTTTTCTCATTTTCTTGGCCTCGTTCATTATTATTATTTTTTTTGGTGATGTAATGGATTTTTGGTGGTGATTTTCCCAAACTATGATTTTTGAACCCTAAGGAGATTTTTAGGAGCCATAGAATTCAATATATATTGTATCCCCAATTGAAATCTACCCTATACCTATTACCCAATTGTATACCTATTACTACATATTCATATCCACAACCCATTAGTCCACAATTAAACCCATATATATATATCCCTAATCTCTTTAAACCCTAACCCTAATCATTATTTCCTCTCTCCCTCTCCTTGAAGCATCCCAGCCCTCTCCATAGTTGCTCCCGGTTGCTTCCCCTTGTCAAACCCGAGCCCCCCTTGCCTCCATATCCGGCCATCATCTCATCCATCCCTAGCTGACCACTCCATCCATCCATACTTCAACACCCGACCACCTACAACCCCCACCTCCATAGCCGGCACCATCCAAACAACACCACCACCATCAAAACATCACAAAACTCTCCCCATTGGTGATTTTTCAAGTGGGTATTATCCACTTTGGTTCGTTGCATCAAGGAGTTGATCGTAAGGCGTTTTTGTTCGTGGGTTTGCTTGAATTCGCGCTTGGAAGGATTTTGCTCGTGGGTTTTGTTCTTAAGGCTTATTTGCATCGTATTCACTCCATAACAAGGTAAGTAACTTGTACAAAATTTTATTAGGTTGATATAAGTCAAAAAGTTCACACCTAGAGTAGTTGGGTCTAGAGACAACCAAAAATTATATTTTTCTTGATGGGTTTGTCTCCATTGTGATAAATTTGGCTATAGATGACTTATGACATGAAACTTGATAGAATGATAACCTAGGTTTTACCCAAACCTGATTTTGTTCGTGTATGTGATTAATTGCATGCTATGTGTTTGATTGATTGCCCATGTGAAAATAATAGGCTTGGATATGTTAGAATCCCTAAAACATGATTTTTAGATATTTGGTAGGTTGTATTTCAAGTTTGGTTATATTTGGAGCAATATTGTGAAAGTTATAATGTTTTTGTCTAGAGGTGTGAAATCTGTATGTGCAACTTGTTCTGTTTTGTTTGCTGTTTTCACCCATGCTACAGTCCGAATCTTAACTTTGAAATAAAAGATTGATTTTAGATAATTGTGTCTATTTTCAAACCCCATTGGTTTTACTTGATTTGGAGTTCGTATGACTGAGTTATATATGTTTTGGTACAGACATGTCGGTAGATTCCAGATTCTGTTTTGTGTAAATTTTGTTAACAAATTATTTTCAAGAACTACTCTATACATAATATCTTGGTATAATATTTTGCTTAGTGTTTCCTCATGATACTAGGGACTTTCCAAATTTTTGTTGAATTTTAAAGATGAGTTTTGTGTGGTGTTTCGTATTCTTTTCTAAAATCTACTTATGATGTAAATTGCGCGCTGTTCAGTATAGAACCCTGTTTTCACTCTAATTCTTTATACTGTATGAAATATTTTTTGTGAAATATGAAAGTTAGTAAATTTCATCTATTTTCATGTCGTTTTGCGGAATGGGATTTCGATTCACTGATTGCGAGATATCCTAATTTTCGTACAACAGTGTTGAGAATTCCAGATTCGTTAAAACTATGTTTTCGTATTAGTTTTTATTTTTGAAGGTTTATCTATACTTACTGGAATATTATGAAACTTGTTATTTAGAGACTATACCTATAGGGGAATATCCCAGATTTTTCATGGAAATATTTGATATGTTTTCATGCTGTTTTCATGCTTTTGAAGTTGTTCCCCTATTTTCTGGCTGAACATGAAATCTGTGTTCAATTCAGTTTTGAGCTGAGATGTTGTGAACTAGTATATGACTTTATTATACTCGTTGGATTCATGTGGATGTCTAGTTTCCAGATCCATTGACGGATCTTGATTTGCATGTCTGTAGCTCTTAGAAACACTGTTTTAGTACTGCTTGGTCTTGCTGTCCTGATTATGAACCTAGACTATTTTGCTCGTATATGTGAATGTATATCATCCATGCATACTGATTTGTTTACCTGAACCTAAACTTGATTATACCATGTTTATTTGACACTATTTTGCATATATTCATGCTTTTTGGACATTAATAATAAAAGTAATCAAGTCGGGATTTATGGGAAAGATCTAGTAGTGGATAATTTAGAAATGTTACTCGGAAGGGGGTCCACTGATCCTACGTGATACTTGACATGATACTTGATACTTGCACGCAAGACACGATACTTGCCACTTGCATTCTTGACACGTGATACATGATACATGATACATGGAGCTTGGAGCTCAATTACTTGCTTGTCCTTGAGTATACTGCCCTTTATGGTCCACTACGAAATCTAAAGCGAAACTGTTATGTTGTAGCAACCATGTGATAAAAGTTGGGGCGCATGAAGTGCTACCTAGATAGTAAATCACACTAGACTTGATACGTGATACTTGAATAAGATACTTGACATGATACATGCTTGCTTGATACTTGACTACATGATACATGAGACTTGAATTACATGAGACATGATACTTGATATAAGATTACGCGACACTTGACACTTGATGCATGTTTATAGGATACTTATTTACTTGACTCTAGATTTATGCCATGTGCACTTGACACTTTTACCATGCTAGTTTGTCTAGGTTGACATCATACCTATACCATGTGCTAGTTAGTTTTTCCCATTTCATGTGCTTGTATCCTACTCTATTTGTGACCCGCGACTTGAAATTGACGGGTACTTTTGTTTTCTCTTTTCCACTTTCCTGCATTCGATGAATTGCAGATTTTGGAGAACAGGTTCAAGATGGTATCGGAGACTTGAAGTATTAGTGTTGCTTTTGATTATTATTATTTCTTGTATCGTGCTAGAACAATATTTGTATTCGTGAGACTTGGATTATTCTTGTATTTTGAGACTTGGATATTATTTGTATTTGGGCATTGTAACCCAGGATATTTGTTTTTCTCCAGACTCTGATTTATTTGAGAATATTGAATTTGGTTTCAAGTAAATTTCTGTTGGTAATTTGTTCAAGTATTCGTGAATGGTTGTGCCTTTTGCTTCCGACTCTGATGATATCCATGATGTATTGCAAAGATTCTTGAAACAGCTTATGGATGATGAAAATCATTCGCTGGGCTTTTGTTACGTACTCGTATTCCTTATTTTTGGGAAGCGGGGCATGACAGTGTTTTTAGTGGTATCAGAGCCTCAGGTTTGGCTAATGTATTAGTTGACTAATATATTAGATAAGCTCGGCTCGAACTGGGATCTGCACAACACTTCACCAACCATGCATGCATAAATGAAACAAAATACCAACTCAGATTCTGGATGCTAATTGTTTTTGGTTTTGTGCAGACCATGACTCGCAAAGGTTCGACTTCTCAGTCACAGGTTGATCCGATTGAGGCTGTCACTGCTGTGCAGTGAGCAGTTGATTAATCAGCAGCAAAACCACAGTGATCTGGTGATGGCTGCACTTGAAGCTGCTCGGGTTTTGCCTCCTGTTGCGCCTGTGCAGGCAACTCTTCCGCCTCGTCCAGGGACTGTTACAGATTTTATGAGGCTGCATCCCGATCATTTTTCCGGCACTGAGATGCCTTTGGAGGCTGAACAGTGGGTGATCCGGACCGAGCACTTGTTGGCAGCAGCTCGCGTTGTAGAGGCTGATCGGGTGGACGTCGTTTCCATCCAGCTGGTGGATTTAGCTCACATCTGGTGGATGGCTGAGTCTGAACGTCTTGAGAGGCCTATTGCTTGGGCTACTTTTACTCGGGGGTTCTTGGAGAAGTTCTTCCCCAGTAGTACTCGGGTTGAGATGGAACAACATTTCCTGGTCCTAAAACAGGTTAAGTCATTGTTCCATTTTGGATTTGTTACAATATTGCATGAACAATTATGAATGTTGTAACATGGATTTTCTTGCAACAGGGCTCCAGGTCTGTAGACGAGTACGCAGCCGAGTTTACGAGACTTAGCCGATTCGCAGCCGTTCTTGTGGCGAACGAAGAGGATAGGGCTCGTAGGTTCATCTTGGGGCTTGAGCAAGACATCAAGGTGCAACTTGTCTCTCTACGCTTGCATACCTATGCTGAGGCTCTTGAGGTAGCTAGGGCCCAGGAGCAGGCTCGTGGTGGTTCGACTCCCTCGCAATGGACTGTTCCGCACTCAGTTGCTAGGTCTTCTGGTGGACCTATTCGGAGACCTGTTTCATCCCCTCCAGTCAGGGCAGCTCCTTACTCGTCTGCAGGTCCTCCGAGAGTTGGTTTCTGTGACTTCTGCCGTTCTCCAGGGCATGAGCATAAGGATTGCTAACGTGCTAATCGTCGCTGTTTCAGTTGTGGTGCGGCTGATCATTCAGTGCGGGATTGCCTGCGGTTGGCTCCTCCAGCCAGGGGTCCTGTTCAGCCAGTTGCCGCAGCACGTGGTCCAACTAGACCACTGCTTCCCCCGCAGCGTCAGATCGTCGGTTAGAGTACCGCTGTTCCGAGGAGAAGTCAGGCTTACAACCTGACTGCTTGATGAACCCAATAATATTCACATTTAGGAGCAATAATCTTAGTGCAATTAGACATTTAAATGCTCTATATGTGGTATTTTACTCTTATTTTCTCTTTTCCATAGGAAACAACCAAAAGCAGCCAAACAAAGCAGATTCAAGGCTAATACAGACTGAGAGGATGATACATAGGGAACTGCAGAGCATCAGTCGACTGATTCTTCCAACAGTCGACTGGACAGCGAGGAAGCAGCTGCTCGGTACAGTCGACTTACTCCAAGACCAGTCGACTTGACTGATGAAAAACGAAGCTCCAGATGTCTTGACACAGTCGACTGATCCCAAAACCAGTCGACTGGTATTCGGCGGAGTCAAAAGATAAGAACAATGAAGATTCATCCTCATCCAAATACGAATCAAAATTAAGTTATCCAAACCCAGGTTATATGCGAATAACAACTTCTCCAACAATCAAAGCTAGAGACCGGGGATTGGCAAGAGCACGTGGTTAGCAGAAAAGGAAGAAAAGAAGAAAAGAAAAAGAAATAAAATGCAGATCAAATAAGGAAGGAAATAAATTAAAGAAGAGGACTTTTCGGGAAAAAGTGCAAACCCTAAATCTCTTCCCGTGTTCTATAAATATAAACCAAGAGACCGACCGAAAAGGGGGAATCAATCGACAACAAGCATCAAGATACCAGCATCAAAGAAGAAGGAGAACAAGTCGACTGCTGATTGGGCTCAATTTCAACATCATACAAATCAGTGTTCTTCTGTTCTTCCTTTTACTTTGTATTTTTATTGTAGAGTCATGAATTCTATTTTATTAATCAATAAAAGTTTTATTATGTGGAACTAATTTCATAGTTGGGTAGATTGAAGCCGTAGTCATGTAATGCTTTTATTCTTCTGAATGCTACTCTAGTACTTATTGATTAAACCTGATTGAATTGGTATAGATTTATAATAATCAAACTTGTTCAGATGTTCTAAGAGCAGTCGACTGAGAGTGACAGCAAGTCGACTGCCATACAGAACCTGAGATTATCAAGTTTGCGTATTATAAATCTGATTCTGTTATATGAGAATATAGACGACCCGTATCTTATGCTCATAGCTTGTAACACAGGAATCTTTAGGGGTTCTTGGTTTAATCAACTTGAAGGATCTAGATCTGATACCAATTTCTAGAACTTTGAGTGTTTGTTCATTTCCATTGTTCATATGCTTTCCTCAAGTGCAACTTAGTGGATACCATGCTAAATACTTAAGGAAAGAAACGAATTAGAGTAGATACCATGCCTAATTCTTGGCTTAGGGAAACATTAACTTTAAGGAGTAGATACCATGCCCTTAAAGGAACAAACATGAGTAATTAGAGCAGTATACGACTTAGCATTATTGACTACAGGTGGAAATCAAAGCCCAACTACTTTAATAGATATTCGTGACTCAAATAGTGATGCCACTTAATTTAGATTTTTATCTCTTTCATTTCCCTTCAATCAGACTTTTAGAACAAAACTCCATGAATTGCATTTTTCTTTGTTTTATTGATTAGTGAGTTAAGTACTACAATCTCTGTGCGATCGACCCTTGCTTGCCGCTACGCTTCTATAAACGATTCATACACTTGCGAGGTTTTAATTTGTGTCTAGTTTATCTATTTATTTAGGTAGCTAGATTTCACAACACTGCTGCAGATGCTGAGACAGCTGAGGGTGTAGTTGCAGGTATCTTTTGTTTAACTTTTTTTATTGTTGGTTGCTTCTATTTGTTTTTCTCCTTTTCTTTGCTGTATTTTCTTTCTGTTGCCTTCTGCATTTTGTTTTCCCTCACCCCTGTTCAACCCTTCTTTTCCTTGTCTCTTTTACTTTCTGTCTTAGGTGTTGTGCTGGTTTTCTCTTTCCCCGCTTTTGTTCTGTTTGATTCTGGGGCAACCCACTCCTTTGTCTCCTTTCGATTTGTCGCTCGCCATTAGTTAGAGTGCAGCAACATGTCAGAGGCTTGGAACATCGTGACAGGTGGTGGAGTAGTCAGTTGTTCCCGTGAGTGCAGGCCATGTCCCGTTGTTATTGGGGACACAGTTTTCAAAGCCAACCTAATTGTAATTGGAAATTCAGGATTCGACGTTATTCTGGGTATGGATTGATTGGGAGAAATCCATGCCGTTATTGATTTCCGTGCCAAGAAAGTTGTCTTCAGAATTCTAGATCGGGCAGAATTTGAGTTCCATGCTGGAGAGTCTTCTATTAGTCGAGCGAAGGCTACAGTTGATCAGGTGGACTGTGCGATGAAATTGCATTCAGGCTGTGAGGCAGTGCCTCTCGTAGTTCGGGATTTCATGGATGTTTTTCCAGATGAGTTGCCTGGCTTACCCCCTGATAGGGAAGTGGAGTTCGGTATTGATGTTCAGCCTGGAACAGAGCCGATAATGAAGAGTCCCTACAGGATGGCACCGGTTGAGCTGGCAGAGCTTAAGGTGTAGATTCAGCAGTTGCTTGATTTGGGTTTCATCAGACCTAGTGTGTCGCCTTGGGGTGCTCCAGTCCTTTTTGTTGATAAGAAGGATGGAAGTCGTCGTATGTGCATGGATTATCGAGAGCTGAACAGAGCTACGGTGAAGAATCGGTATCCGTTGCCCAGGATTGATGATTTGTTTGATCAGCTGAGTGGGGCTGCTATTTTCTCGAAGTTGGATCTTCGTTCTGGATATCACCAAGTTAAGGTGAAGGTTGCAGATATACCTGAAGACTACTTTCAGGACTAGATACGGACACTATGAGTATCTTGTGATGCCGTTCGGGGTCACGAATGCACCGACTATATTCATGAGTCTTATGAACCGGGTGTTCTCTCAGTTCTTGGATAAATTCGTGGTGGTCTTCATTGATGATATATTGGTGTACTCTCGGAATCGGGAAGATCATGCTAAGCATCTTGGAGTGGTTCTGCAGATTATGAGAGAGCATCAGCTCTATAGAAAACTAGCAAGTGCGAGTTTTGGCTTGAAAATATTTCTTTCTTGGGGCACATTGTTTCTGGTAATGGTATTTCTGTGGATCCTGCGAAGATTGAGGCTATGAAAGATTGGCCTATTCCCAAGTTAGTTTCAAAAGTCAGGAGTTTTCTGGGTTTGGCTGGCTATTATTGGAAGTTCATTCAGGATTTTTCGAAGATAGCAGGACCATTGACTAAATTGACTGGGAAGGATCAGAGATTTTCTTGGTCTGATGAGTGCAACGTGGCCTTTGTTAAGTTGAAGAACAGACTGACGTCAGCGCCTGTGTTGACTATTCCAGATGGTTCAGGTGGATTTGTAGTTCACTGTGATACTTCTGGTAAGGGTCTTGGAGCAATTCTTATGCAGAAGGGCCAACTTGTTGCGTATGCATCGAGGCAGTTAAGGCCGCATGAGAGGAACTATCCTACTCACGACTTGGAGTTAGCGGCAGTGATTTTTGCTTTGAAGCTGTGGAGACATTATTTACTTGGGGACCGAGTGGAGATCTTTACAGACCACAAAAGTCTCAAGTATGTCTTCACCCAGAAGGAGTTGAACATGAGGCAAAGGCATTGGTTGGAACTTATGGCTGATTACGACATCGGTTTGCAATACCATCCTGGCAAAGTAAACTTGGTGCCTGATGCTTTGAGCTGGGGACCAGCAGTTTCGTTTCTTACTCAGCAGAGAGATCTTATTGAGCAGATGAGGAGGTTGGAACTTGATGTTGTGTTGCCGAGTTCTGGTCAGAGTTTTTTGGCACTCCAGCTGCAGTCATCTCTTGTTGAGCAGATTAAAGAGGCGCAGGCTAGTGATGCGCAGTTGCACAAATTTCGAACTGAGGTTGAGTCTGGGTCCAGGACGGACATGATTATTCATTCAGATGGTTCCCTTCGTTTTGGTTCCCGGTTATGTGTCCCTAAGGGTGAAGTTCGTCAGAGGTTGCTTGAAGAAGCCCATCAGCCTTAGTATTCTATCCATCCCGGCGGTACTAAGATGTATCAGGATTTGAAGCTTCATTTCTGGTGGCATGGTATGAAGAGGGCTGTTGCTCGGTTTGTTTCTCAGTGTTTGGTCTGTCAGCAGGTTTAGGCAGAACATCAGAGAACCGCTGGACTTCTTCAACCGCTTCCTATTCCAGAGTGGAAGTGGGAACATATCACCATGGATTTTGTGACCGCTTTGCCGAGGAGTCCTAAGGATCATAGTGCTATTTGGGTGATTGTTGACCATTTGACGAAGAGTGCTCACTTCATTCCTTTTCGTGTCGGTCAGTCTACTGAGAGCCTTGCTGAGAGGTACATGCAAGAGATTGTTAGACTTCATGGGGTTCCAGTTAGTATTGTATCCGACAGGGATACGAGATTTAGGTCTCAGTTTTGGGAGAGTCTTCAGAACAGTTTGGGGAGAAAATTAAAGTACAGTACAGTTTTTCATCCCCAGACTGATGGACAGTCAGAACGAACTATTCAGATTCTCGAGGACATGTTGAGGTCCTGTATGCTTCAGTTTGGTGGGTCTTGGGAGGATCATTTGCATCTTGTGGAGTTCTCGTATAATAACAGCTTTCAAGCCAGTATTAAAGCTGCTCCGTTCGAGGCACTCTATGGGCGGAAGTGTAGATCGCCAGTGTGTTGGGATGATGTTGGCAAGAGGCAGTTGTTGGGTCCAGAAATGATCACCAAGACTGTTGAGGCAGTGGTCCAGATCAGGAAGCACTTGTAGGCAGCTCAGGACAGGCAGAGGCGGTGGGCTGATGTCCATCGTAGGGCATTGGAGTTTGCTGTTGGTGAACATATTTTTCTCAAGGTATCGCCGTGGCGCGGTGTCATTCTGTAGCGCCCCGAATTTCTAATATGAGAGCTTAGAAAATACGTGGCACATTCCCAGTGATCCACTTCAATATAACAATAAACACAACCAAACACCACTAAAATTTTCAACATTTATTACAACAAAAGTTTTATATATCACAGCGGAAGACTAAAACAACTCAAAATTAACTCAACAGGTTTTTACAAATTAACACTGAACACTTAATAGTCCATTTATCCCAAAGCTAACTCAAGCATCCAATCTCCAACTCTAAGCAGTAACCTGCGACATGTGAGGCTAGAGTTGAACCCTAACCCCCAAACTAAAGGGGTCAGCCATAAATGGTGTGAGTGGCATAAAAATCAAACAATAACATAAATGAACTTAAATCGTAATGTCCAACAAGTAATAACCAAAATACCGAATAGAACAACAAGTGATACCAAAACCAAGTGTCAAATGTGGAAACAGGAAATCCGAATGCATAAAGATGAGTCAATAAAACACAAATGCTATATGCTGACAACGATGACTACTAAGAGATGAAGATAAACTATGAGAATTTGCCCATGCTTGATAATTCCGGGAATAGATCCCACATCTCAGGTATTTTCCCTGGATAATTCAGGAGATCAACCCACATCTAAACATAGACTCATCATCACAATAATATCCCAAGAGCGTCGCCTCGACTCTGATCATTCCGTAGGTCAATCCCGCATCTCAAGAAAATTACTTGGATAATTCAGGAGATATATCTCACATCTCAGGTCATCTACCTGGATAATTCAGGAGATAAATCCCACATCTCAAGTTAACCACTTGGATAATTCAGGAGATTAAATCCCACATCTAAAGCCTTACTGAGGTGCATAACTCATGTCCCCTTCGTCATGACACTACTAGTGTAAGTCCTTATTATTTTTGGTTACTGAACAAATCTCCTAGAGTAGTGTACCCCACCGGACTAAAAATATGAATAACTGAAAATTCGCCTCAATGGGCCTCAACAAATAACTCAACACCGGTATACTAGGGTCACGTACCTCTAGAGACTCAAAATCAAATATCTAAACAAATTCCCACTAAACAAGTGGCTCAACTGAATATCTCAAAATCATGTTCTTAACTGAACATCTCAAAATCAAATACTGAACAATTATCTCAAAATCAAATACTGAACAAATATCTCAAAATCAAATACTGAACAAATATCTCAATATCAAAAACTGAACAAAGATCTCAAAATCAATTACTGAACAAAATATCTCAAATCAAACACACAGATCCCTCAGTGCCAGTCGACTTATGCTGAGGTAAGTCGACTATCCAGAGGACAATTCTCCAGAATTTCACAAAAATATTCTAAGGCATATCAGTCGACTTGGGAAGTCATCAGTCGACTGCCCCGAGACAAATTTCAATAATTCTCAAGAAAATATTCTAAGTATTTAAGTCGACTGAAAGGTTCATAGGTCGACTGTCCCGAAAGGACTGAACAAATCTCACAATCAGCAGACCAGTCGACTACAATAGTCTAAGTCGACTGTCCCGAACAATTCTCAAAAGACAGAAGATAATCAGTAGAGTCGTACCAGTCGACTGCACGGTAGGCCAGTCGACTGTCGGCCTACAGTTTTCAAAAATAGGTCTGGATGCAAAATCGAACTGAAGATTTCTAAAAAAAATCATGGTTCATTGTTTATCAAGCAATAGTTCTTACACAAGCCAATGATAACTCTCAAATAATCTCCAATACGATACATTACTCATCAATCAATTCCTCAAATCTCAACTTCTCAAGATCTAAATCACTAATCTTCCATTAGGGTTTCTCAACCAAATTTCTTCCTCAACTCATAAACAAATCCTGATATAAAATCATAAGATCTAGATGTCTATCATCCGATCACAATATAATCAATTCTTAACATGCTTTCCAACAATACGATTCCATAGATCAATATTTCCTCAATAAATCTTGATAATTTCTCATACATGGTCCAAATATCAATAAGTGTTCTCATCATCCATGTCAAATAAAAGATCCATATCATGCATACAATGAGACAAACAAACAATATCATACCGATCCAAACAAGTGTAACAAAAGACTTTACGTCATTCATCAATCAAAACAAACGAAACAAATCAAGCAAAACAAAAACAAACCACTCACATTGTTTGAAGAAAATCCACGAAAAGCTCTCTTTCTTGCTAGATCCAAAAAGCCTCTTCTTGCTCCTCAAACAAATCTCAAAATCTGAATACTTTGTAAATGACGGCTGGGAAAGAAATCCCTTATATATGCCAGATTAATATTAGGGTTTTACTCACATGTTACAAAACAATCCTTCCCAAAAAATACAACTTACACATATGTACATTAGTCTTGTAAATTCAATAAAACTCCTTTAAATTAGGATCTAATAGAAAATATACTTCTTAACCTCAGCCAATACTGCTCAAAACGTTCAGAATGCCAATTTTGCATTTCAACCCTTGAGAATGTCAATTTTGCAAATAAGTCCTTCTTTTCTCAAAAATTGCAAATAGTATCAATTAATTTCAGAAAAATCTGGAAAAATACTACATAATTCCCAAATAATAAATAATGATTTTTCATAAAGAAATCTTAATTTTTCAAACTTCTAAAAAGTCATTTGCACGTGTTTTGCATGTGTATAAAAGATAAATTTCTTAGAAAATATTAATTAAATCTCCAAAAATCATTTAAATTCATTTTCAAATAATTAAAATAATATTTGAAAATATGGGGTTCTACATCACTCCCTCCTTGGAAGAGTTCTGTCCTCAGAACTCCTACTAATGAGTTCAAACACATACCAAAAGGAAATAGTGTTTCATATATATAGAACATAATCCAAACAATTTCTTATAATATCACAATCAAAACAAAAGAATACATCATATGTCAGTCAATAGCATCATCATCCAAAGAATCCTAATCACATACAAGAAATACACTCATACAAACAATTCAGGAAATTCCTTCAGCATGCGGTCCTCTGGCTCCCATGTAGCTTCTTCAAACTGTTGATTCCTCCACAACACTTTGACCATAGGTATCACCTTGCTCCTAAGGACTTTCTCCCTACGATCAACGATCTCAACAGGCCGTTCCTTGTAGCTCAAGTTCACCTGTAGATCCTCGGGAACCTCTACCAACTGATGATTCTGATCGGCCACATACTTCCTTAATAGCGACACATGAAACACATCATGTACTTGCGCTAACTCCTCTGGAAGTTTCAATCTGTATGCTGTCTTGCCAATCCTCTCCACAATCTTGTACGGTCCAATATACCTCGGCGCCAACTTGCCTCCCTTACCAAATCTGATCACTCCTTTGGTCGGAGAAACCTTGAGGAAAACTGCATCCCCAATTTCAAACTCCAAATCTCTTCGTCGAGTGTCAGCATAACTCTTCTGCCGACTCTGAGCTTCAACCAATCTCTTGCGAATCAGCTCAACCTGCTCTGACGTCTGCTGTACAATCTCAGGACCATACATCTGCCTCTCGCCAACCTCATACCAACAAATAGGTGTCCTGCACATCCGTCCGTACAAAGCCTCATACGGTGCCATCCCAATACTTGCATGGTAACTGTTGTTATAAGCAAACTCAACCAATGCCAAGTATCTCTCCCAACTACCACCGAAGTTCATAACACAAGCTCTCAACATATCTTCCAGCACTCGATTCACCCTCTCCGTCTGACCATCTGTCTGCGAATGAAATGCTGTACTGAAATCAGTTCTGGTGCCTAAAGCTGCTTGTAGGCTCTTCCAAAACCTCGAAGTAAACCTTGGGTCTCTGTCCGAAACAATTGACACAGGAACTCCATGAAGTCTCACAATCTCCCCAATGTACAACTCAGCCAATTTCTCCATTGACCAAGTAATCTTCATGGCTAGAAAATGTGCCGACTTAGTCAATCGGTCCACAACAACCCAAATCGAGTCATTGCCCTTCGAACTCCTCGGGAAACCTGTGATAAAGTCCATACTGATATTCTCCCACTTCCACTCCGGAATGGGTAATGGCTGTAACAAACCTCCAGGTCTCTGATTTTCTGCCTTGATCTGCTGACAAGTCAGACACCTTGCCACAAAATCTGCTACATCCCGCTTCATACCAGACCACCAAAAATATGGTTTGATGTCCCTGTACATCTTCGTGCCCCCTGGATGAACTGATAACAATGTACTGTGTGCCTCCTGCAAGATACTCTCTCTCAACTCTGCATTATTTGGAACACACAACCTCTCACCCAACCAAAGAATCCCATCTTGGACACGAAATTCTGATAACTTGCCTTCTGAAACCTGCTGCAACATCTTCTGGATCTCTGAATCTGATCTCTGATCTTCCACAATCTTCTCTCTCAAAGACGGCTGCAGCCTCAACTGAGCCAAAGATGCCCCTAAACCTCGCAGTACCACCTCGATACCTGCCTGGTCGATCTCTGCTGCCAACTCCTTTCGAGTAGTGATCAATCTCGAAAAACTACTCTTCCTACTAAGTCCATCAGCCACTACATTCGCCTTGCCCGGATGATACTTGATCTCAGGACGAATGTCTTCCAATACCTCCAACCACCTTCTCTGCCGAAGATTCAAATCCCTCTGCTGATAAATATACTTCAGGCTCTTGTGGTCAGTGTACATATTGACCTTCTCACCATAAACATAATGCCTCCATAGCTTCAAGGCATAGATGATAGCTGCTAGCTCCAAATCATGCGTCGGATAATTCTTCTCATGCGGACGCAACTACCTCGAACCATAAGCAATGACCTTGCCTTCTTGCATCAAGACACAACCCAAACCTCTGAGAGATGCATCACTGAAGATATCATAATCCTTCCCAGCTTGCGGCAATGCCAATATAGGCGCGGTAGTCAATCTTTCCTTTAACTCAAGGAAACTCTCTTCGCACTTATCGGTCCATACAAATGCCACATTCTTCCGGGTCAAACCTGTCATCAGAACTGCAATCTGAGAATACCCCTGAATAAATCTCATGTAGTACCCAGCTAATCCCAAGAAGCTTCTGACTTCCTTTATTGACGTCGGCCTGGGCCAATCCTTCACTGCTTCCACTTTCTGAGGATCAGTAGCCACTCCCTCCTTAGAAAGAATATGACCAAGGAAAGCTACCTCAGACTTCCAAAATTCACACTTCGACAATTTGGCATACAAACTGTGCTCCTGCAATGTCTGTAACACCGCTGTCAAGTGCGTCGAATGATCCTCTTCCGACTTCGAATATACCAAGATATCATCAATGAAGACCACTACGAAGGAATCAATGAACGGTCTCAACACCCGATTCATCATATCCATGAAAACTGCTGGCGCATTCGTCAACCCGAATGGCATCACCAAAAATTCATACAGCCCATGACGAGTCCTGAACGCTGTCTTACTTACATCTTCCTCCTTGACTCGCACCTGATGATACCCTGACCTCAGATCAATCTTCGAAAACACCGCTGCTCCTCGAAGCCTGTCGAACAAATCATCAATCCGCGGCAGTGGGTACTTGTTCTGAACAGTCACCCTATTCAACTCCCGATAGTCAATGCACATCCTCATCGACCCATCCTTCTTCTTGACCAACAACACTGGCGCTCCCTACGGAGAAGAACTCGGTCTGATAAGCCCTTTGCTCAAAAGCTCCTCAATCTGCTTCTTCACTTCATCTTGCTCTACAGGTGCCATCCTGTATGGAGCCTTGGAAATCGGCGCACTTCCCGGCTGAACATTGATGCAAAACTCTACATCTCTCTGCGGCGGTAATCCTGGAAAATCATCCAAGAACACCTGAGGAAAATTTCGAACAACCGGAATGCCCTTGACTTCATCCGAGATAACTACCTTAGGTACCAATGCAGCCACCTTTGGGATCTTCTTCTTCCCTTGGAAAGTTACTGCAGGTCCACCTGGTGCTTTCACCAACACCTCCTTCTGCTTGCAATCAATTGTGGCATCATATATAGCCATCCAATCGATGCCTACGATGACATCCACTCCCAACACTTGCAGTTCGATCAAGTCGATGCCGAACATCCTTCCGCCAATCTCGATATCACAGCCCTCGTAATATCGATCCGCTACCAGCTCCTCACCTGACGGCGTTGCCACCGACAAAACCCTGCCTGGAAATAACTTAGGTTCCAAACCTAAGATCTTTGCAAAACTTGGCGATACAAATGTATGCGATGAACCAGTGTCAAACAAAACCTTTGCTTTTATTCCATTTATTAAAACAACTCCTGTTACAATAAGAATGATACTCAATCTTAAATTGTTCTGAAATAAAAGTTTTATTCATTACACTGATTCAAAAATGAAAGAAATCAAAATTCCTGCATACCCTGTATTACATCTTCCGAGTTTCTCGCATCCTCCTCGGTCAATGCAAATACTCGCCCTTGCCTCTTCGGGAATTTGCTTCCACCCGAACTATCTTCCTTCAATTTTGGACAACGGAGCTTGGAATGTCCAGTCTGCCCACACTGAGAACAATATGCTCTGCCAACTTCGGACATGCTGACCTGTAATGTCCTACCTCCTTGCAGTAGTAACAGGTCACCCCCTGAGTTGCAGGTGCCTTCTGCACCGATCCACTGAACTTTGCCTGTTTCGCGGGGAATCCCTTCCCACTCTGGCCTGATGCTGGCCTCTTGTTCCGGTTCCATGTATCCTGCTTCTTCTGAAATAGATCCATATCCTCCTCAGTCATCGCTGCTCTTCTGACCAGCTTGTCAAATATTCTGATACCCAACGGAACCATCCTTAACCTCAAGTTTGGCCTCAAGCCCTGCTCAAACTTTTTGGCCTTCTTTGCTTCGTCCATGACCAGCTCTGGTGCATACCTCGAAAGTTGAGCAAACTTGGTCTCATACTCCCGAACAGTCATGCTTCCCTGCTGAAGGTTCATGAACTCGGTCGCCTTCTTCTCTTGAACATCCAGAGGAAAGAAGCGATCTCTGAACTCCTCCAGAAAAGCTTCCCATGTCAACTGCTGATCTCCCAATTTCCTCTTCAGTGACTCCCACTAGACACCAGCATCTTTCTCGAGCTGTATCGAAGCTAACTTCACTTTCCTAGCTGCCGGAGTCTCCGACACTTCGAAGATCGTCTGCATCTTCCTAATCCAATCATCTGCTGCTGTTGGATCAGCTTGCCCCTCAAAGACTGGCGGCCTCATCCTCTTAAAGGATTCGATCTGCTTGATGGGGTCGGCATTCACCAATCCATGTCCAGCTCCATGATTGGGCGGCGGATTCTGCTGCTGCTGAGCTTGCTGCTTTTGCGCCACATTGATTGCCATCAACGTATTCAGTGTTTGATACACCTTGGTGAATTCAGCCTCTAGGTCAATTCCCGTTCCTCGAGAACTACCTGATCCATCCTCATTGTTGCCACCATTTCTGCCTCTGGGTGCAACCATTTTGAATACTGCAAAACGAGGGTAAAGTTAGAGTAACACACACAATTCAAACTTATATCAATGCCCTATGGCAAAACCATAACCATGTCTCAAACCATAATTTCAGACCAAACATCATATTTTAACTCTGTGTGATACTCACACTCTGATGTCCACACCTAGGTACTCACTCTCTAGTGTCCACACCTAGGTTGGTTTTCTTACTATGTCTATTATTACCATTGAAGCAGAGCTCTGATACCAATCTCTGTAGCGCCCCGAATTTCTAATATGAGAGCTTAGAAAATACGTGGCACATTCCCAGTGATCCACTTCAATATAACAATAAACACAACCAAACACCACTAAAATTTTCAACATTTATTACAACAAAACTTTACATATCACAGCGGAAGACTAAAACAACTCAAAATTAACTCAACAGGTCTTTACAAATTAACACTGAACACTTAATAGTCCATTTATCCCAAAGCTAACTCAAGCATCCAATCTCCAACTCTAAGCAGTAACCTGCGACATGTGAGGCTAGAGTTGAACCCTAACCCCCAAACTAAAGGGGTCAGCCATAAATGGTGTGAGTGGCATAAAAATCAAACAACAACATAAATGAACTTAAATCATAATATCCAACAAGTAATAACCAAAATACCAAATAGAACAAGGTGATACCAAAACCAAGTGTCAAATGTGGAAACAGGAAATCCGAATGCATAAAGATGAGTCAATAAAACACAAATGCTATATGCTGACAACGATGACTACTAAGAGATGAAGATAAACTATGAGAATTTGCCCATGCTTGATAATTCCGGGAATAGATCCCACATCTCAGGTATTTTCCCTGGATAATTCAGGAGATCAACCCACATCTAAACATAGACTCATCATCACAATAATATCCCAAGAGCGTCGCCTCGACTCTGATCATTCCGTTGGTCAATCCCGCATCTCAAGATAATTACTTGGATAATTCAGGAGATATATCTCACATCTCAGGTCATCTACCTGGATAATTCAGGAGATAAATCCCACATCTCAAGTTAACCACTTGGATAATTCAGGAGATTAAATCCCACATCTAAAGCCTTACTGAGGTGCATAACTCATGTCCCCTTCGTCATGACACTACTAGTGTAAGTCCTTATTATTTTTGGTTACTGAACAAATCTCCTAGAGTAGTGTACCCCACCGGACTAAAAATATGAATAACTGAAAATTCGCCTCAATGGGCCTCAACAAATAACTCAACACCGGTATACTAGGGTCACGTACCTCTAGAGACTCAAAATCAAATATCTAAACAAATTCCCACTAAACAAGTGGCTCAACTGAATATCTCAAAATCATGTTCTTAACTGAACATCTCAAAATCAAATACTGAACAATTATCTCAAAATCAAATACTGAACAAATATCTCAAAATCAAATACTGAACAAATATCTCAATATCAAAAACTGAACAAAGATCTCAAAATCAATTACTGAACAAAATATCTCAAATCAAACACACAGATCCCTCAGTGCCAGTCGACTTATGCTGAGGTAAGTCGACTGTCCAGAGGACAATTCTCCAGAATTTCACAAAAATATTCTAAGGCATATCAGTCGACTTGGGAATTCATCAGTCGACTGCCCCGAGACAAATTTCAATAATTCTCAAGAAAATATTCTAAGTATTTAAGTCGACTGAAAGGTTCATAGGTCGACTGTCCCGAAAGGACTGAACAAATCTCACAATCAGCAGACCAGTCGACTGACAATAGCCTAAGTCGACTGTCCCGAACAATTCTCAAAAGACTGAAGATAATTAGTAGAGTCATACCAGTCGACTGCACGGTAGGCCAGTCGACTGTCGGCCTACAGTTTTCAAAAATAGGTCTGGATGCAAAATCGAACTGAAGATTTCTAAAAAAAATCATGGTTCATTGTTTATCAAGCAATAGTTCATACACAAGCCAATGATAACTCTCAAATAATCTCCAATACGATACATTACTCATCAATCAATTCCTCAAATCTCAACTTCTCAAGATCTAAATCACTAATCTTCCATTAGGGTTTCTCAACCAAATTTCTTCCTCAACTCATAAGCAAATCCTGATATAAAATTATAAGATCTAGATGTCTATCATCCGATCACAATATAATCAATTCTTAACATGCTTTCCAACAATACGATTCCATAGATCAATATTTCCTCAATAAATCTTGATAATTTCTCATACATGGTCCAAATATCAATAAGTGTTCTCATCATCCATATCAAATAAAAGATCCATATCATGCATACAATGAGACAAACAAACAATATCATACCGATCCAAACAAGTGTAACAAAAGACTTTACGTCATTCATCAATCAAAACAAACGAAACAAATCAAGGAAAACAAAAACAAACCACTCACATTGTTTGAAGAAAATCCACGAAAAGCTCTCTTTCTTGCTAGATCCAAAAAGCCTCTTCTTGCTCCTCAAACAAATCTCAAAATCTGAATACTTTGTAAATGACGGCTGGGAAAGAAATCCCTTATATATGCCGGATTAATATTAGGGTTTTACTCACATTTTACAAAACAATCCTTCCCAAAAAATACAACTTACACATATGTACATTAGTCTTGTAAATTCAATAAAACTCCTTTAAATTAGGATCTAATAGAAAATATATTTCTTAACCTCAGCCAATACTGTTCAAAACATTCAGAATGCCAATTTTGCATTTCAACCCTTGAGAATGTCAATTTTGTAAATAAGTCCTTCTTTTCTCAAAAATTGCAAATAGTATCAATTAATTTCAGAAAAATCTGGAAAAATACTACATAATTCCCAAATAATAAATCATGATTTTTCATAAAAAAATCTTAATTTTTCAAACTTCTAAAAAGTTATTTTCACGTGTTTTGCACGTGTACAAAAGATAAATTTCTTAGAAAATATTAATTAAAACTCCAAAAATCATTTAAATTCATTTTCAAATAATTAAAATAATATTTGAAAATATGGGGTTCTACACATTCGGTTCGGTGGCGGGGGCAAGCTTAGCCCGAGATTTATTGGACCGTTTGAGATTTTGGAGCGAGTAGGCAAGGTGGCCTATCGTCTTGCATTGTCGCCAGCTTTATCAGGAGTGCACGATGTTTTCCATGTCTGACAACTCAGGAGGTATATCCGAGATGAGAGTCACGTGATCGACTATTCAGAGTTGACCGTTAGGCTGGATTTGACTTATGAGATTCCGCTAGTAGCTATTGTGGATCGGCAGGAGAAAGTGCTTAAGAACAAGGTCATTAAGCTAGTTCGTGTTGCTTGGAATCCTCACTCGCCTGGTGAGTCGACTTGGGAGTTGGAGGAGGAAATTCAGCAGAAATTTCCTCACTTGTTTTAGTAGTTACTTTGTTTTGCTTTTTGGTTGTTTTGTTTTGCTTGGGGTTATCCTATGTATCATTCTTTTTAATTTCGAGGACGAAATTTTCTTGTAGGGGGGGTAGGATTGTAACCCCTGTTTTTCATTTTTTTTTTGTATTTTGGAGTGTATTTTCATTTTTAGTGTATTTTTTATATCTCTGGTATTTTTCGGAACCGTATATTGGATTATTTTCAATAAATATTCTTTCTCTTTCGTTTTTGAACTCCTTGTGTTGTTTGTTCGTCGTTTTTGTCATTTTCACCATTTTGAGTTCTTTTTCTCATTTTCTTGACCTCGTTCATTATTATTATTTGTTTTTGTGATGTGAAGGATTTTTGGTGGTGATTTTCCCAAACTATGATTTTTGACCCCTAAGGAGATTTTTAGGAGCCATAGAATTCACTATATATTGTATCCCCAATTGAAATCTACCCAATATCCATTACTGAATTGTATACCTATTACTACATATTCATACCCACAACCCATTAGCCCACAATTAAACCCATATATATATCCCTAATCTCCTTAAACCCTAACCCTAATCATTATTTCCTCTCTCCCTCTCCTTGAAGCATCCCGGCCTTCTCCATAGTTGCTCCCGGCTGCTTCCCCTTGTCAAACCCTAGCCCCCCTTGCCTCCATATCCGGCCATCATCTCATCCATCCCTAGCCGACCACTCCATCCATCCATACTTCAACACCCGACCACCTCCAACCCCCACCTCCATAGCCGGCACCATCCAAACAGCACCACCACCATCAAAACATCACAAAACTCTCCCTTTTGGTGATTTTTCAAGTGGGTATTATCCACTTTGGTTCGTTGCATCAAGGAGTTGATCGTAAGGCGTTTTTGTTCATGGGTTTGCTTGGATTCGCGCTTGGAAGGATTTTGCTCGTGGGTTTTGTTCCTAAGCCTTATTTGCATCGTATTCACTCCATAACAAGGCAAGTAACTTGTACAAAATTTTATTAGGTTGATATAAGTCAAAAAGTTCACACCTAGAGTAGTTGGGTCTAGAGACAACCAAAAATTGTATTTTTCTTGATGGATTTGTCTCTATTGTGATAAATTTGGCCATAGATGACTTATGACATGAAACTTGATAGGATGATAACCTAGGTTTTACCCAAACATGATTTTGTTCGTGTATGTGATTAATTGCATGCTATGTGTTTGATTGATTGCCCATGTAAAAATAATAGGCTTGGACATGTTAGAATCCCTAAAACATGATTTTTAGATGTTTGGTAGGTTGTATTTCAAGTTTGGTTATGTTTGGAGCAATATTGTGAAAGTTATGATGTTTTTGTCTAGAGGTGTGAAATCTGTATGTGCAGCTTGTTCTGTTTTGTTTGCTGTTTTCACCCATGCTACAGTCCGAATCTTAACTTTGAAATAAAAGATGGATTTTAGATAATTGTGTCTATTTTCAAACCCCACTAGTTTTACTTGATTTGGAGTTCGTATGACTGAGTTATGTATGTTTTGGTACAGACATGTCGGTAGATTCCAGATTCTGTTTTGTGTAAATTTTATTAACAAATTATTTTCAAGAACTACTCTATACATAATATTTTGGTATAATATTTTGCTCAGTGTTTCCTCATGATACTAGGGACTTCTCAGATTTTTGTTGAATTTTAAAGATGAGTTTTGTGTGGTGTTTCGTATTCTTTTCTAAAATCTACTTATGCTGTAAATTGCGCACTGTTCAGTATAGAACCCTGTTTTCACTCTAATTCTTTATACTGTATGAATTTTTTTTGTGAAATATGAAATTTATTTAATTTCATCTATTTTCATGTCGTTTTGGCAGAATGGGATTTCGATTCACTGATTGCGAGACATCCTAATTTTCGTGCAGCAGTGTTGAGAATTCCAGATTCGTTAAAATTATGTTTTCGTATTGCTTCTTATTTTTGAAGGTTGATCTATACTTACTGAAATATTATGAAACTTGTAATTTTGAGACTATACCCATAGCGGAATACCCCATATTTTTTGTGGAATTATTTGATGTTTTCATGCTTTTGAAGTTGTTCCCCTGTTTTCTAGCTGAACATGAAATCTGTGTTCGATTCAGTTTTGAGCTGAAATGTTGTGTACTAGTATGTGACTTTATTATACTCTCTGAATTCGTGTGGATGTCTAGTTTCCAGATCCATCGACGGATCTTGATTTACATGTCTGTAGCTCTTAGAATCACTGTTTTAGTACTACTTGGTCTTACTGTCCTGATTATGAACCTAGACTATTTTGCTCGCATATGTGAATGTATATCATCCATGCATGCTGATTTGTTTACCTGAACCTAAACCTGATTATACCATGTTTATTTTGCACGTATTCATGCTTGTTGGACATTAATAATAAAAGTAATCAAGCCGGGATTTATGGGAAAGATCTAGTAGTGGATAATTCAGAAATGTTACTCGGAAGGGGGTCCACTAATCCTACGTGATACTTGACATGATACTTGATACTTGCACGCAAGACACGATACTTGCCACTTGCACTCTTGACACGTGATACATGATACATGATACATGGAGCTTGGAGCTCAATTACTTGCTTGTCCCCGAGTATACTGCCCTTTATGGCCCACTACGAAATCTAAAGCGAAACTGTTGTGTTGTAGCAACCATGTGATAAAAGTTGGTGCGCATGAAGTGCTACCTAGATAGTAAATCACACTAGACTTGATACGTGATACTTGAATAAGAAACTTGACATGATACATGCTTGCTTGATACTTGACTACATGATACATGAGACTTGAATTACATGAGACATGATACTTGATATAAGATTATACGACACTTGACACTTGATGCATATTTATAGGATACTTGTTTACTTGACTTTAGATTTATGCCGTGTACACTTGACACTTTTACCATGCTAGTTTGTCTAGGTTGACATCATACCTGTACCATGTGCTAGTTAGTTTTTCCCATTCCATGTACTTGTATCCTACTCTATTTGTGACCCGCGACTTGCAATTGACGGGTACTTGTGTTTTCTCTTTTCCTCTTTCCTGCATTCGATGGATTGCAAGTTTTGGAGAACAGGTTCAAGATGGTATCGGAGACTTGAAGTATTAGTGTTGCTTTTGATTATTATTATTTCTTGTATCGTGCTAGAACAATATTTGTATTCGTGAGATTTGGATTATTCTTATATTTTTAGACTTGGATATTATTTGTATTTGGGCGATGTGACCCAGGATATTTGTTTTTCTCCAGACTCTGATTTATTTGAGAATATTGAATTTGGTTTCGAGTAAATTTCTGTTGGTAATTTGTTCAAGTATTTGTGAATGGTTGGGCCTTTTGCTTCCGACTCTGATGATATCCGTGATGTGTTGCAAAGATTCTTGAAACAACTTATGGATGATGAAAATCATTCGGTGGGCTTTTGTTACGTGCTCGTATTCCGTATTTTTGGGAAGCGGGGCATGACAGCCTGAAAGAGGGGGACCTCTTCCTTTGAAAGCTCGAGATATCTAACCCACGCAATAAAGGAAATATCGCTCCAAACTGAGAAGGACAGTAAAAGGTCTCACAGGTGGTCCGTCCAAGAGCTTACCGACTTGAAGATATGGGGGGAAGAAGTTACCAAGGACTTGGAACATCGAACACTTGATAAAATACAATGAGGGAGCTTAACGCCCTCCTCCAGCTAGTAGTTATTCTCAATTTCTAGTAATTGTTTTCAATTTGTAGTAAGGCCGACAACTATAATGGCCAGAGCATGTAATAAAGGCTAGCCATCAAAGCTTCCAATTAGATTTATTTTTCAATAAAAGTTTTGTATTTTCTTTCACAAATTCTTGTATATGGATGCAAACAATGAGTTAGCTGCGTAGCCTTCCCCCAAGCGACACCAACAACTCATTAAGCACCCCCAAACAACGAGTTCTGAGTGCATACTTGTGGCTCAGAGCTTCTCTAGCAATTTTCAAGCAAGCAAGTTCAGATCTCAACTTTCCACTTGATTCGCAACTTGTTCGAAGTCCATACCTGTGGCTTGGAGTTGCTTTAGCAACTTGCAAGCAAGCAAGTTTAAAGTTCAAATCGCTACTCGATCTGCTACTGAAACTCATTAGCAACCTGTTCGGAGTCCATACTCGTGGCTCGGAGTTGCTTTAGCAACTTGCAAGCAAGCAAGATCAGAGCTCAACACGCCACTCAATATGCTCAACTTGCCACTCGGTATCCTATATAGTATATTCATCAAAGGGGTGTTTAGTTAGCCGTATCTAAAATCCAACATGGATTTCTCTTCCGTGGGAGTATAATCCAAGAACTAAGCTCCCAAAAAATTGATTAAATTTTTTTTTTTTTGTAAAACTCATGTTACTGTACACAAAATTTTGGTTTGTTTTGCTAGGAAATCATATTAAAAGAAATAAGAAAAGAAATAATTATAAAGTATCTCTACTTATTTATCCCATTTGTAATATTTTCTACAAAATGTTTTCTTAAGCTTGAATATCTATGTCACGCCCCGCTTCCCAAAAGAGAATACGGAATACGGATACATGACTAAGCCCAGCGAATGATTTTCATCATCCATAAGCTATTCACGAATCTTTACAACATCTCACAAAATAATCAGAGTCAGCAGCAAGAGAATCAACCAATCATGCACAATTGAATCAAATAGATCAACAGAAATTTACTTGAAATACAAAATATAATATATTCTCAAATAAATCAAGTCTGGACAGTTAATAATATCGTGGGTCACATTGCTCAAATACAAATAAATCCAAGTATCAAATACAATTTATTCAAGTTCAAGCAACAAATAATAATAATAATAAAGCAGAAAATCCAGCACTAATACATCATCTCGCCAATGCCATCTGGCAGCCGACCATCCTGATCTGCAATTAATGAATTGCAGGAGAAAGGAGAAGAGAACAAGGTACCCGTCAATGCAAGTTACATACCGCATATAGTGCAGGATACAAGTACATGGGAAACAAATCTAAATAACAGCGGAAACAAATGTCGCATGGTATAACACATTAACAGTGATATCTATCATGAATCAGTAAAGCGAAGTCAACTAACGTGGTATACTAATAGTACATATGCATGTGTCAAGTAACAGTGTCATATGGCAACTAACAGTGTCCAGTAATAGTATCAGTAGCAGTATGTTCAGTGTAGCAGTGTAACATTATAACATTATAACAGTACTAGATTTGCCCGTGGGCACGTGCCTACGGCACGTCTTCGAAACGATACAAAACACGAAAAGCCCTTTAAACCGTAAAACAACAATTATGTAGCTCAAGTTTGAATAGTATGACAATAATTAGTTGTAAATAAAATCCATGTTTCCATTAGTATATGTTAAAAAATAATTATAAATTGGATGTAAAATCTAACTTCTTAGAGCTTTAAGTGTGAAAAATGATGAAATTTAACTGTAGAAGAGATATTTGATATTTTCAGTATAACATGTGCAGTAAAAAAACATAAAAACTCTAAAAATTTACAAATCTGAAATCTTAAAATCTAAATTTTCAAGAAAATAAAAAAAAAGAATGCGAGAGAGAGATAGGGAGAGAGAGAAAGAGAGAAATATGAAAAAGTGAAAAGTGAAGAGAGAAGAGAGAGATAGTAATAAAGTAATGAGTTTTTTTAGTTTTGGGGGGAAAATTTGGTTTTGGGATTTAAAATTTTGGGAGGGAAAATGTGTTTTGTGAGGTTAGATCTGGGCCTTTGATTTTGAGGGGATTGAATGTGAGCCACTTGATAGCTTTCTTTGTGTTTTATTATATAGATAATAGTATCAGTGTAACAGTATCAGTGTTATGTTCTTACAGTATTGTGTCTATTACTAACTAAGTAGCACTTCATGCGCCATCCTTTTATCGCATGGTTGCTACATTCAAACAGTTTCGTTTTAGATTTCGTAGGGGATCATATAGGGCCGTGTACTCAGGTATCAGTAACAGTAGTAGTAGCAGTAACAGTCAGAACCTAGTGGTCCTCCTCCGATTACACCTTCCTATAGGAAAGTGTGTAGTCAGGTAATCAGTAACAGCAATCAGACAGTCAGAACCTATTGGGCCTCCTCTGAGTACACCTTTCTATAGGAAAGTGTGCATTCAGGTAATCAGTATACAGTATAACAGATGCTCAGTATGGAAAACACGGGCCCCCTTCCAAGTACACATTTCTATAATTTCCCACTACTAGATCTTTCCCTTAAACCCCGGCTTGATCACTTTTATTATACTTATCAAACAGACATGATGGTGCAAGAAATAGTGTCAATCTAACATGGTATAATCAGCATTAGGTTCAGGAAAACAAATAAACATGCATAGATGATATATGGTCATATAAACGAGCAAAACAGTGTATGTTCATATTCAGGACAGCATGACAGTACAGTACTAAAACAGTGATTCCCGTTACTACAAAATCCAAATCTGAATCTGTCAAAGAATCTGGAAAATAGACTTCCACACGAATCCAGCGATTATAAATAAGAGCCATGCAGTATTTCACAAAATCATAACTCAAAACTGATTTGAATCTAGAAAATACGTTCAGCCAGAAATCAGTAAAACGAATTATCAGTCAGAAAAACAGCATTAAAACTCCTCAAAAAAATCCAGAAAAAATATGGGGTAATCCCCTATATGTCTAGTATCATAATGTAAAGTTTCATAATATTCCAGTAAAATTAGTTCAGTCAACAAAAATCGGAAAACCTCAAGAAACAGTAGTTTGGCAAATCTGGAATTCCCAACACTACTGTACGAAAACTGAAATATCTCGCAAACCGTGAAACGAAATCCAAATCCGCCAAAGGGAGATTAAAATAGACAAAATAATCTAACTTTCATATTTCATAAATATTGTCCATACAGTAGAAGAAAATAGGGTGAAAATATAATTCTTTACAGAACAGCGAACAAAATCCAGCAAGTATAACTTTTATAAACAAGCATGAAACAGCGTATAAAACTTATCAATAAAATCCACCAAATTTATGGGTACTCCCTAGATAAATATAGAAATACTGAAAAAAGTTTCAGATCAAATTAATATGTTTAACACAAGTATCAAAATAATTTAGTCGTCAAAATCATCAAGAAACGAAATTTGGAATTGATATACACCTCTGTAGTAAAATAGTCATATCTCACATATACGAAAACGAAATCGAGCAAGGTCAGAGGGGTTAGAAAGGAGAAGAATTCCTCTACAACTCATGTTTTATACTGAAATTAAGATTCTGATCTTAATATGGCCTAAATTACTGATCAAGACAGATTATCGACAAAACCCAGAATTTCCTTTAGGAACAAAACCAACATGAATCACACGAAACTTGGTCAAAACATCACTAAACATGAATTAGAGTCTACTATGTGTCCAAACAACATGAAATAGAGTATATGACATGTCCACAACAAGTATATCATATAGATCTCACAAGCACACAAGTTCTCATAATTGTTTCACATATACATCACATCAAGAAATGAGCAAAACCTAAGTTAATTCATGTCATATGTGTCGTGAGGCAACTATGGTCAAGATAAAGCTATAGAGACAATATCAACAAGGGGTTTCACACACAAATTGTCTCTAGAACCCAACTACACTACAAGCGGTATTTAATACGTGTATATGCAAAGAGATTTAATATAAGTTACTTGCCTTATAACCGACGACGAAAACGACGAAAAGTAAGAATAACGGGAACGGATTCCTGGCCAACAAACAACGAACGAACTCACGAACACGGCACGCAACTACGAACGAAAACCACTCTAATACTCAAATCACGTGCACGGGAGAACGACGACAACACCCAAAGCACAAACAACGGCAAGAGAGGGGAGAAACAACAACACAAGTTGCTGCCACCGGAGAGGGACAGCGACGGGGGAAAGATGGCTGCTGTCATTGGTGGCGCGCCGAAACAGAACAGAGACGGAGCGGGATAGAGCGGGAGGCCGGGACAAGGTGACTGGGGTGAAGTGGGCGGAAGGAAAATAGAGCAAAAGCGGTCGGCTAGGTTTTCATGCAGGGATGGGTAGCAGGGCCCTTATACAATATATATATATATATATATATATATATATATATATATATATATATATATATGAAGGTAGAATTAGATTTTGGGAGAGTTAGTGACGGCTACAGAGTCGCGGGTAGGTAATGTAGAGTTCGGGTATGGGTAGGGTGGTTAACGGGTTGGGATTATAGTTATTAGGCTCATAGGGTATTAGGATTATAATTAGGTGCATGAGAAAGTAATGGGAACGGTCTGATGGTTTTGGGTAGAATAGGTAATCGGGGTAGTTGAATTATAGGAGAAAATATAGGTTTCTGAATGGGAGTATGGTAGTGATTAATGGGTAATAATGGGTAAGTGTATTTAATTGGGTTGAAGTATGGATAAAGAATTAGGAATTATTAGAATGGGCTTTGGGTATGAGATCCAAAAATGGATAGGTCAAAAGTGAATGAATTAAAATAACAAAATGGAAATAAAAAAATAAATTTAACAATGAGAATAAAAAATAATGGCACGAGCAAAAAAGAGACGAATCAAAAGGAGACAACCGAAACAAGAATTCAAATAAAAAGATGATAATAAAAAAAATATTATATTGAAACAAAGGTCCAATAAACAGGTCCAAGAAAAGATTCAAAGAGAGAAATACACCAAAACGAAAAATACACTAAAAAATACACAAAACAAAAAACAGGGGTTACAATCTATTTGCTGTATTATAGGGTCGTCCCCAAGGCAAAGGCCGGTGAGGTGGCAGCCTCGATCTCCTGATTTTTGCACAATTTTAGGGGCCCCCATTTTTTTCCCTTTAAACATGTATATACTTATTTTTCCGGCAAATTCAAATTACAATTTGTACAATTATTTTTAGGGTCCCCCAACTTTTATCTTCTGGGCATATATATATATATTACTTGGGCTGGTTTGTGGGATGTTTTATTGATTTACTGATTAGTTTTTTCATTCAAAATATCTATTTCGAATACCCACACCCAACCGAGTATTTGACCCAACCCAACACCCGCACCCAAACCACTTTTTCTCTAAGTCTCCAACTCCAAAGTCCAAACCAAACCTGATCCTGTCCAGTCAAGTTCTCCCCAAATCTAACCCCAATTCCTAAATCCAAAAAACTTAATTCTAAATCCCAAATCGGTTCCTGCTGCCTAATGTCTAACTCCCATCTCCGAATTCCATATCCATTTTTGAACCCTAAGCTTCTAAGTCCTAAACCCTAATTCTAAATCCCAAATTAATTCTTGCAGCTTCCATCCCCGAACTCGACTCCTAATTCCTAACTGCTTGTTGTGCGCCTCGCCTATACCTGGTTGCTATTCGGCTGTTCCCACTTGTTGTCTCCCGATGCCCACTTGTTGTTGCTGTTGGTCTGTTGGTCTGTTGTTGGCTTGTAGCCGCTTTCTTGTTGTTTCCTGTTGAAAAATTGGTAGCTGTTTCTTTCCCTCTTTTACTTTTCATGATTTATTGATTATTTGATTGTTGTAGAATTGTAGTCTTGTTGACTTGTAGAATTGCAGTCTTGTAGAATAGTAGAACTTTAGAAGCTAGGGTTTCGAGTTGATTGATTGTTTCATTATTTTATTGTTGCGAGTCTCAAGCTAGGGTTTCGAAATAATGTTTTATTTCATGATTAGTGCTTTTATGGCTTAATTTGGTAGATTGTGGCCTAATTGGATAGATTAGTTTTTTTGTAAGTTAAAATTTGATAGATTATGGATAGATACAGCCGCACTGAAAGTTGTCGGCCCCAGATCCGTTCGTGCTCAACCTCATCATCCTGAATTTGACCCCGAAGACTAACCCACTCGACTTCGATGACTGTGATCCAACCCAAAGTTGATGCCATCACTTGCCTTCAAATCTGCACCAATTCCTACCTGAACCCAATTTGAATCAAACCCAAAAACAATCTGAATCTGACCCAAATATGTTCTGAGTCTGATCTGAATCATTTCAGAAGTTGACCCGATTATATTCTAAACTGATACAGTGTTGAAATCTAATACGATTTTGTTGAAATCGAATTTTTGTACTAAAATTCGATTAATTTATGTTCCTACTTTGTGATGCATACTGTATCTAATTTGTTAAGCTGCTTAATGTGTCTTTGGTGTTGTTTGCGACTGGTGATTGTAAAGATAAATAAAAAAGTGAAAGAAACCAATTTTTTCCTTTTCCTCATAAGAATAGGCTTGAATTTTGCTGCCCGTCAGCTTGGCTATGGTCGAGGAGGAGGAGGTTGACATAGTCACATGGTGGTTATTGCACTAGCATATGCAGTGGTTGTGGGGCTAGTAGTGATGGTTATGGCAATGGTTCCAACAACATATGTAAGTATTGCATGAAGCTTAAGCCGATGAAAGGGGATTCCCATAACAAGAATTCTTTAGGAGCTTAGTTGTGCCACACACCACCTGTAGCTTCCAGTTTAGTTAGTGTCTTGTTAAATGAGGATGAGATTCAGGTTTTCTAGCGCTATCATGCTTTCCGATGTCAGCTACCCTCTCCTGTCACTTCAGCCAGGTATGGTACCGCGTGCTACAACTTCAGCTCCTACGTCATGGATAATAGATTGAAGTGTTTTTGATCATATGACTGGAAGTTCAAGTATATTGTCATATGTTAGTAGATCCTTTCATTCACTCATTAAACTTATTGATGGTATTACTTCCCCACTTAGGGGAGTTGGACAAGTAAACCTTACTCACACTTTATCACTTAATATTGATCTTTATATGTGTAATATCCCGGACGGATATTATATTATAATAATAATTATTTTTAAAATTAAAATATTTTAATGGAAACTTCTTGGTTTTTTTAAATAAAAACTTACCAGTGAATATATACTAGTAAGTATATACAGGTATTGTATCGGTTTTGTGCACTTGTACAAAATCCTGTAAAATGCATTTTGAGAAAATGTCTGAAAAAATCCCGGATAGATATTAAAAATTATTATTTTATTTTTATTTTCAGAATTGAAATATTTTTGGTGGATATCACTCGGTTTTGTTAATAAACATTATATGTGTGTATATATCAGTCTATATACATATGTATTGTATCAAATTGGTATTGGAATCTTCCGAGCTGATAAGAAAATTTATTTTATTATTATTTCGGAATTAATTTATTTTTGTACGGATTGAGCGGTTTTACAAACGGAAATTATCAGTATGTGTGTGTATATATATATATATATATATATTGTACCGATTTCGTATGTTTGTACAAATCATGTAATATGTGTTTTGGACAAAAATATCTCTTTTTGTCATAATTAACCAAAATTGGATGGCTAGGATTTGTTTGGAGGCTTAAACATAGGGTTAAGATTAATTAGAGATACATAAGGGTTTAATATGTGTCTTCTACTAGAACCCTCTCCACCTCACCCCTCCACCTCACCCCCTCCACCTCACCAAGATATGGCCGGCCGAAAAGAACCCCAAGGGGGTTTGTGCAATTGTGTTGGTGTATTTTGCACTCTCCACCTCTCTTTGTCCTATAGAAACCCCTCCCTTTCACTCTTTGTCTCATTTTACAAGAAAAAAAAAGAGTGGAAAATAAAGAGAAGGAAACCCTAAGTGTTCTTCATTTGGGGGTTTTTCATAGGAGTGTTCTTCATTCAAGTTGTAGTAGAAAGCTAAGGAGGAAGGAGAAGGTTACTAGCTAGTCCTTCCTACAAAGAGATCTAAGGTGGGGATTCTCGACTCTCTTTATATGTTTTTTTCCATTTTTATTTTGTGTATGTGAAAAAGAACCCATCTTTAGGGTTATTTATTTTTTGTATGTAGAAAAGAACCCATCTTTAAGGGTTAGAAATGGTTGTATGTGAGAAAGAACCCATCTTATGGTGTCTTGTCATTGTAGGATAAAAAGAACTCATCTTTATGATTGGTGGTTGTGGTATGTATGTTTCTAAATAACTTGGACTAAATTCCTAAGCATATAAATGGTTGTAGGTTAAAAAGAACTCATCTTTATGATGTGTGGTTGTGTATGTGTGTTCCTAAACACTTGGACTAATTCCTAAGCATAAATAAGGTTTTAGGGATCAAAATGATCCCATGGAAATATTGATGGTGGAACTCAAAACAAATGACATAAAGATTGAGTCTTTAAGACTTGTTGTGCTTATTTTGCTAAAGTAACAACTTGGACTAAATTGTATGTGCATATGAGTAGTGTGAGTCCAAGAAGACCACATGAAGAGTTTTGAATGAAGAACTTGCAAAAAATACATAAGAGTGTAATCTTTAACCTTGTTAGGATTATTGTTGTTATTATGGTTATTTGTTGAACACAAAACTATAACTTGGACTATAACTATGTGCATATAAAGATTAAGGTAGTAAAAATATTTACTTACCCATTTTAGGGTTGTAGAACTCACCTAACTATTGAAAAGGTAAGTCTTTTGTTGTATGTTGCTCTCTACTTTTATTAAGATCAATCTTTACTAACCCTAGTTCATAAAAAGTTGATCTTGTTGTATGTAGCAACTTATAGGATTGAAGAAAAGTGGGTTGTAGCATGTAGAAATTTATAGACTCAATAAAAGTAAGTTTTTGTATTATGTAGGATTCGTAGACTAAATAAAAGTAGGTTTTGTGTAACCCCTGCTTTTCAGTTTTTGTTGTTGGAGTGTATTTTTTTCATTTTTGTGTATTTATACCTCTCTTGTATTTTTCAGGAACCGTATATTGGATTTGTTTCAATATATATCCATTTTATTTCATTTTGAGCTCCTTGAGTTGTTTGTTCGTCGTTTTTGGCTCGTTTCATTATTTTGGTTATTTTCTTCATTTTTGGCCTCATTAGCTTCATTATATTTTTCCATGGTGATGTGATGGTATTTTGGTGGTGTTTTCCTAAACCCATGATTTTTGACTCCTAATGAGATTTTTAGGAGCCATAGAATTCACACTAAATTGTATCCCCAATTGAAATCTACCCAATACCCATTACCCAATTGTATACCTATTACTACATACACATACCCACAACCCATTAACCCACTTTTACCTCCTATATAAATACCCAAACCCCTAATAAACCCTAACCCTAATCCTTTTTCTCTCTCCCTCTCTTGTGCAATCCCGGCCCCTTGCTCCTAGACTACTCCCGGCTGCTTCCTCCCCTAAAACCCGACCACCTCATCTCTCCAATACCGACCACATCCTCACCCTCCCTCACATCCGACCAACCATCCCTACAAAACCCTACAAACCCATCTCCATACCCATAGCCGACACCACAAAGAACACCACCACCATCAAGATCAACACAATCACATACCTCTTCTCTTGGTGTTTCTTGAAGTGGGTATTCTCCAATTTGTTCGTGGCATCAAGGGTTTTGTTCATGTGGGATTTTTGTTCGTTGGTTGCTTGGATTCGTGCTTGGAGAGGATCTTGTTCGTGGGTTTCTTTTCTCTTCGCATTAGGATCGTGTTCATCTCCATAATAAGGCAAGTAACTTGTACTACAATTCATTAGGTTGATACAAGTCAAAAAGTTCACATCTAGTATAGTTGGGTCTAGAGACAACCAAAATTTGTGTTTTCCTTGATGGGTTTTGTCTCTATTGTGTTAATTTGGCCATAGATGACTTATGACACCAATTTGGATAAGAGATAAACTAGGTTATGCCCAAAACTTGATTTTGATGCATGTATGTGATTATTTGCATGAATTGTGTTTGATTGAATGCCAATGTAAAAATAATAGGTGTGGACATGTTAGTAACCCTAAATCATGATTTTTAGATATTTGGTAGGTTGTATTTCAAGTTTGGATGTGTTTGGATCAATATTGTGAAAGTTATGATGTTCTTGATTAGAGGTGTGAAATATGTATTTGCTGCTTGTTCTGTTTTGATTGCTGTTTTCGTTCATGCTACAGTCTGAAAAAGAGGGCTCAAATTTAGTGAGAATCTGCCATGAAGGACGAGATGAACTCCTTGACACAAAATTAAACATTGGAGTTGACTGCGTTACCTGTAGCGAGAGGGTGCTCTTATGAATAAGTAGATTTTTAGAATCAAGGATGAGGCAGATGGTAGCAAGAGGTACATGGCTAGACTTTTCATTAAAGGGTTTTCTCACAAAGAAGGTGTTAACTATAGTGGGATCTTCACTCCAGTTGTGAAGATGGCTTAGATAATGGTATTTCTCAGTGTAGTAGAAGTCGAAAATTTTCATTTAGATCAATTGGATGTCAAAACAGTGTTTCTCCATGGTGATGTAGAAGAAAATTAGTACATGAAGCAACCCACGGGTTTTGAGTCAAAGGAAAGGAATGCATGGTTTGTCGATTGAAGAAGAGTCTATATAGGCTCAAACAGGCGGCATGGCAATGGTACTTGAAGTTTAATTATTTCATGCGAGGAAAGGGATACGAAAGATGCGAACCAGATCATTGTGTCTATGTGCGCATGTATAGCGAGAATGAGTACAACATTCTTGGCAAAAAACTCGATGTTTCAAACTAGAACTTGACACAAAAGGTGAGGTATTACTTTATCAGGGTGGCAGTTGAAAAGAAGTGGTTGAAGCTATCCAAGATTCGTGGCACAAAGAATCAGGTTGACATACTCACAAAGGTAGTGGATAGAAAGAAGCATCAGTTTTGCTATTCTGCTATTGGATTATTGCCAAGTTGAATGATGAGAGACTCACGAAGGCACATGCCTTGATAACCCAAGAGAGAAATGAAAAACAAGTTAGAGACTTCATGTATATGTCTCAAAGTGGGAAATTGTTAGGATTTGTGGATCTGATACATGAGCACAAGGGTTTAAAGAAGGAGAAGAAGAAAGCAGCTACAACAGCTTGAAGCAGTAACAGTGCATGATGCAGTTGACTACAATACTAAGGCTACACTCCATAAGATTTGATAGTCGACTAACAAGAGGGGCAATCAACGCAACCATCAGCGATGCTCTCTCACTTCCTTGAGTCTCAAACAGTCAACTGCGTATTGGATCAGTCGACACAACAACACATATTCAAAAAATTGGTCAACAACTGAGCTTCAATCTTGTGTAATCCTATATTTATTGTATGGTGTACAATTCTAGGGTTAATTCCAACATTGTTATATTAGAAAAAAAAGAGACTGGGCAGCTGTTCTTCAAAGATTAGAGTGGAGAAAAACTCTACACCTTCGTGGTGAGATCTTGAGTCACTGTAAACATGTTTCTCTTCATATTCTTTGGTGGAAATTGCAGGAGTACCTCTGCGCTGGGAAGTAGTCATTCATTGGGTGAACCTCGATAAAAATCTTGTGTGTTTGTGTGTTGTTGGCCTTGTTTGTTTGTGCTTCTTTGATTCGATTACTTGTTTGCACCTCGGGTTGGGTTTTGAACTTAACACGTGTGTTTCCATTTATGTCACGCATTGCAATGCATAGCTCGTACGTGTATGAAGGGGCAGTTGCATGGTTGGTTTCGAAAGAGAGCTTTGAACTAATGTATTGTGGAAGGAGCACTATCAGAAACCAGAAAAGCATGTCCTAGATTGTCGCAAGGAGCCTCCCAGAAGCCAGAAAAACATGTCATAGTGAAGTGCAACGCTTTTAGTTGTGCATGGATTTGATTTGGGTCACTTTCACATTAAATCCACTGCGAATGTGTGCACTGTTCCAACAAATGTGTGAACAATGAACATTTATCACCTGACATATGCTCTCTCCACATGAAGAGATGCACTGACTAGTATAGGTGTCCTACAATTGTATATATTTTGAGAAATAGAAATATTTAAATATCAAGTATGAAAAGGAGAAGATGGGATTAAATCTTATTATCCTCTTAACTGGGTACAATGTCTAGTATATTGGCAACATATATAAGTATGGGCTCCATCTGGAATATAACAACAAATGTAACTAAAACTATTTCTCTAATACTTCTCTTCAAGTTTGAGCATATATATCATACATTCCCAACCTGTCATTGATGAACTATATTCGGGCTCTGGCAAGAGGCTTCGTAGAGCAGTGGATATGTCTAGCCTCTATATGTGGAGGCTTATATGAAGTGTCACTATTCTTATCACGGGCCACATGACAGTCAACATTATTATGCTTGGTTTGTTCATGAAACATAACATTAGTGGCAACATGAATAGCAGACTGACTATCATAATATATATGCATCAAATCATGTTAGACAACTCCCAACTCAGTAAGCAATCATTTGACCCAAGTCATCTCACATGCGAGTTCAGCCATAGCACGATTTTCAAACTCTGCACTTGAACAAGGCACCACATTTTGATTCTTACTCATGAACCTAAGCGCCCCACCCCCCCCCTCCCTCCTAAACACACAATACCAAGTGGTGGATCTCCTAGTGGTCCAGCTCAATTGGCATCTGAAAACCCAACAATTCGACAGTGCCCACAGTCAGTATACATCAATCCTTTGCCTTGAGAACCTTTCAAGTATGGAAGAATTCTTATACCTACATCTTAATGGCTCCTACGAGATGAAGCCATAAACTGACTCACTATACTCATTGAATACGCAATATATGGACGAGTGATTGTGAGATAATTCAGCATTCCTATAAGCCTTATGTATCTCCTTAGGTCTCCATCAAGTCTTTCTGATCTGAATAGCTTAGAGTTTGGATCCATTAGAGTCTGCAATGGTCGGCACCCTAACTGTAACGCCCCGAATCCCAAATCACTGAATTCGAGATGTTCTACAGGATCTTTTCACTTTCTTTGAGTACAATTTTACAAGGAAATTCAAACTTTTCATCATACATCAGAGTTTACAGCATATTACATTTACATTTACACAGCGGAAGCAAAATAAACAATATTTACATGAATGTACAACAATATGGTAAAAATCTTTATGCATCCATTTCTCTTTAACATACAATTTACCTGCATACAAACTGTGGGTACGTCAGTTTATTCAACCGACGATAATTATACATGGCCATCCTCTCTATGCCAGAAACAGTATAATGAATCTCATTTCTTACAAATCACAAACTTGTTCAATATAAGCATGTAAATAAAAGGGAACTCTTAAAGATGTCGTGTCGTGATTGTGCACTTAATCCTTAATGCAATTTATTTAATTTTACATGACACTAATGCGCACTTGTTCGAATTCTATGCATCCCATACTACATAGGTTCGAGGGCAAGCCTCTTAATCGTTCTTCATTTTTGTAGGGTTCAATTCCTCGCCATGACTTACTCTACTTTTGTAATTTCAGTGAGTATCTTAGATGATTCTATGAGTACAAGCATGTATCCTGGCCCCTGGAGTAGAATTTCGCACCATGTCTTGACTCATCAAGCATGCATTCTGCGACAATTCAGCCTCCTCCCTGAACACAATCCTCTTGCAGTCACCAAAACATCCCATAAGCGTGACTAAAGTCCGATCATTACTGAGTTGTGCCCGCGCCATGTCTTGACGCATCAAGCATGCATTCTGCGGCTCACACACCCGTACCGTAAACCCTAGTTCTCATACTCATGTTTTTCTCTCACCTTCATCACCTCTTCACTATGCACTAAATATTAGAATCATGAATATAAATCAAGCTCTAGAGTTAGCCTCTCCACCAAACCGGACTTATCATTTCATTTCAATACATGACCAACCTTGGTCTTTCAATTCTCATTTCATTTCATTCATTTCACTGCCGGGGGAGACTTAGCTACTCTCGGTTTCAATTTACAATTCACAACTTCCAATTGAGCACTTCAGCTCATAATTCAATTTGAGTCTCACAGACTTTCTTATCATGATCTTAGCCTTTCATATTCATTTAATTCTCAATTCTCATTTATGATTCATTTTACATAATCCACACAGTCATAAAAGAGTTCATAGAATTCGATCATAAAGTTCACAATTTCCAACAGCAATTAAAATGAAATTCATACATATCAAAGTTCACTCTGTACAGTCGACTTGGAAGAACACCAGTCGACTCATACAGTCAAATACAGATTCATCATAAATATTCGGGATAGTCGACTGCTGCACACAGTCGGTCGGCTGTCCCGCAACTTTTCATGTTCACAGTGTCATCTGCATGACAGTCGACTGTCCATCCATCAGTCGTCTGTTTTGGGATTATCAACAGCACAATTCTAAGTCCAGCTCAGTCGACTGGCTACACGCATTAAGTCGACTGACCAATTCCATAATTCAAATTAAGGGATTATCTAATGGCTTTTATATGTTCTTGCATCATGATATCAATTTACAATACACTTATATTCATGTTTCATAAACACAGAGTCTCTGATTGTTCAGGAACATCGTAAACATGGAATTTCAAGTTACTAAAATACTCCTTTCTTTGAAGAAAATACTTTAAACATGCATTCATACTGCTCATAACTTTCTTACGAAAATGAAGATATAAATCTCAAGTCATCACACTGGGTCAACACAATAGAACATCGCATTACATGCAATTCCCAAATAATCAGAATCAAATTGAAGCACCAGTCGGCTGAACACAGTGTCAGTCGACTGCTCCGACAGTTCTTAATTTGTTAAATCATCGCTAGTTCTTTTCATCCATTTACCTTCCCTCCATCAATGTGTCATAGGGAAATCACCACTCAGTAATCACACTATTTTGTCTATTTGCATACAGTTTATCACCACATCACAATTTAATGGTCTCGTACCAGTCGACTTATCTACACGACAGTCGACTGTACCGACACAACTCGTCTTATTAACAGCAGCATGTTCATGGCAATTCTACTACATTGAATTCACATTTCACAATATGGTAGCAATCATAACTATCATAGTATATTTCCTACATTAGAAGTCCTGAGAAACACCCACCTTATATGAAGAAATAATCGAAATCCAGCAAAGTCCTCAATGTGGTGAACGCCTCCTTGTTCCTTACACCTCGCTCCTTTGCTCCACACCGAACCTTCAGATGCTACTCGGCCTCCACAGAAAAGCTCCCACACAACTCTCACAAATACCTCTCTTATAATATGAATCTAGTGTAAAAGAAATAGAGAATAGGAGGGGGTATTTATACACAAATTAGAGTGAGATGGAGGGTTAGGATGCACTAGGGAGTTGGAGATCAAGAGCTAGGATTCATTCGGGAGTTGAGAAACTACCCACACCTCAAGAGTAACCACCCATGACCTAACCCACTATCCTACTCACAAACCGGCCACAAAGAGGGTGCTCAAAGCACGTGTACATTGAGTGCACGTGTACACACAAATCACACTACATGATTTGTACACCAAGTACCCGGATAAATAAAAAGAAAAATGCTACACATACAAGTGGTAGGAAAATAATAAGAAGTTAGATTTATGGGCTTAAATCCATTTGGGCCAAAATATTTTTAAAAAGAAAATAAGCAAATTAACATTGGGCTTTAAGAAAATATTTTATAGAAAACAATACACTTAATTCATCAAGTTGAGAAATATTAGTCAACATGCTACACAAGCATAACATATATAAAAATAAATAATCTTTCATGTATTTGAAAATCAGGGTATTACACTAACATACTGTTCTTTATAAGTATGTGCAACACATACTTTCGCTGTAATAAAGAAATCTCATCCTTTGATCGAGCTACTGCGATCTCTAAGAAACACTTCAATCGACCGAGATCCTTAATTTGAAACTTATGTTAAATATATGACTTCAAATTTGAATGTTATTCTAATCATCTCATGTAATCATACTGTCATCAACATATACAACTAAAAAGGATCATCATCCCTAATGATGTCAATAGAACACAAAGTGATCGCTATCACTCCTCCTCAATCCAAAATTTGTGAAAACTTTAGTGAAACAACTGAAGACTATTTGAGTTTATACAAAGATCGTTTCAAGCAAAAGACCTTTGTGGGTTCAACTTTACTGACAAACTCAAGGGGGGGGGGGGTCCATATAAATTTCCTCCTCAAGAACGTCATTTAGAAATGCATTCTTGACATCGAGCTGGTGGAGCGGCTAACGAAATCTGGCAGCCAAGGCAGCAAAGATCCGAACATAAGCCATTTTGGTAACAGGGAGAATGTCTCATCATAATCAATGTCACAGATCTAAGAAAACCCTTAACAACCAGTCAAGCTTTCAAACGAGCTAGAAATTCATCAGGGTTTACTTTCACATTGTACACTCATTTACACCCAACACGACATTTTTCACATGGAAAGGGAACCAAATCCCAAGTACTATTTTTCTCAAGAGTAGACATCTCTTCCTACAAAGCTTGACCCCAATCAGGGTATGATAGTGCTTCAGATAATGACTTGGGAACATGGTAAGCATCCAAAGTAGAGATGAAGACAAAACTGGTAGATGACTAATGAACATATGAAAGGTGACTATATAAAAGATGTGTAGTAGAGCGATTCACTTTGCGTAAGGCAATGGGAAGATCGAGGTTAGAAGGCTCTTCTATGGGAGTAATAGTCGATGCAGGTTCAAAGGATAAACATGGGGTGCAGCTGCAAGCTAAAAAAAAAGGGTTCAAAATAGGCTCAAACAATGGTGTTCCAGTGACTTGAGGCAAGGGAACAATTGGCACAGTAGCTTGGGCTAAATCGCAAGAGGTATGCGGACATCATTTGTACACTTTAGTTGTTTCAGGCCTTTTAGACAATGGGGGAGATCATTGTTTCACATAATCAGGAGAAGCAGAAACTGAAGGACATGAGTGGCTAAGGAATTATGTATCATTGTCATCGGATGGAGGTGGAGTCAGATCAAAAGAAGCGGTAGAAAAATTAGAATGAGAATCAAAAAATGTGACATCAGTAGAAATAAAGCAATGACACAACTCAGGACTGTAGCATCTATAACCCTTTTTGGAGTGCGAATACCCTAGAAAAACACATCAAACTGAACAAGGAGCTAGCTTTGTGCGACCGGGACTGTGATCATGAACAAAGGTAACACACCCAAAACCTTGGGATCAAGTGGAAATGGATCAGAAATAAGATAGAAATGGTGTATGACCATCTAAAACAGATAAAGGCATGCAATTGATAAGATGACACACAGTAAGGACTGCATCCCCCCATAAACACTGAGGAACCTGACTATGCAAGAGTATGGTCCCGCAACCTCCAATAAGTGACGGTTCTAGTGCTCGGCAACACCGCTTTCTTAAGGGTCTAAGGACAAGAAGATTCATAAAGAATACCATAAGAATACATAAAGCTAGTGATCTCAGAACTAAAATACTCTTTGGCATTACACAAAATTTGGATAGAAACATCAATCTCGATTCTTATCTCAGCACAAAAAGATTTGAAGATAGAGAAAACTTCAAAACAAGATTTCATTAAATATAACCAAGTCGCATGAGAGTGGTTATCAACAAAGGTAAAGAAATATCTAAAACCACTAAACTGAGACAAAACAGGAAAAAGTCCCCAAATATCAGAATGAACTAAACTGAAAGGTCGATTCTATCGTTTTCTAACTCTAGGAGGGTAAGATGCACTCAAGTGTTTGCCTAATTGGAATAACTCACAATGTAACTCCGCGAGAGAAGACAACCCGGTATCAACTTCTTCAAGTTTCGTAAAGACGGATGTCCCAACCGGCAATGCAAATCCAAAGGCGTGCAATCACTCAAGCATGCAAATGAGGTGGGAACACTACCAAGCTGATATAGGCCTTCAAAAATGTGCCATGTGCCAATCGTTGTTCTCCTCCCAAGTTCCTGAAACACACAGTATTCTTGATAGAAGGTAACATAACAATTAAGTGTTCTAATTTTGCTAACAGATATTAGGGTAAAATGAAAATTTTGGCATATTGTAACGGCCCGATTTTCATATACTGGGAAACCGTGACATAAGCCAGAATCTTTCCTTCAATTAGCCACAATACATAGAAAAACAGGAAAATTTAAAACTTTTTATTCAACACAAATGTATTACAAATCTAAATGTAATAAAACTGCAATACATTACATCAGTGTTACAATAATACCTTTACAAGCCCAATTGTTACAACTTTCAACAAGTTACATCAGAGTACAATGAATAAAGAACAACACTTGGTACTTCACTTGGATGCTTTCCAACAAATAAATAAATTACAATAATTGTTACAATGGAACAATAGTAAACAACATATAATACAGTGGAAATAAAAATGACTCTTGCTTCTCTCGCCTTGAGTCATCCTGAATCCTGTACCTATACTTCTGCAATCCAGTACCTATTGAAATGGGAACGTCAGTACATATACTGACGCTTTAAGGCTGATGACTAGCAGCGATTCTCCACTTAAAGCAAACAGATTGATGAAAAGAGAAACATGTACATATAATTGATGTGTCAGTGTATCCTATGATCCCCGAATAACTAATGCAATGATGCTCTTACTTTAATGCAAGGAAGAATCTGAGACAGTATGCAGCCCATACTACATATGCCTCATATCAAGCCGTTTCTTCATATATAGGGATTTGAACCCGCGCCATGATTTCTACTCTTGTACTCGACTTGTTTTTGAAGATATTACATGACTGATGAGGTTACCCTGAAACGGTCTAATCCCGCCAGGCGCACCGGACCTCACTCAAATATCTGACAAATCTTTGGAGTTTCAGCAATCATCAGGTTAGCTCGAAGCATCCCCTGTCGCCTCCTAGCCAGACCGTAGTCTATGGCTCCTCGCCCTTAGATACAAGACAAGACGAAGTTCCGGGGGTCCATCCCCTAGCTCCGACAGGAATCGCTCCTGCTTATCAAGGCACTTCAGAAATTAACAGACGAGATACGGATCCCGTTCTCCCAACTCGTGAGAAGGCACAGACTGTATCCCTTTCAGAAGAAGGGTACAACCCAATAACACCGCCTAGTGTCGGCCTATAGGACAGGTCGGATCATAAGGTATCACCCTTAACACCAACTCCTTCCCTTCAGCGAAAAATGATAATAAGTAAAGGTTAAGTAGTAATAGCCATAAGTTACTACCCTAACGATGTCACTAAACCCAACCAATCTTACGGGGTTTTCAATAAGAACTTTCTTAAGATTATCCTGATCCAACTCATGGCCTATCGATCCAAGACACCGGTGACGGGATTGACCTCACTCATCACTACCCCTAACTCGAATCTCATCAACATACTCGGCCTGCGAGCAACCCACATCAGTTAAGATCCTTCGGTGCTCGAGGTGTGATTTATCCATAATTTCCAAGGTGGTAAGATGCGAGTCTTGATGGTCGATGACCCCTAGGGTAATTATAAGACCCTAGACGAGCTTTTACCGAGGTAACAATTCTAGTGACTTTCCCAACCATTATTACCCATATATTGAAGGTGAAGCATATTCACATCATATTGTCCAATTTCAATTAGAACTGCATACAACTAGAACTCATGGGTTCTTTTTCCCAAATTTGAACTAGGACAACATGCGACTAGGCTCATGGGTTCTTTCTCAAGGTTGAGCTAGAACCACCTAAAACCTAAATACATGGTTTCCTCACTAATTCGAGCTAGAACTATCATGGAGATAGTTTCATGGGTTTCTTCTAAAAATTGAACTAGAACAACTATGGAACATGGGTTCATTTCAATAATTCAATTGGATTAGCATACAAGCTAAACTCATGGGTTCCTTTTAGAATTTAATAACCACCACTACAACATATAATTTAACATGCATGGATTCTTTTGAATTTAAAACAACCATACAACTCAAGCATAGATTCTTTTAAATCTAGAACAACTACACATCTGAAACATGGGTTCTTTACTAGAACTACTACAATAACACAAGCATGAGTTGTTTACTAGAACAATTACAATGACTCAAGCATTGGTTCTTACTACAACTCAAGCATGGGTTACTTACTATAATCAACTCAAGCATGGGTTTCTTACTATAATCAACTCAAGCATGGGTTACTTACTACAATGAACTCAAGCATGGGTTACTTACTACAACAACTCAAGCATGGGTTTCTTACTACAACTCATGCATGAATTCTTTACTACAACAACCTACAACAATTTAAGCATAGTTTCTTTAGCAACATATAACTAAAGCATGGGTTCATTTACTAGAACAGTTAGCAACTCAAGCATGGGTTCTTTACTACAATAATTAGCAACTAAAGCATGGGTTTTTTACTACAATCAACTCAAGCTTGGGTTACTTACTATAATAAACTCAAGCATGGGTTGCTTACTACAACTCAAGCATGATGGGTTTCCTTACTACAACAACTTAAGCATGGTCTTTACTACACAACTTAAGCATGATGGGTTCTTTACTAGAGCAACCTACAACAACTTAAGCATGATTCTTACTACAACAATCTAGCATGATGGGTTTCTTTACTACATCAACCTACAACAACTCAAGCATGGAATACAACTTAACATGGGTTTCTTTACTACATCAACTTACAACAACTCAAGCATGTGATACAGTTTTAAGTTTGGGTTTCTTTACTACATCAACCTACAACAACTCAAGCATGGTATACAACTTAACATGGGTTTCTTTACTACATCAACCTACAACAACTCAATCATGGTATACAATTTAAGCATGAGTTTCTTTACTACATTAACCTATAACAATTCAAGCATGGTATATAACTTAACATGAGTTTCTTTACTACATCAACCTACAACAACTCAAGCATGGTATATAACTTAACATGGGTTTCTTTACTACATCAACCTACAACAACTCAAGCATGGTATACAACTTAAGCATGGGTTTCTTTACTACATCAACCTACAACAACTCAAGCATGGTATACAACTTAAGTATGGGTTTATTTACTACATCAACCTACAACAACTCAAGCATGGTATACAACTTAAGCATGGGGTTCTTTACTACATCAACCTACAATAACTCAAGCATGGTATACAACTTAAGCATGGGGTTCTTTACTAGAACAACCTACAACAACTTAAACATGATTCTTGCTACAATAATCTAGCATGATGGGTTTCTTTACTACATATAGGTTCTTTACTAGAACAACCTGCAACAACTTAAACATGATTCTTGCTACAACAATCTAGCATGATGGGTTTCTTTACTACAACAACTTAAGCATGATATACAACTTAACATGGGTTTCTTTACTACATCAACCTACAACAACTTAAGCATGGTTTCTTTACTACATAACTTAAGCATGGGTTCATGGGTTCTTTAGAAAACATAATGTAAGCATGGGTTTCTTTTAGCATATACAACTCAAGCTTGGTATACAACTTATAAAGCTACTAAGGACTTATCTAGATTATACAAGGACTAATTTAAGAATATTACAAGGACCACTCCTTCCATGAATTACAACTACCTACTTATTACAAAAATCTAGTTTTATCAAATCTACAAGCTCCTACTTATTACAAAATCTACTTTTATTTAATCTACAAATCTTCCATATTACAAAATGTCACGTCCCACTTCCCAAAAAGAAATATGGAATACGAATACGTAACAAAAGCCCAGCGAATGATTATTATCATCCTTAAGTTGTTTCAGAATCTTTGCAACGCATCAAAGAATTTATCAGAGTCGGAAGTAAAAGGCACAACCATCATTCATAATTGATACAAATTACCAACAGAAATTTACTTGAAACCAAATACAATATTCTCAAATAAATCAGAGTCTGGAGAAAACAAATATCCTGGATCACATTGCCCAAATACAAATAATATCCAAATAAACAAATACACTTTATTCAATGTTCAAGCAACAATAAAAATAATAATAGTAAAGCAGAAATCTCCAGTACTTAAAACATCATCTCGCCAATACCTTCTGGCAGCTGACCATCCTGATCTACAATAATAAATTTGTAGGAAAAAGGAGAAAAGAAGAAAACAAGTACCCGTCAATTGCAAGTCGCGGGTCACAAATAATATAGGATACAAGTACATGGGAAAACTAACTAATAACATGTCATAATGCATCAACAGTAATATCTAGCATGGTATCCTAACAGTACAGTTGTTTTATGTCTAAGACATTGTCATATGGCAACTAACAGTGTCTAGTAATAGTAAGCTCAGTATATCAGTGAATCAAGATAACAGTATAACAGTGTCAGTCCAACAGTCTCAATATAACAGTCTCAGTCTAACAGTAATAGTCTAACAGTAACAGCCTAACAGTGTCAGTTTAATGTTCTTACAGTCTTGTGTGTTTTTCTATCTAGCTAGCACTTCATGCGTCCCAACTTTTATCACATGGTTGCTGCAATAAATAATTTCGCTTAGTAAGATTTTATAGGAGACCATGATGGGGCAGTGTACTCAGGTATCAGTAACAGTAGCAGTAACAGTAACAGTAACAGTCAGAACCGAGTAGTCCTCTTCTACTCTACACCTTCTTACAGAAAAAGTAATGTAGACAGGATCAGTAAACAGTAACAGTAACAGTATGGAACACTAGTTCCCTTCCAAGTACACGTTTCTATATTATCCACTACTAGATCTTCCCTTAAGCCCGGCTTGGTTACTTTCATTATGGTTATCAAAAAAACATGAATGTGTACTAAATGGTGTCAAACTAACATAGTATAATTAGTATTAGGTTCAGGAAAACAAATAATCAGTCATAGATGATATACAGTCACATAATTGGGCAAAATGGTGTATGTTTATAATCAGGACAGCATGACCAATCAGTACTAAAACAGTAATTCTGGTCTGTACAGAAATACAAACCTAGATCCGTCAAAGGATCTGGAAATTAGACATCCACACGAATCCAACGCATATAATTAAGTTACATACTAGTTTACAACAACTCAGCTCAAAACAAGTTCGAAGACTAGAAAACATGTTCAGTCAGAAATCAGGAAAACGAATTCAAGAGCATGAAAACAGCATAAAAACATATTAAATAAATCTACGAAAAATTTGGGGTAATCCCCTATAATTCTAGATTCAAAATATAGAATTTCATAATTTTCCAGGAAGAATAGATAAGTCATTAAAAATAGGAAAACAGCATGAAAACATAGTTTAGCGAATCTGGAAATCTCAACACTGCTGTAAGAAAACTGAGATATCACGCAACCAGTGAATCGAAATCCAATTCCGCCAAAGGGAAATGAAAATAGATAGAATTTGCTAAATTTCATATTTCACAAAGAATTTTCATACAGTATAAAAATTATAGTGAAAACAGAGTTCTTTACCGAACAGCGCACAAATTACAGCATGAGATGATTTTAGAAAAGAGCATGAAACACCACATAAAACTTATCTTTAAAATTCATCAAAAATCTGGGTAGTCCCTAACATCATGAAGAAACACTGACCAAAATATTAGATCAAGATATTATGTATAGAATAGTTCTTGAAAATAATTTGTTAACAAAATTCACCCAAAATAGAATCTGGAATTGTTCGACACGTCTGTACTAAAACACACATAACTCAGTCATACGAAATCCAAATCAAGCAAAACCAATGGGGTTTGAAAATAGACAAGATTATCTAAAATAGACGGACTATTCCATAACCGACTTCTGAACATGACTTGTAGATCTTTGAGTTCCCTTCGAAACAGCGGGTCATACGCCCCGATCGGATATTTGAAGCACCGGGAACATCAGTTATACTACAACTGCATGCAAGGACAAAAAAAATCTGCAAGAGGAAAATGAAAAAGAAAAAAAAACTCACTGATGCCATCATGACGTTAGCCGACATCTGAAGCAAAAAAAAAATTTCGGAAATTTTTTTCAAAAAAAAACTGCTGATTGGTCAACACCACGTCAATGCATTGACCGGTCAACATAACCATTAACGAGGGAGACCGGGTCAACGACAAGTGGGTCCCACCATCCACCATGGTGCCAAAACCAAACCGGGGTGAGGGGTTGCCTCATGTGCTCCACGCTGTCTGATTGCTCCGAAATTCACGTCGAACATGATAATGGCTTCAGATCGCTCCAAAAATCGAGCCCATCGATTTTACGTGCAAAGCACATGTTCATAATAAAATGAAAGGAAAAAGGAAAGAAAAAGGGTGGGGCCCAGTGTGGGGGTATCTTTGGGTTTCTGATCGTAAGATCTCCTCAAAATTTGTGCTCCACTCGATCGACGAAGCAAATTAATTCAGGTATTGTTTATTATTTGACTTCTTTATAAATTTCAGAAAAATAATTAAAAAATCCGATAATTATTGAAAAAATCTGGAAAGTTACTTAAAAAATTATAAAAAATAATTAAAAGATCAAAAAATTATTTTAAAATTCCGAAAAATAATTATTACTTTATAAAAAAATAATTTAAATTCCCAAATTTAATTTAAATTTCAAGTAATTAATTAAAATTATGAAAAATGATTAAAAAATTGGGAAAATCCCAAAAATTCCCAAAAAGTCACAAAAAATTCAGTAAAGCTCTAAAAATAATTCTGGATACATTACAAAGTCAGAACAACTCCGTCACACTCCAAGCAATATTCAAACGTCTTAGTAGACTCCGATAAGTTCTGTTAACCGTAAAAAGGGGCGAACTACTCTTCAAAGATTGTAAAACTTACTCTTTGAAGAGGGGGGGGGGGGGGTGTATATGGTGGGTAAAAATATAACAAAATCGGGACCGTTCAAATTAGGCAAGTATCTTAATGTTCACAGGGTAGTAATTTCAGCAGATAAAGGCCTGATGAGACCGGCTAGGCTGTTTTCAGGCCCATCAACCCAATCCACCATGCAATAGGGATTGTTAAAACAACTCTAATGCAAATGAGTTTAGAACTCAGTTTAAACCCCCTATTTCTAGGGGGTAACCAATTCTATCCCACCATGCGCAAAAGAAAGTTTGAAAACTCTATCCCTTCGTCAAGAGATAAGTCCAGACACGATCTTTCATATAAAGATAACAATTGACTCTAACCAAACACCAGAAAGTAGAGATAGATGAATATCTTGAAACTGCCCCCCCCAGCGAGTATATACCTCGAGACCCCCTCAGAAACTAGATAATTGTAAACTTTGCTCTCAAAACCCACCATATCTTTGAGTTTCTGACTTAAGCGTCGGATGTTCTGTCACCGTGGCTACCCCAGATGTTTCAGACTTATTTGCAGATCCACGGGAGTGATATCAGCCGTTCCTGACGATCAGATTTCAGAGTCAAGTACAGTTTTTGGCAGTCAACATCGACAAATAGCGAATGTTCGATCTTTACTGTTTTTTATAAAAGAATTCACATATCTGTTTACTCCCATACAGAATTAAGCAACAACATATTTGAAAGTTATATACTCCATTATTTTTTGTTTTTTTGTTTTTTTTTGCTGGGAGTGCATATTCAGAACTTGGACATCCAAATATAATTTGGTTAAGGATTTGAAGAATAGAGTTTGGATGAAGTTCATAATGGAAATGTTGAAATGTTGTGCGCATATAGTTCATTTAAATTAATAGTTACAAAACTTACATTCCATCATAATGACAAGTAGTATTTGGTGAAGAATCTCTTTTCCACATTCGAATGGTTTGGGTCACGAATACTTGTCGTGTACCCCCCCCCCCCTACAGTTGGGAACTTGAGTTCTGTTGCAATTTTTATTTTAAGAAGAAACAATTGGGAATTTTAAGATTATGGATTGAGAGAACATATAATGCTTATTTTACCATACTACTTAACAATATTTTTTTGGAACCGTGTCTTGCATACTATGGTTCGATATGAAGAAAAGACAATAAAGTGAGAAGAAGTCAAAGTATCGCAGTAAGAGGAAAACATGCAGCAGATACAACAAGCAGTAATTAATAGTCAACTGCGTTTGGACAATAGTGACTGAGGTTTACTAAAAACGTGAGCCAATTTTTAGCCATAAGGTTCTCTTGTAGAGTGTCAAATCATTTAAAATCAACACCACCAAAACTCAATGGGTCTAAAAACTGTACTCATGCAATCATATGCAAACTCTTATCGCCATTACCTTTAGCCTGAAGGAACGCATGAAGTTATTGCTCAAGTTTATCAACAATAGATTTTGGAACCAAGCTATGAGCTAACATATGCATTGGGAGAGTTTGAACAACTGATTTCAGAACATCCAACCTCCCCGCGAAGCTAAGAGTCAGCCTTCCAACTAGATAGACGTTTACGAACTCACTCCACCACATCACTGTAATTAGAATCGGGGATGCAGGACGAACTAATCATAATACCAAGTTAATTGAATGGCATAGAACCCACATCCATCTACAAAAGTCTAAGTGTGCGCATCGCTTATTCAAACCAACACGTTCTCCAAAGAAAATACTGGACTTACTAAGATTCACATTCTGGCCGCTTAGAAAACAATATGTATCAAATAGCATTTTAATCACTCTGACACATTAGCTTTAGAAAAAACAAACTATCATCTATATAAAGTAAATGACTGAAGGAAGTATTCTAATTGTCAATAATAATATTTGAAAGTCTACCACTATCCATTTCTTGTTTAATGAGACAGAATAATAGTTCTGAATATAGGATGAAGAGATAGGGGGAGAGAGGACAACCGTTTTCTTATTAATTAATGTATGTATATGATTTAGAATTATAAGGCCTAGGCCCAGTCTGGGTTAGGTTTATACAAAACTCTAACGACGTGCTTTTAAATGGCTAAGTATAAAGACCCTACCATACCCATTATTTTATAGGGTAGGGCCAGATTGGGTTTCTTCAAGACTTCTAGAGTCGATCCTAAACTATTATCTTCCCTATATTCAGGGCCGGCCCTAGGATTTTGGGGGCCTGAAGCAAACTCTAAAAAAGGGGCCCCACATATACCCAAAAAAATAAATAAAATTCGATTCATGTATTAGAAATTTTTTTCACATTTACCCCACATATACACATTTCCAATTTTTTTTTTTTTTTTTTTTTTTTTTTTTTCCTGAAGGGGGTCCCTTCATGTATTAGATTTTTTTTCATATATACTCCACATATACACATTTCCAAATTTTTTTTTTCTGGAAACGGGGGCCCCCACATACACAATTTTTTTGTTTTTTTTTGGGGCCTGATGCAAATGTTTCACTTGCATCAGGCTTGGGCCGGCCCTGTCTATATTCAACCCTAAAAGCATGCTAATCTGCAAATAAGATCCATAGTAACCTGCATGAGTATATTTTACACTCCAAATATTTTTGAAATTACAGCAGATCCGTAGTTGGCGTTAAAGGGAACAAATGAACAAAGACATAAAGACAAGAAAGATAGGTTGCCCTTTCGCAATCTCATATTTATATACTAGTAATTTGCATATGCGATGCACATTTTAATCAAGTTTTTATTTATTTTATAAAGTAATAATAAGACATAACCTGGCCTTAAATCTGAGACATTTCTTTACTTATACATACTCTTTATAAATTACCCCTAGTGGCACAAACTTTTATTTTATATGAGTGATACTTTTGTAAATAATTATGTTCTAAATAAATTTGAGAGGGTATTATAGTAACTAACAACAGTTGAGTAAATGAATGGTTAATATAACTCACACTTAAAATGAATTGTTGAGATTAGATGGTTGAATGTGTTATCTACAAATGACAACCCCAACTCTTCCATTATAATATTACTAGTAATTTACATGTGCAATGTACGTGTTAATTTTTTTTTTAAAATAAAAATAAAAACTCTGATGTAGTGATGACTCGAACCTAAAACCTCTTTTATATATTAGTTATGTACGTGCATCACATGCGTTGATAGATTTACAAATGACACTAAGGCATTCTCCCATTATAATATTAGAGATTAGAGATTAGAGACTAGTAATTTACACGTGCGATGCACGTCTTAATAAATATTTTTTAGACATAAAAATGTTGATGTAGTCTTGCCTTGAACCTGAGACCACCTTTATATTAGTTATGCATGGGCGATACACGGGTTTGTTTGTCTACAAATGACAACTCCAACTCCCCCATTATAATAATATTATTATTATATATATATTATACTAATAGGAGAGAAAGTGTCAACCTCTCTCATTTCTCTATTTTGAAATAAAGAAAAGAGAATAAAAGGAGGAATTCACATTTATTATTAACACGTGCGGTACACAAATTTTCATTAAAAAATATAATATAAAATCCCCAAACCTATAAATCTGGAATTTAATTACTAAAACTGTGCTTTGCTCATTATGTGTTCGGTGAAATGCTTATGTAGCACACAATGTGTTTGTGAAAAAAATGGTTTTGAAAAATTTTGCTTAACTAAATCAATTCTGTCTATGTATGGTGTATGAATTAATTTTTGAAACCCTAATTTACTACCTCATTTTATTGTCAATTTCTAATTTGTGTTTTTGAAATACTGAAATTTGAATTTGGGAAAGAGGACGGAATTGAAGATGGGGATGACTGTGGTATCGGGTCCAATAATGAGATTTGGTAATGATGTAGGTGGCAGAGAGTAGGGTGAGTCGAATGGAGATGTGAAGTAGGATGTTGGAGGAAAGGACGTCGTTGCGGTTGAAGACCGTGGAGACGCGGGAGATGAGGGATAAGGCATCTGATAGGGTGCGAATTTGGGAGAGGGGGGAGGGGGGGAGGGGGGTTGAGATGAGGCGGGTCAAGGTCATGGTGTTGCTGGTCAGGATGTATATAAAGACTGGACTGTAGCGTATTTTTTAGGGTAAATTTCACTAAACTATTCATTTAAAGAGTTAATTTATCTCAATTCTCATATTTTTTAAAGTTCCATATAATTTTATAAATCAATTAAAATTATTTTAGTCTGTGTAATTTGTACCGGGTAACACTAGTTAGAGATTACTAGTAACCTGCATGTGCGATGCACGTTCTAATCAATTTTTATTTATTTTATAAAGTAATAATAAGACGTAATCTGACTTCGAACATGAGACATATCTTTACTCTTACACAATTTTACAAATTATCCCTAGTAACCCATACTTTTATTTTATATGAGTGACACTTTTGTAAATAATTATGTTGTAAATAAATTTGAACTTTGAGGGTATTATGATAACTAACAACAACTGAGTAAATGAATGGTTAATATACCTCCCATTTAAAAATGAAGGGTTTTTAACACATATATCCCTAACAAATAAGCTAATATCATATATATCCCTCACAAATGAATATTATCACATTTGCCACTGACAATCTAAAATTCATCTCAAGTTGACACTTGGTTAGAATTATGTCTGCAATTGTAGTATTTCCTTATGTCGGATTCGATTATGGGATGCCGGTGCCTGGATGCTTTTTAGTTTCGACAATTGTCTACAAAAATTTCTCTTGATGTTTCCTCATCTTCTTCTTTATCAATTACCAATTCCTATTGACAACCTAATTTCACTGTATTTCTGCCGCCCAACCACCACCTTCAACCGAACCCATCTCCACAAATAATATTCAAACCTCACAACCACATTATCAACTTCATCCCTAAACCTAAAATCTCAATCTCAGTCTCAATCTCAATCTAAATCTCAATCCCAACTATCTTATAAAATAAGGGATATATATGGTTAATGCTCACATTGTTAGGGGATAAATATGATAATATTCATTTGTGAGGGACATATATGATATTAGCTTATTTGTTAGGGGTACACGTGTTAAAAACCAAAAAATGAATGATTGAAATTAGATAGTTGAATGTCTACAAATAACAATGCTAACTCTCTCATTATAATATTAGAGATATAGATTGGGGATTCGAGATTAGAGATATATTGAATTTCCCCTAGGAAAGTTCAATACGCTGAAACCTTCCAGATATGGGCATACCGAAGAAGTGTTCCCCGCGAGCCCTCATCTCAAAGCCCTCGACGTAGCTCCCAAGGTCAATAGAGAAGGTGGCCATCTTCTAATGCTGACAGAATATTCAGGTGCCTCTTAATTAATTCAAATATCTTCTCTTAATTAATGTTCTTCTTCTTAAATTTAGCCAACTGTTTCATTTTTACAATTATATTTCCATAGAACTTTGGGTCATCTTATCTCAACTCTCAACTGGGTTTTTGATCCTCTCAGGTTTAGTTTCTGATGCTACATTGTTTCGTGCGTTCTGCTTATTTTTGTCAGCATTGTTGTTCTTGTTGCATGTTCTGAACTATATGGAGAATGTTTTGGTTGATGTAATTGCTGTTTGTCCTGTTTAGATTCTTCTATTGTCCTTTCATTCAACTGGGTAATTGCCTCTGTTTAGATATCGGTTAAGATTTTTTTCAAAAATTCAACTGGGTTTTGGATGGGTTTGGTGTTCTTCTTTTATTGTTTCTGATTAATTTTTGTTTGTTTAATTTGTTAGCAACATCGTACTTTAGGTGTTTTATTATGTTGTGCCCCTTTTTAGTTAATCAAGTATTTTATGGGATAATTAATCAAGTATCTTAGTGATAAATATTTGTATGTAAATTATGATAATTAACTAGTCTTCCTGATATGGGAAAAAAATAGAACAAAATCGGGACCGTACAAATCGGATGTGAACCTTAAAGCTCTCAGGGATAAAAGCAGTAATTTTCAGGATAAACAGGCCCGACAAGAGGTGCTAGGCCGTTTGCAGGCACAGTAACCCAATCTAGCATGTAATAGGGACCACTACAATAGTGTTACCTCAAAGGAGTACAGATTTATCGAACTAAGTTTAAACCCCTTATTTCTAGGGGGTAACCGATTCTATCCATCCAGACATAAGAGTGAGTTGAAAACTCCATCTCTGTATCAAGAGAAGAGTTTAGACCCGGTCTCTTCATATAAATGACATAACTGACTCTATCTAAATATCGGAAAGTAGAGATATATAAATATCTCGAAACTGGCCCCCCTATGTGACTAGATATACCTCGAGACCTCCTCAGAAACCAAGTAATTGAAAACTCTGCTCTTAAAACCCACCATATCTTCGAATTTTTGACTTGGACGTCGGAGGGTCTATTGCCCGGGTCACCCCCGGTGTTTCAGACTTGTTTGTAGGTCCACGAGAGCGATTTTAACCGTTCCTGACAATTAGATCTCGGAGTCAAGAGCACTTTTTGGTGGTCAACACCAACGATTAGCGAAGGTTCGAACTTACTGTTTTTATTTAAAAGAATTCACAAATCCGTTTGCTCCCACACATAAATAAGTAGCAATAGATTGACGCCGTATATGGGAACAGAAAAGATCACCGATCCAACTTCGTTGATTCAAAATCACATTCTCAACCATTCCTCCAAGAAGGTAGGCGAGGACGACGGCTACCAGCCGGCGAGCCAACCATCTTCCTTCACCTAGTCCCCTTGTGGAGGACCCATCTCAACAACTTCAACAGGTTCAGCAGTCTCAAGCAGATTAACATCCTCAAATCGAGCAGTCCCCTCTCCAACAGACCCAACCATCGTCCAGAGGGGTAGCACCGGGGGGCTCCCGTCGAAGCCGTCCCGAACAGCCACCTATACGGCTATTTGCAAAAAATCGTGATTCTGCCCGCACCGCGACCCCATCTACGGTGCCGCAGCCGCAACCAGATCTTCATCAACTCATCTTCTACCGCCAGCAGGGGTCCGACCTCCGAATCTGCCTCAATGAGAGATAAGCCCATGATGAAGCTCCCGATCCAGAACAATAAGGAAGCAAGAGGAGCCTCTCTCCTCGAAGACCAAGGTCCTGAAGACCCCCCCTCTCCCATGGGGCAAAGAAGACATCCCGCTTTCCCAAGGGGACAAAGAAGATCTACCTTTCCTAGGGGACAGAGAAGATCCCCTCCCTTTCAGCAACGAAGAAGCCATACAGCAGCCAGCCGACCATTTCATAGGGCCAACAGAGATGAGGAGGCACTTGTCACCAAAGCAGAGTTCCAGAATTTCAAAGATAAAATCCTAAGCCCTCAACGTCACCCCAAATAAGGGTCGACAAAAAAACAGTCGTCGTCTTGCAACCGTGCATGAGGAAGAGTCCCGCGGTCGACCAGATCCGACCAAAGGGATGACTCAGTCCATCAACGTCTCCGACAGATGGATGACCGCCTCAACAAGATCAACCGAGAGAAAGATCGACATTCCAAGAGCTTTCGTCCAAGCAGACCTCCTTTCTCTTAGTCAATCATGGAAGCCCCTGTCCTCGAGATCTTCAAGCCGCCTCACTTCGAGTCTTACAATAGAGAGTCTGATCCGGCCGATCATATCGAGAGTTTTAAGGCTCTCATGATGATCCATCAAGCCTCAGATGCGCTTCTTTGCAAAACATTCCTGCTACATTGAAAGGGCCGACAAGGGAGTGGTATTCTCGCCCATCTTCAGCATCCATCTTCTCATTCGATCAGTTTGAAGAACTTTTCCTCACCCATTTTGTCAGCAGCGGCCGAACCGAGAAGACAAGCGCAACCCTGCTGGACCTAAATCAAAGAAAAGGGGAACAGCTCATAGACTTTGTTCGGCGTTTCACAACCGAGTCCCGGTTTATCGCCTCCTTCGATCAAGTATTTGTAGCAGCCGCATTTAGATACAATGTCAATAACGCCGACCTTAAGACATCCCTTGCTACGAAGCCTCCTCGGGACTTCTTGAAACTCCTGCTTTGGAGTGAGAAGTATATTCGAGCAAAAAAGGCTCTCAATATCCTTGGTCAAGAAGAGCCCTCCTCCAGGAACAAACGGAAGAGTGAAAACGAAGAAGGATCTCAAAAATTTTAGAAAGATGACAATGGTATGTGTCGCCCTTCTCATCATTTTGAGAGGTTCACCTCTCAATGCCAGTACATCAGCAGTTCTCATGGAGGTGGACAAGGAAGGCCTACTCCGCGCTCCCCCTAGAATGAATACCCCAACGAAGAGGAGAAATAGAGATAAGTGGTGCAGCATCCATATGGACCATGGTCACGATACAGATGATTGTCGTGCTCTTAAAGAAGAGATAAAAAAGCTCATATAGCTGGGGCACCTATCCAAATTCGTCCGAAGAGACAAAGCTAATCTTCCACCACCCCGAGGAGCTAACAAGCGGGCCGAAAAGCCCTCTGAGTCCCAAGACTCAGAGCTAGGAGCAGTCCTCCACTTGATCCACGAAGGGCCCATGGGGGAGAATCGAACTCCTCCTGAAAGGCTTTCATCCGTGAAGTTAATTTGGTATAGAACCTCCTTCCACCCAAGAGCTTCGGAGTCCCAGTGACATTCTCAGACAGTGACCTGGAAGGCGTCCGAACGCCTCACTGTGATGCGCTCAAAATCAATCTTCACATGGCCGACCATTAAGTGCACTGAATTCTGGTCGACAACGGTAGCTTCATCAACAACATCTTCTTGGAAGCCTTCCAAGGCCTCAAGCTTTTTCAAGATCGTCTCAAGCCTGCCAGATACACACTCCACGGGTTCTCTGGGGTTCCAATATCAGTCGAAGGAATAGTCACTTTTGTTCTCAGGAAAAACCCCGACAACCTCGATAGAGTTAATGGACTTCATTTTCGTTGATGTTGCCTCTATAAACCTGTCGGGTCTAAACGGTAAGGTCAGGTACCAACTCCCTCCAAGAGTTGCTTCTACTAGCCTGTCAGGGTCCAAATGGCAACTCGGTGCTAATTCCCTTCTTGAGTTGCCTTTATAAACCTGCCGGTCCAAACGGCAGGTCGGCACCAACTACCTCCTCGAGTCATCTTTACAAACTTGTCGGGCTCAAATGGCAAGTTCGGCATCCATCTCCATCGGGTTGCCTCTACAAATTTGTCGAGCTCAAACGGCAAGTTCGACATCCAACTATCCCCTAGAGCTGCTTCCGAAACTCACAAAACCAAATCCAGGAGGGGGCAACACAAAGAGAGTACGAGTCGAGACTAGAACACTTGGAAAATCCTTAGAAACCATCTAGTACAGGAACAAGCTCCCCGGTGACAAAGTTCCACTTCTTAGTCTCTCGGGAACGAATCTCCTCTTCATAGCGTCCCATGAAAGTGAAGCTCCTCTTCAAAGCATCCCGGTGGTGGAGCTCCTCTTCATAGCTTCCCATGAGCAAAACCTTCATAGCTTCTCTATGGCAAAGTTTTGTTTGTAGCTCATCTCTTCAACTCCTCGGAGGCAGAGACATTGCGTACCAGTTTTGACCCCTACAGGGGATAATTCTTCAAGTCCCTTTAACAAGGGGTCATACGCCCCAATCAGATCTTTGTAGCTCTGGCAATATCCTTTATACAACACCAGTGTGCGAGGGCAAAAAAAAAAATCTACCCGTAAAGTGCGTAAAAAAAAACCAAAAGAGGAGAGAGACAACGGAGGTGGGCCCCATATGCGGCAGTGATCCAGACCATGCCACGTGCACTTGGAGTTGCGGTGCAGGCGCCACGGCACGCTTGCACTCGTGCGCTTTCCGCAGCGTAGAGCCACGTGGGATGTGTGGCACTGAGCCACGTGGCATGTGTGGGCCCCACCCTGCTCCCCAGGCACCAAATCGAGGAGGGCGCGAACCGGTTAGGGCACTTGCCTCATCACATCTACGCAATCCAATTGCTTCGTGATTCGCACCGCACGTGATGAATAAGCGTGATCACTCCGAAAATCATGTTCCTTGAATCCACGTGCAAAGCGTGTGCCAAAAATAAAAAAAGAAAAAGAATTTAAAAAGAAAAATTACTGACTGGTCAACGCCACGTCAGCATGTTGACTAGTCAATGCTGACTGCTGACGTGGCCGACCAGTCATTGACATGTGGGCCCCACCGCGCTATTCGATGCGAAACCGGAGAGGGTGCGAACTGGGTAGGGTGCTAGCTTCGATGAGTTCTGACTGTTGGACCTCCTCAAAATCTGTGCTCCCTTCGATCGACGATCCAGATTAATTAAGGTATTATTATTTAAATTTCTATTTCTTAATTTTAAATTTTAGAAAAATACTTAATAAATCTGAAAATTATTTTTGAAATTTGGAAAATTATTTTAAAAATTCTAAAAAATAATTAAAAATTCAGAAATATTATTTTTAAATTTCAAAAAATAATTATTATTTTAGAAAAAAATATTTTAAGATTCAGATTAATTAGTTAAAATTCTAAAAAATGGTTTAAAATGGAAAAAAATCCAGAAAATTCCCCAAAAATTAGAGAGAATCACAAAAATTCTAGAAAGTTCCTAGAATAGTTCTGGACACTCTATGAAGTCAGAAAAACTCTGTTACACCCCAAGCAAGATTCAAACATCCCCGGCGACTCCGATAAGTTCTGTAAACCATTAAACTCTATATGAAGTCAGAAAATGTTCAATTTTTTTGCTTTCCTTAATGTAACCTCCGTTTCCGTTTATACGGATTTGTATTTATGTTCTTCGTGTTCCTGAATTTTAGTTTTCCAAACAAATCCTACTATCATTTTTGAATCCGATTTTATTCTTTTGAATATTCGACTATTTCATCTAGCCCAAACTCCTAATCAAGTCTATAATTGTGTCTATTTATTTATTCTGTAAACCCGACTCATTTTTATTATTTTTTGATCAATTGATTTTGTTTGTGAGTAGCTCAACTCCTAATCCAAACCAACTTAGCCCATTCCTATTTTCTAATTCATAATTATTGTTTTATTGAAGCTCAATGTTATTCATTTTGAAGCCATTCTCATATCCTTTATATTTGTATTATTTATTGGAATCCTAAACCAGTTTAATTTTATTATTATTATTATTATTATTATTATTATTATTATTATTATTATTATTATTATTATTATTATTATTATTATTATTATTTTTCTAAAAGCCCAATTTTAGCTCATCCTATAAATTAACTTGATTCTCTGGGTAAAGCCCAACTCCAAACCCATGACTCTCAAACCCAAATCCGCATTGGTGTACCTAAACCCATTAACCCAATCCCCTACTACCTTCCTATTGACTAGATCAAACATCGTCTCTCACACGTCCTTAAATCTCTCTCACGCTCCTCCACTAATTCTAACCACCCCATCAAATCCCCTGATATTCTCTCTCTCCTTCTTATTATCCACAGCCAAAATACCCCAACTCTTCATCTTCCCCTACTATGTAAACCCCCTCCCCCCTCCCCTTTACTGTTCAAACCTCCAAACCCCCGACCCTCCATTTTCCTCCACTGCACTCACACCTCCCTGCCATTCTTGTCGCCTCCACCGTCGACCTCGACGCCCTGCTCCTCCATTACCGCCTCCCGCTCGAGGGTCGCCCTCGCCAACCCAACTCACTCCGAAATCCTCCACCTCCATCCCCGAGCTCTCCACCGACCGCGACTTCATCCCCTCCAGCATCTTCGACCACCACCCTCCTCCTCCCGTCGTCTTATTCCTCGCCCCTCGTCCCGCTCTCATCCTCGTCGCCCAAATCCCGACGCAACCATCCTCAGGTCGCCGCTCGAGTCCCCTGGGCACCTCGACGCTGCAGCCCCACTACCTAGCAGAACCACCATCGCCTTCTTCCTCCGCTCTCACCCTCGTCGACCGCTCCATCTCCCTTCCTGCGACTCCACCTCATTGCTGTTGCTGCGTCACCTCGCCATTACTGCTGCCATCCTCTCCCTTCGCCCTCTCGGTGAGTGAGACCATCACTGAGCCCCCTGAGTCACCTCGCTGTCCCAGTCGCCGCTTCACCATCGATAGCTGCCACCCCTCATCGCCTCTATCACTGCTGCCATTGCCGAAGCTTCATCTCCATCCTCCCGGACTGTAGCTCCCCCACACTGAGCCACCACCATCTTCGACCCCGCTGCCGATCGCTGCCTCCACCACAGTACATCGAGACCCCTCACCATTGCCTGATAGCCCCCTTGCTGCACTTGCTTTGGCTGTCTCTTGCTTATTGTTGCTGTCTTATACTTGTTGCTGCCGTCTTGCTCGATTACCGCTCTCGCACTTGCTGTTCTTGCTGTTGATCTTGTTGTTGCCACCATTGTGTGCACGTGTTCTCGTTCTGTGCTTTGCACGTGTCATTGTGCACATATTTCACACGTGTTGCCGTCGGGATGCTCTTCTCGTTATTCTCAATATTATCAGAATCATCGTCATCATATTAAGGCAAGTACTTTGTACATTTTTATTGTTCCGTACAAGTTTTTTAATTGACCTCCCGCAATTAGTAGTTTTTCTTGATTATCGTGTTTTGAAACTCATCCATGTTCATGAAATATATCTTGACAAATTTCAATTGATTGAACCGTCGATTTGTTTATGCCTTGAAATCCTTCCATGATTAAATCACTCGATATGTATGTTGAATAAAATCAATCCATTTGCCTCTATGGTTCGATGCCCATCAAAATATCTTAGATATCAAATTGCATATTTCTACCCTGCTGCCTGTTCTGACTCGTAGCTAGAATTTGACCTAGTTACATTTTGAATCAATCAAAACTTTATGAATAAGAGATGTAGCCCCCTGAGTCTAGTTTTTAGAACTTCTGACGGATCTGAAATTTCAATGTGGAAATTGCAAGATATACTATTTTTAGTGCTGTGACTTTTTTAATTCCAGATTACTATTTTGAAACGTATTTTCTCGAATAACTAATTTAAATACCATGCTAAAAGTATAATTAAACCATGATAATTACCAGTATGTTACTAAACATGATTAGGAATATATTTATGATTTTTATGGGATTTTAAAACAATTTTATAGTCACTCTATATACATAAGACATTGATTCTGAGTTGCTGCCTGCGCAGTAAACCCGACAAGAACTGTCTAGTTGACCTGTCTATTTTATATATAATGTATCGTGTCAATATGTGCTAGAACTGGCAGGGATTCTAGTTTCTAGAATTCTTGACAGAACCGGATTTGCTTTCCTCTGGCAGTGGGAAAGTTGATCTTTGTGTAGTGACATCTGACTACCTAGACTTGTGACTTGTGTTTGTTCATACATAAATATATTGTTCTTTGCTTTTATGACTTGAAACACATTACACATGTTGTATAGCCTTTGTTGTCTCCCTAATCATGCTCCGACACTGTTTTTGTTGTTGCATCATGTTTAATTACTATAAAAGAATCACAAGTTGGGGTATTGAGGGAAAGACTTAGTAGTGGACGATATAGGAGTTGTACTCGGTAAGGGGACCATGTTTCTCGTAATGATGATATAAGATTACAAGTTATATGGAACTAAGTGTCCCATAGAACTAAGTGCCACATCATGGGTGACGGGGGCCACCTCTAGCCTCTACGGGGGCCACCTCTAGAATCCATTGCATGAACATATGATTACACGCCGTATGCAACTAAGTGCCATGTAAGAGCTAAGTGCCACGTCATGGGTGACGGGGGCCACCTCTAGACTCCATTACATGAGTACATGATTTTCGAGTACTTGTGTAACGCCCCGAATCCCAAATACACTGAATTCGAGATGTTCTACAGGATCTTTCTGCCTCTTTTAGTACAATTTTACAAGAAAATTTGAACTTTTCACTATACATTAGAGTTTACATAAAAATTACACTTTTCATTTGCATAGCGAAAGTAAAATTTACAACAATTAAATAAATGTACAACGATCATGAAGTAATCTTTAAGCATTGATTCCTCTTTAATCTTTATCGAGCCATTTACCTGCATATAAGACTGTGGGTACGTCAGTTTATTCAACCGATGATCATTGTACACAGCCATCCTCTCTATGCCGGAAATAGTATAACTTATTTTTCCATATTTAGCAAACACAAACTTGTCACAAATCAAACTAAAGGGACTACCCTAATGATGTCGTGTTGTGATTGTGCACTTAGTCCTTAATGCATTTATTTATAATACATGACACTAATGCACACTTGTTCGGATTCTATGCATCCCATACTACATAGGTCCGAGGGCAAGCCTCTTAATCGTTCTTCATCTTTGTAGGGTTCAATTCCTCGCCATGACTTAATCTACTACTGTAATTACGGTAGGTATCCTAGATGATCTATGAGTGCAAGCACGTGTACAGAAAATCTGGAGGGGAATCCCACGTCATGTCACGACTCATCGTGAAGAACCTGTGGCAATTCAGCCTCCTTCACGGCACACGATCCTCATGCAGTCACCAAACATTTCACAAGCGTCGCCACCGGGACGGTACCCTGGAGCCGTATACAAGTTATTCATTAACATTCCAATCAATTTATAGACTAACTTTCCAATTAAAAATGTATTCTTATTAATATTTTTCATGCATCATTTCTTAGCATCATTCCTAATTAGAAATAAGGAAAATTAAACCCACTATCATTCATTCATTCTAACAAGCATTTCTACTTTAGAAATATGGAGAATTTTACCCACCTTGTATGGAGAGACAACACAATTCGCAATAAAATCCTTGCAACGAGATGCACCTCCTCCTAGACGATGCGCGCACAAGCTCCACAAGCACCTACCCGAGCTCCTCTCCTTGGACTAGCCGACCTCTCCTCCTTGGAAAAATGCAAGCACAATCCCCCTCACAACTCAATCTTTTTAACTCACAACTACTACTAGATAATACTATTAGACTATAGATTTGGAAGGGAATATTAAGCACAAAATAACTAGCCATGGGAGAGGGTATTTATACTAAAAATCAACTAGAATGGAGGGCTAGGATTAGTTGGTTGGTTGTAGGATGGAAGGCTAGGATTAGAGTAGGAGTTACAATAACTACCCACATCTAAATAACCACCGCCATGATCACCATTAATCTTTTTGAATTCCCTCCAAAAAGAAAGCACAACCGGCCATGAAGAGCATGCATTTTGCACGTGTACGTGTAGTGCACGTGCATGCAACTAGGACCAAAATTGTACATTAAATTTTGTATAAAAATAAAATAATATTTTAAATTGTATTCTACATGACAAGTTGTGTAAAAATATAGTCCATGGGCTTTAGTTTATGGGCCAAACTAGTTACTTTAAAATAAAATCAATAAATTACATTTTGGGCTTTTTAAGAAAAAGGCTTTTAAAATAAGGATTTCTATCCATTTAAAGAAAAGGCTTTTGTATAAAAAAAATTTGAAAACACATATTTAAATAATTATACACATCACAATAAAAATAATTATAAGATTTAATTCAACCAAAATACTGCACGTGCACACTACGTGCAAAATAAAATAATTTTTCATTAATTGAAAAATCAGGGTATTACAACTTGACCCTGTATAATTCGCTACTAGAGTCTAAATATAACATGCTTGTATGCACCCGCCTGTGGTATGGGACGCAGGATCGCGTATATTAGCTAGGATTGATTAAATGATAGACTTAAGATTAACAATGAGTACCGACATATTCCTATTACATGTTACCTGTCCCGTTACATGTTTATGATTCCTGTTTACAAAATTACATGATTTATATTTACAAGTTACCTGTTACATGTTAATAAATTACATAATTACTGTTTACACGACACGTTTCATGTTTCATGATTCCTTGTTACCGATTGGTTATACATTGAAGTCTGTATATATGTTGTCACTTGCATTGCATTGGATCCTCGTTTACATGTTGTATTTTCCCGTTACATGATTCCTGTTCCCTATTATATCCTTGTTTTTGTTCCCTTTTTGCTTGTACTACTTGCACCTTGTAACTTGCTCTAACAGGTAATTCATCCATCTTTCTTTTGAGTTATGTTATACAGGTACAGACGATGGGTTACTGAAGGAACTTGTTGAACTGTTATTGTGTTGCATATTCTCAGGCTATTTGATAAGTTCTTGTATTCCAGATATTGGTTATTGCATTATATTCTTATTCCTGTGATTATTATTATATTTTTTAGCTTACTGACATTGTACAGCTTATGGATGATATGAGTTGGCACACTTATATCATTCGCTGGGCGTCAGTTGCGTGTCCGTATTTCCGTATAATGGGAAGCGGGGCGTGACACTTAATGACTTCATGTTTATTAAATAGAAGAGAGAAAAGATAATAGAAAAAATGAGAAAATTTTTTGCATTGAAAAAGAAAAAAAAAAAAGTTTAATTGAGGATAAGATCTAGTCTTATTTTCTTGTAAATTCTCACCTAAAATACTGTGAATGAAAATGAAGTGCATTATGTTTTTTTTTTCTTCTGTGCAAAAATTTGTTTGCGGTCATACTTGCTCCGAATTTTTGTTTTTATGTGTGCATGTTCTTCAATGCACTTCAAAATGTTGATTTTAATAGCGGAATAACTCAATCCAATGCAATTGTTACTTGTCCGCTCAGAGACACTCCTGCAATTTTCACTAGAATAATGAAGAGAACATGTTACAATCGCTCTAGATCTCACCACAAAGGTATAGGGTTTATTTTCTTTTACTCTTAAGAACGGCTGCTAGATCTCACTTTCTTTCTTGGAATTATCACTTCTTAACCCTAATAATCATACGCTATATATATATATATATATATATATATATATATATATATATATATATATATATATATATATATATATATATATATAGGGAGGTTTCCGTTGAGCACTAGCCCAGTGCTCAACGCTGTGCGCACTGGATATAGGTCGTCCGATCGTGGGCTCTCATCATGATCTCCATCCAATGGTTCTTATTCCATCCCGCTCATCTGTTAATTTGGGGGGGGGGGGGGGGTTATAATCGGAATTCCCCCCCCCCCCAATCCACCTATCTCCTTCCCTTCTCAACTCTATCTCCTTTCCCTCTCTCTCCCACTCCACACACTTCATCGATCTGAAGTAGAGTGACAAAAACCCTAGGTCCCCAAATCATCTCCTCCCTCCTCTTCATCAATTTGTCGAAAAATTCTCCATCTCCTCCCTCTCCAACGCTCCCTTTTCCCCTTCTTGGTCATCTTCGAGAGCGGATTTTAAAACCCTAGCCCCCAAAATCGATCGGAACCCACAATCCAAATCGACGTCGTCCTCTCCTCCTCAGTGATGCGATCCACCTCTTCACGCTCATCCGGACTCATCTCTTCCTCCTCCATTCGCCCATCGTTATTGGAGGTATTAAATTTTTTTTTTTTTTGCTCTACTTCATATTGTTGAAAAAAACCAATTTTTCTTAACTCAGTTTAAAAAATAATTTGTTATTGTTGAAAAAAAATATCGGAGTAGATGATCTTAATTATATTTTCGAATTTGTTATAGGTATGGAGTTAGGTGTAGGTTGCTCACAATTTTTTGTATGTTGCCGAAGGTGATGTGGATTCATCTACTGATAATAGTTCCGAGGATTCTCACGATAGTGTGAACTGAGGGAAGTATTTCATTCACAATCAATTTGGTAAATATGATACCCTACTTTTATTTTTGGGTATGGGATGAATTGATAGGCAGTGATGAATTTATTGCCTTCTTAACCTACTAAGTGAAATCAATGTGTGAGTTTGTCTGAGGTCAGGTTGTTAGTGGGCTGCTGCACCCACTTGAAATTGATCATGCCATACATTTAGATATTCAGTTGGCTGATACTTGAATTTTAGTACATTGCCCTGATCCTTAAGCTTTGATACTTGAGTTTTTTTACAATTGAAGATACAGATGCTATGTATGCAACTGTATATTCAATATTCAGTTGTAGTGAATATACAATTGAATATGCTTGATTTTGGCTTTGAGGTTGAATTTTTCTGACAGATTTCTGATACTTACAATTGGGTAGTACTCCTAATGGTTGCTATTTTTGGCTAATACTTGGTGGCTTCAACAGTTGGAGTGAACACATTTTTTTGTGTCCCGGTGGTTGAAATTTGGCTTGATTTTGGGCCCAGAAAAGGATACTATTTGTTAGAGTAAGGGGTAGTGCACAACGCTGTGTGCACTGGGCCTTGACTGTCTGATCTTGAACTTTTGAATGAACCCCATCCAATGGTGCTAACTCAATCCCGCTCATCACGATATTACATTGTTTGAGTTATGCCAACATTTACCTTTGGCTGATACTAGAATTTTCAGTACCTTTTGAATGGCTCAATTTGTGTTACACCTGAGTGATCCTTTTGCTCTTTGGGTGATACTTGAGTTTTAGTTCAATAGACTGATCCTTTTGCTTTGATACTTGAGTATCAGTAGTCGTTGGTTGATCTTTTTTTGCTGATACATGTTTTTTTTTTTATATTTGTAGTGTGCAAATTTCTGGCTGGTTGTTTTCTAATATTTTGGCTGGTTGTTTTGGCTGATACAAATCTTCCTTGGCTGATTTTTTGGACTATGGTTTTGGCTGATTACTTTGATTTGGCTGATAGTTTCCTTTGGGTGATTAAGATTTTCTTGTCTTGTGAATGCATTTAGTTGATTGTGGAACAAGATGTAGGGGTTTGTGATGGTTAAAGCTGTTTGGGCATGGTAGTTCAACTGCAGCCATATGTGATTACACCAACACAGTCTCAAACCTTGCATCAATTTTTAATGCATTCACAACTGAAGATGTTGTGCTCATTTGAGAACAATGTTTTGTGAAATAAAGTGACATTCTCAGCCTACTTTAATTTCTATCATGAACACAATCTTTGTAGTTTATGCTATCTAATAAATGAGGTAGAAATTCATCTAACATTTAGTTATTTTTTCCAGTAACAGATGCAGAATGAACTCCAGAAGATAAATCAACTCTAGAAGATAAACAGATGCAGCTGGAGTATCAGTAGTTGTTCTTCATTCACAAAGGGAGATTATTTTGTAATGTTTGTATGTGTAATCAGTTCGTCGAATATGTTGTACTCTTTTTATGCTTCACGTACGACTGAGTTCAACAAGTTAAGTAGAATTTTTTTGATAGAATTGTTCGGACTTTGTAACTTATATGTTTACTTGAGAAGGATACTATCTGTTTTGAGTTTGTACATTTTTGGAATACATTTTTATGAAATCCATTATATGTTATTTGGGTTTGTTACATTGTTTGATGCAACTGGAGCTTGACAGGGTTTGTTGTCATGTATTGATGTTGAATTTTTGGAAGATTAAGATGAAACTGGAGCTTCACAGGGTCTGTTGTTCTGAGCTTACACATTTTGAACTTCATGTTCAGTTTCTGTTGTTCTGAGCTTACACATTTTATTAATTATATGTTCAGTTTAAATTTTTTAACTGAAGCTAAGTTTCTTTATATTTTTTGTGTACAAATACACATTAGTTTCAAGAATCCGAAACCAAACCTTATACAAATACTCTCAGGACTTTCCGATACATTCAGAAATCAGTTATTTTGAGTGACACCGTAACCGAGACCGAGTTCTCAAACCTTGTTTAGTTCATAAAAAGAATATTCTTCAACTAATTTGGAATTAGCAAATTGTTTATTCGTGTTCCAGGTGGGATCATATAGAAAAGTTGAGTGTAGTAGTGTTAGAGTTGGGATCATATATGCATGTAGACTATTTCAAACAGGTAATGCACAATTTCCTCAGTACACAGACTATTTGAACGGAGATCAGGTTTCAGCACACATGGCGTTCTGATATAATCAGTTTTTAACAATGTTAAGTTGTTATAATCTGCAAAATATATTAGAAGAATAAAAAATTACTTCCCACTACCTATTCAAGAGCAACGTTTACTTCTAATTACATGTAAGCATACCACATTTACTAAAGAATGTATTCATGGTTGCATCAGATAGAATTTGACACATATATCTTGGCTGAGTGGAGACATACTCATAATGAACATATAAACTAAGAATAATCTCCAACTTTAGAGCTGATTACACTTGTACTTTAGAGCTAGTTTTACTTATATTATTCCTCACATTCATATTTCTTAAGAGTGAATTTATTACAAGGGAAGCATCCACAAAATTTGCAGTCAGTGAATTGAGACCGAGATCGTGTTGTTCTGTGGCTGCATTTCATTTTTTGGGCTTGCTCAGATGCTTTTTGTAACTGCTGTGAGTGCTGCATCTGAGCTGATGCCCTCCATTCCTCTGCTCTCCTGTTCACAATTGCCATACTTTTCATCATCTTTCCCTCTATGTCTGATCTCATCTTTTGAAACTTTACCTGAAAAAAAAAGAAAACCCTAAATCAGTTAGATATGGTCAATGGCCAAACTACTCAGCTGTCATTATTCGCTAAATATGGTACATGGATTTGACATGAATTTAAGTAGGCTCAGAAATGACTTTAATTCACAGACATTGTCCTCAAATGGGCACAACATCTTCAGTGGTGAATGCATTAAAAAAAATCAAGCCAAATGTTGAGACTGTGTTGGTGTAGTCACATATGGCTGCAGTTGAACTGCCACGCCCAAATAGCTGTAACCATCACAATCCCCCACATGTTGTACCACAATTTCAATTAAATGCATTCCCATTTCTGCAGAATCTTAATCACCCAAAGGAAACTATCAGCCATAGCATAGTATTAGTCAAAACTATCAGCAGAACTATCAACCAATGTGTAACAAACTATTTAAAGAAACGAAGGTTGTACTCAAGTATCAAAGATCAAGCTACAGAAAATTCTAGTATTATCCAAAGGTATATGTTGGCATCAATCAAACAATGTATTCAAAAAATGTAATCTCTGAGCCACTGAAAAGCCAAAATTGAATCAGTGACCCAAAAAAATGAACATCAGGTCAAAATTTTACTTCCCCCCCCCCCCCGGTAATAGGTAGATGAGCGGGATTGAGTTAGAACCATTGGATGGGGTTCATGATGAAAGATCACGATCGGATGGCCTAGGCCCAGTGCACACAGCGTTGTGCACTACCCCTCGCTAATAGAAAGTATCCTTTTCTGGGCCCAAAATCAAGCCAAAATTCAACCATTGGGATCAGTCAAAATTTTGTTCACTCCAACTCTTGAAATTACCAAGTTAAATTTCAAAAAATATCAACCATGCCAGAGTACTACCCAACTGTAACAAAGGATCAGCTAAACATTCTCAAAAAGGCTATACAGTAAAGACAGTCACTGTGTACCAAACTTCATATTCAAAAAATGGTAAATTTGTATCAGAAAACTTCAACCTCAAAGCCAAAATCAAGCATATTCAATTGTATATTCACTACAACAGAATATACAATTGCATACATAGCATCTGTCACTTCAATTGTAAAAAAACTCAAGTATCAATGCTTAAGGATCAGGGCATTGTACCAAAATTCAAGTATCAGTCAACTGAAAATCTAAATGTATGGCATGATCAATTTCAAGTGGGTGCAGCAGCCCACTAACAACCTGACCTTAGACAAACTCACACATTTATTTCACTTAGTAGGTGAAGAAGACAATAAATTCATCACTGCCTATCAATTCATCCCATACCCAAAAATAAAAGTAGGGTATCATATTTACCAAATTGATTGTGAATGAAATACTTCCCTCAGTTCACACTATCGTGAGAATCCTCGGAACTATTGTCAGTAGATGAATCCACATCACCTTCGGCAACATACAAAAAATTGTCAGCAACCTTCACCTAACTCCATACCTATAACAAATTCGAAAATATAATTAAGATCATCTACTCCGACATTTTTTTTCAACAATAACAAATTATTTTTTAAACTGAGTTAAGAAAAATTGGTTTTTTTCAACAATATGAAGTAGAGCAAAAAAAAATAAAAATTAATACCTCCAATAACAATGGGCGAATGGAGGAGGAAGAGATGAGTCTGGATGAGCGTGAAGAGGTGGATCACGTCACTGAGGAGGAGAGGACGACGTCGATTTGGGTTGTGGGTTCCGATCGATTTTAGGGGCTAGGGTTTTAAAATCCGCTCTCGAAGATGACCAAGAAGGGGAAAAGGGAGCGTTGGAGAGGGAGGAGATGGAGAATTTATCGACAAATCGATGAAGAGGAGGGAGGAGATGACTTGGGGACCTAGGGTTTTTGTCACTCTACTTCAGATCGATGAAGTGTGTGGAGCGGGAGAGAGGGGGAAAGGAGATAGGGTTGAGAAGGGAAGGAGACAGGTGGATTGGGGGGGGGAATTCCGATTATACTCCCCCCCCAATTAACAGATGAGCGGGATGGAATAAGAACCATTGGATGGAGATCATGATGAGAGCCCACGATCGACGGCCTATATCCACTGCGCACAGTGTTGAGCACTGGGCTAGTGCTCAATGGAAACTTTTCCTATATATATATATATATATATATATATATATATATAGGTAGCCTTCGGTTGCGAACCATTGTGTGCGAACTCAGCTTGCGAACTCTTCTTTTTGCCGTTGGATCCAAAACAGCTCCATCGATGGCTGTGATCGAATCCCCCTCTTCTCAGTTGTTAGCGGGGGTAATTTGGTCATTTTAATTCGATTTCCCTTTACCCCCATCTCCCTTCACTCTGTCGTTTCTCAATCCCAAATCGAAAGCCAAAACCCCCTTCTCTCTATCAGAAGAGGCGAAACCCTAATCCCCTTTACCTCCCTTCACTCCATCGTTTGCGAACCTCAAACCGAAGTCGAAATCGAAAACCCCCTTCTCTCTATCAGAGCGAGCAAAACCCTAATCCCCTTTAACGAGATTCACTCTGTCGTTTGCAAACTCAAACCCAAATCGAAATACCCCCTTCTCTCTCTCAGAGTGAGCGAAACCCTAATCTTCTATCGATTCCCTTCTCTCTCTCTTCTCGAAACCCTAACGGCTGTGTGCGAAATCTTCTGTGCGAACTCCTCCCTCTTCCAAATAGGTCCATCGATTTCGTTATGGGTCGCCTTCGGTTGCGAACCTCTGTGTGCGAACTCAGCTTGCGAACTCCTGTGCTTGCCGTTGGATCCAAAATAGCTCCAAATGGAAATCCTAGGGTTTTGATCAGGTATAAATTTTTAATTTTTTGGTTCCGTTTTTCTTTTTCTTCCTTGAAGTTGTAGGAAACCCAATGAGGTATTTTTTTAATAGAGATCAAATGTTTTGTTTGAATTTGTTGGAAGCGTTTAAGCTTCACTGAGTCTTTCTTCATGGCTTGATTCAGACTATGGATATATTTTTGCCAATACACTGATGCTTGATATCAATTGAGGGAAGTGTTTGATTCTGACTATTTCATTTTTAAAATTTTAATTGCTTACTTTATTGCATTTTGGTATAGGCAGTGATGACAATCTAGAATTTACAAGCAGTTGTAGGCATTTTGCTACTTCTTCTGTTTGACAAGCATTTGTACGAACAATTCATAACGGAAGGCCACCCATATAGAGTACAATGAGTGCAACATTTAGTTTGTTTACTCACTGTTTTTGCCATGTTTGATTTGTATTTGCTGAGTTAGTATGTTGCAATTATTTAAATGAAGGAGGGGTTAATTTATACTTGTATTATTGTTTGAACTCATCGTGTGAACCATAACCCTCCATCGAATGGCTGTGATTGTTCACGCTCTCTTCTCAGTTATCTTTGGGGATAATTTTGTTATTTTTTCGGTTAGAGACATGTACTCCTGCGTTGCAAATGGAGGGGTAATTTGGTAATTTGGTAATTTTTCGGTTAGAGACTCAGGGACATCTTTTAAGAGGTTTTATTTATTCAGATTATGGTTGCAACTAGTTGGCATGGCATAATAATCTAGCCGTAGTGAGATTATGCATCTGAATAAGTGCTATACTAAATCCTGATTCTATTTGATGAGGGATCCGCATTTTGGTTGAGCTGAAGCTGGGAAAAAAAATTGCTAAGCTGAAGCTGAAACAAGTTTACTTTTATGCGAAACTGAAACAAAATTTGGTTTAGCTAAAATATGAGTTGAAACTGAAACAAAACATGAGTTGAAACTGAAACTGAAATATGAGTTATTATTCAGATTGTGGTTGGAACTAGTTGGCAAGGCATAATAATGCAGCCGTAGTGAGATCATGGTTATGAATAAGTGCATGATTATGCTTGGGACAACATATGTGCTATACTCATGCTTGATTATATTTGACTTATTTCATAATTACTTATTATGTTGTTCTGAGCCTATTTGTACTTCAATTGTTTACAATTTACGGTGATAATAGTGCAGTCCGATATTGCTAAGCTTTTTATGTTATTTTTCGTAGGGGGTGGAGCAGTTCCCTCCTTTTGCTACTTGACAGAGCTTCGAGCAGTTTCGTTTCAGCATCAGCAGCACCAGAAGTCCGACATTTTTTTTCATCTTTTAGTTTATACTATTAGGCCTCGATTTTGTATATTGATATTCCACTGTATAATGTAATATGAGGTTTGAGTTTGTATACTATAAATGTTTGGTATAATGAAAATTGAAGCTGTAATATGAGTTGAAACTGAAACTGAAATATGAGTTGAAACTGAAGCTGAAATATGAGTTGAAACTCGAACTTAAATGAGCTGAAATATTAGTTGAAACTCGAACCTAAATGAGTTGAAGTTGAATTATGAGTTGAAAGTGAAACTGAAATATGAGTTGAAGCTGAAATATGAGTTGAAACTGAAACTGAAACAAGTGTTGTGTGAAATGGAAATATGAGTTGAAGCTGAAATATGAGCTGAAACTGAGACTGAAACAAAATTTTGAAGCGGAAATATGAGTTGAAACTGAAACTGAAATATGAGTTGTAACTGAAACTGAAACTGAAATATGAGTTGAAACTGAAGCTGAAATATGAGTTGAAACTCGAACTTAAATGGGCTGAAATATGAGTTGAAACTCGAACTTAAATGGGCTGAAATATGAGTTGAAACTCGAACTTAAATGAGTTGAAGTTGAATTATGAGTTGAAAGTGAAACTGAAATATGAGTTGAAGCTGAAATATGAGTTGAAACTGAAACTGAAACAAGTGTTGTGTGAAACGGAAATATTAGTTGAAGCTTAAATTTGAGCTGAAACTGAGACTGAAACTCATATTTTGAAGCTGAAATATGAGTTGAAATTGAAACTGAAATATGAGTTGTAACTGAAACTGAAACAAGAGTTGAAACTGAAACTAAAATATGAGTTGAAACTGAAAATATGATAGACAGGGGCGATAAAAAAAAGCTGAAGTTGAAACTCGCTATTGTGAGTTGAGCTGAACTGATAACAAGAACAAAATATTTCAGTTGCCTAGTTGAACAAAATATGAGCTGAGTTGAACTGAAATTTGTTTCTTCGAGCAGATATGGTGTTCCTTCGAGCAAATTTGTTTAAGTTGCCCACACATAATTGCCTACTTGAACTGATATCATGAACAAAATAAAATAAATGCAGATATGGTGCTAATAAACCTCGATTTACAATAGATTGTAACAAAGTAAAATATTTAAATTGTGGACAAAATATACATTGGTTTCCTATTACAATGGCCACAACCACAAAAGCTAATTATTCCGTTAAAGTGGTACAAAAGTAGACTACGAAAAGAAAAGATAAGCAAGACTATCATCCCATGGCAATAAAGAGCTCAATTTTCTGTAACGAATTTCTAGCATCACACATTCGGTAACCTCTAGTAACCGTACAAACTGCAAGCATTAAGAAAGAAAGGGTTTAGATAGATGATTCGTAATTATTTATCTGAGATATCAACACAACTAATTAACATATTTTAAGTAAATGTAGGCTCAGAACACAACCTAGCATATGACAGGGATTTAGATTTTTGTCAACTAAATCAAGCATGACTGAAAAGCATCATAATTATGTACACACTTGGGCTGCAATACTATGCCACGCCAACAAGTTGATCCATAATTTGATCAAAAATTTGAGCTGAAACTTAAACTTTTTAACAAAATTTGGAGTTGCAACTGAAACTAAATTTAGTTCAGCTGAATTATGGAGTTGCAACTGAAACAAAACATGAGTTCAAACTGAAATTGAAACATGAGTTCAAACCGAAATTGAAATATGAGTTGAAGCTGAAATATGAGTTGAAACTCAAACTGAAACAAATTTTTTTTTATCAAAACAAAACAATGATTTCCAGATAAGTCCATTTCTTCAGCTTGTATAAAATATTTTTTGTCATCATTGCCTACTTATAAACAAAATAAAACATAGCCGATAATAAACTTTAGAATTGAACACACTAAAAAAAGAACTTCCCTCAAGCAACAGTGTCATCGGTACTTTCTCCTGATGAGGGATCTACTTCATGTCCAATGCGCCCACTAAAAAATGAAACAAAGAAATACTTAGTTAAGCTCACAAGCAATTTAAATCAACCAATGTCTAAAAGATGTGGAATATTTACCCCTCTAAATTGTTTGGGCAATTTCTTGAATCGTGTAGTCCGCGTGTCCCACAAGCCTTGCACCATCTAGGTTTCCTTACTTTCTCTCTTGTTGGCTTCAATCGCTTCCCACTAAGCCCTCCTTTTGTATTGCATTGCTTAGGCTCCTCCATGAGAACTTTAGACTTTTCCATGGATTTTCCATATGCCGGTCCACTACTTTCGGGATGTACAAGATGGAACCCTTCAATACTTTTGATCATGTTGTTCCGCATGAATTCGTAGCCTTCATTGGAAGCTAATCCAATATCAACTTGTTGTTGGGCTAATTTACTCAACTCACAATAGCGAGAACCTAAATTCTCACTACTACCTTCATGAAGTCCTCTCCTATTAGTGAATATATTGCTTCTTCGGATTACATCTTGGGTCCATCTTCTTAAAATATATTGCTTTGGTAGTTCTTTGTGATCGGTGTACTTAAGATATGCCGAAAGATGCTTACAAGGAATGCCCACGAATTCAAACAACAAGCATGCACACATAGCCATTGGAGTCTCTTTAGAATAAGTCACCACTTTTGCATTTTCTGTTTCACCACACTTCTTCACTAGGTAAATAGCTTGGTTCTCATCTTCTTGCACCAAATTTACATTATATATTAAGCTTGATTTTAGTTCTTCTTGGAAATCATAAAAAATAACCAAAGTGTACACTTGCGCCATTTGTGCCTCTATATACCATTCGGTCTTCAATTTTGGTTTCTTCTCAATTGTATGATGATTTTCTTGAAGTTCTTGTTCTCTTTGTCTTGCAATGACTCTCTCGAATATTAAGGCAAACTCATGTAGTGAGTACTTCTTTTGAGTATGTTTCTTTAAGAAAGCATTCATTCCCTTGCTCCTTTGGCTACTTGACATTCCGGCCCAAAAATGTGGTCTATGATAGACAGGGGCCCGTTTCTCACGAATTTCAAATTTATCTTGCAACCACTTATTGTTTTCCACACCATACTTACAAAGCAATGATTTCCAATTTCCTTCAAAAGTAGTACAATCATCAGAATTTTAGACAATATTCTTAAAAGCTTTCATAAACTCAACATCTTGGTTCATTTTAGGCACCTCTTGTGGTATCTTATCTAAAATATGCCAAATACAAAATCTATGGCGAATTTCAGGAAAAACAGCTTTGATTGCAGCACTTATCCCACGATCTTGATCAGTGACCATGCCAAATTGTGCATGTTTCATTACTACTAACCATTTTTGAAATAGCCATATAAAAGAGGAAGCCGTTTCATTTGGGATGAACCCACACCCTAGGAAAACAGATTGCCAATGATGGTTGATTCCAATAAAGGGAACAAATAGCATTCCATAACGGTTCGTGCTATATGTTGCATCGAAAGAAACTACGTCACCAAATTCTTCATAGTTCGTTCTAGCAATACCGTCGACCCAAATACAGTGACTCAACCGACCAACCTCATCTAGTTGGAAATCATAAAAAAATTAGGATCTTTTTCTTTTTGCCAATTGAAAAAATCAATCAACATTTGTCCATCGTGCCCTTTCATAGCCTCCCGTAAGTCTCCCTCATGATTTCTAGCATCGGTCTTGGTGAATCCAACCCTATCATGACCCCCACTCGAATTTTCAAAAAAAATCATTTGTTTGCACGTTGGAATATTAGCTTGTGTAAGTTGATCCATTATTACTTTATCGGAATCTGACACATTACGATTTCGCGGTAACAAATGTCTTCTACCAGGTGAAGTAAATACATGATTGTGTAATTCAGTAAGTGAATAAAGAACCCATGAATGTGTTTCTTCATTTAATTTCACACGAATTAATGCTTTGCAGTCGGATCTACTTGTAGTCCCCCGCCTAACATCATTAGACTTACTCTTCGAAATACCGGCTTTAATACAAACAAACAACTTATCCACTACAACGGTTCCCTTCAATTTGGTTGAACCCTTATGCATTTGAAAACCCCCACATGTAGAAATTTTGGGCTACAGCTGCAGCCACAGGGGCAAGAGGAAGGATAGCCAGAGTATTCCAGGTAGAGGAGTTCGATGATGAGGAGGTAGAGATCGGGCCGACGCTGGACTGAAGGACTGGCTTCACCAGTCACGACTGTGCTTTTGCCAGCTGGTGTTTCTGGTTCCGCCTTCTGTACTATCGGGTGGATTGACGTTTGAGTAGTTTGACCCATCCTCCAGGGCTTGTTAGGGGTGTATGTTTGTTTTTCGTGCATTTTCTTTCTGCATTGTACTTTTGTTTTGTACCGTTGTTTTCTCCCGATACTCCGGGGTTGTTTTATTAACTGCTTATTAATGAAATAGGGTGGCCTTATTCCACCTTTACCTCAAAAATTTTTTTTTAGCTTGCTCTAAAGTATCAAAAGTCATACCGAGCTTTGGTTTTAGGTGGTCGTCCACAACCGGGATAAATTCACCTACTTGTACATTCAAAAAATTGTCGCTGGCATCAGATCACTTTTCATCAATAATCATACCTATTATCAAAGGAAACGAAACATAAACCAACACAACCAATTACTCAACAATTCTACAAATTATTGCAAAATATAATGAAACTGAAACAGAAAAAAAATACCTATTTTGAAGAAGGAGGATTTCGCACAGAAGATTTCGCACACAGCCGTTAGGGTTTCGAGAAGAGAGAGAGAAGGGAATCGATAGAAGATTAGGGTTTCGCTCGCTCTGAGAGAGAGAGAGAAGGGGGTATTTCGATTTGGGTTTGAGTTTGCAAACGACAGAGTGAAGCTAGTTAAAGGGGATTAGGGTTTCGCTCGCTTTGATAGAGAGAAGGGGGTTTTCGATTTCGATTTGGGTTTTAGGTTCGCAAACGACGGAGTGAAGGGAGGTAAAGGGGATTAGGGTTTCGCCTCTTCTGATAGAGAGAAGGGGGTTTTGGCTTTCGATTTGGGATTGAGAAACGACAGAGTGAAGGAAGATGGGGGTAAAGGGAAATCGAATTAAAATGACCAAATTACCCCCGCTAACAACTGAGAAGAGGGGGATTCGATCACAGCCATCGATGGAGCTGTTTTGGATCCAACGGCAAAAAGAAGAGTTCGCAAGCTGAGTTCGCACACAGTGGTTCGCAACCGAAGGCTACCTTATATATATATATATATATATATATATATATATATATATATATATATATTGTCACGCCCCGCTTTCCAAAAAGAATACGGAATACGGATACGAAACAAAAGCCCAGCGAATGATTTTCATCATCCATAAGCTGTTCAGGAATCTTTACAACATTTCACAAGATAATCAGAGTCGGAAGCAAAAGATACAACCGGGCATGCATAATTGAAACAAGATACCAACAGAAATTACTTGAAACCAAATATAATAATCTCAAATAACCAAATTCTAAATAAGTCAAATATCCTGGGTCACATCGCCCAAATACAAAATTATCCAAGTAATCAAGTACATTTTATTCAAATCAAGCAATAAATAATAATAATAATGCAGGAAATCCAGCACTAGTATCTCATATTTCTAATGCCATCGGGCAGCTGACCATCCTGATCTACAATTAATAAATTGCAGGAGAAGGAAAAAGAAAACAAGTACCCGTCAATTGCAAGTTACAGGCCACTTATAATGCAGGATACAAGTAAATGGGATAGATAAATCTAAGTAACAAGCCTAGCATGGTATAAGCATGATAACAGAATATAAATCATGGCCTGGCAAGATGAGCAAGTATAATAGTATGTGTCGAGTGTCAAGTAAACAAATGTCATTAATCAAGTAACCAGTATCAAGAATCATGTAATCATGTAGCATGTATCAAGTATCAAATCTCATGTATCATGTAGTCAAGTATCAAGTGGGCATGTATCATGTTCAAGTGCCATGTATCAAGTCTTGTAGTTATTACTATCTAGGTAGCACTTCATGTGCCCAAAAACATAACACATGGTTGCTACAACAAACAGTTTCGCCTGATATCATGTATCATGTAAACAATCTCCCAAACCCAAACAAACTCCAGTGTCATGTGTGTATGTGTCATGTATGTCGTGTCAAGCCCCACATGTAAACAAGCTCCAAATAACCACTAGGTTCTTCCGAGTATACGTTTCTGCACTATCAACTACTAGATCTTTCCCTTAACCCCGGTTTGGTTATTTTATTATTATTAGTGTCCAACACGCATGTATGTGTGCAAAACATATCAAGAATAACATGGAATGATCATGTAACAAGTTCAAGTTGCAAGATAAACATGTGTGGGTACAAGATAACACATAATAGGGTAAAACGACTAGCTTTATAATTCAGGACTGCAAGACAACGTTGTAGTAAAACAATGATTCTCGCTAATACAAACATGTAAACTTGAATCCGTCGGAGAACCTAGAAAGTAGACTTCCGGCCGAATCTAGAAAGTATAAACAAGTAAAATGTTGTTTCACAAAATCATAACTCAAAACTGATTTAAATCCAAAAAATATGTTCAGGCAGAATTCAGTAAATCAAATTCTCAGTCAGGAAAACAGCATCAATACTCAATAAATAAATCCACCAAAAATCTGGGGTATTCCCCTATCTATCTAGTATCAAAATATAAAATTTCATAATTTTCCAATAAAATTAGATCAGTCATCAAAAATCAGAAAATATCGAGAAATGATCGTTTGGCAAATCTGGAATTCCCAACACAGCTGTACGAAAACTGTAATATCTCGCAAACCGTGAAACGAAATCCAAATCTGCCAAAAGGAGATGAAAATAGACAATATAAACTAACTTTCATATTTCACAAATATTTTTCATACAGTCTAAGGAATCAGGGTGAAAATACGATTCTTTACAGAATAGCGAGTAAAATACAGTAAGTACAGTCTTTATAAACAAGCATGAAACGGAATATTAATAAAATCTTCCAAAATTCTGGGTAATCCCTAGATAAGTATAGAAAAACTGACCAAAGTTCTAGATCTAAATTATATGTGTAGCACAAGTATGAAAATAATCTAGTCATCAAAATCACCAAGAAATGAAATCTGGAAAAGATCTACACCTCTGTAGTAAAACAGTAATATCTCACACACACGAAAACGAAACAATCAAGGTCAGAGGGATTGGAAAGAAGAAAAAATTCTCTACAAATCATGTTTTATACTGAAATTAAGATTCTGACCTTAATATGGTCTAAATTACTGATCAAAACAGATCATCGACAAAACACAGAATTTCCTCAAAAACCAAAATCAACATAGATCCAACGAAACTTGATCCACACACAACCAAACTTGAAATCGAGTCTACCAAGTGTCCAAACAACATGGATTAGGGTATGTAACAAGTCCCCAAGAAGTTAATCACATGGATCTTAGCAAATAGTCAAATTCTCACAAATAGTTTACATACATGATCAAGTCAAGAACGGGCGAAAAACTAGTTGTTTCATGTCGAATTTGTGTCGTGAGTCAACTATGGTCAAATAGCACTGTAAATACAAAACCAAACAAGAATAACACACAAGAGTCGTCTCTAGAACCCAACTACATTATAGGTGGTATTTTGACTTGTATCATACAAAGAAATTTGAGTACAAGTTACTTGCCTAAAAGACGACGAGAACAACACAAGAGCAAGAATAACAGGAATGGATTCCCGGGCACGAACTTAATGATCGAATCACGAACCAATCACGAACACAAGGAACAACAGATCACGAACACGATCAGACGACTGAGATGAAAAGATTAAGAGATCAAGGTGATCGGATCAAATCGGACGACTCTGATCGAAGATCAAGATCAAGATCGAGATGTGCTCAGTATCTTGATGATGATAATGATGATCGGATCAGATCGACGATCTAACGGCCACCAATCAAAGTGATCAAAGAACCCCATGATGACGATGATCATGATGATCGAGTCGATCGGAAGGTCCACAATCAAAGCAATCAAAAACTCCAAGATGATCAAGATCGGATCAACGGACGGCTAGGAATCAATCAAATCAATATCAAGATCACAAGCAAACGGACGGCCCATAATCAAAGTGATTAAAACTCCATGATCAACATCTACAGCAATGGTAACCCATGGCTATAGGGCTGCACTGGCTGGCTCCGATGGCAGGATGCCAAGGTGGCGATGGAACAGCGACGGCAAGGGTGCGGGGGACAGGCGGCGGATCGCTATAGTCACGGCTGCAGTCAGTGTTGCCCAGGGAAGACATGACTAGCGATGTTGGGGGCACTGGTCGCAGGGGCTGGCGGAACTGGGGCTCCGTCGTCGACCAGAGAGTGGCCGGCTGCTGCTGCAGTGTGCACTGGATAGCGCGAGGAGGATGGGAGAGCAAGGGCACCGCTGAATGAGGGGAGGAAGACGGCTGTTGGCGCTGCAGCGCCGTAGGCGACAGGGAAAGGCATGAGGAGGCTGAGGGAGATGGAGGTAGCGGGTGACGGTGCACAGGGAAAGGGATGAGCGGGAGATAGAGTCGGGGTGAGAGGTGAGCGGAAGGAGGAAGAAACGGGAGTCGGGGCTGGCGAAGGTCGCAGGCGGCTGCGACGCCGAGAGGAGGCGTGGGAGCACGGGGAATAGGTTGGGGTAGAATAGGGGGGGTAATGGGTTTAGAACTGCTGGAAGATCAACAGTCAAGGTGTATATGGGTTTATATATATACACAAGAAAGAAAAAGATTAGGGTTAGGGGGAAAGGGGTTTCGGGTTGGGCTATTGGTTTATTGGGTTAGGGTGTAAATGTAAATAGGTTTGGGGATAGGGATTAACGGGTCTGGGTAGTTGGATGTTTAAAAGTGGGTTTTGGGTGAGTTAAACTGGTTTGGGAAATTTATAAATGGGTATTGGTTTGGGTAATAGGGTCTAAGGCTGAGTAGGGTAACTGAATTTGGGTAATTGGGTTTAAATGGGGTAATGGGTTTTAAATAGGGTAATGGGTTTTATTAAAATAGGATAGTTGGGTTTAAAAAGAAATCCAATAAAATAAAAAAATGGGTTTTGGCACAATAACTAATAAAAATATATAATTAGGTTTTGATAGAAATATTAATCATAATAATAAAAACAACAATGATAACAATAATAAGAATTGTATTAACATCTAAAATCACAGAAATAGCTACAAATAAAATTATTGATCGAAAACAGATTTTAATAGAAGATCCAACAATACATTTTGACAAAAGAATTTGAAAACCGGAAAAATAATTTACGAAAATTTTAAATACAGAAAATACATTTTTGGAAAAACAGGGTTACAAATCCTGCCTACCTTACAACAAAATTTCGTCCTCGAAATTTGTTTAGGCGGTACTGTAACGTCCCGAACTTCCTATATGGAGAATTCGAGACACGAGCCAGGACCTTTACATTCAGTTAGTCACAGTACATAGAAAACATAAAATTTTAAAACTTTTATTTAATACAATATTACAGGCCGAGTGTTTCCATTAATTCAATATATTACATCAGAGTATACATGAATGAAAAAGATAAACATTGGGCTTTTCACTTGTAGACCATGCCTTGACTAGAGTCCTTCCGGTTCGTGATCTTGTATCCACAACCTATTAGAGTGGGGACGTCAGTACATATGCTGACGCTTAAAGGCTGATGACTAGCAGCGGATCTCCAAAAACAAACATGTACAAACATGATAAATTATGTCGGTGTAGTTTAAGTGTTCGTGAGTGCAGTGACTAGAATCTAATGCAATGTCAACTAAGCTAGGATGCTCCTATTCTAATGCAAGCAAGTCTCTGGAACAGTATGCATCCCATACTACATACGCCCCATCTCAAGCTCCATATATAAGGATTTGAACTCGCGTTATGAATTCTAATTGTACACAACCTGTTCCTGACAGATACAACGTGACTGATGAGGTTATAGACGTGGTCAAGTCCCACCAATGCAGTACGCTCATGGTGTCTATGTTTGACACTACTACCCGGCTAACCGGGCCGCACTCAAAAACCAGACGAACCCTCGGGGTTACCGCAACACAGGTTAGCTCGAAGCATCCCCTGTGGCCCCCTAACTCATAGACCGCAGTCTATGGCCTGTTCGCTTCCCCGACATAGAACACGACGGAGTTTCCGGGGTCCATCCCCTAGCTCCGCCCTGCCCTTATCATGGCACTTTAGGAAATAACAGTGTGAGATATGCAACCCGTGCTCCCAACTCGTGAGAAGGCACCGTACGTATCCCTTGACGGGAAGGTTCAACCCAATAACACCACCTAAGGTCGGCCCAAAGGACGAGTTGGTCGTAAGGTGCCCCCTAATACCAACCTCTCTTTCTGGCAAAATGGTTAAGTAAAGGATCTTTATAAGTCACTACCCTAATGATGTCACTAATCCTACTCAACAACTTAGATTATCATGGTCCAACTCATGGTCCCTCGATCCAAGACACTAGTGACGAGATCTCCCTCACTCATCCCTACCCCTAACTTGGATTCTATCAACATTCTCGGCCCACGATCAACTTACACCGGTTAAGATCCGTCGGTGCCCGATGTGAGATCTATCCATAGGCTCTAAGGTGGTAGGATGCGGTCTAGATGGTCGATGACCCCTATGGTAATTAGAAGACCCTAGACTAGCTTTTATCAAGCTAACAATTATTAGAAACTTTCCAACCCTTATTACCATGAAATGAAGAATGCTCACATGCTATGGTCCAATTTCAATTAGAACCCCATCCAACTAGAGTCCATGGGTTCTTTTTCCCAATTTGAACTAGAACTACATGCAACTAGACTCTTGGGTTCTTTCTCAAAGTTGAGCTAGAATCCCCTAGAACTAAATGCATAGGTTTTTTTGTCAATTGAGCTAGAACTATCATGGTGCTAGTCCCATGGGTTTCTTTTTGAAGTTGACTAGACCATCATAGAACATAGGTTCATTTCAATATTTAACTAGAACACCTAGCTCAAGCATGGGTTCATGGGTTCTTTTTAATCTTTCACTACCATATACAATTCAAGCATGGTTCTTTTAACTAGAATGCTACAATATACCATTCAAGCATATATGAGCTCTTTACTAACACTAACTACAACAAGGTAGTTAACACTACAATTACAACGTGATTCTTTCCTATTACTTAAACCTATAGCAATTTAAGCATGGTATACAATTGTAAGCATCAACCTAGAACAAACTAATCATGGTATATAACATAACCATCAATCCACAACAATTTAAAGTATGAATACAATTTAAGCATGAACTTATAACAATCTTAAGCATGAATAATTACTACAATCTAAACATGAAGCCTTACTACAATTTAAGCATGAGCTATAACTTAAGCATGAATGGTTACTACAACTTAAGCATGCATGTTAGCTTAACATGAATATCCACTTACTCTACCATGGATGTTTACTACAATTTTAAGCGTGAGCTATCTACCATAACCTTAAGCATGGATATACAACCTTCCTACACAATCTAAACATGGTACATAATTTTCCTACAATGATCCAAGCATGGTATATGACTTTCCTACCATAATCTAAACAAGGTATATAATTTTCCTACAATGATCCAAGCATGGTATATGACTTTCCTATCATAATCTAAACATGATGTATAATTTTCCTACAATGATCCAAGCATGGTATATGACTTTCCTACCATAACCTAAACATAGTATATAATTTTCCTACAATGATCCAAGCATGGTATATGACTTTCCTACCATAATCTAAACATAGTATATAATTTTCCTACAATGATCCAAGCATGGTATATGACTTTCCTACCATAATCTAAACATGGTATATAATTTTTCTACAACACGGTACACATCATAATCATGGTTTCATTAACCTACAACTTGGTATATAACTTTCCTACAACATGGTACACATCATAAGCATGGTTTCATTAACCTACAACATGGTATACACATGAGCATGACATGAGGTTCTTCACTACTTTAACTTACAACAATATATCATGGATATCTATTGCTACTTTAAGCATGAGTTTCTATTATAATTTAAAACAAGAATGTCTATTACTACTTCAACATAAACTTTACTTAAGCATGAATGTCTACTAACTTAAGCATGAATATCTACTAACTACTTAAGCATGAAATTTATTTAAGCATGGATAACTATTTACTAGCTATTACAAGGACCATTTCTCTTTACCATTTTCAAGTCTTGAAATTATTAAAACAATATAATTTATGAACTACAACTTACATATAATGAATTACAAGTCCTACTTAACATTCCTTTCTTTAACCACTTAGTCCCTTCATACAACAAGTTACCTTTTTTTTTTTTTTTCTTTGTAAACAAAAGTTAGCAAGATTGATAACTAATCAAGTAGAGAGCAATAAGTAAATAAAGACTCATTTCTATTGAGTTTTACAACCTCAAAGGTATGTAATAATTCTACTATGTGCTCATGCCAAAAGTCCTTGTTTGAGTTCTACATCCCAAATGGGTATGTACACACATATGCATAAGTTCATGTTAAGTTGTTCATTTCAACAACATAGTCAAGACTCCACCATCCCTCCTTCTTATGCCATCATTCCATATGCTTAGGAAAAATTAGTCCAAGTTGTTAGTTCCTTTTATTAGCCAAAAAAAAAAAAACAAACAATAACCACTAATAAAGATTTCATTTTTATGTGTTTCATTAAAGTTCTATCATTCTTTCCCTTTCATGTGGTCATTCCTTTTATCCATACATAAAGCTCTTCCAAATTGTTCGACATACAACATACACAACAAGAAACAACAACACAACAACACCACCACAAAAGAAACAACCAACCCAAAAGAACAAAGAAATCAAACTAAGGAAAATAAGAAAAAGGAGAAACCCCCACCTTTTACACTAGGTAGGAAGAACTAGCCTATAGCACCTTCTCCTTCCCCTAGCTTTTGAAAGCTCCTGTGAAAAACCTACAATGAAACTCTCTTGTTAGAGTTGGTTCTCTCTTTCTTTTCGTCCCTTTTTTTTCTTCTTGTAAAATGAGACAAGAGAAGAGAGGAGGGGATATTTATAGTGTGAAGGAGGAGGGGGAAAGTGCAAAATGCACCAAGGGAGTTTTCAAAAACCCACTTGGTACAATGGGCCGGCCATGCATAGGGATGGGAAGAGGTGAGGTGGAAGCATGGTGCTAGGGTGAGGTGGAAGCATGGTGAGGGTGAGGTGGAGGGGTGAGGTGGAAGAGAGAGGGCTTCTAGAAGAACTCCTTAATCCCTTATGTCTTTTAATCCTAGGTTTAAACTTCCAACAAAACCTAATTATCAATTAGGTTGTCATGACTAAAAGATAACTCATCATGAAATGAAATAAAAATAATTAAATAGTTGAATACTAATAAAAAAAATAATATTATTAATAGTCGATCAGGATATTACAGGTACATAGGACAGGGCAAAAGGAAACTGGAGAAAAGGATAACAAAACAGAGGATTAAAGGGAAAGGGACAAAGCAGAGGCAACACCAGATTAAAAAAGAAGAAGGATAACAATGAGGTCAAATGGAATGCATGAAAGAAGATAAACGGTATCAAAATGAAGAAGAAACACCACAAGACTTGCAAAACAATAAAGTAAAGAGATGAAGAAATAGCTAGAGTGGAATCGAAGAAAGGATGGAAAATGAAGAGATGAACCAACCAAATGAGTCAACAGATGAAGACGAGTATAAGGGATGGAAAGAAGCAGACAATGCAGGGAAGGAGAAGCAACAACGCTTCTGCTGCGCCACTCTGATCGGGAAAGACTCTGCCAATAGCATCCAGCGATGCCAAACGAAGAACCAAGCAGAAAGAAAAGGATGGATGACACCAGAATCAAGGAATATGGGTACGAAAAGAATGAATTCATACCCAAGAAGAAATCAATCAAAGAGGACCAATTAAAAAAAGGGAAAAAGACAAGGAATCAAGGAATTGAATAAGAAGGGACAAAAAAGAAAGGAATAGGACTAGTATCCAGATTAATGTTGATAATAATTTATTTATGCATGCATGGTTGGTGAAATGTTGAGTAGATCCCAGATCGAGCCAAGCTTGTCTAATATACTAGGCAACTAATACGTTAGGCAAACCTGTGCTCTGATACCACTAAAAACATTGTCACGCTTCACTTTCCAAAAAGAATACAAAATATGGATACGAGACAAAAGCCCAGCAAATGATTTTCATCATCCATAAGCTGTTTAAAGATCTTTACAACATTTCACAAGATAATCAGAGTCGGAAGCAAAAGATACAACCAGGCATGCATAATTGAAACAAGATACCAACAGATTTTACTTGAAACCAAATATAATTATATCAAATAACCAAATTCTGAACAAGTCAAATAACTTGGGTCACATCGCCCAAATACAAGATAATTATCCAAGTAATCAAGTATATTTTATTCAAATCAAGCAATAAATAATAATAATAAAGCAAGAAATCCAGCACTAGTAACTCATAGCTCCAATGCCATCGGGCAGCTGACCATTCTGATCTGCAATTAATAAATTGCAGGAGAAGGAAAAAGAAAACAAGTACCCGTCAATTGCAAGTTACGGGCCACTTATAATGTAGGATACAAGTAAATGGGATAGATAAATCTAAGTAACAAGCCTAGCATGGTATAAGCATGATAACAGAATATAAGTCATGGCCTGGCAAGATGAGCAAGTATAATAGTATGTGTCGAGTGTCAAGTAAACAAGTGTCATTAATAGAAGTAACCAGTATCAAGAATCATGTAATCATGTAGCATGTATCAAGTATCAAATCTCATGTATCTTGTAGTCAAGTATCAAGTGGGCATGTATCATGTTCAAGTGCCATGTATCAAGTCTTGTAGTTATTACTATCTAGGTAGCACTTCATGTGCCCAAAAACATAACACATGGTTGCTACAACAAACAGTTTCGCTTTAGATTTCATAGGGGACCATACAGGGCAGTGTGCTCAGGGACGTGCTCCAAGTATCAGTAATCATGTATCATGTAAACAAGCTCCAAAACCTAAACAAGCTCCAGTGTCATGTGTGTACGTGTCATGTATATCGTGTCAAGCTCCACATGTAAACAAGCTCCAAATAACCACTAGGTTCTTCCGAGTACATGTTTCTGCACTATCCACTACTAGATCTTTCCCTTAACCCCGGCTTGGTTATCTTATTATTATTAGTGTCCAACATGCATGTATGTGTGCAAAATATATCAAGAATAACATGGCATGATCATGTAACAAGTTCAAGTTGCAAGATAAACATGTGTGGTTACAAGATAACACATAACGAGGTAAAACGACTAGCTTTCTAATTCAGGACAACAAGACAGCGTTGTACTAAAACAGTGATTTCCTCTAATACAAACATGCAAACCTGAATCCTTCGGAGAACTTGGAAAATAGACTTCCGGCCGAATCCAGAAATTATAAACAAGTCATATGTTGTTTCACAAAATCATAACTCAAAACTGATTTAAATCCAGAAAATACGTTCAGGCAGAATTCAGTAAATCAAATTCTTAGTCAGGAAAACAGCATCAAAACTCAATAAATAAATCCACGAAAAATTTGCTGTATTCCCATATTTGTCTAGTATCAAAATATAAAGTTTCATAATTTTCCAGTAAAATAAAACCAGTCATCAAAAATCAGAAAACATCAACAAACGATAGTTTGGCAAATCTGGAATTCCCAACACAGCTGTACGAAAACTGTAATATCTCGCAAACCGTGAAACAAAATCCAAATCTGCCAAAGGGAGATGAAAATATAAAATATAAACCTAACTTTCATATTTCACAAATATTTTTCATACAGTCAAAGGAATCAGGGTGAAAATACGATTCTTTACAGAACAACGAGTAAAATACAGTAAGTACAGTCTTTATAAAAAAGCATGAAACGGCATATAAATTTCATCAATAAAATCTGCCAAAATTCTGGGTAATCCCTAGATAAGTATAGAAAAACTGACCAAAGTTCTAGATCAAAATAATATGTGTAGCACAAGTATCAAAATAATCTAGTCATCAAAATCACCAAGAAACGAAATCTGGAAAAGATCTACACCTCTGTAGTAAAACAGTCATATCTCACATACGAAAACGAAATCAGTCAAGCTCAGAAGGGTTGGAAAGAAGACGAAATTCTCTACAAATCATGTCTTATACTGAAATTAAGATTCCGACCTTAATATGGTCTAAATTACTGTTCAAGACACATCATCGACAAAACACAGAATTTCCTCAAAAACCAAAATCAACATAGATCCAACAAAACTTGAACCACACACAACCAAACATGAAATCGAGTCTACCAAGTGTCCAAACAACATGGATTAGGGTATATAACAAGTCCCCAAAAAGTTAATCATATGGATCTCAGCAAATAGTCAAATTCTCACAAATAGTTCACATACATGATCAAGTCAAGAACGGGCGAAAGCCTAGTTGTTTCATGTCGAATTTGTGTCGTGAGTCAACTATGGTCACATAGCACTATAGAGACAAACCCAACAAGAATAACACACAAGAATCGTCTCTAGAACCCAGCTACATTATAGGTGGTATTTTTGACTTGTATCATACAAAGAAATTTAAGTACAAGTTACTTGCCTGAAAGACGACGAGAACAACACAAGAGCAAGAATAACAGGAACGGATTCCCGGACACGAACTCAATGATCGAATCACGAACCAATCACGAACACAAGGAACAACAGATCACGAACACGATCAGACGACTGAGATCAAAAGATCAAGAGATCAAGGCGATCAGATCAAATCGAACGACTCTGATCGAAGATCAAGATCAAGATCGAGATGTAATCAGTATCTTGATGATGATAATGATGATCGGATCAGATCGACGATCTAACGACCACCAATCAAAGTGATCAAAGAACCCCATGATGATGATGATCATGATGATCGAGTCGATCGGACGGTCCACAATCAAAGCAATCAAGAACTCCAAGATGATCAAGATCGAATCAACGGATGGCTAGGAATCAATCAAATCAAGATCAAGATCACAAGCAAATGGATGACCTACAATTAAAGTGATTAAAACTCCATGATTAACATCCACAGCAATGGCAACCCATGGCTATGAGGCTGAACTGGCTGGCTCCAATGGCGGGATGCCAAGGCGGCGATGGAACAGCTACGACAAGGGTGCGGGGGACAGGCGGCGGATCGCTGCAGTCGCGGTTGCAGTCGGCATCTGCCAGGGAAGACATGGCCAGCGATGCTGGGGGCACTGGTCGCAGTGGCTGGTGGAATTGGGGCTCCGTCGTCGACCAGGGAGTGGCCGGCAGCTGCTGTAGTGCGCACAGGACGGCGCGAGGAGGATGGGAGAGCTGGGGCACCGCTGACTGAGGGGAGGAAGACGGCTGTTAGCGCTGCAGCACCGCAGGTGATAGGGAAGGGCATGAGGAGGATAAGGGAGACGGAGGTAGCGGGTGACGGAGCACAGGGAAAGGGATGAGTAGAAGATGGAGTCGGGGTGAGAGATGAACGGAAAGAGGAAGAGACGGGAGTCGGGACTGGCGAAGGTCTCAGGTAGCTGCAATGCCGAGAGGAGGCGGGGGAGCATGGGGAACAGGTCTGGGGAGTGTAGGGGGGTAATGGGTTTAGAACGGCTGGAAGATCAACAGTCAAGGTGTATATGGGTTTATATATATACACAGGAAAGAAAAAGATTAGGGTTAGGGGGAAAGGGGTTTCGGGTTGGGCTATTGGTTTAATGGGTTTGGGTGGGTTTGGGGATAGGGATTAACCGGTCTGGGTCGTAGGATGTTTAAAAGTGGGTTTTGGGTGAGATAAACAGGTCTGGGAAATTTATAAATGGGTATTGGTTTGGGTAATAGGGTATAACGCTGAGTAGGGTAACTGAATTTGGGTAATTGGGTTTAAATGGGGTAATGGGTTTTAAATGGGGTAATGGGTTTTAAATATGGTAATGGGTTTTATTAAAATAGGATAGTTGGGTTTAAAAGGAAATCCAATAAAATAAAAAAAAGGGTTTTGGCACTGATATGGCTAAAAAATGGGGGTTAATCGGAACCGTCCAAATCGGGCACGGATCTTGAGACCTGGGGGTAAAACGGTAATTTCGCCCACAAAAAGGACCAAAATGGATATTGGGTCTTCCCTCCTAGGGCCCAATAACCCACGAATGGATCCACCAATAAGAGGGTGCGGGTTTTAACCCGCTGCGCACCCAATCCAACAAGATAGAGTCAAGGTCCCTGATTAATCACGATCAACGGCCCTGATATACATCTATCTTTTCACTGGGATTTGGGGATTAAATTCCTTATCTGATTACGGGGAATATACCTTATCAGATTACATTCCTAATCTGTTGACGAGGAGAATATTCCATATCAGATCACGGGGATTACATTCCTAATCTGTTCCCTGAGACGCCTATAAATACCCCCTCATCCATCTCCATTAAGAGGTAATCAATCTTTCACCAGTTTTTGCGCTCATTCATAGTCTCCCTAGATTACTGACTTGAGCGTCGGAGAGTGCGTCGCCGGGAACAACCCCGGTGTCTCGCACTTTTTGCAGGTCTGCGGCGGGATCGACGACCGAAGCCCGACGGAACAGGTATACAGGTTTACTATTCAGTTTCCCTAAGAATCCACAAATTCATCTGTTTGCCCCCACACCAAATTTAGCGGCAACAGGCACAATAACTAATAAAAATATACAATTAGTTTTGATAGAATTATTAATAATAACAAAAAATAATAATAATAACAATAATAAGAATTGTATTAAAATATAAAATCATAGAAATAGCTACAAATAAAATTATTGATCGAAAACAGATTTTAATAGAAGATCCAACAATACAGTTTGACAAAAGAATTTGAAAACCGGAAAAATAATTTTCGAAAATTTTAAATACAAAAAATATATTTTTGGGAAAATAGGGGTTACACACACACACACACACAGAGACACACACAGACACACAGACACACACACACACACACACACACAGACACAGACACAGACACACACACACACACACACACACACACACACACATATATATATAGGATTACAAAGATTAGATCTCAACCGTAGATCATCAGCGCCGCGCAGTTGACTGCACGAAGAGACAATTGGCTGCGAATACCCATCGAGCAAACATAGAGCTTGAAGGTCGACTGCACAACTCTCTGGAATGAGAGCTGTGCATGTCGATCGACTGCAACACTGCAGTCGATTGCACTTTTCCCAGCACAGCTGCTTGCTTCCTTTGCTATTATTTTGCTTCTTGCTCCTTTAACGCTTGCCCTTGTTGTCTTCTTTAAACCATTACATCGTGTATTGGATCCACAAATCCCAACAATCTCTCACTTGGAGACATATACACGAAGTCTCTAACATGTTCTTCATTTCTCTATTGGCCTATTCAAGGCTTGTGCCTCTTCGAGTCTCCTCAACAATTAACCTGGAGACAATCTGATAGTATAATAGCGAAACTGATGCGTTCTACTATCTACTACCTTAGTGAGCATGTCTGCTAGATTTTTAGTGCCAAGAATCTTCGATAGCTTCACCCACTTCTTTTCAACTGTCATCATGATAAAGTAATACCTCATCTAAATGTGTCAAGTCCTAGTATGATACGCCGAGTTCTTTACCATGAATACTACACTCTGACTGTGACACCATAGATCGCCTATGGGTTGCTTCCTATGCAACTGATCCATGAGTCCCGAAATCCATAATATGTCCTTCTAAGACTCTATAAGTGTCATATACCCTAACTCTGTAGTTGACTGTGCTACAAGTTTCTATAATTGTGAAGCTCAAGTAACAGTTGTACCTCCAACTGTAAACACATACCATGTAATACTCTTACAACCATCACAATCGCCGCAAAAGTCCGCATCGACATAACTATGTATATGCAAAGAATCACCTCCAAAACATAGAGAATAATCTGAAGTACCTCCAAGATATATGAGAATCCACTTTACTACATACCAATGCTTTTTACCTGGATTCCTTTTGTATATGCTGACAACTCCTACTGCATGTGTGATATCTGGGCTTGTACACACTATCGCATACATAAGACTACCAACTGAGGCATAAGGGACTATAATCATCTCCATATCTACCTCCGATGTAGGACACAATTCCATTGACAACTTGAAGTGTGGACCCAAGGGACAAGTAACTAGCCTCGCGCCTTCCATATTGAATTGCTTCAACACTTTCTTATTAAAGTTCGCTGGTGACAACCAAAGCTTCTTACCCTGCTTATCTCTACTAATTTTCATGTCGAGAATTTGCTTTGTTTTACCTAAATCCTTCATAGAAAACTGAGAAGCTAGCAAATGTTTCACCTCATTAATTTTTTTCATACATGAACCAGCTAAAAACATTTCATCTACATATAAAGCTAAAATTACCGTGTCGTTGTCGTCATACCTGCGCACATAGACACAATGATCTGATTTGCATCCCTCGAATTCCTTCTTCGGATGAAACAATCAAACTTTAAGTACCGTTGCCTTGGTGCGTGTTTGAGCCCATATAGACTCTTTGTAATGCCTCAAGGTCCATATACCGGAACCTCGTGATACAACCCAAGATCTCTACTTCAAATGAGTACACAACATAGGAGAAATCACATGAAATTAGAACTTTTATTATATGATCATAATGTACAATTGGGGGTTTTACATAAAATTACATCATTCAATAATTTATCTCTACAAATTTTGTCCTTCACTTGGAAACTCCCAACTCAAAACTCTTGCTCCCACGAACAGGCAGTCCTGCAACTATTTAGACTATGGGCATGTCAGTTGAATGCAACTGACGCAGAACAGATGAAAACCGCAATCTCCCAAAAACCTGCAACAAACAACACTGATACAGAATGAAATGTGGAAATCATGCAATAGAAGTATCGGTGTATGACATGAACTAGGATCTAATGCACAACTCAAATGCACACGATGTTCTTATTCTAATGCTTACTTGATTGGAAACATATGCATCCCATACTACATATTTCCTAACCAAGCTTGAGCGTACTTCAGATTATAGGGTTCACTTCCTCGCAATGTAGACCTACTCTTGTAATCTTCACTATTCATGACATTTACTTAGTGACTGTTAGGGCTGCAGTACATGCGATCCATTCACTTTCTGCATTGAATCAGTGGTCTCTATCCACTCCCAAAAGTCGGTGATCACTCTGATTGATAGGAATCAGTGGTCTCCCTCCTCTGTGCCCGGGCCAGTGGTCTCTCTCCACTCCCGACAGGCTGGTGATCATTCAGCTCAGCTACAGTTCTGCCAGAATCAGTGGTCCTTCTCCACGCCGGACCCTACCAAAATTCATCCGAACAGAAGGAGAATCGGCAGGCCTTTTCCTACTCCACCAGAGACTCAGAGTTACACTCTAGCTCCTTGTTCACATGGATAACTTAGAACATAGACGTACTCATAAGGGTCCATTCCTCCAGATTTTGACAGGATTTTGCAGTACACACGTCCACCTCCCGTTCTTATCACTAAATCTCAAAAATCAACAGTCGAGATCACGCCGCACATGTCCCAAATGAGACGATGACGCATGCGTGCCTTTGACAGGTGAGTACACGCCCAACTTGTAACACCCTTCAAAATTGATTTATGAAAATTTTGCCCATACGTGTTATACACATATATTTTTTACAGTTACAGATAATATCCATAATATTATTAATATAAATATTTTCACGTATTTTGTATTTTGATATTTTATAAATATTCTTTTCTGTTCTTTCAAATTCATTTTTTGAGAGAAATTCATTTTGATCTCATATTTGAACCCAGCCCAAATATTTTCGGATCAAATCTAAATTTTCTTATTTCTCAATTTGAGTTTAATTCAAACTTTAATCTAATTCCCAAATCCTAATTTAATCTTCTAATCCTAACATCAAACCCAACTCCCCAACCTTATTTTACCGCTTGCATCAACTCACCTCTCCTATTACTGCTCCACCTCCTCCTATACTCCTAAACCTTTCACCCTTCTCACTCCACAACACAATCCACTCATAATCTATTAGCCTACCCCCTATATTTCACTATATTCTAACCTAAAATCCACTATTCTTCTCACTCTACAGCAACCCCTCTCACTCCTATATATATATATATATGTACATTTCTCACACTCATGCAGCACTCACCCCATCTCTTCATCATCATTCAAAAACTCACTGCCTATATATCTCTTATATATATATATATATATATATATATATATACATGGAAAAAAGGGGTATGAGCAACTTGCACATTTAGTAAATAAGCAATTGATGATGTGACATACATGTGATTGGAAAAGCCTTAAAATGGTTAGTTGTCCAATGTATCACATGCATGCCACATAATCAATTGCTCATTTACTAAATGAGCAAATTGCTCATATCCCTTTTACCCTATATACATATATATATATATACCCATACACTTCATCTCACCACCACCTCATCAATGTCTCTCTCTTTTCTTCTTCTTCTTGTTTATTTTCCCCCACTGCAACCCAAACCCACCTTCTCCTCCACTCTCTATTCCCGAACCTTCAATCCCGACGCCACTGCCTTCAACATCTCCCTCTCACCATCATCGAAACCCACTCGAAACTCCACCCACAACACCCTCCCTCTCCCGACCACCCTCCACCTCGCAGCATATCAAACGATAGCAACCTCGACTCCTTCCTCCTCCTCTTGTGCTCACCCGAAACCCATAACACTCGAGCTTCCCCCTCTCTCCCTTGCTGCTCACTCGAAGACCTCCTCACTGTCTCTACCTTTTCAAACTCCCCCCCCTCTCTCTCTCTCTCTCTCTCTCTCTCTCTCTATATATATATATATATATATATATAATTATACACATACATACAACTCCACTTCCTACCCGTAGCGCCGTCGTCGTCATCGTGCTTGCTGTCATTGCGTTTGTTTGTTTGTCGTCGTTCGTGTGGTTGTTATCTTCATCAAATCGAGCGTAGAGACAATTGAGTTTATAAATGAATAAGTAGGTAACAACTTTAACTAATTCTATTTATATTGTAGAATGTGTGCATGCTAGATAATCTATATATATTGAGTATTCATGCTTAGATTATGCATATTGTTGTTCGATTTTATGTGTTAGTTGGTAATTATTGTGTGAGATTATGATATGTTTAACTTAGAATAGTTATATAGTTTATGTCCTAAAATTTGAACTCACTTTAGAAATTGTATTTTTAACTAGATGGAATATAAACCTGAAATTTTTATGTGTATTTCGTATGTGTCTATAACATCTCCTCAAATTTTCTTAATTTTACTAGATGGAATATAAAGCTGAAATTTTTATATGTGTATTCCGTATGTGTCTATAACATCTCCTCAAAATTTCATAATTTTTGGATGTGATCTGTTATTTTAATAAAATCTGAACACATTACTGGTTTAGAAAGAAAAAATATAATATATTTTATAATTCTGGCTGAATATCATACCCCTCTCCCGACCACCCTCCACCTCGCAGCATATCAAACGATAGCAACCTCGACTCCTTCCTCCTCCTCTTGTGCTCACCCGAAACCCATAACACTCGAGCTTCCCCCTCTCTCCCTTGCTGCTCACTCGAAGACCTCCTCACTGTCTCTACCTTTTCAAACTCCCCCCCTCTCTCTCTCTCTCTCTCTCTCTCTATATATATATATATATATATATATATATATATATATATATATATATATATATAATTATACACATACATACAACTCCACTTCCTACCCGTAGCGCCGTCGTCGTCATCGTGCTTGCTGTCATTGCGTTTGTTTGTTTGTCGTCGTTCGTGTGGTTGTTATCTTCATCAAATCGAGCGTAGAGACAATTGAGTTTATAAATGAATAAGTAGGTAACAACTTTAACTAATTCTATTTATATTGTAGAATGTGTGCATGCTAGATAATCTATATATATTGAGTATTCATGCTTAGATTATGCATGGATTGTTGTTCGATTTTATGTGTTAGTTGGTAATTATTGTGTGAGATTATGATATGTTTAACTTAGAATAGTTATATAGTTTATGTCCTGAAATTTGAACTCACTTTAGAAATTGTATTTTTAACTAGATGGAATATAAACCTGAAATTTTTATGTGTATTTCGTATGTGTCTATAACATCTCCTCAAATTTTCTTAATTTTACTAGATGGAATATAAAGCTGAAATTTTTATATGTGTATTCTGTATGTGTCTATAACATCTCCTCAAAATTTCATAATTTTTGAATGTGATCTGTTATTTTAATAAAATCTGAACACATTACTGGTTTAGAAAGAAAAAATATAATATATTTTATAATTCTGGCTGAATATCATACTTATTTCCAAAAAATCATATCTCTACAAATATATGGAATCGGAAGCTGAACATTTTATATGTGAATCTAGTATGTCTAGTAAATGTTCATAAAATTTCATGAATTTTAGACATCGTTTACTATTTTTAATAAATTCGAACTTAAGACTGGTTGACAGTTTTTTCTAGTTTCTGGAAATTTGTACACCTTCAAGTGTTTGATCATTTTAACCCCTTATATGTAGTATTGTGAGGAAACTCAAAACTAAGAAATTGAAGTAGATCATTAATCTTTTTTTTTTGAGTCTAAGAAATCCAGTTTCCTAGAAGTGTGAGATTTTCTATGATTTTTGAAAGTAGCAAGAGCTGCAGTTTCTGGATTCTGAACCTACTGTCTTACAAATGCGTTTAGATAGATTAATTGGGGTTAAATTTAGATTTTCTTAACTACAATGTTGCAGTAGACTCATTGAAGTTTCATATGAGACTAAGAAATCAATTTTCTGACAAGTATTGAAATTTATATAATTATAAGAATATGCACTAGTTGGGTGTTGTATTCGCCTGTCAAGGGGACATGTACGGTGTTGTCTCGACTGTTAATTTCTGGGATCTATTGTTAAGAACGAGGGTGTGAATGTATAGGTCGTAGACTCCTGTCATAATTTGGGGGATGGACCCATAAATGTCAGTCGATGTTTTATGTTATCAGATATGAATGAGAAGCGAGAGTTTAACTCTATGTTTCTATGTGGAGCAAGAAATTCCTGCAGAGTCGTCTTATATTCATGATAACGTTTAGTGAGTTCTGGAAGCGGAGAGAGACTACAGAGTCCCGGTAGTACCGGGGAGTGGAGAGAGATCGCTGCGGTTCGGACAGGGTGGAATATGTTAGACCGCGGAGTGGAGAAAGACCGCGGAGTGGAGAATGACCACAGGGGCTAGACACCATTATGGATGCTCAGGAGTGGAGAAAAACCACAGGGTCCCGACATGACCATTACCGACTGTAAGGGATAGAATTGGACCGAGAAAATGCAACCTTATTAGTCACTTGATAAATGTCAGAAACATTGTAGAATACATGAGTAGGTATTGAATAGCGAAGGACTAAATCCTATAATGAGAAGAAACACTAGTAGCTTGCATTCGGAAAATATGTTGTATGAGCGACATATCGTTCCAAACAAGCATGCATTAAAATGGCATATTTGGATTGTGCATGTTTTCATAATGAGTATATGTTTAATGTTTTCATAAATTTATTTTATACTCACTCATATGACATTGTATAATTGACTAGTTTCCATTTACATTTAATACATCGATTCTAGTTTTATTCCCATTATGCGATGTATATTGTTTTGTTTGTTTTTTTGGAGTTAGTTAAAGCTATTGTGATTCTTACCGTCGGTGTCACAAATTGACGAACTTACAGATTGTGTTGTGCATGTAAGAGTGCCCGAGGTCTTGGCATAGAGCGTGATATCCTGATCTTATCTTATCAATCCAGGAGGTTTGGATTTATAGTAAGATTTCTGCATTTTCCCTATATTATATTATGTTTATGTACTCAATTGAAGCAAAAGATTCTGGGTGTGTCTCAAACTTTCTGTATGGAAGTCGTGTCGTTAAACAACTAGTGTATGTCCTAATGTCGTTGGTTACACGTTCCAGAGCTACTACAATCTAACATTAGGAAATATAGTCACAGCATGTTTTTACCCGATTCTAATGGCCCTATTCTCAAATTTTCTAGTTTCTTAGTAGTTTCTTATTTTAACATTTAATCATGCTTCATTTCCCCCTTTTTATTACAATTTCCTTAACTAGATTACTTAGTTGATCACTCAATATTGGTTGAATACTAAGTAAACTTCCCTAGTTCTATATATTAGTCAATCGGTTGAATCGCAACAAGTTTTATCTTAATTCAATTTGGATTCAACCAAACTTTCTAATTATGCTAAGAGTTGACTCATTATGCACCAAACCAGTACACTTAATGTGCACTAAACATCACCATAAGCATATATAAGTAATTTGCTTACTTACACATTCAATTCTTTTATGCATAACTCTACACCAAAATCCGATATATGTAATTATTTTATACAATAGTTGTGCATTTACTCACTTATGATTCATGGACTTTAACATGAAGTTATTCTACACATGAATTTAACATAGAGTTATTCTAATCACCCTTCTACTACTTCTACATGAACTTTTAGACATACACATAAATTCTACAATATTATACAGAAACTATACAATAATCTTCTACTACTATAAGAGACTACTACAAGTAATCTCTACTACATGTAGTCTCTCTATTATTGCTACATGAATTACTATAAGCTAACTAAACAACACTAAGCATACAACACTACTACAAGTAGTCTCTCTACAATTTCTACATGAATGATTACAAGCTAACTAAACAACATTAACTAAGCATACAACATCAACAATTCTACTCTATATAAATTACTATACATGTAAGTTACTACAACTATTTCAAACACAACTAAACAATTAATTAATTTACTAAAGATGTCACGCCTCGCTTCCCAAAATACAGAAATACGAGCGGGTAACAAAGGCCCAGTGAATGATATAAGCATCATCGATAAGCTGTACCAATCTAACTCAACAGCAGGAATAATAATCATAACCACGCAAGAGCAAATAATCACATAAATAAAGAATAACTTCAATAATCAATGAAATTAACCATAACATAATATCCAACATCTGGGAAAACAAATTTAATGTCATAAAAGCCCCAAAACAAAGTACAATAATAATAGCAATGTTCAAGGGAAGAAGCATAAAGAGATAATCAGTGCTGTCTATTCTTTTGAGCTCCATTCTTTAGAATTGTTGCTCACCAAGTCCTTCGGGTATTGTTCCTTGAGTACCTGCAAACTTATGATCTAAAGTAGAAAAATAATGTCCGTTAGAGCAAGTCACGGACAGCAAGTAGTGGAAAACAGAGAACAATAAAAGTATGGTATATCAAGAATAAAGGACTGGATCAAAGTCAAGGAACAAAACAACGGTTGGCGATAAAGTCAAGGGTCTATATTTAATTATGCAGTAATCAATAATTACAATTCATGATCAATATTGGTGACAATATACAGGATCAAGCATGCAATGCCAATCTAGGTTTATTATTCATTTTATTAACCTATCTAATGCATGTAATACTGTGTCCCATACCACATGTTAGGTGCATGCAAATAGTGATCGTTTAGACTGTGATGGTGAACTCAACCGATTGTGTACTCGGATAATAAGATAACAAGATAACAAGCTTTACTCCACCTTCCATAACAATAATCCATGTAAACAAGAAGGGTCCTTAACGAGTACAGTTTCCGATTGTTCACTACTAAGTCGACCCTTAATATCCCGGCTCGTTAATATTTTACTACATTCTAATGTGAGCATGCAATGGGTGTAGCAGTGTCGAAGCAAGATCAAGAAGATATCAAGGTTGTGTCATGCGTGGTGGACTAATTTCTACTCATTAAGTGTAAGCTCAACGTGTTTATACTAAATCAATACAAAGACAAACATTTTGGATAGCAAGACGTTGCTGTACCAAAACAGAGATTCCCATTGCTACAGGTAAGAAAATCAGGATCTGTCAGGAGTTCTAGAAGCTGGAATCGTTGCCAGCATATACACACGACACATGATAACTTATAGAAACTCGGTGTAAAATCTTATTCTTTACTAATCTTATGTTTAGACATTCAGGTTAAAGGTCATGTTCACATATATATATCGGGTCTGAAAATTTACCAATTCATTTTACAAAAAATTGGGGTGACTCCTAGTCATGTCTAGTCTCAACCAAATTAATTTCAAATATTCATTCTATTGTTAACACTTCCTTTCAATTACTAATTCACAACGATATGCATGTAAACAACGAATCTGGAAGTCTAGACCTAGCAGCATTAAAAGACTGATAACTTGCAGGTTATATATCTGAATTTAGATCCGTAAAATATTCTGAAAAGTAGATTCACAGGGCTACAATTTTTATTTACGAGGTTCTATTAAATTCTTACAGCAACTGGTTCAATATTTTAATGTAACATTGACTAGACAGTAGACCAGCAAGTTAATTGATATGAATTGGCAATAAATCAAACACGCAGTCATGTGATTTCATGGCAATAAATCAACAGAAAGTTTAACTTATTTATCAGGATGCCATTGTAACATTAACAAGGCATGATTTATATAATCATGGCATCCAATTCACGAATAAAATTTCATTCAATCAAAACATTTAATTCACCAATCTACCTCATAATTAACATGGTTCTAATTGTATTCATGAAGTATGCATATGACTATGGGTGATCAAGTTTGGGTTTAAATCACTTGGTTTCGCCGATGAATCAGTAATAACCTCCTGAAAAAATATCAAGTAAAGATTTATACGAGGATTGAATTATGAACTACTTGTGGGAATCAATGAAATTCTTAAACGCGAATAATAAGGGGTTCAAGAAGACTTGCCTTATGCCGACAATTATTTCGAAGGTGAGAATAATGGGATTAGAATCCTGATAGCAACACACGTGCAAACTATGTGCGCGGAGACACGTGCAAAGCACGGATCAGCAACCACACAACATAACAAGGAGAGAGCGGTAACGGCAGCTGCAACAACAGCACGTGGAAGCGACAGGAGGCAGGGGCAGACTGTAGTGGTGGTCGGCGGTGCAGGCTGGCGACGGCGACGCTGCAGACGGTGGCGCACATGGTGCGGGTTGATGGGTTTCGGCGGTGCACTCGGATGGAGCTCCGGTAATTGTGGGCTGCGATTAGTGGAGTCGTAGGCTAAGGATGACGGTGGCAGGTAGTGACGGGCGACAACTGGTGGTTCTGTAATACCCCGTAATTTGTGAATAGTATAATAAATAAAATACATAAATATATAAGTTGAGTGTATATGATATTGAATTTGTGAAATGAGTTGGTTTGAAATGATTTGGTGTTTGAATCCGATTATGAAGGGTTGTATGCTGTTGGATGAGATGAGTAATTGTTGGTATAGGATGATGACGTCATCCTGGGGGGATTTGGATAATTTTCAGAATGTGGAGATATGGTTTGGATTTGGTATTTGAATGCTCACGGTAATTGTGAAGGAAATTGGGAATAAAAGTCCCATATTGGAAATATACAAAAAATAGTTTGAGTATAAATATAATTGCCTATGATCAAGAGTCACCGAATTAGTTAACCACCTTTTGAGAGTCAGCCTGTGGTGGGCAGTTGTACTACATAGTATCTAATTTGTATTCTAAAAATATTAAAATTGTCTGAGTATTGAAGCGGGACGTTACAAATGGTATCAGAGCCGAATTTCGACACCGGGTGTGGAAGAGGGCCTCAGTATAATCCGCGGTGTTGAGAGTCATTGATCTCCGGGATCTGGTATATTCTGCGGTATTGAGAGTCACTGATCTCCGGGATCGGGTATGATCTGCGGTGTTGAGAGTGATTGATAGCCGGGTATCCGATCTGTGGTGTTCAGAGTGATTGATAGCCAGGTATCCGATCTGCGGTGTTGAGAGTGATTGATCTCCGGGATCGAGGACGACGCCACATCAGGCTAGAAAGGGCAGATCCTACACTAGATGTGTGCCCCATACTCAGCGAAGACGCTGATTTCTAAAGGTGGGGTGTATGTAATACCTCGTAATTTGTGAATAGTATAATAAATAAAATAAATAAATATATAAGTTGACTGTATATGATATTGAATTTGTGAAATGAGTTGGTTTGAAATGATTTGGTTTGAATCCGATTATGAAGGGTTGTATGCTGTTGGATGAGATGAGTAATTGTTGGTATAGGATGATGACGTCATCCTGGGGGGATTTGGATAATTTTCGAATGTGGAGATATGGTTTGGATTTGGTATTTGAATGCTCACGATAATTGTGAAGGAAATTGGGAATAATAGTCTCATATTGGAAATATACAAAAAATAGTTTGAGTATAAATATAATTGCCTATGATCAAGAGTCACCTAATTAGTTAACCACATTTTGAGAGGCAGCCTGTGGTGGGCAGTTGTACTACATAGTATCTAATTTTTATTCTAAAAATATTAAAATTGTCTGAGTATTGGGGCGGGGCGTTACAGGTTCGAGCGGTGATGGTGGTCGAGCTCGGGGTGGAAGACGAGGGTGATGTGGAGTCGCGAGGTGGTCAAGCGGTGGACTGGAGGTTGCGGTGAGTGGTGCTGGCGATGATCGGGACGGGCTAGGGGAAGAAGAAAGGTCGGGGGTTGCACAGTATTGGGGGTTGGGGTTAGAACAGTAGGAGAAGATGAAGAGTTTGGGGGTTATTAGGAGATAGTAGGAGAGATTAATGGAGAGATATTTTTGGAAAATGTTGTTAGTGGAGATATTATTGTGAAATGAGTTAGGAGATAATCCTGGTTAGAGGAGGAGATTAAGGAGGGTGATTGTGTGTGCAGTTGGGGTTTGGAATAGGGTAGTGGGTTTGGGTTTTATATTAAATTGGATTTTGGTTTGAGTTGGACTTAACATTTAATAGATAATAATAATAATATTGGGCTGGGTCTAGGCTTCAAAATAAAATAATCAATAGTGATATGGGTTTTGGGTTTGGTTAATATAAATGGGCTTCACATCATAATTAACATTGGGCTTCAAACAATTAATGAAATAAAATAATTATAGTATGGACTTAATAATTGTTTAGGGCTTTGTAAATAAAAATAATAAATTTAATAACATTGGTTGGACTTACACAAAGTATAATAAATAATTATAGGAGGGATTGAGATTTAAAACATGGGCCTAACACCTTGATCAAATAATAATAGACTAGGTACACAAAAATATACATTTGTTCGGGTTTCAAAATAAATAAATAAAAGGTAGGTTAAGATCTATGAGAGTTCATAAATTAAAAAACAACCGAGCAGGATTGATAACAATAATGTACCCCCCGTTCCCGCCAATAAGTATTTTCTGTGTATTTTCTATATCTCGATTATTTATAAATTCATTTGGTTTTAAATTCGGTTTGCATCTTCGATTAAAGTGTTGTTCTAATCGACAATTATATTTATTTCGAATAATGGTATTTTCTATTCCTAATTGATCGATTATTTTTATTATTATCATTATTCTCATTATTATTATTATTATTATTATTATTATTATTGTTATTATCATTATTGTTATTACCATTATTATTATTATTATTATTATTATTATTATTACTTTGTATTTTTTATCTATTTAAAATTCAACTTTTGTTATTTATTAATTTTTGAAAGCCTATTGATCTTGATCTATATTTTATTATTATTAGAGTATGGATTTCATGTATACTATTTGATTTAATGAATTAATATGTACTACTATATTTATATTTATTATATTTTAGCCAAATCAAATCCAATCGTATTTATTTTGTGAGTCCATACATTCTATTGTATTCATTAGTAGTTGAGTATTAATGTAATGCATATTATTGATGTAATTGTTATATTATATTACTATTAATTTAATTGTTCAAAATTTTAATCTAAATCCTATATTTATTTATTTATTTATTCTTTTCCTCTATTGGATCTAACCCCAAACCCTATCGCTTTTCCTACTGAATTCCAACCCGTAACCCGTTAACCCTACAACCCTTTTTCGTATTGGATTCTAACCCAATACCCGAAACCCAATAACCCACTCTACCCTATATATACACTGTTTCACCCCCTAACCCTAATTATCTTCTTAAACCTAATTACCCCCTAATACATAACCGCCTAACCCTCGATCCACTGTTCATCCTTTTCCTCCCATCGCTCCTCTTCATCGACCGCTCACCTTCGTCTCCATCGTCATCGCCCCGTCTTCACCTCGTTGAGCATCCCCGCAGTCTACACCAGAAACCTATCGACTTCACCATCCCCATCATCAACCCCACCCCCATCGACTGCAACCTCCATCTCCACCACCCTCATCGAACCCATCCTGCTCCTCACCTTCATCGACTTCGTCACCCCGAGAAACCCCCTCATCTTTCCGTCGCCCTACATCTGCCAGCACCTAGCCGCCCCTGAACACATCACCTCCTTCCTCTATTTCCTTCCCAAAATAGAGCACGCCATTTCCATCGCCATCACCTCCATCGAGCCACCGTCGGCTGCACCCTCACCTTGCAACCACCCACCGATTGCCCTCGCCGCAATTGCAGTGTTGAAGCCCTGCTACCGATCACCTGCACATCGCAGCTGCCAGTCAAAGTTGAAGCCACAACCGCTGTGTTGATTTTTGCTGTTTGCTATTGCGGATCTGGGATCTACTGTTTTCTGTTGTTGGGATCCCTTGTTACTAGTTGCTGTTCTCGATCCCACTGTTTGTTGTGTTGGTCTTCTGTTTGTTGTTCTGCCATCTTGTTGTCGCTGTTGTATTGTGCACATAATTGCACGTGCATCGTTGCCCCGGGATCCTAATTTCGTTAAACTATTATCTCGGATTAATCATATTAATTGTCAGTCTCTCTTGAACTAGTTTATTTTTCTTGTTCAAGAATTCTTTTGATCTACGCAAGTAGATCCTGAATGTTTATCGTATCGCTATACTGTTTATCTTCCGTTAAGTATATTAAGGGTTTATACGAGCTAACACAAGATATTCTTGACTTCGTGCCATTACCTTTGATTCGAATCCTAGTCCCTATTGTACATTGGATATGAACGTAAATTATAAATACAATCGAATCATGTTATAGAATTGATTGATGAATTGAATCTTCCCGATTGAATTTGCTTTTTGTGAATAAATTGCCTTGATTGTAAATTGCATCGTTAATTTTGAAATTGCATATTAATCACTAAATAGAACTTTTGTTAATTATTTATCATAAGATTACATGCTTGTGTGATGAAATTATTGTCTATTCATGTTAATATATTTTCTGGCTTGTTGTTCACTTCTTTTTGTATCAGACTTTCGAACTTGCTACATAGTAATTTGAATGAACATTGTAAACATGAATTGTAGCTCTGTTCATCTATTTTCCAGGACATTCGACGAATTTGAATTCTGAGTTATAATTTATGAGATATCTGATTTTTAGTACTGCTAGGTCTGGATTTCCATATTTACAATTATATGTGTATCGCCCTGATTTAATAATAAAAAGAACATGTTAACAGGAAAATTAAAATATGAAATTAATTTTGCTGAGACTAGACATGCTTAGGAATCACCCTGAATTTTTGTGAATTTATTTGATAAGTTTTCTGACCCGAAACATGCATGTGAACATGATCTTTAGCCTGCTGTCTGAACATGAAATCTGTAAAAAACAAAAATTTGAACCTAGTTTTCTGAGATTTTTATATGTCGTATGTATATGCATTGGAACCGACAGAGAGTCTAGACTCTAGAATTTCTGATGAATCCAGATTTTCTTTCCTATAGCAGCGGGAATCTCTGTTTTTGTACAGTAACGTCCTGCTGTCCATATTGTATGAATTGTATTGATTTAGTATAAATGTTTCTTACCTTGCATGTAATGAGTAGAGTTAGTCACACCTTGCATTACATGACCTTGACATCTTCTTGCATGCTCACATAGGATAAAATAGAATACCAATAATTCGGGGTAATAAGGGAAAGACGTAGTAGCGGGCAATATAGAAGAGTGTACTCGAAAGGGGGACTGTGTTTTCTCGTATTGGTCGTTATTATTGGAAATGTTATTAATTATTGGTCCTCGATAGATTGTGGATTACTGACTACAGTATTCCGATCGTATCGGTCATCGGTCATCGGTCATCGGTCATCGGTCATCAGTCATTGGTCATCGATCATTGGTCATTGATATTGCAGGACCCGAGTTGTAACACCCCATAATTTTAAATACAATATTTTGAATTAATAAATAATTTTAAAATGAATTTATTTAATTATTTTGAATTTCTGTGTGAAATGGTAATTTTTGCACGTGCGAAACACATGCAAATATTTTCGAAATACAAGTTTTCGAATTTTGAGTTTCCAAATAAATTATATTATTCATAATTAGATATTTGATTTTTTGAGATTTTTCTGAGAAAAGAAACTAATTTTTATAAATACTTCGAAAGAAAGGGGCCTTTTTGTAAAAAGGTCCTTAGGGATGAAAATTTAACTTTAAATTTTTTTGGATGCATTTAGGGCCAGCTATTCAGAAGATTCAAAGAAATTAGATTATTTCCATATTTGGTTGATTTTTATTGATTTAATTGAATAAATATGTAATTACGCAATTTTGAAATTGGTGGGGACTTTATTGCTAATATTTCTTTCTGGAAAGTAAAAGTCAGAGAATCTATTTGGGAAATCTAACATTTATCAGTAAAGATTATTTATAAATTTTCTAGATTTTTTTTTCTGAATAATTTATGACATATTTGCAAATACTCAAAAATGAAGGACTTTTATGCAAAATTGCTACTTGAAGTAAAAACCTCGGAATTTTCTTGAATTTCGGGCTGCATGTGGGTTGTTCAGATATGGGTGTGAAAGGATTAGATTAAATTATTTTAAATTCATTTGAATAACTAATAATTGGAAGGGATCCATATATGTAAATAAATAATCTTTTTGGGGTGTAGATTAGTAAACTTTTGTGAAACCCTAGGACTAATCCCGGCCTATAATTAGGTCAGAACCGGCCACCCTTCTTGTGCACTCAAAACATCTCTCTCCCATTAATTTCTTGAAGTTTAAAGCTTGGATCTTGGATTTTTGCAAGGAGAAGACTTTTCTTTATTTCTATTATTATTCTTCAAGTTGATCTTCTTTGAGGTGAGTGATACTTCTAGTTTTTTTGATGTGTTTTACTAATAAGTTTATGATGAATGAACTTATGGATGCTTACATGAACTAAAGATGCAATCTTTATGAGAGATGATCATGTTTTATAAATTTTGAATATTAAATATTGATGATGGATGAAAAATCTAACTTGGGATCTATGGATTTTATTGTAGTTAATAAAGATATATAGAAATAATTAGAACTCGTTATATGCTCTTAAATTCATGCTTGATTGATTTTAAAGTTGAGATCTTTTCATGTTATTGACTGTTTTTAATCATCAAAATTGAAACTAAACATTAGGGTTTGAATAATTGTTGTATAGATCAAAAGTAATTTATATAGAAATTTTTATGCATAAAAGATTAATCTTTTTGCTTAAAATAAATCTAATGAGTGTATACATGATTGTAGATGTTAGATCATGGTCTATGATTCAAGAAACATGTTTTGGATGATTAAAAGATGAGATTTTGTTGACATTGTATGGTCTGGACTGTCGTCTGTTTCAATTTGGAATGAGATTTCGACCTACTTGCTGATAGAATTATCAAAAACTTATAAAATAGAAATTGTAGCTTACTGTGTCTATTTTCCAGAACATCTGACGAATCCTCAATCCGACTTATAGATTGCAAGATATGCAATTTCTACCGCTGTACTGTCATAGTTTTAGATTTTTAAAATAACGATAAGTTTCAGAATATATTGAATATCAACCCTTTAAACTAATTTATTTGATTCCTGATTTCTATGGTGGATTCCTTGATATGTGCTGAACTTAATTTTATTTTTCCAGAATTTAATATTGATATTAGAATGTATTGTTTTGATAAACAAAGTCATGTAACTTTCAGATTTTTGAATGAAAGATAGTTTTCAGAATATATTGAATATCAACCCTTTAAACTAATTTATTTTAGCCCAGTATTTTATGTTGAATTCCTTGATATGTGCTGAATTTAATTTGATTTTTTCCAGAATTTAATATTGATTTTAGAAAGTATTTTTTGAGGAACGAAGTCATATAACTTTCAGATTTTTGGATGAAATATGGTTTTTCAGAATTTATTGAATATCAATCCTTTAAATCAATTTATTTGAGGCCAAATTTTTATGGTGAGTTCCTTGATATGTGATGGATTTAAGTTAACTTTTACAGAATTTAATATTGCTTTTAGAGTGTACTGTTTTGAATGACAAAATCGTATAATTTTCAGATTTTTTTTAAAAATCTATATTTTCGTGGATGGAATGTGCTTCCATACATATAAAAGAGTTCTCATGGCATTGTTGGTTGATTAAAATGAATGTGATTAATGAAAAGCAATTTGTATAATTTAAACCAAGTTTGGTTTTGATTTGAGACTTAGGGTTATGATGTGGACCCTAGAAAGATTGTTAATAATATTTTGAGTTACGAGACTCTAGAGGTTGAGTGGGACCCTAGTATGCCGGTGAATGAAATCTTGTGGTTTATGGACAGTTGGGGCCTTGATGTTGATTAGTTGAGTTAAGTCCGGTAGGGTACACTGACTCTAGGGGATTTGTGGTTAATTAAACGAACTTAATAAATAATAAGGACATGCACTAGTTGGAGATGTGACGAAATAAGAGAAAACATGGGTGGGAGGCCTCATATGATCTATGGTGGGAGATGGTTTCACTGATTATCGGGGTGTGAGGAAGAGATCCAATCACTTGCGATGTGGCTAGTCTTCCTGATTATCGGGATCGAGGCGACGTCCATGGGATATTTGCGTGATGAGGTACCTTGTGCTTTTGCGGTGTGAGTTTCATTACCTGACCTTCGAGGTGAGAGCACTTGCGTTGGGGGATTGACTACACTGATTACCGGGTCATGAACTAGATAGTCACGGGATATCTAAATCTTAAAGTAATCACGGTAGTAAGTTAGTTGCATGGCGAGGGATTAAACCATATAAAGTGGAGAACGATAAGAGCTTGCACCGGACCTATGTAGAGTGGGATGCATAGAATCCGACAAGTATGCATTAGTAATCATCATGTGCATTGTGTTTTTCTTAACTTGTATTATGTATACTTGTTTTTTGTTTTCTTACACTTGAAACTTAGCCTAGTTTCACTTAGTGATTTATGCTTCATTTATTGTTATTTCATGTTCCATCTATTATTACCATGTTAACATATTTTCCTTGTTGACTTATGATTTTATTCCTTATGTTTCATTTAAGTTGTACTTCTTTTGAATATCACTCATACCGTTATGGCTGATCCCTGTAGTTTTGGGGGTTAGGGTTATCTCTAGCCTCATATTTTACAGGTAGGTACCATTAGTTTGGAGTTTGGGGTATGTGGTAGATTAATAAATGTTTATGCATATCATGTAAAAGGATTGATTGTAAAGTGAAAATTCTATTTATGGTGTTGTGTTGTAAAACAAATTGTAATTCAAAGTGTTTAAAATTCCACTGTGCTTTGTAAAAGATTTGATGTAATAAAAAGTTTTAATTTTCCCTATATTTGGTTGCTATGTTTATGATTACTTGAAGTTGATCACGGAAATTGTGCCACGTATTTCTAATTTTATTTATTAAAAATTCGGGCCTCTACATGAATACATGAACCTATAGGATTCACCACTAGAGTCTAAACGTTACTTGATTGTATGCACCGAACCTGTGGAATGTGACGCAGTACTACATGCATTAGATAGGTTAATAAAATGAATAATAACCCTTATTTGACATTTCATACTTGATCCTGTATACTGTCATCGATATTGAACTTGAATTGTAATTATTGATTATTGCATAATTAAACATAGACCTTTGGCATTATTGCCAATCCTTGCCTTTGTTATTGACTTTGATCCAGTCCTTCATTCTTGATATACCATGTTTTTTTTATTATTCTCTGTTTCCCACTACTTGCTGTCCGTGACTTACTCTAAGGATATTATTTTTTATATTTTTAGATCACGAGTTTACAGGTACCGAAGGGGTGATACCAGAAGGAATTGGTGAGCAATGATTTTAGAGAATGGAGCCTGAAAATAGACTGCTAGAATTATCTTTTATGCTATTTTTTCTTTAAACATTGTTATTCTTATTGTACTTTGTATTTCGGGCTTGTGTGTCCCGAAGTTTACTTTCTCCCAGATGTTGGATATTATTTGGTGAATTTATTTCATGATTATGTTGGAGTTTATTCATTGTTTATGTGGTTATTCTTTTCTTGTGTTGTTGTATTCTCTTGTATATTGTTGAGTTAATCTGTTATAGCTTATGGATGATGTATAAATCATTCGCTGGGCTTTTGTTACGTGCTCATATTCCCGTATTTTGGAAAGTGGGGTGTGACAAATAATAATAATAATAACAAAAATAATAGTAATAATTAAAATAATTTAATGAAAAATATTAGATCTGGTATTGGGCTAAAATATGAATAGTCAAATAGTAATATAATACTACACATAAATTAAATACTCAAATACTAATAGCACAATAGAACGTATTAGAATTCTAGTGTTCAACAAGACGGTTAATCAAATAAGAGAAGAAACAAGATTATAGAATTGAATTGGATTTTTATGCATTAACCAAAATACAAATTAATAATAAGATAAAATGAAGTATAACTTGGGTTTGTATTTACACAATAAATAAACCAGTGATTAAATAGTAATAATAGTAGAAATTTCTAGGTTCAATCAAATTAATCGGACATTCAAATGAAGGCAATGAGGTTCAAGGAATTAGAAGGATTTATAGAAAAATTGAAGTATAAGAATACGAAAAAATAAAAGAGAAATCCGTATAATCGGGAACGGGGGTTACAAAAGAATAGAATATGAGTTATAATTTACTACATGTAAATTACTAAACAAATAATTAATTAACTAAAGAATAGAACATGAGTTGTCAACATGCATACAACACTAACAATCTTCCATTTAATTTCTTTTCTTGCTATGTTAATTTAAGCATGAACACATCATACAACCATGCAACCATACATATGAGTAAACTATTAGTATAGAGAAATACCTACTTTGAGCAAGCTCCAAACTACTCTTGGCTTCACTAGCTTCCTCTCCTCCTTGCTTCTTTGGCTCTTCTCCACCTAGCTTTTGTTATGAACAAAGTATCTTCTAGGAATTATTATTATTATTATTATTATTATTATTATTATAGAAGATGCTTGGAAATTGGAAGTGTAGAGAATAAGAATGAGAAGGCTTGGAATGTGAAAAATGGGCTAATGTTTCATCTAAAATGAGCTAGGGTTCTGTTTACCCTCATATTTATAGAAGGAGATGGGGGGGGGGGGGGGGGGGGGGGGGGGGCACTTCAAGAGGCTAGGAGGGTGTAGGGTTGTGGAAATGTGTGGGTGTGTGTGTGTAGAAGGCTCTAGGTGAGCTTAGTCATCATCTTTAGGTTTAATTACCGTAATGTTAAATTAACCTCATGTTTAATTATAATCCTAACCATGTTGGGCTCTAAGAATGTTGGGCTTTATTTATTCATGAATAAATGTGCATGGTTGGGCTAACCCTTAACGTATTACTGTATGTTTCAAAAATTGCAATAACACTATATATATATATATATATATATATATATATATATATATATATATATATATATTCATTTTAATTAAGATAAATATTTTATTAACCAAATATAGTTGTACAAAATAATTGATAATTATTTTAGGGATATTACATCACTCCCTCCTTAGAATAGTTCTGTCCCCAGAACTATGCTTAGTAGAGAGGAAAACAAGGAAAACATAAGTCATTCAAACAACTCGAGACATGCATTCTTCATTCGGCTTTCCTGCCCCTATATGGCTTCTTCAACAAACTAATTCTTCTAGATCACCTTAACCATTGGAATTACTTTATTTCTCAACACATTCTCCTGGCGATCAATTATTTACATTGGCTGCTCCTCGTAAGTAGGATACACTTGTAGATTTTCTGGAATCTCCATTAGTTGGTGACTCGGGTCAGACACGTACTTTCTCAACATCGAGACATGAAATACATTATGTACTTAGGACAGTTATGCTGGCAAGTTTAATTTGTATGGCATCTTCCCAATCTTTTTCAGGATTTTGTATGGTCCAATGTACCTCGGGGCTAATTTACCACCTTTCCCAAATCTAAATACACCCTTGGTCAGTGAAACTTTCAGGAATAATGATTCTCCTTCTTCAAATTGTAGTTCTCTACATCGGGTGTCAGCATAACTTTTTTGTCAGGCTTTGTGCTATTTCCAATCTTTCCCTAATTAGTTCAATTTTCTCATAAGTCTACTGCACGATTTCTGGTCCAAACATCTACTTTTCTCCTACTTCATACAAGCATACAGGTGTTCGACACTTTCTTTCATATAATGCTTTATACGGGGCCATACCAATACTAGTCTGATAGCTGTTGTTGTAGGCGAATTCTACCAAGGCTAAATACCTTTCCTAATTCCCTCTGAAGTCCATAACACATGCTCTCAGCATATCTTCCAAGACTCAATTTACTCTTTCCGTTTGTCCATCTGTTTGCGGCTGGAAAGCTGTGCTGAACTCTGTTTTCGTCCCCAAGGCTATTTGTAAACTTTGCCAGAACCGTGAAGTAAATCTTGCATCCCGGTTAGAAACTATTGATATGGGCACACTATGCAGCTTCACTAATCCCTCAATGTATACTTCTGCCTGATTTTTCTATTGACCAAGTAATCTTCACAGGTAAGAAATGGGCTGATTTCATCAATCGGTCAACTACATCCCAGATTGTATCATGCCCTTTAGGACTCCCGGGTAATCTTGTGACGATGTCCATACTGATATTTTCCCACTTCCATTCCAGAATGGGTACCGGTTGTAACGAACCTCCTGATTTCTAGTCTTCTGCTTTAATATTCTGATGTGAGACATCTTGTCACAAACTCAGCTGTGTCCCGCTTCATTCCTGCTCACCAATAGCATTGCTTCATGTCCCGATACATTTTGGTACTTCCTGGGTGGTCAACCGTAAGTAATGTATAGTGTGCTTCTTTCATGATTTATTCCCTCAGATTATCCACCTTTGGTACGCACAATCTGTTTCTAAACCACAATAGACCTTCCCTTATATTGAACTTTGAAAGTTTCCCTACATTCACTTGTTCCTTACGTGTCGGAATCTCTACATCTCTTTCCTGACTTTCCTTAACCCGCTCCTTCAGAATTGGTTATAGTTCAAGTTGTGCTAAGATCGCACCCAAGCCTTGTGTAACCACCTCAATATTGGCTCGTTTTATTTTGTCATCCAATTCCTTCTTTGTTGCAATCAATGTAGGCAAACTCCTCTTTTTACTAAGTGCATCTGCCACCACATTGGATTTTCATGGATGGTACTTAATTTCAGGTCTAATGTCTTCTAATACTTCAAGACATCACCTTTGTCGTCGATTCAAATCATTTCTGCTTCAGGCTCTTATATGGGCATATATCTCCACCTTCGCTCCATAGACATAATGGCGCATATTTTTAAGGTAAAAATTATCGCAGCCAGCTCCAAATCATGTGTAGGGTAATTCTTCTCATGTGGCCGGAGTTGCCTTAAACCATAGGCTATAACTCTTCTTTCTTGCATCAAAACGCATCCCAAACCCTGGTGTGAAGCATCACTGTATATCACGTACCCCTTGTCTGCTTGAGGTAAGACCAATATTGGTGCTGAAATCAACCGGATCTTCAATTTTTGAAAACTCCTTTCGCATGCTTCAGTCCATTCAAAACTTTTATTCTTCTAGGTTGGTCCTGTAAGTGGCACTGCTATCTTGGTAAGGTCCTGGATGAACCTCCTGTAGTACCCGGTTAGACCTAAAAAGCTTCTGACTTCTTTCACTGTCTTTGGTTGGGGCCAATCCTTCACCATCTCAATCTTCTGCAAATTAGTGACAACGAAAAACCTTCACCTCAATCCTTCATCACCTCAATCACTCATGCTCCTGTAGCTTGTTGAACACTTCAGTTAGGTGTCTGGCATGATCGTCCTTCGTCCTTGAGTACACAAGGATGTCATCTACGGAGACAACGAAAAATGAGTCGACCGTAGAATCTGGTTCATCATATCCATAAAATAGCTAGAGCATTTGTCATTCCAAATGGCATTACCAAGAACTCATAGTTACCATGTTGAGTCCTAAAGGCTGTCTTAGGTATATCCTCTTCTTTACACGGACCTGATGGTAGCCTTATCGCAAGTCAATCTTTGAGAACACAGCTGCTCCCTGAAGTTGATCGAACAAGTCATCAATCCTGGAAAGTGGATATTTGTTCTGAATTATGACCTTATTCAATTCTCGATAGTCGATACACATCCTTATCGACCCATCCTTTTTCTTGTCAAGTAGCACTGGTGTTCCCCAAGGTGAAGCACTAGGCCTAATAAATCTCTTCTGCAATAACTCTTCAATTTGCTGTTTGACTTCTTTTTGTTCTACTAGTGCCATTCGATACGTCACTTTTGATATTGGAGCACTGCCTGGCTGAACCATGATACTGAATTCCACATCTATGTGTTGAGGTAATCCAGGTAGCTCCTCCAAAAATATGAACGAGAAGTCTTGTACAATGGGTATCTTCTTAACCTCCTCCGGTACCTTAATTCTAGTCATAGCCGTTAAAATCTCTCCACGCTTCTTAGCTTAAAACACGATCCCCGATTTCTCGGGTATCACTATGGTCACCTTCTTACCCTTGCTATCTATGTCCACGTTGTGTTTCGTCATCCAGTCCATCCCGATTATAATATCTGCCTCCACAAAACCCAATTCCAGCAAATCTATGTTAAGAGTTTCCCACGTATTTACAATTTACAGCATTTATAACATTTGCTAACTGTTAGAGTAGCTCTTGATGGTGTAGCCACTTCTAAAGCCAAATCAGGAATTGCCTCATGAGTGTATTTCAACTTCTTAGCAAAGGACTTAGTCACAAAAGTATGGAAGATCCAATGTCAAACAAAACACTAGCCTTCATTCCATTAATGTTCAAACGTCCCGTTACAAAAGATTACATACTTTATTAACTGCTTTCCATTATATCAACAAAACATAACAAAATATATTTCAACTTTCCATACTAGTGACCCTTCTTCCTCCTCAGCAGCATCTTCAGTCAGAGCAAAAACACGTTCTAACGGAAGGCTTCTTTCCTTTATCATCGTTCTTCTAACTGGGTCCATTAGTGCTCGTTTGCAGTTGTGGGAATTTGACTTGATGTCCCAGTCTTTCCAAAATTGAAACAAGTGCTCTCACCAACCTGAACCTTATTCCTTGGGCAGTGATACTTATAGTGTCCTTGCTCACCACAGAGATAACATTCCACTATCTTGAAAGGTCCGTGTACTGGTATTCGACTTCTTAAACCTTTGGTTCATGTCCTGCTTCTTAAAGTTGGTAGCAGAAACGGGTTGCTTCCCCTTGTTCCATGTCCCTGCCTTCCCTGGTGGCTACTGGTTTTGGTTCATATCCATCTCTGTTACTGTTGCTCGGCGCACTAGCTTGTCAAACCATCGGATGCATAGAGGCACCATCCTTGACCTCAGTCTGGGTTGAAGGCCCTGCTCAAACCTTTTGGCCGTCTTAACTTCATCCTGAAGCATCTCCGGGGCATAATGAGACAATTGAGTAACTTCGTTTTATATTCTCGGACTGTCATACTCCCTTGCCCCGAGTTGATGAATTCCATGGCTTTTCTTCTTGCACATCGAGGGAAAATTATTGTTGTTTGAACTCTTCCCAGGTAATCGGTCCATTTCCCATGCTGCACTTAACTGACTACCACCACACTCCTGCGTCCTTCTCTATTAGAATAGTTGCCAGCTTGACCTTGCTTTCATCAGGAGTCTCCAGTACTTCGAAGCTGATCTCTATCTGTCGTATCCAGTCATCGATGGTGGTGGGATTCGCTTGGCCTTCAAATATTGGTGGTTTCATCCTCTTAAAATTCTTTGACTGGGTCAGCTACGACGTTCCCCATGTTCCTCCACTATGCACCTTGCTGTGACATGAACTTCCGACTTGCTTCTATAAATGCCTCCATCATTTGATAGACGCGCGCGAACTCCGATTCAACATTGAGGCCAATACCATTGGCTCCACTGCCTTCACCTTTAGTCCTTTTGTTGTTCCCGCTTCGATTTCTTGGGTATACTCTGCCTTCACCTTCGGTTCCTCCGCTACTACCGCCTCTGTTTCTTCCCGACATCTGATACATGGTTTAAAGATAACTATGGGAGCCATACTATATTGTTGCAAAAGTAATATTCAACAATAATATATATATCAATATATTATTCATGTCAAAACATTAATATATAAATATTTAGTCAAAACACGATACTAGATATCCATTCATGTCACAACAGTCATTAAGTAGGTTTTACAAAATATTCTAGCCCAAAATACAGACAAAACATACATACCCGTGTACCATTACTGACTATTTTCAGCGGAGTCCAATGCCTTCTTATGCTGTCTGAGTTGCGCTTGCAAATGGGCCACTTAAGTCTGTAACTTCTTCTGTTTCTTCGAGGCGCGAAATTTTATATCGATGGATGATCTTTAGTCATTGAAGCCTTCGGTGTAACACCCCGAATTCCATGTACATGTAATTCGTAGTACAACAGGATCTTTTACTTCAATTTGTACAATTTTATAAGGAAATTAAAACTTTTCATTATACACATTGTTTGTTTCAGAATTACAAAGCAGAAGTTAAATAATATACAACATGATGAATACAACATTTACATCAATAACTTAAAATCATGATAATAGTATTTAGCATCGAATCATCTTCAAGTCCTTGCCAATCCAATCCACGCCCTGCATTGAAAAATCTGAGGGCACGTCAGCTGCTTACAACCGACGCAGTATTATAAAACAGTGATTCTCTTTATGCCGTAATATAACGATTTTCTTACTTTAGCAACCACAAACTTGAATTCATATTAAAGTGTAAAAGAGTGACTATCCTAAACATGTCAGTGTATGATATGACTTAATGCCTAATGCAGATGTTAAACTACAATGACACTAATGCATACTTGTTCGGATTCTATGCATCCCATTCTACAAAGGTCCGAGGGTAAGCACCTTCGTACTCCACATTATAGGGTTAAATCCCTCGCCATGCATCCTACTACTATGACTACTACAAGATTTAGACACTCTACGAATATTGGTTCTCGCCCCGGAATACTGGAGATCAATCCCGCTCCGTGGATCATTCTGTGGCCCTTTCGTCCATCGTTCCGGAATACTGGGGATTGTCTCTCTCCGCGAGTCATTCGGGAACCCTCATCGCACGAATGCCCCATGAGCATTGCTCTCGTCCCAGAATACTAGAGATCATTCCTACTCTGTGGATCATTCTGTGGCCCTTACGTCCATCATCCCGGAATACTGGGGACTGCCTCTCTCCAAGGATCATCCTGGAGTCCATAACTCAGGTTTGCTCTAGTTTCATCATGTCACCAATTAGTGTCTGTCCTTAAGTTTAATTTATAGTTAAGATCTACATTTTAGCTTACCCACCGGGCCTAAACAAAAATACTGAGATAGTTGCCCACACTTGCCACTTCTCACAAAAATCCATTTATTCCAACTGCCGGTAATCTGGGCCTCGCTCACTCTAGAATAACAACTGTCTCAACCGTGACCACATTGGTTACATCTAACCTCAACATAGATAACTCAATTCTTTATTCATAATTTCTACATATTCATTTCTTGGTATTCATAAACCATGAAGTGACCAACTTAACTCTTATTTCCAATTGAATTTGTAACACCCCAAGTTCCAAATAAGATCGAATTCGAAGTTCCATAGGATCTTTACACTTCTTTTCATACAATTTTACAAGGAATTTAAGACTTTTGTTATAACAGAGTTACATTTAAACAGCAGAAGCAAATTTACATCAATTACATGAATGAAATAAAACAAAACTTGAATAATTCTTTAAGTATCAATTCCTCCTTAGTCTTTTTCATTCACTTTGTCCTGCATGAAAACTGTGGGCTCGTCAGTTCATTCAATTGACGCAAGAATATAATACATCAATTTTATCCTACTTAGAAAGCACACACTTGTCACAAACAAAACTATGGGGACTATCCTGTTGATGTCGTGTTGTGCTATGCACTTAGTCCTTAATGCAGTTAGTTATATTACATGACACTAATGCGCACTTGTTCGGATTCTATGCACCCCATACTACATAGGTCCGAGGGCAAGCCCTTAATCGTACTTCATCTTGTAGGTTTCAATCCCTCGCCATGATTTAACTACTACGGTAACTATGGTAAGTATCCTAGATGTTCTATGAGTTACGAGACCATGTCCAGACAGCCTGGAGGGAAATCCCACATCGTAACATGACGCATCATGCAGAGCCAATGGATAATTCAGCCTCCGTCATGGAACGATGGCACCACCCGTAGTCACCAAACACCCACAAGCGTCGCCACCGGGACAATAATTTCGGAGTAGTGTTCACGCCATGACATGATGCATCAAGTAGGCAACCTATGAATCACTCTCACACCGCCAATCTGATGGTCCTCATACTCGTGTTTTTCTCTTACTTTCATCACATCTTCACTATGTGTCTAATCCTTAATTATTGAATCATGAATAAAATCAACATTCTAGAGTTAGCACCTCTGCTATACCGGTCTTAACCATCAATCAACACAATGACCCAACTTTGTCTTTCATTTCAATATTCCATCTCAAAGAATTCACTCAAATGCCGGTATGAAGTCTTAGCCACGCTCTAGTCTATAATCTCATTTCATGTTCATTAGACTTGTTCATAAATTTCACAATTCATCATGTTTCTTTTTCCATCAATTTTCCATACATAACTGCATATTCTTAGACAATCTCATATCAAGTTTTACTTAATAATCATAAGTCAAAACTCATTTGAATTACAAAAATAATCATATCCAAGGATTTTATTAATCAAAATTTTAATCATAATAAATCAGCGTTATAGGAATACTTTCACAAATAATTCAAAACTCAAAAATCAATAATCAGTACAGTTCAGTTGGCTGTGGAAACTGGCCTAGTCGACTGTTCCGTGAAACTTTTAAAATTCAAGAATGGGCAGTCAGTTCAGTCGACTGTGAAAAAATGGCCAGTCGCTTGCTCCGTAAAACTTTTAAAATTCAAGAATGGGCAGTCATTTCAGTCGATTGTGAAAAAATGGCCAGTCGATTGTTCCGTGAAACTTCAGTTCACAGAAGAAAGTCTACTGCTAAACAAAATTCGAAATTAGACACTTGACAGTCGACTGTCGACTCTAGTTCGGTCGACTGTCAATTGTAACAGGTTATAGTTAAATGGACAAATACATCTTTGATTTCGACATAGAAATTTTTTTTTAGAAGCAACATATTCCCCTTTTATTCACAATGTATTCAAACTCTTTTTTTTTCCCATTCTTTAGCAAAATCAAGTTCTTATAAAAGTCTAAATCCTTTCCTGATTGTGATTCTTTGGAAAAATACAGTGACTATAATTTTATAAAATTATATAAACTCATTTTTTTACATAGAAAACTATGATCTTAGTTTTAATTAAACAATGGGTCAAAATTACATTTTGTCCTACAAATCATCTCTTAACAAGTGAACTCCTAATTGATAATTTTTCTTCATTCACAATGGGTTTTAAGCAAGTTATTCTCTTTTTCCTTTCTTCTTTAGTAAAAATCCATTCTTTTAGAAAGATTAGTCCTAATTCACAATTTGGCAATTTCTCATGTTCCAACGAAATAAAGATAACAATTTAGGGACTATAGCACCACTCTCATATGGCAATAAAATGTGCATTTTAATCACTATTCAATATATTTTCATGGCATACATACTACTTGTATTCCACAATTCATTTATAAGCATAGTTCTCCATCTTGCATTCTACAAATTATACACGAACAAACTTTCATAAAAATCACAATTACCCATTTTAGCATGCAAGTAAATTATCAAATCATCACACACATTTTCATTCACATAATCTAATCTTTTCATGTAAGTCTAAATGGGGTATTTTTTCTCCTTAATCATGGTAAAAAACATAAAGCAATATTTTCTTGTTTATTCTAATGTGATCACAACCATAAACCTAGCATGGTAACTAATTAGAAGTATTAGAAAATTGCCCACCTATTTTGAAGAAGACAAGTACAAAGTTCCTAGATATCTCCTTGAACAAAGAGCGATCCTTCTCCTCCTAGATCGTGCCACCAAGAATGCGCCTTCTCCTCCTAGTGCTTGATGAACCTGAGCTCCTTGCTCCTTGATGAATTGGCCGGCCTCTAATGGGGGTGAACACACAACTAGCACACAACTCAATCTTTTTCTCTCTTTCTCTCAATCTTTTTCTCACTCTTGTGTTTCTTTCTTTCTTTACAAATTTCTAATGTGCTATATGAAGAGAACTAGGAGGGGTATTTATACTTATTTTGAGTGAGGATAGATGGCTAGGATTAGATCAAATAGTTAGAGATCAAAGGCTAAGATGAGTTAGGGAGTTGTAGCAACTACCAGTGATGGAGAAACTACTTCACCATTACTCCCATCTCTCCCTCTCTCTTTGTACAATCCGGCCACTTCCAAGGTTGCTCCATGCACGTGCTAGTGCAATGCACATGCTACACTAGTACCCCCATTTATAAGTTTGTTCAAGTAATTTAATTAATTGTCTACTAAATTAGTCTACACTGCAAGTTATACTAATTAAAAGGGGAATTAAGTTAATGAGCTCACTAATGGGCCAATTAACCATGGGCTCTAATAAATAAATTAATTAATTGATTATGGTGGGCTAGAAAGAGACAATTAAGCCTAGAATTTAATTAGGCTTTTAAAATAAAGAGAAAGACTTAAAATAATAATTTGTTCATGTTATAAAGAGATAATTTTCCAGAAAAAAATGCATACGAATTTGTATGTGAAAAACACGTAAAATCAACAAACTCTTTATTTAATAAATAGAACTCAGGATGTTACAGAATTAATTAAAGCTTTAGGCAAACCCAACTTATTCTCTTAATCAAAAGATTATAAATCATGATATTTCACTAAGATGAGTCCAAATTGTATTATACTTTTAATCTTCTTTAATCATACAAAATCTCCTTTTTAATTTGTATCCAAAGTTCTCCAACACATTACTTAGTTGAAACCACTTCTAATTCTCACAAATATATCATAAATATTGTAGAAATAATTCTTAAAGCATAAATAATATTTTAGAATAATAATATAATCTTTTCCCAAAGTTTTTAACCAAAGAAATTTCAAAAATAATTAAAAACAACAACTGTGCATGGCCCGCCTCGAACCCAAGACAACAGCGACCAAGGCCAGCGCCCTAACCAACAGGCCAAATCACCTGTGTGAAAAACTTCTCCCATTCTTTATATTTCAGTTTTTTTTACTGTTTCTTCATAAAATCCACCATTTAAAAAAAATACAGAGCCTCCCCCAAGGCTCGAACCCACGACCAGAGAACCCCCCAGCACCACGTGGCAGTGCCAGAGCGCACACGCTAGCCTCTAAGTCCAGGCCCAGTTCTTCGTATAATATGAGTTTAATTGTTTATAACTCGGATTTCTGCTTCTATATAAATTTAATCTTTCCATAAGTTTCACAATTTTATTTTTTTCCTCCACATCAGTAGCTCGTGAAATATAATTACAAATTTCTAGAAAATATTTTTTTACTGATTTTGATCATACATTTTGTAAGTAGTGATTTTTAAAACACTTGAATATATGTATACTTTTGTTTTATCAACAAACTACTTCTTTTACACTACTAATCAAGATTTGTATTTTCTTTTATCAATTTCAAGAGAAATTCTTATCTCCTATTCAATCATAAAATCTTCCCCATTGTTTTTCCAACTTAGCATAAAATTAACAACTTTGTGTAAGAAATTATACTCAATTCATTTAAACTAAACATGATGAATTACTATGCAGCCAACAACATCACAACAATTCTTATTAAAAATTTCAACTCATCTGTAAGCATTTCTTCTTCATATTTCATATCTATTAAAACTTCATTTATCAACATACCACGAAATATAACAACTTTCATGCCACATTATCATTTTATTCATAAAGCAATCAATCATGTGTTCTAAAATTTCTAGAAAGCAAGGAAATCACCCACCTTATAGTTACAAAAGAAATAGGAACTCTTAGTAGATTACTCCTAGCTCCAACAAGATGCTAACTTTCTTCCTAGCAAGCAAAGCTCGAGCCTTCATTCTTGAAGAAATCCGAGCACTCTCTTTCTTTTCTCTATTTCTTTTCTTCTCTTTTGTTTCTTTTGATTATTGGTGCAATATTCATGAAGAAAGGGGTGGTATTTATAGGGTCAAATGGGTGAATGAAGAGACACCCATTACCCAAAATTAAATACCCATTATCAAAATTAATCACCCACTCACATCCCTTCCTCTCCTTTGCACTTGGAAAGCCAAATTCCAAAACCCTTGGATTTCCATATGTGCAATTTTGTGCACGTGCACTCTACATGCACACACTCTCATTCATTTGCTTATAGTCCAATTGTATATATTTGTTACATGATAAGTGTGGTGACAATTTCAAAAGTGTATTTAATATAGAAATTTATTATGGGCTTTTATTTTGCAATTAGTTTCTTTTGGGCTTTTAAAAATCAAAATCAAAATAAATAGATTAGGGCCTATGGATTAAAAATAGATATGCATTAAAAATAGATTAGGGTCTATGGATTAAAAATAAATAACTTAGATATAATGAGAATAGATATGCATGATTCTTAGGAAATTCTTTATGGACTAAATTACTTAAAATCTGCATGTGCAATGCACGTGCAAAATATGAAAATTTGATTTTTATTTTTCTGGAATGTTACATTCGGGATGTCTTAGATTTGAATCTTCTAAGCTTCGACAACTTCTTATCAGAGACGAGCTATTGTCTCTTAATATCATGAACTTGTTCTTCTAGTTGACTTGTCTTCCATTTATGCATGTATAGGTGGTGCCAAAGCGAAGCTATCCTATTTTGAGTTCTGCCTCGGGGGTGTGGAAGGTTGTTCTCTATTTCTGGACACAACATGGGATATGGCCTGCTCCAGACTGATGGATTGATCTGGAGAACCTACAAGTGGTGGAGTGAGAGGTGTTTCAATTTCTGTTGGCTCCTCTTCCTCTTTGGGGCCTTCTTCTTCTTCGGGATATTCTTCTTCCTCGAAGAAGTCCTCATCTTCCTCCTCCAACCCGTCTTAGTTCGGTACAACCTCATTAGCCATCCTGCAAGGAGCGAAATACAGGGATTAGTTCAGACATAGGAAAAATCATAATCATAAGTTGAAAGGTGCAACCCTATGACTTACGATCATTCCATAATCTAAATTAAACCAGACTGATATGGAAAGAAATGTGGAAATCATACAATAGAAGTGTCGGTGTATAACATGTCCTAGGATCTAATGTACAACTTAAATGCACACGATGCTCTTATTCTAATGCATACTTAATCGGAAACATATGCATCCCATACTACATATTTCCCAGTCAATATTGAGCGTACTTTAGATTATAAGGTTCACTCCCTCACAATGTGGAGCTTACTTCAGATTATAGGGTTCACTCCCTCACAATGTAGATATACTCTTGTACTCTTCCATATTCCGAATATTTATTTAGTGACTGGTAGGGCTGCAGTACCTGCGGTCCATTCTGCTTTCTATATCAAATCGGTGGTCTCTCTCCACTCCCGAAAGTCGGTGATCACTCCGATCGATCGAAATCAGTGGTCTCTATCCACTCTGCCCGGGCCGGTGGTCTCTCTCCACTCCCAACAGGCTAGTGATTATTCTACTCGGCTGCAGTCCTGCCAGAATCTTGGTCCTTCTCCATGCCGGACCCTACCAAAATTCATCTGAACATAAGGCGAATAGGCAAGTCTTTCCCTACTCTGCCAGAGACTCAGAGTTACACTCTACCTCCTTCTTCGCATGGATAACTTAGAACATAGGCGTACTCATAAGGGTCCATTCCCCCAGACTTCGACAGGAGTTTGCGGTACACACGTCCGCTTCCTGTTCTTATCACTACATCTCATAATTCAACAGTCGAGACCATGATGTACGTGTCCTAGATGAGATGATACCGCATACGTCCCCTTGACAGGTGAGTACACGCCCAACTAGTGTCTGTCCTATTGTCGTTGATCACACGTTCAAGAGCTACTACAATCAAAGATTAGGAAATATAGTCACACCATTTTTTTACCCAATTCTAATGGCCTATTCTCACCTTTTCTAGTTTCTTATTAGTGTCTTATTTTAACATTCCATTTCCCTCTTTTTATTTACAATTTACTTAATTAGATTACTTAGTTGCTCACTCAATAATGGTTGAATACTAGGTAAACTTAACCTAGTTCCATATGTTAGTCAACCGGTTGAATCACAACGAGTTTTATCTTAACTCAATTTGGATTCAACCCAACTTTCTAATTATGCTCAGAGCCATCTTCACAACTGGAGTAACGGTTTCACTATAGTCAACACATTTTCTTTGAGAAAACCCTTTAACAACAAGTATCACCTTGTACCTCTTGCTTCCATCTGCCTTATCCTTGATTCTAAAAATTCACTTATTCATAAGAGTACGCATCCATGCAGGTAACTTGGTCAACTCCCAAGTTTAATTCTGTGTCAAGGAGTTCATCTCATCCTTCATTGCAGACTCCCACTGAATTCGAGCACTATTTTTCAAAACCTTCATGAGTCTCTGGTTTGCCTGAATTTGTATATAGAACATGCTCATGAACTGTGTTGGCTGATGGATCATACTTCACTGGTTTCCATATCTCTCGTGTTGACCTTATCAAAGCAGGTACCTGTTCATCGACCGGTTCAGGATCCTCTAATGGCTCTGGCTGTACTTGTTCATCTTGGATTTTTACTTGTTCTCATTAGGCTCCACCTGCGCCTCCTGTGCTGGCTGATGTTGCACTGTTGGGGCCCCACCACTGGGACCAGTTTGAGAACTTGAGTTTGAATATGAATATGAATCTGAACTTGTTCTAGTTCCTTGACCTATGTGCTTGTCTTTGTACAAGATGTCTTCATTGAGTACCACATTCTACTGCGAATGACCTTGTTATTCCCAATATCCTAAAGTTTGTAACCATACTCATTGCCGCCTTAGCCAATAAAGGCACACTTACTGGATTTTGAATCCAGTTTCTTCCTTTCTTCCTTATCAATTAGTGTATATGCAATTCAACCATAAACTTTTAAATACGAATAATTAACAGGTTTACTTGACCATAATTCTTGAGGTATGCCCCCATCAAGGGCACTGGATGGGGAACGGTTGATTAGGTACACTGTTGTATCCACTGTAGCTGCCCAAAGATGGACAGGAAGAATCGCATGAAGTCTTTAGATCTTTTCCTTTTGAGTATCGTGCAGTTCATTCTTTCTGCAATTCCATTCTCTTGTGGAGTTCGAAGAACCGTCCTGATTCCTTGGATACCTTTCTATGCCAGGTAGTTAATAAATTCTCTGCTTGTGTACTCACCACCATTGTCAGATTTCAATGCTTTAACCTTGCACCAATCTCATTCTCAGCTCCAACCTTCCAAGCCCTGAATGTCTTATATACCTCAGATTTCTCACGAATTGCCCTAACCTAAACTTTCCTTTTAGCATCATCAATGAATGTAACGAATATCTCTTACCACCATCAGATAATTCCTTAACCAGACCCCACACATATGTGTGTACTAACTCTAGCTTACTAAGCTTCTTCTAACGTCCACCCAACTGAGAGCTATTTGACTTTTGTTGGCCCATGATACAACTCTCACAGAAATCTATCTCAAATTTCTTTAGCCCTAGCCAAAGATTTCTATAACAAAGTTGCGTGACACCATTTTCACCTAATTGTCCCAACCTGACATGCCATAAGAATGAGGGTGAATTACCTATTGATGCCGTGACAATGATATCTCCTAACCTCCTGTGAGTTGATACAACATGCCCACACGTTCTCCTTTTTCCACCAACCTTACACCTGTAGTTATCTTCCACTCTCCAAATTCAAATATTGTCACAAGCCCTTGTTTGTCCAATTCGCTGATTGAGATCAAGTTTTTCTTCAAGCCTGAAATATGTCACGCGTTATGCAAGACTAGTTTCCCACTATTGCAAGCTTTCACTACGATCGTTCCTTTTCCAAAAACTTGGTAGCTTTGCCCATTTCCAACTATGACTGACCCAAAATTACCTGTCCTGTAATTCTCAAAAGCATCCCTCATGGGTGTACACTGATAAGAAGCACCTGAGTCTATAAACCAATCACCCTACATAACATCAACTCCAGCATATAAATACAAATTATCTTAATGAGTTTTGTTGCTTACCGTATTGGCTCCCTGTGACCCACCTTGTTGTCTTTTGTACTCTTCGCATTGATATCTTCTATAACCTGGCTTATGGCAGTGTCTAACACTTTCCTTTGTGATGTCATGCTCTTGACTTGGACCTGTAATTTCTGCTTTTCGACCTCCCTCTATTAGTGCTTCTTCCACAATTTTCAGTAGCGAACGCAGAGTTGCTAGAAGATGATGAATACGATTCTCTATTTCTTTTTCTTCTCACCTCCTCATTCATGATGCTGCTCACAACATTCTTCAGAGTAGTCGTATTAGTCATAGTAGTGGTGATAGTATGCTCTAGCTAACCATAATTTTCGGGAAGACTAGATAGAAATAACAATGCCTGTGCTTGTTCCACGAATTTCAACCCTGCCGATTCTAACTGATTGTAGACAAAAAGTGTTCACATGCTCCACCATTGAGCCCCTTCTCTTCATGTTCACCAACTTTTTCAAGTGAAAGATTTGTTTCGATGTTGACGATTTCTCAAATATATCAGTCAGAATATTCATAACCTCTTTAGCGGTCTTTGCATACTTAATCTAGAATAGTGTCTTCCTACTCATCGATATCTGAATTTGCCCAAGCGCTTATGATCTAAATAATTCCAAGCCGCCAACGCAATTGCATCTATTTCGGCTCGTTCTGGCTTCACGCCAAATAATTGATCTTCTAATCTTTCTGTTGAAGGTATGTGATCATCTAGATCTTCCACATTGTGAACTCTATTCCATCGAATCTCTCGATTCTACTTTTGTCTCCTATGTCTACAACCAACCTGGTACTCTGATACCACTGTCTTGAGTTTAATTATAGAATAACTCAATCTAATGCAATGACTATTTTTTCACACGAGGCACTTTTGCTATTTCCACTAGAATAATGAAGAGAACATGTTACATCACTCTAGATCCCACCACCAAGGTGTATAGTTTATCTTATTCTTCTTCTCTCAAGAATGGCTGCTTGACTGTGACTACCCATCGAGCGAACGGAGAGCTTGACGGTCGACTGCACAACTCTTTGGAATGAGAGCTGTGCATGTCGGTCGACTGCAACATTGCAGTCGACTGTACTTTTCCCAACACAGCTACTTACTGCCTTCGCTGTTGTGCTGCTTCTTGCTTCTTCGACGTTTGCTCTTGCTATCTTCTTCAACCAATTACATCGTGTAATGGATCCACAAATCTCAACACAAAATAGGTAGCTGAAAAATATAATTATGTAGGGTTGAAGTGATGGTTATTTGGGGATAGCTATTAGATATCTATCTAAATATTAAACTGCATGTATCTAATCATAGCTTGTTGGGTAATAACTTATCTCTAATATTATAATGGGAGAATGCTTTAGTGTCATTTGTAAATCTACCAACGCGTACATTGCAGATGCATAACTAATTTGAAAAAGGTTTCATGTTCGAGTCCTCAATACACCATATTTTTTACTTTAATTTTTTATAAATATATTAAATGTAAATCACACATGTAAATTATCTATTTATATCTATCTATCTATAATATAAATAACTATTATAATGGAAGAGTTGGAGTTGTAAATCTATCCACTTACGTGCAACGCACATGCAACTCCAACTCTCCCATTATAGTCTTCACATTTACTTTTAAAAATATATAATCTTATTTATCAAGAAATGCATCACACGTGTAAATCAGAGTTTTTACTTTATTTTAAATAATAATAATAATAACAATATGTGCATCACACGTGTATATTACTAGTATGATTTAGCTATTAGCAATTTGATGTGAATTCTTTGGTCATAACTCACCATGAGATGAAATCCAATGGTTTGATCACTTCTTGATTATATGATCAAGTTCTGAGTAATACAAATGAACTTCATGTACATCATCATGTCCTGTGTCTATTTCCCATCTCCTAGTATCGCATTTTGTGCTTTTGGTGAAGCTTTTTGATTTTTATTATCATTAATTATAGAATAAGGAAATTTGGATTTTTTATTAATTTCATCGGTTTCCTTTTATTTTCCATATTGTCTTCCGTTTCCAGGAAATTGTCCCCCTGAATGTTGGAAATGTGCTTGTACTAGAAGATAACCACCCAGCATCCAAATGGCTTGCTCTAATCAATCAAGCCTTGAACCAACTACCCATTACCTCCTCTACAAGCTGCCCAGACACACCAATTTGTTGAAATGTAGTAAGTACTAATATATATATTCTGTTTTCTTATCTATAGGAAATAGATTCCCCAAATCACTTACCCTTCAATCTTCTCTCAATCTCCTTTCTTCTCCTCCAAGAATGTAATCCTTATATATAGATGTATACAGTAAAGAATAAAAAATAAGAATAATTATTATTTCCCCCCAAATCTATTTTCAACATGGTATCGGAGCCTAACAAGATTTAGGCTAGTTGAAGAAGAAGAGACGGAGGTGATAGGATCTGAAGCCTTCATCCCGGCCCAATCCCGACCGACTTCATCTCCAACCCCGATCAACCCATACCCGATCCCGATCCCCGACATCCCCGACTTCATCTCCAACACCGATGAACTACAACTCCAACCCCGATCTGAGTCACCTTCTTCCCCGATCTTCTCCGGTGAGCCCCGACTCCCGTCGACCGCCCAGACCTCGTCGCCACCCCTATCGGCGCCGCTAGCACACCCCGAACCCCTGCACCTCCTCCTCTTCCATCCTCCTCTACATTTACAGCCAGAACCCCAAATCCTGATCCTCCCTCCTCCTTGTTCCTTCGCGCTGCCACCGTGATGCCGCTGTCGCCACGCCGTCACGTCAACCTTATTGCCGCCCTCTGGTTGCCAACTAGACATCGATCTTGCCCTCTGTTGATCTTGCTGTGGGTGCTCGCTATTGCTACTGACTCTTTGCTTGCTTGTTGTCCCTGTTGTCTCTTTTTGTGCATGTATTATACACGTGCTATGTTGGCCTTGTGTTGATTCTCTTTTGCTGCTGTTAATGTGTCTCCAGTGCTGTTTATTGTGTTACTAGTTGTTGTTCTTGGCCAAGTTGTGTCGTTTGCTATTGGTTGCTGAAGATCAGATCCGTTGTTTTTCTTGTGCCACTACCATGGGACAAACTGATGGAGCTGAGAAGAGTATTGGACTCGCCTCTACATTAGTCACAGCTGCAGGTAATGAGGGTAAGGTATTTAATATTTCTACTTTTGTTATGAATAATGCATGGATAATTGATTCGGGTGCTACCGACCATATGACTTTTGATTTTAGACAAGTTCAAAATTTTCAACCATCCACCAAATCAACTGCGTCCACTACCAATGGTGATCCTACCACTGTTACTGGCGAGGGTACCATACAGCTCACAAATAACCTAACCTTAGATACTGCCCTAGTTGTGTCATCCTTGAATTGTAACCTATTATTTGTTGCTCAAATAACTACTGCCTTACATTGTATTATAGTCTTTTGGCCTTCACATTGTGTGTTTAAGGAAATTCGGACTCGCAAGATGATTGGTTATAGGGTTAGACACAGGAAGCTCTATTACCTAGATTTAGAATCTGAAAGTTCAAGCAAGTTGACTCGATCTTTAAGTGTGGAAGGATCCGAAGATGAGAAGAAGAAATCGGATATATGGCTATGGTATCGACGTCTAGGGCATGCTTCTTTTGGTTATTTGAAGAAATTATTTCCAAGTTTATTTTTGAAGTTGGATATATCTGCCTTTCGGTGTGATGTGTGTGAACTCGCAAAAGGTCACCATGTCTCTTTTCCTCCTAGTTCAAGTAGAAGCTCCCTTCCATTTATGATTATTCATTCTGATGTTTGGGGTCCATCCAAAACCACTACATTTGGAGGAGCCAAATGGTTTGTGACCTTTATTGATGACTGTACCCGTATGACCTGGATTTGTTTGATGAAATCGAAAAGTGAAGTTAGTGGCTTATTTCAGAAATTTCACAAACATGTTATGATTCAGTATAAATCACAGATTCAAGTTCTTAGGAGTGATAATGGTGGAGAGTACCTGAGTTCGAATCTGCAACAATATTTGGTGGAACACGGAATTGTTCACCAGACTACATGCTTATATACACCTCAACAGAATGGGGTTGCAGAAAGGAAAAATAGACACTTGCTCGAAGTGGTTCGTGATTCTCTCATCCATGGAAATATGCCACTCATTTATTGGGGAGAAGCCTCTGCTTCTACTGCATACTTAATCAACCGAGTTCCCTCTAATATCCTAAACTTTCTCACACCATTTCAAGCATTAATTGAAGCTGTGAATACACCAAAAGTCGTCAACTTGCCACCTCGTGTGTTTGGGTGTGTTGCATTTATTCATCTTCATCAACATGAATGCAATAAGTTAACTTCTCGAGCTGTCCGCTGTATTTTCGTGGGATATGCACAGAATAAGAAAGGGTGTCGGTGCTATCACCCGCCAACTCAAAAGATGTTTGTGACTATGGATGTTGTGTTTTATGAAGATGAGATGTATTTTTTCTCTGAGATTGAACTACAGGGGGAGTACCGAAGTGAAGTTCAAACTCTTGCCTATGATGAAGTGGTTACTATTCAGACTGAACAATCGGATATAATGGGAGAAAATCAGTATATAAGTAGTGATAATCACTCGAATGAAGACTTGGTTGAGGAAAAAAAATTCCACGAAGAACTGCAGTCAGTGCCGAACCTCTATGAAGATGAGCCATCTCGACCACCAGCACCATCTGAACCATCTCCACCACCAGTACCATCAGATCTATCTCTACCCCCAGCAGAACCCCAAAACCAATCATTATCGCTGTCCGAAGCGCCAAGAAGAGAACTCCCAAACCGTACTACTAGAGGTATCCCAAAATCCACTTATAAGCCTAATCCCACTAGTAAAGTCAAGTATCCCATGAGTCATTATGTGTCCACTCACCGATTGTCTGAATCAAATAAGTTATTTGTGAATCAATTATCTGTTGTATCTATTCCTAACTGTGTGCAAGAAGCCTTAGCCGATCCAAGGTGGAAAGCAGCTATGGATGAGGAAATGAAGTCCTTAAAGAAGAATGAGACTTAGGTGATAGTCGAACTGCCAGCAGAGAAGAAGCCGGTAGGATGCAGATGGATTTATACAGTAAAATATAAATCGGATGGTTCCATAGAGCGGTAAAAGGCAAGGCTAGTTGCCAAATGGTACACTCAAACTTATGGAATTGATTATGACGAAACATTTGCACCTGTGGCAAAGTTCAACATTGTTCGAGTTCTACTGTCACTTGCTGCAAATCTTGACTGGTCGTTGGAGCAATTTGATGTGAAGAATACATTTCTGCATGGAGAATTGACAGAAGAAGTTTATATGGATCTACCGCTAGGATCAAATAGACCAGTCCAACACAGTAATTAAGTGTGTCGGTTGAGGAAGGCACTATATGGTCTCAAACAATCGCCAAGAGCTTGGTTTGGGAGGTTTACAAAATCAGTGAGGATATTCGAATATTGTCAGAGTAATTCAGATCATACCCTATTCCTGAAAAGGAAAGAAGGTAAGATTACTGCTCTCATTATATATGTGGATGACAAGGAATGATCCTGAGGAGAGAATGACATTAAAGAGCTACTTGTCACAAGAGTTCGAAATGAAGGATCTTGGCTCTTTGAGATATTTCCTTGGTAATGAAGTTTCTCGCTTAAGAAATGGTATATTTCTATCTCAAAAAAGTATGCTCTAGATTTATTGAAGGAAACTGGAATGTCTGCTTGTCAGCCGATTGGTACACCGTTAGAAGAAGGACTGAAACTTTGCAACGAATCTGATCATGTGCCTTATGATAAGGAAAGGTATCAGAGATTGGTTGGACGACTGATGTATCTTCGCGTACACGGCCAAATTTATCATATGCTTTAAGTATGGTAGGTCAGTTTATGCATGTACCTCAGAACACCACATGGATACAGTGATGAGAATTCTGAGATATATTAAATCTTCTCCAGGAAAGGGGGTCCTATTTGCGAAACATGGTCACTTGAAGGTTAAGGCATATACTGATGCTGGTTGGGCAGGATCTATAATTGATAGGCGCTCCACTTCAGGATATTTCACATTTGTTGGAGAAAATCTAGTTACATGGAGGAGTAAGAAGCAAAATATTGTTGCATGCTCTAGTGCAGAGGCTAGGTATCGCGAAGTAGCTCTATGTATAGCGGAAGCTTTATGGCTGAAACTCTTGTTGCAGAACTTAGGTTGTGGACCGAATGAACCTATGAAGGTGTATTGTGACAGTCAAGCAACATGTGATATTGCCGCCAATCCAGTTCAACATGATAGGACGAAACATGTAGAGGTGGATAGATTCTTCATCAAGGAGAAATTGTATGAGAAAGTCATTGAGATATCTAAAGTGAAGTCAGAAGATCAGCTCGCAGACATCCTGAGCAGGGCAGTTTCGAGTCGGCTCTTCTTGAAATTTGTTGACAAGTTGGACATGTTCAATATCTATGCACCAACTTGAGGGGGGGTGTTGAAATGTAGTAAGTACTAATATGTATATTCTGTTTCCTTATCTATAGGAAATAGATTCCCAAATCTCTCACCCCTCAATCTTCTCTTAATCTCCTTTCTTCTCCTCCAAGAATGTAATCCTTATATATAGATGTATACAATAAAGAATAAAAAATAAGAAGAATAATTATTTCCCTCCAAATCTATTTTCAACACAATTTGCTTCCCTACTAACTCGTCATCCCCTTGTCAAGAACTGATTCATCATGTAAAGAGTTAAGAACACCTAATAATCTGTTATTCTTCCAAAAGTCATCATTTAAATCTATTAGCAGAACATTCAAAACTGATGAGGGAAGACGGCTCAAGATCTGCAACTGCCCCTCTAAGGTGACGAAGAAATACTATAAAGAATCATGTTTCAAATGCCCACGAGCTTATACTAGCAATAACTGCTCTTCTTCTTCTTCTAACGAAAAAGAATCAAATGGCTTCTCAATGGGGGCTTTAGAGGCAGCCACTCCAAATAAGCAGATGAAGTATAGCCTTATAGCTTGAAAACAAATGGTGGGGATTTTCGTTACTGTTTGGGTTAGGAGAGAACTAGTTCATCATACAGGCCATTTTCGGCTTTCATGTGTTGGGCGTGGAGTTATGGGCAAGGTGAGTATTGATTTATTTCCTGCTCTTTCATCGATTGAAACTTAGTGGTTCTCTTTTTATGTTTATCTTAAGAGTGATTATATGAATTATAATTATAGATACATTTTTTGTACATAAGGGATTTTTTTTTTCCCATTTCTTATAGGAGGCCATATCCTTAGAAATGAAAATTCAAAAACTAGATAAAACGAAACAACGAAAGAAAAATAATGACAAACAAGTAGTAAAGAAGAGTCACCGAAAGATAACTTTAGGTTGTAGCTCGGATGGTAAAGGGTCTGAGATGGGTAAAGGGAGGTCTCAGATTTGAGACCAGGCCACGACGTAGCCCTTTATTCAAAAAATAAAAGAAAAAGAAAGTAAAGATTGCCCTTTCGAAAGATAACAATCTCCCAACCATTTTGCACACCTGATATAAAGAAGCTTTAATTTTACTTTATCTTGAAAAAAGTTTGGTTTCATTAAATTACTTTGAATAAGGATGGGAACTCCATCTCTATTCTTTAGGGGAAGAAATTCTCATATTTTATTCTAGACAATATTTTTTTTTAAAGGAAAAGGTGGAGTATGACCACCATGTTTCATTAATAAGGAGTTAATAAAACAAACTCAGAGTACTGAGCCAAGTACAGAGACCTACAGTACATGAAAGAAAACATAAATCCTCCCCGAGCATGGGGGGGGGGGGACCAAAAAAGGAGGATCAATACAAACACACCTCTAACGAAAGTATGACAAAGAATCTAACTCCCCCCAACATAAGTACAACAAAGCAACTAACTCCCCCCAACAAAACCCTGGGGTGGTGGGGATCGATAAGTAGTAAAAGGCTAGAAGAACATAATAGCCTCGTCCCTCAGTCGAGCGTCGGTATAGCGCCCTGAATTTCCAATACGATATCTCAGAAATATATGACACAATTCCCAGCATCAACCTCAATTGTAATAGTAAACATAGCCAAAAATTTTTCAACTTTTATTACATTAGTTCTTTTATAAAGCATAGCTAGCGGAAAAAAACAAACACCGTGAATTACAAATTCTTTCTTTTACAACACATTATTTTACAATTTACATAAGCCATAACATCAATTCTAGCACAAACATCCAAATCTCAAAGCTATAAGCACCTACCTGTAAAACATGAGGTTAGAAATAACCCTAACCCCCAAAACTATAAGGGTCAGCCATAACGGTGTAAGTGACATAAAATAAATGCAACATAAATAGAACATAAGTATAGAGTCATAAACAACATGTATCAGCAGCAAGAATAAAAGAAATAAGAAATAACAATAATTAAAATATGAAAACATCAAGTGAAACTAGACTAAGTATCAAGTGTAGAAGAACAGGAAAACAACATGCCTAAAACCAAGTCAGGAAAACACCAATGCTATATGCTAACTCTCTAATACATACATGTCGGATTCTATGCATCCCACTCTACATAGGTCCGGTGCAAGCCATTATCGTTCTTCATTTGATAGGGTTTAATCCCCTGCTATGCAATTAATCCTACTACGATCAACGCTATGAGATTTAGACATTCTGCAAGTAATGGTTCTCGTCCTTGGAATACTGGAGGCCAATCCCACCTACAGATCATTCTGTGGCCCTTACGTCCGTCATACCGGAAACTGGAGATTGCCTCACTCCGTAGGTCATCCTGGAACCCTCATTGCACAAACGTCCCATGAGTGTCGCTCTCGCCCTCGAAATACTGGAGATCAATCCCACTCCGCAGATCACTCTGTGGCCCATACGTCCATCGTCCCGGAATACTAGGGAATATCTCACTCCTTGGATCATCCTGGAGTCCATAACTCACGTTTGCACTCATTTCATCATATCACCATCTCGTGTCTGTCCTTATCTTGTTAAGTTAATTAATTAATTACGAATCTCTTAGAGTTGGTGTACCCTACCAGACTTACTCAATTGATCAGCAACAAAGCCACAACTGGCCAAACTACAAAACCTCAACTGCCAGTGCCTAGGGTCCCACACAATCTCTAAAGACTCAAAAATCAACTATCACACCAAAACTTTTCAATAAAACTCACGAATCCATTATCAAAACGTTTATAATAAGAAAACGAAAAAAATCCAAATCCATTTGATGTACTCGTGAAATTCCAGAATTTTTAACTAAAAATATTAAATTCATTAAATAGCATAAATCAGAATATCAGGAAACATCAACTACTTTAAAGAAAATATATTACTATATGAAGTTATAGAAGTACAAGTTAGAAGTCAATATAAACAAAATACAACTCTTTGTAAAATACAAAACCTCAGCTAAAGCAGTAGATCAATAATCCATAATATTGAAGAAATAACTATTTAAAGAAAACACCCAAAAAAAAAAAATCGAAAACCCATCAGCCAGAACAATGACAGTCGACTGTCCAAAAAATGGCTAATCGATTGTCCTGCAAAAATCTGAGAACTCAAGAAAACCATCAATTAGAAAAGTGAAAGTCGACTGTTGGAAAATGGACAGTCGACTGTCCTGCAAAAATCCAAGAAAACTCAAAGAACTCATTAGTCAGGATGGTGACAGTCGACTGTTATCAGATGGACAGTCGACTGTCGATCCTTTCAGACTGCAGATTTGAAAGTTGTGCATGTTTTACTGTTACATTGATTTACTTTATAAAAACGCAAATTTGTAAAAACTAAATTCCTGAGATAGTTGGATATAACTTGTATAACATATAGAAGTTTATAAAACACATCAAAACATATCAAAAATCTCAAAATAGGAATTTTTCACAAAAATCTTCAAAACAGTCAATATAATTGTGATTATGTATATGTGTGTACTTTGCTTCAGTCCAAGCCTCAAAATATCATCAGTATGGAGTAGTAAAATGTTCAAATCTCAGTATTAAAACAACTGAAATCTAATCAAAACTCCATCAAAATTCACAAAATCTCAAAAATCATTATACAAGGATGTGAATGTATAAATAGGTACTTGTGTATCAGTTAAACCTTAGGAATCCAATATATTTGCAGGTAGTAAAATGTCTTGAAGCAAATTAAGATCCAACTCAAAACTTCACAAAAGTCACAAACCCAAACTTTGGCCTGCATATAAACAGACCTGAAAGGAAACCACACCTCTTCACTTCAGAACTCAATCTTTTTTATTTAATAAACCCTTCTATATCTTGTTATACATATACTCAATCCTTACATCAGTTTACCCATGAGTATATGCGAATGCAACAAGTATCTAATCAAGTTCCATTCATCAAACCTTCAAAACAGAGCATATACTTACATACACAATAAAAAAGAAGTTTTCATTTGTTTTCATGCAATATTATCATACAATTTCATATATGTATTCAAATCAGTACCAATGTGAATGAAAATAACATACCCATGATTTCTATTAGGTTCTTTAACAATCTCAAGTCATTTAATTAGGGTTTTAGTCATCAATAGTGTAGTCTCATGAAAAGATTCAATTTTTAACTCATTTATTCATTAAAACTCATTGTATCTTCATACCATCATCTAACATGCTTTCTAATGGATAAATCATCACAAACAACATGCTTAGAACAATAAGAAAATAAACACAAGTCACTCACCTTATTGAAGAATCAACCGAAGATAATAAAGAAATAAGAAAAGTCCCTTCTTCGCAAGAAAACCAAGATCCTCGCTTTAAAACTCCAAGAAAATAATAATAAGAAATCCCTTTGTGTTGTGCAGCAAAGAGACGACTGCACCTCACCCTATATAGGCCGGAAATTTGTGTATCTAGGGTTTTGAATAGATTTGTAAAATACCACTTTTAAAAATATATCTTTACATATATAGATCCTTATACTTGGAAATTGAATAAAACCAACCTAATTGAGATTTAAAAACAAAAAAAATACCCTATAACCAGACAGCACTGATCTAAAAACCTAGAAAACGAATTTGAACTTTTGTGCCTTTAAATGATAATTTTGCAAAAAGACCCTTCTTTATCAAAACTTCCAAAATAAACCAAATTTGTTAAAACAAAAAGTGTTACTTTTTACCTCTGATTTGACTAGGTATCATGCCCAGCCCAAAAATCAAAAAAATATCGAGTTTTCAGCCCCAAGTGGTAATTTTGCACAAAAGTCCCTCTTTTTGTAATATTTGCAAATAGGTCCAATAATTATCAGAAAAATCCAGAAAGTTCACAAATAATATTTAATAATAAATAATGAGTTTTTCCAAAATAATTTTTGACTTTGGACTTCCGAGGAAAAAATTTGCACATGTTTTTCTTGTATAAAAAGATAAATTTTCAAAAAAATATTTTTTAAATCACCAAAATCATTTTAACTCATTTATTAATCTTAAAAGCATTATTTAAAAATCTAGGGTATTACAGTCGGCCCGATCTCGACTTCTTCTTCGTCGTACTCCTCCACTTGAAAGACGCTGGCAATCTTCCCTCGCGGACCTGTTGCAGAGGCAATAGAAGTGATAAGTTGCATGATGTGAGTCAAATTCCCAGCAGTACTATTACTAGTCCCACGAAAGTAACAGTTATTCCTATCTAGCTAAAGGACCCAGGTCGTAGCAGCGATAGCAATAAACCAGGCTTCTCTCTTAGCTCGTCTCTCCGTAGCGAACTTAGAGCCTACTCATAGCTCCTCATACATACTAGGGTACTCGCAAGTACCCAGGGTGCTGAGTACCTCAGCAAGTACCGCTTTGCTCCTGGGACACTTCAGGAAAGGATGGTCGCTAGTCTCGGGGACAGCATTGCACAACCCACAGATAGAATCAATGTTCGGTTGGCATTTAGCGAGGTTCTCTCTAGTTAGGATTGATTCAGAACCAGCCATAAGAAGGTTTTTATTTTCAGCGGGGTTTTCACCTTCCAGATAATACCCGACCATTTCGGGCGACATCCCCTGAAATGAATGCGATTATAAAGGGAGTGAACAGTGAAGGTACCATTTTTTTTTCAAGTCCCCACATTTTCCTATCTGGCCCCTGTGAACATTTGATTCCCGATCTGGCGATATGGGCCTGAAGCTCCATGAACCTGAGCTGAGAGCCCGACTCCAGTGGATGTTTAAAGGCTGATTTCAGGAGTTTCTTTTCCAAGTTGCGGCCACCGTGTAGTGCAGTTGCAACGCATGAACATACAAATCGGGGAACAGATCTCTAAGTGTGTGATCACCACACCACTTATCCCACCAGAACCTGGTGAGTCTGCCATTTCTAATAGATGACGTCACACAGCTATTGAAAGGTTTATAGGCTTTAGTGATTCATCTCCAGAGCCAAAAAATGCATGGGCCCACCCTGAAGCCCAGATTCCTCGTTCCATTCCCATGCAGGTACGCCTGAAAGAACTCCAGCCAACCCACTCCGTTAGGGTGAAAAATTTTCCACCACCACTTACCCAGTAACACGAGATTCATATCTCGGAGTCAATAATACCTAGACCTTCGTGCATCTTCTTCATGCACGCTTTTTTCCATCTTATGAGGTGATAGCCGCCTCTATCAGGACTAGCACCCTTCCACAAAAATCTCTTTTGGATGCGATCAATTCTCTGAATAACCCATCGTGGCATTTCGAAGAAGGACAGGTAATAGGTTGGTAGGTTCGAGAGAACTGCATTGATAAGCGTGAATCTCCCTCCAAGGGATAAAGCTTTACCTTTCCAACCTGCTAGACAGATCTCCACCCGATCAATGATGGGTAACCAATCAGCCTTCTTGACTTTCCCTGGTCTCCTCGGGAGCCCCAGGTAATTAATGGGAAAATTCTCAATGGAACAGTTTAGAATCACGGCATGTTCCTGTGCCTCTTCTGGGGTTAAGGAAATGGTGATAAGAGCACTTTTGTGGAAGTTAACCCTGAGGCCGGACCAAGCTTCAAAATTATAAAGAATTCATTTGAAAGCGGTTGTTTTCCTGAGGTTGTCGTTTCCAAAGGGAGAGTATCATCTGCATATTGAAGGATTAAACAACCTTGACTATTGCTTCCACTGGCCACTGGTGAAATTCATCCTACCCGTTTGCAGTTAACCATCATAGACCGCAAAACGTCTGCCACAATGGTGAAGAGAAGAGGGGAAAGGGGATCTCCTTGTCCAAGGCCCTGCTTGCACGAAAATGGTTGACCCGATACCCCATTCACCATGATAGCAGTCCTGCTGGTGGAGAGACACATGTGGATCCATCTTATCCACCTATCCCCAAACCCACTTCCAGCTAGCGCTTCCAGCAGGCATTCCCATTCAACATAGTCATAAGACTTCTCGAAGTCCAGCTTCAGGAGGTAGCTCTTAGCATTCGACATGTGGCAATGATGGATGGTTTCTTCAGCAGTGGTTATACAATCCTGGATACACCATCCTTTAATGAATCAAGTTTGCTCGCAACTAATGAGTCTAAACATCACCTTTCCTAGTCTGTTAACAAGTGTCTTGGTGATAAACTTGACTGAGCAGTTAAGAAGGCTAATAGGTCGGAAGTCTCCCACCAGCAGGGAATCTTCTTTCTTAGGGACCAACACCACCTTAGCATAATTAATTCTTCCTAATTTTAGCTTATGGTCAAAGAACTCGGCGAACAAGCCTACAAGATCGTCTTTGTTTTCCTCCCAAAACACATGGTAGAAGAGGATTGGGAAACCATCCAGACTGGGGGCTTTCTCCTTTCCAAGTTGTGTCACTGCCTCCTAAATTTCCTTTTCCGTGAAAGGAGCTTCAAGGAATAGTAGATCAGGGCCCAGGTTGTCTGTGGCTTCTCGCCAAAAGTCATGTACAAGAGGGACTCTCATCTTCGCCTTCCGTCCAAATAGATTCTTGAAGTGGGACTGCAATGCCACTTTGATATCATCGTCTCTTTGTAACATTCCAGAGTCAGTTTGTATCGAAAGGATGAGTTTAGATTTATGTTGGGCATTGGCAACTCGATGGAAGAAGGCGGTATTTGCGTCTCCCTCCTTGAGACATGAAATTCTGGATCGCTGTTGCCATTTGAGTTCTTCTAGTCTATAGAGTTGAGCAATGGCCTCTCTGAGTTGAAGCAACCTATTCTGCTCCTCTTGCAGTAGGTTTCTAGTTTCTTTAAACTTTTCCAACTCCTCAATACCTTCCAGAAGGGAATCTTTTGCTCTCCAAATCAACGCAAATCTGGTTCGATTCCATTTCCTTAGCTTGGACCTCAATCTTCTTATTTTTTTCACACCAGATTGCCGCCGCTTTCATCCCTTTAGTAGGGCGGGGCCCAGCTTTCGTTGACCATGTGGTGGAAACCTTGAATTTCCAACCAAGCTTTCTCGAACCTAAACTTGGGAGTTCTCCTCGGTTGCACTTCCCCAGAGGAGAGGATAATAGGAACATGATCCGATGTGGGTTTAGGGAGAGACTTAGCCCAGGAGAGAGGAAACTTGGTGTCCCAATCAGTGGAGACCAAAACCCTATCTAGCTTAGCCATAATTGGCGTCGACTGCATGTTAGACCAGGTGTAAATTCTGTCTGTGATGGGGATGTCAACTAGCTCGAGATCCGCAATAACCACATTAAATGCTTCCCTATCAGCGTCACTGGAGCCTTTGCCTCTGTGCTCGGAGGCAAACCTGGTGATGTTGAAATCTCCCCCCACAACCCAGGGGTGTGGCCAGCAAGCGTGAATCTCTCGTAATTCAGACCAGAAAGCCATCCTGTCGGGGGTAGAGTGTGGTCCATACACCACCGTGATTATATGGGTCCACAGAATGGCTCTACATTATAGCAGGAATGATAACGAGAGTTGCCCATGGAACTCATCTAGGTAGTTAAAAATCTGGGAATTAAAACCAACGACGATACCCCGAGAGGTGCCCATAGAAGGGCGGATTTTCCAGTCAGACATTTGATTCCCTACAGTCTACTCAGCCTAGAAGAGTGAGCCAGTTTGGTCTCCTGCAGACCCATTATGTTGACTTTAGACTTGGTAATGACATCCCCAACCATTTTCCGCTTACCTCGCGTACCCAGGCCTCTAATGTTCCAAAATAGTATATCCATTAACTACAACCAAGTTCGGGGCCATGACTCGAATTGGAGACCAAGTTCAAAATAAGACTTACTCTATCACTCTCCCATCCCCTAATCTTATGTAGGAGTAGAGCGTTCCGTTCAGTATCGCCAACCACTAGACCATAGGTTTTGGCTAGGCTAAAAATCTCAGAATCAGACATGAAATTAAAAATAGAAGCTAGAAGTAATGCGTACCTCCACTGCTAGTCTTAGCAGATTTAATAGCTACAACAATCTCAAGATAATCGTCCAAGGACTCCTCAATAGCCCTCTTAGCAACTTTCTCTACTCAAAAATATTTGTCAGTGCGAGAAGAGATAGGAGCTATCAGTTTCGATAGAGGGAAAATGGAGGGGACATAGTCTGGGAAAACATCCAGGGAATCATCAGCGATCTCTTCTAAGTTCAAAGAATCATCTTCAGAGTAGACGTAATCATCTTTGAGGTTTAATCTAGCCTCTCGATCATCGTCCTCCTTCTCCATACAGGTGATGCTCCCAAATACAAGGGTGGATTCCTCGGTAGCTCCACAAGAAACACGAGCAGTAACAGAGTTTGAGTTAATTTTGGAGGGGCTTGGACTCGTCGACCAAGTCAGCTTAAACTTAGTGGGCTTTCCTAAGGAGTAGTCCAGAGACTCGCTGGGCCCCTCTTTGGGCCCAAGCATAGTATTCAGCTCCTCTGACCCCTCTACGGGCCCAAGTGCAGTATTTAGCTCTTCTATCCCCTTTTTGGGCCCAAGAGCAGCATTCAACACCTCTGACCCCTCTTTGGGCCCATGTGCCGCCTGCAGCTTCTCAGTACCCTCTTTGGGACGTGTCGACACACCACAGGGGGGCATTGTGGTCAAGGAGGGCAGTTGAAAAATCGAGGGTAGAAGGGTAGAGTTCGAAGCGTTTCCACTTTGGAGCTCTGTTCTCTTCCCCAAAACTTCAACCTTAGAATCATGTTCATCTTCAAAAAAAGCCTTCCTTTTCTCCTTAAGAGCCAGCTCCATTGCTTAGAGTGACTCTCCTCTTGTCTTCTTACCCAAAATGGGAACCCCTTGCTTTATCTCCCGCCCCAAAGCCTCCACCTTTTTCCTTGGTGGCGAACGCCTTTGTCTGTTGGACAACTGGGGTCCATACCTCTTTCAGCAATGATTCGTTCTACCCCATCCACCTACTCCACATGCAACGTCTCTTCACCGTCTGCTAGGAGTTGACTCCCTTTTTTAGCTCTCTTTTTGCCCAACTTTCCCAGGGAAGTAGCTGGGTCTTCGAATCTTCTAAATTTGACTCTGGTAGCAGATCCAGTTTTTGTATTCCATCCTGACCGTTAGGGGTTTTGATCAATCCTCGATCTTGACTGTCGATAGTCGTTGGAGATTTTTGAGGTTCAGAGCTCATCATCGCAGGGCCCCGGTGTTCCTTCGTCCCCCTTGCAACCCTGATGAGTTCTCAGTGCGCACGTTCGATTTTGTGAGCCCCATCAATAGTGAGATCCCACTTCGGTGAGACCACTTTCTTGTAAGTGCGACCGTATCTGAGCGAGGGGTAAGGGGGTGAACCATTCATGATCGCTGTCTCAGCCTCCGCTCGCTTGTCAAGGACAAATCGAATATGGTATGATTCCTTGAATAAGAATACTTTTGCAAAACGAGGCATTAGGGTGATATCGGGGCTTCGGATCAAGACCCTAGCAGACACAAGCTCTGAACGGTGAATCGTCTTTTTTGTCGATCTCTTCGATGGTTCCAAATTCCGATGTTATCTTCTGCAGTACTTCTTTTTCTAGAAGTGCAAAGGAACATTATGTATCCAAATCTAGAATCTCGCCTTAGGGAAGCTCCGCTCCAATGCTAGGTGACCAAGGGGAGAATTCCACCTTAAAATGGCCAAAATCCACTGAGCCCATGTCGGAGACCTCAATTATCTTCTCCGGCAATGGAAAAGAAACAAGGAATTGTAAGTGATACATCTTCTTCACTACACAGTCTCGATAAGCCCTCATTGGCCACTTAGAGTTCAGGGCATGAAGAAGGTGATTCTTCGACGGACTCCCTGACCTGACTTTAGCGATGGTGCACCACTGGCAGAGCCATTTCTCTTCAAGTTTGATGATCTGAAGGCTATTAGCAAGCCGGATGAGAGTGGGATTATCGGGTGACTTGCCTCTTCTTACAGGTCTATCATCATCATTGTTAGAGGTTGTCACGTTTGTGCAAATGTATGACATTTGCCCCTATTTCATATATTTGAGGCATCATGCATCTTTCTTGAAATCCTTCCGATAGTGGCCCAAATCACCGCAATTGAAACAAGGCACTGTTTTACGTTTCCCTTTCTGTTGCTTCTTTTTGTTTTCCAACTGAGAAGGAGGGAGATACTGTGTCTCTTCTTTGCTTTTCTGGTAACTTCAACCCAAGGTATAGTCTCGATGAAATCCCCATTCGAAATCAGAGCAAACTCCACTCTAGCCTTGCTTGGTGGACCTCCATCTTGGGCCCGCTCGGCGATGGATTTAAGTGGAGCTTTAGCATCCCATTGAGGTGGTGGAGGAGACTGGGGCAGGTTGTGTGTGGGTTGTTGGTGGTTGTGGTGTTGGTCGGCTATAGGGGAGATGGGTTTGGGAAGGATTTGATGATTGGGAGGGTGGTTGCGGCCTCTGTGCAGGTGAGGGTGACTCTAGTAATGAGTTGTAGGAGGGAGTTAATGGCAATGAGATTGTTGTTTATGCAAACTGTGGCTAAGGTGCCTCTGGTCGTACCTCTCTCCGTGGGAGCGATGTTGGTCTGTGGGGGGGTCTTTTTTACACTCGAAAAAGCCAGTAGGAGGACCCCCTCTATGGGCCCGTCCTCTGGGGGTTGGTGAGTAGTGGCGATGATGACTGAGACCTCTCCCAAATCGATGTTGATGCACACTATGGTGTGTACGCATGGGGGATTGAGGGTGTCTAAGCCTCCTATTGTCCATCTCGAGAGTTTGGGCGAGCTGGTTAGGGTGGGGAGGGTGGGGGGTGGGTAGCAGTAGGGTTGGGAAGTGAGGGGAGGGGGAGGGAGAGGTAGTAGAGTGATTGAAGGCGGCTGCACAAAGAGAGGGGGTGGGGGATTCACAGTGGTAGGAGGGGGTGGGGGAGGGTGATTCACAGTGGTAGGCGGAGGATGGTGGCGGACTTCCTCATTAGACCCGCAGCCGTTCAATTCCAGTTCCAACAGCATCATGGGTGCCATTCCTCCTAGCTCAGAGCAACAACGAGCTAGGAGTTCACTTTGGGCAAGAGAAAAGGCCAAAGAAGGGTCGGAGAAGGCAGATGGAAGTAGGTGCAGGTGAAAGAGGAGGAGGTGCGGTTCAAGGAGAGGGAGGGAAGGCAAGGGGAGTTCTGGCACCGGGGGAGTTCCGGCACCGGGGTTCAAGGAGAGGAGGAGGAGGGGGAGGCCCATACAATTACTACTTGGCACTTAGTTTAGAAGATAGTTGGAATTGAGATTTTTATTCTAGACAATATTGGCTCCTATCACATGTTTGGCTGCTTCTATTTACTCATCTAACTAATCAAGCTCCTCTTGGTTGATAATGGTTGCCTTCATTTATTTTCTTATTTTCCTCTTGATGTAAAATCAGATAAATCAGATAAATGCTTGAATGATAAGTAGACAATTTACGAAAGTTGAGGGATTTACTGCATGTGCATCAATTTTGGACATAAATCCTATACGCGCAATGTCAAGTTATTGTGAAATTTTACAAGTGAGATGCTCTTAAAAACTAAAAACTAAAGACTAATTTTACTAGACACTAGACATGGATAGAAAAAGTAAAAGAAACGGAAAGATGATAGATTTAAGGAATAAAGCATGCTTCATTAATTATAAATTGACTAGGTTTGCCCATTAACACGTCTACGGAACGTCTTCGGAATGGTGCACCTGGTTTGATTATATAAAATAGTTTTAAAGGTCCAGCAAATTAATTGAAATAGGAAACATATTATATGAGGAAGCAGCATACCAACCTTTAAGCTCAACCATCGCCTTCTTGATCATTAGCCTGAACTTACCTGGAATGCATATAGTTTGTTAGAAACACTGCATAGAGTTTTTTTAAACTTCGGCATCACTTTTAGAAGCTTGTAATAGTTATGCAAGGACATGATCATATAGGTTTTATAGAGCTAACTCTAATTCCATAATCACTGTGAGCATGTCTAAATACAATGGTAACCCAAGTGCAGGTGTGAAGGTATCTACAATACCAATAATCTAAACATTTGTTTGTCTGAGACTCAGTTTGCAAATGAAATACCTCTTATTATTATTTGAACCATAATGTAATACATGAAGTTCTCAAAACTCTAATCCAAGCTAATCATTTCTTTTATTTCCACTTTGTCTCCTCATTGCACCTTTATAATTTTTTTTTAAAAATGGATCAATAATAAATTTACTTTAGTTGTCTTTCTTGAGAGTTTGCACCCTTCACTGGTAAACTCCAGTCATCTCAATCCTATATATCCAAACATACACTAAAAGTTCTTATATGTTATGTTATCCATGGTTTCTAATAACCAGTGAAGGGAACACTTCACGATAGTATATTCTCTTATAGTAAAGAAATTAATGTTGCATATTTGCCATGTTATTTTAGGTTGCTGATCAGCTTACCTGTCCTACTATAGTTTGGAAGCCCAAATTGAGGCCACCAAATAATCCGTCTTTCATTTGCGTACACCTTAAATCAAAACCAATAAAAAATTTATCAAATAAATTACCAAATTAAAATTTTTGAAACTAAAAAGAAAAACAATCATACCTCTCTGAACTTAGATTCCATACACACAAAATTCGAGTCAGCAAAAAACTGAGTAATCCCCTGCACACACAAAATTAAAAAGTCAGTTAATGAGATGAAATTAGAGTCGCCGCATTGCATGTAGAGGCTTTCGATTCGGTGGAGGAAAGTCGCCGATACGGAGTCGCTTGATATTCGCGCTCGATTTGGTGGAGGGGAGTCGCCAATATGGAATCAGCAGCGGATCAGATATCGACGACGGCCTCTTGATTGGGGTTGGACACTAGATTTGGATTTGGATTTGGATTTGCTTTGAGATTCGCGCTTGAGAGAACGATGGAGGCTTCGCCAATGGAATGGAAGTGAAGGTTTAAGAAAATGGTTTTAAAGATTTGGAGTTAGCGGCTTAAAAACCCTAGGGGAGAGAGAGAAAGAGAGAAAAATTGGAGCTCTCTGGTTTGGGGAATAGAGGGAGCAAATTTATCTGAATACGAGAGAGAGAGAGAAATAATTAAAAATAAAGGAGTTATTTTTGGGATTTGAATTTGAGTTTTGGGGGAAAACTTTTGGATCAAAAAATATCTTTTGGGAGCTTAGATCTGGACCATTGATTTCCTTACTGTTAAAAGATAGCCACTGAATAGATTTTCTTTGTGTTTTATTATATAGATTCTAAGATGTAATGGCCTAATTAAATCAGAATTTTACGTACGAGTACATCCGTTTGTCCAATTCTACAGAAACATGACAGGTTGATTCCTTTTGATATATCGGATAGAGCCAAACGGCTCCAGCCATCAAAAATATATATATATAAAAACAGTTGAGATACAGAAATAATTACAAGAGTTTACAAACTGTAAAACAGAAATAAAAATACAAAAATGAGTACAAAAATCGGTTGAGTCGCACGCAAATAAGATATCTGCGAACACCGAGAAGGGCGACGGAGCAAACCGCCAGAATAACAACGCAACTAAAGGAGGTAAACGCCTTGCCACACCAAGGAGGAGGAGAGACGCCCACAAAGGCAAGCCACCACAAGGCAAAAGGAATCGCAAACGAACAGGAAGCCAGATCTACGGATACCCAAACCTTGATGACATGAGCAAAAATTATGAAAGAAAACCAAAAGACAGACCCAAAACTGAGGAGGCAAAGCCGCCCCACACGAAGGCACAAAGCACAACCTGCACAGAACAGAAAGGAAAGAAAGCGCAGGAAACTAGGCGCACCATGAAAAAGCTCAGGAAATAGTGTATGCAAATATACACAAGTGTGCGTACCGAAAATGCGAAGATAGGAGGAAATAAGGCACACCACAAAAAATTTAAAGACGTGGCTAAAAGAGAACAAACTGACCCTGCCGCTTAAAAAATTCAGCAGTGCGCAAGAAGATGAGCCGACACTGAAGCTGTTTTCTTAGCTAAAATACGAGCACTCACGCGAATTTACACATTAGTGTAAAGTTTCTTATTGTATTTTTGCTTAGCGGGGGGAGGATCGACCTCCACCAAAGGGAGCGAAATCACACCAAGGTCCGGCATGCTGGCCTCAACTTTGTTTAGGCAAGAAGAGAGTAAGAGGAAACTGGAAGAAACTGACGATGATATAGGAATGGAATTAGTATGATAAGAAAAACGAGAAAAGGAAGAGTCACCAAGAATCGGTTGATGAACGAGCCCCATCGAACTACGTAACCAAGAATGGCAAAGCCCAAAGGATTTAAACAAAACAAACTTCTTATCCAGACTCATACTCAACGAAGGCCTCACAGCTTTAGTATGGTGACGAGGCTGAAAAGTGCCTGACCGAGGAAAGGAAACAAGTTTCGTGAAATCCGAGCGATCCTTAAACAGGGAAGCTAAATTAGGATACTGAGGAGTAGCAAGAGAAGCGCCATGAGCAGCGGAAGAAGTGGTGGGGTTCATAGATGGATAAGGCACCACTACAGAGGAGACAAACTCTTGTTCAGACTGAAGACTACTCTTCCTCGCTAAGCATGCATAAAGCATGTGCTTAAAGAGGGGATATATCAGAAAGGAGAGCCGTTTGGCCAGAAAAGATTTAACCAAAACAAAATCCTTATCTAGACTCATATCCAACGTAGGCAACATAGCTTTAGAATGGGGACGAGCTTGATAAGAACCTGACTGGGGGAAGGAAACAAGTTTCATATAAACCATTCGATCCTTAAATCGATTAGCAATATTGGGAAGCTGTAGGGTGCCAAGAGGTGCTCCATGAGCTGTGAAAGAAGTAGATGAGTTCGTAAATGGATAAAGAACAACTGTAGAGGAGTCAAAATTCTTTTCAGACTCAAAACTAATCTTCCTCGCCAAGCATGCATTAAGCTTGCCCTTTAAGAGAGAATAGTTAAGAAAGGAGAGAAGTTTGGCCGGTAAGGGTTTGCCTCTGGGTAATTCAAGAAGTTTTTGAAGGGAAAAACAACGACTGCGCGAGTGTCCAAGCTTGTCACAGAAGATGCACTTCATTTTATTCACGGATACTCGTTTAAAATGCCCAGGTTGGAGGAACCTGAAACAAATCAGGAGCAGGTCGGACCTACAAGAGGAATGGGTAATAGGGAAAATGGGAGAGCAACGAGAGCGACCCAGTTTACAGGGCCTATTTTTTTTAATGACCTCGACCCAAGACGGGCACAAAAAGGCAATGTCCTAAAACCAAAAAAGGGCAAGAGCAAGAGGATACCCGAGCAGGGCTGTGGAAACTGATATTGAGAAGATCAGTTGCTGCAAAAGTGGCTATAATAAAGAGGATAACGGATCTTTACAGATCCAGAACAAGAACACCAATGCAAATCAATGCAATAGACCAACCGTAATGCAAGCGCCAGGGGATCGGAGAGATCTAAGCCACATCGACTCAGAACTAAACAGAGTTCAGAGAGAGTAGTAAAGAAACTCCAGAAAGAGGAGCAAAGGGCCTAATTTGCACTAATAACCTAAAACGTTTGTTTTTTGTATTGACCGATAGAACTAATTAGAAGTATCTACTGAGAGAACAAATTGGCACTGTAGATCTAAACAGATCAACAGAATGCACCAGCCAAAGCATGGAGCCAAGAATCACTAGACCAGATCACAGATCTAAAACTACTAAGAACGTAGGTTCAAGAATGGAAAGGGGGAAAAGGAACAGGTTCAAAACGAACTCAAGGAGAGTCGAATGAGGAGAACCCTAAAAAAAGAAATCTAAATAGTAAAGAAAATAAGTAAAAGTATACTCACAGTGCTAGTAGAGGAGAGAACGAATCCAAACTCCGAGAGCGGGGGAGATCGCTGGAGCAAATTTGGAGAAGCTCGGTACTTCGAAAGCAAGAACCACGAGCGAAAGAGGAGAACCTGAATCCCTACCGGGTCCCACACGAACTCCACTGAGGGAGGAGGGAGGAAATGCTGCTCCACGAAGAGGCAGGAAGGGAGAGGTTGATGCGGGAGTACGGGATGGAACAGATCCAGAGATACGAGGACGGATGCTGAGTTCGGCGATCTGAGAAACAGAATCAGGCCAAGGAAGCAGCACGCTGAACAGCAAAAGACGGAGGCAGCGGTGCAGGACTAGCCGATCAAGAGCGAGAGGCACCAGAGAGCAACAACCAGGGAACCGAATCTTGGAGATGCACATAGGAGGTGGAAGCGAAACTGGGAGTCGATGGTCGGTCGGATCGAAAGGATTTAACAAACGGGAACTGGAGGATGGGATAGCTCGGAGAAAAAACCCCAAACACTGGTGAAAAAAGTTAGATGGTTTTGTAAAGGAAGAAAAGTTACACAAGTTTAATGAAAGGGGATTGAGAGAAAAGCGGGAAGATGGACAAGATCTGGACGGAAAAAGTGCAGGAGGAAGAGAGCTGGACGGAGGAGTGCTAATGAGATTTAATTTGATTTATGACAGGTTGATTCCTGATACCAATACCGAGCTTGTACTTTTTTTTTGATGAATCGGATAGAGTCTAAAGACTCCAGCCCACCAAAATATCATATTAACCAGAAAAGTACTACAAGGAGGTTTTACAAGAAGTAAAACCACAAAATACAAACACAGGAAGACCACAGAGCCAAGCCCACTCGGAGGACAAACGCACCCACAGTCATAACTCACAAACAGATCAAAACAACCAAAACCGCATGACACTGCTAAGCCATATACAGGTCAACACGCCGTTATGCCGGATACGCCGGGGAAGCCATCGCGCAAAAAGGCCAGCGAAAGCCTAAAGACACTCCAGGACCACCCAAGGGCTAACCAAATGCCAACGGCTGGAGGCTTGGGACAGACAAGGGCACCCCATAAAGCGCACCGACCAGCAACAGAAGCCCAGTGATCACCGAGGTGGGGAAACGCCCAGACACCACCTAAAGCCAACCCAAGGCGAGTACCTGGAAAACAGAGCGCTCTAAAGCGCCAAAAACCAGAAACCAGAGGAGCAAGCGAAAAGGAAGGATCCTGAGGAGATAAAAATGCATATCTAAATGTGACTCGACCCAGCAAAAGGGCTTAAGACGCGATATGAGCCACACAACCACAGAAGCCTTATCAAAATAGAGAGTAACAGATACAAAGCAATAGACTAACATGAACATAATACTAGATGAAATATCAGCATACATACTGGTCTCCAAATACAGAAATATGCCAACAGAGCTGACATCCAGCCACACAGAGTGAAAAGAGGGTGGTAATAGAGAACAACCTGTCCCCACATAGGAACCGAAACCAGTAATATGCCCCAACTGAGAGTCCTTCAAGCTGCAAGGGAAAGCAGGAGACCTGCGATAGTATGGGGGGGGAGCAAAAGCACCAAAAAGAACCCGGTCTCAGCTTGGGAGATTGAGAAGAGCTGCAAAACACCTGGATTGGAACTAGCCCAAGTCTCTCTAGAGACAGCAAAAGGGGCTTACAATCCACAAAAGGAACAGGAAGCTCCAACCTCAATCCTGATACAAAACAACAAGATATCATAAGAACGATAGTAAACAGAGTCAATCATAATGCATTAAGATTACGTAGGCAAAGTGCAGCATCAGTCAATCTCGAACAGTGAAGAGCTAATCTAGCTTTGTGGTTTAAGGCTGAGGCATAGAAATTGAAGAGGAAGATAAATTCCTCGATAATCGTTGAGATATTGGAAGCTCTATGTTGGAATAGCTGTTTGTTCCTCTCTAACCACGTGATCCAAAAAATAATTTGGACCGACAGATACCACGATTTACGATACTTGGAATTAATTGGTCTAACCGACCAACATGAATCAATCTTTTCGAGAATGTGCGAGAATTCCCAAGCTCAGGTAGCTATTTTCCATAATGGTCGGATGAACACGCATTCGATAAGAAGAAGATTGACATCTTCCTGGCAATTGGAGCATAATTGGCACAATTGTCCCCAAGCCAAATTTCTTTTGTTAAGGATCTCAACCGTGTGTAACTGGTTATTTAGGGCGAGCCAGCTATTGATTTTAATCTTCAAAGGTGCACAAGAATGCCAAATAAGTTTAGCGAAAGGGGAAGAAATTCCTCGGAAGTTAAGGAAATTGTAGAAGGATTTGACCGTATAGATCCCTGCTGAGGTCCACTTCCAGACCCAGTCTTCTTTATCACCCCAAACGTAATGGTTCAGGGTAACAAGGAGCTCATTGAGGTCCACTGAGAGGTTAGACGGGATCACCTCCGAGAATGGGATGTTCCAATGTCTTTGATTGTTTATGATGATATAATAGTCAACCACATAAGTGCCTGGGTGGGAGGCAAGGCGGAAAAGGGCCGGGAAAGCGGACGCTAGTTTGATGTTTCCGATCCAAATATCAGACCAGAACTTGGTCTTAGATCCGTCAAAACAAAGATGGCGGATGCCCACACTGAAAGCGGCAAACGCTTTCCATACCCCCTTCCAGAACGGAGAAGCACTACGGTGCACTTGGGAGGGGAAATCCCCAATAAAGGATGAGGGAAAACACCGATCTCTGATGCTTTGAATCCATGGGAGATGATCGAATTTAAAGAATCTCCACAGCCATTTACCTAGCAGGGCTAAGTTCTGATGCCTGAGGTTTAGCACCCCAAGGCCACCAGCCTCTTTAGGAGAACATACCTTAGACCAATTGCAAAGGTGAGACCCTGGCTTAGAACTGGAGGAACCAGACCAGAAAAAGTTGCTTCTAATACAGTCAATGCGCTTAATAACCCAAGACGGAACGTAATAGAACGACATCATGTATGTCGGGATCGAGGAAAAAACAGAGTTAAGGAGGATCAGTCTACCACCGTGGGAAAGCAGCTTACCAGACCAAGAGTTGAGTCTGGCAGCAACCTTGTCCACCATGGGAAGCCATTCCGGTTTATGAAGTTTACCCCATCTGAGCGGGATACCTAAATAAGTGATTGGGAAGGTAGCAATGGGACAGTTGAAGAAATTGGAAATCTCCAGTTGACGATTTGGAGAGCCTCCCAACCAAAGAACAAGGACTTTTGGAAGTTGATCGAGAGGCCCGACGCCAGTTCGAAACAGTAAATAAGAAGTTTAAGATTACGAAGGGTTTGGAGGTTCGGCTTAGCAAAGATAAACGTGTCGTCCACATAGTGCAGGTGAAGGACACCCTGAAAGTTGCGAGTGGCTCCTAGGTCTTCGACGGCCTGGATAGCCCAAGCATTACGAAGCAGTTTGCTGAAAACATTAGCTACAAGATAGAAGAGGAGGGAAGATAGGGGGTCTCCTTGTCGCAGACCACATTTAACCTTGAATTTGCGACCTTCCGAGCCATTAATAATGATGGATGAAGTCCCAGAAAAGAGGCTGGATTTAATCCAAGCCAACCATTTTGGGCCAAAACCCCTATTAATGAGAATGTCAAACAGGAAATCCCAATTGACGTTGTCGTAAGCTTTTTGAAAGTCTAGCTTAAAGAGGATGCCTTTCGAATTTGAATTGTGGCAGTGCGTAATGATCTCTTGAGCGGCCGCCACACTATCAAGAATGAAGCGGTCTTTAATGAAACCTGATTGAGCACAGTCAATAAGGGGGGAAATCACGGCGCTAAGCCTGGCCGACAACACTTTCATAATGATTTTGAAAGTAGTATTAATAAGGCTAATCGGCCTAAATTGCGCCACAGAGTGCGCTCCCACCAGTTTGGGAATAAGCACGATGTTGGCATAATTGATACGATCAAAAGAGAAAGAACCCTGATGGAGTTCGTCAAAACAGCGAAGGAGATCGTTTTTAAGCCAAGGCCAGAATTTTTGGAAGAAAAAGGCGGGGAAGCCGTCCGGGCCTGGGGAAGAATCGCTTTTTAACGAAAAGACAGGCCCCTTTTATCTCTTCAAGAGAGAAAGGTGCCTCCAAAGAGGAGAGGTCTTCAGCGGCTGGCCCATAAAGAAGGTTCCAGTCAATACTGATCGATCGTTGTTTATACGTACCGATCAGATTTTTGTAAAAAGCTAGGAACGCACCATGGATCTCTTGGTCGGAACTGAGGTCCCGACCGTTATCGGTGATCGAAGATATGTGATTGGTGCGTTGCCTATGCGAGGCAAAATTATGGAAGAAAGCGGTGTTACCATCACCCTCCTTTAACCACCTAAATTTAGCTCGTTGTGCCCATTTAATGTGATCTTGGTGGATAATGGCAGCAAAGTCACGCTTACAGGATAGTCTTTCCGATCTAAAAGAATCTGAAAGAGGGCCCCCCTCCTCCATTTTGTCAAAGGATTCGATGGAAGCTAGAAGAATGTTTTTAAGGAACACCGTGTTATAATGTCTTTCGGAGCGCCAGATTTTACAACCGAATTTGATAGCGTGAAGCTTGAGGAGAATGCTGCCCAAGCCTGAAGAGCCTGAGACACACGAAAGACATTCTTGCACCATTTTGACAAACACTTGGTCCTCGAGCCAAAAATTTTCAAATCGAAACTTATGTTGATGGGAGAAAGGGAAGTCAGAATAAAGGGCAATTGGAACGTGGTCGGAGGATGGGTTAGGTAAGGCATTGGCGAAGCAATTGTGGAACTGGTTAATCCAAACGTGGGATACAAGGAAACGATCTAGTTTGGCAAGAGAAGGGGCTTGTCGAAGGTTGGACCAGGTGAACGATCTACCATTAACCGGTAGGTCAGTCAACTGAAGAGCTTGAATGCAATCATTGAAGATGAAGGGAACGAAGTGGGAGACAGGTTGGATCTTTCTGATGCGAATCTGGTAACGTTAAAGTCCCCGCAAAAGAAACAAAGATCGTTGGAGAAAATGTTAAGAGAATGGAATTCGTCCAAGAATAGGCTACGCCTATCACTAGTGGATGGACCATAGACCGAAATCACCGTTAAGGGTCGATTAAGAGCGATCCAATGAAGTTGGGTGATGAGAAAGAAATTGAGCCTGCTGACCGAGATCAGGGAGAAAACAGACTCTTTGAAACCGCAAAGGATACCTCCCCTGGATCCAATCGCGTTTAAGGAGATCCATTTGATACAAATGTTCCCGCTAAGCGCACGGAGGATGGATGGGGAGGGAGAGTCGATTTTCGATTCTTGAATCGAGATCAGGTCACAGTGAGAAGTGGAAATAAGGTGGTAGATCGCCCTTTGTTTCACAGGACAATGGAGGCCCCGGATGTTCCAAGAAATACTAATCATGAGGGCTGGTGTGCTCCAGGACTCTAGCATGCTCAAGGTCCCTTAAGGTCCTCGATTGCAGCGAGACATCAGAGGAAAACAGAAAGCCCAATTGTCTAGCCTGCTGAGCCAATTCTAGGTCAGACAACGGGTCGAACTAAAAATGGAAAATAGAACCAAGAGATAACGGTACATTAGAGGAAGGGGATTGGGGCACATCGGGGGGATCAGCAGACTTGGATCGGGGATCCAGAGCAACAGAGGGCGTGTACACCTCCAATGCTAGTTTTTTAGCTCTTAAGCGCGCGCTGGACCTAATGAGATGGTTGTTACCAATGGGAAGGGGAGACGGCTTCTTTAGCTTGTACTTGATAGTTATTATATACATTTTCTAGGATTATTATTATACTATGGGCTTGCTTTAGCAGTTTATAAGCCTCTAAAATCTCTTCTGCAGTACACCCATTATAAGTGCTTTTTTCAAGCCGCTCCTGAACTAAAATGTTCCTTGATTGTTTATACGGTGGTGTTGCAGGGCTGTATACCAGTGAGCATGTCTTTGCACCATACGACCTTTTGTTTTGTCTGTAGTCACCTTGCTTCAGGAGAGAAAGAAGGGGATGAGAGAAGGAGAAATGCTGATGTTGTCGAGATACTTTTTTTTTATCATAAAAGGTTGGCCGAGGCCCCCCCCCCCCCCTCCCCCCCCCGTGTTTCATTAAAAAGTTTTTAATAAAATAAAAATCAAGTAGAAGACAATGATGTTCATGTCACCCACATGCGGGCCATGATGCTCATTCTCTGTTCAAAAAATGGATCCCCCCATTAACCGGGTAAAGACCCACTGACGTACCCCAACAGTACATGCATCAAAATACCTGGATCCAAAATATACCAAAATACATCCCCCCAAAATACATACAACTAGTGACATGCTCCCAAAAGAAAAACAGTACAGAAAAGAGTCAAATTTCTTCCTCTTCTTTCCAAGACGATCACTCTTCTTGTGGTGTACTTTCCCTTTCCTGTTAAAAATACTCAATTCCCTAGAATATGCAAGACACCACGGTGAAGAAATCCTGCGAAAATCCTTGACCATGAGTAAGCATTTCTAGAACATAAAAAAATCACGAACCATCAAGTACTGAAGATAGCGAGTATAGTCTTAGGTGTTTGGAGAAAAAACTTGAAGAAAAAATATCAAAGTAAGACTCACTGTCTCAAACAGCGAGCGTAGTTAATAGCGAGCCTGACTTTGATTTTTTTATTATTAAATTGATCTAAAAAAAAAACTCAAAGTCAGACTCAGTATCTCAAACAGCGAGTGTGGTACAACTAAGCTCGCAGTTTGAGACAACGAGTGTTACTTTGATATTTTTTCTTCAAGTTTTTTCTCTAAGTTGTGGAGAAACACCTAAGTATACACTTGCTATCTCAAACAATAAGGATATTTTCACCAAACTTGCTATTTGAGACAGCGAGTTTGTCCTCGCTGTCTGAAACAACGAGTCTTAGTTTGATATTTTTTTCTTCAAGTTTTTTCTACAAGTTGTGGAGAAATACCTAAGCCTACACTCGCTGTCTGGGTATTTTTCACCAAACTCGCTGTCAACACCCTCGCTATTTGAGACAACGTGTCTTACTTTGATATATTTTTTTTTTTTTGAAGAAGGCTTACTTTGGTATTTTTCTTAAAGTTTTTTCGCCAAACACCTAAGTCTACACTCGGTAACTCAAAAAACGAGGGTATTTTCACCAAACTCGCCATCTGAGTTATTTTGGTAAATACTTTTAAAAGTGGGTCGGCTTAGTAAATACTTTAATAAGTGGGTCATTTTGGTAAAAATTCTTAAAATTGAAAGAGAAGCTGGAAGAGTTTTCAAGGGGTGGAATGAAGGGAAGGTATATTTTGCTCCAACTTACAAGTACTCCAGCAACTCAGATGCTTATGCTGGAGAGACTGCAACATCTAAAAAGAAAAAAATAACTCCAGCGTGGTATGCTTCACCTTCCGGTGAAAATTTTATTCATTTTAGGCATCAACATGAGCATGTTTTGGTTTAACCACATAAAACTTGTGACTGTATTTTAGCTTTGGCTAGGATTGATAATTTTTTTAATGATTAAGGGATCTGATCATATTAGGAAATTTACATTTGTTTTTCATTTTGTGTCTGTGCGCGTGTGTGTGCATGCGCATAGGACTATGCTGATAATGATGTAGCATATGAACGCCAAATGGACATTATGAGTGAAAAAAACAGGAAAATGTAATATAACTAGTGAGCAAAATGTTCAAGACTTCTGGGGTGGATATTTTTTTTCTCAGCTAGACTAGGGTTAGGGGATTTGTGACCTTAGTTGCACATGTCATTCATCATCTTATCAGAAAACCCCATAATATTATTATCAGATATAACAATTTAATCACAGTAAAAATGTTGTAAGTTTTTATGGTTGGCTTAGCTCTTGCAAGGTCAATACACTTCAATATCTTCATGCTAATCTTATGTTATTTACACTCACCAAATGTGACTAAATAGAGTGAACACTCTGCCCTTGATGTTGTTATACTATGACCTTTGAGCTCTTTAGTATGCTGATGTGTCGAAAAAATTCATTTCTGTATCATGTAAACTGGTTGTCATTTGTGATTGATAAGTTATTTATTAATCAGGTGTGACCGTATACTATGGCATGGAGATGGGATCAACCAACTATCCTACATCCGGGGTGAGTCCAGATTTTCTGATCACCGGCTTTCTCAGTGGAGGTTGGTGTGCTCGACGTAGGGAGCAAGAATGGTAGAATTCCTGATATGAAAGCTAGTGTTGAAGAGCTCCTGCCTTGAAGCACTAGCTGTGGTTCTAAACAAAAGAAGGTGTACCTGAAGTAGCATTTCTTGTAACCATTGTAAGTATACATAAATCTTCATTTGTGCATCCATCTTTTTAATCAATCTTCTCATGTAGTATTCTCTCAGAGTATCCGCTGAGATAAATTTGTCGAGTTCTTTTTTAAGTGTTACAGTAAGGTTGTTAAAATTATGTCAACACAAAAGAGAATAATTGCAACATTGAAGCACTAGGATTTAACATGATTTAGCCACCTACATGCATGGGTGGAGGTACAGGAGGATTTTATTATTAACAAGTCCAAACTACAGGAGATTCAACACTCCACATCGTACACACTCACAATTTATGAGGACAACCTCTCACAGAAGATGATGATGATGAGAGGAGGAAGAGAGTCTAGAATCCGACCTCTCTTCCAAAACATTTCATCAAATTTTAATTCTTTCTTTTTAGGTCAGCCAAAACCCTTTAATTCTGTGGACCTTATGAAAACATAACATCAACAAGGGCTTGCACAATCCCCCTTTTATTTTTCCTTCTGGGTTTTAGGTGGCAAATGAATAATGAGCTGAAAGTGGTCTGGTCTGGAATTAAACTAGCTAAATCTTTCTAATTATAGGAATAACCAATCTCGTCTGTTCATGTGAACACTCTACTTTTTTACAGTCAATTTTTGCTACCCCCAAGTTTTTGTTTCAAACTCCTGACACAGCTAATTATGCGTATTGACATAGTTGAACTTCATTTTAAATCATTGGTTATTGGAAGCCCCTATATTACATTTAATCTTTGTTTTATCCGATGCTTTTCTTAATTGAATGCTAATTATCGATTTTATTCTGGATACAGGTATACCAAATTTTAGTCATTTATATTCGGTAGCATGCCAAGAAACTCACGAAGGAGCAGTTTATGCTTGCTTTGGTTAACAACTATATTGGTAAAATGTTAAACATTGAGGTCTAATATGGCGTTTTGTTCTTCATTGCATATTCTAGACAAGTAATTATGTAGGCTCCATCTCCAACTACAGAGCTTGAGAAAAACCATGCTAGTAGATTAGACTGTATATCTTGGTTGTATATATAAGGAGGTAATCGAGTTTTAATCAAATGTATAGTATCTATACACCTTCAACTAGAAATATTATTGTCAATGTATCTTTTCGAAATGTGTAGCCACTACAAGAAACAGGTTATCGCATGAATTTTATTTTCTAGAGTAAAACAAGGTTCTTTGTCTGTGATTCTTTTCTCTATCAAAGATTCAGTTGAAATATTTTATCTTGGCTGATGCGACTTTTATGAAATCAGAATCTTATTTTTCTACTATGCCTCTTGGTTTTTTTTGATTAAAAGATGACCCAGTCATCGCTTCATTAACACGATATTAAAGAAAACATAGTAGTGCTAATTACAGAGAATTCAAACAAGATCCTCTAACAACAAAATACATCGAAAACAAACTAGCAAAGCATAAAGTAAGATACAATGGCTACAAAACGATGCCACAAACTGTCGCAACCTCCTCGAAAGGTCGCTACTCCCATTCCACCTTTAGTAGGAGTGACATCCCACCCACAGCCTGCCCGTAGCCCACTCTTGCTAATCCTCCTCTTCCATGCGCAGACGTTTCACGGGTCCCCTCTGACCTATCCATTCATGAGATAGAGATAAAATATTTTGCATAAGTACCGAAAAGCTAAAGTTAATATTGCGAAAACATAGCTCATTTCTATTTAACCACAAACACCACATCGTAGTTGTAGCCATAACACCCCAAACCTCTCTATCTTCCGGTCTAACTAGATCTATCCCTCCACATCCCCATAACTGAGAACTAGACTTAGGGGTTTCTAGCAAACCGAATCTAAGACTCACAACCTCCCATGCTAGTTTAGCCTTAATGCAAGAGAATAAAATATGGTTGGTATCTTCATCACAGATCGCACATGCTTCGCATCTGACATCAATAGGTATATTCCTTTTCTGGAGGTTGACCTTCGATAATATTGCGTCGTTCATGACTAACCAAGCAAAAACTTTGACCCTTAATGGTGCCCATAGCTTCCAAATAAAGATAGCATCCTTACATCACAAACCACCGTCGTTGATCCGGTTGTACATCGATGCAACAGAATACTTCCAGATGAGTCTAGCATCCATTTTCTGCTATCTTCGCCGTCGTTGTTGTACTGCCCTTCTACCCTAATAAACATATTAAGGTTAGACAGCTCTGATTCTGCTGCTTGAGTTAGGTGACCCTTGACTTCCAGCTTGAGTCTCTGATTATGCCAAACATCCGCCACCACAGTGTCAGTGTTAATCGTAGCTTCTGCCACTGCTGGAAATAGACTCCTCAGACTCCTGTCCCCACACCACTTATCCCACCAAAATTTAGTATCCTTCCCATAACCAATTCTGCATCTAGTATTGGAATGATACAAGATCCCCACCTTCACCACTCCCTTCCATAAGAAAGAGTACTTTCCGAAAGTGCTTTTCCCACCAAACCGATAAGATTTCCTACCTCTATATTTGGCGAAAGATTTGCACCACCAGCTATTACGACATCTCTTCATCTTCCACCATCATTTGCTTAGCAGCGCTCTGTTCATATCCCTTATATTAAGGATCCCCAGCCCCCTGTACTCTTTCCTTTTGCATACTCTGCCCCTGCTAACTAGTGGTAGTCCCTTGTTCGCATCGTCAGTTCCTTTCCAGAGAAATCTTCTCCTAATTTTGTCTATTTTCTTGATGATCCACTGAGGGAGCTCGTATACTGACATCAGAAACGTCGGGAGGCTACTAAGCACCGAATTTAAAAGTGTGATTCTTCCACCTAATGTTAGGAGACGACCCTTCCACCTTGATAGTTTCTTTTCTATTTTATCAATTAACGGTTGCCAATCCTCTCTATGTGGTGCCCCCGGTCTGATCGGTATTCCTAGATATACGAGAGGAAATTTGCCGCTTTCGCATCCGAAAATACTCTTGATGGTGTCGATTGGAATAGACATTTGGTTACTAATCGGAAGCACACAAGTCTTCGTTAGGTTCACTTTCATGCCCGACCAGGCACCAAAACACTGCAGTGCCATGCCTAATGCCTTCATTTCTTCATTTTTAGCAGCCCCAAACAATAACGTATCGTCTGCATATTGTAAAATGGAAATTGTTTCAGGGATACCCCTTGCTTTAATACCCTGAATTAGCCCTTTTTTAGCCCTTTTTCCCTACCTCTAGTGATCATTTCAGCCTGGCCATCGGCTACAATTGCAAAGAGTAGAGAAGATAACAGATCTCCCTGTCTAAGACCCCTTCTACATTTGATTTCCTCCCCCAACTGCCTGTTGACCTGAATAAAAGACTTTCCCCCTTGGACACATTTCCTGATCCACAATCTCCACTTAGTGACAAATCCTTTTAGTTTAAGTGCTTCATCTACGCAGTCTCATTCTAGAGAGTCATAAGCCTTTTCAAAGTCTATTTTTAATAGAAATCTGTCAGCCTTATCCCTGTTACCTCTATATAAAATGTTGTGAGCTGAAGCTACACTATCCATAATATATCTTCCCTTGATAAAACCGCTCTGCGATTCACCTACTACCTCATCCAACCATGTGGACAACCTTTGCGCTAAAACTTTCGTAACGATCTTGAAGGATCCGTTCAGTAGGCTTATCGGCCTGAAGTCCTGTACCCCTGACACCTCTTTCTTTTTAGGGATTAGGACTACATTAGCGTAATTAATCCTATCCAGGTCTGCACTACAAGATGATGGATTTACCGGCATTTATTCCCCGGCATTTTACCAATCGCGCCAGGGTAGGATAAGCCCAGGATTGGGTCGCAAAATCCTATAGTTATACACCGGCGGTCTGTACAAAACGTCGGTGAAGCATTTTTTTAAAAAAAATGCCGGTGAATAGAAAGCGATAATGAGCCTTTGCAATTCCTCTCCCATTCACCGGCGTTTATTAATAAAAACGCCGCTGAATTTACTGGGATAAATCCTCATTCCTTCGGCAAAACCCTTTTATTTCGTTTGATTTTTTTCTTTTCCCAAACCCTAATTTGTTCGCGCCTCTTTTCGCCGTCGCCACTGGGTCTCCTTTCGCACGATGTCGGGCCCTCATTGCAAGTACTCTCTCTCTCTCTCTACTCCGATTTTATTGTTCGTCGGTGGCGATTTGGGGGTTAGGGTCTCCGCCGTCGCCAGTGGGTCTCCTTTCGCGCGACGTCGGGGCCTCATCGCAAGTATTCTCTCTCTCTCTCTCTCTCTCTCTCTCTCTCTCTATCTATCTACTTCTTGATTTCATTGTGATGCGGTGGCGATTTGGGGGTTAGGTCTCCGCCGTCGCCACTGGGTCACCATTGTGAGGCGGGGTATCCTTTCGATGTTGGGATTGTCATTATCATTTAGGGGTTAGGGATTGTTTTCGACTAGTGATGGAAATTTTGATGTTGAAATTGTGTGGGGTCTCCTTTCGATGTGGAAATTTTGATGGAAATATTAATTGGTGTTGCAACTAGCGATGTTTCCAAATGCAGCACATGTTTTGTTAGTTAAGATCACGATCGAGTACTGTACTCATTTGTATCAAGTGTTGATGATGATTGTGGGGTAGTTAATTGCTGATTGTTGGATTTTGATATGAGGGGTTTATTTTAGTAATTGGAGACCTTGATTTTGATATGAGGGATTTATTTTAGTAGTTGGTTAAGATTTAAATGTGGCAGTGAGGATGACTTTGGAATGGATTGATGTTGGGATAGCTAGGTTGGAGATGGATTTGGAGCTGACTTTGGAATCAATTATAGTATGTTACTTTCACTTGGATAAGGAGATGGGTTTGGAGATGGATTCTGAAGTTGTATTGATGGTTAAAGGGTTTAGTACTTATATTCTAATAATACCTTGAACTTAAAAAGGTATGGTCGAGATCAGTTAATGCTTTGTGGGTTGGTTGTCTATAGCTTGCACAACTTTGACTCTCTAGTTTCAGTAGCCGGATTATCATGTGATTTTGCTCTAGCAAGAACACTCTTCTGAAGTTGCACACTATGATTTTTTGAGCAGCGACTAGTGATGGAAAATTTTTATCTAAACTTTATATACAACTTCTGAAAATGAGATTGTTCTTTGCCGTATGGTTTTAAGTGATGATGAGATGGTTTATGTAACTGAAGTTGCATACTATGATTTACAGAGGAGTGACTAGTAATGAAATAATCCTGTTTGAACTTATGTTGTGATTTCAATTGACAGTTATTTCACGAGTATTATAAAAGTATAAGTTTCATTTCAGTTAGTAGAAATTTTGCCTACATTTGGCAGTGAAAGTTTTCTTTTTCACTCTTTGTCTGAATAAGGAGATGAGATGGATCATGTATCTGAAGTTGCACACTATGATTTTTTGAGGAGCGACTAGTGATGAAATTTTTTTATCTAAACTTTATATACAATTATATCATGATGTCTACATGAGTATTAGTTTCTAACGTAATGTTCATGCTTGTTGCTTGAGTTTGAAAATGAGATTGTTCTTTGCCGTATGGTTTTAAGTGATGATGAGATGGATTATGTAACTGAAGTTGCATACTATGATATACAGAGGAGTGACTAGTGATGAAATAATCTTGTTTGAACTTATGTTGTGATTTCAATTGACAGTTATTTCACGAGTATTATAAAAGTATAAGTTTCACTTCAGTTAGTAGAAATTTTGACTGCATTTGGCAGTGAAAGTATTCTTTTTCACTCTTTGTAATTCAACAATTTGAACTCTATATTCTGGTTTTGATTGTAAAAGTGCTTCATCTTTTTATTTTTAAAAAGAATATTTTTTTAAAATTTATATACCTACACCGGCGTTTGTAAAAATGCCGGTGTAGAATAGATATCAGGGAGAAGAGGGCAGTCTTGAATACGCCTTACACCGGCGCTTTTGCGACTGTCGGTGAATCTTACGGATTTACCGACATTCGTAAAAACGCCAGTGTAGACCCCTCTATACTGCGACGCCTGATTCGGCGACATTAGCACCAGCGATTTTAAAAACGCCGGTGAATTATTCACCGGCATTTTAAACCGCCGGTGAATATAAAAAAAAATGCCGGTCTATCCGTTCTGTTTTGTAGTGCTGCCACTCCCTCGTGTATTTCACTGAATATATTCATAAGATTCGTCTTGATGATATCCCAGTAGAGCTTATAGAAGAAGATTGGGAATCCATCTGGCCCCGGTGCTTTGTCCTATCCCAGGACCTTCACCGCATGGAGGACCTCATCTTCTGAGAACATACCCTCAATACCTTCACTCCCTTCAATTCTTGACCCACTCCACATATCTGTACTTAGCTTACATCTAAACTCCTTGCTTCTCCCGAAAAGCTCCTTGAATCTTTTGTCAAATTCTTGTCTGATTAACCCTTCGTTCTCTGTCCAAACATCATCAATCAACAGCCTACCAATGTGGTTTTGTCTGCTCCTTCCATTGGCCACCTTATGGAAAAATTTGGTATTCGCGTCCCCCTCTTTAAGCCACTGTACCCTAGCTCGTTGTTTCCAGTATTGTTCTTCCATGGCGCCTATCTGTTAAATCTCTAATCTGCAATGAAGAAGTTCGTCAATCTCCGCATCGAAGAGATCCCTACCTTCTTGAATGGCTTCCAAGACTGTAACCTTATTGGCCAATTCCTGCAGCCTAATTTTGACCTCTCCAAATTCCTTCCTGGCCTATTCTTTTATAATCTTTCACAATCTCCTCGTCTTTTTAATCCATATCCCTACTGCGGTTACCTCCATTGTAGTGGCCTTCCAAGATTTGTCTATGACCTGACGACAGTTTGTTGACAACGGCAGGTGGTCTGAGGTGAATCTCGCCATCGTCTTCACTTTAGCCAGTGGATATGCATCCTCCTAATCAGTCGAAACCAATATTCTATCAAGCTTAGCCAATATCGGAACAGGCTGCATATTAGACCATGTGTACTTTCTATCCATCTGCTCCATCTCCATCAACTCCAGTTCGTCTATGATAAAGTTGAAGTTATCCTGATCGGTAAGACTTGGTCCCCTCTCTCCGTGCTTGTGACTAAATCTGGTGATGTTGAAATCTCCCCCTATAACCCACGGATCTGGCCAATAGTTCTTAATCGCTCTAAGTTCCTCCCAGAAGCGACCTCTTCTTCTTGAATCGTATGGACCGTACACCGTTGTAACTACGTGAACCCAGTCGTCGTTTCTCCTTCTTATTCTAATAGAGACTGAGAATTCCCCTATCTTGTGGTCCAATACCTCGAACATATTGGAATCAACCCCTAATGCTATACCCCCTGAGTAACCGACTGCCGACTTAAACTGCCAATCGAACTCATAAGCCCAAGAAGGCTTCCGAAACTCGTCCTCAGTTGGGTTTTCGATCCTAGTTTCCTGAAGACCGCATATACCCGATTTAAATCTACTGATGGTGTCATTAATTAGTCTCCTCTTTCCCTTCTGATGCATACCTCTAACATTCCAGGAGATGTATGACATAAAATATAAATTAACCCCGATCTTCTACCCTCTCTAGAGAGGCCCTAACTCCGAAGTCTTGATCCATTTGATGTCTTCTCTAATTTTATTCGCATTTTGAGCTTGCTCTATCCTAGTGTTTCCCATGTCCAAACCATACAGACTAGCAAAATATATAAGCGAATCGTCATTGAGTAGATTTAGAACTGAATAAATTTGAATAGGATTACCTCCACAAGCAGATGCTGGTTCCTTTTCTTTTGCCACAGTCCTAATGAGATCCTCCTCGCTCGGTCCCTACGAGCCCCACATGTCTAGTTGCCTCTTGCTTTTTCTTTGGAATTCTATCACCTTTTTTCTTGTGCTCCCCAGTTCCACAATTGCACAATCTTTTTCTCCACCCTCAATCTCCGTTTCTGAGATAAAATTGTCTTCTCTAATCCCATCTAAAGCTCCGATCATCTCGTACTCTGATTGGTTTTCATTAATAAGTGAGATCAGCTTTGTATTGGCCATAGTGACTGATTGAATCTCATTATAGCATATCTTTGCATCTAGTCCATTATCTTGCTCCGGTGCCATCCCTATTCCATGGTTAATTTCCGCAACCTTCGACCTCTGCCCTCAGCATAAATCTCAGCGGATTGAACTAGGTGGGCCTCTCCCGTTCGATTATCGAAATTGGGCCTAGGTCCAAGTGGACCCTGCGATTCCTTAGCATATAACAAAGATTTCAAAGCTAAACGTACCGATCGTTCGACTTCTTCTTTGGAAAATGTCAGGGTTTCATCAATACCCTCTGCCTCTCCCTTACCCTCGAGCCTTGCGCTAGTCACCTTCTTCAAAATCCCCTAATTGAAGGGTACTTCCATGATTCCTGTCCCATCTCCTTTCCCCATCGCCGCACTCTTTGTTGCAGTAGGAAAGTTTTGATCCATCGGTCCCCCCTTTGATGGGTCTGCTTGTAGCGCCGTAGGTAGCTTTCTCAGATCCATTGGATTAATGCGCCCTATGATCCTCTCTCTCTGTGGATGGCTCTAATTCGTCTTCTCCTTATCTGACGGTCTGAGTTCATCTTCAACCTCCAGCTCTCCCCACTCCCTCCGGTCATCTCCTTCCCCTTTCCTTGGATCACCACAAAAAGACACCGATTTTGACACTTTTGTGATTACCTTCACCTCAAATCTCTCCTCTTCGAAGTCGACGCTAATCGTGGATGTGATGTCCTGTTTGTTGGCTACCCCTACTCGAATACAAGCAAACTCCAGGTTTGAATGAACCATGGTACCTTTATCTATGTCGATAACTCTACTGAAACTCCTAACCGCATCTTGAAACCCTGTTCTAACCCAGCTATGGTAAGGCAAGTTGTAGAGACGAAGCCAAATAGAGAAGAGCGATTCGGCCCTCAAAGCCCCTGCCTCACGCGACCACCACTTGAAGGTGACGTAAAACTCCCTGCCTTCGTTGTCCCTCCCTTCTATCCCTTTCATCAGAATAAGGTCTGCTACTCATTCCTCATTTCTACAGTGAACAAGGAAGTTGTTGTTTGCAGTCGATGACACTACACATTTCCAATTTGATGGAGTTGTCATTGTGACCTACAAGAACCCCTCGATGTCACGACAATTTGGGTTCCCCGTATGTGCTTTAACCATAACGCAATTCTTATAGCGCCTTTCGAACTCAGACATGATCGGAGTTGGGGTGATCTTCACCAGTGCCAACTTCCTCCTCCCCGCCGCGCTCTCCTCAATATTGCTAGTTAAGGACTTCGCCAGAGTTAGCACGTCTTTGTTTGAGTATTGGCTGTAGCTCCTACTGTGTGGGCATGCCGTGGAAATGTGGCCGGATTGTTTGCAGCTGAAGTAGAACCAATCGTTCTTGCACTGGTTGATGGAATGCCCTCTTTGAGAACACTTGTGACATAACTGTTTGCCGCCAACCCTAATTCCCCCCGAAGACCCATTTCTTTGCTTGCTATCTTTGCCTCTATCCCTGTTCTTTTGCTTCCTGGCCTTGACGAGGACCCACTCCCCTTCGTCATCTTCCTTCTTAGTAATGCCTATCAACTCAGGGGAAGGTTCTGGTCTACGAGCTCTATGCCCCTCGTCTCTTCAGCGATCTCCCCTGGTGACTTCAGCATATGATCTCCCCTTAGAACTATAGTGAGTTCCTCTGCTTTCAGGGAATGCTCTAGCTATGACTTTCGAGTGACCTCTGTGATCGAATCGAGTTTCTCTATCTCTTGGAGGCGAGCCTCCCCTTCCCTTCCCTGCACCGCCTAGCTGGATGCGCTGCTTGCTCGAGCCTTCTTCCCTCTCAGACTCCCTTCCTCTCTTTGGCATCTCAACTGTGGTAAGTTTCAGTCTTCTCTCAGAGTGTGAAGAGTCTAAGGAGTGTTGGGGTGAAGAAGCTCTCAGTGAGTGTCTGTGATAAACTTTCTCAGAACCTTTCATGTTTTCTTTTAATCTCATGTGTTTTAAGTATCTGCGAATCTACAACTAGAATTGCAATGTAAATGTTATATGATCAATCTTGCAATGTAAACTATGCCTCTTTGTTCTCTTGATATTTTATCATCACATGTTTTACCAGGCAATCTATACTTTTTGTTATGATAGCCCCGATACGAACCCAACTGACTCGAACGTAGATTATAATAAAGAAATTTAAGATTGTTAAAGTTAGAGATAGGAAAATATTCTTTATTGATTCTTAATAAATTTTTTTAATAAACTGAGTACAATATGTCTCTTATATATAGGAGAGAAGAGAAGACTCAACTAATACATTATTCGATATGAGATTAAACTAAACTCTCATCTAACATAATATTTAACACCCCCTCTCAAACTCAAGTTGGTTCAAGTAACATGAGTTTGGAATATTGACGATGTTGATTTGGCAGAGACGACACACAGTGATGCACTTGGTGACAAAACATGACATAGGGAAGGGCTCAAGTAGATGGCGCATGAGACGACGCACTATGACGCATAAACGATCTGGCTCTTGGATCTTGAAAGGTGTAGAAGTGGAAAGTTGTTCTATTAGTGGTGGCGTATGACTATTGGCGCATGTTGGGATCTCAGCCCGAACTGAGAAGTAGTATTAGGAAGGAAGTAGTATGTTGGGATCTCACTCCTGACTTGAGAAGTAGTAGTAGATGGAGTTGCACACGGTAGATTGTGCATGTGTTGGGATCTCACCCCTGACAGAGTTACTTTTGAAGGAGTTGAAGATGAGTTGTTGCTCTTGTTGAAGAGGGTTTTGAACGGGAGTTGTGGTAGCCGTCAAAACTAGTAGGTGATGTTGATGTCGGGATCTGAGATGACGTCGGGAACTGGGATGATGCCGGAAACTGCCTGCGGAAGTTGGTGATCTTGTTGTCGACAGAAGGTGGGATGAGAGAGACGAGAACTGGGATGATGTCGATATCTCCCCCTCTCAAAATCATGATAGATTAACCAGCTTGAGTTTGCTGATGATTTGGATGCAGAAGCGGTACTGTAGAAGTTGAAGAACTTGCAAGAAAGGTTTTTTCTATTATTATTTTTTTTGTTTTTTTTTGTTTTATGAATTTTTTTTTTTGGAAAAACAGAAAACGGGCCGGTTTCACATAGGTTGGGGTTTTAGAATATTGAGTTCGGGTAGTATAGGTTTGGATTTAGGTCGTGTTTGTTTTTTATTAGAAGTGGTTCGGGTCGGGTCGGGTTTGGTTTTACAAAAGATGAGGAGTAGGTTTAGGAAGAGTGGGTTGCGGGTTTAGAGAGAGTGGGTTTCGGGTTTCGGATATTAGGATTTGGATTTTGGGTTTGAGTAGATAGGGAAATAGTGGTTGCCAGGATTTTAGAGTTCAAGAGGGGGAGAAAGAGGGCGGCTAGGATTTCGGCGATGAGGGGCAGCGGAGGTGAGGCGGCGGCAAGGTTTTTGCGGAGAATAGGTGCAGCGACTAGAATTCATGTTGGAGTGGTCGATGGCAGCGGCAACGACGAGAGGCGGCGACGACAACATGAGGTTGGCGGCGGCTGAGCGACCACAATAGGAGTATGGATCTGGCAGCGGAAGACGCGACGGGAGTTGGGATCTGAAGCGCCATCGTGGACTTTCATAGAGCGAAGTTGATGGCGGCAACAGATGTTGTTGCAGGCGACGGGATGTGGTAGGCGATGGGATGCGGCATTGGAGTTGAGGGACTTCGGGATCATCAAAAGGTAGGGAGGCAGAAGATGTTGAAGGTTGTTGTGGTTGAGGTTGATGATAATGGCGAAGTTGCTGATGGTGGTAATGGCTGATTAGGGTTAGGAGTAGTAGTGGCGGATATTGAATTTGGGGAAGGAGATGGTGATTAGGGTTTTGATTTGAAGATTTGGGATTTTTTTTTTCAAGGCTACAAATCTGGATGCTGCCGGTGATTAGGGTTTTGATTTGAAGATATGGGTTTTTTTTTTCAAGGCTACAAATCTGGATGCTGCCGATGATTGGTGGAATTGATGGTGGCACCAGAGTTCTTGCTGTTGATGGGGTTTGTTAGCCGAGGTGATGAGGGTTGTTGGTGATGTCAAAGATGTTGGTGCTGGAGTTCACTGGAGTTGGATTTGGGACTGCTGGAGTTGATGTCGGAGTTTGTTGCTTGATGTTGTTGGAGATGGAGTTTTGGATCAGTTGTTGTCGAAGTTGTTGGTGTAGCTGCTCTTGGTGTTGTTTTGGATTAGGGATAGGGTTTTGGCGGCTTATTTGATTACTGGAGGAATGAGAGAAGGGAGCGGAGATTAGAGGTTTTGGGATTTGATTGGGAGAGGGTTGTCGGGAGGTGGAGTGATTCTGATGAAGACGAGAACCACTCCACTTCGATGACGATGATAAAATTAGTATAAGCCTTATAGGAGTACATGCTCTGATACCATGTTAGAATTAGAGATAGGAAAATATTCTTTTTTGATTCTTAATGATTTTTTTGAATAAATTGAGTACAATATGTCTCATATATATAGGAGAGTAGAGAAGACTAAACTAATACATTATTCGATATGGGACTAAACTAAACTCTCATCTAACATAATATCTCACAAAGATACTCAACTCCTTCAATCACATTCTGTACGGTTGGCAACCCAATGTCAGAGAAGGGAGATGAACAGCTAGTCAAATACCCACAGCATCGATTTTGGCATGTACTGAAAGCTACTATTCCTCCTACCTGAGATTCTGTTCCAATTGCTCCACTAGTCAAAGTATCTAAAATACCAATGATAGAGCCTATCATAATTATGGTAAACTCATCTCAAACTTCTGAACAACCTCCCATTCTACCTTAATGTGCAATTGGTATGGGTCTTGACTATAATTTGAACATTGCTTCTTTCTGTAAAGCTTGTAAAGTTGTAATACTACCAATTTTGAACACCTTCATGATATGGCTCATGTTAGGGTTATATACTGAAAGCATCACTTTTGTATTAACTTTATTTCCTTATTTTTTTGAATGAGAATCATATGGGCATATGTTTGCATATTGTGTTTATTATAATATTAATGCAAGTGTCTGATATTCTATAAGGTTGATAATATGGTGTGAGGTGACACACAGAAGATCATATTATCAGTTTCCTATGGAATATATAAATAGTTCACAACCTAGACGGACTTGGACAATCCATTGGAAAGGTTGTAGTGTAATCTGGTATTAGTCTGTCTTGACTATAGGTTTACACTAGTACACTTTGTGTGTATTGAACAGGACCACTTGAGGTTGTTCTCTTTGTACTGACTACAAAAGAGAACAAACACCTCTGTTATTATGGATGCTTATGCTCTTAATCCAGATATAATAACAGACATGTATATGCAGTGTGCATTACTTTGACTCATAAAAGAGTGAGATTCATTATGGATCAACAACCTCTATGAATTGGGTAATAGCATTGTATGTATGATGGGCTGTTGATTGTAAAAGGAATCCATGTCCCGATACGTCGGGTTGATGATGTCCCCTTAAGGAGCTCATAAGGATTGTCATGTAAACCCTGCAGGTGGATTACATCCGACATGACAAATAAAGTTGAGTGATACTACTTAAGGATAAAAGATGTTGATCAATATAGTTGTCAGTAACTTAATTTGATCGACGGACATTCGATATCTTAACATGGGGAGTTGAACGAGCATATAATAAAAGGAGCCCATAAATATAATTTGGGATTAGGAAGGTAGTGCAACAATAGCTCCTTAGTGGACCGAGCTATTGTTAATGGGCCTGGGTTGTGTGTTCGGGCTGAACACAGGATACCCAGATTCGTTAGGAGACCTAACCCTAATTTCTCCTCATGGTCCCTGCCGTAGCCTTATATATATCCTCTATTTCTCTGGCCGTCATTGACAATCTGAAATATAAGATTTTTTCTCAAAACTCGTGATTCACGTAAGGAGAGAAAGAGAGATCTGCCAAGGAGAAGAAAGGTTGGGAGATCGTCGCCCACACGACGTCCAACCCAAGGAAGGAATACGTGCAGAAGATCTTGGGGTCGCTGTCGTCTTCTTCTCACCGCAGGTATAATTTGTGAACCCTAGATTCCGCTATATAGGGTTAGATCACATTTTTAATCTGTTAAATTTTTAAAGATCGATACGCACACCAATCCGTAGTCCTGGGAATCATCTCAGTTCCATCAATTGGTATCAGAGCCGGTATTGGATCTGCGTATTGATTGTTACATCCATGTTGTCCAATAAAACTTGTGTTGTATGATAGTCGGTAGATGTAGATCTGTTCTAACTCGGTTTTGCAGGCATCTTAGATCCAACTATTATGGTCCAATGCATGTTTTGTTTGTGTTGTTGTTGTTTTGTGGATGTAATTATTGTGTTGTTGTTGTTTTGTGGATGTAATTAATATCACGAGGGTTGATCGTGCTTATAATTTTAATTTTTCAATCTAGATTATGTGTGAACTCCTTCGGGAGGCATAGGATTGATGTAATTTTAATTTTTCAATCTAGATTATGTATGAACTCCTTCGGGAGGCATAGGATTGATGTAATTTTAAATTTTTTTTTTTTTTGATCGATCGTGATGGCGGTGGTGGCTGTTTCTGACGCCGGAGGAGATGCTGTTTTTAGGCAGTCCGGAGATCGACAGATGGTTTTTCGATGAAGAAATCGGCAGCCAAACCTTAAAAAAAAAAAAAAAATCGGGGCGCTGCCCCAAACCCCGCGACCTGACCGGGCAGGTCGAACCCCGTATAGCTCCGCGCAGGGTCAGATTTGGGCTTCGCACAGTCGGGGAAGAATCAGGAAAGATGGCCATAATAGTTGGATATTTATTGCCATTATTGCTTGTTCTGATTATGCATGTTTATTATTTTGTGATGTTTTTTTTGAAAAACTAGGATCACATTAATAATGGACAACATGGATATAAATTAACTAGTAGAAAAACCCTCATTGTTAAATAACTAAGTGGGAGAGGGAATTCATTTAACATGAATCCCACGGTCTCCATTGCTGGTTTGTAGGTGATATAATTATACTTGCGTGTTGGCTTTAGTGCTTTCCTCCATATCGGATGAGTATAATTATGGATCATCAGTACAGACTTCCTTAGGGATAATTGTAGAAAGTTACCTAGTATGTGTTCACTTCTCCATCTGAAGGAACTCAATACAAGATAATGGACTTAGTATTAAGCAATGGTATACACTTAGATACAAATAATGGTATCCTCCCCATCGGAGTCACTGCTATTATTTGTAGGACCAGAGCAAGACCAACAGATTAATTTTATTTGTCAAAAAGTTGTGTTGACATGATAGTAAAATTAATAGGAAAAACCTACTTGAACAAATATTGAATTTGTATACGTCCACACTATCGTGGCATGCTAAATTCATGGTGTTTAAGGTGTTGGTGAATTTTTTTTTATTATTGTTTTGAGGGAATCAATATTTAATTAATTCAAAAAGTTTTGCCCTACATAATTTTTTTATATGTGATTCTCAGGATTTCAAAAATGGGTTCTTTCAGTCCACTTATGGTGATTCTTAAAGAAAACAAACTTACTGACCCTAATTATATTGACTGGAAACATAACTTGGATATTGTCTTAACTGCTGAAGAGTACAAATTTGTACTCAATGAAGTATGCCCACCTAAGCCCGATGCTGACTCTGATGAAGAGGCCAAAGAGGCTTATAAGAAGTGGAATAAGGCAGATGAGATGGCGCGGTGTTACATTTTGGCATCTATGTCAAATGTACTGCAGCATCAGCATCAGGCCATGTCCACAGCTTATGATATGATGTACAACCTTAAGGAACTCTTCGGACATCAGAGTAGAGCAGCTAGGCAATTTGCTATGAAGAGTTTGATGAATGCATCTATGGCTGAGGGGACACCAGTAAGGGATCATGTTCTCAAGATGATGGGTCATCTAAATGAGATGGAGATCCTTGGTGCTGAAATCGATGGGGAAACCCAGGTCGATATCATTCTCGGGACTCTGCCTAAAAGTTTTGACTCGTTTTGCCTTAATTACAACGTGAACAAAAGGTTGAATACTTTGTCAGAACTTGCAAATGAACTACAGGATGCTGAAGCTCTCTTCAAGCAGAATGCCCATGTTTATGTGACTGAAAAGGTCTCTACGTCTAAGCCGAAAGGTGGTAAGAAGAAGAAAGTTCAGAAACAAGTAAACTCAGCAAAGAAGGGCATGGGACCTCAAGGCGCTGTGAAAAAGCCGAAAGGCAAGTGTTTCAAGTGCAAAGGGTCAGGACATTGGAAGACTGACTGTCCACTTCTCAAACAAAAGAACAAAGAAGGTATATCTCATTTACTAGTTGTTGAAACATGTTTAGCGGTGCTATCTACCGGCACCTGGTGTGTAGATACAGGAGCCACTAATCATGTCTGCAATACATTGCAGGGGTTCCAGGAAACCAGACGGCTCAGTGATGGAGAGATATGCTTGTTTATGGGTGACGCTACAAGAGTAGCGGCCGTTGCAATAGGAGATGTTATTTTATCTTTTGGTAGAAATAAGTCTTTGACATTGAGAGATTGTCTTTATGCACCTTCACTTAGAAGGAATTTAATTTCTGTTTCTATGCTAGTTAAGGATGGATATTCAGTTTATTTTAATGACAATATTGTTATTAGAAAAAATAAGCATTTTATCTGTTCTGGTGCATTGGTTGATAATCTATATGTCATTAATCCTATTTCGCCCACAATGCAACTTATGGAAATGAATAATATGTCTTCTAACATAAATAAGAGAAAAGAACCTTCTTGTATGAACCAAACATATCTTTGGCACTTGCGATTGGGGCATGTTAACCTAAGAAGGATTCAAAGACTGGTTAAAGATGGACGTTTGAGTTCATTGGAAGTGGAGGCACTACCAGTCTGTGAATCCTGCTTGGAAGGTAAAATGACCAAAAGGCCTTTCAAGGCAAAGGGGTATAGGGCCAAAGATGTGTTGGAATTGGTTCATTCTGATTTGTGTGGGCCCATGACTGTCCAGGCTAGAGGTGGCTTTGAATATTTTGTCACATTTACTGACGATTATTCAAGGTATGGATATATTTATTTGATGCGCCGTAAGTCTGAGTGCTTTGAGAAATTCAAAGAGTACAAGGCAGAAACGGAGATGCGTCATGGAAAATGTATCAAGTCATTACGTTCAGATCGTGGTGGCGAGTATCTCTTTGGGGAGTTTAGGGACTATTTGTCAGAGGCTGGGATTACATCCCAATTATCAGCACCTGGAACACCCCAACAGAATGGTGTAGCAGAAAGAAGGAATAGGACTCTTATGGAGATGGTTAGATCAATGATGAGTTATTCAGATTTACCAGATTTGTTTTGGGGATATGCCTTAGAAACTGCAGCTTATATTCTGAACTTGGTTCCGTCTAAGTCAGTACCAATTACTCCCACAGAACTGTGGACTGGGTGTAAGCCTAGTCTGAAACATGTTCGGATTTGGGGTAGTCCAGCACACGTGCTGAATGGGAAAGCTGATAAGTTGGAATCTCGTACAGAAGTACGCTTGTTTGTAGGCTATCCAAGAGGAACGAAAGGAGGTTTATTTTATAGTCCTAAGGATCAGAAGGTCATTGTTAGCACCAATGCTCGATTCTTAGAGGAAGACTATGTGATGAACCATAAACCCATAAGTAGAGCTGTTCTAGAAGAACTGAGAGGTGAGACACCAAATACTTCAGTACCAACAGTACAGCAGGATGTACCACCAGTAACTGCACAACGTGTCACAAATGTTGCACCACAACCGATAGTGCCTCGTCGTAGTGGGAGGGTTGTGATACAACCTGATAGATATATGTTCTTGGGAGAGTCGTCAGACTTTGTCCCTGAGGAACAAGATTATGATCCCTGTACCTACAATGAAGCACTCCAAGATAAAGATGCAGAGTCTTGGCAAAAAGCAATGATATCTGAAATAGAATCTATGGATTCTAATCAAGTCTGGGAGCTTGTAGAACCACCTATTGGTGTAAAAGCCATTGGATGCAAGTGGGTCTATAAGAGAAAAAGAGGATCAGACGGTAAGGTTGAAACCTTTAAAGCTCGGCTTGTTGCAAAAGGTTTTACCCAAAGAGAGGGTATTGATTACGAGGAAACCTTTTCGCCAGTAGCCATGCTTAAGTCTATCCAGATTCTTTTATCTATTGCAGCTTATCTTGATTATGAGATTTGGCAAATGGATGTCAAGACAGCTTTTCTTAATGGAAGTTTTGAGGAAGACATCTATATGAAGCAACCAGACGGGTTCATTGAAAAGGGCCAAGAGCATCTCATTTGTAAGCTCAAGAAGTCCATTTATGGACTTAAGCAAGCTTCCAGATCTTGGAACATATGTTTTGATCAGGTTATAAAATCCTATGGATTTGATCAATGTCAAGATGAATCGTGTGTATACAAAAAGTGTGACGGAAACGTAGTGGTATTCCTAGTACTTTACGTGGATGACATCTTGCTCATTGGAAACAATGTGAAGGTATTATCTAACGTAAGGGTATGGTTATCCAAACAGTTTGATATGAAGGACTTGGGAGAAGTAGGTCACATCCTTGGGATCAAAGTTCTACGAGATCGCAAGAAAAGGATGTTGGGCTTGTCCCAAGCTTCCTATATCGATACTATACTAACTCGTTTTAGCATGCAAAATTCTAAGAAAGGTTTCTTACCTTTTAGGCATGGAATTGCTCTATCAAAGGAGCAGTGTCCGAGGACACCTAAAGAGATAGAGAACATGAAAGCAGTTCCTTATGCTTCAGCAGTAGGAAGCTTAATGTATGCAATGCTATGTACGAGACCAGATATCTGCTTTGCCGTTGGCATGGTTAGCAGATATCAGTCTAACCCAGGACAAGAGCACTGGACTGCCGTAAACCATATTTTGAAGTACCTGAAAAGGACTAAAGATTATATGCTAGTTTACCAGGCAGATAGTTTAGTTGCCTTGGGGTATACAGACTCAGATTTTCAGTCAGATAGGGATTCCAGGAAATCAACCTCAGGTTATGTATTTACTTTGGGAGGTGGAGCCACTATATGGAGGAGTATCAAGCAAAAATGTATTACTGATTCTACCATGGAAGCCGAGTATGTGGCAGCCTCTGAGGCAGCCAAAGAAGCGGTTTGGCTCAGAAACTTCCTATTGGACTTGGATGTGGTACCTAATTTGCCTAAGGCTATTACACTTTATTGTGATAATAGTGGTGCTGTTGCAAATTCGAAGGAACCACGAGCCCATAAGGCAAGTAAACACATTGAGCGCATGTACCACCTGATACGAGATTTCGTAAAGAAAGGAAAAGTTGCTGTGATCAAGATAGCATCAGCAGACAACCTAGCTGATCCCTTCACTAAGAGCTTACCAGCTAAGGCTTTTGATAGTCATGTTGAGGGAATGGGAGTCAGATGCGTAGCAGCATGGCTTTAAGTATAAGTGGGAGATTTGTAACAGTATACTGAAAAGCAATGCTTTGAGTATAAGTGGGAGATTGTTAGGGTTATATACTGAAAGCATCACTTTTGTATTAACTTTATTTCCTTATTTTTTTGAATGAGAATCATATGGGCATATGTTTGCATATTGTGTTTATTATAATATTAATGCAAGTGTCTGATATTCTATAAGGTTGATAATATGGTGTGAGGTGACACACAGAAGATCATATTATCAGTTTCCTATGGAATATATAAATAGTTCACAACCTAGACGGACTTGGACAATCCATTGGAAAGGTTGTAGTGTAATCTGGTATTAGTCTGTCTTGACTATAGGTTTACACTAGTACACTTTGTGTGTATTGAACAGAACCACTTGAGGTTATTCTCTTTGTACTGACTACAAAAGAGAACAAACACCTCTGTTATTATGGATGCTTATGCTCTTAATCCAGATATAATAACAGACATGTATATGCAGTGTGCATTACTTTGACTCATAAAAGAGTGAGATTCATTATGGATCAACAACCTCTATGAATTGGGTAATAGCATTGTATGTATGATGGGCTGTTGATTGTAAAAGGAATCCATGTCCCGATACGTCGGGTTGATGATGTCCCCTTAAGGAGCTCATAAGGATTGTCATGTAAACCCTGCAGGTGGATTACATCCGACATGACAAATAAAGTTGAGTGGTACTACTTAAGGATAAAAGATGTTGATCAATATAGTTGTCAGTAACTTAATTTGATCGACGGACATTCGATATCTTAATATGGGGAGTTGAACGAGCATATAATAAAAAGAGCCCATAAATATAATTTGGGATTAGGAAGGTAGTGCAACAATAGCTCCTTAGTGGACCGAGCTATTGTTAATGGGCCTGGGTTGTGTGTTCGGGCTGAACACAGGATACCCAGATTCGTTAGGAGACCTAACCCTAATTTCTCCTCATGGTCCCTGCCGTAGCCTTAAATATATCCTCTATTTCTCTGGCCGTCATTGACAATCTGAAATATAAGATTTTTTTCTCAAAACTCGTGATTCACGTAAGGAGAGAAAGAGAGATCTGCCAAGGAGAAGAAAGGTTGGGAGATCGTCGCCCACACAACGTCCAACCCGAGGAAGGAATACGTGCAGAAGATCTTGGGGTTGCTGTCGTCTTCTTCTCACCGCAGGTATAATTTGTGAACCCTAGATTCCGCTATATAGGGTTAGATCACATTTTTAATCTGTTAAATTTTTAACGATCGATACGCACACCAATCCGTAGTCCTGGGAATCATCCCAGTTCCATCAGCTCAAAATAGAACTAAATCAGGACCATTCAAATCGGGCATGAATCTCAAAGCTCAAAGGAGTAAAACGGTAATTTTCACTACAAATGGGTCCAAAAATGGGAACTGGGTCTTTTCCATGCCTTACTGGGTGAAGATAACAACCCAGTATAAATAAATCTACATTTAAAGAGTCATTTAAAATCACGATTATCCCTAAGTGACGGTTAAAATCAATTCTCTTACCATGAAGAAATTTAAACTCTAATTTTTATCCAAAAACACCGGGAAGTTGAGGTAAATGATTATCTCGAAACTGGTCCCAAAGGAGACTATAAATACCCCATACCCCCGTCAGAATCAGATAATCAGTATCTTTCTCCACAAAAGCTCTTTCATAATCCTTCAAATTATTGACTTGAGTGTCGGATGGTTCGTCATCGGGATCAACCTCGGTGTTTCGAAATTTTTTGCATGTTAGCATCAGTGTTGAGAATAGTCAACATCGGCAAGTATTAAAAATGTTAGCTTTTATTTTTTCCAAAAGAATTCACAAATTATTTGTTTGCTCCCACACCAAAATAAGCAGCAACAAATTGGCGCCGTCTGTGGTAATAAGAAAAAGCAATCCATCCATACTCGCCGGTAAAAATAGTTTTCAGCTATGCCTCTAAAGGGAAAATGGAAGGCAGCGACGTCATGTAAAACCCTGCAAAATTGGAAATGACAATTTTGCCCTCGTGTGTTACGCACTTATATTTTGTACCGTCACTGGTAATATTTGTAACGTACTTCAATACGTATTTTGATTTCTGACTATTTATGCATTTTCCGTATTCTTTTATCCTGTTTTGAGTAACTTAAAATATTAAATTTCAATCTCTGGGTTTTACGTGCTTTTTACGTATTATCGATGCACGTATTGATTACATATTTTCCACTGCTACGTGTAATATTTTAATGTGCTTCAATTATTTATTTTATGTATTCGAATTCATTTTATAAAACGGAAATTTATTTTCACCTATTTTGATTAAAATAATTTTGTACGTGTAATGCACGTGTTTTCTATATAAGTAGTGATTATGTCGTCGAATATGTAAAATGAATAAATATATTTTTATTATGTTGTTTTCGATTATATTTTTATAATTTTCCGTTGATAAAGTCGATTTCGCATTTTTTGATATTTTACGTGCGAAGTACGTATTTTTTGGTGCACGTATTTAAGCATGTTCTTTTCAAAGTGAGATTCTGAAGTGTGTGTATTTATTTTATTTGTACATGAAAATCTCTAACTTTTTATTAAACTAATTTTTACTTAAAGATTTACAACATATTGTATACATATATTTTAAATTAAATATATGTGTGTGTGTGTGCAAGTGCAACGCACGTGCACGTGTTTTGCATAGAGAAAGAGTCAACCGATTGATTTTGCATGGAGGATAAAATGAAATTTGAATTTGTATTAGTGGAGTTAGTAGAGTTAATGGGAAATTGGTTATTTTAACCACTCCAAAAACCTATACATACTCCCTAATACGCACGAATTTTTTCTCAAATTGCCCTACTTTTTTTAATTCCCAAAACGCCCTCCTCGCTTTCTGAAAAAGCGAGTTTGGCTAAATCCTCCTCGCTTTTTTAGAAAGAGATTCTTAGTTGTAGGAATTGCACCTACCTAGACTCGCTTTCTCAAAAAGCGAGGGGATTTATCCCAAACTTGCTTTTTGAAAAAGCGAGTGTCATTTGGGTCTTAAACCCCCAAACTCAAAAACAGATCTAATTCTTCTCTATCTCCTTCTCCTCTTCGTCACGAAACCCTAATCCAATTAATTTTTGATCTGATTTCAACCATTAACCCACCAAATTTCGTCGAATCACTCACGAAATTCTTCAATATCTCATCTCCGTTCGATTCGCCACTTCGAATTTGGGGGTGCTTCGATTTTGGGGGTAATTGCGGTGGAGTTCTTCGAATTTGGGGGTGAGGCTTGCAGTGGAGGTGTAGTTCTTTGAATTTGGGCTAAATCTTGTGGTATATTTATCAAACTCTATCTTTTTTAATGTTGTATATATGTAGATATATGTAGTTAGAAATTGCTTGATAAAATGTGGATATATATCGAAATTGGGGGTAAAAATTGGATATAGTTAATAACGATTATATGTTCGTATGTGTTATATATATGTAGGTTATATATTTTGGTAAAGTTAATAACAATTGTTTATAGTTGTAGAATACTCTATTTTATAAAAAAATGGCACGGACATGGGGAATGTGGAGAAAGGATCTAGTAGTAGACCTCCTTGCGGCGATGGACCACGTACATCTTTTGGCCCACCTCCTCACGGTGGACATGGTGGTCGTCGTGGTGGTACCGTGCGTACTAATGTAAGCTTATAATTGTTTATATTCGATTTGTTTCATTATCATACAATTAAATGTTATATCGGTCTTTTGATGTAAATGTTGTTGTCCCAAGTAATCCAAATGTGGAGGGTCTATTCGGTGACAAAATACCGAATGCAACTCATGAACCATGTCAGCGTATTTATACTCTCTCCATCAACTAATACAAATGCAAATGGAAACAAGCAATCATTCGCATATGGGGAAACATCAATTAGGAAACAACCTTTGTACTTACCGTACAAGTGAGTTCCGTCAACACTAATAACAGGCATGCAAGACTTGAAACCTTCAATCGAAGAACCGAATGCCCAAAATACTCCCTTGAATGCTTCCTCACTAGGAATAGACTGATATTTATCCCAGTGGACAACGGTTCCTGAATTTGCTACTTGAATTGCTGATAGTAGAAAAGGCAACTTCGTGTATGCTTCTTCGAAGGTGCCGAACAACCTTTCAGTTGCCTTTTGTTTTGCAATCCAAGCTTTCTTATATAAAATCTGATAATTATATTATACTTTCACTGTCTCAATAATGGCCCGTGGTGTTAAAGCTATCTCAGACTTCACCACACTCACAATCAAATTGCAAACAAGGTTAGAATCAATTGTACAGTGGTCCTAATTCAACGTAGGATTCGTACAAGTATGAGGGCCAACTATCTTCTTCACCACAAAATTTATCCCGCCTTTTGGAACGATTGCACATAATCTCCAAGGGCATCCACCATCACTTACTACTAGGGGACTTTGCACCATCTCCTTAATTATACGTTTTCTAGGTACCATTTTGCATTCAACAGTGTACAGTGACGGTAAAGATTTCAATGTGACGAATTCACGATGTTTCTTGATAGAATACAGCTTCACAGCCTGCAGAATCGACTTTTTACTTACAAATTCCTATCCAATGTACAATTCGTCTACATTGGATGAACCAGACGACTCTTGTGAAACTTGGTGTACGCTAGCACCTTGTGTCATCTCCTCGGTAACATGAGCGTTAACATTGGCATACCTATCAGTAGCTCTTACTTCATTAGAACTACTGTTCGTAGGATTTACATTTGCTACATCATCATCTTCATCCTCATCATCATTTTCTACACTCTCATCAACTTCATCTTCTGTTTCTTCCTCTTCTTCATCATCGTCTAATAAGTTGTTGTTAATGGTTGCATTTTGAAATAATTCAAATAAAATGTCATTTGGAACATAGTCATGAACCGGTCTTGGTTGGCGTAGCAACTCAACATCTGTAGAATCTGGGTTTGTTGTATTTGTGAAGGTGTCTTCTTATGAGGACAGTGGAATTGGTTGTGAAGTTTGAACGGGGTTAGACCTCATCTGTTGTGTCGGTACTACCCGTACGAAGCTTGAACTAGGAATATCATGTGGCTGAGCATTCAAAATTTGAATTTGCTGAATATATAACTCTAACGTAGACCAAATACAATTGGGATTAAGAGTCCTAGCAATCATTGACTTCATAGCATTATCAGTAGATACGAGCACTATCATAAAATACTGACCATCTCCTTTTTCTACTGCGTATCGTGCTAAAATTTTCACATTCCATTGATCCCTATCCCAATTAGTAACTTCATAAATTTTCTCAACTAATTCTGCCAATGTAATGGTACGAGGTATCCAAACTATTTCAGGATCCACCGCACTATAACAACAACCAATCTTTAGATCACGAATTATTTCACCACCAAAGTATAACCAAATAGGATTTTCGTAATCCATGCCTACATATATTTATACGAATATACGAGTTATTATCTACCCAAAAACAAAACCTATGAAAATGAACAAAATAATAGGCCAATAAGCATCATACCTTCACAAGCTTATTTGAAAGGATATAGCCGTAGATATTTGGGTAAAAGAGTTGAAGTTGCTTTGCTCTTCAAGTATATCAAAATTCCAAAATTTGGATCTTTCGGAAGATGGGTTTAGGGTTTTCAGAGCAATTTTATGGGTTAATCGACAAATTTTTGTGGTTCTTTGACGAAAATGAGATGAGAGATGGGTTAGGGTTTCGGGGTTACAAGAGGAGGAGGAAGATAGAGAATTTAAGAAAAGTGAGATCTGATTTCGAGTTTGGGGGTTAAAGACTCAATCGACACTCACTTTTTCAAAAAGCGAGTTTGGGATAAATCCCCTTGCTTTTTGAGAAAGCGAGTGTAGGCTGGTGCAAAACATCCACACTCGCTTTTTCAAAAAGCAATTTTAGGATAAATCTCCTCGCTTTTTGAGAAAGCGAGTCTAGGAATGTGCAAATCCTACACCTAAGACTCGCTTTCTGAAAAAGCGAGGGGGAATTAGCCAAACTTGCTTTTTCAGAAAGTGAGTAAGGCGTTTTGGGAATTAAAAAAAAAGTAGGGCAGTTTGGGAAAAACTTTCAAAAAGTGGGACAGTTTGGAAAAAAATTCAATACACACTCTCTCTTCATCTTTTTTCTTTCCTTCTCCCTGTTTGCTCTACCGAAACCTCCAATCCAGCCATGTCCATTGTTGCCTTCCCCACTAAATTGCACCATGAAATGTGTTTATACTTATACATATATATGTATATATATATACATACACTTATACCCAACCTTCACATTCTCTCCTTTTCCCTTTTTAATTCCTTCTCTGTCAACAATCGGAAAACCCCATCCAGACATCCCTCTCTGTTGCTTTCTCCACCTACTCACTTTTATACATTTTCTATACAATGTGTGTGTGTGTGTGTGTGTGTGTGTGTGTGTGTGTGTGTGTGTGTGTGTGTGTGTATATATATATACATACTAGATTTGCCCATGGTCACGTGCCTACGGCACGTCTTCAGAACGATACAGCATATGAAAAGCTTGTAAACAGTAAATCAACAATTATTTAGCTGAAGTTTGAATAGTATGACAATAATTAGTTGTAAATAAAAATCCATATTTCCATTAACATATGGTAAAAAATAATTATAAATTGAGATATAAAAGTCCATGTTTCCATATATAGAGAGAGAGGAGGGAGAGAGAGAGAGAAATAATTAAATAAATAAATGAGTTGTTTTGGTGGAATTTGAATTTGAGTTTTGGAGGGAAAATATGTTTTGTGAGATTAGATCTGGGCCTTTGATTTTGGGGGGATTGAAGGAGAGCCACTTGATAGCTTTCTTTGTGTTTTATTATATATATATATATATATAGTTATGAATGCATTTGAAGTGGGCATATATATATATATACATAGTTATGAATGCATTTCAAGTGGGAGATGCTTTCACTGTGTGCATGTCAAAAAGAGGAATGAAGGGGCTGTCCATGTTGCTGGCCGAAATGGAATTGATGGCTTGGAGTCCTTGGGAGCGGATATCGAGGAGGACAAAAATTGGAGTTTCTAGGAGCTCTCATTTTAGGAGTTCTATTGCAAGAAATCAACATTTTTGGGTGGGTGATTCTAAAATTCTTTCTAAATTATGAGTAAAATTTGCATGCTAGTTAATGTAGAAATTTGATTTGTTAAAATTAATTGGTATGCTAATTCGTAGATTTCTTAATCTTAATAATTTTATGTCATGATGTGAATTGATGGTGTGATTCGTATAAGCAATTAGAATTTGTGTTAAATTAAGAAGTGAAAAATGATTGTATCATTTAGAAAATTGTTGGTATGATATTTGATGCATGTTAGAATAGTAGTACAAAATAATGCAATATGTATGAAAAATGACTTTTAATGCTAATGTGGTAAAGAAAGGCGAATTTTGTCTTATTAGTTTATTTTATGAGTATAAGAAATTTTATAAAAAAAGTTTTGATGAAAACCAACATTTTATTTGAAAATTTATAATGTATGCTTTCTAATGCAATTTGTGGAGAAATTTTGTTACATTGTCGAAAAGAAAATTTTTATATAATATATTATACTACATTTGATATAAATATATTCTGGAAAAGAATCGAGCTTTTGTACAAGTACAAATTGATTTAAGAATCGAATTTTGTAAAGGAAAACTAATTACAGTACAGTATATACAAAAAGAATTTAACTCAGTTTACATCGACTGGTCACTTTGGACTTACTAGTTAGTGGGTGCGAATTAAGTTCGTTACTGTAGCAGAGCGGAGCTCTTGGTCTCGGGTTCGAGTCTCTCCAGAGACTTAAATTTCTGGTCAGTGGGTGCGTTTGGGAATGGTTACTGTTCATAACGGGTTTGGGCCTGTGGTCCTGGGTGCGAGTTCGACATTTTGCAACTTTGTTTTCCTTTGGTATTTTTTGTATTTTGGGTTTTAAAGTCAAATAAAAATTGGGAAAAATCCTATTTAATTTTCTAAAATTGTTTAGACTTAATAAAAGTTATTTCTACAATATTTGGATATATTTTGTGAGGATTAAAAGGGGATTTTACATTAAAGAACTCGATTTTTGTCGATTAATTTGTGACTATGGTTAATTTAAGAAAAATGAAAGTTGGAATGCACTTAGAATTCCTCTTAATGAAATTTTGTGATTTTTAGTATTGATTAAATGAAGATTTGAATTGTATACAATGTTATCAGAGATTAAATTGATAAAGAGGTTGAATTGACTTATGTCGTGTTATGACATTATAAAGAAATATTCTCTCTGAGAAAGAGATATGAATAAAGGAATTGAATGATTATTTTGACATTGAATATGACTTATTGTTGATCTCTAGAAAGAGATAGTTGTTGGAATCTAGAGGTTAGGCGAGACCCTAGTGACCATCAGTTTTTATTAATGAATTCGAGAGCTAACTAGTGTGGGTTGAGCATCTCTTGAGAAGTAGCTAGGTAGGCTGACTATCTCCATTGTTTATTTAAGTTCGATAGGGTAAGCTAGCTCTAGGTTGTAATGACTTTCTTTTAAACCAAACTAAATTGTAAGGACTACACTATTGCGGAGATGTGATGAAAGTAAGAGAAAAATAAAAGTATGAGGGCCATTAAATTGGCGGTGTGAGAGTGATTCATAGGTTGTCTACTTGATGCATCATGTCATGGCGTAAACACTACTTTGGAATTATCGTCCCGGTGGCGATGCTTGTGGGGTGTTTGGTGACTACGGGTGGTGCCATCGTTCCAAGACAGAGGCTGAATTGTCCATAGACTCTGCATGATACGTCATGACGTGGGATTCCCCTCTAGGCTGTCTGGACATGGGCTCGTAACTCATAGAACATCTAGGATACTTACTGTAGTTATCATAGTAGTTTAAATCATGGCGAGGGATTGAACCCTATAAGATGAAGAACGATTAAGGGCTTGCCCTCGGACCTATGTAGTATGGGATGCATAGAATCCGAACAAGTGCGCATTAGTATCATGTAATATAAATAACTGCATTAAAGACTAAGTGCACAACACCTACGACATCAATAGGATAGTCCCTTTGTAGCTTTATTTGTGATCAAGTTTGTGGTTTGTTAAAGAATTTAAGAATCGTTATACTGTTCATGGCCGTGTATACTATTTCGTCGGTTGTAAGTAACTGACGTGCCCACAGTTTTATATGCAGGACTTAGAGTTTACAAGAAGATATAAAGATGAAATTGTGCTGATGATTACTTAAATGTTTAAGTTTTTACAATTGTACATTTATCATTGTTGTATTTTATTTATTTCGCTGCGTATTGATGTAAAAGACTCTGATGTAGTCATTATTATATAAAAGTTTTTAATTCCTTGTAAAATTGTACGAAGTGAAGTGTAAAGATCCTGTGGAACTTCGAATTCAGTCTTATTTGGAATTCGGGGTGTTACACGTCAAGCTGAAGAGCCACCCCTCTTACTCCACCTCCTCCACTTGAGAATGTTCTCCCTCAACAAGATCAACAAGTTTAGCAACTTAAACTTGAACAGCTGCCTCCCCAATGGGCTCGGCCCACACCCAGAGGGGCTGCACCCGGGGGCTCCCATCGAAGCTGTTAAGAACAACATCCTCTCTATAACCATGTCTCGGTCCACAATCCTTCCACTGGCTCGATGGCCTCGCATGGTTCTCAGTGGTCAAGAGGCCTCCGAACCCTTTTGAATGAAAGACGAGCCTGTGACTAGGTCCCTCGCCCAGAACACCAGAGAAGTCAGAGGAGCCGTTCTCCTCGAAGGCCGAGATCCAGAAGGCTTGCCTCCCCAAGGGGACGAAGGAGGTATCCTCCCCGTCGACAGCGAAGAAGCCACACCGCTACGAGCCGATCAGAGCCAAGGGTTCACCAGGATGGAGGGGCACCGATCACATAGACAGAATTCCAAAATTTCAAAGATGACTTCCTGCGAGCCTTTAACATCGCTCCAAATCACGACCGATAAGCACATAGCCCTCGCCATGCCACCACTTATGAAGGAGAGTCCCGAGGGTCGATTGGATCTGACCAGAGGGACGACTCGGTTCATTGCCGCCTTCGAGAGATGAAGAGGCGCTTCAGCAAGATCAACCTCAAAGAAGATCAACAAACTAAGAACTTCTGCCCGAGCAGACCCCACTTCTCCAAGACCATCATGGAAGCCCGTGTCCCCGAGGCCTTCAAGTCGCCTCATTTTGAATCATACAACGTGGAGTCTGATCCAGCTAATCATTTTGAGAGTTTTAAAACTCTTATGATGATCCATCAAGCCTCGGACGCTCTCCTCTGCAAGGCCTTCCCAGCAACGTTGAGGGGACCGGCGAAAGAGTGGTACTCCCGTTTATCCCCAGACTCCATCTTCTCATTTGACCTAGTTTGAAGAGCTCTTCCTCACCCACTTCGTTAACAGCCACCGAGCTGAGAAAACAAGTGCATCCTTGCTAGCCCTCAGTTAAAGGAAAGGTGAACGCCTAAGCGATTATGTTCGGTGCTTTACTGCCGAAGCTCGGTCTGTTGCCTCTCGACCAATCAGTAGCCTCTGCAGCATTCAGACACAACGACAATAATGCCGACCTCAAAGCATCCCTTGCCAAGAATCCTCCTCGGGACTTCTCGGAACTCCTACTTAGGAGTGAGAAGTACATCCAAGCTGAAGAGGCTCTCAACCCCCCAGTCGAGATAGGCCCTTTTCCATGAACAAACGGAAGAGTGCAAACAAAGAAGGGTCCCAAAAATTTCAAAAAGATGATAATGGTCAGCGTCGCCCTGCTCCTCATTGTGAGAAGTTCACCCCCCTCAATGCCAGTATATCAGCAGTTCTCATGGAGGTGGACAAGGAAGGGCTACTCCGCGCTCCCCTTAGAATGAATACCCCAGCGAAGATGAGAAACAGAGACAAGTGGTGCCACTTCCACAAGGATCATGGCCATGACATGGATGACTGTTAGGCTCTCCTAGAGGAGATTAGAGATCTCATACAGCAGGGGGCACCTAGCCAAGTTCGTCAGAAAGGACAGAGTTGATCCTCCTCCACCCCGAGAGCTAACAAGCAGGCCGAGAAGCCCAGTCCGAAGATTCGGCGCCAGGAGCAGTCCTCTATTCGATCCACGGAGGGCCAATGTGGGGAGAATCAAACTCCTCCCGAAAGGCCTTCATCCGAGAAGATAATTCAGTACAGAACTTCCCACCACCCAAAATCCTCAAGATTCTGGTGACATTCTCATACAGGGATCTAGAAGGCGTCCGAACACCCCATTGTGATGCCCTCGTCATCAGTCTTAGCATGGTCAACCACGAAGTGCGCCAGATCCTGGTCAACAATGGCATTTCCATCAATATCCTCTTTCTGGAAGCCTTCAAAGGCCTCAAGCTTTCTCGAGATCGTCTCAAGCCTGACGGATACACACTCCACGGTTTCTCTGGGGTTCCCGTCTCAATCGTAGGAATAGTCACTCTTGATGTGAGCACGGTAAAAACCCTGACAACCCGCACAGAGGCAATGGACTTCATGGTCGTCGATGTGAAGGCCTCTTACAATGTCATTCTGGACTGACCAGGTTTAGCAGTACTTCATGCCGTACCCTCAGCCTTTCACATGAAAATAAAGTTCCCAACCTCAGTATGAGTAGGGGAAGTCAAAGGAAACCAAGAGACAGCTCGGAGGTGCTACACAACTACAAGGGGGACTCAGTCCTCCACTTGATGCATTAGAGCTCCCCCAGCGGAACAGTCAAGTCCTCCCCGACCTAGTTGATGAACTGAAGGAGACCCCCTCTTCTGGGAAGGCAGACTTGGAATACAAAGCATCAAATAAAGTTCCATGAGGGTGCCTAATACCCTCTCGTAGAAGTAGGTTTTCAGTTTTCAATAAGGCCGTCGCTTGTGATACGACCAAAGCATGTAATAATCGCTCGTCCCCTCAAAGCAACCACTTGGTTTGTTTCAATTAAAATTATCTTTTTTTTATAAAGATCATTGCATTAGGCTCATGTCTATTTACTTGAGTCACATTTACGGCTCGTTAAACGGTAAGTTCGAAGTTCAGCTTGTCCCCCAGGGCTGCTCCCACAACTTGCTCGGCTCAAAAGATTAGTTTGGAGTCCAACACTTGGTTCGACGCCGCTTTAGCCACTTGCAAACAAGCAAGTGCGAAGAAGATCACCATTCGGAATCGCTCCTACAACTCGTTGAAACTTTCAAACAACAAGTTTGGGGTTCAATTCTTGGTCCGACACCCTTTAGTCGCTTGCTAACAAGCAAGTGCGGAATGGCTCACCATTCGGAATTGCTCCTATAACTCGTTGATAACTCCAAAAAAACTAGTTCGAAGTTCACAATAACGGTTCGAAATTGCTCTCACAGCTTGCAAGTAAGCGGTTTTGGGGCTCGAAACTACCATTCAAACTACTCACACTAATGGTTAAATTTTGCAACAAGCAAGTTCGAAGACCAGCAATTTCCCTGGGCTATCTCGAAAATTTGATTCAAACATACTTAATCTAGGGCCTAGCTCACCCCTGGAGTTGCTCCCTCGGCTCGAAAACCCTCATTAATGAGCTCCATGCTCAGCTCCTCTTCCGAGCTACACCCGCAACTCCTTAACTCCATGCGATGGTGCTTGCAACCCCCGTTCCCGCTAATACGTATTTTCTGTATATTTTTCAGTATTTCGAATTGTTATAAATTATTTTTCCGCTGTTAAATTCTTTTGTTGAAATGCATTGTTGGATCTCCTATTAAAGTCTATTCTAATCAATAATTTTATTTGTAGCCATTTTCCAAAGATTTTTAAATTGTAATACAAATCCTATTATTGTTGTTATTATCGTTATTATCATTATTTCTGTTATTATTATTATTATTATTATTATTATTATTGTTTATTAATTTTGAATGCCTATAGATCGTGATCTACAGTTTATTATTATTGGAGTACGGATTTTATGTATACTATTTGATTTAATTAATTAATATGTAATACTATTTTACTCCTTATATATTTTGGCTCAATTCAAATTCAGTTTCATCTATTTTGTTAACCCATACATTCTATTGTATTTATTGGTAAATGAGTATTAACTTAATACATACTATTCAATTTATTTGTACTATAGTGTTATTGTCGATTTATTTTTTTTTATTTTACCCTAAAACCCATTCTTATTGGATCTAAACCTGTACCCGCATCCTAATTATCCTCTATAAATACTCACTGTTAACCCCAAACCTAATCCCATTAAACCCTAATCACCCTCCTTAATTTCCCCGTACAACCGCCTAACCTCGATCCCCTGTTCAGCATCTTCCACCTCACGCCTGTTCTCCTTCCATCTTGTTCGCTGTGTGGCGTCGAAACCCAACGCCATCACCCTGAAGTCCACCACCCTGCCTTCGCGAGACCTGCACCGCCACTTTCGCAACTGCCCCTCGACCTAGTCGCCTGCATCCCCTTGCCCCTCGTCCCGCTCTCATCCTCATCGCCCAAGTCCCGAGGTAGCCATCCTCCGAGCACCGCTCGAGTCCCCTGAGCGCCATCGCTCGACCCAGCCCCATCGTCGTCACCCTTGCCATCCATTGAACCCATCCTCCTCCTCCATCATCCTCTGCTGCCCCTGTTCATCATCCTCTTCGTCGACCACCCAGTCGCCCTTGTCAACTCCCCATTGCTGCTACCCTCTGCCATTATCACCGCAACACCCGCCATCACCTCCAACATCTCCCAGCACCGTCGTCTACCTCCTTGACCTTTGACTTCCCTCCTTCCCCTGTTTCCTTTTGAAACAGAGCACACCGCCTGCTCTTCATCCTCATCGTCTGCAAACTGCCGATCGCCCTCTACCATCATCGTCGCTGCATCCCGCAAACCACCTCCGAGCTCCAGTACCTCGATTGCCAACAGCACACAACGTCGTTGACTCACCTTCCTCGACCTCACCGCAATCCTGCCTTGCAATCCCCACTGCTGGAAGCCATTATCGTCCGAGCCCTCACTTTTGTGACTGTGCTCTTGCTGTTGCTATCCCGAGCCAGCTCCATCTCCGTCCCCCGCTGGGCGACTCACCTCTGTGCACCACCGCCATCGAAGCCGAAGTTCCCGCCATTGCTATTCTGGTGCTGTTCGCTGTTTGAATTTGTTGTTCACTGTTTGATTTTCTATGTGCTGTTGTGCCATCTTGCTGTGTTTGGTGTTTGGAGTTTCCGCTGTTACTATTGTGCAATCTGGTGTTTGCTGTGTGGAGATCCTGCCTTGCTATTATTGTTGTTTTGCTATTACGTGCGTTGCATGTGCTATGTCGTCGGGATCATCATCTCGTTATACTTGTATTCGGTTTCATCGTCTATCAAGGCAAGTATCTTGTACGAATCTCGTTTGTTTCCCTTGTACATCATTTTTTTTGAAATACCGTGGGTAGATCTTCGTTGTGACTCGTTCTTCATGTTTTACCCATTGATGATCTTGGCCCTACCTGTTTGATTTGTTCCTATCAATACCATAATCGTAAAAGGTCACAATCATTTCGTTACTACACCCATTACACAAACATGAATTAGATCTAGATATTTGTCTATATGAATGCATGTCCATGAATAACTATGAGTTATAGATGTTTTGTTTCTATGTTAAACATGTTAATAATGTTTCCCTCTTAATGAGTTTGAGAATATACATAGCATGCTGATTTGAATACACGTTAATTTCTGACTTGCATTATACATCAACTTGGGTCCATCGTAATTACTATTTATGTTATAATTCATGCAAAAGAAGTCTCATTTACAGCTGTCCTGATTTTGCACAACAATTAAACCCTGATAATTTAAGAATAAGGACTAAGTTTGTGAACATGAAATGTAAGGCCCTGTTTCTAGTTTCAAGAACATTTGACGGATCTAAAATCTGATTTGTAACTTGTGAGATATCACACTTTTAATACTGTTGGGTCACAAATTTTCAGATTTGTGATTACAAGATTATTGGCATGAATTATTGATTAAAATAGATGTTAACGGTAAGATTTAGACTTGATATTAATCTAAATATGACTTGACATGTTTAGGAGGCACCCAAAATTTTTGTAGAATTATTTGATCATTTTTCTGACTTAATATATTTATACAAACATGATCATAGATTTGCTGGCTGCATGCCGTTCAGTAAAGAACCTCTATTTTAACCTGATTCTATTTGTCATTGATTAAAATTTACTGAATGAGAATCGTAGATTTGTGTCTGAAATCTAGAACATCTGACGGTTTTAAAATTTGATATACGAGTTCCAAGATATTCATATTTCCATATAGGGATGTCTGAATTCCAAAATGCAGTCTAAAATATACACCACCTGCTTAATTAGCTGAAACAGTAGATTAATTTAAGTATTAAAATCTGAGATTAATTATAATGATATTTAACAATGTTAGGAGTTTAAATATTATTTTTATGAAATTTTTTAAATGATTTTGCAGGTTACTTTTTTTTATAAGTATTTAACTCTTACCTGCTGCCTTAACATGTAGCCTATAAAGAATAAGAATTTGAACATAGTTTCTTTGAATATTATATATCGTGTGTATATGCGCTTGAACCAGCAATGAGTCTAGTTTCTAGAACTTCTGACGGATCCAAATTTTCTTTTCTGTAGCAGCGGAAATTCCAGTTTTGGTGTAGCAACGTCCTGCTATCCAGAATTGGAGTTCTTATTGTTTCAATGTTTATAATTCTGTTTATGGCACCCGAACATGTTTTCCGCCCAGTTTGAACCTGTTTTCTATCCCTGTCATGTTCACCATCCCTGATTCTGCACATTCATGTCTGTGTTGGTAAAATAATAAGTAATCAAGCTGGGGTTAAGGGAAATATCTAGTAGTGGACAATATAGAAAAGTGTACTCAGAAGGGGGCCCGTGTTTCCCGATAGTTTACTGTTTTACTTCCCTATAGGAAGGTGTACTCAGAAGGGGCCCCATAGGTCCCAAATGTTTACTATTTTACCTGACTACATACTTCCATATAAGAAGGTGTACTCGGAAGGGGGTCTATAAGTCTCAACTGTTTACATGAATGCATGATTCATGATCCTGTTTACTGTTTACTGCTTACATGATGCCTGAGTACACGGCCCTATAGAATCCACCATAAAATCTAAACGCAACTTGTTTGTATGCAGCAACCATGTGGAATGGGACGCATGAGGGGTGCATTAGATATGATTAAATAAATGACTTAAGAAGAATATGTTTCACCTGCACATTCCTGTTACCTGTTACCTGTTACCTGTTACCTGTTACCATTACCAGTTTACATCTTTATCTGATACCTGTTACATGTTGGCATGTTTACTTATTACCTGATCCTGTTATCTGATCCTATTTACTTACTTTCCGATTTATTTGACTACAGTTTCCTGTTGCATTCCTTTCATGCTATGTTCTGTACTCTTGATTCTTGTTCCTGTTCTGTATTCTTATTTACTGTGTTCCTGTACCCTTTTGCTTGTACTACTTACGGCCCTTAACTTGCACTAACAGGTAGATTGTTTCCCTGTTTCTCTATTTCTCTTGAATTAATAATTATATAGGTTTTGGAGATCAGTTACCTGCAGGAGTTAGCGATCTAGTGTTCTAAGATCTTGACTGAGATTCTTTTGTGCTTTAAATTTATTCTGCATCAAGTTTATAAATTCATTTTTGTTGCTACTTGATACTTCGTAATTGGGCTTGTTTGCCCCGAACTTTTATTATTTTTCCATATCTTGTTTTATTTGAGAATTATGTATTTGATTTCAAATAATTCTTTTGATTATGAGATTTGTTTCATGGATGTGTGGTTGTATCTTTCTGTTTACTATTGAGTTGATCCTTACAACTTATGAAAGATGAAAATCATTCGATGGGCTTAGTCACGTACTTGTATTCCGTATTCTTCTGAAAAGCGGGACATGACAGGTTTTTAGTGGTATAAGATCCCAAGTTTGGCTAATGTATTAGTCATGTTTGCCTAATATGTTAATCAAGTTTGGCTTAGCCAGGTTTAACTCAACAATAAGCAGGCCATGCAAATCACATGAACAATTGATAATTAACTTGATCTGGATAATAGTCTTATTCCATTCATTCTAATCCCTTCATATTCAATTCCTTGATCCCTTATTCATTCTTTCTATACCCATATTCTTTTGATTCCAGTGCTATCCATTCTGTTATTCTTGTTCGGTTCGTCGATTGGCTTCATGTGATCTACAATGACATGTCAACAGTTTGGATCATCATCACGAGAGGAAGTGTAGTCGCTTACTCCTAGATGTGCAGGCAGAGTCCCAGGATTCCAGCAAGTATTTAGAATCTCAAATCGCCAGAAGTTCGAATTTTTTGCTAAAGATACACCATTTGGGCACTCCAAGAGTCGATGAGGAGTAAGATAAATTGCTAGATCTAATGGATGCTGATGACAGAGTCTTCCCAATCAGAGTGGCGCAGCGGAAACGTGGTGGGCCCAAAACCCACAGATCCCGAGATTCTCATGTTGCTTCTCTTTCCTTGCATTGTTTGTTTCCTTCCATTCCTTGCATTCATCCTCATCCATTATTTCCTATCCATTCATTGTTTGATTTCATTTCTACTTGTCATCATTCATTATTTGACATCATTCTTATCTACTTCTTTCTTATTTTCGTGTTGCCACTATTACATTCTTCTCCCTCCAATTCTCTGTTTTGTTACCCCCCCCCCCCAAGTTTTCTTTTGCTTTGTCATACGGTTCCACCTGAATTGAATTTTGAGGACAAAATTCTTTTTGTAAGGTGAGTAGGATTGTAACCCCGTTCCGCCAATACGTATTTTCTATGTATTTTCGGTATTTTGATTTATTATAAATTATTTTTCCACTTATAAATTCTTTTGTTGAAATTTATTGTTAGATCTCCTATTAAGTCTGTTCTAATCAATAATTTTATTTGTAGCCATTTTCCAAAGATTTTTGTATTGTAATTCAAAATCTATTATTGTTGTTATTATCGTTATTATTATTATTATTATTATTATTATTTTTATTATTATTATTATTATTTATTAATTTTTGAAAGCCTATATATCGTGATCTATAGTTTATTATTATTGAAGTAAGGATTTTATGTATACTATTTGATTTAATTAATTAATATGTAATACTATTTTGCTCCTTATTATATTTTAGCTCAATTCAAATCCAGTCTAATCTATTTTGTGAACCCATACATTCTACTGTATTTATTGGTAATTGAGTATTAACTTAATGCATACTATTCGATTTTTTGTACTATAGTGTTATTATTGATCATTTTTTTATTATTTTACCCTAAACCCATTCTTATTGGATCTAAACCCGTACCCGCATACTAATTATCCTCTATAAATACTCACTGTTAACCCCAACCCTAATCCCCTTAAACCCTTAATCACCCCCTACAATCGCCTAACCCTGATCCCCTGTTCAGCATCTTCCACCTCCCGCCTGTCCTCCTTCCGTCTTGTTCGTTGTGTGGCATCGAAATCCAATGCCATCACCCCGAAGTCCCCTGCCCTATCTTCGCCAGACCAGCACCGCCACTTTTGCAACCGCCCCTTGCCCTAGTCGCCTGCGTCCCCTTGCATCTCGTCTCGCTCTCATCCTCATCGCCTAAGTCCCATCATAGCCATCCTCTGATCGCCGCTCGAGTCCCTGAGTGCCACCGCTTGGCTCAACCCCTTCACCATTGCCCCTGCCATCCATTGAACCCATCATCCACCTCATCCGTCATCCTCTGCAGCCCCTGTTCATCATCCTCCTCGTCGACCACCCACTCGCCCTTGTCGACTCCCCATTACTGTGGCCCCCTGCCATTATCACCGCAACTCCCACCATCACCTCTAGCATCTCCCACAACCGTCATCTACCTCTTCGACCTTCGACCTCCCTCCTTCCTTTGTTTCCTTCCGAAATAGAGCACACCGCCCGCTCTTCATCCTCATCGTCTGCAACTCCCTATCGCCCTCCGCCATCATCATTGCTACATCCTGCAAACCACCTCCGAGCTCCAGTACCCAATCGCCAGTAGCACCCAACGTCGTTGACTCACCCTCCTCGACCTCACCGTGATCCTGCTTCGCGATCCACACTTCCGACTGCCGTTACTATCTGCGCTCTCACTATTGTGACTGCGCTCTTGCTGTTGCAGTCCCAAGCCACTGCCATCTCCGTCCCCCGCTGGTCAACTCACCCCTGCGCATCGCCGCTGTCGAAGCCGAAGTTCTCACCATTGCTGTTCTGGTGCTGTTTGCTAGTTTGATTTGTCGTGTGCAGTTGTGCCATCTTGCTGTGTTTGCTGTTTGGAGTTTTCATTGTTGCTGTTGTGCGATCCGATGTTTGTTGTGTGGAGATCCCACCTTGCTATTGTTGCTGTTTTGCTGTTACGTACGTTGCACATGCTGTGTCGTCGTAATGCTCATCCTGTTATTCTTGTATTCTGTTTCATCGTCTATCAAGGCAAGTATCATGTATGAATCTTTTTTGTTTCCCCGTATAAGCAATTTTTTGAAATATCGCAGGTAGATCTTCGTTGTGACCCGTTCTTCATGTTTTACCCATTGATGTTCTTGACCCTACCCGTTTGATTTGTTTCTATCAATTCCATAATCGTAAAAGGTCACAAACATTATGTTTCTACACTCATTACACAAACATGAATTAGATCTAGATATTTGTCTATATGAATGCAGGTCCATGAATCACTATGAGTTTGAGAATAGACATAGCATGCTGATTTGAATACACGTTAAATTCTGATTTGCATTATACATCAACTTGGGTCCATCGTAATTACTATTTATGTTATAATTCATGCAAATAAAGTTTCATTTATTGTTGTCCTGATTTGGCACAACAATTAAACCCTGTTAATTTCAGAATAAAGACTATGTTTGTGAACATGAAATGTAGGCATCTGTTTCTAGTTTCCAGAACATCTGATGGATCTGAAATCTGATCTGCAACTTCTGAGATATCACATTTTAAATACTGTTGGGTCGCAAATGTACAGATTTGTGATTACAACATTATTAGCATGAATTATTGATTAAAATACATGCTAACGATAAGATTTAGACTTGATATTAATCTAGATATGAATGGATATGTTTAGGAGGCACCCTAATTTTTTGTAGAATTATTTGATCATTTTTCTGACTTAATATATTGATGCAAACATGATCATAGATTTGCTGGCAGTATGCCATTCAGTAAAGAACCTCAATTTTGACCTGATTCTATATGTCATTGATTAAAATTTAGTGAATGAGAATCGTGGCTCTGTGTGTCAGAAATCCAAAACATCTGACGGTTCGAAATTCAATTTACGAGTTGCAAGATATTCAGATTTTCGTACAGGGACGTCTGAATTCTAGAATGCAGTCTAAAATATACACCACCCTGCTTAATTAACTGAAATAGTAGATTAATTTAAGTATTAAAATGTGAGATTAATTATAATGATATTTAACACTGTTAGGAGTTTAAATATAATTTTTATGAAATTTTTAAATGGTTTTGCAGGTTACTTTTGTTTATAAGTTTTTAACTATTACCACCTGCCTTAACATGTAATCTATAAAGAATAAGAATTTGAACCTAGTTTCTTTGAATTTTATATATCGTGTATATATGCGCTAGAATCAGTAGAGAGTCTAGTTTCTAGAACTTCTGATGGATCCAGATTTTCTTTTCTGTAGCAGAAGGAATTCTAGTTTTGGTGCAGCAACATTTTGTTGTTTAGAATTGGAGTTCTTATTGTTTCAATGTTCATAATTCTGTTTGTGGCCCCCGAACATGTTTTCCTCCCAGTTTGAACCTGTTTTCTATCCCTGTCATGTCTACCATCCCTGATTGTGCACATTCACGTATGTGTTGGTAAAAAAATAAGTAATTAAGCCGGGGTTAATGGAAAGATCTAGTAGTGGATAATATAAAAAAGTGTACTCAGAAGGGGGCCCGTGTTTTCTGACTGTTTACTGTTTTACCTGAATACATACTTCCCTATAGGAAGGTGTACTCAGAAGGGGGCCCAAAGGTCTCAACTGTTTACATGAATGCATGATTCTTGGTCCAGTTTACTGTTTACTGTTTACTGTTTACATGATGCTTGAGTACACGACCCTTTAGAATCCACCACGAAATCTAAATGCAACTTGTTTGTATGCAACAACCATGTGGAATGAGATGCATGAGTGATGCATTAGATAGGATTAAATAAAAAACTTAAGAATAATATGTTTTTCCTGCACATTCCTGTTACCTGTTACCTGTTACCTGTTACTTGTTATCGGTTACCTGTTACCTGTTACCTGTTACCTGATACTTGATACCATTACCAGTTTACATGTTTATCTGATACCTGTAACATGTTAGCATGTTTACATATTACCTGATCTTGTTATCTGATCCTGTTTACTTGCTTTCATGTTTATTTGACTACAATTTCCTGTTGCATTCCTTTCATACTATGTTCTGTACTCTTGATTCTTGTTCTTGTTCTGTATTCTTATTTACCATGTTCCTGTACCCTTTTGCTTGTACTAGCATGAATCATGAACAGAATCAAGTAATGTAAAGAGGTAAAAGGTACATGTGACATATGACAGGTAATAGGTATCATGCAAGTAAGTAAACATGTAACAGGTGTCAAGTAGCATGTACAGGTAATCATGTAACAGGTAAGCATGTAACAGGTATTATGTCATGTCAAGTTCTGTAAGCATGTTACCTATTACCTGTTACCTGATACTTGATACCATTACCAGTTTACATGTTTATCTGATACCTGTAACATGTTAGCATGTTTACATATTACCTGATCTTGTTATCTGATCCTGTTTACTTGCATTCCTGTTTATTTGACTACAATTTCCTGTTGCATTCCTTTCATGCTATGTTCTGTACTCTTGATTCTTGTTCTTGTTCTGTATTCTTATTTACCATGTTCCTGTACCCTTTTGCTTGTACTAGCATGAATCATGAATAAAATCAAGTAATGTGAAGAGGTAAAAGGTACATGTGACATATGATAGGTAATAGGTATCATGCAAGTAAGTAAATATGTAACAGGTGTCAAGTAGCATGTACAGGTAATCAGGTAACAGGTAAGCATGTAACAGGTATTATGTCATGTCAAGTTCTGTATTTATTTTTATCGAGGTAGCACTTCATGCATCCCAAGTTTTACCAGATAGTTGCTACATACATGCAAATTGCGTTTAGATCTAGTGGTGGGTTTCTATAGGTCCGTGTACTCAGGCATCATATAATAGGTAACAGGAACATGTTCATGAATCAAATAGTAAACAGGTACATGAACCAACAGGTTCATGCATCAACAAGTTCATGAATCAACAGGTAACAGGTACACGAACCAACATGTTCACGCATCAAAACATAAAGTACAACAGGTTCATGAATCAAACATAAAGTGCAACAGGTTCATGAATCAACATGAATCAAACATAAAATGGGAAACACGGGCTCCCTTCTGAGTACACATACCTATATTGTCCACTACTAAGATCTTTCCATTAACCCCGGCTTGATTACTTGTTATTATTATCAAACAGACATATTTGTGCACCAAATAGGGCAAGAATAACATAGTATGATAAGTGACTGGTTCAGGTCGGAAGATAAATATGCACAGGTGATAGACAACACATAAAAGGATAGGACAACGAAAATTCTAGTTCAGGACAACAATACACTACTGCATCAAATCTGAGATTTCCGTTGCAATAAACATACAAATCTGGATCTGGCAGAAAATCTAGAAAATAGACTCTCGGCCGTCATATGGTTATTCACAAAAACACGGTACAAAACAGAATTGTAAACAGAAAACATGTTCAGCCAGAAATTGCAAGATGGTGTTCATAAACAGGAAAACGACATCAAAACTTACTGATTAAATCCAAGAAAAATCTGGGGTTTTTCCTAGTATGTTTAGTATCAGCAAATATAATTTCATAGTATTCCAACATAGATAGTATAGTCAAATAAAATTAGAAAACAGCAAGATACAACAAATTTGTAAAATCTAAAACTCTTGACAGAGCAGTACTAAAACAACAATATATTGCAAAATACAAATCGAAATCCAGATCCGCCAAAAGGGTGGTAAAATAGATACAGTAAGCTACATTTCAGATTTACAAAGTTTTTACCAAAAGCAACTAGAATCAGGTGGAAATTTAGGTTCTAAACTGAACAGCATGAAAATTCAGCAAGTATAGTAGTTGTTTGCAAGCATAGAATAGTTTGAAAAAGTGATCGAATCAATCCACAAAAATTTGGGGTTAATCCCAGTCAAGTCTAGTTATATTCAGCAAAATATTAGATCAAAATTTTATGTTTAACATCAGTATAAAAATAAATAGTCATACAGATAACACATAAAACCAAATCTGGAATTTTCTACACCTCTGTAGTAAAACAACTATAACTTGCAACTCACAAATCGAAACTGAGATCTGTTAGAAATTCTAGAAAGTAGATAGAATTCTCTATGATTCATATTAACAAATAATTTTCATTTACTGACCTTAATAGGGTCTAAAATATTAAACAAAAACGGGGTAACAGCAAAAACAGAAATCTTCTTTATTCATAAAATCAACTAGTTCATATGTAACACATCCAAATCATAATAAAATGCAAAATATGGTATACGAGATGTCCAAGCAACATGTTATAGGGTGTTTAACAAGTTTACATCAAGTTATACTACTACTAACACATCGAGCATACAAGATTCTATGACACCTCATAAATTACGAACAACATGCATGTATACATCAAGAATTTAGTATTCCTAAGTTATTTCATGTCGTGTGTGTAATAAGACAGCTACGGGCGGATCAACACATAGAGACAAGATATAACAAGGATTTTCATGGTGAAGCAACTACACTGCAGGTGGTATTTAGTACTTGTATTATACATCAAAAAATACAAGTTACTTGCCTTGAAATTGACGGCGAAAACGAAGCAAGAAAGAGAATGACGAAAACGGTTTCTCGGGCACGAACTCAATGACAACAAATGAATCACGAACTACGATCACAATCTCTTAAGATCGATCACACAACCAAAATCCAAAGGCAAAAACCCGGGGTGCACGGCGTTGAGAGAACGGCGGACAACGGCAGCGCTACTGTGCTGTGATTGCTCCTGTCAGTCGGAGCACAGGGCAGGGGGTCACGGTCTGGCTGGATTCACTGGCAATGTAGGAGGGTGGCACTGTGGGTGCGGCTGATGCTGGCATCGCGACTGGAAGGCAGGGGAAGCGCTGGACAGGGAGGCGCTCGGGAGAACGGGAGAGAGAGTATGCAGAGGGCATTGAAGTTGGGAGGAGCACAGGGCAGAGGCTGTTGAAGGTTGGAGGATGAGGTGTCGGGAGATGGGTTAGAAGGAGGGCTAGGGTTGAAGAAGACCGGGAGTATATATGGAACAACGGCTAGGGCTTCTGAATAGATGAACAGGGGATGCACAGGGTGTATATATATGTGGTAGTTAGGGTTTACAGGGAGGGTTAACAGGTAGGTGAATAGGGTATTGGGTATAGATATAGAGATCCAATAAGGTTTTGAAAAGGTTTATTGGTTTGATATGGGGTTGATAAAAGATCCAAGAGAATATAGGGAACAAAAATGAATAAATAAAAAAGAACATGAATAATTAAAATAATGGGGATAAAAAATAATAGCTCGAACAACCAGAATGAAATAATAGGCTGACAATTGAATCAAGAAGATCAAATAAAAAGACGACAAATCAAATAGATGAATATATATTGATAACAAGGATCAAATACACGGTTAAAAAAGAGTAGGAGAATACAATATGAATAAATACTCAAAAGAAAGAAAAATACATCAAAAAATACAGAAAATAAAAAACAGGGGTTACACATAATTTCGCTACATCACCTTATTTTGCAATTTAATTGAGCATGCTATCAATAATATAATAACACAAAATTTAACATGCTGATACTAGACATGCTAGAGAATCCCCTTTAATTTTCTTGGATTTATTTGATGAGTTCTCAGACCTGATTCATGCATGTAAACACAATCTTAAGAATTCTGCATGAACACAAAATCTGTGTAGAATGTTGATTTGAACCTACCTGCTATAACTTTTATATATCGTGTGTATATGCACTGGATCCGGTAGATAGTCTAGTTTTTATAACTTCTGACGGATTCAGATTTGCTTTTCTGTAGCAACGGAAATTCCAGTTTTGGTGCAGCAACATCCTGCTGTCCAGAATTGAAATTCTTGTTGTTTTTGATAATTATAAGTTGATTTGACACTCGAATATGTTTTCTACCTAGCCTGAACTTGTTTCCTGTTTACTATCATTTTTACTTGTCCTGTTTGCACACTTTCATGCTTGTTTTGATAATAATAATAAGTAACAAGCCGGGGTTTAAGGGAAAGACCATAGTAGTGGATAATATAGGTAAGTGTACTAGGAAGGGGGCTCGTATTTCCCACTTATTACTTGGTTCATGAACTAGTTATATTATTATTTGATTCATGGACTAGTTACTATTGATCCTTGAACTAGTTATATTATTATTGATTCATGAACTTGTTATATTATTACTTGATACATGAACTAATTATACTATTATTTGATTCATGAGCCTGTCATATTATCACTTGACTCGTGAACTAGTTATATAATTATCCGATACTCGCGAACTTGTTATATGATTATCCGATTCATGAACCTTCTTGCTTGATACTTGATGCCTGAGTAACACGGCCCTATAGAATCCACCACTCGGCCTAAACGTAACTTATTTGAATGCAACAACCATGTTGTATATATATGGGATGCATGAGTGGTGCATTAGATAGGATTAAATAATAGACTTAAGAATAACATATTTTGCATGTACATAGTTGTTACCTGTCTCGCATGCTACTTGATACATGTTACAAATTACATATTCACTTGTTACATGATCATGTTACTTGACTCAGTTTACTTTCTTACTAGTTTTATTGGACTCTATCACTAGTTGCATTCCTGCCATGATATGTTGTATGTTCTTGATTTCAGTTCCCTGTCCTATACTTCTTGTATTTGTTCTTGTACCCTTTTGCTTGTACTACTTGCAGCCCGTAGCTTGCACTAACGGACATCTTGTCTCTTGCTTTTCTATATTCTTCCAAATGACAAATACAAAGGTTTTGGAGATCAGCTATCTGGCGGAGTGAGTGACCAAGTATTTTTAGCTTGAGCTGGATCATTTTATGCTTTAGTTTATTTCATGTTTGAGTTTATAAATTCCTTGTTACTACTTGAATTTGTATTGGTCATGTTGCTCGAAGTTTATTATAGTTACCAAATCTTATTTTATTTGAGAATTTTGTATTTGTTTCCAAATAATTCTGTTGATTATGAGATTTGTTTCATGAATGCGTGGTTGTATATTTCTTGTATATTCTTGCTATGTTGTTGAGTCGATCCTTACAGCTTATGAATGACGAAAACCATTTGCTGGGCTCTGTCACGCACTCGTATTCCGTATCCTTTTAGGAAGCAGGGCGTGACACAAGGTCAGTGCCAACCTCCTCCTCGGGTTGCTTCTACAAATTTACTAGGCTCAAAGTGCAAGTACGATGTCGAACTCACCCCAAGAGTTGCTCCCAAAACTCGCATCCCGAATGGATCTCTCATAGAGGCCAGTGATACTCTTCATCTCGCTCGCCTCCCGAGCGGCTTTCTTCTTTCACAGTGAGTTCAGAGCTAAACTCGCCTCCTAAGTGGCTTTTTCTAGAGCCCAACGATGCTCTTCATCTCGCACACCTCCCGAATGGCTCTTCCCTTGAGCCCGATGAAGCTCTTCATCTCGCTCGCCTCCCGAGCGGCCTTCTTCCACAACAAGTTCGGAGCTCAACTCACCCTTAAAATTGCTCCTCAAACTAGCCTCTCGAACGGCTCTCTCCTAGATCTCGATGATGCTCTTCGTCCCGCTCGCCTCCTGAGTGTCCTTCCACAACGAGTTCGGAGCTCAACTCACCCCTAGAGTTGCTCCTCAAACTCGCCTCCCCAACGACACTCTCCCAGAGCTCGGCGATGCTCTTCATCCCGCTCGCCTCCTGAGCGTCCTTCTTCTACAACTAATTCGGAGCTCAACTCACCCCTAGATTTGCTCCTCAAACTCGCCTCATGAACGATTCTCTCCTAGAGTTCGGCAATGCACTTCATCCCGCTCGCCTCCCGAGCGGTCTGCTTCCAAACGAGTTCGGAGCTCAGCTCACCCCTAGAGTTGCTCCCTGAACTCACCTCACTAACGACTCTCTCCTTGAGCCTGGTTATACTGTTAGTCTCGCTCGCCTCCCAAGTCGCCTTCTTCCAGATGAGTTCGGAGCTCAGCTCACCCCTAGTGTTGTTCCCTAAAATCACCTCCCTAACAGCTCTATCTTAGAACCTGGTTATGTTGTTTGTCTCGCTCACCTTCTGAACGGCCTTCTTCCATAACGAGTTCGGAGCTCAACTCGCTCCTAGAGTTGCTCCGCAAACTCGCATCCCGAACAGCTGTCTCCTAGTGCTCGGTGATGCTCTTCATCCCGCTTGCCTCCCGAGCGGGTGTAACACCATATATATATATATATATATATATATATATATATATATATTCTATTTCTAATTCAAATGACTTCTAACATAATCTATGACTAATCTACACTAAGTCTTATTAAAAAAAATACTCATAGATATTTATTAAAATTTTCGGCAGAGTTTTTCCTGAAATATTAGCCTTTTTACAGAATTTCCTTACGGAAATCTGCAAACAATTACAAAAATCAATGTACCTGTAATATATATCAATCATCCCCAGGCCAAGTCATTCAACATCATACAGACAATAATAAATACGGCTCTGGGGGCACAATACTTCATAACATGCAAGATACAAATTAAAAACAAAAAATTCTTTGGAAAACTTATATGATTTTTAGAAAAACTTTAGAAAAACCTTTTCCAAAATCAACCACGGAACCCAATACTCCACAACGATGTGGGTACGGGCTTTCATACTTCATGACAGCATTATATACATCCTTACACCTTACAGTTATACACATAATCTACCATTACAAAATAATACATCAATTATACCCTTATTCACATATAATACATACATATATATATATATACATATATATATATATCCCAATTACTACGAGTAAAGTATAGCTACCTAACCTCAACAACTATCTCACCTCGCTGCTATCAAAACCTGCAGGAGAGTTAGGTACGTCCACCCTCAGGGAGGGACTCCCCTAACCCCCAGAAAACAACAGGGGTTAGCCATGTCTGGTGTGAGTATAATTACTAGTTTAGCAAATAAATTAAACTGTATAAAGAAATAGAATGAACTTACGAATATCCAGATAATAAAATTCAACCTAAAATCTGAACATAAAAACATCATAAAAGCAACTTTATATCAAAGTACTCTTCTAAATTTGCACTCGTCTACATATCCTTAACCACTCCTACTACCTTGAAGTTGTGCCTCGGCAGGTAGTTCCCACCATTTCCAGGGAAATAGTGGGCGGGTAGTTCCTCGGCACAATTCCAAGGCATATCAACTTATATCAAATCATACCACAACTTATCCTATATAATAATATATCATACATACACACTTTCTTTACTTCTCATACTCTTTTCCATACCACAATTTGTTTGAGTTATTCACATTAACTTTTACATACATAATCCTTCATGATTAATCTCATATACACCACATCATATTAATTTGTATAGGTAACTCCTTCACTTTATACTCAAATACAAAAACTATATTAATTCACATATAACTCCTTTACTTTTCATTCTTAATCTCATAACACAAATATTCCTCTTTTCATAATTATCTGCACATCACCACTTCTTTATTTTTATATATAATCACATAATGCAATTACCTCATTTTTCATACTTATTTAACCACATACTTCATTTACTATTCATTTCCATTTACATACTCAAGACTCATATTACATAACATCACACTCATCAATCGTACAACATACTAATATTTACTCTTATCATATTTATTCTCATTACATAACTTCACATTCATTCAATCTTATAATATCACAACATTTTCGTTGCACCTTATCACATGTATTTATTTTATTGCATATCATCAAGTTCAATCATATCTTATAACACATCTCATCACATTCCGTAGTACATTCACCTTCCCTCTTATTATATATATAACAATTTGCCTTCTTTTCATTCTACTTTCTCGTATATCTTATTGGAATGCTCATTCTCATTTTATCGTATATTTTACTTAATAATTCATTTTTTTAATATCATCATAGAACTCAAGTTACTTTTCATTTTTATTAACTATATATCTTTCTTTCATTTTCTCTTACACCTCCTATTACACATTACTCTAACTTTCATTCTTATCAAATTATACTCCGCACCCCAAACATAGTTTGGGTAATATTACACCACACCCCAAAGCCGATAGCTTGTGTAATAATCACCGCACCCCAAGTAGAACTTGGGTAATACCACATCATATCTCAAGCTGATAGCTCGATTATCACTTTTCTTTATTTTCATTCTCATCTTACAATTTACATTACTTTTCATTTCCATTTCACAGTACCACTATCATATCAACAACTCATCAATTCACCTTGGGATTTGTTCCAAGGCAAGTAGTTCTGACCATTTCCATGGAAATAGCGGGTGAGTAGTTCCTCGACACAATTCCAAGGTGCAGCAAACTCATATCATAACATATTTTTAGTTTTATAACCATTCTCATATTCATTGCATAATAAACTTTACTTCATGTTTCACACTCATTTACACATACTTTATTTTTCATTCGTATAATACATATACATTTTCATTACTTCTCGGATTTATTTCCATACCGCAATTTCTTCAATTTATTCATATTAACTCACAAACATAATTTCTTCACTTTTTCATACTCATTAATATAACACCACATCGTCACTTTTCATATATAAACACTTAACATAATTTATTCTCTTTTTATAAATTTTCTCATAGCACAATGTTTTTGTTTTATATTTACAAATATACAACGCAATTCCTTTACTTTACATACTCATTTACCATACATCTTCATTCATAAATACATTTCCTTTTACTTTTCATATTCATTCCGCTCTATACACTTGCTTTACTTTCTCATTTCGGCTTCACATCAAATACTTTCTTTTCTTTCTCATTCACATTTCAGACCATATGCTTTCTTTATTTTCTCATTCACAATTCACATCATATGCTTTCTTTACTTTCTCATTTTCTTTTTCTTTCACATTTATTCATTTTATTAATTTGTTGATCAGTGAGCCACAATATCCCACTATACTGAAAGCCGACAGCCCAGTAAACACACAACCTTTGCCCCCCCCGGAGTCTTACGTGTCCAAGGCTACGTCTTCCTCCCAGCTTATGCCAGCGAGGAAAACACGAACCCCAATTAGAACTTGAGTACTTCCTCCCAGGCGAAGCCAGGAGGGAAAAACACGCACCCCAGATAAACTGGGTACTTCCTCCCAGCCGAAGCCAGTGAGGGAAACACGCAGTCCTAGTTTTACTAGGGTATTTCCTCGCGACATCTCTCATCGAGAGAATAACCGAGCCTCAAGCCGATAGCTTGGGCGATAAAAACACGCACCCCAAACATAGTTTGGGTAATAACCACGCACCCCAAGCCGGTCCTTGGGTATTATGAGGTCTAGCCCAAACCCCCAGAATTTCTGTATGTACTGGTCAACAACATTTATTTATTATTATCATTTTTCAATTCATCTTTTAATCTCATTTTATCATCATATAGCATCTCATCTATTATTTCAAATACTTGTCATATCTTTGACTTTAACCATGAGAATTATTATCTTATTTTGTTATCATATACCATCTCATCTTTTATCTGAACATTTTAACACATGTTCAGTGTTCACCATATTTATTATCTTCTCATTGAAATCACAGTTTTTGTATACATCATGTTATTTAACTTATAAAACCATCACATCATATTATTACATATCATGAATGCACATTATTATTTATTTTGTCACATCCTTACATATTTTTAGTATACCATATAATTTAGTTCATTTCATCAAGTTATCACACATTAATTTCACCTCAAACATATCTATATCATATATATATAAATTCATAAATTTTATCATTTATCATATCACCTCTCATTATTACCCATATATCATAAATATACACTACATAGGTAAACACATCATAATATATATATATATATATATATATATATATATATATAGAGAGAGAGAGAGAGAGAGAGAGAAATCTTCGGTTGCTCACTACTTTGGTGAGCACTCCGTGAGCACTCACGAAATAGAGCACCTATGACAAATCCAAACCGCTCATATTGTTCTATATACCTTAGATAGCCCAAAAATAAAAATTCAAGTAATTTGAAGTTCATTTGCCCATGATTTACATCATTACAAAATTGTATGGCTGAAAATTCAAACAGCATGATGGATGGGCAAATGAACTTCAAATTACTTGATTTTTTATTGTTAGGCTATCTAAGGTATATAGAACAATATGAGCGGTTCGGATTTGTCATAGGTGCTCTATTTCATGAGTGCTCACGGAGTGCTCACCAAAAGTAGTGTGCAACCGAAGGGGACTATATATATATATATATATATATATATATATATATATATATATATATATATATATATCATTTGCATTTATCATCCATATATATACATATATCAAACTCTAATTACTTCATATTATCATATATATCCAATATAATACTCAAAGCACCAAATATTCAAAATCATACAAATTCACCATTTTATCTCCTTTATATCCCCATATATATTTTTCCTTTATATCTCCATATCTAAATATATCTCCTTTATAATTTCTCCAAACAATAAAATTTCTCCTTATATCATAAGTGTATATAACTCCATTAATTTCATAAGCATATACCCGCAATTAATATCATTCATATGAATACACAACTCCATAAATACACATGCTTTTAATATCAGACATATAAATACACAACTTCATAAATATAACCACAATTAATATCATTCATATGAATACACAACATCATAAATACACATGCTTTTAATATCTGGCATATAAATACACAACTTCATAAATATAGTTTTGTCAGTAGATTTATATATCTGCCAAACATATTCATTCAGTGTGTGTATATATATATATATATATATATATATATATATATATATATATATATATATGTATGTATGTATGTATGTATGTATGTATGTATGTATGTATGTATGTATGTATGTATGTATGTATGTATGTATGTATGTATGTATGTATGTATGTATGTATGTATGTATGTATGTATGTATGTATGTATGTATGTATGTATATATATGGAAAGGATCGGTTGAGCACTCCTCTAGTGCTCACCGCGTGAACACTAGTCCTTCGGGCGTTCATATCGAAAATCCGAACCGTTCACATTGATCTACACATCTAAATTAGTCTAAATTTGTAAAATCAAATCATTTGAAATTCATTTGCCCATCCATCATGTGACTATAAAAACAATGATTTTCAGCCATACAATTTTGTAACACTTCAATGAATGGGCAAATGAATTTCAAATGATTTGATTTTACATATTTAGACTAATTTAGATGTGTAGATCAATGTGAACGGTTCGGATTTTCGATATGAACGCCCGAAGGCCTAGTGTTCATGCGGTGAGCACTAGAGGAGTGCTCAACCGATCCTTTCTATATATATATATATATATATATATATATATATATATATGGGAAAAAGGGGTATGAGGTGAGCAAGTGATGAGGTGGCATGCATGTGATTGGAAAATCCTAGAAGTGATTAGATACTCAATGTATCACATGCATGCCACCTCATCAATTGCTCATTTATTAAATGAGCAAGTTGCTCATATCTCTCTCTCTCTTTATATATATATATATATATATATATATATATATATATATATATATATATATATATATAAGCACCTCAGTTCATTTTCCATATTCAAAAAATATATCAGTATTATCATAACTTTCCAATTCTCAATATTACTACTCCATATCATACATATACACGCCATTGGTTTCTTACACCCCATAATTTACTCCGTATAATACTTAAAAATTTCTACGATACATTTTACGCATCTATACTCAATATACTCTTTACACATTACAAATAGCAACCATGGTTTAAAATTTATCATAGCACATCATATATCTAAAATAAAATAAATCATACACATATTGCCAACGGAAAAAACTGTCCTTCAATCCCCCAAACAGAAATATAACAGACTACCATTTCAATCTATAAATCCAATAAACATTCTATAATAGTCTCTTTCATTTATACACACTCTCCACCATATATAATCCTTTCCTACCTTATGAAATTCTAATACTATTATTTTCCAACTCTATGGGAATTTCATTCAACCTTATAAACTCATCCAAAATCTATCAATACATCAAATAAACTTTCCCATATTTTTTTCCACCCTTCAACACATAATCTATTATCATTAGGTACCAATCTCACTTTCATTTCACAACCCAATACAACTCCTAAATACTCCAATAAAATTATCCTTTCTTGCATCTAAAAAAAATAGAGACTCCCAAAATACCCTAGTACACTAGGTATTACGAAAAGAAACTAAAAGCATAGGGTCACACAAAATTAAAAACAAACCAACTCACCTTAGAGTAGTTATTCACCCAAATCGACACCATCGTGATGTAGAGAACCCTTCAATTAGATAAAACCCTAAAATAATTGAAAAAAATAGTTGAGGATTGATGGGGTGAAGAAGCCCCAAGGTTGGTCGGGATTGGGTTTCGACCAAAAGGAAATGGCGAGGTGTGAGGCGATCTGACGAAACGAAACGGAAAGGGAAGAAAAAGGGGGAAATGGAAAATTACCTACAAACCCCCAGATTAATTAAAGATTTTTATTAAGCCCCTCAAATTCTCTTTTTCATAATAAATTTCAATAAAACCCACTCCACCTAATAAATAAATTAATGAAATAATATATACAAAGTAAAATTGCATATTCATGCATAATAATAACAATAACAATAATATCTACTCACAATAAAGAAATACACACGATTATTTTGAAATTATAAAATAGAGGAGTGTTATAGTGACCTTCTTCCACAACGAGTTCGGAGCTCAACTCACTCCTAGAGTTGCTCTTCAAACTCGCCTCCCGAACGGCTCTCTCATAGAGCCCGGCAATGCTCTTCATCCCACTCGCCTCCCGAGCGGCCTTATTCCACAACGAGTCTGGAGCACAACTCACCCCTAGAGTTGCTCCTCGAACTCACCCCCCGAACGGCTCTCTCCTAGAGCCCGATGATGCTCTTCATCTCGCTCGCCTCCCAAGCGGTCTACTTCCAAACGAGTTCGGAGCTCATCTCACACCTAGAGTTGCTCCCTGAACTCATCTCCCTAACATCTCTCTCATAGAGTCTGGTTATGCCGTTTGTCTCGCTCTCCTCCTAAACGGCCTTCTTCAAAACAAATTCGGAGCTAACCTCACCCTTGAGTTGCTCCTCAAACTCGCATCCTGAACGGCTCTGTCATAGAGCCCGGTGATACTCTTCATCCTGCTCGCCTTCCGAGCGGTCTTCTTCCAAACGAGTTCGGAGCTCAACTCAATCCCAAAGTTGCTCCCTGAACTCACCTCCCTAACAGATCTCTTCTAGAGCCTGTTTTTGTTGTTATCTCGCTCACCTCCCGAGCAACCTTCTTCCACAATGAGTTCAGAGCTCAACTCACCCATAGAGTTGCTCCGCAAACTTGCCTCTCGAACGGCTCCCTCCTTGAGCTCGGTGATGCTCTTCATCCCGCTCGCCTCCCGAGCGACCTTCTTCCATAACGAGCAACTCACCCCTTGAGTTGCTCCTCAAACTCGCATCTCGAATGACTCTCTTCTAGAGATCAGCGATGCTCTTCATCTCAAGCGCCACCCGAGCGGCCTTCTTCCACAACGAGTTCAGAGTTCAACTCACCCCTAGAGTTGCTCTTCAAACTCACCTCCTGAACGGCTCTTTCCTAAAGCCCGGCGAAGCTCTTCATCCTGCTTGCCTCTCGAGCGGTCTTCCTCCACAATGAGTTCGGAGATCAACTCACCCCTAGAATTTCTCCTCAAACTCGCATCCAAATGACTCTCTCCTAGAGCACGGCAATGCACTTCATTCCGCTCGCTTCCTGAGCGACCTTCTTCCACATTGAGTTCGGAGTTCAACTTAACCCTAGAGTTTCTCTTCAAACTTGCCTCCCGAACGGCTCTCTCCTAGAGCCCGGCGATGCTATTCATCCCGCTCACCTCTCAAGCGGCCTTCTTTCACAACGAGTTTGGAGCTCAACTCACCCCGAGAGGTGCTCCTCAAATTTGCCTCCCGAACAGCTTTCTCCTAGATTCCAATGATACTCTTCATCCCGCATGCCTCCCGATCTGTATGCTTCCAGACGAGTTCGGAGCTCAGCTCACCCCTAGAGTTTCTCCCTGAACTCACCTCCCTAACGCCTCTCTCATTAAGTCTGGTTATGTTGTTTGTCTCGCTCACCTCTCGAGAGGCCTTCTTACAAACAAATTTGAAGCTAACCTCACCCCTAGAGTTACTCCTTAAACTTGCATCTCGAACAGCTCTTTCCTGGAGCCAAGTGATACTTTTCATCCCGCTCGCCTTCTGAGCGGTCTTCTTCCAAACGAGTTCGGAGCTCAACTAACCCCTAGAGTTGCTCCCTGAACTCACCTCCATAATGACTCTCTCTTAGAGCCTGATTATGTTGTTCATCTCGCTCACCTCTCGAGCGACCTTCTTCCACAATGTGTTTGGAGCTCAACTCACTCTTAGAGTTGCTTCACAAACTCGCCTCCCGAACGGCTTTCTCCTTTAGCTCGGCGATGCTCTTTATCTCGCTTGCCTCCCGAGCGACCTTCTTCCACAACCAGTTCGCAGCTTAACTCACACCTAGAGTTGCTCCTCAAAGTGGTCTCCCGAACGGCTCACTCCTAGAGCCCGGTGATGCTCTTCATCCCGCTCGCCTCCCGAGTGGCATTCTTCCACAACGAGTTCGGAGCTTAACTCACCCCTAGAGTTGCTCCTTGAACTCGCCTCACGAACGACTCTCTCCTAGAGCCCGGCGATGCACTTCATCCTGCTCGCCTCCCGAGCTATCTGCTTCCCAATGAGTTCGGAGCTCAGCTCACCCCTAGAGTTGCTCCTTGAACTCACCTTTCTAATGATTCTCTCATAGAGCCTGGTTATGATGTTCGTCTTGCTCGCCTCCCAAGCGGCCTTCTTCCAAAATGAGTTTCGAAGCTCAACGCACCCCTAGAGTTGCTCCTCAAACTTGCCTCCCGAACGGCTCTCTTCTAGAACCCGGTGATACTCTTCATCCTACTCCCCTTTCTAGCGGTCTTCTTCCAAACAAGTTCGGAGCTCAACTCACCCATAGAGTTGCTCCTCAAACTCGTCTTCCGAGCAACCTTCTTCCAAATGTATTCGGAGCTCAACTTGCCCCTAGAGTTGCACCCCAAACTCGCCTCCCGAACGGCTTTCTCCTAGAACCCTGTTATACTCTTCATCGCGTTCGCTCCCAGAGCGACTCTTTTCTTCACCAATAGCGAGTCCGAAGCATAACTCATCTAGAGACGCTCCCAACTCGCCTCCAAGAATAGATCTTCCTAAGAGTCATACAAAGCTCTTCTCAACTTCATGGAGGTAAAGATATTGCAGGCTTGTTTTGACCATGAAGAAGGATGATTCTTCCACTGACTTCTGAAAAGAAAATGTAGACCTTCGAGTCGGTTTTGACATAAGGGGTCTCACGCTCCAGTCTGATCTCTGTAGCACCAGGAAAGCTAGTTACAATGCATCTCACCGAAGCAGCCGAACAATTTAAAATGTTCGGCAGAGTGAACTGAACAGACGAGTTCCCGAACAAAATTGGCACAAAGTGCATTGACTGGTCAACAGGTCAAATGCTCTATGTGTCGAGCAGCCGAATGATCAAAACCGTTCTACGGAGTGAACCGAGAAACATGTTTCTGAACGAAAATGGAGCAAAATACTTTCCTTCGGATCCGCTCTCAATACCTGATCAACGGCTGAGATGCGATAAAAAAAATCAAAAAAAAAAAACAACTGTCAACATTGATTGAGTCAACGTTCAAACGTTGACCATGTCAACAACTAGCGGTTGACTGCCATGTGTCAGCACGCCGAATGCCCTCATCGATCGCCAACGTGCACCGGGAAGACGAAAAACTGATTGAAAATGAGAGAAAATGCTCTTCTCCCAATTCGTGCTTGATCTAGATGGACGATCCAGATTTCGTTATGTCATCATTGTAATTTATTTTTTAATTTCCTTATTTAATTATTAAATCAAATTAATTATTTAAAAATTCCGAAAAATAATAAAAAGTTGACATATTTAATTAAAAATTCTAAAAAGAATTATTAATTCTGAAAAATAATTTTATATTACGAAAAAGTAATTTATTTTTAGAATAATTAATTAAATATTTGAAAGTTAATGATTAAAATTTGGAAATTGGATAAAAATTGAATATTGATTAAAATTTGGAAAATATTCAAAAATTTTGGAAAAGTTGCAAAAATTCTAAAAAAGATTTTGGGTACTTTACAAACTTATAGTAACACTGTTACACCCGAAGCGAGATCCAAACGTCCCCGAAAACTCCGATAAATTCTGCAAGCCATAACAAACGGGCGAACTACTTCTCAAATGCTGTAAAACTCAATCTTCAGGAGTGAGGGGACTTGTGATGTGGCTGTAAAACTCAATCTTCAAATCGGGCGCGAATCTCACAGCTCTTAGAGGTAGAATGACAATGTCCACTACAAACGAGCTTGCCTTACTGGGTGAAGATAACAACCCATAATAAATAAATCCAGAACATTTAAAGAGTTATTTAATTTCATGATTATCCCTAAGAGATGGTTAAAACCAAATCTCTTATCATGAAAAAATTTAAACTCTATTTCATATCCAAAAATACCGGGAAGTAGAGATAAATGAATATCTCGAAATTGGTCCCAAAGGCGACTATAAATACCCCTTAGCCCCGTAATAATCATGTAATCAGTATCTTTCTTTACAAAAAGCTCTTTCATAATCCTTCAGATTACTGACTTGAGCATCAGAGGGTTCGTCGTTGGGACAACCCAGTGTTTAGAACTTTTTTGCAGGTTAGCCGTTGCGTTAAGAATGCCCAACATCGGCAAGTGTAAAAATGTTAGCTTTTATTAATTCTAAAAGATTTCACAAATCATCTATTTTCTCCCACACCAAAATTAGCAGCAATACTTCCATTATTTAAGAGCTGAAGTAGCTATGGATCTTGACCTTAATATGACCATTGCCTCTTTCTATAAAGCTTGTAAAACTTTCGATTATGTGACTTCTACCGTTTCCTATGTTCATTTATCTCCTATGCACCTTGCTTATACTTTTACAATACATAGTAGATTTCAAAGTTTTTTCAGATGCTTTGCTATATCTTGGTAGAAGTCAGGGTATGTAAGATGAGATGTCGGCACTATCTCAAAATGACACGCGTGACCTTATTTCACTTCCTTCAAGGAAGTATTGTGTTGGTTGATAGTGAATTTGGACCATGAAAGTTAATCTTGATGCTTCGTTGGCTTGACTAAAGGCTAGATTGGTGGCTAAGAGTTATTTTGAACCATATGGGGTAGACTAATGAAACATTCTCTCCAGTGGAAAAGATGATTGGTGATCCCACCTTTTATGTTGATGTTTTGATGTTTGAAAAATATGACTTTTGGTTCTAATGACTCTAATAAGTGTGTAGGCTTTGAGTGTTAGAACCATTGTTGAGGTTGTATGAAATTGCGCTGTAATCAAATATAAAGGAGGATTGATGGAACTCAAGTCTCGCAACTTGCAAACTCAACACAAAGCTTCAAATGGATATGCTAAAGCTTCAAATAAATAATTTGAACACTTGAAGTGAAGATTCAAGCTATATGTGGATATTCAAGCTAAAGTGAAGTATCTAGCAGAGATGAAAATTTATACTCCATTAAAATTAAGCTCGGAGCTCAAAAAGTGATAGTACTTACTTTATTCGGTATCTTTTTACTAATCAAGTAATAGATGGGATCTAACCTAGAGTTTTTATTTACATGCATTACATAAAGCTTTCCAAATTGATTTTTCACTGAAATGATTCATCTCGATTCCGTGCATGCAAAATGACTTTTGAAACTTGCATTAGATCATAAATATATTTTACGTGTATGGTGCAAAGTTTTATAATTTTTACGAACTTATTCATACTCCTATTGCATATAAATTTTCTTAAGTATCAGAGTATCCGTTTTTTTTTTCTGAGTTGAAAGTGATACAGAGTCATATTTGCAAACCGTGAGTGGAAATTCAATTATATAAGTTGGATTAGCTCACAAATGATGTTTCCTAACTTTGAGAAAAGTTTCGTATTTTTTGGAACTCATTTGTTAAGATTTCACTTATTTCACTATCATATTAAGTTTATTCAAAACTGCTGAAGTAGCCATTTTCCCAAGGCTATAACATCTTGCACACACATACAAATGAAATCTACAAATTGGATTTTGTCAGAAATACATTCATATTCAATCATAACATGTTTTATAATTTCATGAATTTTATTTTTATGTATAATGTATTTTTGAAGAGGGCCAAATGAATAGAAAACTGGTTTTACACTTAGCCATTTTCAAACTTTGGATCTCTCAGCAGGTCGACCTAGGTTCAACCTAAGCAAATTGCAGGTTTCTGTTGGGACAACCCAAGGTCATCTCTATGTGTACATTCTCCTTTGAAAAACACGGGCGGTCGAACCAAGGTCAACCTGTATCCTGTTTTTACACTTGATTTCAATTGGAATAAACTCAAAAATTTACTGAACTTTTCTGAAAGTTCTAGCTCAGTTTTGACCTTATAAATGATCATAATACCCCTTTAACAGCTAGTCATTTTCAAGCTGAGCTTTTTTCTAATGACTAGAAATCTGTGTTTACACTATGCCTATTTTCAAGCTTTGGATTTCTCAAGCAGGTCGACCTAGGGTCAACCCGCGCAAATTGCATATTTATCTTGGGATGCCCCAAGATCATCCTCGTGTGTGCATTCTCCCTTGAAATACTAGGGGCAGTCGAACCAGAGTCGACTAGTATCATATTTTTACAGTTGATTTCAATTGGATTAAACTTGAAACTTTACCGAACTTTTTTCCAAAAGTTCCAGCTCAGTTTTGACCTCTGAATGATCATAATACCCCCTTAATAGCTAGCCATTTTCAAATGTCCAGAAAACTATTTTTGCACTTAGCCACTTTCAAGCTTTGGAATTTTCAAGCAGGTCGACCTAGGGTCAACTCGAGCAAATTGCAGGTTTTATTGGGACGACCCAAGGTCATCCTGGTGTGTATATTCTCCTTTGAAAAAAAATGGGATGTCGACCCAGAGTCGACCCGTACCATGTTTTTACATTTGATTTCAATTGGATTAAAATTGAAACTCTACCAAACTTTTCTAAAAAGTTCCAGCTCAATTTTGACCTTATAAATAATCATAATACCCCTTTCACAGCAAGAAAAAGAGTTGTTAGCCTCCCCCCCCCTATAGGCAACTACTTTCTCTTTTGATTTAGAAATGAGATTTTACACCAACACGCTTTCATATTCTTATATCTTGATCTCCAATTGCTAGATCTTACTTCCTATCACTTTGCTTGATTAGCTTAGAATCTCCAGGTTGTAATCTTTCATATTGTACTTTGAGTGAGCTTTATTTGGTTCTTCTCTTGTTTGAGAACAACACAATTGTATATGGGTGTTTTGAGTGAATGAGTGCTTGTAAGGGTTTCTTGTTTGGTTGACATGAAAATCTTACAAGGATGTTGTAGGTTGAAGTCAACTCTAAAGAAGAGGCATAATAGTTCTACTGGGTAGTAGGTGTTAAGTCGTCTTAGGAGTGCCAATATGATGTGGGTAAAAGTTACAGCTAATCGGGGTCGTACAGTTCTTACACAAATCTCTGGGTTCCTAAGGGCAACACGTTAATTTTACATCACCTACCTGTCCAAAATTGGCACATGGGAAGCCCACAGGCCCAACCCCCTATCTCAGCTCGACGGCAAAGGGGGCTAATTTGCAGCCCAATTATGGGAGATTGACAAGCAAATCAGGGCTGGCAATCAAATCCCTCCCTAAATAAGAAGATAATAACTGACTGGATCCCTTCATATGAGGGGATCTTCTAATCAATTAGAGAATCTTCCTAAAACTTCTTACTTTCAGGTCTATAAATACAGCCTCACCTCCTCCATTACCAAGTAATCAACACGTTGTCCACAAAACCCACTTTATAACGCAGAGTTACTGATTTGATCGTCGGAGGGCCTTTCGCTGGAAAAACTCCGGGTGTTTCAAGCTTTTTTGCATGTTTCCGGTGGTATCTCAGCCATCCATTCCAAATTCATCCACAAATATCAGCCTTACATCAGATCTGATCAATGAGTGAGATCTAAGCTTTCCCTACTAATCAAAGAACTCATTATCTTTTACTCCCACATCGAAAAAGCAGCATCAAATTGGCATCATCTATGGAAAAGCACAGATCAGACCCTGCGGTCAGATCTCACAGTCAGAGGCCTCTTCCAACCATGGCCCCTAAAGCAAAGAATTTGATAGCCCTAAGTCGCTAGGGAGATTTGCTTCCTCCTCCACCTCTGCACCCTTCCTCAGTAGGGCTATAACTAAAGGGTCCTAGTGGCGGCATTTAAAACACCGATCCGGTCTCCCTCTTGCCGAGGGCAGAGGTCCTATCAACACTACCTCTCACTCCGCCGGCAGGAGGGCGGAACCCTCCAAGGATCAGGACCTCTGACGCGTCCTCAATAACCGATAGCAGGAGGAAGACCTCTGTCACCGCATCGATTATAACCGCTCCTGAGGGGTCCATGCTCGGATCACCAGTGAAGTCGCAGGAGCCATTCCCCCCGCAGGCAGAAGAACGAGCGAAGCTTCTCTCCCGTAAATTGTTAAGCCCCGAAGGTCGAGGTCCCGTCACCAGAGACGAGTTTCAGGACTTCAAGAACGATGTTCTACAAGCTCTTCGAGGGTGACCTAGGAGGGATCACCAGTCAAGCAACCCTGGCACTGGCCCAGTCCACCCAGAGGAATCCTACCTGTCCACCTAATCCGTGGGACGTGAATGTAATACCCCGCAAAACTGAGCTATGACAATTTTGCCACTTGCGTGCTACGCACGTGTATTTTGTACTATTACAGGTAATATCCGTAATGTATTTTAGTATAAATATCATACGTATTTTGTATTTCGACTATTTATACATTTTTCGTCGTCTCGAGATTCATTCTTATCCTATTTTGAGCCAACTCAGATATTAATTTTTAATCTTTGTGTTTTTACGTATATTGCACGTGTTTTCAATAGACATGTCAACTATGTATATTTTCCGTTACGTGAAATATCTGTAACATTGTTAATATATATATATTCTACATATTTTGTATTTTTACTATTTTTGTTCTCTCAATTTAATTTTAATATTTTTGCTCATGCATTGCATGTAAAATTTTGTGCATTTTAGTCCCAAAAATTTTCTAAAAGTTACACACATTTTCTTCTCACTTTAATTATTGCACGTTGTATTATATACTTTTCTTTATAAAACCCATGGGCCTAAAATTATTTTTAAAGCCCAAAAAAGAAATTCATTAAATGAAGAGCCCATTTATATTTCAAAAAAAGAAAAAGAAAATAATAATAATAAGTGGTGTACACAAGCACGTGCACGTGCACACGTGCATTGTGCACACCAAGAGGAGAATGGCTAGCTGTGTGTGTGGTGAGTGGAGAAAGAAGTGGAATAGTGGGAAATTAGTTATGTTAACCACCTATAATTACCTTTATAATTACCCCTAACGAAAACCATTCCATACACAGCATGTACATTTTTATCAAAAATCAAACCAAAAAAAAAGGGCCGCATTCGGGTGATCTTGCTGGTGGGTTTCGGTGGGGCATTGGCTTGGCTTTTTGGGATTTTCTTTGGAGTTTTCTGAAGGGTTTTGCTATTAGTACACTATCTAAGAGGTGGGTGTCTCTACTTACTTTCTAATTTGTATTTTAAATGCATGTTTAGGAGATTTGTGTTAGAACTAGGTTTGCCCGTTGACACGTGCCTACGACACGTCTTCAGAACGGTGCACCTTGTTTGATCATATAAAATAGTTTTGGAGGTCCAGCAAATTAATTGAAGCAGCAAACATATTATATAATAAACTTTTGGGGGTCCAACAAAAAACATATTATATGATTTTTTTTGATTTTTTAAAAGTTTTTAAATTTTTAATTTTTTTAAAAACTTTTAAAATTTTTATTTTCTTAATTTTTTGAATAAAAGAGGAAGGGAGGGGAGTAAGAGAGAGAGAGAGATAAAAATAATTAAATAAATATAGGAGTTGTTTTAGGTGGGGAATTTGAATTTGAGTTTTGGGAGGGAACTTTTAGGAGGGAAAATATGTTTTGTGAGATTAGATCTGAGCCTTTGATTTTTGGGGAGATTGAAGGAGAGCCACTTGATAGCTTTCTTTGTGTTTTATTATATAGATTGTAGATATAATTGCATTGTTTATCTTTTAATTTAGGTGTGAGGCATGTTGTATGAAAATCTAGAATTTCTTGTGGTTGATGAATGAAAAAGAAATTCATGTTAAATAGCAAAATTATCATGTAGATTTTATGGGTAATCAAATTACAAGTTGTGTTAATTCTCATATGTGATGCCATGCAAATTTTAGTATAGTATAAGTAGATTTTGTAGATGAATTATGAAAGAAATTGAATTGTGCTTGATTTGAGTGGATTATAAATTTTGGAGGAATCTCCCATCTTGTTAAGTGGCATTGAAAAGAAAAATATATGTATGTGTTTGTAGAGTAGTATTTATAATTTAATAAAGACATATGGTATATGAATGTTCTCAAATTGTTATCTACATTTTAATTTGTATAGAATCACTTTGTTACATGAAAAATCAGTAAGAATTCATTACTAGAAATTTTGAATTGTGTTGTATAAGCAAATAAAATTGATATGATTAATCGAAGTTGATTTGAATGTATATATTTCAAAAGGAGATTTGAACTGAGGGTTGATTATTAAATATTTCAATCCCTTTATGGTCAGAAGTGTCGCTGGGCTTTGTGGCTAGGGCATGCGCCTGTGTGCTAGGCGCTGCCATGTGGCAGGCGGGGGTCACTGCGGTTGTGGGTTCGAGTGGCATTAGGCTCTATTGTTTCAGTTTTTTTTTGAAGTTAGTAATAGTGAGAAACTGGGTATTTAATGAACCGAAGCCCTATATAGTCGAGAGCTGAGCTTGGCTCAGTGGGTTTGCACTTGGTTCCCTTGCAGTTGGTGCTAGTTCGAGCCAAGGGGGTGCTGTGTGAGATAAAAATTATTTTTTTTGGTCATTTTGAATATTTAAAAGGGTGAAACCTTCATAAAAAAATTCAAAAATATTACTAAAACAATTTTGGAGTTATTTTAAACTATTCTAAAGATATTTTGATAATCTAAAAGGCATGTTATGTTCATTGTAAGTTGGAGTTGAAATTTAAAATAAATGTGGTTGAAAATATTAAAATTGATTTTTAAGAAATTAAAGTAAAATTTTGAATTAGAAAATCAAGAAATTTATGTGATGATTTTAAAGAAGTTTGGGTGCTAAAATTAACGAGTTAGTTAAAGAAAAGAGTTTGACTGGGATATAGATTATTTGTTTGGAAATGGTTAATTTTGATGAAATGAGTTTCGAGATAATTTTAGAAGTGATTGGTTCGATTGGTAAATTAAAAATTGTTTATGAGAAATTTGATTTTAAATTATGATTGGATAAATTATAAAAGTTGAACACTTCATGGATGAAGAGAATTGTTGAATAAAAGTTAAAATATTTTTGTTGAGGTTGGATATAACCTATTTTGATATTTAGAGTGAGATGGTTGTTGGAATCTAGAGGCTAGGCGAGACCCTAGTGACCGGCATTTGTGATTAATGAGATTTTGAGGAGTAACCAGCATGGGTTGACTCTCTCTTTGAGAAGTAGCCAGTGTGGGCTGACTTTCTCTTGTGTTGGTTTAAGTCCGATAGGGTAAGCTAGCTCTAGGTTGTGATGATTTTAACTAAACTTAAGGACAGACACTAGTTGGAGATATGATGAAACAAGGACAAACGTGAGTATGGGGGCCACAGGATGATCTGCGGTGTGAGATAATCTTCGGAATTATTGAGTTGTGAGTGAAATAGACTCCGGAATTACATGCGGTGTGGGATTGATCTCCGAAATTATCGGGATCGAGGCGACGCTCATGGGATGTCGCATGAAGTGAGGCGCTATTGCTTGCGGTGTGGGGTATTCTTAAAGTTTCCCAGGTGTGAGTGAAATAGTCTTCGGAATTATCTGTGGCTAGAGATTGACCTCCAGAATTATCAAGGCATGGGCTAGGTATGTGCAGAATGTCTAAATCTTGTAGTAGTCATAGTAGTAGGTTGCATGGCAAGGATTTAAACCCTATAATGTGGATTACATAGTTGCTTGCCCTCAGACCTATGTAGAATGGGATGCATAGAATCCGAACAAGTATGGATTAGTGTCATCTTAGCGTAAACACCTGCATTAGGTATTAAGTCATTGCATACATTGACATGTTTAGGATAGTCACCTTTTTACACTTCGTAGTGCATTCAATTTGTGGTTGCTAAAATAAGAGAATCGTTATATTACGACATAGTGAGGATCACTGTTTTATTATATTACGTCGATTGTAAGCAACTGACCTGCCCACAATTTTCAGTGCAGTGCTTGGATGGGCAACAAGAACACAAAGATGAATTGATGCTAAAGATTGCTTTCTGATTTAAGTTGTTGATGTTAAAGTTGTAATTATCATGCTGTATTTATTTAATTCCGTTGCGTTAATGTAAAAGAACAGTGTTGTATGAAAAAGTTTTAAATTCCTTGTAAAATTGTATGAATTTGAAGTAAAAGATCTTGTTGTGCTACAAATTACTGTGTTTTTGGAATTTGAGGCGTTACAGTGAAAGCACCTCAAGGAGATGTAGGATCACCTTGCCTGGATAGGGCAAGAGCTCCTCAATCTGCCGTTTGATCTCATCCTGCTCCACAGACGCCATCCTATACGGTGCCTTGGAAATAGGTGCACTTTCTGGCTGAATAGTGATGCTGAACTCCACATCACGATGCGGGGGTAACCAAGGCAAATCTTCTAAGAACACAGTCGGATAATCCTGAACCGCAAGAATTTGCTGCACCTCTACAGGAATTCCTCTCTTCTGGCTGATAGCAGCAACCAAGTCTGAAGATCTCCTCTTCCCTTGGAAAGTGACTTTAGGTCCCCCTAGAGCCTTCACTGTTACCATCTTGGTCTTGCACTCGATGCTTACACTGTACACCGACATCCAATCAATGCCAATGATAACATCGACTCCCAAGACATTCAGCTCAATCAGATCAATCCCGAAATTCTATCCCCAATCACGATCTCGCAGTCCGCATAGTACCGATCAGTGGTTAAAGTCTCCCCTGACGGAGTAGCTACTGCTAAAACCTTGCTTGAAAATATCTTCGGTTCAACTCCCAGAACTTTAGCAAATTTAGGTGATACAAAAGTATGAGATGACCCAGTATCGAACAAAACAACAGCTTTCTTTCCATTCAAATAAAGTTCTCCTGTTACATAACACACACTCGTTACATAACAGTGTACTAATTAACGGAAAAAGAGATAACTGAAAAAGAAAAGAACACTCTTACTCCCCTCCACTCGTACCAGTGATGACGTGATCCACCTCATCAGCATCAGCTTCAGTCAAAGCAAATACTTGCTCCTGCTGGTACGGCTTCCTCCCGGCCTACTGAGTTGGTCCATTGCGGACGACATCCTGCAGCTTGGGGCAATAAGACTTGTAGTGGCCTGTCTCTCCACAGTTGAAACAAGTCACAGAAGGTCTCACCCAAGTATTCCTGGGTCTTCCTACCACCTGAACAGTGTTCGCACCCGTAGGCTTGAACCTTTGAGCCGGCGACTGTCCCCTGACATTTCCAGCAACTGCAGGCCTCTTCCCTACATTCCAGTTGTTCCTCCAATTCTGAACAGCATGGAACTGCTCCATGTCCGCCTCCGTGGTTGCCGCTCGTTTGACCAGCTTATCAAACCTTCTGATACTAAGGGGTATCATCTTGGATCTCAGACTTGGCCTCAAACCATGCTCAAATTTTTTAGCCTTCTTCGCTTCATCCATCACCAGTTCGGGTGCATATCTTGAGAGTTGAGTGAATCTTGTCTCATACTCCCTAACCGACCTGCCCCCCTGCTGCAGCGCCAGAAACTCCATGGCCTTTTTCTCCTGGACGTCCGATGGAAAATAATGACTGCGGAATTCCTCCAAGAATTTCTCCCAGCCAAGAGCAATGTCCCCCATCGTCCACTTCATCAACTGCCACCACACAGCCGCATCCTTCTTGAACTGCAGTGCAGCCAGCTTCACCTTGCTGCCCTCCGGAGTCTCCAAGACTTCGAAGATAGTCTCTACCTGTCGGATCCAATTGTCAGTCATGTCAGGGTCTGACTTCCCTTCAAACACCGGTGGTTTCATCCGTTTAAATGATTCCACGAGTTTGATTGCTTCGGGTACTGGATTCGCAGGCAGCCTTCCTTGATTCTGATTCATGGCAACGGCATTGAGTGCCTGATAGACCCTCGCTAGTTCCGTTTCCAAGTCCAGACCTTCCTTATTTTGAGCTCCTCTTCTAGCCATGGTCTGATGCCAAAGATCCATTAAATTCGAAGTATAGAACATGAATTTTAAATCAACTCTTCATTTCATTGAATTTCAAACTTTATACATTCAAATTTAAAACATTTCTGACATCAAATAAAAGCAGTAAGAAGATACAATAGTCTAGTTCCTACGGTTCCTCTTGGCTTCACGAAGCTCTCCCCGTAGTCCCTCCACTTCCTCCTTCAGTACATCGTACATGTTTTTCCTCTTCTCGAGTTCCCAAACACAATGACTGAGAACTGCAATATCATCTTTGCGCTTCGCCAACTGAGTCTCCAGTAGTCCGACTCTCTCCCGTTGAGTCCCTACCTGCCTCTGAAGAGACACAATGAGACTGTTCGGAACTGGTTCTTCCTCATCAGAGGAATCATCAGACGAATCTGGAGGTGGAGTGATCTCCCGAGACTCGGGCCATTCCTCTTCCACTTCTTCAGGATGTTCCTCGTCTGAATCAGCTTGCCCGGGGTAGTAATCTTCCTCAACGATGTGTCAATTGTCATATCCAGTTGGGTCGAAGTGGTCCGCCATCTTAAAGAAAGGAGGAGAAGAAACATAAATCATAGAGCAACACAAATGTAAGTTACTTAAATCTCTAGACTCAACACACGCTCTAATGTCCACTTCTAGGGTGTCGTTCCTTATAAATTTGTACTACTTAGAAGCGTGTTCTGATACCACTCTGTTACACCATGAATTCCAAAATACAACTGAATTCGAAGTTCCACAGGATCTTTATACTTCTTTCGTACAATTTTACAAGGAAATTAAGAACATTTCTTACATCAGAGTTATATTACACATTTACATTCATATAGCGGAAGCAATTTACAGTAGTTACATGAAAATATACACATTTAAATCAATCTTGGAGCAGCATGTATACTTCAATCTGTCAACCTCTTTTTTTTCCTACATATGAAACTGTGGGCGCATCAGTTCATTCACTGACGAAATATTATATACAGCCATCCTCTCTATGCCAGAAACAGTATAACGACTTTCCATACTTAAATAACCACAAACTTGATCACAAGTACACTACAAGGGAATATCCTATTGATGTCGTGTTGTGTTGTGCACTTAGTTCTTAATGCAGGTTGTTTACATTATATGACACTAATGCGCACTTGTTCAGAGTCTATGCAGCCCATACTACATAGGTCCGAGGGCAAGCCCTTCAATCGTTCTTCATCTGGTAGGGTTCAATCCCTTGCCATGACCTAATCTACTACTGTAACTACGGTAAGTATCTTAGGCATTCTATGAACTACGAACTCACGTCTAGGCACCCTGAAGAGAATCCCAACGCACTGACACATGACTCATCATGCAGGCATCCTATGGTAATTCACCTCCTACCATAAACGTGACACCACCCGCATTCATTAGATCACCCCATAAGCGTCGCCACCGGAATGGTACTCTGGAGTAGTATCCACGTCCTAATCATGATGCATCATGGGACATCCTGTGGATACCCTTACGCTGCCAATCCAATGGCCCTCATACTCATGTTTGTCTCTTACGTTCATCAGATCTTCACTATGTATCTCATCCTTAGGTATAACTGGAGGTCACTAATATAGAATCTAGCATTACTCCTACATCGGTCTTTTCAATATCAACCTTTATCAACGACCCAAATTTGGTCAAAATATCATAATTCTCTTTTCAATACTTTTCATTCTTGCCGATGTAGAGTTTTAGCTATGTTCTAGTATAAGTCCTCATTTTCATTTTCATTGAAACATGTCCACAAAATTTCACATTTCATCACATTCTCTTTCTAACTCATTTCTATGCACAATTTGCACATTCGAAAGAAGATTTTTATTCGATTCTAAAAGTCTCAATTCATTTCTTTTGCAATCATTTCCATACTCAAGGACTTTCACTTTCTTTATTTAGAAACTCAAAATCAAAACTAAAGTGAACTCTTCACACAAAATAAAAAGATTGTATTTCACTTTTTAAAGGTCCGTAATTTCGAAATAATATTTTTTTTTTGAAGTTTATAAACTCAAAAATTTTCTAATAATTCCTCCCTATTCCTTTACATATTTTTGTTTGGTAAGAATGTCACAATAGTCAAAGTAAATTATAAATAATTAATAAAATAAAATAAAAGAACGAAAAAAAAATATTTTTTCCAAAAAGTTTGGCCACAGCCAGATTCGAACCGCACACACCCACACACAATGCACAGTCACCGAGACCCCAAAGGCCCACGCGCTAGCCAGAAGGGACAAAGCGCCCAACTTTCATAAAGGGGAAGTGGGTAGGTTTTGAGTCTAGTTCTCGGCAGTGGAGAAAAATTGAATTTTGGAAATAAAAGCCTCTTGCCGAGACTCAAACCCACGCACACACAGTGCTACAGTAACGCACTAAAGCCCCCCTATAACCAGTATTCTCATAGGATTTAACTGATGTATGATTGGTTCGAATTAAGCTTAAGTTGAGTCTCTGTTTATTAGAAAATATTTCATTTTTCAAAAGATCATAACTTAGTTTTTTCTTCACAAAAGTTTCTAAAATTCTCCAGAATACTAGATTTATATACATTCAACAAATCAGTGATTTTAAAATAAATTTTTTGAGATTAAAACGAGTATTTTCACTCTAATTTGTATTCTATATTCATAAATTGCAAAAATTCACTTTAACAAATTCCCTACTCAATTATTTGCATTAAGACTTTATTAAAAGTGTAAATTTCTATTTTTCCCTCTTTATTCATTATACTTATGTAGCGCCCCAAATCCCCATACCGGGAACCTGAGACCCTACTCCAGGAGTCGAACTTCAAATAGCCGCAATCACAGAAAGTACAAAAAAATTTAAAACTTTTATTCCATATAAATGTTACATTTACAAGTGTCACAATGTCCAAATAAAAATTAGAAGATTTACAATAATATAACAGCACTTGTATTTGTCCCTTGGATCCTTGGACCAACTCGAGCTCTGTAGTACCTGTAGATCGGCTCCAGATACCTACAAGGTGGGGAATGTCAGTGCTTCGACTGACGCAAAGCTGGTGATAACAGCGATCCTCTAAAATTCAATCACAACCAATAATTTATGCAAAATAGAAAGGTTATTTGCCAAAACAAGGGTTTAATGGATTCGAGTTCTAGTGCAGTGATATGACATGACCCTATGACTAGATGCAGCAAACTCACATGCCTGACTTTAATGCAAGCAAGATTTTGGAGCACGAATGCATCCCATACTACATACACCCCCAAATCTATCCATCTTTATCCACAATTTAGGAATTCTAACCCTCACCCAAGGAAGTTGCAGTTGGTCGGTCTAGTTCCGCCACTGCAGTCCCTAAGTGGTAGCCGTCACTTGGTACCCGCGTACGGACCTCCTCAGAAAGCTGTGTTGAATTCGGCCACCCGACCGATTGATTCCCCATGTCCACCTATGGACTGACGCATGCGTGTTCACCCCTGATCGGGTTATGAACTTATATATATACCAAATCACAAAACCCCCGCGCATAGGGACGTGAGCACCTCGGGAGGTCAAATCCTGCTAGCCTTCCGTACCTTACTCCGGCAAAGGTTTGGGAATTAACATATCGAGATACGAGCCGAGGACTCATCCATGAGTGCCGAAAATGTATCCATACGACTAGAAGGTACAACACCGACTATGGTTTACTAGGACTAATGCAATTTTCCAACCCCTTAATATGCCATTCTAACCCATGTCTTACTCTAATTACTTCGGGTAAAGATAAAGCTGCTTCCACACTTGCCTATCAACCTCTGGACTTGGCGATATCGGTCTGGTTCGCCACTTCTCCGGCTTGGAATTGTCCAGCATTCCAGCCTACATTCGCCGCTGTCCCTAACTGTGAATGTATGTTCACCCTCGTGAACTTATAATAATGGCATGGCTCGGATGTCCTACGCTTCGGTGGAAGTTTATAATGTAGGGTTGACAGGTGTAGGGTATCCCTTACCCTAGTGACTAACTCGGGGTCATACATCCCACTCTGGGAGTCAACAACCTCAATTACAGATATCAACCATCCCTAGACAAGAGTCATCAACTCTGATAGTATACAAGGGAAATGTCCTCACAACACTTAGTCAAAACCAAGACTAAGCGACCTATGGTGTTTCTACCCGAAACTTAGAAAGGTCATAACTCTCTCGATACAACTCCGATTGGAGTGTACGAGCCCAGTCTGAAAAGGTGAGATACTAGGCTACAACTTTCTAGTTGATCGTGAACTCAAATTCAATCATCTTGATCCCCAAAATAGCCTCTCAAGGCTCAGCCTGTGTACTTTCTGTACGCGGGCTGCACCTTATCGGTAGCACAAAAGACTACTCACCCATCAGAATGTCACAAACCCAAGTTCTGTAGAAAGGTGTGGGTGTCCTCAACAACTCTCTAGTTGGTCATGAGTCCAAATTATACCAATAAATCACCCTAACACACACATCTCTCACCAATGCACCAAGTCACACAATGGGTCTCTCTAAATCAGAGCACTCAGATCCACTCTAGGTCTTTGTCCCGTCTTACAAACATCACAGTAAATTAATCCTTTACTAGAATTGCCTCAAATTGGTCTTGTTGGAAATATCTATGTGTCTACTACAAATCTCTAATGAATCATGTTCTCAAATTGTGCTCTTAATGAGTCTCAAATGTCCAATCTCCACAAGGTATCCAAACTGGCTGAAACCAGCACAGTGCATACTCATAAAATCATATTAAATTTCGTACTCATTCAAATGACACAAAATTTATGGTGAAGAAACTAGAGACAATAATAAACAACATGCAAAATATTTCATGTTAAAACTCCAAGCATACATTGAGTTCTCTCTATTTCAATTAAGCACAGAAAGTCATCATGTTCTTCAGTTCAGCTTCAGCTACTAATTAAAGATCCATTTTTATCTAGCCTATAAATTCTTCCAAACATTCTACTAATTTTTTTATAGAATTTAAATGCATGTAGGAATCTATGGTAAAAATTTCAGGTCAAGAACATGCTCCAATAAATTATGAAAATTCCAACAACATCAGTCATTTTGTTAACCAATTGCTGATTCTGCCTTACAATACAGTTCTACCATTCGATTTTATTAAAATATCAAATGACCTCAGAAAATTCCGAAATAAATCATAAACTATCTAAACATGTATATGAATAATTACTGAAAATTTTATGGTCTAATTCTTTGTAGTTTTGCTCTCGAAAAAATCTACAAAATAGCATTCTGAACCAGTTTTCTAGTTTCAGTTTTGATTTCATCATTCAAGCTCTTAGATGTTCATCCCAGCACATCCTACCATACATGCATGCAAGAAAAACAATTAAAAGACAATAAATGAAGGTTTAGAGCAACTCCCCACACTTGGTTGCTGTAGAGAAATAGATCTCCTTGAGCTGTCTCATTGAAAATCCTTCCTTGAGACCTTCTTCTTCACTCTCTCTTCCTTCTCTCCTATTTCCTCTTGAAGGAGTTCTGAAATTTCCAGAGCAAGGAGGTGGAATGGAGTGGATAAATGAAGGAGAAGAGAAGGGGATATGGCCGGTTTTGAGCTGTGGGTGGGGGGGGGGGTCGGCTAGGTTAGTAGGTGGTTTTGGATCAAACCATGGCTTCTAGCCCATGGTTTGGTGGTTGTTGTGTTGGCTGCCCAACTTAAGGGTAAATGTGTCCCTACGAGTACGAGACGAGAGGTTTATTGAGTGCACGCAATATATATCCACTGTAGTATCATACAGTGTTATATTTGCATAGGCGTCGTATCGAAAACTAGCATTTATACTAGTATCGGTTCTCCTCGTTCTCGTGCATCTTTTAGAATGCAATCCTCCCAAGAACCATCCCGTAATCCTGACCACACACCACGATAGAAAAATCAACCCATAATACTGCAATCAAGTGTACGAATACGGACAATATACATACACTAGGTTTGCCCGTTGATACGTGCCTACGGCACGTCTTCGGAACGGTGCACCTTATTTGATCATATAAAATAGTTTTGGAAGTCCAGCAAATTAATTGAAGTAGTAAACATAGAGCAAAAAACATATTATATGATTTTTTTGAATTATTTTTAAAGTTTTAAAATTTTTAATTTTCTTAATTTTTTGAATAGAAGAGGGAGAGAGAGAGGGGGGGAAAAAAATTAAATAAATATAGGAGTTGTTTTGGGTGGGGGATTTGAATTTGAGTTTTGGGGGGGAAAATATGTTTTGTAAGGTTACATCTAAGCCTTTGATTTTTTGGGGGATTGAAGGAGAGCCACTTGATAGCTTTCTTTGTGTTTTATTATATAGATATATATTTTTTTTCAGGTATCGTACAATACGGGGTGTTACAACTTATAATCAAAATTTGCATTCCTTGAGTAAGTATTACAATGGTTCAATACACGCAAAAATTTAATAATTCATCTACTAACCATACATGAACATTTTTCTACAATCACATGGTTCTAATTTCACAATTTCGTGGCAATAAGTTAATTTAACTACATCAAACATGAATTACAACCAATAGTAAGCAATTTATCAAGCATTTACTCATTCGTCTAGCAAGTCCTTTTTAGAGTCAATAAGTGATTATCTTATTAGTTCTTTTAGCATGCATATGTATCAAAAATTTCCTAGCATGATATCTAATATTAGAAGTATAGAAAACCACCCACCTATTTGAAGAAAAATACTACAAAAGCTCCTAGAATCTCCATGAACACACGAGCGGTCCTTTGCCTCCTAGAATGAGCCACCACAATCGCCTTCTCCTCCTTGCACTTGTTGAAACCGAGCCCTCTCTCCTTGCCGTGGGTGAAGTAGCCGAACTCCAAAGGGTAGGGAAACACACAAAAACACTAATGCATTCAATCTTTTACTCTCCTATATAGTTTCTTCCTTTCAATTATTTGTCTTAGTGTTGTATACATGAAGGTAGGGGGTATTTATACTAGTTTTAGGATAGATTGGAGGGCTAGGATTACACTAGATGGTTGTAGATGAATGGCTAGGATAATATGGGAAGTTGTAGCAACCACCCATGAGCAAATAACCACCCATGCACACAACCCCACTCTCCCACTCTTCTCCATGCATACCCGACCACCCTTGGGTGTGCAATGCACACACACGTGTATGCACGTGTCCCAACTAGTGTCTCCTAATTAAAGTTGTAAAATACAAAAATAATTAATTGTCTAAAGGTGTGTCTACATGACAAGCTAATTAAAAGTTAATTAATTCATGAGCTTTTAAAAATAATGGGCCTTTAGAAAAGAAAATACTTGATTAAGTTGGGCTTAGTTTTAAACAAAACAAATTTAGGCTCTTTAAAAGAAAATGGGCTTAAAGAATAAAAGAAAAAAAAAAGAGAAAATAATTATTTGTTCATGTTATAGAAAATTATTTCATAAGAGAATATTTATACAAAATTTTACATGTGCACAACAAGTAAAATCTACAATTTCGCATTTATTAAAATTCAGGGTGTTACATCTCTAGTTCTGAAATTTTCTAACAAAAAGAAAAAGAAGAAAAGAGAAAAGAAAGAGAGGAAGAGATAGGGAAAGAGACCAAGAGGAGAAGAAGGAGCCAAGCTTGGAGGGGTGATTTAAGAGGAGCTAGATCAAGCTATTTCAACTACAAGCAACACTACAAGGTGGGTGTTTCCAATCTCTATGTTGTTCCTTTCTTGTTGAATGATGATTGTAGTGACTGAAAATGACATGCATGCTATAGCTTGAACATTAATAACTCGGTTTGTGTTAAGAAATCCAAAACAGAAAATTTTGTTGAAAACTGAAATCTTTGTTGTTAGTTCATAGCTCATAACATGAAAAATACTAGTTAGATTAACTTGAAATTTTCAGGGGATTATCATATATGTGTCGTACACCTTCAGTAATTTGTCTGGATTTTTCTAATTTTTTTTGCTAACAAAAACAAAATACAAACTTGCGTGTTGGTAAAAAATAGAACAGATCTTGCTAAATGTTACTGTTGTAGATTAAAATACTTAGAACTCACTGTGTACTCATGGGAATGACTTGAAATTAATTTATGTTGTTCGATTATCTGTCTAGAGCTTAAGTTTCAAATTTCATGCAATTTGGAACACTATAGCTATGGTAATTAGTTCATGCAAACTCAGCTAGTCAAAATGATAAACAGAACTGCTGTTGTTGAATGCACTATTTTTTGTGTTAATAAAAAAGTCATAACACAAGATCTCCTGTATGAAATGACTTGAATTTTGGATATGTGTTGTGAATGTATGTTGTGTGCTTGATTAATAAATTTCATGTCAATCTAGTAGCATTTGATATATAAGATAATTTTCATTAACATTGTACAAAAAGTGTTTTGTTCTGAAAGTGTTTTTGCTCCATGTCAAAGAACAAGGTTTTTGAGCTTGTTAACATCCGAATTAGTAAAAGTGTTCAACTAGGAAGTTGTAGAGTACACGTAGAGCTTTCCAGAAAGCATAGGAATGCAAAATATGGTGCAGTGTGCTATTTTATATGATTTTTATAGTGTACTGGTTCTGTCAGACCCGAACCCAAGTTTACTATTTGAAGTGATTTTGAGGTGACGGAACCTTGTATGACTATATGAGGGTTGTAGGTGCTGTTTATAAGCCTTAGTGAGCTCGAGTACTGATGTGAAATGATTGTAGACCAATTTAGGTCATCTTAGTCATGACATGGTTATTTCTAGGTCCTTGGTGATGGGCTAGAATAGAGTTGAGATAGATGGATTGTGTATTTATTGTTGGGATTGGGATAGATTTTCCCCCTCATTCACGATGCCTCGATTTGGGATTTACACTATGTATATGAAATTAGGGTCATCCTGATAGAATGGCGAGACCATAGGACTTGGTCCGTATGGTTAGAATTTGTGGCGTGTAGATAAGAACCCGTGATCCTCATATGTGTTGGAGTGACGACTAGGGTGCCGACATGCTTGCCGTCTAAGGAGGGGAATCCAGCATCGTAGGAGTTTGCATTTTTTGGGGAAGACATGGAGCGCGATGAGTAGCGGGAGCAGCGATTTGCTTCGGGCCAAGATAGCGTGCGACTTCAAACATGACGGGCGGCGGCGATTGATGTGGACGATCTTCCAGTCTTCGTGGGCCCATGCAGTGGGCCGGACTTGAAAGCCCAGTTGGACCCTAGTGCGGGTTGGGTTAAGTTCAAATGAGTGAGTTAAAATGAACTAGAACTTAACTAGTGGTTATAAAACATCTAGGTGTGACATCAGGGTTAGGTAAGAGACTAGTTGCTAGATCGCCTAGAAAATTGCTTAGTCGGGTAGAACTAGATCACCTAGTAAGTTAATGTTTGTAAATTGGATAACTTGAATAGGGTTAGTCCGTGAGTCAAATCCTTAATTCAACAACCCAAATATGACCAACTAGAAAGTTGTAGAAGACATGTCCAACTTTCCATAGAATATAGATTTGTGTCATTCCGATGAGCGAGTGGGTTTTTATGCTATCGGTAAGGTGCAGCCATTGTACAAGGGAGTACACAGGCTGATGATTGTAAGGCTTTTTAGTGTAACTAGATGATGAATCAGATGCAGTGGTCAACTAGAGATTTGTAGCCTAGATTCTTAGCTTTCCAGAATGGGCAAGAACACCCAAATCTGAGTCATATTTTGAGAGTTACGACCCTTCTAATTTCTGGACAGAATCAACTTAGTATTGAAATTCTAAATTTTGACTAAGAATTTGAGAGTACAATTTTCCCTATTGTGATTATGGGTTAATGGTCTTACTAATGGAGATAATTGGTGATATTACTTGTCTTAATGTTGTTAAACGCCTATTCAGGACAATTGTGACTTGAGTTAGTTATTATGGTAGAGTGATACCCTACGACTATCAACCCTAGGCAAATTGGAAACTTCCGCCTAGATGTTGGATGTCCGATTGGTGCCGCCAAATCATGCCAATGGAGGGTGAACGCGGACCGAGGAGATGGACTAAATCTAAGATAGGGAAAGTGGCGAGCAGGGAAATGCGTCACCGGGAGCCATGGGGTGGTAGGCGAATGTGAGGGTTGGAGTAACTCTATATCACCTTACTTGATTTAATAATTAAAATAAGTTTTGGATAAGAATAATGTGTTAGATATTTGTAACTTGCACTAGTACTAGCAGACCATAGTCCGATGTTGTACTTTTCCTGTCGTAGGGATACAGATTGTGTTCTTAGGTATTGCGATCACGAATCTCGTATCTCGATTTGTTAATTCCTGAAGAGCCGGGGTAAATAATGGGAGAGAAACTCCTATTGGATAGGGGGTTTTGACCCTCGAGGTCGTCATGTTCTTATGTCCGTGGACACGAACGGACCATGGGGCTGTTGTCTCGTGGATCTTGACGTCATGGGTGCATGGGTTTGTACCTGTAAGTTCATCGCGACTTTTTGAGTGGGGTCCGGGCACTGGGCACTATGTGGCAACCGCGATCGCCACTATAGTGACTGCAGTAATGGACCGGACCGAATAACTACAAACTCCTCAGACACTGTAAATCTATTAGGAATAGGACAAGTACAAGAGTAGGATGTATGACGAGGGATCAAACCCTACAATCAGTAGAGGCAAACTCTTTGGGAAGTATGTAGTATGGGATGCATACGTTTTCATTGAAGTTGATTTTGGAAAAGTATTTAGTATGAGATCCGTACGTTCCCAAATGAATTGCATTAGAGTAAGTGCATCGTGTGCATTCTTTGTTTTGTGCATTAGATTAGGCCATGACATACATCGACACTGGTTTGACATCACTTTTTCCTTTGCATCAAATATTAGTTCTTGTTGTTTGGAATCGCTATATTATGGCATAGAGAGGATAGATGTATATAGCATTGCAGTCAGTTGTATTCGACTGACGTGCCCACAGTCTGTCTAGTTGTAGGACTGCAGTTTGGGGAGCGCGAGGGAGAACTCAAGCCGCATGAACCATCCAAGTGAAAGTTACTGCCCAATTTTATTGTATATTCATGTTGTACCAATTTATTGTAATTGTTGTAATTATTGGATATTGTAATAACAATTTGATGTAATAAAAGTTTTTAATTTCCTGTGATTTTTGTGTGTTGTGACTCATTTGAAGGAAAGATTCTGGCTTGTGTCACGGGTTCCGGTCATTGGGAACCTGGGCATTACATCGCGGATCCGTCTGACGTACATGAAGATGTTCCTATCTGTAGCCTTTATGTTGACGGGTCCTTGCGCGAAGAAGGAAGCTTGGCAGAAGTGATATTGTCTGGACCTGACGAGTTTGTCAACCAGCACTCCCTCCGTTTGAACTTTAGAGCATCTAATAATGAGGCTGTATATGAGACCCTGATAGTAGGATTACTTCTGTCTTGGAAAACTAGGGCCCGACCGGTGAAGGCATTCAACGAATGCCAGTTAGTGGTGAACCAGATTTCTAGGGAATATGAGGCTCAAGACCCTCAGTCAAGTATATGGTCTATGTCAAGGAACTTCTATCTGTTTTCAAAGAGGCCTTAGTCACTCGGATCCCCTGTGAGGAAAATGGGCAAGTGGACACTTTCTCCAAACCGGTTTCGTCTTCCTTTGAAGGACTGAATCACACAGTACTTGTTGAGGTCCTAGTCAGTCTGATCATTGAGGGAGAAGCTATCAAGACCTTTTGTTGCGACGCACAAATGACCACTGGCAACTAGATAGAGCCCTTAGTTAACATCCTCGATAAAGGGATCCTCCCTACGGAACCAAAGGAGGCAAGAAAGGTACACACTCGTAGAAGACATCGTGTTCAAGCGCTTCTATACTCTACTTGATAGACGTCCCTACCTTCGTTCCCTCTCCACCGAGAAAGTGTAGTATGCCCTCAACGAAATGCTGGGAGGGAGGGGGGGAGGAGGGGGGGGTGGTGTTGTAGGCGGCTTCCACATGGAGCCCGATCCCTCACTAGAAAGATCCTCAACCACGAAAATTATTGGCCGGCTCTGATCCATGACATGCAGAAACACGTCCGTTGATGTTCCCCTGCCAAAGGTTCTCCCCGATCAAGTACAATTCACAGTCTATGTCCAATTCACCCCCCTTAGCGATGTGGGGATGGATCTAGTCTTACCTTTCCCTTAAGCAATCGGTCAAAGAAACTTCCTCGTGGTGTCTATAGGTTACTTTACAAAGTTGGTCGAAGTCGAACCACTAGCATTCATAACCAAGCACAAAATTCAGCAGTTCTTCCGGAAACATATCATCTGTCGGTTCAGAATTTCCCAAATATTAATCATCGATAACGACGCACAATTCGCAGTGAGAGGGTTCTACAAGTTTTGCATAGACTTAGGGATTCAGCAGAGATTCTTCTCCATCTCCCACCCTCAGTCAAATGGGCAAGCTGAGAATGCAAACTGCCAAATCCTTGTTGGTCTAAAATTATAACTTGATGAGTCTCTCAAAGGGTTATGGGTGGAAGAACTACCGAGCATGCTTTGGTTGTATAGAATAACAAAGCGTGTCCCAACAGGAGAATCATTATTCAACCTAACATACGGCTCTAAGGCCATGATTCCTCTAGAAGGTGAGATCCCTTCACCCCGACTGATAACCTTTGATGAACAACGCAACGCCGAAGGCCTCCGGGGAAACCTCGACTTTGTCGGGGAAGTAGGCAAAAAATTTGACCTCTATAGGAATATCTATCTACAGAGGGTGGAGAAGTTCTACAATAGGAAGGTTCAGCCTGCCAATATCTAAGAAGGAGACTTGCTCCTAAGGATGCTTGATATCTCTAACACCCGAACATGGGAGAAGTTGTCTCCAAATTGGGAAGGGCCTTACAAGGTCTACAAAGTGGTCCACCCCAAGACTTACTGACTTGAAGACCAGGGGGCAAGGAAATATCAATGACATAGAATGTAGAACACTTGATGAAGTTTCATGAGACTACCTAACACTCCAAGTTTTTGCAAAATTGTAATACGGCCTTGAAGGCCAGTGAATGTAATAAACGCTCGCTGAAAGGCAGCTACTTAAGTTTATTATCATATAAGAATTATATTTTTAGAAATTAAACATGTTTTTTTTTTCAAATTCGAATCAGTTTGCTTAGCTCGACCCTCGGCATGGTAATCCAAGCCACTCGAGAAAAGCTCCTAATTCTCGCTGGGTTCGTCCATCGGCATGGTAATCTGAACCACTCGCGAAAAACTCCTAATTCTCTCTGGGCTCGTCTATCGGCATGGTAATCTGACCCCCTCGTTGAGCCTCTCTACATGTCTCCCAAAAGGCTAACATACACAAGCCGTTGCTTCGCTTGAAATTTGTTAACCAACGAGTTAGGAGCGAGGCTCGTTGTAGGAACCGGACTGAAGACCAGTCGAAAACCCTCAATAATAGGTTCGGAGTCCAAACCATGGTTTGATGCAACTGTCGCTTCTTGCGCAAATGGGGCTCACCATTCGAAACTGCTCTAATAACCAATTACCTTCCTAGAAAAAGGTTCGAGGTCCAACCCATGGTTCGACGCTTCCTTCGCGGCTCGCACAAAAGCAGCCATAGAACAGATCTCAACATTTGAAATTGCTCCTACAGCCTGTTAGTTTCCCAACAATACAACAAGTTAGAAGCCCATTCTAAGGCTAAAAGCCCATCGCCTAACTCGTGAACATACAAGTCCGAAGGATTGGCTTGCCACCCAGTGTTGCTCCCACAACTTGTTAGAGTTCCAAAAAAGACTCAAGTTTACAGGCTTGATATGCACCGACCTTGGATAGAAACAAAGTACAAAGCATGGTCAACTAGGATATTTGAAAATTTCGTTTAAGATTTGGTCAAAACGAGTCATTACAAAATTTGAGCAGAAATGCGAGCTTGAGGTGTTTTATTATAGAAACCATTACATGTTCAGAAAACCAAGTGGTCAAATACATGATGTTACACTCAGCACAGTCGATGTACACTAAGTAGTACAACAAGTTACAATAATGACCAAAGACCAAGGGGCAAGAGCTGCTAAGAAACCTCCTCATCAAGAGCACACCCCCTCGGACTTGCTCATACCAAATCCAGACCGACCGACCGACCTACCGAGCTAGTCTTTGGTTTTCCATACTAGTCACTCTCGGGTGCTAGTGTAACACCCCAAATTCTAAATAAAGGTAATTCGTAGCACAACCAGGATCTTTACTTCAATTTCGTAAAAATATACAAGAAATTTAAATATTTTTCCATTACATAGTCATCATTTAAAACACACAGCAAAAATTTACAAAGAAGTAATACACTTTATAACATCCAATAACTTCTACCTAGCAGTTTCCATCGATATCAAACTCATCTCCTTGTAGCTCGCTAATTCAAGTCCTGCAACTTGAAAACTGCGGGCACGTTAGTTGCATACAATTGATGCAATGTTATAATACAGCGATTCTTTAATTTAGCAAATACAAACTTGAATGCAAAATGAAAAGTAACTATCCTAAATATGTCAGTGTATGATATGAACTTAATGCCTAATGCAGGAATTCATACTTACGATTCAACACTAATGCACACTTGTTCAGATTCTATACATCCCATACAACATAGGTCCGAGAGAAAGCCTTTAACGTACTCCTCATTATAAGGTTCAATCCCTCGTTGTGCAAAACTTGCATCCGTGACTAACATAAGATTTAGACACTCTGTGAATATTTAGCCCACGCCCTGATAATTCTGGACATTAATCCCACACCGTAGATGATCATTCGCATCCCGATCCAATCCCATACTGCAAGCATATTTCCAATATGATATCTCAGAAATACGTGGCACAATTCCCAACATCAACTTCAGTTGCAATAGTAAACATAGCGAAAAACACGGATAATTTTTATTACAACTTTATTACATCACTTGTTTACAAAACACAGCGGAATACAAAACACCTTGACATACAATCTTTCTTTTACAACACTTTCTTTTATGATTTACATAAGCCACAACAACATTCTAGTACAAGTATCCAAATTCCAAACTATAAGTGCCTACCTGTAAAACATGAGGTTAGATATAACCCTAACCCCCCAAACTACAGGGGTCAGCCCTAACGGTGTGAGTAACAAAAAAATAAATGCAACATCAATAAAACATGAAACGTAGAATCATAAACAACATGTATCAACAGTAAGAATAAATGTAATAAGAAATAACAATAAATAATACATGAAAACATCAAGGAATATGAAATTGTAAATAGTAAAACATGAAAACACCAAGTGAAACTAAACTAAGTGTCAAGTGTAGAAAAACAGGAAACAACATGTATAAAACCAAGTCAAGAAAACATCAATGCTATATGCTGACTCTTTAATGCATACTTATCGGATTCTATGCATCCCACAATACATAGGTCCGGTGCAAGCCCTTATCGTTCTCCACTTTATAGGGTTTAGTCCCTCCTTATGCAACTAATCCTACTACGGTGATGGGAAACAACTGGAGAATCACCTCCCAGCAGTGTACCCCTACGAATAGGCCTGCAAGGCCCTCGACGTGCAGATATACCAGGTACATTCCATGAATAGGCCTGCCGACCCTCGACACGTGAATGCACCCTGCATGCTCCGTGAATAGGCTGCAGACCCTCGACACGCGAACATAGAAATGTCTTCTCGAGACAGAACAACACAGTCCTGGAACGCATCCGTTGGACTAACAAGACCAGATCATATACTTACGTTTCCCAAGTTTCATCACATCTCCACTAGTCCCTTGTCCTTAAGTTGATTATTATTAAAAACACAAATCCCCCTCTCTAGAGTTAGTGTATCCTGCCAAACTTAATTCCACAAAACAAACCCAAGACCCAACAGGTCTAAATCCACAAATCTCATTTGCCGGTTCACAGGACTCCCACTCAACTCCTAGAGAAATCACAACTCATCCATCAAGACCAAAACTTTCAATAAAACTCACAAATCCATTGTCAAAACGATTATATGAGGAAACTTCTTAAATCAACAAAAATCCAAATCTTATATAAAAATCCAGAATCCAAATAAATATTAAATCTATTAAATAACTGAAAATCATATTTTAAGTTGTAGAATATTACAAAACATCAATTCCTTTGAAAACACGTATAACTCAAATAAGATCCAAAAGAATACATTTAAAGCTCCAATATAAATCTCTGTAAAACATTTTTAATCTGTAGCAAAACATCTTTTAAAACAGTATAATATTGAAGGAACAATCATTCAAAAGAAACATCAGAAAACTCAAGAAAATATCAGTTAGAGCAGTAGCAGTCAACTTCATATGGTGGTCGGTCGACTGTTCCGCGTGAAATCCAAACTCAAGAAATCCATCAATCAGAGCATTGACGGTCGACTGCATACTGTAGCCAGTCGATTGTCCCGCGTAAAATCCAAAACTTTAAGAAAACATAAATCAGAGCAGTGACAGTCTACTGTGAAAGGGGGTCAGTCGACTGTCCCTCATGAAAATTCAAAACTTCAAGAAAACATTGCAGCCAGGTTCACGACGTTTGACTGTCGAAACTTACCGGTCGACTGTCACACCTACAGACTGCAGTTTTGGGTTTGTGTATGTTTTAAACCGATACACGATTCCACTTTGTAAAATCACAAATTTGAAGAACTAATTTCCTGAGATGATTAATTTTAACTTGTATAACATATAAGCGTTATTAAAACACATCAAAACATATCAAGATCTCGAAATAGGAGTTTTCTACAAAATTTTTCAAAACAACATCTTATATACATATATATTCAAATACGAATTTTTGCATCAGTTTGGGCTTCAAAAATTCATCAATAAGAGTAGTAAGATGTTTAGAACTATCTCGGAACCAAAACAATTGAAATCCAATCAGAATTTCATCAAAACACATGAAAACCCAATTTCTTCGAAAACAATGAATAAGACATATGTACACATGTTTATGCACCAAGAAAACTTCAAAACTCATCAATTAGAAATAGTGAAATGCTTAGATTTAATCTCAATACTAAAACCAATCATATCCAATTGAAAACTTCTCTAAACTTCACAAAATCACGAAATCCCCAAATTCGTCATAATGAACAGATCCAATTCTAAACCCCCTTTTCAAAACTCCAAGACTTGATTCTTAGATTCAATAGCCATTAAACTCACATTAACAATAATTTATCCATGCATATGAGCAATTATAACAATTATTAATCAAGTTTCTACTCAACGAAAAACCCCCAAATGCTCATGCATTTATATACAATCTTTTATCCATTTTATGCAATATCATCATAAAACACTTCTCAACAAGTCAAAACAGCAAGTATGTGATGGAAAACAACCTAGTCATGATTTCTATTAGGTTCTTTAGCAATCTAAATTCATCAATTAGGGTTTTAATTCATCAAAGACATAATTTCAAGTAAAGATCCAATTTTGAACTCATCTATTCATCAGATCTATTATATCTTCATACAACCTCCTAACATGCTTTCTAATAGATAAATCATCACATACAACATACATGGAACAATTCAAAATAAACATGTCACTCACCTTTTTAAAGAAATCGAACGAAGAAAAATAAAGAATAAGAAAGATCCTCAATCGCAAGAAAACCAAGAATCCTCGCTTGAAAACTTCAAGAAAATAGCAATAATAAAAATCGTTGTGTAGCACAGCAAGAGACGGCTGCACCCACTCTTAAATAGGCCGGAAATCGGGTACTTTAGGGTTTTAAATAGATTTGCAAAAATACTCCTTTTAAATATACCTTTGCATATATAGATCCATATACTTGAAAATTAAATAAAACCAACTTAATTGAGATTTAAAAACAAAAACAAATAACCTAATAGTCAGCCGGCACTGTTTGAAAAACCCAGAAAACGAATTTCGCACTTTTGCCCCTATAAATGATAATTTTGTAAAAAGACACTTGTTCATCAAAACTTGTAAAATAAACCAAATTTGTTAAAACAAAAAGTAAAATCTTCACCTCTGAGTGGACTAAGCATCATACCCAGTCCAAAAGTCCTAAAATCTGGAGTTTTCACTCTAAGTGGCAATTTTGCACAAAAGTCCCTCTTTCTGTAATATTTGCAAATAGGTCCAATAAATATCAGAAAAATCAAGAAAATTCACAAGTAATATCTAATAATAAATAATGATTTTCCAAAAAATAATTTTTGACCTCGAACTTTCCAAGAAAACATTTGCACGTGTTTTGCATGTGTAAAAAGATAAAATTTCAGAAAAATATTTATTAAATCCTCAAAAAATCATTTTAGTTCATTTATTAATCTTAAAAATATTATTTTAAAATTTGGGGTATTATAGTTCAATCCCTCATTATGCAAAACTTGCATCCGTGACTAACATAAGATTTAGACACTCTGTGAGTATTTAGCCCATGCCCCTATAATTCTGGACATTAATCCCACACCGTAGATGATCATTTGCATCCCGATAATTCTGGGGATCCAATCCCACACCGCAAGCAATGATGCCTCAACAATCACAAAAACATCCCATGAGCGTCGCCTCGATCCCGATAATTCCGGAGATGAATCCCACACTGCAGATGAACCGGAGACACTTCCACTCACACCTCGATAATTCCGATGATCATCTCACACCGTAGATCAATTGAGGCCCTCATACTCATGTTTGCGCTTACTTCATCACATCTCTCATCTAGTGCCTATGCTTAATCCAGTTATATTTATTATGATCTAGAGCTAGCTTACTCTCTTACCGGACTTAAAACAACCACTTAGAATACTGGCTTACACTGGCCACTTATCACATTTTTATTTATCAACATTGCCGACAATTTTGGGTCTCACTCAGCCTCTAGAATCCATACATCTCACATTCAAAAATATTCCACGTTACTCTTAACCTCAAAATATAAATTTCATTCATTTATCTATAAATCTTTTATTCACTTATTTATTCTTTTCAATTTGCTAATCTCAACAATTAGAACACTTCTTACCCATTGTGTTAAAATATTCCGATAGGACTTTCACATTGATAAATCCTTTCCGAATAATACTCTTAACTTATTTATCAAAATAACAGTTTTGTACACCATTTTTAGTACCAAATAATTCTTTAAAAATGTATTTTTAAACACCAATTATATATATATATATATATATATATATATATATATATTATTTATTATTTATTTATATATATATATATATTATTTATTTATTTATTTATTTATTTATTTATTTCAAAAATATTCTATTATTATTTTAAATTAATTTAAACTCCCTTCTCAAGGAAATACATAAAAATGAAAAACATTGGAAATAGTCAAAAGAAAGTGGCCATGTCCAGACTCAAACCCGAGCCCAGCAGCAACCCTGCACGCACCCAACAACCAAGAACACAACTTTGTGTTGGTGAAAAGTATTTAAAACATATTTGCTTTAAGTTTCTACGTACTGATTATGGAAGTGTAAAGGAATTTCAAAAAGAAAATGGGGGGTCCTAAGACTTGAACCTGAGATAATCTCACTGTAGACAGCGCCCAACCTCACACACAGACCAGTTTTCCCAACTAGCGGCTCGGTCTACAGTTATGAATTAACTCTAATCCGAAATGTTTTTTTAAAATAAAAACAAAACATAGCTCAATATGCACTTAGGCAGAATTGAACCTGCCACTTCAAGCGCCAAGACACTCCTCATCCACTATTAAAATCTTCTCAGAAAATAATTATAATTGTAACATCCCGAAAGGAAAATTATTTTTTTATTTATTGCATGTGCATTGCACGTAAAATTTTATGCACATTATGGTTCCTAAAATTTTTCTTGAGTCATGGGAATTTTTCTTCTTGTTTTTCTAGTCACAATTGTGTGATTTATTTTTAATTAAATCCATTAGGCCTAAATCCATTTTTGTATCCCACTAAAACTAATTACAAATGTAAAGCCCATGATTATTTTTACACTTAAATGTACATTTAAAAAAATCTAGTTAAATTGGTACACTTGCCATGTGTAACACATACATCTAATTTAATGAAAACTAATAATAAAATTTGTATGAAAGTAGTGTGCACACATTGAGAACACATGCACGTGCTTTGTGCACATTAAGAGTGTAAGCCGGCCACCTTTGAGAATGAGGGAGAGTGGTGTGAGTTGTGGAGAAGTGGGGAGTTATTTTGGGAAGTGGGGAGTCATTTTGACCACACATTCTTCCTATAAATAGATCACCCCTTTGTCATGAATAGAATGCAAATCAAAACATTAGAAAAGAAAAAAAGAAAAAAAATGTGTGTGTGTGTGTGTGTGTGTGGGGGGGGGGGGGGGGGGGGGGGGGGGGCTTGCTAGCTGGAGCGGGATTTCTTTGCTTGGAGCTTTGTTGCAATTTTTTAGGGATTTTACTACTAGGAATTCTAAATTTGAGGTGGTGTTTCTTTAATTTCTAATTTAGTTATTTTGATGCATGAAATCATTAGATGATTGCTATGTGTAGGCTAGAATGTGATTAGTAAATTAATTTGAGTATGAATGCATGCTAGACTAGATGAATAGATGAAAAAACAACAAAGAAATTTATTGTCATGCTTCTAAAATAAATGTGCGTAAGGTTTCTTGTATGTTAATATCATGGATGTTTGTCCATGTATGTTAATTCATGAATGTGATTCATATTAGATTTTGCTACACATGGTTAAATTGTATGTGTGAAATTGAAAATGCATAGCAATTTGCAAAATTGCTATGCAATTAGGGGTGTGGGTATTCTCCTAATATTATAATAATTGGTATGGTATTCATGATAATTCTACAAGTTATAGTATAATTTGAGTCAATAAGGAATAAAAATGCAAGAGTGAAAGATTGCACTATTTAAAGTGATTTGAATAATTTCCAAGATAAAATATAGTAAAATAGAGGGATTTTCCGTTCTGGAAACTTTAGAGTTGCTGTGTATGGCAATGATCATGAAAATAATGAAGGAGGAAGAAAATTCGAAGTTATATGTTTAGATCAAAAATAATCGAGAAACAGAGAGTGGGTATAAAAATAATTTAATACACTAGTTAGAATTGGCGTTTGGCTTCTTTGTTTGCACGTGAGTACGAGGGTGTTCGGCGCCTCTAGGTGTGCTCGGGTTTGAGTCTTGAGAGGCTCTTTTCTATTTAAAATTTTGGTTTTTTCAAAATAACTGTAGAGTGTACATATAAACAATCGAAGTAGAATTTCTTTAGCAACTGTGAGTTGGGAAGTTGGTTGTTTGGTGCATTTGGGTTGCGGTCTGGGTTCGAATCTGGCTGTGCACATACTATTTTATTTTTATTTTAAAGGAAATTTTCCATGTTTTAAAAATTGGGGAATATTGTAGAAACACTTTAAAATATCACTAGAACTTTGGGAATAATTTTTCACTATTATAAGCTATATTTTGGGGATAAAATGAATAGCAACTGATTTGGATAAGAGTTATCTTATTCTGAACTAGAGTTATATTATGAGATTTTAATATGTGAATGATGGAGAAATTTTGGGAATTTAGTTGAATATAAAAATTTAGTCAAAACTAAATAAATACTAATTTGCATTAAGAAGCAAACTTTGATTATATTTTACTAAGGTATTCTAAAAACTATATCATTTGGATTAAACTCGATCTAGAGTTAATTTGAGTTTGTTAAAGAATAAATTTGGAAGTTGAATATTACATTGTTTGGAAAAGAATCCATTGAATGAAATTACAACTTCAATGAAAATTCTATTAGAAGGGGTGAATAACTATCTTTTTTTACATAGAGGGATTGATTTGAAATTTTTGGATAAGCCTATGAAACAAGTTATGCAAATAACTGAGTTGTGTGAACAAGGGTATAATTGAATATGCGAATAAATGAAATTTCAAAATGTGAATAAAGAGGGTATGAATAACCCATGATGTTGTGAACATGAAATGTGTAGATTCTAGAGGCTAAGGAGACCCAGAATACCGGCAGTTGTGATAAATGGAATTTGAGAAGTAACCAGTGTGGGTTAACTTTCTTTTTTGAGAAGTAGCCATTGTGGGCTAATATTCTCAATGTGTTGGTTTAAGCCCGGTGGATAAACTAGCTCTAGGTCTTAATAACTACAATTCAAACTTAAGATCAGTCACTAGTTGGAGATATGATGAAACAAGAGCAAACAAGAGTTATGGACTCCAGGATGACTCGCGGAGTGTGACAATCCCCAGTATTTCGGGACGATGGGTGATATAGGTCCCAGAATGATCCTCGGAGTGGGATTAATCTCCAGTATTCTGGGCGAGAGTGGCGCTCACAGGGTATTTGTGCAATGAGGGTTCCAGAATGACTCGCGGAGTGAGACAATCCCCAGTATTCTGGGACGATGGATGAAATAGGCCACAGAATGATGCACGGAGTGGGATTGATCTCCAGTATTCTGGGGTGAGAACCAATACTTGCAAAGTATCTAAATCTCGTAGTAGTCATAGTAGTAGGTTGCATGGTGAGGGATTCAACCCTATAATATGGAGTACGTAAGGGCTTATCCTCGAACCTATGTAGTCTGGATGCATAGAATCCGAACAAATATGCATTAGTGTCATCGTAGAGTAAATGTCTGCATTAAGTCATATCATACACTGACACAACTAGGATAGTCACTTTTGTTGTTTGCATTCAAGTTTATGTTTGCTAAATTAAAGAATCGATGTTTTATAGTGCTTGCATCAATTGTATGCAACTGACGTGCCACAGTTTCTCAGTTGTAGGTTTGGACTTGGCATGGGCATGAAGTCACTATGATGAGTTGTTATAAGATTAAAGAATTTTTCATTATTGTAGACTGTATTGTATTCATTTAATTCCACTGTGCTGTTGTACAAAACATGTTGTAAATAAAAAGTTTAAATTCCTTGTAAATTTGTACGAATTTGAAGTAAAAGATCCTATATTTGCTATGAATTACCTGTGTTAGAAGTTCGGGGCATTACAATAATTTTACTGTACTTCACTACCATTACATCACCCTAACATCGAAATATCATTTCCTAATTGTACAATTTTAATTCTACACTATTGAGAATTAGCATGGAAATTCAGCAATCAACAAATTTTTAATCAGTCATATTTAAGTTAATTATCAATACGCGACATCACATTAATTTAACCATATCAATGCAACAATGCAATTCAAATACTATATCTCATACCGTTTCTCAACCTAATGTGTGTTTAATTCTATTTAAAAGTTGGACTAATAAACATGATATTACCACATTAGCAATTTAATAAATTTAAGAAATCTAATACACGATACACAAATTTCATTTCTATAATTCCATCTAGTTTAATTAATATGAATTTGATTCTATGATTAATTCACCATCTAAAAGATTTTAGATTGCACATAACATGAACTCTAATATTATTATGGCATAAAAATTAGAAACTAAAGAAACACCCACATTTTTGAAGTATTCCCTAGCAAATTGAACTCGTAGAAATCCCCAATCTCCTCCAAATTTTGGGTTCCAAGAATCCAATAACAAGCAATTTTCGAAAATGGAAAAAATGAGAACTCTCTAAGCATGGCTGGAAATGGGAAGGTTTTATAAAGGAAAGAAGTATGGGAGGTTTTTTAAGGAGAGAATTAATTGGATGTTTATTAAACTATCCATGATTAACTATTAACTACCCCACTCAATTCTAATAACTACCTACAACCCCTAACACAATTCAAAAAATGTTTTCCCTCTTCTAAAAATTCTGGCCAGCCACGGGTTTTGAGTGGGCTTTTATACACGTGCAATACTCAACACAATATTATTAATTATTACTCCATATAATCATACTAGGTATACTCGTGGGCACGTGCCTACGGCACGTATTCGGAACTTCATATAAATTTATTTGGAGTTATTTGGTTGGGTGAACTGCATATATATAAATTTATGCATTATACATGCTACGATCAAAAGTCGTTCACTATACATCTTTAACAATTATTCGTTAAATTGTTTCAGTTTTTTAGGTATTTCATCTTTATTGCCCTTAAATTTTTCAATATTGACTTATCCAATTCTTCAAAAAGCAAAATTTTTTTCAAGAAATGTGAGAACATCAATTAAAAATATGCACCATGACAGGAAAAAAACCTGATTGTAAACAAATTCAACCAACTTTTCTAATACAATCATCTACTCTATACAAAACTCCTTTCAAATTATATTGTTTCCTAATAGTTTTCTAATACAATCACCTTTAAATTGTTTCCTACGGCACATTATCGCGAAGAATAATTAATTAATTAAGTTGTTTAGTAAAAATTTCGACAATCTTCTCAAAAATTTTACAGGCAGGATTGTAGTAAAAATTTCGACAGAATCTCCCCTGAAATATTTGTAATACCCTGATTTTTTTTTCAATAAATGAAAAATTATTTATTTTGCACGTTGTGTGCACGTGCAATATTTTGTTTGGATTATTTTATCATGATGTGTGTATTCAAATATAATTTTTTTTCAAATTATTTTAGTACAAAAGCCTTTCTTTAAAAGCCTTCTTTGATTTAATTAAAAAGCCTTTTCTTAAAAAGCCCAAAGGTATTTTATTTTATTTTATTTATTTTTATAAACTAGTTTTGGCCCACAAAGAAAGCCCATGAATTGATTTATTTTAATTAAACTTGTCATGTAGAAGACCTTTTTTTAACTAAATTATTTTTATACAAATTTAAGAATGTACAAATTTGGCCTAGTTGCATGCACGTGCACTACACGTACACGTGCATTGCACACTCTTCTATGGTGGCCGGGTATCAATCTTTTGGAGGGATTTTTGATTTTGGGTGTGGAGAACATGGGGGTAGTTTCAAGGAAGTGGGTAGTTCTTCTAACTCCTACTTTGATCTAGTCCCTTCATCTTACAACCACCAAAACGATCTTGGCCCTCCATTCCACTCATCTTTTGGTATAAATACCCCCCTTCTCATGGCTAATTTTTCATATGCAAAGTATAATTTCTAAAGCTATAGTATTATAATTGTGTGAGTTATAAAAGATAGAGAGTTGTGTGGGCTTTTGTTGCTTGGAGTGGCCGGCATCACCAAGGAGGGAAGCATTCGGTGTGGACTAGAAGAAGCATTCGGCATTGGCTTGGAGGCTTGGAGCTTGAGCGCTTTTTGCTAGGAGGAGGTGCTTTCATCTACAAGGACTTGGTTGCTTTTATTTGGGTTTTTCTCTCCAATTAGAGGTGGGTAAAACATTTTATATTTCTAGTGTAAGAATCCATGCTAGTTTGATTATCAACACTATACATGAAAAATACTAATAAGAGTCCACTTTAATTGAAAAGTTAGTATATGAATGGATTGAATTGGTGTGATTAATTTGGGTGTGAAATTATAGCATGAAATTAAAGTATATGTAGCACTTTCTATGATTATTAGTTTAATTGAATGATGGTGGAATATGGCTAGTATGATGTGTGAAAATCTCCATTAAATTGCTTGTTAATTGAATAGTTGAAACATGAAATTGATTAAGGAAATGACACACTTTAAAATTGGAATAGGGAGTTTGCTTGGATGTTTGAGTTACAATTATGTTAATCAATGAGTAGTAGTATATTTTGACATAGATGAACCAATGAAATTACTTGGTTGCTACCAAGTAGGACTACTCAAAAGTTAGTATTTTGAGTTTTACTTATTCATGTGCTAAATGAACCTTTTATTGATGCGGGTATGGACAAATCCAAAAATATATGTAATGGTGAATAAAGATTAACAACAGTAAGCTATCATAAGAGAATTGGGAAAGAAAAAGGGATTAGGAGACAAATTGATTTTTCAATGTCGAAAATAAAAGAAATAGTAGATTTAATGAGTAATTCATTGATTTATGGGAAGAAATACATTTTTTTAGTACAAAAAATTATATTTATCTTACTGGTTTGAGTGAAAACTAATCTGGAAGTTTTCAGTAAATTTTACCAAAGCAATAAGAAACTATGGTTATGTGAACATCGAGTTATTTTTCAAACTGTACGAAAATAATACATATGGACTTTTGTTTGGGTTTGTGACAACTCGAGCCAGTGGCTCAGGCGGTCTGTGACTGCGGTTTGCTTCTCTGAGCGGCGCGGTTCGAAACTGGCCTTCACCACTTTTTTATCAAACTGAGTATATATATATATATCTGTTCGACCGAACCATATGTACCCAATTCGCCCCTTACTTACTGCTAGCACAGTTCGGCCATACGGCGGGTGCTCTGGGCTCTTTTCTTGTTGTGACTGGGTTCGATTCTCACCCTTCGCGTTATAAAAAAATATTTTTTTTGGGAGTTGTAGAGGTCCAAAAAATGTGAAAAAAATATGGTAATTCTCAGAAAAATATAAGGAATTTTATGGGAATGATTTGAGTATTATTTGAACGAATTTAACTATGGTAGTAGTTAAAAATGCATAGATTGATATATGAGTTCATATAGATTAATGTTATGGGATTAAAATTTGATAAAAGAAGTGAATGAGAACTTTAAGCATTAATTGGTAAAAGAGATGTAGTCGTGTGACATGATGCAAGTATGTTCTCACTTATGGAATAACATGAAATGTGTACATCGTTTAGTAATGTAGAATTATCATGATGTGACAATTGATAAGTATATGCAAAATTTGTGTAATGATGGACTTGTGAACAAAGTGAATTCATGAATTGAAAGAGAATGTACATATGAGTTTGAGAACTCGACATGGAAATTATATAAATTGAAGATTGTGAAATGAAATTTGTTGTAGAGTAGCTAAGTCTCCCCGGCATCGAGAAATGAAATAAAATGAAATTAGACCAAGGTTGGTCAAGATGAAATGAATGAATAAGTCCGGTTGATGGAGAGGCTAACTCTAGAGATTAATTTTGTTCATGATTTTTGATAAAACTAAGGACTAGTGCATAGTGAAGATGTGATGAAAGTAAGAGAAAAACACTGAGTATGAGGGCCCTGGGTAGCGGCGAGAGCGTATCCCAGGAATTCCCATGATGAGTCTGGGTGAGGATACTGTTCCAGAGTACCGTCCCAGCGGCGACGCTCGTGGGATGTTTGAAGACTACGGGTGGTGTCATGTTTATGGTGAGAGCGTATCTCAGGAATTCCCATGATGCGTCTGGGTGAGGATACTACTCCAGAGTGCCTAAACATGAGTTCGTAGGTCAGATAACATCTAGGATACTTACCGTAATTACAGTAGTAGATTAAATCATAACGGGGGATTGAACCCTATAAAGATGAAGAACGAATAAGGGCTTGCCCTCGGACCTATGTAGTATGGGATGCATAGACTCCGAACAAGTGCGCATTAGTGTCATATAACATAAGTAACTGCATTAAGGACTAAGTGCACAATCACGACACGACATCAATAGGGTAGTCCCTTTAGTTTGAAATGTGACAAGTTTGTGTTTGCTAAATATGAAATGTTAAGTTATACTATTTCCGGCATAGAGAGGATAGCCGTATATAATGTTCGTCGGTTGAATAAACTGACGTACCCACAGTCTTATATGCAGGTGTATGTCATGTTAAAGATTAAAGAAGAATGGATGCTTAAAGATTTTATCATTGTTGTTGTACTTTATTTCAATTGTTGTAAAATTTACTTCCGCTGTGCAAAAGAAAAGATGTAATTCAATGTAATCTCTGATGTATGATGAAAAGTTTTAATTTCCCTGTAAAATTGTACTAAAGAAAGTGAAAAGGTCCTGTAGAACATCACGAATTCAGTGTATTTGGGATTCGGGGCGTTACAATATTAGTCCTTTTAGAGCAATTCCTTACAGAATTCTGCTCAAAATTAAAAAATTAACATCACAGGCAGTCAAAATGAATCCTCCCCAGGCCAATCCAAGCAACATCACACAGGCATTATATATATAGGGCTCTGCGGGAAATATGACTAAAGATACAAAAAAAAAACCAAGATATCATTTGAAAACATAATAGATTTTAGGAAATTTAGTAAAAATTTCGACAGAATCTCCCCTAAAATATTAGCCATTTTACAGCAATTCCTTACGGAATTCTGCTCACAATTAAAAATATATCATCACAGGCAATAAATATGAATCCTCCCCAGACCAATCCAAGCAACATCACATAGGCATCATATATATAGGGCTCTGGGGGGAAAAAATCTTCATATGACTAAAGATACAAAATAAAAACCAAGATATCGTTTGAAAACATAATAGATTTTAAGAAATTTCGTAAAAATTTCGATAGAGTCTCCCCTTAAATATTAGCCCTTTTACAGTAATTCCTTACGGAATTCTGCTAACAATTAAAAATATGACATCACAGGCAATAAATATCAATCCTCCCCAGGAGAAACCAAGAAACATCACACAGGCATCATATATATAAGGCTCTGGGGGGAAAAAATTATAATATAATGCAAGATACAAAATAAAAAACAAAAATTCATTTGAAAACGTAATGGATTTTTAGAAAAACATTCGAAAAACCTTTCAAAAACCAAACACAGAACCCAATACTCCACAAAATTGTGGGAACGGATCTTAACATAACTATATTATATCATCATTATATACAGATACTTACATCATCTCAAAAAATGCTTAAGATTACAACTATTACAACTATTACATCCTCCACCAAAATATACACCAACCATCCGAATGACCCAAAAAAAATTACAAGGTTGTAGGAGAACACAATGGTTGAAGTCTTCAAAATGGGACCAAACAGTGAGCCTAAACAAACAGTAAGAGTTTTGAAACAAATAGTAAGAGTTTACAATAATCAATCAAAACAATGATATTAAAGAAACAAATAGTAAGAGTTTTGAAACAAATAGTTTTTTTGATCTAATATGAAAGAGTTGTAGATGTCCAAAAAAAAGAGATACTTACATCGACATATATAGTGATGTCATCCATTGTTGTTGCTTAATTCTGATGAAGAAATTGATCTGTATATAAAGGTGGGGAAATAACTTACATTAGCATGTTTATTCTAGATTACTTTAACAAACCAATCAATTACTTTGACGTTCTAATTACTGACTTGGAGTTTAACTGTATCGAACTCAAACTATCAGTATCGAACACAAATTAAAATTAACAATTTCTTTAACTTGCAATTAAAATTCCACCATCACTTCAATTCCACAGTATTCTTTTAGATTCGCATACAACAGCATCCAACAACAGAGAAACATAGTAAAGTTTTACGTAGGCCTGCTCAAATAATGAGAGCCTCTTGGAATGCAATTGTTAATAAAAATAAATAGTATATGTTAGATTATAGAAAGTCTATACACTTGATTGCACTAACTATAATGGAGAATGAAACAATTAACATTAATAGTTGTTGTGAAGGTTTAGCGTCTCAACAGCAATCATGTCACAAACACAGAAGTACAAATGTTTCAAACTGTTAAGAAAAACATGTATGGAATCTATATAATAAATTACAAAGAAAGCTGTCAAGTGGCTCTCATTCAATCTACCATAAAATCAATGGCCTAGATTGATTCTCACAAAACATATTTTTCCGCTCAAAATTTCAAACCCAAAACTCAAATTCCAATCCCCCCCTGTCTCTCTCACACACACTCACTTCCGGAAATGATTTCCTCCACTTTCAAACCAAGTGTCAGAGGTGGATTCATGGCCTCCTCCCTCTCCTTTCTCCTCCGTTAATTCCCATTCCCAAACCCTAACCCTAAAACTGCTATAATAACGACGGTGATGCTCTTAGTTTCGAAAAGTGGGTCATTTCGGGGAAAAAATATTTACTCTCCGCCAAAACTAAACAAAACAACCAATCCCCCTCCTCGAATCTCACAAAAATGGATTCCCTCTCCGATCTCGACTCTCCAACCCCCACCATCTCCAATGCGGCCCGCATCGCAGAGGTCAAATCGTTCCTCACTACGCACTTCGACGCCACGAACCGCCCCATCCCGGACTTCGACTTCACCCCTTGCACCGTCGCCCAACTCCACTCCATTTCCTCTCTCTCCAACCTCTGCTCCCTCAGGCCGCTCAGATTTGCGAGATCCTCGATTCTGGTAATTTTTTGCTGTGCCGAGATTGCCCCTCACTGGCCCGTGCTTGCATGGGTTTTGTTTGGTTTTTGTTTTTGTTTTTAATTCCCATCCAGCACTCTTGGACATGCGTTTGGGTTTCGTTGGAGATGGTAGTGAGGTCGGCAATCGGATTTAGGTGTACGGCTGTGGAGTCGGCGATCGAATTTAGGGTGGGAGGTCAGCGTTTCTTCACCCTTTCAACTTTTTTTGTGTAATTTGATTGCTTTGTGGGTTTTAATTTTTGTGTAGTGGGTTTCCTGTGACCGCATTCTTTCTTCAATTTTGTGGGTTTGGGTTTCGGCGATCAGGTTTGGGTTTTGTTGGAGATGGCATTGAGGTCGGCAATCGGATTTGGGTGTACGACTGTGGAGTCAGCGATCGAATTTAGGGTAGGAGGTCAACGTTTCTTCACCCTTTTAACTTTTTTTTTCGTACCTCCTAATCAAAACACAAATAAAACCCACCACACAAAAATTAAAACCCACAAAGCAATCAAATTACACAAAAAGGCAAGGAAAAAAAAGTCGAAAGGGTGAAGAAACGCTGACCTCCCACTCTAAATTCGATCGCCGACTCCATAGCCGTACACCCAAATCCGATTGCCGACCTCACTGCCATCTCCAACGAAACCCAAACCTGATCGCCGAAACCCCAAACCCACAAAACTGAAGAAAGAATGCGGTCACAGGAAACCCACCACACAAAAATTAAAACCCACAAAGCAATTAAATTACATAAAAAAAGGTAAGAAAAAAAAGTTGAAAGAGTGAAGAAACGCTGACCTCCCACCCTAAATTCGATCGCCGACTCCACAGCCGTACACCCAAATCCGATTGCCGACCTCAATGCCATCTTCAACGAAACCCAAACTTGATCGTCAAAACCCCAAACCCACAAAACTGAAGAAAGAATGCGGTCACAGGAAACCCACCACACAAAAATTAAAACCCAAAGAGCAATCAAATTACATTAAAAAAGTAAGTAAAAAGAAGTTGAAAGGGTGAAGAAACGCTGACCTCCCACCCTAAATTTGATTGCCGACTCCACAGCCGTACACCTAAATCCGATTGCCGACCTCACTGCCATCTCCAACGAAACCCAAACGCATGTCCAAGAGTACTGGATGGGAATTAAAAACAAAAACAAAAACCAAACAAAACCCATGCAAGCACGGGCCAGTGAGGGCAATCTCGGCACAGCAAAAAATCGCCAGAATCGAGGATCTCGCAAATCCGAGCGGCCCGAGGGAGCGGAGGTTGGAGAGAGAGGAGATGGACTGGAGGTGGGCGACGGTGCGAGGGGTGAAGTAGATGTCCGGGATGGGGCAGTTCGCGGCGTCGAAGTGCATAGTGAGGAACGATTTGATCTCGACGATGTGGGCCGCGTCGGAGATGGTAGGGGTTGGAAAGTCAAGGTCGGAGAGGGAATCCATTTTTGTGAGATTCGAGAAGGGGGATTGGTTGTTTGGTTTAGTTTTGGCGGAGAGTAAATATTTTTTCCCCTGAAATGACCCACTTTTAGAAACTTAGAGCATCACCGTCGTTATTATAGCAGTTTTAGGGTTAGGGTTTGGGAATGGGAAATAACGGAGGAGAGAGGAAAGGGAGGAGGCCATGAATCCACCTCTGACTCTTGGTTTGAAAGTGGAGGAAATCGTTTCCAGAAGTGAGTGTGTGTGTGAGAGAGAGAGGGGGAATTGGAATTTGAGTTTTGGGTTTGAAATTTTGAGCGGAAAAATATATTTTGTGAGAATCAATCTGGACCATTGATTTTATGGTAGATGAATAAGAGCCACTTGATAGCCTTCTTTGTAATTTATTATATAGATATTCCACCTAAATTAATATGAATTTAAAAAAGAAATAGAGCTTATCACGGCCCGCTTCCCTAGAATACGGGAACACAGGCACGTAATTGAGGCCCAACGAATGATATAAGTACGCCAACTCATATCATCCATAAGCTGTACCAATCTTAACTCAACAACGTGACAAGAAAATAATCACAACCACGCATAAATACATAATCACATAAATAAGTACTTAGACTAAACATGCAATAGTCCAATTTAATGACCAACAACTAGAAATAAACAGCAAATACCTTCTGGCAAGCTCCTGCTCCAATCGTAGAAGAACTGCTCACCAAGGCCCTCTGGTAATTCTCCTTGTGAACCTGTACTTGTTCATCTAAAAAGAAAGAATAATTTGTCCTTAGAGTAAGTACGCACAGCAAGTAGTGAAAAGTAGAGAGTAAGGGAACAAGGTACATGAAGGAATATGAATCAAGATCAAATTACAAAAGCAATAACGGTATCAATAAACAAGGGTCACGATCAAGTATATACATGTCAACTTAGGTTTATTAGCATGTTGTTTTTCCTATCTAGTGAACGTACTACTGCGTCCCATACCAAAGGTTCAGTGCACGCAAAACAGTGTACGTTTTAGACTTTGTGGTAGGATCTACAGAGCGTGTACTCGGTGTCAATAACAATCATTTACAATTAACAATCAATCATTCACAATCAATGCTCCTCCTTCCATGTCAATACGATATCACGATAAGGCCTTACCGAGTATATTTTCTGATACTATCAACTACTAAGTCAACCCTTATTAACCCCAGCTTGTTTAGTATTTCATTATTAAGTCACTCATGTCCATACAAGTGTGTATAAGGATGTCAATGGATGATAAGAGTGCAGCAACATGATACACTGCAAAATAATAGACATGAAGTAGTGAATCTGAAAACAGCCGACATAGTAACACTAAAATAGCGATAACTTATAGGCTACAATTCGGAATTCGAAGTTCCAGGATGTTATCAGCAACTAGACACTTAGGGCTACAATTCATCTTTATATTATTTTAACTGATTCCTATTATAACTAGATCGAAACCTCAGTACAAGGCAGACAAGGCAGCAGGAATTCATAAAAAGCCATCACATATATGTTCATCAAAGTAGGTAATTAACATGCTATTGTATCATGAAATGCATTACACTAATGTACAGCAATTAGAATGGATTTTACAGTGTACAAGTCAGTTTATCATGTCATTGATCAAGTCACAATATCTCAATCAATTAATGTATTCGATCACAATATATTTTCCTCATATGCAATTTCTAGTCATTTTATTCATGTCAAGTGTGTATATAGGCCTGGGTTTGAGTCAATGGATAATGATACGATGTCAAGAGTACGTCGGGTTAGCTTGTGTAAACCCTCGATACTCCCAACGGAAAGGACAAAAGGCAAATTTAAGATAATTGACAGGAACTACTTGCAGGAGGTCAATTAGCTTGAACTAGAAAAATTAAATTAGTTCAAGTGGACTTGCCTTTTTGTAGATGATTCGAATGTATAAAAGGAATAACGGGATCAGAATCCCGGGTGACGATCCAAGCACGGGCGGGACACGTGCAAAATATCAACACCAAGAGCAACCAAACAGCAAGAGCAATTCACACCGGATCTGGGGCAAAACAGCAAATGCGGAATACGGATCCCCCCTATACAACACCAAACACCAGGGCAGACCACTCACTGTTCTCTTCTTCCCCACACACAAACAGCATACAGCAAAATCCAATCCCCAAAAGCCAACCCAGCAAACAGCGGCAGCAACCGCTGGCTTCCTTCTTCCCCATACCGACAGAGAGAGAAGGAGTGAGTGGGAGATTCGGCTACAGCGATGCGACTCTCGACGACGGCAAAGCGGCGCAACGATGGCAGGCTAGTTGCAGAGCGGCGATCGAGGATGGGGTCGACGAGCGCTGGTGAGTTTGGAATTCGATGGGTTCTTCGACAATGGCGAGGGCGCTCGGGTTAAGGAGGAGCAGGCGGAGGCGAGGTCTGAGGGGTTCTGTAATGGCGAGCAGGCTCGACGACGACAAGGCACAGCGGCGAGGGCTCCAGAGCTCGGGGAACAGCAGTGGAGGTGCGGAAGTTAATGCAGTGGAGACGAGGGGCTCTAACAGGGGCGATGAGGGAGAAGGGTTGCGAGGGGGTTGAGCAACAGCCATGGTGGAGCTTCTGAGGAAGACAAAGAGGAGTAGAGGACAGAGGGGCCAATGGAGGCGAGGACGTCGAGGATAGAGCCAGAGGAGGACGAGGGGATGAGGATAACAATGGCGGTGGTTGGTTCGATGGTTGCAGGCATCAAGGGTGATGAGCAATGGGGTTCTGCTGCTGGCAGCGATTGAAACGGGTGTGCATAGCGGTGGAGAAGGCGGTGGTCGCCGGTAGCAAGGGCTCGCAAGGGAATAGGGCGACTGATGCTCTGTTTCTCGCCGAAACAGAGAATGACGAGGTAGAGGGGATTCAAGGCGACGGCGGCTAGCGTGGCTCGACGAAGAGGATAAAGGTGAGTTCCTTTGGAGGTTGGAGGACGGAGTTCGAGCGGGAGGAGTCGAGGGTCGATGGTGAGCATGAGGTGGAGCGGTGGTTCGAGCGGGAAGCAATTGAAAGTGATGATGGCACGATGGCGATGCGGAAGAACAGGGAGAGGCAATGGCAGTTGGTGGCGATCGGAGTTGGATGCGGCGAAGACGAGGAGCTCGATGATGCAGGAGGTGGAGGGTGTAGAATGGGGGAAGGAGGAGTTGACTTTGGTGGTCTGGTTGGCTGTGCGTGCAAGAACTCAGGAGGAGCAGCAATGGTGGCAATGGTGGTGGACACGAGCAGGGGGAAAGAGCTCGAAGGAGGGAGACGAGGAGTACAGGGTGTTGGGTTTTCTGTTTGGGGAGAAGGAGGAAGAAGAAGTCGAAGGGGGGTAGGGGTTCTGTTTCATTTGGGAAAACAGAAGAGCGAGAGAGAGAGTAAACGGGGGGAGTTATTAGAGTAATAAAATAATATTAATTAAGGGGTAGTTGAGATAGTGGGGGTGTAGTTACGGGAATATGGGAAGAGTGGGGAAAAGTGGAGAAATTGTATACGGGTGAGTATACTGGATTGATCTGTACAATATAGATGGGTAATGGGTTTGGGTTTAGGGTTAGAGTCCAATAGAAGATGGACTTGGGTTTGGGCTAAAATCCAACAAGAGATGGGCTACACTTTGGGCTTCAAATGAATTCAAAATAATTAATAAAATTATAGTATGGATTAACTTGGGCTTCAAAGTAAATAAATAAAAAGAAGAAAGACAAGATTCTAGTTTGGAATATAAATTTGGGTTTCAATAGGAGATTCAAAAGAATTTAAATGCATTGGAAAGAATCTATACGGAAATTGAAATACAAGAATACATGGCGAAGAAAGCAAAGAAATGGAAATCCGTATTCTCGGAAACAGGGGTTACAGAGCTAGTTTAAATTAATTAAAGTTTCATGCACAAATAGAAATGAACATATACACTTCATAAATTTTATTTTGAAAAAGATTGCAACCAACACATGCACTGCAAATAGGTCGCATGTATCAATACAAAATAAATCCGAGAGAATGAAAAATATTCATAAACAATCAAAATACAAAATACAAAATACGTAGAACATTTATATTAATAATGTTACAGATATTACACATAACAGTAAAATATAATCGACACGTGCATTGAAAGCACATGCAATATACGTAAAAACACAAGGATTATGATTTATATTTGAGTTGGCTCAAAATAGGATAAAATAAAATTTGAGAGGATGGAAAAATATATAAATAATCAAAATACAAAATACGTAGGATATTTATTATCATGCCCCGCTTCCCGTTATATGAAAACACAGACGCGTAATTGAGGCCCAGCGAATGATATAAGTATGCCAACTCATCTCATCCATAAGTTGTACAATGTCAGTAAGCTCAACAAAACAATAATAATCACAGGAACAAGAATATAATGTAATAACCAATATCTTTGATACAAGAACTTACAATAAGTCCGAAAATAAACAATTCACTAAGTAGTTCGCCAAATTCCTTCAGTATTCCATCGTTGTACCTGTATAACATTAACACAAATAAAAGATAGATGGTACCCGTTAGAGCAAATTACGGGTCGTAAGTATTAAAAGTAAAATAGGAACAAGAACAGGAATATAGCAAGAATCAGGGAACCACGTATACTGGAAACAAGTCATGTAACGGAAAAATGCAAACATATAAACGAGGATCAAGTGCAATGCAAGTGAAAAATGGAACAAGTCTCAAAATATAACTAATCGGGAATGAGGAATCATGTAACAGAAAATGTGTCGTGTAAACAGGAATCTTGTAACTTATAAACATGTAACATGTAACTTGTAATTATGAATCATGTAATCATGTAACTTGTAACAGAATCTTGTAATCTTTTAACAAGAATCATGTAATCTTGTAAACATGTATCATGTAATCTTGTAAACAGGTATCATGTAACTGGAATCATGAATCGTGCATGTGTTTAGTGTTAATTTCAAGTCTGACAATCTTTTATAAATCCTAACTAATGCACGCAGTTCTTTATCCCATACCACAAGTTCGGGTGCATATTAACAAGTTAACGTTTAGACTATGATGGCAATTTCTATAGGGTCATGTACTCGGATTTTCGAGTGACACTAGCAGGAATCATATCATATCATGTAATCATATCATGTCATATCGTATCATATAACAAGGAATCATATCATGTCATATAATCATGTAATCATATCATATCATGTAAACATATACAGAGTCACTATTATGAGAAACACGGACCTCCTTCTGAGTACACTTTCCTTTATTGTCCACAACTAGATTCTTTCCCTTATTACCCCGCCTTGTTATACTTTTCACAACAATCAACATGAACATGCGCAATGAGAATGGGCATCAAGACAGGATCAAGGAGTATCAAGGGCTATGCAATGCATAATGTGCAAGTTAATTAATTAAATGCAAGAAATAAATATATTTACAATTCAAGGACATGAAGTTACAACTCTGGACAGCAATACGTTGCTGTAAAAAAATTCATTTTCCTGCTGCCACAGGAAAGCGAATTAGGTACCGTCAGAGGTTCCGAAAAATAGACTTCATACCGCTTCCAACGCATATTTACACAACATATTATAATAACAGAAACTAGATCAACCAGACAGTTCTTTACTGATCTATTGTTCAGGCAGCAGATGAAGGTCAAATTCTAATATATATAAGGTGACTGTAAATTCATTCAAAATTCTTATAAAAATTATAAATAGACTCCTAATCATGTCTAGTTGTAATATCCTGAGCAGATATTAATAATATTATTTTATTCTTTTTATTTTAAGAATAGAAATATTTTTAGTAGATATTACTCAGTTAAATTAATAATCATTATCTGTATATATATGTATTGTATCAATTTGGTACTAAAATCTTCCGAGCTGATAGTAAAAATATATTATTTTTATTTTTATTTTTATTTTATTCGCGGAATTAAATTATTTTTGTGCAGATTGTTTAGTTTGACGAATAAGATTTATCGGTATATATCTATATAATAAAATACAAAGAAAGATATCAAGTGGCTCTCATTCAATAGGGTTGAAATCAATGGTCCAGATCTAACCTCACAAAACATATTTTCCCGTCCAAAAGTCCCCCCCCCCAAACAACTCCTTTATTTATTTATTTATCTCTCTCTCTCTCTCTTTCTCTCTCTCATTTTCTCTCTATTTACTTAGAAATTTATATTTTCAGATTTCAAGTTTGTAAATTTTCAAATTTTTTATGCATTTTTAAATTTTTCATGTTACATTGAAAATAGCAAATATCTCATCAACAGATAAATTTCATCATTTTCCACACTCAAAGTTCTAAGAAGTTGGATTTTACACCCCCATTTATAATTATTTTTCAACATATATTAATAGAAACATGGACTTTTATTTACAACTAATTATTGTTTTACTATTCAAACCTGAGCTACATTGTTGTTGTTTTACTGTTTACAAGACTTTCATATGCTATATCGTTCCGAAGACGTGCCCACAGGCAAATCTAGTAATAGTATATATGTATACGTATTATATCAATTCTGTACATTTGTATGAAAACATGTAGTATGTGTTTTAGATAAAAACATCTTTATTTTGTCATGATTGATAAAAAATGAATGGTTAAGATTTAATTGGGAGGGATAAATATAGATATTATTTGTTTATTTGTATTATGATTTGTATTAATAATTGTTTCCTTCATAGCAAAGCTAACTCAAATATACACTCACCCTCTCCTCCCCTATCTTTTTGGTCGGGCCAAATTCCCAAGGCAAAAGGGTGCCAAACCCTAATTCACACTCTCACCCACTCATGCACTTACCCTTCCTCATTTTCTTCTATAAATCCTCTTCCCTTCACCCTTGGATCATTTGCTAGAAAAAAAAAGAAAAAAAAAGATAGAGAAAGCAAAAGAAAGAGAGCAGCTTTCATTGTAGGTTGGAACTAGGAGCTATAAGGAGGAGTCTTAAGACTAAGTTATTCCTACATAGTAAAGTGGTGGGGTTTCTCTACTCTTTTTATTCCTATTGATTGTTCGTTTTTTCTTCTTATTTGTTGTATGTTATACTAACAACTTGGACTAAATCATGTGCATATGAGAATTGATGGATTGAGAATATTTACATACCAAGTTTGAGGTTGTAGAACTCAACAAATGTAATAAAAAACCAATCTTTAACCAAATTGTTGTTGTTATTATTATCATTGTTGTTATTATTGTTAATAATTGAACAACTTGGACTAAACCACGTGCATAGAATAATGGATGGGTTGAAAAATATTTACATACAAGTTTGAAGTAGTAGAAACGGATTAGAACGTTAAAGATCGCTTCTTTAAGTTTATGTTGTTTTTTATGGATATAATCTAAACAACTTGTGCTAAAATTGGAATTTTGACTCTAAATTATTATGAGAAGTTCTTATACATGTTTTTATCACTCTATATTTTACGAATTTTTCCGGGTTAGTTTACCATTTTAAATAATTCCATTTCTTTAAAATAGTAAGTATAACAAAAGTTGTCATTTTTGGATATGTAAGCATGTGTTTAAAAATCAATAACTTGAGTTCTATAAGAAATTTGAGAAAGTTGTAAACTAGAGAGTTGTAGTAGATGTTCTTAGCTTCTTAAAAAGTCTAATTTTGTTTGATTCCGATAAGTGTAGAATCTATTATGAATTTTACAAGATTCCAGTAGTAGGTTTCTTTTTTACTGAATTTCTATTTGGAATGATTAAGAGATTTCTACCTCTTTTTCACTGAATTTGAGAACGTTGTCAACTAGAGAGTTGTTGTAGAAGTTCTTAGATTTCTAAAAATTCTAATTTTGTTATATTCTGATATGTATAGCTTCTATTATGAATTTAACAAAATTCCAGCAGTAGCTTTCTTTTTGCTGAGTTTTTGTTTGGAATGATTAGGAGATTTCTACCTCTTTTCACTGAATTTGAGAAATTTGTTAACTAGAGAGTTGTAGTAGATGTTCTTAGCTTCTTAAAAATTCTAATTTTTTTCGATTCCGATAAGTGTAGCATCTATTATGAATGTTACAAGATTGCAGCAGTAGCTTTCTTTTGGCTGAGTTTCAGTTTGGAATGATTATGAGATTTATACATCTTTTTCACTGAATTTGAGAAAGTTGTCAACTAGAGAGTTGTAGTAGAAGTTCTTAGCTTTCTACAAATTCTAATTTAGTTAGATTTCGATAAGTATAGCATCGATTATGAATTTTACAAGATTCCAGCAGTAGCATTCTTTTTGCTGAGTTTCTGTTTGGAATGATTACGAGATTTCTACCTCTTTTCACTGAATTTGAGAAATTTGTCAACTAGAGAGTTGTAGTAGATGTTCTTATCTTCCTAAAAAGTCTAATTCTATTTGATTCCGATAAGTGTAGCATCTATTATGAATTTTACAAGATTCTAGCAGTAGCTTTCTTTTTGCTGAGTTTCTGTTTGGAATGATTAGGAGATTTCTACCTCTTTTTCACTAAATTTGAGAAAGTTGTCAACTATAGAGTTGTAGTCGAAGTTCTTAGCTTTCTAAAAAGTATAATTTTGTTAGATTTCGATAAGTATAGCATCTATTATAAATTTTACAAGATTCAAGCCGTAACTTTTTTTTTTTGCTGAGTTTCTGTTTGGAATGATTAGGAGATTTCTACCTCTTGTTGACTGAATTTGAGAAAGCTGTCAACTAGAGAGTTGTAGTAGATGTTCTTAGCTTCCTGAAAAGTCTAATTTTGTTAGATTCCAATAAGTGTAGCATCTATTATGAATTTTAAAGATTCTAGCTGTAGCTTTCTTTTTGCTGTGTTTCTGTTTGGAATAATTAGGAGATTTCCGCCTCTTTTTCACTGAATTTGAGAAATTGGTCAACTAGAGAGTTGTAGTAGAAGTTCTTAGTTTTCTGAAAAGTCTAATTTTGTTAGATTCTGATACGCGTAGCATATGTTATGAATTTTCTAGTTCAACAGCAGCTTGTTTTTCTGGCTGAGTTCACTGTTGATATGTTTGGGGCTTTTTTTACCTCTTGTTAACTGAGTTTTGTCAACTAGAGAGTTGTAGTAGATGTTCTTAGCTTTCTAAAAAGCCTTGAATTTGTTAGAAATTATTGTGAATTATAAAAGCTTTAGCAGTCGCTTAACCCTTGGCCGATTCGCTATTTGAAATATGTGGTTGTTTTTCCCTTATTCAAGCACTTGTTTAGGACTTCGATATGTTCCTATGTGCTTATAATGCATGTCATAGCATGTTTTAGGTTGGAAAAATATTTGTGCTATTATTTAGCATTCAATTGGCTCGTATGTAGCATTTGTTGAGCTCGTCTAGGGTATTGTAGTTACCCTACGAGCCATCGACCATCAAGACTTGTATTTTATCGCCTTCAAAATTATGGATAAGTCGCACCTTGTGTGCCGGCAGATCTTAACTAGTGTAAGTTGATTGCCGGCAGAGAGTGTAGACGAGATCCGAGTTAGGGGTAGTGGCTAGTGAGGGAGATCCTATCGCCGGTGTCTTGGATCAATAGGCTGTGTGTTGGATCCGTGGTGATCTTAAGAAAATATAGGTTGAAATCCAGCATGTGGTATTAACATTGTGGTAACTCGTTGATTGTTTTGGGTTAGTGACATCGTTAGTGTAGTAACTTGTAACTATTGTTTCTTAACCATTTTATCTACATCTTGCCAAAAGGGAAGAGTTGGTATTAGGGGTGAAACCTTATGATTTGACTTGTCCTATAAGCCGGCACAAGGTGGTGTTTTTGGTTTGTACCTTTCTGTCAAAGGGATACATGCGGTGCCTTCTCACGAGCTGGGAGCACGGGTTACGTATTTCGCTCTGTTAATTCCTGAAATGTCATGATAAGAACAGGATGGACTCCGAAATTCCGTCACGTTCTATATCGGGGAAGCGAACGGGTCATAGACAACTGTTTTATGAGTTATGGGTGCCACAGGGTAGGCTTCGTGTTGTCCTGTGTTGTGGATACTCTGTGTTCGTCTGGCTTTTGAGTGAGATCCGGTACGCCAGGTACTAGTGGCAAACATAGACACCATGAGCATACTACATTCGTGGGACTTGACTACATCTGCAACCTCATCAGTCATACTGTATCTGTCAGGAACAGGTTGAATACAAAAGTAGAATTCATAATGCGGGTTCAAATAAATATGGAGAACGGCTTTATATGGACGTATGTAGTTATGGGATGCATACGGTTCCAGAGTCTCGCTTGCATTAGAATAAGTGCATCCTAGCCTTAGTTGACCTTACATTAGATTCTAAGTCATAACACCCATGAACACTTAAACTACACCTGCACATTTTACCATGCTTAAATATGTTTGTTTAAAGTTGAGATTTTACTGCTAGTAATCAGCCTTTTAGCATCAGTATATGTACTGACGTCCACACTCAATTAGGTTGTGGATGTAGGATCACTGATCCGGGAGAACTCTAGGAAAGGTGTAGCATCCAAGTAAAGAGCCCAGTGTTCATTTATTTTTCATATATACTCTGATGTAATTTATTGAAATTATTGTAACACTCGGCTTGTAAGATATTATGCTGAATAAAAAGTTTTAAATTTTTTTTGCTTCTCTGTGTATTGCGTCTAATTGAAGGTAAAGGACGGTCTTGGCTCGTGTAACAAATTCTCCATATAAGAAAATTGGGGCGTTACACTAGTAGCATGCTGATAAATATCAAGTCCTAATTCACCTTTTAACATAACATTTTAATTTGTGAAACATGTCGATGTGCTATAAGTAACAATCTGGAATGTGCAGACCTAGAAATATGAAAAGCATCGTAACTCATTATTACAACTCGAAATTTGAATCCGTCAAATGTTCCAGGAACTAGATTCCAGGGCTACGACTCTTGTGTACAAATCTATGATTAATTTGAACTGTAGCTAGGTCCAAATCTAGCTACAACTCAGAAAAAATAGCAGCGCAGAAACATACAAATCGATATTGATGATCTTGATGGGCATCGAATCACAGAAGCAAATGGATTGATTCAATTCAATATATAACGAATGATCTAACCAGGGAAAGATTGTAAAGCGTGATAATACGATGGTTCGATCACTTGAAACTTATAAAGAGCATTTTTTATGAACATGGACGGTAACGAGTTTCAATTACGATAATCAAATATAACTACTAATTACGGGAGGTCAAATAAAATGCTTGTACGGAACAAAAAAATTGTACAAGATACTTTCCTTATAGATGACGGCTTCGAATGTAAAAGAATAACGGGACGAGAATCCCGACGACAACACGTGCAAACTATGGAATGGCGAGAGCACGTGCAAGACACGGCGAACACAGTAGGGATAGCAGCAACCATAGCAAGACAGCAGCGAATGCAAGCTCACGACAGCCACAATGAGAGCACGTGCAAGCAATGGGATAGCGGTAATGCATAGCTAGGGGTGGGCTCAGTACGGTACCGGACTTTTTGACATTGTCCCATTACCATACCAAACTAGTTCGGTTTGAAAATATGCAAACCGTTACCAACCAAAAAGTTCGGTATACCGACTACTTCGGTTGGTACGGTTCGGTATTGGTGTTATACCAAATATGACCCAACAAATATCTTAGCAAATATCAGTACCAATAAAAATAACAAGTTAACAATACACACAACTACCGAAACAATAACATAATAGACCACAAATCCATTTTCATTCCAAACGCAAGCAGGGAACAGTAGTATAAGCATAAACTTCATAAAGGTCGCCAAAGGATAACATCAGTAGCCCTTGTTCGTCTGACAACACAATTTGTCAAAATAGTCATAAACTGGAAATAAAAACCACCCGAGAAAAGCCACAAAATAACACAAATTTAGTCCAACAAGAAATAAAAGCAAATGTAAAAAGGCCACAAAACATCAAGAGCTGATAATGCCACAAGAGCTCGTCTCTAATAGTTTGCTAGCTTCAGTTTCATCTCGTCAACAATCATGCACTTGGAGTTTGTGCTCTTTTTCCGTCTGCATGCACTTGGAGCTTGTGCTCCTAAATTAGCTCTTTCCCGAGTTTGTTACAGAAACTAGATTATTTAAACGCACAGTTAAATCATATTTTTTATCTTCCAAATGCAAGTCATTAGTGGCCTCCTTTCTCTCGATGCATGACCATTATATCAATTTCCTATGTTCCTTCAAATTAATCATAACGATGCAAAGGCACAAGCCTTACACTTATAATACGCTCATTTTTCATTTTTTTCTAAAAGACAGATCAAGCAAATACACCCTCCTACCGATATATACTTGTACAGATTAGTATAAATAAAGATAGGTAGATCAATGTCTACTAATGGTCAAACTGAATCGTCTAATGAAAATGATATTGAATAATAAGATAAATTAAACTAAACTCATTGATTAACAAAATAACAAGAACTACCCACAAAATCAGAATAGGTCTTCCAGGTCTTCCATACTGAATCAGCTGGTACTGGGACCTTTGAAGCTGCCTCTGAATAGCTCCAAACCACCCATACAGCTGCTTATCATAACCATCGTGTCCGCAGCTATCAAGGCAACTCTTAGTCCTCTCATAATCCTGAATATTAGCAGATTTTGGTGAAGATGGAGAGTTTTTTCGGTACGGTACGGTAAAATACTGACTGAACCATATTCATACCGAAACCTTTTTTGGTAACCGAATTTTTCGGCACCGAATCGATTGGTTCGGTTGGAAAACCGGTCGGTTGGCTCATTTTGGTATGATCGGCCACCTCTATGCATAGCCAGAGACGACAGTAACACGGTGAGGGATGGCAGTAACACAGCGAAAGACGACAAAAGCAAGTGCAGCAAGGCAGTAGCACGGGGTGGTGCTCGCTGCGGTGGTAGGCAGTGGCAGTCAGGGCTTCGGCAAGGGCCAAGGGGTGCTTGCTGCAGTCGGGAGGTGAAGGTGATGCAGCCGAAGATAGGGACTGCAGCGGCGAGGGTGTTGCAGCAGCAGGGGGAGGCAGCAAGCAGCAATGGCAGTGGTGGTTCAGCTTGGAGGTGCAGTAGAGGGGGCAACGGTGGATGGCAGATGCAGGGGGTGTAGGGTTCGTTCGGTGGTGGAGACAATCGCGATGAGGGCGACAAGGCAGTGGTCATCTACGGAGGTGGCAGCGGTGGTGGCTCGGCGCTGACGACGAGTGTAAGAGGTGGAGACAGGAGAACTCGAGGGCAGAGCGTTGTCGACGGGGAGGAGGTGAAGGATGGCTTGAGCTGTGGTGGCGGCGATAGGGGAGAGCTTGAGTGTAGTGGTGGAGTTCGAAGGTGGAAGCAAGGCAAGCGGTGGCAGGAAGAGGGTGAGGTGCGGGATGGTGGTCGAGGGAGAGAGAAAATGGAAGGTCGGGGTTTGGCTGGGTTTGCGCAGTAGAAGAGGGAGTTGAAAGGTTGAGGTTTGCTGTGTGGATTAAGAAGAAGGAGAAAGAGAGAGAGAGAGAGGGAGAGAGAGAGAGAGAGAGAGAGAGAGAGGAACAGAGGAATTAATGAGGTAGTTAGGAGAAAAATAGAAGGATTAGTTGGGATATGGAGAGTGATTTGTAGTGAACGTGAGGGGGGTTGGAGAGATCTGGGGGAAATTGTGTTAGTGGGTTTAATCTGGATTAACGGGGTTGGAAACACCAATGCAGGTTTGGGTTTAATAGTTGGGCTTACATAATAAACAAGGATAATAAAATTGTTGGGTGAAGAATTGGGCTTCACATGAAATTAAAATAATCAATAAAATAATATGATAGTATGGATTAAAATTGGGCTTCAAATAAATCAGAGTAATATTTATAAGATGAGGGAAACAAGACTTGGTTTGGGCTTCAAAATAAATAAATAAAAGAAGAGAAAACAAGATTATAGTCTGGAATATGAATTTGGGTTTTAAATAAATATTAGGATGTATTTCAATAGGAGATGTACAAGAAAATGAATTCAAATGAAAGAAAGAATTTACAAGGAAACTGAAATACAAGAATACGGAGCAAGAAGGAATAAAATCTGTACAATCAGAAACAAAATAATTTATTGACAAACAAAATACAAGAATACATAAGATTTTGTATAAATGGAAACGAGGGTTACATTTATAGTAATAATGTTACAGATATACCCGTAACTGTACAAAATACATGTGTGTAATACACGTGGGGCAAAATTATCATAACTCAATTTTGCGGCGTGTTACAGCTAGCTATGCTGGATACTTTAGCCACCCAACTGTGAGCATTCTTTAGGTTTGTCGGTTCCATCCGAACTCCCGAAGACGGGCTTCGAACGGAAGTCCAACCGCTAGGAAGAGGGATGGCACTCAACCCGGCCACTCCGAACTCCACCTTCAACCGATCTATCTCCAACTACTTCTTTACAGGCATATCCCAAAGGAAAGAGTCTGGTGTTCAAAGAACACCCTTCGAAGGATTCGGGCAAGATGACCCACCGCAGAAAGCCACTTGGACTCTGGCTAAGCCCAAGTCTCTCTCGACCATCGCCTCTTTCAGGCGAGCGAGCTCCAGATTCACTTGGTGTGACCTTCGGATGTGATATGAGAACGATGCCTCCCTATCCTTTGACTCCTTATGGTGATGAGCCAAACTTCACTCTGCTATGCACAATCTATTCTGAAGATATTCAAGCTCCACATATCGAGGGTCGGCCCCAACATGCCCAAAAACCTAGTCAGATAAAAAGAAAAGCCACGTTAAGACGAGGCTTATATATTTAACAAATTCTAATTCTAATTTTACAAAAATTCCAAGTCATGAAGTTCGGCAACAAAAAGTTTCATGAAGATTTGATAACAACATGCAAATCAACAACCAAAAGTTAAAGTTACGAAGTTCGGCCCAACGTTGCTCATAATTTATTTTTGATAAAATTCTGAATACAAAAAGGTGGGGCTAATCCGAGATCAGCAACAACACAAAAAAACAAAATGAAAGAACACTTCCTACTGCTTAGGAGAAGGAAGCACCTCTTGGCACTCTGCGGGGAGACCTTAGCGTCGACCATCCGAACCCTAGCCTCAGGAGAGAGGTGACCCTCTCCGCCACCCTAGGGGATCTCCCTAGGGACCGGTGGAGCATCACCAACCTTCATTGAAAAGGAAAGGTTGTCGAGGCTGCGGTCAGGATATCTCTGCTCGACGTGCTGCAGGGCTCGATCGTAGCCCATATTTTGAGCATCCCCGACCATATCAATAGCCTTCTCCCGATCCTTCTCCAACCCTTCTCCCTCGCCTCCCATTTGGCCTTCTCTTTCTTGAATGAGAGCTCCACCTTTTGCTCCTCGCTCCCTTCTAGAGCTCTTCAAACCTCAATTTGATATCCTTGTACTCCTTTTCAACTAGGTCAACCTTCTAGTTGGCGCACTTGAGCTCGTGCTCATGTTGCTACTTCATCTCCTCACTTGTAGAGTCGCCTAAAAAAGGGGGGGTCAAACACTTTTAAAATTAAAAAAATCAAGAAATGATATAGAAACAAACTTATTAAGGATCAGATACGTACCACAACGTTGGCTTGAGCCCACTTCAAGTAGCTAGAGTCATATGTCTTGTGGGCAAAGGACTTTCTGTATCGAGGTGACGCGAGATGGTTCACCACCTCGAAGGCGACCAGGCCCTCCATGAATGAGCCGACCACCTTCATGGCCCAGTCAAGCCTCCATGTCTCCTCCATCTTCTCTCTGAGGATGCTCTTGGCTTGGGATGGATATGAGGAAGAGAGGACCTAGCTAGCTCAGAGATCTTCAATGTGGTAGAGCTCGGTTAGCCCCTCAGGGAGTCAGGTTGGTCGACGATGGTCAGGGCCCTCGACTTCTTGGCCTTCTTATAACGAACCTTTACAGACCCATGACCTATTCTTTCCCTTTAACTATTTGGCAGCTTTCTTTTTCACCAATTAGGCTTGGCGAGCCTCAGTCACCTTTTTGTCGAGTATGGTTGCAATAAGAAACATGATGATGTTAGAACGTGGCAAAGAAGTTGTCTACAAAAAGAAACTAAAAACATACAAGGGCTGGCTGGACACAAGCCGCACTTCGCCAGGCACTTCTCGGTCACCCTCGCCCAGTTTACGTTCCTCCCTTTAAAAATGCTCTCAAACTTCTTCACTTCCTCTGAAGTGAATTCCTTCAGCCTTGATGCCTTAATCTTTGGAATATCATATGCCCACTTGGTGAGAATGTCCCAGGGCTCGGGATTGCAGATAATGAAGTACTTCGACTTTCAACCTTTGATCGAGTCTGGATGGTTGTGCACCATGTGATATATGAGGTGTTGGTGTATGCCCTAGAGGCCAGTTGTGTATTGACATTACTAGTTTACATTGTATCTGACATTTATTTTACTTTTTGGCATTTCATTTATTGCGTTATTTATTGTGAATTAAATGAACATAATGAAGTCGTTAGAATAGTAAGTTCAATGTCCTGGGATATCAAGTGCATGACTTGATTGTGAGACCATATTGGCTGAAATCAGAAAGCTGTTCTTAATTGTCTCTAATCAAGTATTATTGTGAATTAGGTAACAATAATACATAGAGACTAGTGTGTGCATAAACTGATGATCATTCTCACGGGTCATGGATATGAGATATCAAGTCTTCACATGGGTACATATTAGAGTAATAATGTACTAGACTGACCCACCATGAGAATGCTGCATGGATCGTTACGTGATTGTCATAAATGGTTCACAAAGTGACCATGGTGTACGTAGTCCTTTGAATTGAACTCACTACGGTTCCCTACATGCGAAGTTATATGTTTTAATGCATCAATGACATTCCCGTTACTTGAGTAGCTGTAATGTATTGCTAGATACCACTCACTATTTGTAATACTCAAATATGATCATAGTATTACTGTCAACGTAATAGGAACCTACAGGGTCACACACTTAGAATGGACCGAAATTGGGATTTAAAATTCATAAGATGAATTTAATTAGGGATCTAAGTAAGACTTGGACTCCTGACTCTGGTTGGACATTTTGTTAGATTAAATGAGCCGACTAAAGTTAAAAGGCCCACACACAAATCTGACCCTGGTCAGATTGTGAGCCCAACAACCTCATTACTCTCTTAGGGTTGGTTTTCTGCACCTATATATATATATATATGATATGTATCTGTGAAAAAGACACAAAATATTCTAGCCGTCACAGAAAGTGAGAGAAAGAGAGATCGTGAGGAGGAACATTCCCTTTCTGCAGCTAGCACCGCGGTTTTAGGGAAAGCCGTTTTTTTTTTTCGTTCGTGCGGATATCGTAGAGGCACCAAAATATTGCATTGTTGTGATTGGCATACTATGGAGACAGCAGATCCATCTTTAAGGTATAACTCCTAAACACGATTTATGATTTTCACATGGATCCATGGCTATGTTTCGATATTTTTTGTAATTTTGTTGCTGTGTATTTAATCTGTGATTGCATTCGAAACCTAACATGAGGCGTGGAGAAAAGAAACATCGTCCCTTGTATGCCTGAGCTATACACAGGCCCAAGCACATTCGTAAGTACATGAGCTTCAGCAGCACCTCCATCTTTTTACACAGCATAATGAAGCTGGCGAGTAGCTTCCAGAAGTTGAGCCCATATTGCATCAGACTCACCCAAGCCCAGTTCAACACTTCCTTGATGAACATGTGCATGGGGAGGCGGAGGCCCGAGACAAATGCGTCTAGCGGTGTAACCCCCGTTCCCGATTGTACGGATCTCATTTTCATTTTTTTCTTCCGTATTCTTGTATTTTGATTTTTTACAATTCTTTTGCTTTTTTAAACCCAATTGTACACACTAAAATATTCAAACTATTGTTAAAATCTTTACTAATCAACAATTATATTTTATTCGAATGATTGTAAATTTTAACCGTATTTTCTATTCTTATTTGGTTGATTATTTATATTTTAGCCAAAAACCAAATTTTATTTCCCTTAAATTATTATTATATTATTATTTTGTATGAGGTTCATCTTATGGAAGCTCATTATATTATTATTGCAACTATTTTTATTTATCCTCGCTATTCTATAAATTATTTAATTATTTATTATATTATGAAGCCCAATCCTAGTCCATTCTATAATTTATCTAAATTATTTAATTTGTAAACCATATTTAATTCATAGTCCACATTATAATTATTTTATAATCTTATTATTGATTGAAGCCCAATCTTATATTCCTTCTATTTGTGTTATTTAATTTTTGGAAGCCCAAACAAAAAGAAATACAAACCCATACAATTCCTAGCCCAAACCCACACTTTTAAACCATAATTTTAAACCCAAATTCTAATTCAATTCCTACCCGTTAACCCTATGCAACACAGTCAAAAGCCCCTACAATCCCTCAACTGATTACCCCTCTTATTCCCCAAATATCTCTCCATATCCCCACTAATCCTAACTCCCCTAATTAATCCCTATTATTATAATATAATTAAATTAAACCCCCCCCCCAATCCCTCTTCCTCTTCTTCTTTCTTTTCTGCTTCCGAAACCCAACACCCATCCCGACATCTCCTTCCTCCCTGTCGAGCCACCCTCGATGCACCCCGAGCCTCCTTGCCATCGCTAGCCTCCACCTCGCCCTACCCCTCGTCGCCCGAGCCACCGCATCCACCACCCTAATCTTCCATCTCCGCCCTGTCGTCACCCTCACCTCATCGACTGCAACCAGGGCCCCTCATCCTGTGCTCCTACCCCTACCTCGACACCCTATCTCCACCAAAGACAACTTGCACCTGAAGTCGATCACCACCGCTCGTCCTCCTACACACCATTGCCACCACTGCCATCACCACAACCAGCACTGCTTCACCACAGTCACAACCACCCCATCACCATCTCCGATCATATTCCACCATCGCTATCTCGACCTCCATTGCTAGCAGCAAACCACTGCATCAACCACTCTTATTGCTGCTACACCTTGCTACCGACCACCGCAACTGCCTCGCTGTAGTCGCAACCGCACACCCCGTTGTTCCCTCTTCCGCAGTCACAGCCACCTAGCCGCAAGCACCTCCCAACCTACCCTCACCGCCACTGCTGCAACACCGACTCCCTCGCCATTGCTGCTATCTCTTACGGTTGCTGCTGCTATTCTTGCAGCGTGTTGTTGCAGCTCTCCCGCTTGTTGCAAGTCACCATCTCGTTGTGTTGCTGCTGCCTCTCTTGGCGTCGCAGCTGCTGTCGTGCATCATCACTACCACCTCTCACTGTTGTCGCCGCTGTCCCTTGCAGTGTGTTTATGTTGCCGCCTCTCGCTGTGTTGCCGCTGTCACCCTTACCATCGAGTCGCTATTGTTCTTGTCATGTCATCGTTGTCGTCTCTTGCCCTTACTGTTGGTTGTTGTCGCTCTCGCTCGTGTTCATGTCGAACGTGCAAACACCGTATAAGACAAGTATCCCTTGTACAATTCGTTTGTTCTCGTACAAGCATTAGTTTGAATTTCGCAAGTAGGTTCCTTGTTGACTCATAGCATTATAGATCTTGCCTTCCTTCTCTTCATGCGTCACTTGACCCCGATACGTTAATATACATAGTCCTACTTGAATCTTGTCAATCTTAAACTCGTAAAATGATCATGAATATTCCTTGTTGTCATATGCATTACACGAACACATGACAAGAGTAGTAGTAAATGGATGCATGTTAAGAATTGTTGCTATTTGATCACATCTTGATATAATAATGCAAATATTAATTTTATGCGTAATGTCGTAGAAACAACGATTATTGCCTTGAAAATGGACTGAAATCGTCCTAACCACTATACGTGGATGCTTGTTAAATCCTAATTATAGACTATACATTTTTAATATTTTGATCGCTATATATTTTAATGTTGTAACCCTGCATGCTGTCTGCTCGAGATTGTGATGAGATTTTAACCTAGTTATATTTTGAATCAATGAGAACTTTATAAATGATTATTGTATCCCTAGAATCTAGTTTCTGGAACTTCTTACAGATCCAGATTCCGCGTTGTTGGTGCAGGTTATCACATTTTTAGTACTGTATGGTTTCTAATTTCCAGATTACTGATTTGAAATGCACTATCATGATTTATTGACCAAAACATTGTGTTAACAGTAAAATAAGGACTTGATATTAACTAGAATGTTACTCGACATGATTAGGAATCGATTTATAATTTTTATAAGATTTTTGAATGATTTTATAGTCAGGTTTTATGTGTAAAAAGTTGACCCCGACCTGCTGCCTGAACAGTAGACCCATAAAGAAATGAATATTACACATAGTTTCTGTTTTTATAATGTATCGTGTGAATATACGTCAGAACTGGCAGGGAGTCTAGTATTTAGAACTCCTGACGAGACTAATTTTTGCTTTCCTGTAACAATGGGAACGTGAGTTTTGTACAGCAACGTATTGCTGTCCAGAACTTGCATTATTACGTTATTGCATATGAACCCGTTATTTGATATATTTAATGAATTGAACTATGTATATTTCATGTATTGCCTAGCCCTTGATACATCTTTGATACTGTTCTGCTACCGTTCTCATTGATCGTATTGGTTGCATGTCCAAGTTACCGATCATGTTACCATTCGTACATACCGATCATGTTTTCTGTTCATGTTTAATTATTGTAAAAGAATAACAAACCGGGGTAATAAGGGAAAGAAATAGTAGTGGACAGTATAGGAGATTGTACTCGGAAGAGGGAACCCGTGTTTTCCGTGTTACATGTTTACCGATCAAGTTTACCGACCAAGTTTACTGACCAAGTTTACCGACCAAATTTTATAATCATGAGAAGACCCGAGTACATGATCTATAGAATTCACCACTATTGTCTAAATGTTCACTTGATTGTATGCACCCGAACCTGTGGTATAGGACACATAATTGCGTGCATTAAATAGGATTGATTAAATGAATAGACTTATGATTAACACTGATCACATGCATATTCCTGTTTACATGATACATGTCCTTTTTAGAAGTAATATGATTCATGTTTACCAGTTTTATGATTTCCGTTTATATGTTACATGTTCAGTTTACCAGTCACATGATTCCTGTTTATAAGTCAAGTTTACATGATCATCCTTTACAATGTGTATTTTCCTGTTACATGACTTGTCTCCTATATACATGATTCTCTGTTCTTTGCTATATTTCTGTCCTTGTTCATTTGATTGTACTAATTGCGGCCTGTTAATTGCTCTAGCAGGTGTTCGTCTTCCCCAACTCGAGATGATGAATTTACAGGCGCAAGAGAAGAATTACCTGAAGAACTTGGTGATCAAGTATTCTAGAAAAAGAGATGATTCCAGCCTGCTTTATTTTGCTTATTATTATGTTTTCAGTTTTTATTACTAGTACTTCATACTTTGTAATCCGGGCATGTTGTCCCGAAGTTTATTTCTTTTTAGATGTTGGTTATTTTGGTGGAATACTGCATGATTTATTTATGTTATTCCTGTTTATGTAATTATACTTTGCTTGCGTGGTTGTGTTTATATTCATGTTGTTGAGTTGATTATTATAGCTTATGAATGATTTGTTTGCATCATTCATTGGGCCTTAGTCATAACCCCATATTTCTTCGTATTTTGGGAAGCGGGGCATGACAAGCGGGAACATATTAAACCACGGGGCAAGGTTATCGGTCGGATGGACCCTCGAGTTTGGAATCATCAGGTAGAACTCCCAGGGAATGAAATAAGTGTTCTGAATTATGGGGAGATCTGCATTCTCCAAAGTGTTCCTTGTTCTATTTGCTTCTATCTTCAGGCGGTTTGGGGACAACGACCGTATCCCGAATCTGACCAAATCGTTCATGTCGTCATGGTACATTCTGATTATGTGGGGGTATATAAGAAAGGGATGCCCTATACCCCCTCTAGCTCATACTCCATATAATCGTATTCTTCATTCTTGCAGAAGATGAATTTCTCTTTCCTCCTAGGTGGTCGAGGAGCGCGAGGGGGATCGACGGAAACTACATTGAGTAGATGATGCATCACCCTTTTAGCTCGTGGAAACCAACTCCACTTCTCCTCCCTCTCCTCCTCTTCATATGAGGGGATGATGATAGCCTTTGAAGTTTTGACTACTCCATTTTGCCACCGCGACACCCCCGACTCCTCTCCTTCTGGAAGCAACCAAGATGTAGATGGCGAGGGTGACTCACCACGGCCTAAAGTGGAGGCCAAGTTGTTGGACCATACCGTAGACATAATTAAAATAATTATTTACCTATTAAGGGGTTGAGAGGTTGACAGAAAACTTACCGGAAGATTTTTTGATTCTAGAGAGAGAAGCTCTAGTGTTAGAGAGAGAAAGTAAAGAGTGAAATAAGAAGGGGGTGGCGGATATATAGAACGGGAGGAGACTCCTCGATAATCGTGAAGTCACGTGACACGAGTCCTTGTTAACCACGAAGGTCACATGACCTTGGCCTAATCCTTGCCCTCCACCTGTCAACTCATTCAACGGATGAGATCGTATAACCATGTAGAAGTGCAATCCCAAAGAAAAATCACAAGTCTGTAATCTTTGGCCAATGTGTCTTGTCCCTTGTCATGGTAATCTAAGCCACTCGTGATTTTGTCCTAAAATTCGTTTGGCTTGTCCCCCGACATGGTAATCCGAGCCACTCGGAATTTTCTCCCAAATTTCGCTTAGCTCATCCCCCAGCTTGGTAATCTGAGCCACACGCAAATTTCTGATGTGTCTAATTTTTATATAAATATTTGTACTCATTTATCCATAAGAATTGCTTCTATTCGTCTATTATGTTAATAATTTATCTTATTTCCATAGATTTCTATTAATTAATTACTTATTTGAAGGAATATGATTTTTTATGCAAAAGGTAAATATTTTTGGTAAAAATCAACAAACAAAACAAAAAGAATGATTTTTAAATTTTTATTGATTTGTTGAATTTTGAATTTTACAATTTGGTCCTCGAAAAAGTCAATAGAAAATATTATTATCAATTTATATAATTTTAAAAGTACAGTACGGATTGATGGATGAGGAAAGAGTTAAAAAAATTAGTTAATTAGATTAATAGAATAAAATAAAATAATATTAATCTAACTTTTCTAATTAATTAATTAATTAATTAACTAAACCTATTAATAACCTAACCCTAAGTTTCTTATTTCCTATATAACAGCAGGAGAGAGGTTAGAAGGCAACAGGTGGGTAGGTGGCGGCTAAAAAAAAAGCTACAGGAGGTTGGCGGCGGGGATTGGAAGAAAAGAAAATAAATTAAAAAATAAAAATAAAATCAGAGGTAGGCGTGAGCGGCTACAGGAAGATCAGAGAAGGGAGGAGAGAGGAAAGTGGGGCGCGGAATTCGACCGCGACTCTTAAATTTCGGTCTTCAACAAATACGAGTTTTTCTTCTTCTCTTCTAAATTTTATCATGCAATCCAAGACAGTATTTGTTAGTTGCAATTTTATTATGAACTAAATTTTATTTTTCTAGGGTTTCGATGTAGCCTAGTTTTGATAACACAATTTTTAATTCCATACTATTTTTCTATTTTTCCATGGTTGTGTGTTTGACTTTTGATCTTAATGCTTACAATTGGTTGATCGACTTTGTATGATTTATTGGATCATGGAGAGACCAAGATGTAATTTGTGATTTTGAATTATAGAATTAAACACCATTGATTGAGCAAAATTAGAGATGATTTACCATGACTGATGTGACCGTTAAGAAATCCACAGAACTTAATGAGTCTTCAATTAATTAAATTTTTGCATGAACTATGACAAACTGTTAGTTGGAGATATTTTTGGTGTTGTTCGAGAGAAAACATTGAATAATTTGGGGATTTTGGTCTACAACTTGGAAAATAATCTTTTTATTCATATGGAGTTATAAATTGTGTGGGATTAACTAGGTGAAATCAAAAGCCTTAGAATTTATTTTGCAATTAATAAATAACAAATTTCCATATTTTGCCCCTCTTATTTAATTTAGTTAGTTCCTTAGATTAATTTAAATTAGTTGCTTTCTTTATTAAATTTTGATTTTCCAATAGTAATTAATCTAGTAATATCCGTACTCAATAAAATAATTACTCTATGTGGGTTCGACACTTTTTCCACTTAACTATACTACTTGTTGCGATTTTGTACACTTGCAAAAATCCACATCAAGTTTTTGGCGCCGTCGTCGGGGACTAGTTATTGTCTTATTGATATTGAAAATTGCTAGATTGTTACTAGTTTGGATTTTTTTATTTCTTTTGTTTTATTATTATTTTACCTCTTTATTTTCTTTTGACTTACTTTTATTTTTTTTATTTTTATTTTTAGTTTTTCTATTTTTTTAATACTTATATTCAGGACATACAAGTACATTATCATGGAGAACGATAAAAACAGGGCTTTGAGAGACTATGCTATGCACTCAATTAATGGAGTAACATCAAGCATAAAGAGGCAGGTTATTGAAGCTAACGATTTTGAGATTAAACCGGCCATTATTCAAATGATTCAACTGACTGTTCAATTTTGGGGACTACCGCACGAGGATCCTTATGTTCACATTGCAAATTTTCTAGAAATTTGTGACACTTTTAAGTACAACGGAGTATCAGATGATGCAATCCGATTGAGACTCTTTCCTTTTTCACTACGAGATAAGGCGAAGGCTTGGCTAAATTTTAAACCACCTGGTAGTATTACTACTTGGGAGGAACTTGCACAAAAATTTTTGGCTAATTATTTTCCTGCCAACGAAGACAGCGAAGAAAGCGAAGCTAAGGAATGATATTGCTACATTCACTCAATTTGAGACCGAGTCTTTGTATGATGCATGAGAGAGGTACAAAGAGTTATTGAGAAAGTGTCCTCATCATGAACTACCAAAATGGCTGCAAATTCAAATATTCTATAATGGTTTGGGAGTTACAAATCGATCTATGGTTGACGCAGCAGCTGGAGGTGCACTAATGAGCAAAACTCACGAAGCAGCCTATGAACTTCTAGAGGAGATGGCATCTAATAATTACAAGTGGGCTTCAGAGAGTACAATGCCAAGAAAAGTGGCTGGAGTTTTTGAACTTGATCCTATTACTACTTTAACTTCACAAATTGATATTTTATCTAAAAAAATTAGCTAATATGAATGTTAATTCTATTCATACTAATATTATTTGTGATCTTTGTGCAGGAAATCATTCAAGTACAGATTGCCAAGTGGGAAATCCATTTGCTCAACCAATTTCCTATCAATCAAATTACGTGTCCAATTTTCAACATCAAAACAATCTTTATTCGAGCACGTATCATCAAGAATGGAGAAACCATCCCAATTTTTCATGGAAAAACAATCAAGGAGCAATTAGACCACCTCAGAATTTTCACCAAGAAAAGAAGCCGACACTAGAAGAGATGTTCATGCAACACAGGCAAAAAATAGATTTGGCAATCCAAAATGTTGCAATTTCAACTTCAGCTTCAACTCGCAATCTTGAGATTCAAATTGGTCAAATTTCAAATATTCTTATAGAGATAACAGTAGGAAACTTACCTCGCAACACCGTGACCAACCCTATGGAGCATGTCAAAGTAATAACACTAAGAAGCGGGAGGACAATTGCGCAACCACAAGAAGAAAATGACGAACAAAATGTGGTTGAAAAGGAAGAAAAATACGAACCAATTGTGGAGGAACAAATTCAGCATGAGCAAGTAATGTTTGATGTCTTTAAATCCATGAAGTTTCCTACTAAAGAATAGTCGTGTTTTCAAGTAAGTAAAACTAATTTAATTATGAGCGAGAAACATAGTACTGAAATTGAAAAGTTACCAATCGAAGTATGTCCAACAAATTTAGCAACTCTTGAATGTGAGAAAGAAAAGAATTTGAAATGTGTTATGTATTTGGATGATGTACCATCTATTAATTCATTTTCTCAGCAGAAATTTAAAGAGCTAGGGATATCAAAGATGTCATCATCAATAAAGAAACGACTCAAACTAGAGCTTGAACCTGATCCACACTTGAAGAGAAGTATTAGAAAAGATGTTTTGATGTTGTTGGATCTTAGCGTCACATAACCATCTCACTATCAAGTCTGACTGAAGACTTAAAACTTATCGCTTCTTGGAAGGCAACCCATGTTTTCTTTTACTACATTTAGATTATCTTTTTTTTTAGTTTATTTTAATTTTAATTTTTAATTTTGTTTTGTAGGATTGCATAAGTTTGAAAGTCACCGGGCGGAACTGTTTTCTACACCTACATTGATGGCTGCTTTTGAGCTGGATGGAGTCAGAATCTGGAAAAGTGTTTCAAAGAGCGATTGTAGCCAATTGTCTTAGCTTTTCAGCAAAAAAGAATCAGCCCATTTGGACATCTACAGCTCTAGATATCACTGAAACACTGAACGTCGAGTGTGCAGAATTTTAAGACGAATCAGGGGAGAAATTCTGAACATTTCTCATTCTTTTTGTTTTTCTTTTTTCCTTTCCCATTGAGGAAAATGTGATATTCATATTTGGGGTAAGGTTTACAAATTTAATTTTTATTTTATATATTTGAAAAGAAAAAACAAAACAAAAAGGGGATTTTAATTAGGCTCATCATTACACTTTTGAGTTCTTTATTGTGCTATGGCATTGAAATAAGTTTTAGGATAGGCAATATCCTATAAAGCAAGAGTAAGCATACTTATTTACTTTAGGATTATTGAATTTCAAAATTCCTTACAAAATTGTGTAAGTCATGTGATTATATATAAAAGAAAATGTGATGTTTTTTTTGTGTGATTATCCCCTTTGATCTAGTCCTAAACAGAGTTTAAGTAAATAGAGTGTTAATGAGTAAATAAATTAAATAAAAAAAGTCTATCTACTCCAATGTTTTGAGTTGCTTAGTAACTAGAGGTATTCATCACAAATGTTTACTTTTGCGTCAAACGGTAACTTGAAATATGAGTATGCAAAGTACTTTAAGTTTGTGACTTGTTGAGTAACCGGGTGTATTTATCACAAATATTTGCATTCGCTTCAAAAGGCAAGTGACAACTTAGAGAAGAGACAAAAAAAAACTATAGTTTGCTACTCGGTTTGTAGTAGTGAAAAGGGGTAATCACAGATAGAGTTGTTACATACTATAATTACATTAGTTACATGACAAATATGATTGGGTTGGGAATATGAATGAATAATTGCACTAGAGAAAGTGAGTATGCTTGATTTTACTTTATTTACTACTATTTATATTTTTAGTTGAAATTTTGATGCTTGCATGATGAGATCTCTTGGTGTGATGAGTTAAGCTGTTATTGATCCTTTATTGATACTTTTACTTCTTGCTCAAGGACAAGCAAAATCTTAAGTTTGGGGGTATTTGATGTGTCTAATTTTTATATAAATATTTGTACTCATTTACAAATAAAAATTGCTTGTATTCGTCTATTCTGTTAATAATTTATCTTATTCCAATAGATTTCGATTAATTAATTATTTTTTTGAAGGAATAAGGTTTTTTTATGCAGAAGGTAAATATTTTTGGTAAAAATCAACAAACAGAATGATTTTTAAATTTTTATTGATTTGTTGAATTTTGAATTTTACAATTTGGTCCTCGAAAAAAGTCAATAAAAAATATTACTATCAATTTATGTAATTTTAAAAGTATAGTATAGGGTTGATGGATGAGGAAAGAGTTAAAAAAATTAGTTAATTAGATTAATAGAATAAAATAAAATAATCTTAATCTAAATTTTCTAATTAATTAATTAATTAATTAACTAAACCTATTAATAACCTGCCCCTAAGTTTCTTATTTCCTATATAACAGCAGGAGAGAGGTTGGTAGAAGGCGACAGGTGGGTAGGTGGCGGCTAAAAAAAAAAGCTACAGGAGGTTGGCGGTTGGGATTGGAAGAAAAGAAAAATAAATAAATAAATAAAAATAAATGCAGAGGTAGGCGTGAGCGGCTACAGGAAGATCAGAGAAGGGAGGAGAGAGGAAAGTGGGGCGCGGAATTCGACCGCGACTCTTAAATTTCGGTCTTCAACAAATACGAGTTTTTCTTCTTCTCTTCTAAATTTTATCATGCAATCCAAGACAGTATTCATTAGTTGCAATTTCATTATGGACTAAACTTTAGTTTTCTAGGGTTTCGATATAGCCTAGTTTTGAAAACACAATTTTTAATTCCATACTATTTTTCTATTTTTCCACGGTTTGTGTGTTTGATTTTTGATCTTAATGCTTACAATTGGTTGACCGACTTTTGTATGATTTATTGAATCATGGACAGACCGAGAGGTAATTTGTGATTTTGAATTATAGAATTAAACACCATTGATTTAGCGAAATTAGAGATGATTTATCGTGATTGATGTGACCATTAAGAAATCCACAGAACTTAATGAGTCTTCAATTAATTAAATTTGTGTATGAACTATGACAAACTGTTAGTTGGAGATATTTTTGGTGTTGTTCGAGAGAAAGCATTGAATAATTTGGAGATTTTGGTCTACAACTTGGAAAAATAATCTTTTTATTCATATGGAGTTGTAAATTGTATGGGTTTAATTTGGTGAAATCAAAAGCCCTAGAATTTATTTTGCAATTAATAAATAACAAATTTTCAGATTTCGCCCCTCTTATTTAATTTAGTTAGTTCCTTAGATTAATTTAAATTAGTTGCTTTCTTTATTAAATTTTGATTTTCCAAATAGTAATTAATCTAGTAATATCGGTACTCAATAAATTAATTAGTCCCTGTGGGTTCGACACTCTTTTCACTTAACTATATTACTTGTTGCGATTTTGTACACTTGCAAAAATCCACATCAATTTCTCCCAAGGTTCTCTTGGCTCGTCCCTCGGCATGGTAATCCGAGCCACTTGCCTTAGCCTGCTGAACCACTTCAAAAAATTCAGGATTATTATTAAAAATCTTGAAATAATAACTTAAATTCTGGAAGACAATTACTGCCCTTAGGAACTACGAATATACTCAAAAACGTCCATAGGAGAGACCTACTCCTCGAAGGTTGCTACACTCAACCTCTAAGAGTGGGATGGGTAAAAGTTATAGCTAATCAGAGCCGTACGATTCTTGCTTGAATCTCGGGCTTCCTATGGGTAAAACTATAATTTTACAGCAACTACAAGCCCATAATTAGCACAAGGACAACCCACATGACCCCTATCTTGGCTCGACCCACTAGGGTGCTGATTTGCAGCCTAATTAAAGGAGATTGACCAGCCAATCTTGCCCCCCCACAAAAAAAAGAAGATTATAACTGACTGGAACGATTATATAAGATCTTCCAAATCAGTTAAGGAATCATCCTAAAATTGCTCTCTCTCAGGCCTATAAATACCGTTCCACCTCCTCCATTACCAGGTAATCAATATTTTGTCCACAAAAATCCAATTTATACTATGGAGTTACGGACATGATCATCGGAGGGCTTGTTGCTGGGAAAACTCTCGGTATTTTAGGCTATTTTGTAGATTTCCAACGATATCACAGCCATCCATTCTAAATTCATCTACAAATATCAGTCACACATCATATCTGATCAACCAGTGAGATCTAAACTTTCCTTACTCATCAACGAAATCATTGTCTATTGCTCCCACACCGAACATAGTTGCATTACAGTGAAATTCCTCGATAAGAAGAGTTCTCAAAGCATTATTGTAAAGATTGATTCTTGGCTCTTGTTTGAGAGAGGATATTCTTTAGTGAAGCCTAAGGGGGGAGGTCCTAAGGGTGGAGTAGGGAAGGGTTCCCGAAGCACCTAAAAATGTTGGTGTCTTTGTCATTTGTTCTTCCTTTACTTCCATATTTTAATTGCTTTTGCTTGCTTGATGTTGATTAAATTCATTGGCTTATTTGAAGTGTATTGCCTAAACTGTATTTAGTGTGATAACTTGGTATTAATTGGGCATAACCCTAACCCCTTCCCTCCTTCCCCCCATTTTCGATTGTACGGATTTTATTTTATTTTCCTTTTTCTTCGTATTCTTGTATTTCAATTATCTATAAATTCTTCTGTTCTTTTGAACCCAAATATATACACTAGCATATTCAATTTTTGTTAATGTCCTTTCTAATCATTAATTATATTTGTTGCAACTTTCAAATGATTAAATATGTTAACCCAAATCCAAACCCATTCTATAACCTTATTGTTTGATTATTTATTAAATTGTGAAGCCCATAACTCAAGCCCATACCGTAATCTCTACTTGAAACCCATTAAGCAAAACCCCCAAACCCACTTGCTGCCTATGTATTAACCCCTCCTTATTATTAATCTAATTACCTATTTAATTAACCCTAATCTACCTCCTAACCATTCTCCATTAGCCACCAACTTCCTTCCCCACTTCTTCATCCCGAAACCCACTGTTCTTCATCTTCAACCTCCTGCACACATCTCTCCACTGCATCCAGTGACCCTCTCCCATCACCAAGCTCGACAGCCACACCCCAACTAGCCCCAACACCTCCACTGCCTGACCACACGACCCATCTCCTTGTTGCCACATTCTTGAACCTTAAGCGCCTCCATCAAACTCGCATGTTGCTGCCACCGAAATCCGATCAACTTCAGAGCAACTACATTCGAAACCCCGCACCCAGCTGTGTTGCTCGCTACCTTGCTGCCTTCGATCATCCCAACCAGCACCATCAACCCGCACCTCGATCACCCCAAACTCCACCAACAGCTCGAACACCTTACTGCCATACACCAGCAGCACACTTGCTGCCATTCTCGACCACCCGCAGCCTTTCCTCACTTCATTGTTGCTGTCTTTCATTGCCAGTGCACCGTTCTTACTGTAGCACTGCCATAGTTACACCTAGCTGTCGTAGTTGTTGTTGTCGCTGCGTCTTCGCCCCATCGTTCTTTCCACATACGTAATCGTCATGTAAAAGGCAAGAATTTCTTGAACTTTTGTCAGTATTTCTTAGTCTCATTGCTCTATCATATTGTCGACTTTTGTTCATAATATTTCTTGACTGATTTGAATTCTCAAACCGTATATTATTGATTCGTTTCTGCCCTGTCTCTTGCTTGACTTTGTACTGAGATTTTGACCCCATTCCCTTTGACAAAATTTAGAACTCTATACCTTAAAATTATAGCCTTCTGGGTGTAGAATCTAGAATATCTTTCGGTTTTGCAAACCAATTTACAGATTGTGAGATATTAATGTTTTAGCACTGTAACATCTAAATTTTTAGATTACTATTTGGAAGTGTTTCGTCTTGAGTAATTAATTGGAATAATAAGTTGTTAGTGGAATTAAGATATGAGATTAATCAGAATAATACTGGACTTTGTTTTGAGTCCGTTTATAATTTTTGTAAGAATTATCAATGACTTTTCAGTGAAATTATAAGCATGAGAATTTGATCCTGAGTTGCTGCCTAAAGACTAGACCTGTAAGAACTGACTGGTAGACAAAGCTCGTGAACTTAGAATGTGTCATGTGAATATGCATTGGTTGTGCAGGGTGTCTACTTTCTGAACCCCTAACGGAATCGATTTTGCTTTCCTGTAGCAGTAGAAAAGTGAGTTTTTGTACAGTAGTGTATTACTGTCCAGAATTGCACTTTGATATTTTTAAATATAAACATGTTATTATTTCGTACTTAATGAATTGAATTAATACAGTAGACCGATAGAACAACTCTATATCATGCATTGCATAGCTCTTGATACATTCTTGATATTATCCTGGTACCACTGTTCTCATTTATTGCACTAGTTGCATGTCCAAGTTTGATCATAGTAAAATAATAACAAGCTGGGGATAATAAGGGTACGACTTAGTACTAGACAATATATGAGAGCGTAATCGGAAGGGGGGCCCGTGTTTCATGTATCGGTTATTGTTATCATTTATTGGTCATCGATTGATTGCGGACTGCTGGCTACAGTATCCTGATTATCGTGTATTTTTTATCGATTATTGTTATTGGAAGACCCAAGTACATTATCTTGTAAAATTTACGACTTAAGTCCAAACGTTCGCTTGATTGTTATGCACCCAAACCTGTGGTATGGAACACATGATTGCATGCATTAGATAGGTTTATAAAAGACTGATAGACTCAAGAATGACACTGAGCATCGATACTTGCATTATTGATTATTGACTATTTTTTATCGACCATTGCATATTGACTATTGATCCTATCACCGACTATTTTTTATTGACCATGCATATCGACTGACTATATCTCACAACTGTGATTTCTTTATCTTACTGTCATACTTGTATTGTACATGATTGTATCATTCAGATATTCATACTGCTATCCTTGCTTTCTTCTGTGTTGTATTTTATTACTTGTTACTACTTGTCGTCTGTAGCTTGCTCTAACAGACAACCCCCCCTCCCCCCCACTGTAAATGTTGAGCTTGCAGGTACCTAGGAGGAACCAATAGAAGGACTTAGTGATCAAATCCTGTAGGAGGATGGAATTGAATTTTAGCCTGCATTATTTATCTTCTTTTATGCTTTTCCCAATTACTATTGTTATTATTTCGTACATTGTATTTCCGGGCATTTTGGCCCGAAGTTTATGTTTCCTGACGTTGGTTATTTTATGGATTACTTAAGTTTATTACTTGTTTATGTGATTTTATTATTTCATGCGTGGTTGTGATCATAATTATATTGTTGCGTTATAACTATACAACTTTTGAATGATGTATATTATTCGCTGGGCCTTAGTCGTGTGTCCGTACTTTCGTATTTTGGGAGGTGGGAAATGACAACATATGAGAGAACTTTTTGAAGATGGAACGAGTTCCACTTCTAAAATGCATAAGCCATAAGATATATAACCAAGTACATCTAGAAAATCATCACCACATGTAGAAGGTGTTCCCCAAATATCGTAGTAGATTAACTTAAAATATGCATTGGTGGAAATAAAACTAGATGGAAAAGGTAGTCTAGTTTGTTTTCCTATAAGAAAAATATCACCTAAGGTGGATTCTTTATTGGAAAAAGAAATATAACCTTTAACTTATTGAGGCGATCTAATAGTACTTAGTGCATTTTCCAAGACTTCTTACGCTTAAGTGAGAGGTGATAGTTTCTATTCTGGCCCCAAACAGAATTGATTAAGGATGTTGGAAATTCTCTCTCCCAATGTGGGCATTATGACCGAACATAAAAAAAGAAAAATGATAGATAACCAAGTCACTTGTGTCATAGGATAAGCAATGTGGTGGTGAAAAATAGAGATGTCAATAGTTTAGGAAGGTGAGTTCGGACATGAAGTAATAGAGACCAAGTCACTTGTGTCATGAACTAGACTACAAAGGTGATGGTGGAGGAACAGTCGGTGCTACAGCCAACACAAAAGGAGTAGATTGTGGAGTAGGAAGAAAAATAGTAGTCCGAAGAGTCACCTCCTTAGCTAATATAGCTGAATTGGCCTGCTGCAAGATGGGAAATATCTCATGGGACATTAGCTAATTCAAAACAATGGTGTACTCTGGGCTAAGCCTCATCAAAAACTCATAAATGCGTTTCCGATTATGTGATTGTACACACTTTTTCTCCTTACAGAGCTCATCAATCTCATTAATTTGTTGCCACAATTTTTGAAGAGAAGAAGAAATATGATACAGAGTGATCACCTTGAATGATTGCAACAGGTTTTCGATTCAAGGCATACTTATGAGCATGACTAGAGTGCTCATAAGCATCTCGAAGATGGGTCCAAATAGAGAATAGCAATCTATTGACATATGGAGATCTCAATGGAATAGTAAATAATACTATGTACTCAAAAATTTAGAGCTTTCCACTCCTTAAGAGTTTGAGAGGGTATAGTTAAAGAGGTTGTAATAACTAGAATTTTCATTATGTAAATAAATATTTGCAGTAGGATTATAGTGCAAAAGTTGTATGACATTTTAGAATTGAAAGTTGATTAGGAAATTTATAATTGTCAAGGACTTAAAACAAAAAAGAATGCTATCCCTAACCATTCATCTATTTAGATTTAAAACACTAAACAAAAGAAAAATAAAGGCGGAGCGAAACCCTTGGGAAAATTCTAATCAGATTGGAGGCTTCAAATCTCTTACCTAATGTGATTTGATTTGGGCATTTAATCGAATCTCAGTAGCTCACCATAGTCCACCCTTAGTATTCAACCTTCAAGAATCTAGGTGTGAAAGGGATGAAATTAAGTTGTTATGAAGGGCTACTCCTATCTTAGGTAACTATTAAAGAGTTGAAAGATGACTGGGAAAGCTTGCATGATCATTAATAACAGATAACAAATAGGTTTATACAAACCCATAGAGAAGGAGCTCAACCCATCACAAGAGACTCCTGCACTAATTTGTTAGAAGGATGGGTGACCATGGAGAAGAAGAATAGAAGACTAGAAGAAAAGGGAGTTTGTTTGAGGCAATCTGTATAAACACATATATGCATTTATTATAGTGGATTTCACAGAGCTTGCCGAAGTTATTCGGAGATCCGAAGAGGTTAGTCGGAGGTTGGATTGTTGAAAAAATTGTTAGGGAAGGAGTTAACAACAAAATATTGTCATAGTCTTTAATGGGTACATGTTTATGAAAATGGAAGTATAAAAGAAGAAGAATGGTAGAATTAGGTTAGGTTCATGCCTGAAATGCACCCTCAACCCGATCCAAACCCAATCCCAAACCGAATTAACTTAAAGAATAGTCATGTGCAGTTTCTATTGAATCTGAGTATATAATGTGATAGGGGATAAATTACGCAGCATCAATCAGAGCCCTCCGATCTCCTCTGGATCCTCCCCCTTGTGATCATCAGGCCAGCTACAGTCTAATGGGCCTCAGCCAGCTTAGGCCTATGGGTAAACGGGTCTAACCCGGCCAGGGCTCCAGACCCGTTTACCCCTGTCTATAAATACTCCACCCCTCCTCACTGTAACAGGTAATCAATCTCTTCCCACCTGAAACCTAGCTGCCAGTCTTTTTTCCAGTGACTGACAAGACCGTCGAAGGGCCTGCCACCGGGACTCATCCCGGTGTTCCAAGGCCGTGTGCAGGTACAGAAGACCCAGCCGAGCCGAGCTCCTACATCCGAACCGAGCACCCGTCCTCCCCTCCGAGCATCTTCTCGCTCCTTCCTCCGAGCCGCTCCCGCTGCCCGGGATCGGATCGACGCCAGTACTGCATAGGGACTTCCACCATACAAATTAAGAGAACTCACACCAGTTGCTCCCACACCCCAAAAACAAACTGTATCAGGTTGGCACCGTCTGTGAGAACCTTTACCTCCTCAGTACTATTGTCCTTATGAACTCAGCCAGGGTCACCACCTCGGAGCCAAGCCCCTCCATGGCTCTCAAACCTAGGAGGGCTGCCACATCGGCACGATAGACAGACCTCAACCACAATAGCCGCGTGAATGACCAAGGTTCCAACCAACCCTGGGACAACGACGCAGCCCGACCTTCGATTACGTCGGATTTGCGCCGCGTCATCTCGGACAGGCAGGCCAGCCAGACCAGGGGAGGTGCCGCTTCCAACTCGGCCTCAAATCCCTCACCGTCAGCCTTCCCAGACACCTAATCCCCCGCAAAACCCGGGGGACAAGCCCCGGTCACGAAGGTCAAATTCCAGAACTTCCGGGAGGAGATCCTTCAAGCCATATGCAATGCTCTGGCTACCAAGGTTTACCACAGCTCTGCCCACACATCAGCAGTGGGAGCCGGCAAATCCCGCAGATCGGCTCATCTTCAGGAAGCGGCGGACCCCGTCCTTCGCCGCTTGGAAGAAATGGAGAACTGCCTCGCCCATCTCAGCGAAGGCGGACCGACGCAGGGTCGCGGCCAATGTCCGACCGGACAGCCTTTCTCCCTCCAGATCCTCGAAGCTGAAATTCCTCGAAACTTCAAACTGCCTCAGTTCGAGACCAACAATGGCGAGGGTGATCCAGCTGATCACATGGAGGGGTTTAAGACCCTCATGATGATTCACAGTGCTGCGGATCCCCTCCTCTGCCGTGCATTCCCGGCTACCCTCCGGGGTCCAGCTCGAGAGTGGTTCTCCAAACTCGCCCCCGGCTCACTCTACTCCTTCAAACAGCAGAGGCGGGTTTCCTTGCCCACATCGTGACGAGCAGAAAGGTTGAGAAGACGAGCTCTTCCCTTCTAGACCTCAAACAGAAGGATGGGGAATCTTTCCGGGAGTTCGTTCAAAGGTTCACCTCGGAGGCAAGGTTAGTTTCCTCCCTCGACGCAGGGGTCACCTCCGCCGCCTTCCGACACAACGTCCACCACGGCCAGCTCAAAGCTTCTTTGGCCAAGAAGCCACCCTTGGACTTTCTAGACCTACTCAATAGGGTGGAGAAGTATATCAGAGCTGAAGAGGCCCTCAATCCCGAGGGCTCAAAGGAAGCCGCTGCCAGGGGGAAGCGCAAGGTCGACGATGCTGAGCCCTTCAAAAGACCCGTGAAAGAGGCGACTGGCCCCAAAAGGGTTCCCCCAGTCCCTCGGTTTGAAAGACATATGCCCCTGATTTAGAACGTCTTTAATGGAAATTGAGGACAAGGGGGTCGTACGGTTCCCTCCTCGACTGCCCAACAACAGCAAGAAGCAGGACCAGAGGTTTTACTGCCGTTTTCACCAGGACACCAGGCATGACACGGATCACTGCCGAGCCCTCAAAGATGAGATCGAAGCCCTTATCCTGCAAGGGTACCTAAAGGAGTTCACCCAGGTCAACCGCCGAGACCGAAGAGAGCCGAGGAGCCCGAGGCGTACGCCTCCCCCTCAGACGAACAGTCAACGACCAGATCGAAATTCGGAGCCCAAAGAGACAGGCAGACACGCCATCCTACACTACATCCATGGTAGACCCATGGCGGGGGGGAATCTAAGACTTCTCGGAAAGTCTTCATCTGAGAGGTCAACTCCGTTCTCGACCATCCTTCCCCTCGGGTTCGGCAGCTGGCAGTCTCATTCTCAGGAGAAGACCTTGAAGGCGTCCGGCTTCCACACTGCGATGCCCTCATCATTAGTCTTGATATGGCCAACTTCTAGGTTCGCCGAATCCTGGTAGACAACGGCAGCTCGGTCAACATTCTTTTCTTAGAACCATTTGAAAACCTCAAGCTTCCCCGAGAAAAGCTAAAGCTGGCTGGTTACACCCTCCATGGATTTTCTGGCATCCCAGTGCAGATTGAGGGAATCGTAAAACTGGACATGACGGCGAGAACGGCCCCCGTCCTCCGAACCGAGTCGATGGACTTTATAGTTGTCAACGTCAAGGCAGCCTACAATGCCATACTCGGTCGGCCAGGGCTCTGTTCGCTCCAGGGCATCCCCTCTACCTATCATCTGGAGCTGAAGTTCTCAACCGACACCGGCGTTGGGGTTGTCCGGGGCAACCAGGAATTGGAGCGATCATGCTACATGACTGCGATCGAAGGTGGTGTGTTTCCCCTCGACGCCGTCGAACTCCCACTTGAAGAGAGCTGTCCCGAGTCGGATTCCACAGACGAATTGGAGGAAGACTCCTTCGGAGCCGAGGAAAAGTCCAAATGGTTCCGCGTTAGCCGAACCCTGTCTCCTAAGCTGAAGCCGGATTTGATCAACTACATCCACCAAAATGTCGACTTCTTCGCTTGGACACCGTCCGACATGCTCGGGATTTCCGAAGAGTCAATCATGCACCACCTAAGTGTCATCCCCGGCTCCAAGCCGGTGCACCAGAGAGGCAACAGGCGGTGAAAGCAGAGGTAGATAAGTTGTTATCCACTCGATTCATTCAAGAAGTCAGCTACCCTGAGTGGCTGGCTAATATTGTAATGGTGTGAAAGGCGAGCGATACTTGGAGGATCTGTATTGACTTTACTGACCTCAACAAGGCATGCCCTAAGGATCCTTTTCCACTCCCCAGCATAGACGCTCTGATCGACGCGACGTTGGGTCACGAGCTCCTAACTTTCATGGACGCCTTCTCAGGCTATAATCAGATCTGGATGTTCTCTCCGAATATCACCAAGACATCGTTCATCACCGACCAGGGCCTCTACTGCTACCGAGTCATGCCCTTCGGGCTCAAGAATGCCGGGGCCACCTACCAGAGGCTCGTCAACATAGTCTTTAAGAATCAGATAGGTCGGAACATGAAGGTCTACATCGATGATATGCTCGTAAAGAGCCAACGGGGGAAGGACCATGTTGCTGACCACGAGGAAGCCTTCGGCATCTTTCGGTCTCACAACATGAGGCTCAACCCCGCCAAGTGCACCTTCGGCATCTCGTCCAAGAAATTCTTGGGGTTTGTTGTGAGCCAACGCGGCATAAAGGCCAACCCAGAGAAGATCCAGGCCATCATCGACATGGCACCGCCCCAGAACGTCAAAGAAGTTCAACGGCTCACGGGTAAACTGGCGACCATCGGCTGCTTCCTCTCCAAGTCAGGGGAGAAGTTCCTCCAGTTCTTCAAAGCCCTACGGGGGACGAAAGGATTCGAGTGGGGCGAGCCACAGCAACAAGCGTTCGACCAATTAAAGTCCTACCTCGCCAATCCCTCGCTCATAAGCAAGCCCGAACCCAGTGAACTCCTCTTCCTCTACCTCTAGGCCTCGGAAAGAGCGCTCAGTACTGTGCTTATCCAAGAAGAAGATGGTGTTCAAAAACCCCTGTACTATGTAAGCAAGGTTCTGCACTCAGCCGAGACCAGATATGCGAGGATGGAGAAGATGGCTTATGCACTGATAACAGCGGCCCGTAAGCTCCGACCTTATTTCCAGGCCTACTCTATTCAGGTCCTCACGGACCAGCCCATGAAGACCGTCCTCCACAAGCCAGAGAGCTCCGGCTACCTGGTCAGGTGGTCGATCGAGCTGAGCCAATACGACATCAGCTATCAGCCCAGGACGGCGATCAAAGGGCAGGCACTCACCGAATTTATTACGGAGTGCATCATTTCCGAACCATCTATCACCCTGGAGACCGACCCAGTATGGGAGGTCTATGTCGACGGTTCATCTTACGAAGGAGAGAGCGGAGCAGGCGTCATCTTAAAAGGCCTCGATAGTTTCGTCCTCCACTATTCTCTACGGCTAAACTTTTCGGCCTCGAATAACGAGGCAAAGTACGAAGCTATGATCGCGGGGCTTACCCTCGCACACAAGGCCGAATCCAGGTACATCAAGGCCTTCAGCGACTCCCAACCCGTGTTCAACCAGATCACCGGGGAGTATGAAGCCCGCGACACTCGAATGATGCAGTACTTGGCGGTGGTCCAAAGTCTCCTATCCTTCTTCGAATCTCATTCGGTGGAGCGCATCCCTCGGGAACTGAATGCCCAGGCAGATTCATTGTCAAAGCTCTCCTCGTCATCTTTCGAGGGGCTCGACCGCACCGTTCTGATCGAGGTCGTTCTCAAACCAAGCATCGACCTCCCGGAAGCTTCCTGCCTCAACACCAATCTCCAACCCCAAAACTAGACGATGCCCATCCTGTAGTTCCTTTCGGAGGGCGAACTCTCTCAAGACTGGTCCGAGGCAAGAAGGGTCAGAGTCCGATCCGAAAGATTCACCCTGATCAACGGAAAGCTATTCAAGCGCTCGTACACAGTGGCCGACGGTAGGCCCTACCTCTGCTGCCTGGCACCTAAAGAAGCCAAGTATGCCTTGAAGGAATTACACGAAGGGATCGACGGGTGTCACATGGGGAGCAGATCGCTCCCTCGAAAAGCCCTAAATCATGGATATTACTGGCCGACCATATTACAGGATGCACAAGACCTCGTCAAAAGGTGCGGGCCCTGTCAAAGGTTTTCGTCAGTAAAGAGACTCCCACAAGCTAATCTCCGATCCCTAGCCAGTCCGACCCCCTTCGCAATGTGGGGGATGGACCTGGTTGGCCCCTTTCCTCAAGCCACAGGCCAAAGGAAGTTCCTAGTGGTCGCTATCGACTACTTCACCAAGTGGATCGAAGCCGAACCCCTGGCCTCGATCACCGACCATCAAACTCAGCAATTCTTCTGGAAACACATCGTATGTCGGTTCGGGATCCCTCAGGTGTTCATCACCAACAACGGGACCCAATTCACCGGCAAGAATTTCTGAAAGTTTTGCGAAGACATCAGGGTCTAACAGCGCTTCTCGGCCATATGCCACCCTCAATCAAATGGCTAGGCTGAAAATGCCAACCGCCAAATCCTTGATGGCCTCAAAAAGCGATTGGGCAATTCTCCTAAGGGACTCTGGGTCGACGAACTCCCGAGCGTACTCTGGGCACACCGGACAACGAAGAGAATACCCACAGGCGAGTTGCCCTTCAACTTAACCTATGGTACCGAGGCAATCATCCGCTTGGAGATCGGCCTACCGTCCCCCAGAATAATGGCCTTCGACGAGGAAGACAGCTCAGCAGGCCTCAGGGCCAACCTGGACCTAATCGACGAGGTTAGGAAAAATACACCATCCGGAGGAGCATCTACCAGCAGCGGATCGAAAGATTTTATAACCAAAAGGTCCGACCCACTAACATCCAGAAAGGTGACCGCGTCCTCAGGAAATTAGCAGTCTCAGACCCCAGCAAGAAGAGGAATTTGGCCCCTAATTGGGAGGGACCCTACAGGGTCGCCGAAGTAGTACGCCCCGGCACCTACCGACTCACCGAGATGGGAGGCACCCCTATCAGGAGGCCCTAGAATGCGGAGCACCTCATCAAGTACCTCGAGAGAGAGGACTAAAATCTTTTTGTAACCAAACTTGTGTAACCTGCTTTTGTATAAAAATGTTTGTTATTTTCTCAAAGTTTGTTAGCTCGATTCTGTATGAACCCCCTATGAAACCACACCTAAGAGTTCGGCGCTCTTTGCCGACCCCCAAGCCTCGACGCCGTATGGAGAACTCGAGCACATGGGTAGCTTTCTCAAGATAAGGCAATGGGGCCCAGCGCTCTCTGCCGACCCCCAAGCCGCGACGCCGTATTGCAAACTCGAGCACATAGGTAGCTTTCTCAAGCTAAGGCAATGGGACCCAGCGCTCTCTGTCGACCCCCAAGCCTCGACGCCGTATGGCGAACTCGAGCACATGGGTAGCTTTCTCAAGCTAAGGCAATGGGACCCAGCGCTCTCCGCCGACCCCCAAGCCTCGATGCCGTATGGCGAACTCGAGCACATGGGTAGCTTTCTCAAGCTAAGTTCAGACGGGTCGAAAATATTATTATTTATTATAACTCCCTAGGGAGGGCACAATACAAAGGTTTATTCTTTATTACAATGAAAGCCTCATTCTAAACTACACTCAGATCCCCTCCATGCTTATGCGGGTCATATCGAATCCCGCCGAGCAACTCGGTTCCACAGCGTGCTCTACCGAGCCCTTGTGATCGGCCACAGAGAACACGCCTGCCACAGAACTCTGAGCGTCGCCCGGCCTCACGTACTCCAGCCGCAGGGTCGGGGATGGCTTGTGCCTCGAAGAAGCCTCGATCGCCGAAGGGACCGACCTCCCCAGCATCATCTTGTAATGCTGAATCTCGATCTGTTTCTCCACAATGACTTCACGAAGGAGCGACTCCGACGTAGTCCACTGCACCGAAGCACTCGATATAGAAAATCCGAGGCTGGCTCCATCGAGGTCTCAATCGGCTATCGCCTTCTTCAACTGAGCCGACTCTGTGCTAAGCTCCTTTGACTTGTTCCGGAAATAATGGAAGGCAGCGTCGTGATCACGAGCTTCTCTCCGATACCGATTAAGGGAGGACTCCAATACCTTGATCTTACTTCGAAGCCACGTCAACTCGGATCGTCGAGGATCAGCCTCGGCAAGAAGAGCCAACATCTGATGGAAGCAAAATAATTGAAAAATTACACAAGTCTAAGACGGACGGAAAAACTTTGAGTGCCGACCCCAAAAGCAAGGCAAAAGTCGATGGTAAAAATAGTTGGCCCACAAAAAATCTTTGTCATAAATTACCAATTCATTTACAAAATATTGCGGTGGCCAGTCCACGGTCGGCAAAATACATTAAAGAAGACAACGAAAAGAAGAAAAAAAAAGTGACTACGACTACGGGCCCACCTCTCCCTCGGCCCCGACGACGGTCATGGGGTCGGCCACGGGGTCAGCCACCGGGTCGGCGCTCCTCCTCAGACTCCGCTGTCCCCTTCAATCGGTGCCTCGTGCCCGGGGGTCTTCGGCAGCACCTCGACCTCCATGTTGTAGTCAAAATGCAACACGTCCAAGGTCGGGAAGAAGTGCCTAACATGGTTCATCGCCTTGGCGTATACCTCATTCTGCGCCCCAATGACCATGTCTCGGGCCTTCGTGACCAGCACCGCCTTCTCGGCCTCGAACCCCTTCTTCAAATTTGCCTCCCTCTTGAGCGCGTCGGCCTCCATTGAGTCCAGGTCGGACTTCAGAGCCTGCTCCCACTTCATTGAGGCTTCGAGGTTGATCTTCAGATCGACCATATCACGCTTATAGCGGTTGGTCTGGCTCTTCTCGTGCTTCAGCTCCATCTCGTGAAGCCGCCTCACCTGGTTCCCCGACATACAGGCCTGCAGTCAAGGTCAAGACACTTGGGTAAAAATGAAGTTCTTGGAAATCAATACAAGGAGGACGACACCGAAGGCCTCAGAAACTTACCTGCACGCTGGCCTGAGCCCACCTCATGTAGGCCACCTCAGTTGTGTCGGCCCCCATACTCTACCGATCTCGGGGTATTGCCATCTTGTCCAAAAACTCCACCGATATGGGGCCCTCAGTCAAGGTATCCCCCTAGCAAATGGACCAGTCTGGGGTCCAAGGCCACAGGCCCTCCTCCCCGACCATCGTCTGGGCATCGGTACAAGGAGGAGGGAAGCGACCATGCGAGACCTCCGATGCCTTCAAGGCCCTCTTGCTTGGCATGAGGGCCACCTCCCTCGATTGGCTCGGCTTCTGTTTCTTCGTCTTCGGCTCGAAAGGAGCCTCGGAGGTCACTCGCGAGGGAGCCGCCGCCTGCTTCCCCTTCTCGGACTACTCTGCCTTCTCCCTCTTCAGGGCCAGCCACCTCGCCTTAATAGCCTCGGGATCCATCTCTACAAAGAAACCCATTAACACGCGATGAGCACAAAAGAGAAACACAGAAATAAATATGAACGAAAAACATACGGGGCAGGGCGGGGCTCAGTCCAGCTCGGATTAGGTGACTCTCCGTCACTTTTGGCCAACTGATGCTGTGGCTCTTCCGCAGGCAATCCACAAAACCCCCTTCCTCGGTCGAGAGATCGCCCTTCCTCGGCCCCTTGAAGTTCGGCTTGTAGAAATTCCACCTTGTCGGAATATCCCACTGATCTTCGCTCCGGACGACGAAGTACTTTCTCTTCCACTCCTTTATTGAGTCCGGGTGCTCGTGCACCACCTTGCACCTGCTCCGAGGCAACGCGTAATAGATCCCCTAGAACTCGCCGGACGAGCTCACCCCCAACATAGCTCGGAAGATGCTCAACCGTAGCGGCACCTTCCTCTCCGTACATAGCAATTTGAAGCTGACCATCTACCTCCAGGAGTTTGGCCCAAACTGCATCGGACACAGCGAAGACCAGTTGAGAACCTCCCGGATGAAGGGGTGGATGGGCAGCCTCAGCCCCGAGGAGAATGCATCTGCGGGGAAGATACAATACCATGGTGCTAACGGACTGGTCGACCGAAGACCAGCGCCCGGGACCATCAGTTCGTACTCTGTGCTAATGAAGAAACTCGCCCGAATGACCGGGAGATCCTCCCCCTTCAAGATCGTGAGGGTACTATCCATCTTGACCCTCACCCGGCTCGGTGACGAGGGCTGCACCCCCATAAAAAGCCTTATCCCCTACATCGTCCAGATAGTTCCTTATCGACCAAGGCTGCGGAAAAATGGGGACCTCTAAATTCCCAGACGCAATCGTCCTATCAGAGCTACTTGGATGGGTCACCCTCACCCTCTTCTTCCGAACCTTGCGAGCCTTCTGGGGTGACGAGGTCGCCAACGGCTCGAGGGTGGAGGCCCTCGGAGGGGAGTCCGTCCCCACGACCCGACCACCCTCGGCCTCACCCTCTCCTTCCTCTCCTTCCTCCCCTCCTTCACCCTCCTCTTCACCTTCGTCCTCGGTACCCTCCTCCGAACTACTACTCTCCACGACAAAGGGTTTGCGAGCCCGCAGAGGCTCCACGACTAAAACCTGGTCCGCCGTATCCCATGAGGTCGAAGCTTCCGGAGCATCCGAAGAGGTGGTGGTATCTGACAGCCCCATGTGAACGTAGCTATCGGAGGTGGAGGCGAAAGAACCGGACTGAGCCATAGACATGACTAAAAGAACTAACTTTTGACTTGGTCGGAAAAGTAGCCGAAAAACTGGTTGATGGTGACGGGAAGCGCTAGAGAGAGAAGCTCTGAATCCTAGTGAGAGAATGCAAAAGTAAGAATTGAGAAAGGGGAGGAGGGGCGAGTAAATATAAAGAAGGAAGGATCCCTCAATTTTCGTGAGAATCAGTTACAGTAACTGTCTCGATTCTCGCGAAAAATGGTCCACCTAATAGCTCTGGGACTCTCTGAATCGCTCGTCCTTCCGACCCCCTGTAGCCTCGACAGTCGACCTACATCTCGAGCATAGGGGCAGCCTCAACAGGTCAACTCACTTGGCCTCGCCCGTCCTTCTGACCCCCTAAAGCCTCGACGGTCGACCCATATCTCAAGCACAGGGGCAGTCTCAATAGGTCAACTCACTTGGCAAAGCCCATCCTTCCGAGCCCCTAAAGCCTCGACGGTCGACCTACATCTCGAGCACAGGGGTAGCCTGAACAGGTCAACTCACTTGGCCTCGCCCGTCCTGCCGACCCCCTACAGCCTTGACGGTCGACCTACATCTCGAGCACAGGGGTAGCTTCAACAGGCCAAGTCAGTTGGCCTCGCTCTTCCTTCTGACCCCCTAAAGCCTCGACGGTCGACCTACATCTCGAGCACAGAGGTAGCTTCAACAGGCCAAGTCAGTTGGCCTCGCTCGTCCTTCCGACCCCCTAAAGCCTCGACGGTCGACCTACATCTCGAGCACAGGGGTAGCTTCAACAGGCCAAGTCATTTGGCAAAGCTCGTCCTTCCGACCCCCTACAGCCTCGACAGTCGACCTACATCTCGAGCACAGGGTCAGCCTCAACAGGTCAACTAACTTGGCCTCGCTTGTCCTTCTGACCCCCTACAGCCTTGACAGTCGACCCACATCTCGAGCACAGGGGTAGCCTCAACGGGTCAACTCACTTGGCAAAGCCCGTCCTTCTGACCCCCTAAAGCCTCGACGGTCGATCTACATCTCGAGCACAAGGGTAGCTTCAACAGGCCAAGTCATTTGGCCTCGCTTGTCCTTTCGACCCCCTACAGCCTCGACGGTCGACCTACATCTCGAGCACATGGGTAGCCTCAACAGGTCAACTCACTTGGCAAAGCCCGTCCTTCTGACCTTTTAATGCCTCGATAGTCGACCAACATCTCGAGCACAGGGGTAGCCTCAACAGGTCAACTCACTTGGCCTCGCCCTTCCTGTCGACCCCCCTACAGCCTCGACGGTTGACCTACATCTCGAGCACAGGGGTAGCTTCAACAGGCCAAGTCAGTTGGCCTCGCTCGTCCTTCCGACCACCTAAAGCCTCGACGGTCGACCTGCATCTCGAGCACAGGAGTAGCTTCAACAAGCCAAGTCAGTTGGCCACGCTCGTTCTTCTGACCCCCTAAAGCCTCGACGGTCGACCTACATCTCGAGCAAAGGGTTAGCTTCAACAGGCCAAGTCATTTGGAAAAGCTCGTCCTTCCGACCCCCTACAACCTCGACGGTTGACCTACATCTCGAGCACAGGGTCAGCCTCAATAGGTCAACTCACTTGGCCTCGCTCGTCCTTCTGACCCCCTACAGCCTCGAAAGTCGACCCACATCTCGAGCACAAGGGGTAGCCTTAATGGGTCAACTCACTTGGCAAAGTCCGTCCTTCCGACCCCCTAAAGGCTCGACGGTCGACCTACATCTCGAGCACAGGGGTAGCTTCAACAGGCCAAGTCATTTGGCCTCGCTCGTCCTTCCGACCCCCTACAGTCTCGACGGTCGACCTACATCTCGAGCACAGGGGTAGCTTCTACAGGCCAAGCCAATTGGCCTCGCTCGTCCACTGACTCCGGCCGTCCCCAAAACCACAGGAATCCTCCTCCCACTCTCTGCCCTAAGACTCAACTACTCCTTCACGACCAGCCAGGCACAGTCCCGCAAGAATGGGGGGCTTGTGATAGGGGATAAATTACACAGCATCAATCAGAGCCCTCCGATCTCCTCTGGATCCTCCCCCTTGTGATCATCAGGCCAGCTACAGCCTAATGGGCCTCAGCCAGCTCAGGCCCATTGGTAAACGGGTCCAACCCGGCCCACCAGGGCTCCAGACTCGTTTACCTCTGCCTATAAATACTCCACCCCCTCCCCACTGTAACAGGTATTCAATCTCTTCCCACCTAAAATCTAGCTGCCCAGTCTCTTTTCTAGTGACTGACAAGACCATCGGAGGGCCTGCCACGGGGACTCATCCCGTTGTTCCAAGGTCGTGTGCAGGTACAGAAGACCCAGCCGAGCACCCGTCCTCCCCTCCGAGCCTCTTCTCGCTCCTTCCTCCGAGCCTCTCCCGCTGCCCGGGATCGGACTGACGCCAGTACTGCGTAGGGACTTCCAACATACAAATTGAAAGAACTCACACATGTTGCCCCCACACCCCATCATAATGCATAATTCAAAATAGGCCCATTTTTATACAGAAATTATATCAGTTCTTTAAAGTGTCTTAAAGGCTTTAAAAAACCTTGAAAAATATAGAAAAGTTCCCTACTATGTAGAAAGGCTATATAAACATTATTTAAATGATTTATGAGTAGAAATGGTGGTATAAACTCAGATTATGTAGATGTTATGTGTAGGCTCAAACACTGACATCAAATAACCATTATTGTTTATCTTTAAGTAGATTCTTCGGGGACCGAAGGTGGTATAATTCGAACTTACACTAAAGGGTAATTGACAAGTATCTGTAAGTGATAACTTCCATGTGTTTTTCATATATATATTTGTGGATATTCTCTTGGTACAAAATTTACAAGTGATGGGCTTTCATGTGGTACTTTTATATGTATGTGCATATACTATTGGTGCAAAGTACATGTCGAATAAATAACGTGAAGCATAATTCTTTACTCTTATTTGAGAAATTATGATGAAAAGTTTATGTGGAATATGCATAAATTTATAAATAGAAGAGATTTATACTTGTTTATACCAAGAAAGATAGTTTTGATAAACAGGTTTGTTTATACATAAAATATGTACCGAGCTATTTGTTTTAAAATGAATATTGCAACTATGTGGTCCAGGTTTGACTCGGTCTTAGTGAGAAATAATTGGAATTTTTTTCCCAAACTGCCCCATTTTTTGAAAGTTTTTTCCAAATTGTCCTACTTTTTTTTAATTCCCAAACCATCCCATTTGGTCTTTGAAAGACCGAGTTTAGTTAAAACTAACTCGGTTTTTTAAAGACCGAGTGTTAGTTTTGAAATTTTCGAATTCTAACACTCGGTCTTTGAAAAACCGAATTGTTTTTAACTAAGCTCGGCCTTTCAAAGACTCAGTATGTTATTTTTGTAAATACTTTCGAAAGTGGATCAGTTTGGTAAATACTTTCAAAAAATGGATCATTTCGATAACAAGTTCGAGAAAAGAAGGGCTAAGGCTACCTGGCGACTTGGTTATGATGGCATTATTCTGGGTAGTTTGGAATGAACCGAAGAAAAGAACTTTTTGCCAAAAAAAGTTCTCTAACTTTCATCCCGGTACTCCTACTTCGCAAATGACCTAGCAATTCGAAAATCTCGCCAAAGGAAACTTTCCTTACTATGGGTTATGGCTGTTATCACTAATCACCCAGTTTTCAGATTTGCAAAATGTAATCATTAACTAGAGATCGACCGGGGTGAAGTTGTCAAAGTTTTGCTTTACCATTTTTGGTATGTGTTGGATAAGGAATATATTAAGGAGGGCATATTTGGAGCAGATTCAGCAGATTTTTTTTTATTTAATTTTTTTTTTTTATCATAAAAGGTTAGCCTAGGTCCTCCTAGTTTCATTAAAAAGTTTTTAATAAAACAGATTCAGCAGAGATTTTAACTGGAGGATTTTTAAGATATTACCATCAAACATCAACCTACTTGCTATTTTTGGTCAATTTTAAATTATTATGTATTTTTTTCTTGTAAGATATTATGTCATTTCTTTTTCACTAATTTTTGTAAAACACCCTACAGTTTACCACTTTCATGGTAAAATACTCTGATATGTAAATTGTATTCTTCATCTATACCTTATTTTTTAGTCTTCACTACCAGATAACATAATAGAAGATGCGGAAAATTAAGCTACCTCATCTTTTACATCCTTATTTATTATATCCTTATGTTTTCATCTCAAAAATTTGGAAACTCTAAATTGGAGATGCAGTAGAGTAGTTATGGGTAAAAAAAATACGATCATGATATTTTACAATAATAAGTAATAAATTTTAGGGTATTTATGTCGAATTAGCCTTTTTTTTAAAACTTTTTCCTACGAGTTAGTCAGCTTTACATATAGGGTTGTAAAGGTTCCTTTTTTAAGAACTTTCATTATTATTTATAAAAAAGATGTTCTTCTTCTTCTTTTCTTTTTATTTGTTCTAATGGGCTCAAGAACCCTTGTCGACGGAAGAACCTGCTAAAAGTTAATCAAGTTGTGCCTTCTCATCTTGCATCGAGCCTTTAATTTGAGGGAAGAGAATTGTACTCTGTTTAATTTGTTGTATTTCTTTTTAATTATGACTGTATGTTTTTGAACTTACATAAAAAAAATGACAAATTATAGAAATGAAATTTTACCCTATGCATCATGGTTTAATGAAAATAATTAACATTTTTTAGCTAAAATCTTCCAATTCCAATAGGAAACGGAATATGCCACCTAATTGACAATTATTTTAATTTTTTTTTTTTTCACCCAACAAAAGGCAGGCTAAACGCCTACCTGAGAATATGTTATAAAAGTGTCAAAAATTAATATACAAATCTTAATAAGGATGAGTAGCCTGGGTGTGGGTAATGCTATTGGAGGGGGACAGTAGTCTTGAGAAGCCCCTGCTTGAACTTGTTACCGAAATGACCCACTTTTTGAAAGTATTTACCAAACTGACCCATTTTTGAAAGTATTTATCAAAATGACATACTCGGTCTTTGAAAGACCGAGTTTAGTTAAAAATAACTCGGTTTTTCAATTACCGAGTGTTAGAATTCGAAAAATCCAAAATTAACACTCGGTCGTTGAAAAACCGAGTTAGTTTTAACTAAACTCGGTCTTTCAAAGACCGAGTGTAATATTTTGAAAATTAAAAAAAAAAATAGGACAGTTTGGAAAAACTTTCGAAAAGTGGGGCAGTTTGGGAAAAAATTCAAATAATTGATAGTATGTGGGCCGGAATAGACTGGGTCTTAGTGAGGGTAAACTAGCTGTATCCTGCTATGCGGCCCGGAGGGGAGTGGGTTATAGTAAGGATGTATGATACTTTCCACTATGCCGTCCACGTGGACAGAGGCTTAGTGAGAATACATTTGAATAATCCAAAATAGACTCGATTTGGTTTATTTCCCGCTATGCAGTCTGAAGTGGACTGAGTCTTAGGTACTGTTCTTTTTTTTTCATCTTATAAGAGGTTATCTCTTATAAGAGATTTACAGTAAGAGCCTCTTGTAACAGCCTCTTTTTGAAGTGTTCTTTTTATATAAAAATAACCTCTTATAAGAACCTCTTATAAGAAATTTCTGTTCTTTTTTCACCTCTTATAAGAGGAGAAAAAGAACACTACCTTAGTGTGGATGAATGTATAAACCCACTATGCGGTTTGCAGGAGACGGGGTCTTAGTGATGATATGTGATAATCTCCTCCTATGCAGTCCAGGGTGGACTGGGCCTTAGTAAGGATGGGGGACTTTTCAGTTTTTAAGATTGACATATCTCCTACTATGCAGTCCAGGGTGGACTGGGCCTTAGTAAGGATGGGGGACTCGGCAGTTTTTAAGATTGATTGCAATATTTTTTCTAAGAATCATTTAATTGAAAATTGATTTACATGCATAAAGAGAAGTGACATGATTATTGAAATTAATTTTTTTATTCTCTTTACAGTACTTTTTACTGCAAGATATTATATTTATGTTTATACATACATGAACCCCGGTTGTTATTATTACCGGGCGCAAGCTCACCCAGTGTGGGAACATCTTTTCATATTAGCTAATTCTTCACGGGTAGGATGGCTATTGGAAGCAGATATTTTGGAGATAATCAAAGATGACGCATTTGAGGCTTAGTTTCCTCTATCACATTAGCCAATATTTAAGCATACAACCTATTTGGTTTGAGGCATGTCCTAGTTATTTAATTCCAATGCTTAAATATTCGAGACTTTAAAGACCTATGTTTTTAAGGAAGTTAAATTGTAATAATTGACGAGATCAATATTTATGTTATTGTTGCACTAATTAGTACGTATTATAGCCTTACAGCTCGGATGTGAGTTGTGGCATCTTTTATTTGTACCTTGGAGTGTCTTAGGGCGTGATAGAGGTAATTATAGTGTCCGAAGTAAGAGTAGAAGGTGTCGATGGTGAATCATCTCTAAGATGATGGACAAGGCCATGAGCTCATAGAAGTACAGGCATGTAGAGAGACCAAGTTTGATAAATTTCAGGGACATATAATTTTTCAGGGGTAGTGGGAATGGGGTGAATAGGCGAGGGAGAGGAAGTGAAAGCCAAGATGCGGTTGGCGACTGGATTTGGATCTGAGTCGAAGAAGATGCGACTGGAGTTGGATCTGCATCCGGTATGAGTTGGATTTGCATTCGATATGAGTTGAATTTGGATCTGGATCACCAAAATTTGGATTTTGGATCTGGGTCACAACTGGGTTTGGAGAAGGCGATCACGGCTGCGGATTTTGGCGAAGGATTCAGAGCTGATTGGATTGGATTTGGGTTTGGTTTTGGTTAAAGAGAACATGTGGTTATGGATTTTTTATTTGGATTGGATATGGGTCGCGATTGAAACGGAAAAAAGATTGCGAGGATCTTGATCACGACTAAAATTGGAGAAGATGATCGCAGATGTGGATTTGTGTGAAGGATTTGGATCCGATTGTGTTAGAGTTGGGTTTATTTTTCTCTAACCTGATTTGGGAAAGATTAAGTGTCATGGCTCTGATGCCATGATAGAGAGGCTAAGATTGAGAGAGTGCAAATCAATCTATTACGGAATAGAAGCCAGCAATATATATGAGTCTATACCAGATTGGATAAACACATATTATACAAATGATAGAGTGCATATACATATATTAACAATAGAAACTTGTGATCAATAGAAAGAGTTAATGGAGGGAGGAGGTGAAGGAAGATGACAATTTGAAAGATCTGGGGAGTTGGAAATCAAGTGACCCGTTGCTCTATATCAAGCAGGGCCGGCCCTGAGTTCCGGGGGGCCCTAGGCGAACTTCCAAAATGGGCCCCCCCCTGCCCCATATAAAAAAATAAAAAAAAAATTACGCGCGAAACGCGTGCCTATATTTACAAGGGAAATTTGAAATCGGGGGTCCCAAAAATGGCGAATTCCGCGGGGGCCCAAGGCGGCCGCCTTGCCCGCCTACATGTCAGGGCCAGCCCTGCACGGACACAGACAAGGTGCGACCGACTACCCTAAAAGTGTCGGGTTCGGGTGCCGACAAGTGTAAGACACGATACACGACTACGGAATGGAAGTGTCCATGCAGCATAGACCTCAAACCAACATAAATTGTGAAAGCCGCTGCTGCCACTACTCTGAATCTCCAAAATCGCAATGAGGGTCGAGGACTCTACACTCCTATAGTCCTATCCTAATAATAGTCACACAATCCTCCTACAATTCTTTTCCTCTGTCAAATCTCAATTTTTTTTACTTCGCATCTACCACTACCTCAACAAAAGCACAAATAAACACCAAATCAAATCAAAGAAAGAAAGAAAGAAAGAATACCTTGAAACCCTTTTCCAATCGTAGTTCCGGAAACATCGACCAAATCGCCCTCCTTAAAAACATCGTCCAGCACCAGCCTCTGCCCCGGCTCGAACCCTTCGACACTCTGCAGCCTAAACTCCTGCAAATGCCGCATCGGAATGGCCCCGACCTTATCCAAATGCCCCAATTCCGGCTTCGTCAGCTTCCTGTCCCTACCCTCCTGTACCCCACCTGTACGGCCTCGTACCCGTCGGTGCTGTTCGTCTTGACCTGGGTCACAATGTTGCCTTCGCGGAAACCGATGACGGTTACGGGAACGACGGTGCCGGAGGGCTCGAAGTAGGTCATCATTCCCAGCTTGGTGCCCATAAAGCCGATGCCGGCTTCCATGCTCATCATTTTGATGACGCTGGATGCTTTTCGACCGGTTTTGAAGAGGAGGGTTGATGGTATTTGGGGGGTTGAGAGAGATTTGGAAGTGAAGGAGGAGGAGGAGAGGGAGAAGGGCTTTTGATTCTGGGATTGGAGGTTAGGGTTTGGGGAGGAGAGGGAGAGGGAGAGGCTTCTGGCCATCGGGTATGAATGCAACTTGTTGGGGGAAGGAAGACAATCTTTAATAGCCGCTGTTGGAGAAGGTAATTACGAAGGGGCTTTAATTATTGCTGTTGGGGAAGACAATCTTTAATTTTTTGTAATTACGAAGTCGAAGGGGCTGTTGGGGAAGACGCTGGTGAGTGGTGCCCCTTAAATGCATGCTGGTGCCCCTTAAAAATTTTGGGCCCTGGGCATGAGCCCAGTTCGCTCTACCCCAGGGCCGGGCCTGATATCAAGTATCCATGAAGATTGCAAGGCTTTGTTTGAGAAAAGAACTTGAGTTACCCGCAAATTCTGCCACACGAGCCGTCGACAGAGACTGGGAGGGAGACTCAAGAACGAGTTTAACTATTCTCCATGACTGGTGATATGAATAACCAGTGATGATAGAGAAGATACACAATATACCAAAGCTCTCGTACCAAATAAATTTTGTATGAAGAGAAATATGGAGAAAAGGACAAATTGTGTAACTATATTATCTTGACACAAGCTACACTAATAGGAAAGAATACAATTCATTTACAATTACTTACATTTTCAAAATTTGATATAAAATTAGGGAATGATTTCAAATTCGAATTTAGATAATCTGGTATATGCCAGTGACAGAATCATGGAGCTGAATTCATTTCCATATCTCACAAATTTCACTAAGATTAACAAAATTGTCTGAATCAAAGTTTACTAACTGATAGTTTTCTGTCAATAAATATATATATATGGGTAAAAGGGATATGAGCAACTTGCTCATTTAGTAAATGAGCAATTGATCATTGGTATGCATGTGATACATTAGATAACTAACCCTTTTAATGATTTTCCAATCTCATGTATGCCACATCATCAATTGCTTATATACTAAATGAGCTATATATATATATATATATATATATATATATATATATACACAGAGAGAGAGAGAGAGTAGTCCTTTCGTAGTTCTGTCTTGAAACTAATTTGGTTACATACTCAAGTAATTATTAACCTGTGGGGTAAAGCAATTGGTGTATGTCCTAGAGGCCAACCTCATATTGACCTTACTAGTTTACATTGTATCATGACATTTATATTATATATGAGGCATTTTATTTATTTTGTTGTTTATTGTGATTAAATGAACCTAGTAAAGTCCTTAGAATAGTAGGTTCAATACTATGGTAAATCAAGTGTATGACTTGATTGTGAGATCCTATTGGTTGAAATCAGAACACTATTCTTAAATATCTCTAATTAAGTATTATTGTGAAGTAGGACAACAACAATACATAGAGACTAGTATGTGCGTAGACTGATGATCATATCTCACGTGTCATGAATATAAGATATCAAGTCTTCACATGAGTACATATTAGAGTAATAATATACTGGATTGACCCATCATGAGAATGTTGCATGGATCGTTACGTGAGAATCATGAGCGATTCTCACAGTGACCATGATGTACGTGGTCCTTTGACTTGAAGTCACTATGGTTCCCTACATGAGTAGTTATATGTTTCAATACCGTCAAACATCGTCTGTGATCAGGTGATTATAAAGTCGGCTACTAGACATACTATGAATCATACAGAGGGATGTGAGTGACTTAAATAGGATTTGTCCCTCTTACATAACAGGAGCAATATCTTCGGGCCCCTTGATTCAGTGAGACTGAAAATGCATGGTCGTGCTTAAATGAGTCAATATGAGATATTGATCTCATTTTTTTAATCAGTCTACTCGGACATCAAGAAACCAAAGATTGAAATATACAAGGGTGATACACTCCATGCGTTGTAGTCAATTAAGATATTTGGACACAATGACTAGACTACATGGTAACATTGGTCATGGATAATTATGTCAAATCACTAGCATTCCCGTTACCTGAGTAGCAGTGATGTATTACTAGATACCCCTCACTGTTTATAACACTAAAACAGAATTTTAGTATTACTGTCAATGTAATGGGAACCTGCAGGATTACATATTTAGAATGGATCGAAATTAGGATTTAAAATCATAAGATGAATTTAATTGAGAATTCAAGTAAGACTTGGACTCCCAACATTGATTGGACAATTAATTAAATTAAATGGGCCAACTAAAATTAGAAGGCCCACACCGTTAATCTGACCTAGGTTAGATTGTGAGCCTGGCAGCCTCACTACTCTCTTATGGTAGATTTCCTGCTATATATATATGATATGTATATATGGGAAAGTAACAAGGAAAAACGCTAGCTGTCACATAAAATAGGAGATAAAGCAAGAGGAACATCCCTTCCTGTAGTTAGCACTGCGGCGTGAGGGAGAGCCTAATTTCGTTGTTCGTTCGTGTTGATACCGTAGAGGCACCACAACGTTGTAGTGCTTGTGATTGGCATATTGTGGAGACGTTTGTTCCATCGTTGAGGTAAAATCTCCTAACACTTATTATGATTTTCGCATGGAAGCATTGCTGTGTTTTGAAATTTTTATATTTATTTCTGCTCCTATTTACTCTGTGATAGACTTCGAAACCCAACAGATCCGCTAACTATTTACTATGTGATAGACTTCAAAACCCAACAAAAGCAATATGCCCTCTTATAGGGCTTAAAGCAGTTGTTCCCCTCACGTTATTTTGAAGCAAATTATATGCAGCCCATGTAATGCCCCGGATTCCCAATACCCGGAACCCGTGGCACAAGCCAGAATCATTCCTTCAAATGAGTCACAACACACAAAATCACAGGAAATTTAAAACTTTTATCACATCAAATTGTTATTATAATATCCAATGATTACAACAATTACAATTAATTGGCACAACATGAATATACAATAAAATTGGATAGTAACTTTCACTTGGATGCTTCCCACGGCTTGAGTTCTCCCTCGTGCTTCCCAAACTGCAATCCTGTAACTAGACAGACTCTGCGCACGTCAAGTGAATACAACTGACACAATGCTATATATAGCTATCATCTCTATGCCATAATATAGCGATTCCAAACCTCATAAACCAATTATTTGATGCAAAGAAAAATGTGATATCAAAACCAGTGTCGATGTATGCTATGGCCTAATCTAATGCACAAAACAAAGAATGCACACGATGCACTTATTCTAATGCAATTTATTTGGGAACGTATACATCCCATACTATATACTTTCCCAAAATCAACTTCAATGGAAATGAATGCATCCCATACTACATACTTCCCAAAGAGTTCGCCTATCTTGATTGTAGGGTTCGATCCCTCATCATGCATCCTACTCTTGTACTTGTTCGGTTCCTACTAGATTTACCGTGTCTGGGGAGGTTGCAGTTATTCGATCACGTCCGTTACTGCAGTCACTATAGTGGTGATCGCGTTTTCGACCTAGTGTTTGGTGCCCGGACCCCACTCAAAAAACTGCGATGAACTTACAGGTACAAAACCATGCACCCATGACGTCAAGATCCACGAGACAACAGCTCCATGGTCCGTTCGTGTCCACACACATAAGAACATGACGACTTCGAGGGTCAAATCCCCTTATCCGAAAGGATTTTCTCTCCCGTTCTTTACCCCGGCTCTTCAGAAATTAATAGGTCGATATGTGAGATTCGTGATCTCAATACCTAAGAACACAATCTGTATCCCTACGATAGGAAAATTATAACACCCGACTATGGTCTGCTAGTACTAGTGTAAGTCCTTACCAACCAACCAACAACCAATCTAGTTCGAGAACATAATTGCTCAAAATACTAAAGCTATATCAAAACTAGAACCACAGCTAAGAATGAGGTTAATTACACAATTATTACCCATTCATCAGATTTACTTAATTCTATGACTCTAGTCAATCTTTAATTCTCTTTCATTAACTTATTAGAAGTATGAATTATTAGGCGAGTCTAGGTCTATTTGATTTTAACCAATGCTCTTAGTTAGGCGATCTATCAAGTATTTCCAAATCCTAACTTGGTAAACAACTTTGTTTATTATGATCACTAGGTAAATTCTACTTGTAGGCTCTTTTATTCAACCTAACTCCTCTCTTCTTGAACTTAACCCAACCCACATGGGGGTCTAAACTTGGCTCTCAAGCCCAACCCACAACATGGGCCCACAAAAACTGGCAAACCGACCATGTTGTTCGCCACCGCCCGTCACGTTTGGAGTCACACGCTACATCGGCCCTAAGCAAGTTGCTACTCCTGCTAATCATTGCGCTCCATGTCTTCCCAACAAGGGGTAGGCTCCTACGATGTCGAATTCCCTCCTTAGATGGTGAACACGTCGGCGCCCAAGTCGTCGCTCCAACACGTTCGGGGTCATGGGTTCCTATCTACCCGCCACAATTTTATCCATACAGACCAAGTCCTAGGGTCTCACCATTGTATCAAGATGACCCTAATTTTATATACATAGTGTAAATCCCAATGGGGGGAGGGAGGGGGGGGATCCTTCCTAATCCCAATAACAATCACACAATCCATCTACCTCAACTATATTCTAGTCCATCACTAAGGACCTAGAAATAACCATGCCATGACTAAGATGACCTAAATTGGTCTACAATCATTTTACATCAGTACTCAAGCTCACTAAGGCTCATAAATAACACCTACAACCCTCAAATAGTCATACAAGACTCCCTCACCTCAATGTCACATCAAATAGTAAGCTTGGGTTCGGGTCTGACAGACTAGTACACTATAAAAATTATATACAATAGCACATTCCACCAAATTTGCATTCTTAGGCTTTCTGGAAAGCTTTAGGTGTCCTTTACAACTTTCTAGTTGAACATTTTCACTAATTTGGATGTTAACAGGCTGAATAACTTGGTTCTTTGACATGCAGCAAAAACACTTCCAGAACAGAACACTTTGTGCACAGTGTTAAAGAAAATTATCTTATATATAACAAATGTTACTGGATTGACATGAAATTTAATAATCACGCACATAACATACATTCACAATACATATTCAAAATTCAAGTCTTTTTATAAAGTAGATCTTGAGTTATGCCTTTTTTATTAACACCCAAGACAGAGCATTCAACAACAGCAGTGCTGTTTATCATTTCGACTAGTTGAGTTTGCATGAATTAATTACCATCGCTATAGTGGTCCAAATTGCATGAAATTTGACACATAAGATCTAGACAGATAATAGAACAACATAAATTAATTTTAAGTCATTCCCATGAGTACACAGTGATTTGCAAGTATTTTAATCTATAGAAGTAACATGCAGCAAGATCTGTTCTGTTTTTTACCAACATGCAAGTTCGTATTTTATTTAATTAGCAGGAAAAATCATACAAATCTAGAAAATTTACTGAAGGTTTACGAAACCTATATGATCATCCCCTAAAAATTTCATAACAAAATATTAAGTAGTGTTCATGTTATTAACTCCATATTGACAGGAAATAATCTACTTCTTAACAAGGTTACTATTTTGGTTTCTTTTAGCATGAATCTAGTCTTTAGACTCCTAATCTCTTGCATGCATTCAGTTTTAGACATCACAAACGAGTTAATACTACATTCCAACAATTTCTTAACTACAACAACCAAGAGGTCAGAATCACCCACCTTGAAGATATGAAGAAGAGGTCCTACAAACTCCTTGCTCCACTTGTCCTTCTTGCTCCTTCTCTTTTCCTCAAGCTCTCACTCTTTCTCTTCTTTTTCTCTTGGAAAAATTTCAAAACTTTTGAGACTAGGAGAGTATGGGAGAGTAAAATAAAGAGGGGACAAGGAGGAGGAGGTGAGGCCAAGTGTCCAAGTGGTTTTTCTAAACCACTTGCTCTTGTGCATAGTTTTTGATCCATGGTTTGATTTTGAACCATTGGATCATGGATGAGAGTTGATGGCAGGCTAGATCTTTGTACATGAAAAAAGAGTATATTGATTTGTATTTTTTAGTAAATACAACATAAGTACATTATCATGTACAAGTACAATTTACCCGTATACACATACATATACATGTATGAAATTAATTGGAAATGAAATTCCAAAAATACAATTTTATTTATAATAAAAATTTAGTTTGGGTACAAATCATGTGTAAAAATCAGGGTTTTTACATCCCAGCCCCAACTCCGTTAAGTTTAAATAATTGAATTGTCTAGTGACTAAAATACACTTCACACAATAAATTAAATATGTTACTATTTTTTTCCAATTTCTCTTCATCTTCTCCAGCATCTCGCTCTCTCCCACTCTTTTTCCACCAAAGAGGAACCCATTATCTTCTTTCTTCAATCTCTTGAATCTCTCTTGAATTCAACGAGACAATCCGTGAGTTTGAGAAGGAAAACCTGAAGGTGGATGTCACGTGCAGCAGATGATGGGTGTTTGGATTACAAATTCTTGAGATTGGAGAGAGTTTGAGAGAAAATGAATTTCTCTTTCATGAGCAGAAAAATAGAGAGAGGATGGAAACAATGAAGAAGAATGGAAAACATATTGATAAACGTAAAAATTGCAACAAATCAGGGTCGTACGATTCCAGCACAGATCTCAAAGCTTCTACAGGCAGATTAATCATAACGGGCCTCTTTTACAGGCTTGGGCCTTCACCAGACTCATCTGCAAGATATGAGCCTCTTTCAAGCCCGTAAAAAGTGAAAGATTAGGCCCACTAAGGGAGACCCAGCCTATGAAGGCTGTTAGTCAAATCTCTTATCCCTAAACAAGAGAGCTTATCTATTGAGGGGGAGATTCGAATAGGAGATAAGGAATTCAGTCTATCTAATGGACTCATATCAATCTCCTGTATTGTTTCTCAGGCCTATAAATATCCCCCCTCCTCAGTAAGAAGGTAATCAACAGTTTCTCTCTCAAACTCTATTTCGCTCTCTGGTTTTGACTTGAGCGTCGGAGGATCTATTGTTAGGGCCACCTTCGATGTTTCTGGCTTTTTGCAGGTCTATCAGTTGTGTCAACAACCGTCAGATCTAGATCACGGTATTCAATCAACGATCTAAATTCAATCTCAGGAACTCTAACCGCATTTCACGGCAAAGATCAAATATCAGATTTTTGTAGTTTCAATAAAATATTAACTCACTATGTGTTTGCACCCACATCAAAATAAGCAGCAACAGATTAGCACCGTCTGTGGGAAACTACAAAAATCATACTTACCGCCATGCCACCAAGACTAAGAGGCAGAGCGGCGGCCACATCCTACCAACTCTCTTTGTCAACCAGCTCCTGCTATGGAAGATCTGATTTCTCCTCAACAGTCGCCCCAACAGCCCAGTCAAGCTCCTATCAATAGAGGGGCACCGGGGGGCTCTCGACAAAGCCATCATGAACAACATCCTCTGTACAACTTTGTCTTAGTCAATAATGCGTCAACCGATCAATGGCCTCCTGTGGCCCTCGAGGATCTAGAGATCTTCACCAAATTATCAGTGCCAGTCAACAAGGAACTGATCTACGAATTCACTTGGATGAGTGGCACGCCCGAACCGAGTCCTCCCACTCAGACAGTCAGGTAAACTAAAGAAGCAACTCTCTCTCTCCTACACAAAGATCAAGGCGTTCCTCCTCTCATAAGGGGCATAATGCAATAAGAAGCTCGACTCATGAGAGTCAAAAGCTTCTTGAGCAGAACAGAGGGAAAGATGTCCCAATCACTATGGCCGAATTGGAAAAGTTCAAACTCGACATCCTCCGAGCTATCCAAGGTAGTCAAGATCTGGGCCAGCCCTCCAAAAAAAAGTCCGGCGACTCAACTGGATCCAAGAGGAAGGACGACCAAGTTGTAACACCCCAACCCCCAACTCAGAAAATTTATTTATTTATTAGTACAACTGCCCACCACAGGCTGCCTCTCAAAAGGTGGTTAACCAATTTGGTGACTTTTGGTCATAGGCAATTATATTTATTATTTAATTACTCTTGCTCCTTACCGATGTAGGATTAAGAAAGCCCCACACCACCAAGCCTTGCTCACGTGAGCAGCACAACACCCCGGGAAGGGCCCCACCACTACCAACTCCTACACAGCGCCACAGGGAAATCCTCCTCCTTCCTGGGCCCCACTCCACATCACCCCACGTGCAGCCTAAGCCCATTTAATCTCATTTTATCATTTTAAATCCCATTATTACAATCTTTCTATTCAAGATCATTACCATTATGCCATTATATATATATATATATATATATATATATATATATATATATATATATATAATACTAGTATTATACCTCCAAGAAATACGGGTGTTACACAAGTCCTTCGTCGTATCCGATGGGTGGAAGATCGCCTAGAATAGATGAAGAATGAAGGGAACCACTCCAGTAGGGCATACTGCTACAGTCAACCTCCTTTCAACAAAACCATCCTCGATGCACCCATCCCAAAGAACTTCAATGCTCCTCAATTCGAATCATACGATGGAAAATCAGACCCGACTGACCATATCGAGAGTTTCAAGACCCTCATGATGGTCTACAACGCCACTGATGCACTCATGTGTTAAACATTCCCCACAACTCTAAAAGGATCAGCAAGAAAATGGTACTCCCGTCTCATTCTAGAGTCAATATTCTCCTTCGACCAGCTCGAGAAGCTCTTCATAGCGCACTTCATTACCAGCCGTAAAGCTGAAAAAAGTAAGTGCCTCCCTTTTGGAACTGAAGCAAAAGGAAGTGGAATTACTGAAACACTTCGTCAAATGCTTAACAGGCCGAGGCAAGGTCTATCTCCTCCTTGAACTTTTCAGTGGCTGCTGCAGCTTTCCGCTACAACGTCGTACATAAAGTACTAAAAGCTTCTCTCGCGAAGAGCCTCGTAAAGATTTCACTGAGCTCCTAGAAAGGAGTGACAAATACATCATAATCGAGGAAGCTCTCAATCCAGAAGCTAAGAAAGAGTCACTTTTCAAGAACAAATGGAAGAATGCATGCAAGGAAGCACCCAAGAAGTTCCAGAAGGATGGCGCATTTCAACTTCGTTCTCCTCCAACGTCCCGCTTCAACAAGTTCACTCCCCTGAATATGAGTATGTCTGCCATCCTCATAGCTGTTGAAAAGGATGGGATAGTCTGTCCTCCTCCCAAAATGACAACAGTCATCAAAAGAAGAGACAGAAACAGTGGTGCGCATTTCATAAGGACCATGGACACACCACTAATGATTATCGAGCCCTTAAAGTAGAGCTGGAGGCCTTGATTAGTAGGGGCTATCTCTCCAAATTTGTTCAGAAAGATAACAACACAGAAAACTCTCTACCCGGGGGGGGGGGGGGGGGGGAGGGGGCTAATAAGCATCACAAGACTCTAAACACATGGCCATTCTCCACACTATTCATGGAGGTCCAATGGGGAGAGATTCCAACTCCTCCTGTAAAGCGTTCATGAGGGAAGTTAATTCAGTACATAACGCACCACCTACATAGAGTTTGGGCCTCTCTGTGTCATTCTCCGAAAAAGATCTCGAGGGTATCAAAATGCCTTATTGCGACACACTGGTTATCAATTTTTGCTTGGAAAACCATGAGGTGCAACGTATCCTCGTAGATAACGGTATCTCCGTAAACATCATCTTCATGGCTGCATTTGATGCTCTAAAGCTCTCACGAGATCGACTCAAGACAGTCACTTGTACACTTCACGATTTTTTAGGCGCACCCATCCTAGTCGATTGAATTGTCACACTCGACGTGACGGCAGGAAAATCCCCAGCAACTCGGACGGAAGCATTAGACTTCCTGATAGTCAACATCAAAGCTGCGTGCAATGTCATATTTGGTCGCCCTGGCCTAGCAGCTTTCCATGCAGTTGCCTCCGCGTTTCACATGAAAATAAAGTTCCGAACAATAGCAGGCATAGGCCACGTAGTGGGAAACCAACAAGCAGCACAAGCATGCTACACCTCTACATTGGGGGGCTCGATTTTCCCCATTAATGCCACAGGGTTACTGCTAGAAAGAAATCACAGTAACACCGAGTCTGCAGACGGGTTCGAAGCTACTGCACTAGACAATCCTATTGAGAACTTCCAAATCTGTCAAGTCATCTCCTCCCATGTCCAATTTGTAACACCCCTGCCCCTGCTCGGACAATTAATACAATTTAGAAGTCAAATTAGTTATAGTATAGTACAACTGCCCACCATAGGCTGCCTCTCAAAAGGTGGTTATCCGAATTGGTGACTTTTGATCTTACACACTTACATCGGGAATTGTACAAAAAATAGTTAATAATAAATAATAATGCCTGACAGATTCGGAATTGTAAGATTGTCTCAAAAGGTGGTTAACCGATGTGGGACAATCTTACACACTTACATTTCTCTTCCGTTCTCTCTCCTGAGAGAATTGTAATATTCTGAATTTTTCAATTAATGTAAAGTTCTTTCTTTTATTTTTTACGTGTCTTGCATGTGCAATTTAATATGTATTTTAGCTTTAAAAAGTATTCTCATATCATGAATAACCATTCTTCTCTTTTTAATTAAAGCCTATTTTAATCTCTAGGCCTAACAGTCTAATTCTAGCCCACTTAAATAAATTAATTAATTTAATTAGAGAGCCCATGAATTCTAGCCTACCTAATAGGCCTACTAGTTAATTTTAATGATAATTAGTACAGCTTGTAGTGTAGACTTGATCAAGTAATAATTAATTAACAATTTAATATACAACTAATTTTGTAGTATGCATAGTGTGACACGTGCTTTGCACAAGCACATGGAATGCATGAGAGAAGGGGTGGCCGGATTGAGTCTTGGAGTGGGAGAAATGGAGAGAGTGGGAGAGTGATTATGTGATGGTGGGTAGTTGTTCTAACTCCTAAATGCATCCTAGCCTATCATCTAAACTCATCTCAACCCTCCATTTGAGCTTGAGTTGTGTATAAATACCCACTTTATCTTCTTCATGGCTTACACTAGAAAATTTACAAGAGAAGAGAAAAGAAAAGAAACAAATTGTGAGGAAAAGAAAGAGTAGTGTGGGAAAAAATATTGAGAGGTGTGTGTTTGTGTGCTCTTGCAAAATTGGAGGCCGGCCTAGCATAGCAAGGAGGGGAGCTCGGGTTCACACTAGCAAGGAGGAGAAGGCTCAAATTTGGTGGCACAACTAGGAGGAGAAGGGAACTATTCGTGCGTTCAAGGAGTTTCTTAGGAGTTTTTCCATTTGTTTCATCAAGAGGTGAGTGATTTCTAAAACTTCTAATTTGAATACCATGCTAGGATTTGGAATTGTGAACATGTTAGAAATAAGTAGGAAAGATTGCTGTATACTTGTTTGAAGAGACTAAATAGAAAAGAAACGCAAATTGATCTCCATGAAAAGTTAGTAAAATGAATTGGAATGTATAATTAAGATGTGTTATGATGGTTTGTTAGTATGTTTGCATGCTAGAATTGATGAATTATGATTTTATGAAAAATTTGCTTATGAATGAATTGTAGAATGCAATATGTGAAAAATTGTGCATATGAATAATTTATAGAATGCAAACTAGTAAACCATGGATTATGAAATAAATTGATTTGTGGTAAAAAAGTGTGTTTTTAATTGCCATATATGAGCAATATTGTAGTCGCTAGATTATCATCCATGTTGCTCCTTGAAACATAAGAGAAAGATTAGTTTTGTAAGAATAAGACTAATTTAAGAGCTTGATCTTTGTTAAAGAATGAAAAGAGTTGTATGAACTCATTATGAATGATAGGGGGAATATGGTGATAAAAGATTATTCTAAAAAGAAAAATTTCCTATGTCAAAAATGTATTCATGATCCACTTTTTTTTCAAATAAACTAAAGAAAAATAGTCTACTATGTGTAAAAATGAGATTTTTTTGACAATCTAAGAAAGTATAAATTACTGTTTTAAAAAAATAATCTGGAAAAGATCTAGATTTTATAAGTGCAAATAAATTCAGAAAAATCGCGTTTACTAAAAGAAGAACTAGAGACAGTACAGTCTAATACAAAATTATTTTATTCCGACCCTATACCGGTTAGTCACTCAGACCTACTGGTCTTCGGATGCGTTTTGGTTGCGTTACTGTAGCCGAGCGGAGCTTTCGGTCTTGGAATCGAGTCTCTCAAGAGACTCTATTTTTTCTAAAATTCGATTTTAACTCAAAAACCGAAAGCCAGACTTCAAGTATAATTTAAGTTCCCAATATAACAGTTAGTCACTCTTGGACTCACTGGTCTTCGGGTGCGAATTAGGGCGGTTACTGTTCACTAGCGGGGGGGGGGGGGGGGGGGGGGGGGGGGGTTGACTTGTTCGAATCCGGCCTTTGGCCATTTTTTTGGGATTTTGATTTTTTTCCTACTTCGATATTTTTTTGGTAGTTTTAAATTGTATAAGAAAATTGAGAAAAAATATTAGAATTTTTCTAAAAATACCTAGACTTCATGAAAATTATTTCTACAATATTTGGCTTATTATAATGAGAATTAGAAGCAAATTTGAAGAAGAAAAAAAATTAAATAAGTTTCTTAGAATATGATTTTTTTGTAATTAAAGACAACAAACATTTTTGAGTATAAAGAAATTTTGTATAGAGTTCTAAAATGAGATTTCGATATGGGAAAATTGAGTAAGGCTAAATATGAGATTATCATTTAAAACTATGCAAAATGTGCTTGGAAAATGAAGTAAAAGAAACATGATGAACTATGAAATTTTTGAATATGAATACTCTCATTTTAATGAACATGAAAAGAGAATTGAGACTAGAGTTTTAGCTAAGTTCTTACATCGGCATGAATGAAATTTTGAAAGAAAAATGTGATAAATAAAGACCAAGATTGGGTCATGGTTAATGATTGATGTTTACAACCAATGTAGAGGTAACGCTAATTCTAGTGTATTGATTTGATTCATGATTCAATTATCTAAGGATTAGACACATAGTGGAGATGTGATGAAAGTAAGAGAAAAACATAAGTATGAGGGCCTCAGATCTACGGTGTGAGAGTGTTCACAGGATATCCACATGATGAGTCATGTCAGGGCATGGATACTTATCCAGGATATCGAGATCGTGGCGACGCTTGTGGGGTGCTCGGTGACTACGTAGTGCCATCGTTCTATGGCGGAGGCGAATTGTCCATAGGATTCTTGCATCATGCGTCATATCATGGCGTGGGATTCTCTTCAGGATGTCTGGACGTGGGCTCGTAACTCATAGAACACCTAGGATACTTACCGTAGTTACCATAGTAGTTTTAACTCATGGCGATGGAATCAACCCTACAAGATGAAGAATGATTAAGGGCTTGCCCTCGGACCTATGTAGTATGGGATGCATAGAATCCGAACAAGTGTGCATTAGTGTCATTAAATATAAATAGCTGCATTAAGGACTAAGTGCACATTCACACACGACATCAATAGGATAGTCCCCCTTAGTTTTGTTTGTGACAAGTGTGTGCTTTCTAATAAGAGAAATTGATGTATTATATCCTAGCATCAGTTGTATGCAACTAACATGCCCACGATTTTTATGCAGGATAAAGTGAATGACAATACCAAAGAATGAATGTTGTTTAAAGAAATGCTCAAGTTGTTATTCAATTCATGTATCATGTTATAATTTATAATTCTGCTGCGTTAATGTAATTATTGTTGTATAAAAAGTTTTAATTTCTTGTAAAATTGTACAAAGTGTAGTGTAAAGATCCTGTGGAACTTTGAATTCAGTCTTATTTTGAATTCGGGGTGTTACAAGTGCGTCTGCATTAGAACACAATAATAAATCTAAATCCACTGCTTGAAGCCACTCTGCTAAGTCAATAGGAAGAAATGGTCCTTCCAGAGCTCATCAGCACTAGAAGGTCTCCCCTTCTTTCTACACATCAAGGGGAGGATCACTTCAAAACAAGCGAATCTAGGCAATGTCTACCAAGTTGTTCGCCTATCTGCTCACCAACTTGTAGGCCAGGGGGATAAGGATATAACAGCAGGGACTTGGAATGAGAAGCATTTCTTAAAGCATAATGAGGGAGTCTAAAACATCCTCTCTTAGTAGTAGTAGAATTTTCTTATTTGATTAAAGACCAGCCACAAGAGCAGCCATTTAGTTTACTTTTCCTTTCAATGAAGACCGCTTTCACTACTCGTCAATGCATGTGATAAAGGCCAGCCATTAGAGAAGCCCCTAGTTTATTTCTAAATAATATTATCTAGTTTATTTCTAAGCATTTTGTTCAATTTTATTAAAGCAAACAGCGAGTTAAACACCCAACTTACACCCAAAACGGCACACAAAAATCGTTAAAAGCTCCCTACAAGACGGATTCGGAGTCCATACCCATGGCTCGAAGTTACTCTAGCAATTTGTAAAAAACCAAGTTCAGAGTTCGTTTCGCTATTCGATATGCTCCTACAATCTGTTAGCGCCTCAATAACAGGTTTGGCGTTCATACCCATGGCTCTAAGTTACTCTAGCAACTTGCAACAAAGCAAGTTCAGAGTTCGCTTTGCCATTCGATCTGCTCATGAAACCTGTTAATACTGAAACTAACCAGTTCAAAATCCATACCCATGGCTCAAAGTTACACAAGCAATTTGCACTAAAGCAAATTCAGAGTTCGCTTCACTATTCGATCTGTTCCTGAAACTAGTTAAAATTCCTTAAAGACAGATTAGAGGTCCCAAATTGTTGATTGCATTTACTCCAGTAACTTGCAAAAACAACACTTATAGTTCAACTCACCACTCGATGTGAATCTCACAATTTGTTGGAGGACCCATACATCAAGTTTGGAAAATAAGTCTCCGTCAATGTTTCTCCTACAACTAGCTGAGTACAAGGTGGATAAGTTCGAAACTCCATCGCACATCATCGATAGTTTGTTAGCTATACACAATAGACTTGAGGCCCTATTATTTAGCTAGAAAGAACCAGACAACAACCCATCAATCTCAACGACAAGTTGCACAACAAGGATCAAGCATATGAAAAGATTTCATAAAAAATCACAGAACTATCACCGAGCTTGTATTTCCAGAACCAATACCACTACATATATTTACAAGTACAAAATTATGAGCCATACTACAAGTATCGAAATATAGTAAGTCTGGAAAAATCGATACAATAGCATGCTAGAACATTAAGCGACATGGAAATCCTACAGTTCGATCTACAAACCGTCCTTTTGGCTCTGTGGGTGAGGAACGTTGTTCCTAAGAGATATAAGCCTCCTTGTGGGTTTCTTGACGGGTACCACTTTTCCTTGACCGCTGGCGCCTTTGGTAGATAACGCCGACCCAGTAGATTAAGTCTATGGGCCAACTCTCGATGCACGCAAGTCTCCACGGACCGAAGCTAAACTTGACAAGGCAGACACGCTGCTCTGAGCATCGCTAGGATGACGAGGGGGCACCTGAGCTGTCAAGACTGCTCCCCCAATAGTTGACCCAACTCCACCAGCTGTTGTGATCCATTTTGCATTAGATGTGATGCCCTTATTCACATCGACCGATGCTCCCCTTTTCACACCAGGAACGTGCGAAGTGCTAGCCGTTCGCAATCCACCATGTCTTGCTTGGAGATGATATAACTCCGAGTCTTTCACAACAACCACTTTCCTAAGTATAGCACACTCTCCGACAATGTCTTTTGTCACCTTCGGAGGCAACTACATGCTGGTAAGACAATCAGCACGCAGAAGGGGTAACTCACAGTCCCTCTCGATAAGCACCAACTTAAGGCGAACAAACTCTAGCCATCATCTTTCGACTGAACATGCAAACGATCAACAGCTAATTCCATTATGCACAGTCGCTTACGGGATGATCAACCTCGTCACTACGAGATTTCTCCCCCATCCCCATGATCATTTGTCAACAAGCTGAAGAACATAGTCATGAAAGAGACAAATAACTAGGCCCTACGGTTAAGCATCACTTCAAAGCGCATCAACACAATACAACATGTAGTGACAAAGCGAGAAAATAGTTTTTCATCTACTGAAACGAAGATACAAGAGTGCGATGGCCAATCGGCAATTAGGCGTCACACAAAGCAACTAAAAGTCCAAAGCTAAAACAACTAACATCTGAAACAAGGGCACCTAAAGAAAAAAAAGGGACATATCAAGGTGAATTAGCGTCCACCTGCTTCGGCACCACCATGAACAAGGAGCCCCCAGTTGCCTCCTTCCCCTTGTTCCTCTTCCCTAAACTATTCCTCGTGCACCCCGTGAGAGTACCATCCTCGCTATCATCCTTCTTGCCCATATCAAGGGGCTCCCCGGGTCGAAGAGTCACATGGTAGCCCTTCCATCAAAACCGGGAATGCGCTCTGCCACGTGCAAAATCACCACAACATAAGACTTGATCACCACCCCCTGTAGCTTGGACTTGCATTCAGCATGAACCTGGGCCACCTCGGCCTTCAATTCCAGAGCCGCATCTGGGCCTTCTAAAACTTCAAGGCCGAATTAGTGCGGGCCTTCTACAACTCCAGTAAAAGATCGGCGTTCCTCTTAGCCGATGCCTCCAGCTTGAGGGTCATCTCTTCCTTACTCGTTGCCAATGCTTCCAACTAAAGGCGCACCTCCCCCTCCTTCTTCAGAGTCTCCAACTCTACCTTCACCTCCTTCATGACCTTAATCTTCTCCCTCTCGATGCGGTAGATCTGTGCCCTAATGTTCGTCTCTTCGGAGGCATAGAAGTCTACTAGATGACCAAAGTGACACAACGTCTGAGATGAGAAGAAAACAATTAAATGATTGTGTTGAAAAGGAGAAAAATGCAAGCTAAGAAACAAAGAAGACTAGGACATACCGACATGTGTGCCCTCGCAATCTCCAAGACCAACCACTTGGGGGCTCCATCTTCAGCCTCTCTCAATCAGCGGGAGTAAGGATGTGACGACTAGCAACGTGGCAAGCTGCAGAGTTCTCCAAGAAGCTCTCATGGGGCTTCACATTCCAATCAGGGGTATAGACCATCTCCCTACCGTCAATGAGAATCGTAGGAGCCTCAGCAATCAGTGGAGCGGGCATGGCACTTGCCACGATTGCAGCTAAGGAGGAACCCGCAGCATCAATGGGTGGTGCCTCTGAAGCTCGCTTAGTCGGTACATCAGGGGCCGGGGGCAAAGGGTCCTAGGAAGGAGGAGGACGGATCGCCATCCTCTTCTGCTTCTTCGGCTCGTCAACCTTCTTATTGCGAAGCAAATCCAAGTCTGCCAATATGTCTTCATAATCCATGCCAGTTTTTCTTGCAAGGTAAAACACAAAGGTGTTAGAACTCGTGGTACCAAATAAAAGCAGTGTAAAAGTAACAAAGGCATGAATGAAACACAAGAAAGCAACAACGAAAATCCATACTGGAAATAGCTGGGACCACCTTCGAAGAGTACTTCATCAGTGATGTCTTGCCACGCCAACACCTTCAATATAAGAAGAGCATCGCTGACACTCTTATCTGCTAAGGACACCACCGGCTCCGCCGTCACCACCGATGGGACCGTTATTCTCGATGTTGTGGGAATTCCCCACGGATCAGTACTCCTAACAACAATAAACATCTCCCTCTAACACCTAAATAAATTGGGGACATCAACTAACCCTTGATTCTTACGGGAGGCTAAGGTACCAATGCTCCTCCATTTGGTTCACTTGGACAAGCTTAAAATGTCGTCTAAACACGACAAGAGTCAGCTCAGTCTCAAGCCTACGACATTGTAGGAGAAATCTCAGGACATGCCTCCACGCGTTTGGCATAAGCTGCATCAGACACAGCCTATACCAGTTACACACCTCTTTGACAAAGGGGTGAAGTGGCAAGCAAAGACCTGTGAAGAAGGCATCACAAGGAAAGAAGCAATACTCCTTTGACACTAAATAACATGCCCTGACTCTCAGACTCGGTAAAAGTAGTCCATACTCAGAGGGAATCCTGAAGCCCTCTATAATCACGGCGAGCTCCTCCCGTGTAAGAATTGTTATGGCATAATCAACCTCAGTGCTGTGGACAGGGTCTGGCTCGACATACTCCATGCCACCCCTAAGGAACTCCCGGTTAACTACATAGTACTCTCTAATCTGCTCAGGGACTAAGAACAACGGGGTCGTTAAGAACACATCCCCCATCCCTCTCAGGCTCAACGGTCGTTTCCACGATGGTGGAATGACCGCCTACATCACTCCCTTTCTACCCTCTAATGAAACATCTAGAATCAACACCGTCGTCAACATCTAAACTAACTAGGGTCAACAAAATGCTAGACATAACGAACAATGATCGTGAGAAGTTTACCTAGTTGAAGCAACAGGAACACTGAATCTACAGCTGCAACTAGCACCACCGTCAAACACCAGACGAGCCACCAACACCACCCGGTAAAACACCCAACTCCTACAAAGAGAAGCTCTCAAAATTTTCTAAAGAGAGAAAGTGAATGAGGTAAATGAGGAAGATAGGGGGTGTGCAATCCACTCCTATTTATAGAACCTTCAAAGACCAAATAGCCACGTGGCGATATCCTAGCCACCGACAGGATCTAATGGTCAACACTACACCTGAAGCAATGAGAACAATATCCCAATAGTGGAACAGTTGATCGACAAAATGAGTGATCGTCACAATGCTCGACCGAAGAACGAACAGTTCAATAGGGGTAGGCTATTCAACAAAAACTTGGTAGGCGCAATGGAGAAGACAATTCAACAAACACTTGGTAAGAGCAACGTGTTACACAATTTGTCGAACATTTGGTGGGCATAAAAATCACCACCGACAATGAGAAATCCAATGCAAGCCAAATTCCAATAACCCCAAAGCTTCAAAGGAAGAGATGAACAAACTCTTGCAACTTAGCTCATTTAAGAAGATTTATTTCGTACCTGGCCACAAAAACACAAACAAGAAGTCTGACCAACTCTTGTTTGAAGATGACCAAGCTTAAAATCGACCAAAAATGCCAAACAATAAGAAGAAAGAGGCACGGATGCACTGTGTTAAGGGAACGGATCGGGTTTTTAAAACCAAACCCGAAAAACAAAAAGGGGAAAGATTAACGGATATACGGGTAGCAGGTGCGAATTCGAAACCTAAAATTTGAAAGCTCTTTGTCTTCTTCTTCTAAAAAAACTCCCCATCTTTAGAGCTCGGCCATGCTAGCTCTCTCCCTCCTCGCTCGACCCTACAAGCTCTCGCCCTCATCGCTTGCCCGAACATGCTCTCTCCCTTGTCGCATAACTATGAGCTCCGCCTCCACGTCGTCTCCATGCTCGCCAAAACAAGAGCTATAGTTCGGCGACGGTGAAAAAGCTATCTTCATAGCTCGGCGGAACTGAGAGCTCCGTAGCTCACAGCTTTGAGATCTTCATAGCTAAGCGAGGTGTGTAGCTTGACAAACAAGTAGCTTGGCGAAGATGAGCCCCATAGCTCAGCAAAGTGTAAGTGAATAGCTCGACGACACGAACTCATAACTTGATGACGACCGCCACCTTCATAGCTCGGTGAAGCTCATTCAAAAGGCTTAGCCACCATAGCTCCACCATCTCATAGTTTGGCAATATACAAAGGAGCATCTTGGCGGCATTGACATCCTCATAGCTCGACGGAAACTCGCACGTAGCACGACTGCGACAACAACGAGTTCGAAAGCTCAGCGGAGCCAGTAGCTCAGCGGGAAAGGAGTAACCATAGCACCGCGACGAAGTAATACCATAGCTCAGTGAGAAAAAATGCTCATAGCTTGGTGAAATCGTCGACCAAGCTAGGGGGTCTCTCGCAGCAGTCGCTGGCCTTTGGATCTCCTAGAAACGCGTGCTAGAGCAAGATCTGTGCTTAAGATCACTTCCCCCCTCTTCCATAGCACTCTGCTCTCCGTTGTCGTTCGATCACACTCAGTGCGCGAGCTAAATTCTGATTGACGCGTGAGATTGCGCCACGTCCCGCTCTCCTTTGATTTCTCTTCACAACTATCCAAACACATCAGCGGGTGAGCTAGAGGCTGATCAATGATGCAAATTGCATCAAAACGCGTGCTAGGGATTGACATTTTATTAAAAATTCCCCAAAACATCCATAACCATCGAAACCTATCAGCGGGCGAGCTCCTCTTGATCATCGAACCAAATTGCATCAAAATGTGTGCCTAGCTTTGATAATTCACAAAAAGTCCCCACAAATTATTTAAAATTTGGAAATTAATTAAAATTTCTAAAAAAATGATTTAAAATTGGGTTTATCCATTATAAAATTCAAAAAAGTGTTTCTAAATTGGGAAATTTATTTAAAAATCTAGAAAAATCCAAAAAATGGAAAATTCCAGAAAAATCCAGGAAAATATTTGCAGCCTTCAGAAGCCTCTGATCAGTTCTAAGTCTCTCCAAGATGGCCTAAGAGCTAAGATTGTGTCCCAGAATCCAAAAATAAGGCAAACTACTCCCCGAAAGCCAAGAAAACTGTATTCCGGTAGTTAGGGGCTTATGATAATGGTAAAAATCATAGAAAAGCAGGGCCGTACGATTTCAGCACCGATCTCGATGCTTTTAAAGGCAGATTAATCATAACGGGTCTCTTTAACAAGTCAGAGCCTTCTCCAGACTCCTCTACAAGACATGGGCCTCTTTCAAACCCATAAAAAGTGACATATTAGGCCCACTAAGAGAGACCCAGCTCATGAAGGCTGTTAGTCAAATCTCTTATCCCTAAACAAGAGATCTTATCTCTTGAAGGGGAGATTCGAATAGAAGGTAAGAAATTCATAGTCGACCTAATGGATTCATATCAATCTCCTGTACTATTTCTCAGACCTATAAATACCCTCCCCCCCTAAACATCCCTTCCACAGTCTGAAGGTAATCAACAGTTCTCTCTGAAACTCTCTTTCTCTCTATAGTTCTGACTTGAGCATCAGAGGGTCTGTTGTCATGGCTACCCCCCAGTGTTTCAGACTTTTTGCAAATCTATCGTTCGTGTCAGCAACCATCGGATCCAGATCACGGTGTGCAATCAACGATCCAGATTCAATCTCATGAGTTCTAACTGCATTTCACGATAATGACCAAATGTCAGATTTTTAGTAGATTTCATCAAATATTAACTCACTGTTATCTCCCACACCAAAATAAGCAGCAACACATATAAGTATTTGGTCATAGATAATTCAAAACTAACAAAGAAGGTAAACTTAACGGAGTTGTGGAGTTGGGTAGCATATAATTTGCTCCAAAATAACGTTAGGGATGCAAACTGCTTAAATCCCCAGACATTAAGGGGGCATATTGCTTTTACCCTGTGATGCATGGGTACTCTAAAAGCCCCCTGTACCAGTATTGGGTGCGTATCGGGTGCGGATACACACGGGTACGCTCCGGATACGCACCCGATACGTATCCAGAGTTTTTTTAATTTAAAAAAAATACAGGATACGGGTTTGGGTGCGCTCGGGTGTGTTCGGTGCGCCCGGGTATGCCCGGGTACTCCCATTTAGGGGAATATATATATATATATATATATATATATATATATATATATATATAAACAAATATCTCTGCCTTTCTCTCTCTTTATCTCTCTCCAAGCCGTTCAGCCTTCCCCTCTCTCTTCAAACCCTAAATCCCCAAAATAATCTCCCCTCTCTCTCCAAAATCGATCCCGCTCTCTCCCCAAAATCAATCCCCCTCCGCCTCCTCGCGCCTCAACCTCGACCCGTTACCACAGTCGCGCGCTTCGCTTCCTCGCGCCTGGACGTCTATGACCTCCATGACCTCAACCTCAACGAGAACCGCACTCTCTCTCCTCCTCTCGACGAGAAACGCTGTCTCGCTCCTCTCGACGACCGCCGTCGTCCTCTTTTCCTCTCTCCGCCGCCGTCGTCGCCTCTTCCTCTCTCAAGCACCGCCGTCGCCTCTTTAACGCCGAATCCTGCTGTCTCCTTGTTCCCCCAAGGTATCACTTTGATGCTTTTTTGTGTGTTAATTTGATGTTTGATACTTCACACTTGTTCTTCCTCCAGTCAATGCATGCATGATGCATATGCTTGTTAATTTGATGCTTGATACTGGATGTTTTTCATTTCCTAGAAGAAGAAAAAAACTAGATAGTTGAAGCATGAAGAAGAAAAAATTGAGCTAGTTTACTGTTAATAGATTGATGAAGCATGGAGAAGAAGAAATTAAGCTAGTTTACTGTTAAAAATTGAGCTATCACTTTGATGTTTTTCACTTACTTTATAGTTTAGTGTTAGATAGTTCATAGTTTACTGTTAATAGATAGATAGTTCATAGTTTACTGTTAGTAGATAGATAGTTCATAGTTTAATGTTAATAGTTAGTTGTTAATTTTTATGTTACATATTCTAGATTACAATCATTTTTTTAGTTATTATACTTTTTTGGAATTTTATATTTTTTTAACATAATATATATTAAATTAATTATTTTTATATTCAACGTATCCTTAACGTACCCATATCCTAAATTTTTGAGAAATCACGTATCCGCCTACCCGAGTCGTGTCGTATCCGTATCTCGTACCCGTGTCCGTACTACATAGCTTTTACCCCCTTAACATATTGATGTTTCGAGTGAAAAGAAAGAGGATGGGTAAATGCTAGAATTGAAAGTAGCATGTGCAGAATATGTTAAAAAAGACTATCCTGATGTTGTTGTACCAACTGGTGGTAGAGGGATATGGCCAGAACTTGTCTCAAATCCAATTTCATCTACTGGTCACTGGTCAGTCATCAGTACACCCCCTGTTATAGCTGTTTTACCACACAGAAAGGATGAGGGGTACAAGCAAGACTGTTATGGTAATTCGTAAAGTGACCGGCATGGTTCCTTAACTTGAGGTTGTCGATTCTCAGGCACTGTTACTGCATGCTTTTAGTTTATTATTGAGTCGAAAGCTGTTGTAGAATTATCAATTTGTGCATGCATACCATTAAGGTATTAGACGTGGTTCTGTACTTGATTTGGCACACTTCTAAAGCTATGATTAATTAGGTGAGGAAATTGGTGCACACAACAATGACACGAGTTTTAGAACTATTGTCAGAACTTAAATCCTTTTCAATTCACCAACTCATAGACAATATCTTTTATCATCTATCATTTAAATAGCCAGATATTTTATTTTATTTTATTTTTTCTTTTTCTTTCTTTTCTGAGGTGAAAGTAGCCAGAATATTGATGCAGTGTTTTCTATTTTTGCCTGCACCACATCTCCATATTCCGTGTATTCATTCTATTGACGCGTATGGTAAAACTTTTCTAGCTTGTTAAAAGTACTCATCATTTACTCAGGATAGGATTTGGCTCAGTATCATACAAGTGCCTTCATATTTATTTATAATCTTTGATTACCCATAGTGTCAGAAGATTTTTTTAGAAATTAGTGCGTTTGATAGAAGCTTTCTACTGCAGACCTACAAAGTTCTTAGAAATTAACAGGTATAAAATTTTCCTGATAAAGTTGATAAACAGGAACCAATTTGTTCTCTCTGCTCTTTTACATAGTAGCTTGATTGCTAAGTTGGAATACATCTCGGAAATTAAGTATCCCCTCTTCTTTTTATTAACTATTACACAGTGTACTTATTACACCATGATATCATCATTGTCTTAGCCTTTTTTATCTTTATCCACTCTTTCTTCCTTCTATTATGTTCTTCTTGTATGTTAGCAGTTTCTTTCTTTGCTTCATCCACTTTCAACTCTTGTATGTTAGTAGTTGTTCCACAGTTTTTCTGGTAATTGTTCGGGCAATAGCCATGACCAGAAAAAGAGAAAAAAAAAAAGCAACGAAAGAACATTTTTCTTTTGGACCACTCTGCCATTACCACAAGGAAGAAAATTAATAGTTGATGATTAATTAGCTGCTAAACTGGACAGTTGTTCTATGTCAAAACTAAAACTTCAGCTGAATCAAATTCGTCATCATCTTCAGGGGTGAAGCCAGAAAATTTTTACCGGGAAGGCCAAGGTAAAATTCTATGATTACATGTAAAATATAGAGATTTTTTCATAATTTTTAGGGGGGGCAAACAATAAAACTTAGTTTTCATAGGGGTTAAATCATAATTTTTTTTGAAGGGTTTATAAAATTTTCAATAGTGTGAAGGGAGTTTTTGAAAATTCTGAAGGAGCCCGGGCACCCCCGGGCCCTCACTATGCTCCGCCCCTGATCATCTTTACTATGTAACTAGAGAGTGCAGGTTGTAACAAATAAACACTAGACACTAGAATGTCGTCTCACATATGTATTGCAGATGCCTAACTCTACTAAGCAAACATTGAGCAGCCCTCTGTTCTTTAACACAAGCGGAACTGCTGCAAGTAAATTTGTGGGGTCAGGCCAGATCAGTCACTCACATGTATGATACATGGGAACCCTAGCTCTGAAAGCAGACATACAGAGATGGGTCTATTCTTGCAGATAAGGCCTGGGATGCCCTATCCAATAGAAGCAAGAGTATTTGGTTCTTGTCACTCTCCATCCTATCTTTCCACAATAATGCCAACTATAAGTTGGTTAGGAGGGACATGGCACATGCCATTTCTCCCTTCACACGTGAGAAGTAGCCACCAACATTGTCGGTCCCACCAGTCGTACGGCAAAGCCAGTCTGACCATCATCTTCGGTCTGGGCAAACTGAAGTTAGGATGATCGGATTGTGATGGACATCAGTATGTTTCAGCTTCAATTTTTAGCAATTATATTGTTTTACCCTAAAGTGATGAAAAAAGGTCGTTTTAACCTCTATCACCCATAGAAACTTACCTTTCTTGATATATAATAAAACCGAATATAAATTGAGAATTAAAGAAATTTTAAGGTTTACGTTTTAGAATATGTGCCTGCAGCAAACTAGGGAGAGATGCAGGTTCATATATAAAAAATTATGTTACTATATATATATAGAGAGAGAGAGAGAGTCCCCTTCCGTTGTACACTAGACTGCCAAGTGCACTTGTGTGCACTCGGCCTTCCCGTCTTCGTATTGACGATCCGAACCGTTCACATTAATCTACACATCTAAATTAATCTAAAAATGTAAAATCAAATCTTTTGAAATTCATTTGTCCATCCATTCAAGTGTTATAAAATCGTATGCCGGTTCATCTGTCTGTGATCAAAATGTTAGTGTAACCTGTGTTTTGCGATTTGGTTCTCTGCAATTTTGTGTTCATGTTCAATGAAAGAGGCAACAAGCTACGCAAGAGTCTAGGCTTTATGATGTGTATGTTAATTGTTCAAGATTGACCTTGAACATTGAATATGATTTAATACACATTTTTATAGATTAATTTTTAATGTATTCGGAATTTGCTTCCGATCTATCTGTATAATTTGGAATTGTTAATGATGTAGCCTGAATCGGGCTCGTGTGACATAACACCCTATACTATGTATTCTTTCTATGCACAGATATTGAACATATAATAGATTCAGATACAAGAGAAAAAGCTTTAAAGAACATATACAAGAGCGAGTCAAGGGTTGGAAAATTGTAGACGCTATAATTATTCAATATTCAATTCAACAACATGATGCGGCGAGAAATACGTACTGTGGACAGATATGTGTTAACTTCAAGAGGAACATCATCTCCTTAAGAATCTCAAGAGAAACCTTATCTGCTTGAGATATTGAGGGAGTCATGAACTGTATTCATATTGAAGATGATCCACGGTGTTCAAAAAAACCGTAGCTTCATCTTTGAAGAATTTATCAGCAGGCTCCTGAAGCTCCCCTACTTCGAATACATCACGATCCTCCTAGTTGAAGCATTGTGATGAACCCAAGGCCGGCCCTCACCCTTAGGCGGGTGAGGCGGCCGCCTCAGGCCCCAATTTTTTTTCAATTTTAGGGATCCCCAATTTGTATTTCCCTTGTAAATATAAGTACGTATTTTATTCGTAATTTTTTTTTTGTTATTAAGGGCCTCCAAAATTAATTATTTGGACCTTTAGAGGGAGTTCGCCTCGGGCCCCCAGAACTCAGGGCCGGCCCTGGATGAACCAATACTCGCATGGCGTCAACTCTTAAGAACTTTCCTCCGTAAAATTAAAATATATTAATCTACAAAAGATTAGAAGAATCATAACAACTAGTCAAATTTTACATATTATACAGACAAACTTACAAGACTCTCCAATTAATCGATTGAAAATAGCACAATATTAGAAGTTCCTTTTCCATATAGCTAATAACACCCATGAAAATTAGTTCAAGAAAAATTAATCATGTTTTTTGTTGTTGTTTTTTTTTTTTTTGATGCAAAGGATAGAGCCTTATGACTCCAGCCACCCAAAACAATAGCATTAATCAAAAAAGTAATTAACAGGGACACATTTTACAAGGTACAAGGGGTAAAATCAGAACCCACAACTAGGTGGCAGAAGTCGCCCAATACAGGACCCGACACCCAGAATGCCCTAAGGCCAAAACAAAAGGAAAGACCCAAACATCTCAACAGCGGACGTGACCGCGCAAAGAGGAGAAGAAGCCACCAACCGCAGCACTGCCGACTCCCACCAAGGCCCACAGAGAACCCACACTGGAAGGCCGCAAAGACCTACACACAGCCACACCACATCCTAGCCAAAGCGCAGAAGACAACGACATCCAACCACTGCGGGGAACCGAAGACCCAAAACAGAAACAACCTACCTGCAATAGCCGGCAACCGACACAGCCACACCCCAACCACCCTAAACAGCCACAACAATAGACCCAGACAAAAGAAGAGCAACAAATCAAGCACCAGAGAGAACAACCATCGGGAAAAGCACCGCAAACCATCAGGAGTAAGCGCCGCGAACCAACCATCCACACCACTGCGCGAATAGCGCGACACAGAGCCTAACTCCCCATCCAAACTCATTACAAGACCAAAAGACAAAGAAAAGGCTAAAAGCACAACCCACACACAGGGGCGAAGAAGGATGCACCAAATCGCAGCACCCTAAGCATATAACTGTAGGGAGGGGCCAGCACAGGCCACCCACAAAAATCCCAGACCACAACCAGAGCACACTCAGAGCAAAATAAGCAAATAAAAAGAGAAAAGTAAGAACAGCCATAGCCAACACCAAAGAGAAGAAGATGAACCATCACAACACGGTAGGCTCCGCATCACCAAAAGGGGAAGGATGCACCAAATCACCCCACCCTATGCATATAACTGCAAGGAAGGGGCCAGCACAGGCCACCCACAAATAATCCAGACCACAACAAGAGCATACTCAGAGCAAAATAAGCAAACAAAAAGAGAAAAGCAAGAACAGCCATAGCCTACACCAAAGAGAAGAAGATTAACCATCACAACACGGTAGGCTCCACCTAAGCAGAGAGCAAGAACGTAAAGCACTACACTAGAGCAATATGATTCAGGCCTGAAATATAAAAGTCGACCCCTACCAAAAACACCAAAACTCGAGAGCCACCACAAAAGCTACGGGAAAAGCCAGGCCACCAAAAGAGAAAAGCCAGAACACCATTAACATACCTTCTGGACATAACAAGAACGACAAGCGGCTAGCCCTGCGATAAGAACCAAACCAAACAGTGAGATTAAGGAGAATAAGACTAGAACAAAACCACCGAATTTAAGCAAAACCTAAATTAAGAATAGTATCAGTTATAAAGGCTGAGCGAATAAACACTGCGGCATCGTCAAGCCTCTCCAGGCTTAACCGCCTAAATTTATGAGGCGGAATAGCGGAAGCCCAATGCTTGGAGAAGAAAATAAAATCATCGATAATAAAGCCTATAGGTTTTACTGAGTTCTTAAAAATACGATTATTCTTTTCAGACCAAATAACCCAAATAATAGCTATAAGAGAAAGAATCCAGGATTTGCAGTATTTGGAACTCACAAACTGGCAACTCCAACCATCCAAGAAAGTTGGCGGAAGTGTTGGAATATGCCAAGCCAATACACAGATGTCCCAAAGAGGTTTAATAAAATGACAGCGCCAAAAAAGCTGATCAACATCTTCATGATCTTGAGAACACAAGGAACATAACTGTCCCAAAGCCAGATTCCTTTTGTTAAGAACCTCCACCATAAGAAGCCTATTATTAATGGCTAGCCAAGCGAGGATCTTGGCCTTAAGAGGAACGCATCCGCTCCAAATAAATTTTGCAAAAGGGGAAAAGGTGTCACCGCGGTTAAGAAAGTTATAACAGGATTTAACCAAGAAGGTGCTCGAGGAAATCTAACGCCAGAAAATATCATCTCTGGGATGCCAAATATAATTGTTTAAGAGCGCACGGAGGTTAAGGTAGTCATTTCCTAATTCCGGCGAGAGACCAGAAGAGAACTGAATCTCCCATAGTATGGAGTTTCCCTGGGCAACAAGATGATCTGACACTTTAGCATTGGGGTTGCTGGCGATACGGAATAAAGCCGGGAAGGCAGAAGCCAACTTAAGATTGCCGAGCCAGAGGTGATTCCAAAATTGAGTCTTGGACCCAGTGGGGCAGACATGGAAAATGCTGCAATGGAAAGGTTCAACCACTTTCCATACTCCTTTCTAGAACGCAGATGCTCTAGACGACAGAGTGGTGGGAAGATCCCAACTACTGCGCCGTCGGAAACAAGAAAAGGAAATCAGACGAGCCCAAGGAATATTCTCTTCTTTAAGCAACCTCCAAATCCATTTGGCTAACAAAGCAGTTTTGTTGTCTAAGATTGAGAACACCCAATCCACCTACAGCCTTGGAAGTTGCAAAGATGAGACCCAGCTTTGTAAGAGGCTGAGCTGGACCAGAAGAAGTTGCTCCTGATTCGGTCAATCTTCTTGATAACCCAGGAGGGAAGGAAGAAGGACATCATATACAACAGAATCGAGGAAAGAACCGAATTAACTAAAATTAATCTGCCTCCTCTAGAGAGGTTTTTACCAGTCCACACATTAAGTCTGGATTCAACTTTATCTATCATAGGAGTCCAATCTGATTTGTGGAGCTTGCCCCATCTGAGAGGGATCCCAAGATATTTGATCGGGAAGAAGGCAGCATTACAATTGAAGAACTGAGCAATCTCATCTTGACGATTGAGAGAGCCCCCAAGCCAAATAACCAAAGATTTTTGAAAGTTGATAGATAAACCGGACACACTCTCAAAAATATATAGAAGTAACTTAAGATTCCGAAGAGTACCGCCATTCAGTTTGGCAAAGATAATAGTATCATCCGCGTACTGGAGATTAAGAACACCCCTAAAGCTTTGAGAACCTCCCAGTCCTTCTATGGCACGGGCGTTCCAGGCGTTCTTCAGTAATTTACTGAAGACGTCCGTCACCAGAGTGAACAAAAAAGAAGAAATAGGGTCTCCCTGACGAAGACCACACTTACACTTAAATTTGCGCCCTTCTGATCCATTGATAATAATGGAGGAAATGCCTGGCAAATAAGCTGGACTTGATCCAAACAATCCACTTAGGCCCAAATCCACTATGAAGAAGGATGTCAAACAGAAAATCCCAGTTAACCTTATCATAAGCTTTTTCAAAGTCAAGCTTCAATATAATCCCCTCTGTATTAGATCAGTGATAGTGGGAAATGATTTCTTGCGCAGACGCCACACTGTTGAGGATGAACCGATCTTTAATGAAGCCCGATTGGGCAGGATCAATCAGAGGGGAAATCACTAGGTTAAGACGATGAGAAAGGGCTTTCATGATAATTTTGAATGTGGTAATGAGGAGACTAATCGGTCTAAAGTTAGCCACCGAGTCTGCCCCGAGAATTTTAGGTATGAGAACAATATGGGCATAATTAATACGATCAAAGGAGAAGGATCCTCGGTGAAATTCCAAGAACATTTGGAAGAGATCGTCTTTAAGGAGGTTCTAGAATTTTTGAAAAAAATGCGGAAAACCCATCTGGGCCCGGCGTAGAATCACTCTTTAGAGAGAAAACAGCCGCCTTAATCTCATCAAGAGAGAAAGGAGCCTCAAGGCTAGAGAGATCGTGAATTGCAGGACTGTAAAGCTGCGTCCAATCGAGATGAATTGACCTGGTTTGAGAAGAACCAAGTAGATTTTTATAGAAATGAAGGAATCTAGCATGAAAGTCAGAATCAGAGTGCATTTGAACACCTTCGTTGACGATGGTGGAGATACGATTGCTCCGTTGACGGTGGGAAGCAAAGTTATGAAAAAAGGTGGTGTTACTGTCTCCTTCTTTCAGCCATCGCACTTTGGCCCGCTGGGCCCACATGAAATGGTCATTATGAAGTAGCGAAGCAAACTCCCTTTTGCAGTCGCTCCTCTCATTGCGGAAAGACTCCGAGATCGGAGCACTCTCTTCTAGCCTATCGATCGCATCAATAGTGGAGAGAAAAAAGAGTTTAAGCTCATTCGCATGGGCAAATCTATCCATGTGCCACATCTTGTAGCTGAATTTAATGGCATGAAGCTTAAGCAGAATGCGACCCAGGCCATGCGAACCCGTAATCTCGGATACGCATTCAGAGATAAGGTTGACAAAAACTTGATCTTGCAGCCAGAATTTTTCGAAACGAAATTTGAACGGCTTAGAGAAGTTATAGTTTGAGTGAAGTGCAATGGGAACGTGATCCGAGGAGGGGTTTGGCAGGGCACAACAGAAGGAGTTGTGGAAGAACGATAACCAATCATTAGACACCAAGAACCGATCTAGTTTGACCATAGACGGAGACTGGCACATGTTAGACCAAGTATAAGACTTGCCGTCAAAGGGGATATCTGAGAGGTTGAGGGAACGAATGCAGTCGTTGAAACGCACTGAATCCAAATTATGCGAAACCGACCCAGATCTTTCGTAAGAAAATCTAGTGACATTAAAGTCACCACAAAAGAACCAAAATCCCTGAATATGGTTCTGGAAAGAGGTAAACTCCTCCCAAAACTAGTCACATCTATCAGCCGAAGAAGGACCATAAACGGAAACAACTGTCAGAGCACAGTTCAATTCGTGCCAGTGAAGACTAACTTTCAGAAAAAATGTTAATCGCTGCACAGAAATGACAGAGAAGCAAGACCCCTTGACTCCCAACAGGATACCACTTCGCGTGTCTGTCGCATTGAGGGGTATCCAGTTAGAAATCAAGGAGCCACCAATGGATCGAAAGAGAGAAGGGGACGTGGAATCCAACTTGGATTCTTGGATGGAAACCAAGCCATAGTGGGATGAGGAGATAAAGTTAAAAAGCGCTTGTTGTTTAGAAGGGCAGTGCAGACCCCGAATGTTCCAAGAAAGACTAATCATGGAAATAATTGAACTCAAGAGCTCTAGGTACTTCTCGGTAACGTATACTCTGGAAGTCTACAAAGTGTGAGGAGTCCACCGTGAATCCCATGCTATTAGCAAGGGCCATCATTTCAGGGTTGGACAGCGAGTCGAAATTAATTTGGTAGACAGAACCCAGTGGGCTCACCGGACTATTAGAGACCAGAGGAGGGATGTCAGAGCCACGAATCTGAGCTGCCAGGGAAATATCAGCCCTATCCGAAGAAGATTTAAAATTCTTGGCTCGTATACGAGCACTAGAACGGATGACACGATGGGATGATACGTTGTTCTGAGAGAGAGGATGGAAGGTGGGGGAATTGCTACCATGGGACAAATCCGCCAGTACCTGACCAGCTATGGCCGAGCTACTACTCGAGCCTATGGTACCAGCTACTGACAAAGGGGGGATGAGACCAGCCCGCCACCAGAAAATCTCTTCGGGTCTTCCTCATCCGCAATAGAGGGAGATCCAGCGGAAGAAAGATTAGTAAAAAAAGGAGTAGAAAAGAAGGGAGTGGGAGGAGAGAACTTCTTTTCCAGAACAAGCGAATGTTGCAAAGTTCGGATACTAGAGGAACTACCACCCGAATAAATAAAACAAAAGGTGGGAAGGCTAAAATTAAGAACAAAAGTAACCGGATAGCCAAAAGGGTGCAACAAACTAAATAAACAGGAGCAAGAAGTAGCTCCAGGAGCACCGGAATAAACCAAATAAGCCAAATAAGCATCATTAAACAATACCTTTCGAAGAGTAGAAGATTTCTCAAAGTCCTCGACCTCCTTTGCTAACAAATCATCTTGATCCACCCAATCAGCGGCCTTAGCGGGCGATGACGTAGCAAATTTAGAGGAAACGCCCTTAGAGATAGCGGTCACGTCAAAAGAACACTGCACACCTTTGATGTACTTATCCCAATCTGAGGAGAAGTTAGGGTTTGCCTCCCAATCAGGCCACTTTGACTCCTCCGCCTTCACTGCACCTACGGAAGGGGAGGAGGCTGGCCTGACGTCAAGAATAGGGGGAGGGGGGATCAAAGGTTTGGTAATCGGTGAGGGAGGCACAGCAGTGGGCAGTCTGATAGAACTACCTCCACGAGAACCAAGAGATTTCGTAGCCGAGGAAGCTGATAGCATAGGGTTGATCCAGACCAGGTTATGTGCTTTGGAAGGTGATTTTTTGGAGGAAGGGGAGAAGGCAACGCTTTTACGTTGAGAAGAGGCAAGCTTATTGGGGAACGGCTTTTGGCTCCCCTTGGGTTTAGCCGTAGAGGAAGGCAGAGCAGCGAAGCTACCAGCTGCAAAGGTCAACGAAGTATCCACTACAGGAGGTGGAAGAACAGGATTGACGACCCGAGGGATAGGGGTACTCACAGAACTGGAAGGAGAATCATGGTAAGTAATGGAGACGGGGAAGACCGACTGCCCGATACAAAAGTATAAGCTGAAATTCTATCAGAGGAGGGAGGGTAGAGGAGCTCAGCTTCCACCAGCAGACAGCCAGAGGCCAAAAGCGTAGTAGCTGTAGTGCGAGTCAAATCTCCAACACAACTGGCCATATCTACCATGATACGAGGGGAATCGCAGAAAGGAGGCAAACCAAGAAGAGAAACTTTGGTGGGGATCGAGTGTGAGGAAGAAGAGGAGAGTCGTTGCTGTATCCACTTGCGGATAGAGAGGTTAACAGCACCAATAGAGAACGAACGAATAGTCACTAACTCTTCCAGCACCTTGCTCGAAGGACAACAAATGACTACTTCACCATTTGAACAAGAATTCACAGCCCAAGTCATTTCCGGGACATTGTAGGTGTTAGAAAGAAAGGAGTCCAGCGCAAAGTTGGAGATCAAACCTCCGGTGAAAGAGACCGCCCCGTAACAGTCAAATTTGTTAATCTTGAGAGAAACCTCCGGAGGGGGAACATACAGTAAGGTAACCTGAGTTGGAACAGACTTAGTCGAGGAAGACAGCACTGAACTAGGAGGATCTGTAGGGGGAGGGGGAGGGGAATGGAGAGGGATCGCGTAGTAGTCGCTGAATGGGGAGGAGGAACATCCGTACCTAAGCGGTGGGACACCGGGGGGGGGGGGGGGGGGGTAGGGAGAAGTGGGGACGCAGTGGAGAGTTTAGGCTTTTTAGAAGTGTGGACCTCCGGAATCCTAGCTTGTAAAGAAGGCATATCGAGGGCTGCAATAACCTGGTCAGAAATCGGCACCCCTAGGGATAGCCCTAACAGTTGCTGCAATGTGAAGCACTTATTACGAGGGTGCCCAGGCTTACGACAGAACAAACACCTCATAATGGAAGGACAGAAAGCCTTAAGGTGCCCTTGCTGAAGACACCGATAACAAGAAATAGCAGAGGCAGAGGGGGAGGGGAAGGGAGAAGAAGATGAGGAGGCGTTTGAGGTCTTAGAACGATAAGATGAGGATGATGTACTTCGACTGGGCCAAGTAAGAGGTCGCAGACCAAAAAGGCCCGTATAAGATTTTTTTTTTTTTTCACAACCTCTACCCAACTCGAGCCCATCTAGCGGCCCAAAAGAGAAATCAAAAGAGAGAGAAAAACCACAACTGTAGAGATCAAGATCCAGGGGAAGGGAGCAAGACTCACAACCGCAAGAGACCAACACACAAGAAGGATGAGGAAGGTGATCACGGAGCAATAATGGGAGAGCTCCGAGTACCCCAAAATCACCTAGCTATTTAGGAGCACCACAACAAGAACTGCGAAGAAACTACCAAGAACAAAGAAGTTAAAACCACAGGAAGGAGTAGGGAGGAAGAGGGATGCACTGAAATCACAAGAGAACACCATGCCGCCCAACAGACCAACCAAAAAGGAGCCACAAAAACACACTAGCTAATAAACCTGAAACAACACTAAAGATAACTGTAGAAAGTGCTTACAATGCTGATGAGATCCTCCCCACACTTATGCAAAGAAAAATCGATCCTCGAAGCAGATCTGACACGAGATCGGCGAAACCCCAAGTGTACCAAGAGCCGGAGGAAAAGGAAGGGAAAGGCACCTTGGCGAGACCAGTCTGCCACCGACTTAGACACAAGGAACCCGATTCTGGAAGGAGGATGTAGTCGAAGAAGGAGGAGGGCTAACGGAGGCAAAGGCAAAAAAAAGGGGGGGGGGGGGGAGGGAACCAGGAGAACGGGACTGAAGGGAAAGGGTGTCCAGCTCTGAAGATCTAGGGAGGATAACCCAATAGGAGGTGGGAGAGGAGAGGAGGGAGGACGGGATTGCTGGATCTGAGAGAGGGATGGGGAGCTTGAATCTTCAACCTCTAGAGTCAAATTTTAGTCCATGTTTTTTTTTTGTTGAAAGGTGAATAATCATGCAATTTCTCAAAGAAGGGAAATGGAACTACACATTTCTGAAGGGTCTGGAGGAAAAAAAAGAAGGTAAAATGGATGACCTTTTTGAAAATGTCCTCTATGCGGTAGCTTATCAATTCTTGTCCTTAGATATTTCATTGAGTCTATGTTAGTAACTGACCCACTTTCAGTATTTATTTATCAATCTGATCCATTTTTCGAAATAATTATTCAACTAATCAACTTCTAGAAAATATTACCTCCAACTGACACAGTTTAATATAAAAACCCAAAAAACAAATTTTCTATATAACCCTACTTAAGAAATTATAAAGTATTTATTTATATATATCTTAAGCTAATAGGCATACCCCATCTCTCCTTTCTCTATTTTGAAATAAAGAAAGTAGAGCAAAAGTAGGAACTGGCACGTGCAGCCCACACCAATTGCCAAAAAAGAATTAATTAAAAAAAACACCAAAAAAAATATTTTCTCTTCTTCTACATCTCCCCAAAACCCACAAACCCTAACTCTACCTACCCCAAAACCCACTCACATCTCCTCACCCGTCCATCCTACCGCCGCCCGCCGTCCACCCCACCTCGATCCCGCCCCTCTCTACCCTCCATCATCGTCGTCCGTCGTCGATCCCGCGCCAACCCCGCCGTCTCTACCCTCCACCGTAAGTTTCCCTTCTACTTAAGATTTGTCTATCTTTCTCTACCCTCCACCGTAATTGTACGCTGCAAAAACGGGCTGCAGAATTAAGGGGCCTATTAAAAATCACATGGTATAGCAAAATCAACTCAAAATTCACATGGTCATATCAATGACCAAACTATTTCCCAATAATAGTCTAGGTCATTGCCAGCAAGTATTATAAATTTCTTATTTATAATGGGTTAATTATAAATTAGAGAAGAAACCCATGAATTATATCTTTGGTACGATCTCCATGGTTCATGATGCCAACCAACTGTTTGTCGAAATGCCCATTGGACATAAGTTATTTATCTTTATGTAAATAGAACATGTAAAGCACCCATTTCGAGTTTGTGTGGCTGAAAATGGTAATATCTGTAACATGAATAGAATATATTTTGTTTTGGGGAGATGGGTATGATGGGTTATGTTTTACCTAAAAAATGTTCATGATGCCCAATCCTAAGATGTATTCTGTTCTGCTGAGAAAGAATGTTAAAGGTCATTCGTGATATGCCCGAGTCAATAACATGGTTTAGATAAGTTACGTAAGAAGCACCTAAGGATGATTATTCCTATCGAATTATGCTTCGGGAGGAATAAATCAGGTTATGGGGAATTATCTGATCAAGCAGATTAAACTTTTGTAGTTTTCTAACCTGTATAAAATGTACGGGGATCAAAGTTTCCATTATGAATATTTTTTTAACCTTGACTAATATTTGAAATGAGCATTTTTTAAGATTATTTATTTATTTTTTAAAACAGATCTACATATAATTGAATTTCAGAAAAGATGGTTTCCTAATGCTCACATCTTGATTACTGTTCGAAGAGAAGACAAGATTACCAATAATGAAGATATTGATATATTAGTATCCGCCGAGATTCCAAATAAGGAACAATTTTGAAATATGCTGTAATAGAAACTTCGAAATATGCTGGAATTACACGGAAAACAACATGCAGATAGTGGTATCTTTTCTACATCTTTTGTTTTGTTTGAAAAGTTTTGAGAAATTGTAGTATTTTATGTGTGTTTTATGGTATGATCATTTTGTAGAGGCACAACTAAGGAGTAATATAGAACAGTTGAAGAAAAATATTGAGAAACTTCTTATACAATATGAGTATTTGCAAGCAAGCTTGAGAATGGAGGAATCTGACAAGATTGTAAGTGATTTTTGAAAATACCTTTTTCTTGACATCTCTAAATTTATGGATGTAGGGTTTACCTATGTCTTTGTGCTGAAATTGTTGGAGAGTTACACACATCGAGAATTTTGGGATTTTCTTTTAATTGAATAGAAAATATAGAACGATAATGATTTCGAAATTTGAATAGGTTAATCTATATATTTGTCATCTTTTCATATAGCTAATTATCAACTATTGTTCCCTCCATGTATTTCTGATGTTGATTATATTTAATTTAAGAGGGAAAGTCATTAAGAAGCACACAGTTGAGAAGGAGATAACGAAGTACATCAAGGAGTCCGAGAAGAATCACATCCCAACTTCGGTAATTATTCGATGTTTTTTTAATTTCCTTTCAATTGAATAGAAATATAGAATGATGTTGGTTTGTTTGAAAGTGTGAATTAATATGTAGATTTGTCATCTTTTTATTATACTGTGAATGAAATAGTTAAGGGACATCTCTAAATTTTTAAGTTTCATACCCAATCCTAAGATGTATTCTGTTTTGCTGAGAAAGAATATTGAAGGTCATTCATGATATGTCCGAGTCAATAACATGGTTTAGATAAGTTACGTAAGAAGCACCTAAGGATGATTATTCCTACCGAATTATGCTTCGGGAGGAATAAATCAGGTCATGGGGAATTATCTGATCAAGCATATTAAAATTTTGTAGTTTTCTAATCTGTATAAAATGTACGTGGATCAAAGTTTCCATTATGAATATTTTTTTAACCTTGACTTATATTTGAAATGAGGATTTTTTAAGATTATTTATTTATTTTTCAAAACAGATCTACATATAATTGAATTTCAGAAAAGATGGTTTCCCCATGCTCACATCTTGATTACTGTTCGAAGAGAAGACAAGATTACTAATATTGAATATATTGATAGATTAGTATCCGCCGAGATTCCAAATAAGAAACAATTTCAAAATATGCTGGAATAGAAGCTTCGAAATATGCTGGAATTACAAGGAAAACAACATGCAGATAGTGGTATCTTTTCTACATCTTTTTTTTTGTTTGAAAAGTTTTGAGAAATTGTAGTATTTTATGTGTGTTTTATGGTATGATCATTTTGTAGAGACACAACTAAGGAGTAATACAGAACAGTTGGAGAAAAATATTGAGGAACTTTGTATACAATATGAGTATTTGCAAGCAAGCTTTAGAAATGGAGGAATCTAACAAGATTGTAAGTGATTTTTGAAAATACCTTTTTCTTGACATCTCTAAATTTATGGATCTAGGGTTTACCTATGTCTTTGTGCTGAAATTGTTGGAGAGTTACACACATCGAGAATTTTGAGATTTTCTTTTAATTGAATAGAAAATATAGAACGATAATGATTTCGAAATTTGAATAGGTTAATCTATATATTTGTCATCATTTCATATAGCTAATTATCAACTATTGTTCCCTCCATGTGTTTCTGATGTTGATTATATTTAATTTGAGAGGGAAAGTCGTTAAGAAGCACACAGTCGAGAAGGAGATAATGAAGTACATCAAGGAGTCTGAGAAGAATCACAACCCAACTTCGGTAATTTTTCGATGTTTTTTTTTTATTTCCTTTCAATTGAATAGAAATATAGAATGATGTTGGTTTGTTTGAAAGTGTGAATTAATATGTAGATTTGTCATCTTTTAATTATATTGTGAATGAAATAGTTATGGGACATCTCTAAATTTTTAAGTTTCATATAATTTTATAAGTTTCTCAAATTATTTTAGTCTGTGCAATTTGCACAGGGTAACACTAGTAATATTCTTTAAGCTTTATTAAAACTAGATACTTCACAAAAGATAAAGATACTAAAATTAAAAAACCTTTCAAAATTCAAAATAAGATACGTTGATAAAATGGTAATAGAAAGAAAACATATAACAGATAAAAAATATCAGAATTCTTAGTAATAACAAATAGAGTAACTGAAAAACTACCTAAGAAAATACAAAAAGAAATAACATATAACGTATTAGACTATAGAAACGAAGAAACAAGTTGGTATTACTAACACTTATTAACATAAAAGTATTAGACTATAATAATTAAGTTAGTATGGATAATATTACAAATATAGAACCATCAATACACTCAAAAATTTATATGATAAACATTGAATATTTGGAGGAAGATTACAATGATACAAAATTTGTATGAATTATAAGAAAAGATTTAAAAGCCATAAATAAGAATATAAAAGAACTATGTAGATATATAACGGATGACATTGAAGAAGAATTAGACAAAACTGAAGAAAGTATGAAGGAGTTAGAAACCATAACAAAGCTTAATATAAAAAATTTTGAAATAAAAGATTTAATGGCAAAATCCCAATTCAGAGGAAGTGGAGGAAGCCTTAAAAAACTAGATATAACAAACGAAGAAGTAAAAATGGATCAAGAAAAAGACAAGATTGTAGCTAAACCTACAGAAATTCCAACTAATATGTATGAAACCTTAAGACTGCCACCTAATAAAAGACCCTATGACCTACCATGGAAATAGAAAAATAAAGACAAGAACAAATTAGGAAAAGAGAAAGAGAAAGAAACTCCAAAATATGAACCCACAGAACACTATGAAAAATGAATAGCAGGTAATGGAGAATGGCTAGATCTAGACTGTGTAAAAGATGTAGATAAAACAATAGAAGAATGGATAAAAGTATCCCTAATAGTAGGATTTCGGCAAAACCTCAAAGAAAATACATTTGAGAAATTAATAGAAGCAACTTTTATAGGAGTAGGCAAAATGGTGGAATGGACTAACAAAAGAAGAAATGAATAATATTAGAAAAATAAGACTAATTGATGACATTGGAACATAAGAAAATTCAGCACAACGAATCTTAGGACTAAAAGAAATAATTACAAATTATGAGGTAGCAATAAGAACAGAATTTAGTGCCTATGAAAAATCAGAAAAACACGCTATATATAAAAAGAACCAAGCAAGATGGAGATTAAGAAATTTAGAATTGTGTCACATATGTTATTTAGACAACTATGCTTGCAATTCCAAGAATATTTTCAAGATAGTTATTATAAAAAATGAGAAAAAAGTTCTTAGACTCATTTTTTTTCTAAAATTACCTGATCCATTGAGTATAAATATATATAGTGCATGCATAAATGAGAAAGTAAAATCAGAAGTAGATACTTTAGGATATAGAACACAATTCGTAAAAGATTATAGGGATGAAGTGTGCCAAGAAGCTAGATCAACTATGAAATATTATAGAACATATAAACAAAGAATTTTTTGTGAAGAAGCAAGACCAAATCATTAGGGATGCAAAGATAACTACAATTATATGAAAATACATAAAAACAAAGAACAAAGATATAAACCAAAATACAAAAAAACTTTCAAAAGATAAAACAAACCCTATAAAAAATACTCCAGGGATATAAATAAAAACAAACAGTATCCAAAAAAACCCAAAAAAAATGTAATTGTTATATATGCAGAGAAGTAGGATATATATCACCTAATTGTCTTAAAAGAACCAAAAATAAAACGTAAAATTTGTAGAAGAAATTGAAGAAATGTATAACATAAACTATGAACTCATAGAATATGAAGACGATTAGTCAGAAAAAAGTGAAGACGAAGAAATAATGGTAATGGAAGAAGAAAGTGGAAGTAGTGAGGAGGAAATAGAAGAATGCGAAATAAATATGATAACAGAAATAACAGAAATATGAGAACAATTAGACAGAGATGAAAACAATGAAGAAGTAAGAGAAAGAATGAGTTTTTGACAGACAAAAATATGATAAAATAAGAGCAACCAAACTAGACATAAACCCGAAAGAGATATTTAAACTTCCAACATTTGAAAGAAAAAGAAATACCATAATAATAGCTAGAAATAATGAATAACCTATAGACATTGAGAAAGCCGAAGGAAAAAGTATAATTCCATTAATAACAAAAAGGATAATAAGACAAGAAATGGAAAAAATAAGTGAGAAAACCAGAAAGACATTAAGACATACATTTAGGAGCAGTACAAATAATAATGAAAGCTTGTTTTAAGGAAGGAATAAATACACCCTTAGAAATATACACAACGGATGATAGGATAATATCAAGTACGAAAGACGCCTTAATAGGGATAGTACAAGGAAACCTAATATACCAAAACATAAAACTTACGATAAAACATAATTTCTCTATAAGTATGTGAGAATAAAATAAGGATAAAAGTTTAGAAATGTATCACAGCTTTTCAGGAATAGAAATGATAGAAAAGAGTAAGGTTATGAGTAAATAAGAAATATTTATGCTTTTACTAGTAAACATGAAGTAAAAAACAGAAATACTGATAACTTTAAAATAGAACCACTATTCTGAGAAATTATAAGATACAAACTAGCTAGAAAAAACCTGAAATGACCATACCCAATTATATATAATTTGATTTTAATAAAGCGAAAGATATTGCAAAAGGGAAAGCACCACAAATAATGTTTGGGAAAAGATCTTTATCTATAAGAAATAAAGAAACAAGCATTAGAACTCATACCAATAATAAATACATTGGATAACAAAAATAATAATCAGTTTAAGATAGAAATAGAATATTATGACAATGAAAAATGGAATAAGCAAATAGCCCTTGTTGATACAGGAGCTACTAATTCACACATTAAATAAACAAATATAAAAACAATTGAATTAATACCATTAGAGAACACATATTACTACTTAGACTATTATAACAACAGACATCCAATTGTCCATAAAATAATATTATCTCTAAGGATAAACAGTAAAAATGAAATGCTAATACATCTACATGTAGACCCAGAACATAATGTTAATGAAATGTTATTAGGAACTGACTTTCTTATATTAGTACAGCTGTACTTAATACAAGAAGAAAAAAAAACAATAACAATAAATAATGAAAGTATAGTAATAAATAGAATATTATGTAAATGAATCCATTAAGAGCAACAAAAAATACATTATACATCCTAATAGAATTTTGATATGAAGGATATAAATCAAGAAACTATCATAGTTTAATAGACACATGAACAGGCACTAGCATATACCGTGAAAATATACTACCAAAATGGAAACAAAGATGAATATAATAAAAGGGCAATAACTTGATTGACAGGACAAACTATTATACTTGACAAGTACCAACAAAATGTTACTATAAAAATAGAAAGTTTTATCCTAAAGTCGTTTTCGGATTGAGGAACGAAGAGATAAAATATATTAATAATATACCAATTTGATTACATGAATAATGGCGTACTCTTAGGAAATGACTTTTTCCAACAATACTATCCTATATCTATATCCCACAAATCAATTATATTCACGACACCTTGTAAACAGCAAGCAATTGCAATTAGAATAACACAACCTTATTCTAGGACGGACTTATCACATATCAGAATTTTTTCAGCCCAACATGGTGAATACCAATATTTACAAAATAAAATTAGAATACAGCGAGTTCAAGTAACAATTACACAAGAAATTTTAAAAAAACATTTAGAAGATCTATGTGGAGAAGACCCTTTAGCAAAATAACATTTATGTAAACTTATAGCTCATATAGAATTAATAGACAAGAACAAAATAATAAAAATTAAACCTATTAGACATACTCCAATAGATTTAGAAGAATTCAAAATACATATCAAAGAACTAATGAAAAATAATTATATAAGAACGTCACAACATCCACATTCATCATCAGTATTCTTTTTAAGAAAACACTCTGAGGAAAAAAGGTAAATATAGAATGGTAGTAAATTATAAGAAATTAAAAAAAAATACTGAAAGATTTGGATATCTGCTACCATATATGATGATGCTACTAAAAATAGTAAGAACAAGAAAAATATATTCAAAATTTGATTGTAAATCAAGATTTTACCATGTAAAACTAATAGAAGAATCAAAATAGTTAACGACATTTAGTACACCATAAGGATTTTATGAATTGAATGTATTACCATTCAGATGTAAAAACTGTCCAGGAGTATTTCAGGAATATCTGGATAAGATATTTGTAAAATATAACAATTTCATAATAGTATATATAGATGATATTCTAACAGGATTCGATAACGAAAAGCAACATAAAGAATATTTAGTAAAATTCATAGAAATAGTAAAAAATGCAGAAATTATACAATCAAAAAAGAAAAATGGAACTCTTTAAAACAGAGATAGAGTTCTTAGGAACAAAGTTATCATATGAAGGAATAGAATTGCAGCCACACATAACAGAAAAAATAAAGACATTTCCAAATATTTCAAAAGAAAAAAGAGAAGTACAAGCCATAATTTGGCTACTAAATCAAACAAGACGATGTAAACCAAATTTATCAGTAAAAACAAATTGGCTTCAACAAAAACTAAAAAAGTTCAAGAAATTTGAATGGACTGTAGAGGATGAAGACAAACTTAAAATATCGAAACAACATACTTCAGAATTAAATAAACTAAAATTACATGGTAAAGAATGTTCATGGATAATAGAAATGGATGCAAGCAAAGATAATTGGGGAGCAGTATTAAATTTATTGAAATAGGTGAAAAAGAGAAAAGACTAGCCAGATACACTAGTGGATCATTCACACAGACCAAAAAAATTACCATATAAATGAAAATTAATTATTAGCAATCTTAAAAGCCATAAAAAAGTTTGAATTATTTATAATACATACAAAATTCAAAGTAAGGACAAATAATACACAAATAAAGAGTTGGATTAACAAAATAATAGATACAACAATAGAAAATAAAAAATTGATATGTGGCAAATGAAGTTAGCACATTATGATTTTACGATAGAAATTATAAAAGGAAAAGATAATATTCTAGCAGATTTTCTATCAAGAAACTAACAATTTTGCTTTTGCATGATGGAAAATAGAGTCCAACAAATAGAATAAGATATAGTCTTCCTTACGGAGACTGTTAAGCAATTAAAAGAAACTTTTAACCAATTACAATTGTAAATATGTGGTCTTTAGAGTATATTTTACCACAATTTAAATGCAGAACATATTGAGAAAATAAGTGAATGGAGTGAACCTGTTAACCTACAAAATATTAGTGAAATCCCAAAAATGGCCACACAAGTGTAACTCCTATTTTCCGTATCTGTATTTTTTCTACTGTATTTTCATTTGCTGGTATTCTTGTATTCAAGTTGAGATCCTATATGTTACCCCAGTTCGAATAAAACATTCTTTGGTTTCAACTCAATTTTTGGTGCCAATATCTAATTTAATTGTATTGTTCGTTCTACTCTTTTCGTGTCATTCTTCATGTAAAAATGGACTATTCATTCCATTTATCACTTTATCCCCATTTTTATGGATTTTTGACTAAGTCTCTTTTTGGATCCCACTCAAATCGGATACCCTAATACCCAAAAACCCAGAACCCTAACTATTTAACCCTAAACACCCTCTAACCCTAACCCTACCCTATTACTGCTTAAACCTAACAGTGCCGCCGCTACCTTCTTCTTCCTCCCGTATCCTTCTCCTTCTCCTTCGCATCTTCAATCGAAGCCCATATCGCCATCTCCTTCACCCATCGCCTCACCGTCGCCTCCGACCACCACCTAGCCACTCCCACTCCTCGTCAACTGCTTCGATCACCATTCCCAACCCACCAAAACACCACCTCCGCCATTACCCAAACTCCGAAAACCTACTTCGTCTTCAACCTCTCACCCAATCCCCGTCACCTCCACCCTCGCATCGCCCTAGCCTCGCCTCCGACCATCGCCTCCCTCTCCTCTCCACCTCCGTTGCATTGCCAACACCCCAAACCCAATCCCCTGTTTCGAACCCACGAACAGAGCCGCCACCAACTCGATGCGCGCCACCCCATCGCCGTCGTCAACGTCTTCGACTGCTTCCCAGTCGAACCCTGACCACGTCGCCGTCAGCCAGCCACCGTGTCTGATCCGCCGCACCCTCTCCCGCTCACTACTGTCGTGAGGAAGAAGATGCTCACCAGTAGACGAACACGCTGTTCGGTGTTCGGGCACATCGGATCCCCGCTTGCTGTCCCCTGTTTGGATCAGATCTGCTGCGAGGGAGTTTCCCCATTGGCTACGTTGTTGTTCCACATTGTGTGCACAGTGGATCGACTCTTGCTGTTCGCTGTTCGGGCAGGATCCGGTGTGGGGATTCACCTCTTTACTGTTGATCTTTGCACGTGCTTCGCACGTGCTTTTGGGAGATTTCGCCCGGGGTTTTTCGATCCCGTTTTCCTCAATTATCGGATTTAATCGCCCTCATCCAATCAAGGCAAGTATTCATCTTGTACAAATTTTTGTTCTAGTACAAGCGTTAATTTGAAAATACCGCAAATAGTTAGTAGTTGTGACTCCTCCTTGACTTGTCGTTGTTGATCAAATATTAATCCTCATCAATTCCATAATCTTAAGAGTCACAACAATTTCATTGTTATATTATAACTACTTGGAATCATTTTATCCCCTAGTCACTTGAACACATGAAATTAAGAACCCTAGATTTGTAGATGTGTGTTGTACCTTGTATGTGATGATCTTGCACCCATTTGAGTTGAGAAATAAATGTTGTTTGATGTTTTGATAATCATTATCCCGTATTTTGTGTCACACATTAATCAAGACGCCTAACAACCAATTATCATGCAACCTATACATGTAAGACACTGACACTCGTTGCTGTCCTGGATCTTACTATACTGCTTTGACCCCTTTAACATCAGAATATGAACCTGAGCCCTGAAGAGTAAATGTAGCTCTAGATGTCTAGATGTCGTTAGCCTCCAAAATTTTCGAATTCCAAGTTACGGTCTAGGATTTATCGCAGTTTTACTGCAGCTATGTCGGTAGTCGCAGAATTCACAAAACTGCTGCATATCTTTAGTTTGCAAATTAATTTAACTATGTTACCAGTAAGCGTTTGACTTGAAATTTTATATGATGTTGCTGGAAACCCTATAGGACATTCCAAAATTTTTTCAGAATTTATTTGTAATTTTTCAACCCTATTTCACATGTTTATACTTAGATTCATAAATTCTGCCTAAACACAATAGTAGTATAGTTTGCTGTTTTGACATATGTTGCTACAACTTTTATGTACCGTAATTATATGTGTTGGAACCGGATAGGATTCTAGTTTCTAGAACTCCCGACGAATCCACATTTGCTAACTCGTAGCAACGGGAATCACAGTTTTGGTACAACAACGTTGTGCTGTCTGAATTTTAGATTTCCGTTGTCCTTGATATTTTGATTCGTGTTGACCCTCGAATATGCTATATGAATATCTCAAACTTGTTCCATGTCCGTAATTATGATTTCTTGAATTGTTTCGCACACTGGCATGCTTGCTTGATAAAAATCAATAAAAAGTAACAAGCCGGGATTTAAGGAAAAGACCATAGTAGTGGACAATATAGGTAAGTGTACTCGGAAGGGGGCCCGTGTTTCCCACTTGATACATGTCTCATGAACTAGTATATTATTATTCGATTCATGAAATAGTATATTATTTGATTTATGAACTAGTATATTATAAATCGATTCATGGACTAGTATATTATCGATCCATGAACTAATGTATATATGATTCATGACTTGTCTTGTTATAACTCGACACATAAACTAGTTATATGATTATCCGATTAATGAGAATGACTTGCTTGATACTTGATACCTGAGTACACCGCCCTATAGACTCCACCACTAGGCCTAAACGTCATTGATTTGCATGTAGCAACTATGTAGTAAAAAGATGGATGCATGAAGTGCTACTTAGATAGTAATAACCACAAGACTTGAACATGAAACTTGAACTTGATACATGCTACTTGATACTTGACAACTTGTTACTTGAGACTTGATACTCGAATATAATACTTGACATTAGACTTGAGACTTGTTACTTGACACTAGACTTGAGACTTGTTACTTGACACTTATAATCGATACTTCACTTGATGTTGGATACTCTACAGGTTTACTTGTCACTTGCTCCACTATTAGTGTTTGTTACCCAACCAGATCTCTTGAGTTGTCCTTCTTGCTAGTTAGTTCTTGAATTCCACTACTTGTTGCATCCATATTATATTCTTGATTCCAAATTTCGTTCCATGTTTATTGTACTCGTTTTTACTATTTGTGGCCCTAACTTGCACTAAGGGCATTTTCTCTTGTTTTCTCTATGTTTTCCCTTTTTATAATTATTAAACAGACTTTAGAGACGAATTGCCTACTGGAATCGGTGAGAAGACGTTCTAGGCCTTGCTTGGAAAAAGCTTTCTTTAATCATTTCGTCTTGTATTTGAGTTTATTTCTTTTTGTTGCTACTTAAACCTTGTAACGGGCTATAGTCTCGAGTTTTATCATTTGATCCAGACTTGAAAACTATTTGAATATTATTATTTGTTTTCAATTGTTTTTTGTTGATTAATAAATTATTCATGCATGCTTAGTGGTATATATATCTTGTTATATTCTTGTTGTTATGCTGAGTCGATCCTACAGCTTATGGATGATGTTAAAATCATTCGCTAGGCTTCGTCACGCACTCGTATTCTATGTTTTTGGTAAGCGGGGCGTGACAAGATTTTTAGTGGTATTAGAGCTCAGGTTTTGCTAATGTGTTAGTTTGACTAATATATTAGACAGGCTTGACTCAGTCAGGATTAACTCAACATTAAACAGGCCATGCAAACACATGAATAATTTGATAATCAACTCGATCTGGAAACAAGTCTTATCCCATTCATTTTGATCCTTCATATCCAATTCTTTGATTCATTGTTTCCTTCCATCTCGTACAGTCATCCTGATTTGTTGATTCTTTATTGGGTACAAATTTATTCTCTTCGTACCCATATTCTTTTGATTCCGGAGCAAGCAATCTCTGATTTTCTGCTTGCCTCGTTGATTCCTTCTTATTTCAACTCGTGTGTCGTTCATTGCTTTTCCTGCCTTGCATTCATTTTCATTTGTTGATTCATATTGAGTATCATGTTGATTATTTCTTCCATGTTATATTCTCTTCAATTCCAATTTTGCCCCTCGTCCTTCTTCCTTCGTATTCAATTTCTTAATTTTCTTCTGTCCCTTCTAGTCATCCTTCTCTTTAACTTTTATTGGGTATAGATTCGTTTTTCTCCTACCTATTTTTCTTTTTATAATTATTTTTTTCCGAATACTTTCTATATTTCGATATTAATTGTTATATTTATTTTCGATCTTCTACAAAATTGTTTCTCAACAAAGATTTTGTTATTCCGAACAATGGTGTATTTTAACTTCACTTTTCATTTTTGATCGACTACATATTTCTACTGGATTATTTTGATAAGACAAATTCTTATTTTGTTGTATAATGCTATTATCACTACTACTATTATTATTACTATTATTTTCATTATCATTACTAGTATATTTACTGTTGTTACTACCATTGATATTCTTATTGTTGTTTTCATTATTTTATTATTATTGTTAATATTAAATTACTGCCACAAAAAATGTTGGGCCCAAACTATATCTTGTCTTACATTACTTCTTTTTCTAGTGTTGTTAATATCTCAATATTATTGTTATTATTATTATTATTATTGTTATCATTCTTTTGCGATTACTGTTATTATTATTATTATGATCATTGTTATTATCATTGTTATTCTTATTGTTATTAGTGTCGATATTTTGTTATTATTATTGTTATTGGTATTATTATTTTTATCGTTACTATTATTATTATTATTAATTTGTTTTGAGCCTGAGCATGCTCAATTTTATATACATTTCATCATTTCGGTGCAACCTAATGTCGAGATGGCAAATATGCAACTCGATATCAATGGAGGAAAATTGCAACTGGATATCGGGGAGGCAAAATGTGCAACCGAATACCTAGACGGCAACCTGCAACCTGATGTCGTGAAGACAAACATGCAACTTGATGTTAAGGAGGCAAGATTTTCTATATATTTGCTAATTGATATTTTAAGACAATTTTTACTTATATAATAAAACTAAAGGTAAAGAAATATTTCCTTTATGACATCTTGTTTATACTGTTACACTTTATGTTTCCATACAATTTGTACTCGTATAGTTGATTTTACTCTATTTTGTGTATAAGATTATTATTGCAATTATTATTATTATTGCTATTGTTTTCGTTATTATTTTTGATATTGTTATCATTATTATTATTTCTATCGCTGTTATTATTATTGTGTGCATTATCTTTATTGTTATTACTTCTATTATTGTTACTGTCATTTTATTAATACTGATACTATTATTATTGTTATTGCTATTGTGTTCGTTATTATTAGTATTAGTGTTGTTATTATTATTGTTATTACTATTGCTGTTATTATTTTTGTTGTTATTATTTTTGCTATTATTGTTACTGTTATTTTATTATTGTTGATATTATCACTATTATTACTATTATTTTTATTATTATTGTTATTATTTTTAATGCTATTATTATTTCTATTATTACTGCATTATTTTCATGAATATGTTAAATCCAACACTGTCGTGTATGTATTGTCATTAGTTTTGATATTTTTATTGTATTATATTATTATTATTACCTGTATGATTATGATGATTTTGATTACTGTTATTATTTTTATTATTATTATTTTGTTATTATTATTACTAATTTTATTATTATCATTGTTATTATTAGTTTTTATTATTGTTATTATTATTCTATTACTATTGATATTATTATCATTGATATTTGTTGTTGTTGTTATTTCTGTTAAAGCCATTAGTTTTGATCTGTATTATATCTTTTAATTATTTAGATTGAAGCTAAAGCTTTATATTCACTTTGCATTATTGCTTATCTCTATTTGGAGCCCATATTCTCTTTGATTTTTGGTGCCTCATTCTTTTCTTTTTGCTCGGATCGTCGCCAGGTGGCACATGGTCTGCAACGACATGTCTGGAGCTTGGAACGTCACCATCAGAGTGTCACAGCGGAAGCGTGGTGGGCCCATAACCCACAGGTCCCAGGATCCTATTGTTGCTTCTCCTTCCTTGCATTATTTGCTATCCCCTATCTCTTGCATCTGTTCTCATCCGTTGACTCATTGCTGGGTTCATCTTTTTCTTGTCCATCCCTTCTTCAGTTCCAGCCCTATCTATTTCTTCATCTTCTTGCTTGGTTATCTTGCAAGTCTTGTGTTGTTCCTTCTTCATTTTGATACCGGTTATTTCTTTCTTGCTTCCCATTTTGCCATCATGCACCCATTCATTAATCGATCCAATTCTTCCATATCCATTCTCTCTTCGATTTCAACTCTACCTCTACTCCTTTATTCTTGCTTTGTTATCTTGTGCTGTTCTTTCCTTTGTTACTGTTTATTCTCCTTCGTGTCTTCCACTTGACCCCATTGTTATCCACTCCTTCTTTTCTGGTATTGCCGCTGCCTTGTTCCTTCCCCATTAGCCCTCTTCTCTGTTACCCTCCCCCAAGTTGCTTTTACCTTGTCCTATGCACCGCCTAAGCAAATTTCGAGGACGAAATTTTTGTGTAAGGTGGGTAGGATTTGTAACTCCTATTTTCCGTATCTGTATTTTTTCTACTGTATTTTCATTTGCTGGTATTCTTGTATTCAAGTTGAGATCCTATATGTTACCCCAGTTCGTATAAAATATTCTTTGGTTTCAACTCAATTTTTGGTGCCAATATCTAATTCAATTGTATTATTCGTTCTCCTCTTTTGGTGTCGTTTTTCATGTAAAAATGGACTATTCATTCCATTTATCTCTTTATCCCCATTTTTATGGATTTTTGACTAAGTCTCCTTTTGGATCCCACTCAAACTGGATACCCTAATACCCAAAAACCCGTAACCCTAACTATTTAACCCTAAACACCCTCTAACCCTAACCCTACCCTATTACTGCTTAAACCTAACAGTGCCGCCGCTACCCTATTCTTCCTCCCGTATCCTTCTCCTTCTCCTTCGTATCTTCGATTGAAGCCCATATCGTTATCGCCTTCACCCATCGCCTCACCGTCGCCTCCGACCACCACCTAGCCACTCCCGCTCCTCGTCAACTGCTTCGATCACCGTTCCCAACCCACCAAAACACCACCTCCGCCATTACCCAAACTCCGAAAACCCACTCCGTCTTCAACCTCTCACCTAATCCCCGTCACCTCCACCCTCGCATCGCCCTAGCCTCGCCTCCGACCCATCGCCTCCTTCTCCTCTCCACCTTTGTCGCATTGCCAACACCTCGAACCCAGTCCCCTGTTTTGAACCCACGAACAGAGCCACCACCAACTCGACGCGTGCCACCCCATCGCCGTCGTCGACATCTTCGACTACTTCCCAGTCAAACCCCGACCACGTCGCCGTCAGCCAGCCGCCATCTCTGATCCGCCGCGCCCTCTCCTGCTCACTACTGTCGTGAGGAAGAAGACGCTCACCCAGTGAACGAACACACTTTTCGGTGTTCGGGCGCATCGGATCCCCACTTGCTGTCCCCTGTTTGGATCAGATCCGCTGCGAGGAAGTTTCCCCATTGGCTGTGTTGCTGTTCCACGTTGTGTGCACAGGGGATCGACTCTTGCTGTTCGCTGTTCGGGCGGGATCTGGTGTGGGGATTCACCTCTTTACTGTTGATCTTTGCACATGCTTCGCATGTGCTTTTGGGAGATTTCGCTGGGGTTTTTTCGATCCCATTTTTCTCAATTATCGTATCTAATTGCCCTCATCCAATCAAGGCAAGTATTCATCGTGTACAAATTTTTGTTCTAGTACAAGCGTTAATTTGAAAATACCGCAAATAGTTAGTAGTTGTGACTCCTCCTTGACTTGTCGTTGTTTATCAAATATTAATCCTCATCAATTCCATAATCTTAAGAGTCACAACAATTTCATTGTTATATTATAACTACTTGGACTCATTTTATCCCCTAGTCACATGAACACATGAAATTAAGAACCCTAGATTTGTAGATGTGTGTTGTACCTTGTATGTGATGATCTTGCACCCATTTGAGTTGAGAAATAAATGTTGTTTGATGTTTTGATAATCATTATCCCGTATTTTGTGTCACACATTAATCAAGACGCCTAACAACCAATTATCATGCAACCTATACATGTAAGACACTGACACTCGTTGCTGTCCTTGATCTTACTATACTGTTTTGACCCCTTTAACATCAGAATCTGAACCTGAGCCCTGAACAGTAAATGTAGCTCTAGATGTCTAAATGTCGACAGCCTCCAGAATTTTTGGATTCTGAGTTACGGTCTAGGAGTTATCGTAGTTTTACTGCAACTATGTCGGTAGTTGCAGAATTCACAAAACTGCTGCACATCTTTAGTTTGCAAATTAATTTAACTATGTTAACAGTAAGCGTTTGACTTGAAATTTCATATGATGTTGCTTGACACCCTATAGGACATCCCCAATTTCTCTCAGAATTTATTTGTAATGTTTCAACCCTGTTTCACATGTTTAAACTTAGATTCACAAATACTGCCTAAACACAATAGCAGTATAGTTTGCTGTTTTGACACATGTTGCTACAACTTTTATGTACCGTAATTGTATGCGTTGGAACCGGATATGAGTCTAGTTTCTAGACCTCCTGAAGAATCTACATTTGCTAACTCGCAGAAACGGGAATCACAGTTTTGGTACAGCAACATCGTGCTGTCCAGATTTGAGATTTCCGTTGTCCTTGATATTTTGATTCGTGTTGACCCTCGAATATGCTATACGAATATCTCAAACTTGTTCCATGTTCGTAATTATAATTTCTTGACTTGTTTCACATACTTTCTTAATAAAAATCAATAAAAAGTAACAAGCCGGAGTTTAAGGAAAAGACCATAGTAGTGGACAATATAGATAAGTGTACTCGGAAGGGGCCCGTGTTTCCCACTTGATACATGTCTCATGAACTAGTATATTATTATTCGATTCATGAACTAGTATATTATTTGATTCATGAACTAGTATATTATAAATCGATTCATGGACTAGTATATTATCGATCCATGAACTAGTATATATACGATTCATAACTTATCTTGTTATGACTCGACACATGAACTAGTTATATGATTACCCGATTCATGAGAATGAATTGCTTGATACTTGATACCTGAGTACACCGCCCTATAGACTCCACCACTAGGCCTAAACGTTACTGATTTGCTTGTAGCAACCATGTAGTAAAAAGATGGATGCATGAAGTGCTACCTAGATAGTAATAACAACAAGACTTGAACATGAAACTTGAACATAATACATGCTACTTGATACTTGACAACTTGTTACTTGAGACATGACACTCGAATATAATACTTGACATTAGACTTGAGACTTGTTACTTGACACTAGACTTGAGACTTGTTACTTGACACTTATACTCGATACTTGTCACTTGATGTTGGATACTTTACAGGTTCACTTGTCACTTGCTCCACTATTAGTATTTGTTACGCAACCTGATCTCTTGAGTTGTCATTCTTGCTAGTTAGTTCTTGAATTCCACTACTTGTTGCATCCCTATTATATTCTTGATTCCAAATTTTGTTCCATGTTTCTTGTACTCGTTTTTACTATTTGTGGCCCTAACTTGCACTAAGGGCATTTTCTCTCGTTTTCTCTATGTTTCCCCTTTTTATAATTATTAAACAGACTTTGGAGACGAATTGCCTGCTGGAATCGGTGAGAAGACGTTCTAGGCCTTGCTTGGGAAAAACTTTCTTTAATCATTTCGTCTTGTATTTGAGTTTATTTCTTTTTGTTGCTACTTGAACCTTGTAACGGGCTATAGTCCCGAGTTTTATCATTTGATCCAGACTTGAAAACTATTTGAATATTATTATTTGTTTTCAATTATTTTCTGTTGATTAATAAATTATTCATGCATGCTTGGTGGTATATATATCTTGTTATATTCTTGTTGTGATGCTAAGTCGATCCTACAGCTTATGAATGATGTTAAAATCAATCGCTGGGCTTCGTCACGCGCTCGTATTCCATGTTTTTGGTAAGTGGGGCATGACAGCAAAAGGAAAGCTCCACAACCATACAACCAACTACCTACAAAGAGAGTTTACTATTAGAACCTCCAAAATATTCCAAGAAGAATTTATTATTATAATATATTGAGAAATTATGGCAGACCACCCAAGTCAATCAATTTATCAGAACTATTTCTCCACAATACATGAACAAAACAATTACAGTCCTAGGAGAAAATCCAAAAACAGTAAGAGTATTATTCGGAAGATGGCTTATTCACTGCATATATTTGTCCAGGGAATGCGAAGAACTTAGCCAGCTACCAAGAGAAGTATATAAATATACTAAAAGTTATTTTGGTCTTACAAAGGCCTCTAAAATCTACGTTAAAATATTTTCAGCAATTCCAGAATTTCTTGAAGATGATGAAGAACTACTTGCTGAGCATATTATAAAAATAGGGATGACTACACAAGTCCTGTTTGGAGCAACTAATATCATACCATATACAACTGAAGAATTTGAAAAACTAATATCAGAAAGGAGAGCTATGAGATTTAGAACAATATATTGTGAACTAAAAGACATACAAAATAGAAACAATAACATATGGATCTATGACAGCCTTTACCCACAAAAAATAATGATCTACAGCATAGCAAAGATTAAACAACCACAATCAAAGAAAGAAGACAACTGATATCAAATACTAAATACATGAGCCAGGACAATGACAGAAGAGATAGATGTCCACTACTATAGATTAATGAGGATGGAACCACAGCATAAACTCGGACTAATGAGAATAATTGCAAGTGTACAAAATTACAACAAGTAGTATATTTTTAGTGAAAAAAGTGTCGAACTCACAAGGACTAATTATTTTACCGAATACCGAAATTTACTAGATTAACTACTATTTGGAAAACCAAAAATGTGATAAAAATAGAAACTAAACTAAATTAAACTAAAGGAAAGAACTAAACTAGTTAAGAATGATGAAAACTAAATTGTTTGTTAGTAGCAAAACTAATTCTAGGGTTTTTGATTTCACCTAGTTAATCCCACACAATTCTTAATTCAATGTAACTAGAAATTATAATTTTCCAAGTTCAATGAAATCGCTTGAACAACACCAAAAATATTCCCAACTAACAGTTTGTCATATCTCTATGCACAATTAATTAATTGAGGACTCATTAAGTTCTATGGATTTCGTTATAGTCACATTAATCGCAGTAAATCACAAGTTACCTCTCGGTCTTCCCATATTCAATAAATCAATGGTATTTAATTCTAAATCACAAATTACCTCTCGGTCTCTTCATGATTCAATAAATCAAATAATAGTTGGTCAAACAATTGTAAGCATTAAGAATAAATTTAACACACAACCATGGAAAATAAAAATATAAAATAACATGAAATTAGAATTGTGTTATCAAGACTAGGCTACATTGAAGCCCTAGAAAAATAAATTTAGTTCATAATAAGTTTACAACTAACACACATATTTTTGGATTGCATAATAAAAATTAGAAGAGAAGAAGAAAAACTCGTATTTGTCGAAAATCCAAGCCTCGGAATCTGTGCCACCTTCTTCTCTTTCTCTCTCCAATTTCCATGCAACTGCCAACAAAAATCCCCCACCAACCTCTCTCCTCCTTATATATATATATATATTTATTTATTTATTTTCTTCCGTTCACTTTATTTTCTCTCTACCTTCATCGAGTCCCGTGCCGCCCACCTCCTCAAAACCCAACCGCCTTCTCTTTCTTTATATAGTGGGGGGTAGGTAGGATTAGCCAATTAGGGTTAGGTTAATTATAATTAGATAATTAATTAATTAATTTAAAAATCTATGGATTAAAATTAATCTATTAAAATTTTAAACTAATCAATTAACTAACCCTAATTTAAATCCACTTAACTTTGATTTTTATTACAAAATTTCATTTCCCTCCTAGTTGACCATAATATTTCCATTGGTTCTTCCATGGCCCAATTTGTAAACACGTGCAGTTGAGTGCATAAATCTTTCGAAATCTTCACCTAAAATCAATTTAAATTTTTGAAATTTTTACCCTTGCACTCTTCCTTGATTTCACAAAAAATGCTCACAACTTGTATTTATCCCTCTCAATCCTACAAAAACAAAAAAATAAATAATATTGAGTAGAAATAAGATAAATTTAAGAGAAATAAATAAGAACTCAGAAGATTAATGCGTAAAAAGAGTAATAAACTCATGTATAAATTTCACTCTTCAAATACCCTCAAACATAAGATTTTTCTTGTTCTCGAGCAAAAAGTAAAACTATGAATAAAGGGATAGTAATCATAATTATACTCAACTCATCTCACCAAGAGATCTGTTACGCCCCGCTTCCCAAAAGGAATACGGAACACAAGTACGTGACAAAACCCAGCGAATAATTTTTATCATTCATAAGCTGTAGGATCGACTCAGCATCATAATAAGGAATATAACAAATATACTCAAGCACACATGCATAAATAATTTATTAACCAACAGAAATTATTTGAAACAGATATAAATTCTTCAAATAAAATGAGATCTGGAACAAAAGTAAAACTTCGGGACTACAAGCCCATTACAAGTTTTAAGTAGCAACAAGAATTAAATAAATTCAAATACAAAATAACTAAAGCAAGTTTTTCCAGACGAAGCTTAGAAGGTCTGCTTACCCACTCCTTCTGGCAGCTCGTTTCCAAAGTCTGTATATATATATATATATATATATATATATATATATATATATATATAGAAAGAAACAAGGAAACAAGAAGAATTATCTGCCCGTTAGTACAAGTTACGGGCCGTAAGTAGTACAAGCAAGGAGGTATGAAAACAAGTGCAAGAAAATATGAAACAAGATTTGGAATATAGGGTACAACATGATATAACAGGGATGTAACAAGTACTGAAGTTCAAGAGACTAGCTAACAAGTGAAACAAATCAAGTAACAGGATTGGATAACAAATACAAGTAGCAGGAATAGATAACAAGTGAGCATGTAGTTGTATCAAGTATCAATTAACAAGTATCAAGTAACAAGTATCAAGTAGCATGCGAGGCAAGTGTCAAGTGTGTATAAGTAACAAGTTATTCTTAAGTCTATATTTTAATTCTACCTAGGTAGCACTTTATGCGTCCCATTTATTTACCACATGGTTTCTACTTGTAAACAAGTTACGTTTAGATTTCGTAGTGGATTCTATAGGACTGTGTACTCAGGTATCATGTAATGGTGCACCATATCAAGTAATCTAAATCATATCGAGTAACCTAAATTATCCAATTGTAATCCAGATTATCCAAATGTAGTCCAAATCATCCAATTGTAATCCAAATTATCCAAATGTAATCCAAATCATGTCATGTAACCAAATCAGGTGCCACAATTACATGAAATATGGGCCCCCTTCCGAGTACACTTTTCTATATTGTCTACTACTAGATCTTTTCCTTAACCCCGACTTGTTACTTTTTATTACAAAATAAACATGATCAAGAGATAACGAGAATAAAATCAGGATGGGACAAGGATGTATCAAGAGCTTATATGATGCTAGGAACATATTCTAAATCACAAAATACAAGAAACAACAAGCAAATATTTAAACATAGAAAAATATCAATTCTGAACAGCAAGACGTTGCTGTACCAAAACTGAGATTCCTTCTACCACAGGAATGCAAATCTGGATCCGTAAGAAAATCTACAAACTAGACTCTCTTCCGAATCCAGCACATATAAAAAAGATACATAAAAGTTATAGCAACTGGTGTCAAGACAGTAAACTACACAGAATTCGTGTTCGGCCAGAATTTGTAAAATGGTGATTAAAAGTGTGAAACAGGTTTAAAAACTCAATAATTAAATCTAGTAAAATTCTGGAAGGTTCCCTAACATGTCTAGTCTCAGTATATTAATTTTCAAGTCATTATATTATATATAGAATAGTCAAATTAAATTGGAAAGCAGAGTGACACTGCAAATCTATGAATCTGAAATTCTACGAAACAGTAGCAGTAAAACTGCGATAACTCATACATCATAAATAGTATTTGAGATCCGTCAAAAGGGTTGTAAACTAGACATCTGGGACTACATTTCATATTTAGAACTCACGTCCAGATTCTGATGTTATTAGGGTCGAAATAGCAGACCAAAAATAAGACAGCAACAAACAAGGATATTTTTGCATGAAATGTATTATAATTATACTAGTTGAGAAACGAGTGTATCAACAAAAGATTGTGACTCTTATGATCATAGAATTGATAAGGATGGAAACGAGTAAAATGAGATCATCAAATAATAAGCCAAAAGGGAATCATAACTACAATCTACTTGTGGTATTTTCAAATAAAAGCTTGTACTGGAATAATGGATTGTACAAGGAGATACTTTTCTTGATTGGATGAGGACGTTGATCGACGATCGAGCTCAGATGGATCGGATCGGCGCAGATCTTGATGACGATCAAAATCAAGGAAATCGACAACTGAGATCACTCTGATCTGATGATCAAGATGATCAGAGAATAGGACGGCTGAGATTCGATCAGATATTGATGATGATGGAGATGATGATCAAGATCAGATCAAACGAATGGTCCAGATCAAGGTGATCAAGTCAGATCTGATGATGATCATGATCCTGATGCTGATGATGAAGATCTGATCATGGCTTGGATCTTGATCAGATCTGAATATGGCAACGATCACGAGGAGATCGAACAATTGAGATTCAAACTCAATCTCCTCCCCCGATCAAACAGTGGCGATGGTGATGGGAGAGCTTCGACAGTGGGTACGGCGGCGAGGCGGCAGTAGCAGCGAGGAGCTCGATTAGAGAGTAGTCAACGGTGGGAGGCGACGGCGATGAGAGGAAGACGAGGCTCTATTTTGGAAAGGAAAAACAGAGGAGGAGAGTGGCTGGCAATGGCGGAGTTCGCGGACAGTCGAGGGCGATGGGTGGTGCAAGGCTTAAGCAGGAGGCAGCAAGGGGAGCTCGCTGCGGGGCTTCAAGGTGGTCGACGGTGTTCTGGATGACGATGGTGGGTTTGCTGGTGGGCGAGGTCATACAGACAGAAGTGGAAGGCGAGCAGCGGCGGGGTGCTCGGGTGGAGCTGGGCGCAGCTCATGGAAAGGACGAGGATGATGGACGTAGGAGAGGTTGGGTTTCGGTGGGTGAGGCTCTCGGTGAGGTGGGGGTTGCGAAGGCGATGAGGAGTGGATGGAGAGGTGATGGGTTCGACGAGATGCGGACGGGAGAGAGGGAGAGATGATGGAGGGATGGCAGATGGTTTCGAAGATGATGCAGGCTTGATGGCGAAGGCGAGGGGACGAGGAAGGGGAATCGAAGGTGGAAGACGGGGTATGGATGATGAACAGGGGGGGGGGGGGTTTAGGCGGTTAGGGTTTGCATAGTGAAATAGGGTAGGCTTTAGGTTAGGGTTAGAGTAATATGGTATTTATAGTATAGGGTTTTGGGTTAATGGGTTGAATAGGATTTGGATCCAAAAAAAGAATGGGTTTTGGGTTTTGGGTTATAAAATCCAATAGGAGATAATTAAATAGAATAGGCTTTGTAAAACAAACGCACACAGACACACACACACATACACACACACACACACATGTGTGTGTGTGTGTGTGAACAATCAAAACTAATAATAGTAGTAATAACAGTAACACTAATAAAGATAACAATAATAATAACAATAACAATAGTAATAAAAATGAGATATTGAGAATAATAGTAACAGTAGCACTGTCATATACAAAATAAGATTATATTACAATATTAAGATTATTTGAAAATAACTACAAATACAATTAACGAATAGAAGTGAATTTTTAATAAACCATCAAGAAATAAAAATAATAATATTAATAGTTAATAAAATACAAAAATAAGATTTTGTTTTAACAAAATTAATAAAATAATTCAAATAGTAATATTACATTTGATTTGGCTAAAGTATAAATAGTCGAATAATTTATAATGGAAAATAGAGTTAAAATACACCATCATTCAAAATAAATATAATTTTTTATTCGAAAATATTTTAATAGAAGGTCCAATCGAATTAAAAACAAAAATAAATTTATAAATAATTAACATACATAAAATATTCAGAAAAATATTTATTTACGGGAACGGGGGTTACAAGATCTTATCATGCAAGCATTAAATCTTCAACTTAATACATAAACAATAGCAAATAAAGTAAAACTAAGCATACTCATTTTTTTCAGTGCAATTATTCATACATAATTTTCAACCCAATCAAATTTGTCATGCAATTAATGTAACTATATCATGTAACAACTCCATCTGTGATCACTCGTTCTTATTACTACAAACAGAGTAGCAAACTAAAAGTAAACATTAGTGATGAATACCTCTAGTTACTAAGAAACTCAAAACATTGGAGTAGATAAACCTTTATTTATTCAATTATTTCATCATTATCACTCTATTTACTTAAACTCTGTTTAGGACTAGATCAAAGTGGACAATCACAAGAAAAACCATCACATTTTTCTTTATGTATAATCACATGACTCTCACAATTTTATAAGGAGTTTTGAACTTCAATAATCCTAAAGAAAATAAGTATGTTTAATCTTACTTTATAAGATATTGTCTATCTTAAATTTTTTTTTAAAAAAATTGCAATGCTTTCGAACAATAAAGAACCCAAAGTGTAATGATAAGCTTTATTGAAGTCCCTTTTTTAATTTTCAAATATATAAAAAAATACCCCCTTCCCCAAACTTAAATATCACATTGTCCTCAATGGGTAAAGAAAAAGAAAAAACAAAAAAAATGAGAAAAGTTCAGAATTGCTCCCCCGATTCATGTTAAAATTTTGGTTGAGTGGCGTTCACTGTTTTGGTGATATATGGAGTTGTAGATGTCCAAATTCTCTGATTCCTTTTGAGTTGGAAAGATAAGACAATTTCCTATGATCGCTTTTTGAAACACTTTCCAGATTCAGATCCCATTTTGCCCAAAAACAGCTATCCAAGCAGGTCCAGAAAAACAACTTTGCCGGAAACCCTCAAACTTATGCAATCCTATAAAATAAAATCAAAAATTAAAATGAAAGTAAACTAATAGAAAATGAATTCTAAATACAGTATAAGAAAACATGGGTTGCCTCCAAAGAAGCGCTAAGTTTTAAGTTTTCAGCTAGACGTGGTAGCTGAGATGGTTATGTAATGCCAAGATCCAACAACATACGAGCCTCTTTTTTCCAATAACTCTCTTCATATGTGAATTAGAATTTTTTCTATGCATCCCTCAAACTAGATGGTAGCGGCTCGAATTTCAATCGTTTCTTTCTTGATGATGGCATTTTTGATATCCCCACCTCTTTGAATTTCAGCTTAGAAAATGGATGAATAGATGATGCAGCATCCATAACATATTACAAAACATTTTCTTTCTCAGATTCAAGAATTGCTGAATTTGTTAGACATACTTCAATTGGTAACTTTTCAACTTCAGCCTTATGTTTCATGCCCACAATTAAATCAATTTCACTTACTTGAAAACATGAGTGTAGTTTAGCAGGAAACTACATGGATTTAAAAACATCAAACGTTACTTGCTCATCCTCAACCCTCAAAATAAGTTTTTCTTGTTGGACATCAATCAAAGCTCTCCCCTTAGCTTGAAAAGGTCACCCCAAAATCAACCGAATTTGTTCATCTTCCTCCATGTCGAGCTCTATAAAATCAGCTGGAAATATGAACTTGTCTACCTTTACCAAAACATCTTCAATTATACCTTTTCGACACGTGATATATCTGTCCGCCAATTGCAAAGAAATTGTAGTAGGTTTTACTTCTCCAATTCTAGTTTCCTGAAAACCGAAAAAAGTATAAGATTAATACTTGCTCCTAAATCACATAAACCTTTATCAAAATAGGAATTTCCAATAGTGCAAGGTATCGTAAAACTCCTTGGATCTTTCAGTTTAGGAGGTAACTTCTTTTGTAAAATTGCACTGCTCTCTTCAGTTAGCATAATTGTCTCATGCTCATCCAACTATAACTTATTTGATAAAATATCCTTAAAAAATTTAGCATATTTAGGCATATGTTCTAAAGCTTCAATAAGAGGAATATTAATATGCAATTTCTTTAAAATACTTAAAAATTTGGAGAATTCATTTTTGAGATTATTATTTTTAAGTTTTTGCAAAAAAGAAATCGGTGGATCATAATCTGAATTAGAATAAGTTTCAAAATTAAACTTCCTGAAAACTATGGGGTTTGAAGCTCCTTTATTTTTCTTAAAATTCCCAATATGGTGGTTGGACACATTCTACGTTTGTTCCTCTAAAACTGGATCGAACTCATCATCTTTTTCAACCACATTTTGTTCGGCAGTTTGTGCTTGTGGCTGCTCATTTGTTATCCCACATCTCAGTGTTATTGCTTTGACATGGTCCTTTGGATTGGTTACAATGTTACTGGGTAAGGTTCGTGTTGTCCTCTCTGTAAGAATATTTGAAATCTGACCAATCTGAGCCTCAAGATTGTGAACTGAAGCTGTATTGTTTTGTATCACCAAATCTGTCTTCTGCATGTATTACTCTATCTTCTGCATGTATTATATGAACATCTCTTTAAGTGTCACATTCTTTTCTTGCCGTAAAAAATTTTGAGGTGGTCTAATTGCTCCTTCATTGTTGTTCCATGAAAAATTGGGGTGGTTTCTCCATCCTGGATTATACGTGTTCAGATAAGGATTGTTTTGATGTTGAGCAAATGTATTTCACTTGGCAATCTATACTTTAGTGATTTCCTGCACAATGATCACAAATAATTTTAGTTTGAATAGCATTAACATTCTTATTACCTAGTTATTTAGATTAAATTGGAATTTGTGTAGTCAATGTGGTAAATGAATCAAGCTCAAAAACTCCAGCTGTTTTTCTAGTCATAGTTCTTTCTAAAAACCATTGGTAATTGTTAGATGTCATCTCCTCTAAAAGTTCATAGGCTGCTTCATGAGTTTTGCTCATTAATGCACCTCCAGCTGCCGCATCTACCATAGATCGATTTGTAGCTCCCAAATCATTATAGAATATTTTCACTTGTAACCATTTAGGAAGTTCATGTAAGGACACTTTCTCAATAACTCTTTATACCTCTCCCATGCATCATACAAAGACTCAATCTTAAATTGTGTGAATGTGGTAATGTCATTCCTTAGCATTGCTGTCTTCACCGGTGGAAAATACTTAGCCAGAAATTTTTATGCAAGTCCCTCTCAAGTAGTAATACCACTGGGTGGTAGAATTTAGCCAAGCCTTCGCCTTATCTCTTAGTGAAAAAAGAAATAGTCTCAATCGAATTGCATCATTTGATACTCCAATGTGCTTGTAAGTGTCACAAATTTCGAGAAAGTTTGTAATGTGAACATTATGATCCTCATGCGATACACCCCAAAATTGAATAGTCTGTTGAATCATTTGAATGATTGTCGGTTTAATTTGAAATTTTTTAGCTTGTATAACCCGTCTCTTTATGCTTGATGTTGCTTCATTAAGTGAGGGCATAGCATAGTCTCTCAAAGTCTTATTTTCTTCTCTATTACTCTCGTTTGCCATGGTAATACGCTTCTATGTCCTGAAATATATCTATTAAATAACAGAAAAGCTAAAATTATTTAAAAATAAATAATAATAATAATAATAATAAATAATAAAAATAAGAAGAAAAATCCAAATTAGTATCAATCTAGCAATTATCAATATCAGTAAAAGAATAATTAGTCCCCGGCAATGACGCCAAAAACTTGATGGGAATAGTTGCAAGTGTAAAAAATCACAACAAGTAGTATAGTTTTAGGGAAAAGAGTGTCGAATCCAAAATTTACTAGATTAACTACTATTTGGAAAACCAAAAATATGATAAAAATAGCAACTAAACTAAAGGAAAGAACAAACTAATTAAGAATGATGGAAATCTGAAATTTTGTTGTTTATTAATTGCAAAACTAATTCTAGGGCTTTTGATTTCACCTAGTTAATCCCACATAATTCTTAATTCCATGTAACTAGAAATTCTAATTTTCTAAGTTGTAAACCAAAATCCCTTAATTATTCAATGTTTTCTCCCGAACAACACCAAAAATATCCTCAACTAACATTTTGTCATATCTCAATGCACAATTAATTAATTAAAGACTCATTAAGTTCTATGGATTTCTTTATAGTCACATTAATCGTAGTAACTCACAAGTTACCTCTTGGTGTCCCAATGACTCAATAAATCAATGATATTTAATATTATAACTCTAAATCGCAAATTACCTCTCGGTCTCTCCATGATTCAATAAATCAAACAATAGTTGGTCAAACAATTGTTAGCATTAAGAATAAACTAGACACACAATCATGGAAAATAGAAAAATAAAATAACATGAAATTAGAATTGTGTTCTCAAAACTATGCTACATCGAAACCCTAGAAAAATAAATTTAGTTCATAACAAGTTTAGAACTAACACACATATTTTTGGATTGCACAATAAAAATTAGAAGAGAAGAAGAAAAACTGGTATTTGCCACAAATCCTCGAAATCCGTGCCACCTTATTCCCTTTCTCTCTCTTGTATCTATGCAGTCGGCAAAAAAAATGTAACACCTCGTAATTTCAAAATACATATATATATATATATATATATATATATATATATATATATATATATATATATATATATATATATATATTCTTGTTTCTATGCAGCCGGCAAAAAAAATGTAACACCCCGTAATTTCAAAATACATACATACATACATATATATATATATATATATATATATATATATATATATATATATATATATATATATATATATATCAGAGGAATGGCAAAGATGTAAATAGAGTGAAGTAGGGGGGCCCACGACTTGAGTAACAGCAGAAAAAGGCTGTGTTGTTGTCGCTGACGTCATGATGACATCAGCATGGGGCCCACCCGGTTGGAAGGAAGTTAGCAGGTGCTTCTCTTCGTGTGTGACGTGGGCATGACGTCATGCATGGGGAGTAAAGCAGCGGATATGAGTATTGAAATAGTCCCATATCGGGAATTGAAATAGATTAAAATAATAATAATAAAAATATAGCATATGACCAAGAGTCACCAATCTGGTTAACCACCTTTTGAGAGGCAGCCTGTGGTAGGCAGTTGTACTATACTAATAATAATTTATCTTCTAAAATGTATAAAATTGTCTGAGTTGGGGCAGGGGCGTTACAAATGGTATCAGAGCCGACTATCCACACCGAGTGTGGGGCATGTCTATATAGTCGGGCGGTGGATTCCGGGACTGTGGTGAGCCCTCAATTAAATCCGGGACTGTGATTGATCGAGCGGTGGATTCCAGGATCATGATTAGTCGGGCAGATAGGAAGGCAGCTCAATTAAATTCGAGATTATGATTGATCGGACGGTGGATTCCGGGATCATGATAAATTGGGCAGGTAAAAGAGCAAATGCTCCACATCAGCTAGAAAGTAGATCTTGCACTAGATTGTGCATGCCCCGTGCTCAGCGAGGACGCTGATTTCTGAAGGGGGGTGTATGTAACACCCCATAATTTCAAAATACATACGTACACACACACACACACACACACACACACACACACACACACACACACACACACACACACACACATATATATATATATATAAGGGGAATGGCAAAGATGTAAATAGAGTGAAGTAGGGGGGCCCACGACTTGAGTAACAGTAGAAAAATGTTGTGTTGTTGTCGCTGACGTCATGATGACGTCAGCATGGGGCCCACCCAGTTGGAAGGAAGTCAGCAGGTGCTTCTCTTCGTGTGTGACGTGGGCATGACATCATGCATGGGGAGTAAAGCAGCGGATATGAGTATTGAAATAGTCCCATATCGGTAATTGAAATAGATTAAAATAATAATAATAAATAATGTAACCTATGATCAAGAGTCACCAATCCGGTTAACCACCTTTTGAGAGGCTGCCTGTGGTGGGCAGTTTACTATACTAATAATAATTTGTCTCCTAAAATGTATAGAATTGTCTGAGTTGGGGCAGAAGCGTTACCAAAAATCCCCCACCAACCTCTCTCATCCTTATATATATATATATATATATATATATATATTGTTTTATTTTCTTCCTTTCATTTCTTTTCTCTCTCCCCTCCTCGCGTCCCGTACCGCCCACCTCCTCAAAGCCCAGCCGCCTTCTCTTTCTTTATATAGTGGGAGGTAGGTAGGATTAGCTGATTAGGGTTAAGTTAATTATAATTAATTAGTCAACTAACTAATTTATAAACCTATAGATTAAAATTAATCAATTAAAATTTTAAACTAATCAATTAACTAACCTTAATTTAAATTCACTTAATTTTTATTTTTATTACAAAATTTCATTCCTTTCCTAATTGATCATAATATTTTCTATTGGTTTTTCCATGGGCCAATGCGTAAACACGTGCAAGTTGAATGCATGAATCGTGCAGAAATCTTCACATAAAATCAATTTGAATTTTTAAAATCTTTATCCTTGCAATCTTCCTGGATTTCACAAAAAATGCTCACAATTTGTATTTATCCCTCTCAATCCTACAAAAACAAACAAATAAATAATAGTTAGTAGAAATACGATAAATTTAAAATAAATAAACGAGAACTCGCAACTTTTTTCTACTTTTTTCTACTTAAAATAAATAAACGAGAACTCGCATCTTATTAGCTGCCAAGACTTTTTATGAAAGCATGGGAAATTTTTTATTTATTTTAATAAACGACTACGTCATAGTCTAGTCTAGTGTCAGAACTAAAACTTATTCTAATCCATTCCAATCTTTTACCGTCAGGAAGTGCATCTCAGTGGTTAGATATGAAACTTTGATAGTGTAATGACAATTAACATATCTAGTTTAGAAACAATAACATCCACTAAAATAGCATATTTGAAGGGTTCTCTCTGTATATACCAATTGCTCCTCAATCCTCAGTCCTTAATCTAAAAAATGTCCATCCAAACCAACTAACCAAGAGCTACTACTGAATATTGTACAGCTTATTTTTTTACAACTAGTACAACAATATTCAATTATATAATAAGAGAGACAAACTGAACTACTATTAATGACATAAAAATACAAACACCTCGGAATTTAATATCATATATAACTTGATGCATGAATCAAATGCCTATCTTGTCTGCACCGGCCTGTTTAATTGAACTGAATGCGACCGAACCATCTCTGACTCCAATGCAAACCTTGACATTGCCGAAGCCCTTTCCGGTTGCACGACAAACACAGAACCAGACCGCCGTTGCTCCGGTCCAATCCGAACCGGATTCGGACCAACATTAACAGCATTTTCACACTTACAACTCATGAACCCTCCTCCACTCCCTTTCTTCTTATTCCCTCCCCCATTTCCTATAAACCGGCCCGGTTCGTGGAACCGGACCTCTTCGTAGTCCGAAGCCGCGCTTGAAAAGTTAGCCACACTAGACCTGTCGAACCCGCCTTCGGCTGTTGTCACACTCCACTGCACACTTACTTCACTAGGCGCATAACACTCACTTGACTCATCAATGCTCTGCTTAAACTGCAGAATCCCCGCGGCGTCCCCAGTCAGTTTCGGGAACTCGTCCAACGAGTCACGTCGACGATATATTCCTGAATTAGTCTTTGCAGAAAAGCTCTCGATTTCAAACAGGTCTGAACTGGTATCACTGGCAACATCATCATCATCAGCAGTTCCGAGTTCTGATGGAATCCGTCGGTGGAACCCAGCTGACCTTTTGAGATTCGTGATGTCGTCCACCGGCCGGAACACTTCTATGGAGTCACGGGCCGGATCGAAGTCACCGGAGTTGGGCAGTGGAGGTGTGGCTAGTATAGGAAATGAGAAGCCGGAATTTACAATCCGATGATTGGAATCTTTTGCCCAAATTCCGGGTGATATTTGCATTTTTGCCACTGGCTCAACCTCTACCTTTGCAGCAGAAAATTCGGAACTGGACCGAACAGGGGGGCTCTTAGGCTCTGACAACTTTTCATCAACATCAACTGACTTTTTCCCGTAACAGTTGCAACCCCGACTGAAAAAGCTCCGACTAGCGGAAAAAGAAGGCGACCCGCTATATCGCGATCTTCTCTTCTCATTTAACGGAAAGGCTTTCATTCTGACAGCAACAGAGCCAGGTGGATTAGTCAGAAGACCAGACTGACTATTCCAGCTGGCTTCAGAGGAAGCAGTAGGAGTTGCACGAAACGACCGGTTTCGCCAATTCTTGATGTACCCATCATTAGAAGAGACCGAAGATTCTCTTGGGTTAGTCGAAGAGTCAAAGTTTCCCGTAATTCCATTGACAATTATGGTTTTTTTGGGCAAGTTGTTGAATGGGCTGTTCTGTTGGCCTTGGCCTTCATTGAAGTACCGTTCTGCATCGAAAATGCTGATTTCAGAGTCCTCCACTAAGCGGCGGTTGAGGTAGGAAGGGATGGAGGGTTTGGGAGGGAGGGAGATTTGGGATGATGTTTCGGTATGAAAGGGGGGTTTTTGAGTGAGGTTGTTGCCATTGGAGCTAGCTCTTACTCGGTATCTTTCCATAGTATATTAGATTTTCTTTAGCTTTGGAAGAGTTATGAAACAGAGTCTGGGAGACAATGGAAGTGGGTGGGGGACGATATATATGTAGAGAGTTTGCGAACTTTGGACCACCTGTTTGTAGATATGTTCATGTCTTCTTTTACAAAAAAAAAAAAAAAAAAAAAAATTGTTCTAAGAAATTTGATATTGTGATTTATACTCATATATAATTTATGTTAAAACTTGAATTTCGTAAAATAGAATAATTCTAATAATCTTCGGGAAGAAGTGAAGTGAAGAAGTGAAATTACAGGAAGAAAAACCAAACCAGACAATTTGATACAGAGTCGAGATGAAAATCTCTGTCCTTAAAATAAAATTCGCCTCGTAGTGTGACGATTGTTGACGAACTGCTTCTCAAAATACAATTGTATTACCTTCTTTGAAGAGCAGCATCAAAGTTTCAGAGACACCAGCGAACCAGCAACTGCATTGTAATCTCAGACAGACTCAGAAGAAGGAGAAAAGATTACTTAAAAAAAAAAAATGGTGTCAAATGACAGACAAAATTAACTGAACTTATAGGAGATGAAAGGCATAACTGATGGATCCATTACTCTGTAACAGTAGAGTAATGGCTAAAAAACGTAACTCATGGATCCATTATTCTGCTGTTACATAGTTATGGCACCAGTTACAGAATTCCAAACGCCTAAACAGAAAGGAGAGAAACTGGATCCAAGGAAAAATTCGGAGCGGGGCAAAAAATAGTTTAGGTTGGCCAGAACCACACCAAACCAAACAAAGCCAAGCCAAGCCAAGCCAAGCCAAGCCGAAGCCAGGACCGGGAGTGTGTGTGTTTATAACTTTGGCTAGGTCCTCTCTCCACTACACGTTAGTGGTAACCCTAGGGCTACACCTTTTAATCCATTTCTTTAGCTTATATACTAGAGAAATCTTTCTCAACTTTCGATGTGGGACTATCCATTTTCTCCGAATTTCCAAGTTAGTACATTTCGAGTACCCAACTTTAGACCAACATTTCTCATTCATACGAAATCCGTTTTTGGCAAACGAGTACATTACAGAATAGTAATGTACTCGACGAGAGGAACACAGTCCAATCACTTTCCGACGGCGCCGATGGCTGGAGCCCACCGGAATCAGGCCCGAAAAATCTGCCAAAAATATTTCCAACAATCCCCCACATGAATGGAAATTACCAGACTATACAATCCAGACACGACAGAAAGAGACATGAAAGAAAAAGATACGACAGTCTAAACTCTGGGAGTACAATCGGAAATTCACTGCATCAGGAATGGTAGTAATTTTTCAACTTTGAACCACCCTTAGTGAGTAGCCATTAGATTCACTTGACCAGGTAGTGAACATGATGTCATGAACTACCCAGGCTTTGATGTGAACCTAGACAATAACTATCACACAGTTTCATCTCCTCACAGAACTAGGTTCTCTTGTTGTGTTCATTTTGGCTTCGAACAACCCTAGTTAATCGTGAGTGAACTTGGAGAATGAAGCCTCTCTTCATTTTCCTAGAAACGGCCCCATCTTATACTCACAAGGTAATTGCCCATAAATAGTATCCTTCCACACTCCACTTTTATTTCAAAGCTATGAGAATCATTAAAAGCCAAACTTATCCTAACCCCTTGCAAGCAGCACTATTTATCATCCTAAGAATGGGTACGAGATTTTAATCTCTCAGTGCTCACGTCGATTCAACAAGATTTAGTTGTCCTTTTAAACCTAGATCTTGGGATCTCCATTCACTTAGGTAGGGTTTCCATCAAGTATCCTCTTTCGTCATAGGCTTTAAATCCATTCCTCTTGATGATCTCACAACATGCTCTCGTGACAAACCTTTAGTAAATGGGTCGGCCAGGTTGTCAGCCGATTTTATATACTATATAGAGATTATTCCATTTGAGAGCAGTTGTCTAATGGTTTTGTATCGCCATCTGATATGACGAGACTTACCATTATACATACAACTCAGTGCCCTTGCTATAGCCGATTGGCTGTCACATGTACACATATAGCAGGCACCGGTTTTTCCCACATAGGAATATCTTTTAAAAAGTTTTGAATTCATTCTGCTTCCTCTGCCGCTTTGTCTAAAATAATAAACTCAGATTCCATGGTGGAGCTGGCCAATAACGTTTGTTTAGAGGATTTCCATGACACAGCTGCACCACCAAGAGTGAAGACATACCTAATAGTGAATTTTGAGTTCTTGGAGTCCGATATCCAGTTGGCATCACAGTAGCCTTCCAATACTGTTGGATATCTGGTGTAATGCAACCCATAACTCTGAGTATGTCGTAAGTAGTTCAATACTCTAGTTATTCATTTTCAGTGACTTCGTCCTGGATTACTTGTGTAGCGACTCAGTATATTTACTGAATGCGCCAAGTCCGGTCTTGTACAATTTGTTAAGTATATCAGACTACCAATTACATGTGTATATTCCAATTGTGATATGTTGTCACCCGTATTTTTGGACAAGTGAAGACTTGGATCCACAGGACTTTTGGCAGTCCCATTGGAGTAATTCTTGAATCTTTCAAGTACCTTCTCAACGTAATGAGCTTAAGACAAAGTAATTCCCTCAAATGTCCTGTAAACTTTGATTCCTAGTATGGCATTTGTAACTCCCAAATCTTTCATATCAAATTGACCACCAAGCATCTTCTTAATTTGTTTGATAATATCATTATTGCTACCAATAATGAGCATGTCATCTACATACAGATGCACCAGAATGTATCCATTTGGAGTATCTTTGATGTACATACACTTATCAAATTCATTTATTTTGAAACCATTTGATATCATAATATTGTCAAATTTTGCATGCCACTGCTTTGGAACTTGTTTCAATCGGTACAATGATTTTACAAGTCTGCACACCTTGTTTTCCTGTCCAGGAACTAGATAGCCCTCAGGTTGTTTCATGTATATTTTTTCTTTTAAATCCCCATTTAGAAAGGCAGTTTTGACATGCATTTGATGTATTTCGAGGTTGCGTCGAGCTGCAATAGCTATCAATATTATTATGAAAGTTATTCTCGTGACTGAAGAATAAGTATCGAATAAGTCTAGGCATTTTTTTTGCCTAAATCCTTGTACCACAAGTCTAGCCTTATGTTTCTCTATTGAACCATCTGGTTTCAATTTTTGTTTGAAAATCCATTTGCATCCTAGAGCTTTACATCCAAAAGGCAAATCGACCAACTCCCATGTATGATTTTTCATGATGGAGTCTATTTCACTTTTGGTTGCTTCCTTCCACATAGGAGCATCAGGCATAGATATGGCTTTCTTGAATGTTCTAGGCTAATTCTCTAACAGAAAGGGCATTAAAAAGTCAGGACCAAATGATTTTGATGTTCTAGCCCATTTGCTTTTTCTAGGTTCATCATTATCATCTCCTGATTCATCAACCGAAGTACTTGCACTCTCTTGTTCACGTGTACGTTTGGGATACGTAGCATCCTTACACGGAAACACGTATTCAAAGAAGGAAGAATTCCTTGATTCTATTATTATATTCACATGCACGTCCGGTATATCCGATTTATATAGCAAGAACCGATATGCACTACTGTTGTGTGCATAGCCTATAAATATGCAATCAATGGTCTTAGGTCCTATTGTGACCTGTTTGGAATTAGGTACTGCACTACCTTTGCTGGACACCCCCACACTTTGAGGTATTTATATGAAGGTACATTACTTTTTCACAATCCGTATGGTGTCTTGCCAGTTTTTTTGTGAGATATTTTATAGAGAATATAGTTGACGGTCAGCAATGCTTCTCCCCACATGTTCTGGGGTAGCCAAGATTCAACAACAAGACATTCATCATCTCCTTCAGAGTTCGGTTCTTGCACTTAGCAGTACCGTTTGATTCAGGTGAGTAAGGAGCAGTGGTCTGATGAATTATTCCATGTTCAGAGCAGAACATATTAAACGGTGCATCATATTTTCCTCCTCTATCACTCCTAACGATTTTAATCGTTTTGCGAAGTTAATTCTTAACCTTAAGCTTATATTCCTTGAATTTATCCAAGGCCTCATTTTTGCTATGTGACAAGTATACATAGAAGTATTTTGTGCAATCGTCTATGAATGTCACAAAATACTTTTTACCGCCTCTGGTATGCACGAATTTTAAATCACACAGATCCATGTGAATTAAGCCTAGAGTTTTAGTGTTTATTTCTACAGAATGGGATGGAGTTTTAGTGAGTTTGGCCTCTGTACAAATTTCACATTTATCGCAGTTGTCAACCTTAAATTTTGATAGTAAATTCATGTTAATTAATCTACGCAGAGAATTGAAATTAACATAGCCTAGTCTTTCAAGTCAAACAAAAGAAGCCTCAACAATATAAGCAACATGATTCATTTCATCAATTTTGGGAACAATATGAACAACAGATTTTGGGATGACTGTCATTATATTGAATTTGAACAGTCTATCCTTAACATACCCTATTCCAAAGTATGCCCCATTCTTTGAAAGTACAAAATTGTCAGAAGCAAGCATGATCCTAATTCCATTCTTGCTCAGCACTGATCCCGAGACCAGGTTCTTATGGATAACCGGAATGTGCAACACATTAGTTAATGTTAGTTCCTTGCCAGAAGTAATCTTCAGCACTATCTTTCCTATTCCTTCAATCTTGGAAGTTGAAGAATTCTCCATGAACAACTGTTCATCCTTGTTGCATTTCTAGTATGAAGTGAACATTTCTTTGTCCGAGCAGATGTGCTTGGTGGCTACAGTATCACCACTCACGAGGATTGATCCCCACCAGATTGACCACCGATACAATAGCACAAAGGTCCAAGTCAAAGAGACCAGTTGACAGATTCTCAGCTATGTGCGCATGGGCTTTCTTTTTCCTTTTTGCCTTTCCAGTTCCAGTATGGATATCATCCTTGCTGCAACATTCAGATATCTTGTTCCCAAGCCTACCACACTTGTGACATTTTCCAGCAAACATCTTTGCAGTAGGCTTCTTGTTCAAGCTCCATGGCAAGAATTTTCTCTTTTTGCCATTCTGTTCGTGTTCCACCATGTTGGCTATTTCTATGGACTTATTTCCATAGGACTTGTCAGCCTTGCGATTGTCTTATTCAATCCGCAACCTGACAGTCAGGTCCTCAAGAGAAATTTCCTTTCGCGTGTGCTTGAGATAGTTCTTGAAATCCTTCCATCCAGGTGGAAGCTTCTCAATGAACGCTGTAACATGGAATGGTTCACACAACGTCATATTCTCTGCAGCAGTTTCGTGCAGTATCACTTGCAGCTCCTGAATTTGAATCACAACAGTCTTAGAGTCAACCATCTTGTAATCCAGAAATTTGCCAACTATAAATTTCTTGGAGCCAGCATCTTCGGTTTTGTACTTCTTCTCCAAAGAGCCCCACAGTAGTTTGGATGTCTTGAAGACACTGTACACATTGTAGAGCGGGTTTACCAAACCGTTCAGGATGTAATTTCTGCATAGATAGTCACCTTGAGTCCATGCATCAACAGCAGCAACAGAGTGAGCATCCAAAGGTGCCAACATAGGGGCAGTTTCAGTCAGATTCCTTTCCAGCTTCAAGGTGGTCAGGTAAAACTGCATCTTTCCTTGTCACTTCTTGAATTCAATTCCATTGAACTTTTCAGGTTGCTCTCCTACAGTTATATGTGTGGATAGAACAACCGTTTATGCTGCAACCAGTTTTGCAGTCACATTTTGGGTCACTGGGGTTTGTGCATTGAGCAGTCCACTGACATTCTCAGTTTGTTTGTCTTTCAATCACTTTTTGAAACAGTTAAAATTCAACTGTTAGGATTTTTTTTCTTTTTCCGAAATGATAAGCAACACCTGTAAATATTCTTCACAAAAACTGTTAGAATAGAGGGAAAAATTTTGCTTTAAGATTTTAAAACTTGAATTTCGTAAAAGAGAATATTTCTAATAGTCTTTGAGAAGAAGTGAAATTACAGGGAAGAAAAACCAAACCAGACAGTTTGATATAGAGTTGAGATGAAAATCTCTGTCCTTAAAGCAAATTTCGCCCCGTAGTGTGACGGTTGTTGACGAACTGCCTCCCAAGATACAACTGTATTACCTTCTCTGAAGAGTAGCACCCAAGCTTAAGAGATACCAGCGAACCATCAACTGCGTTGTACTCTCAGACAGATTCAAAGAAGAAGGAGAAGAGATTACTAAAAAAATGGTGTCAAATGACAGAGAAAATCGATTGGACTTATATGAGATGAAAGGCATAACTGATGGATCCATTACTATGTAACAGAGCCGATGCCGAGGCCAGGCCAGGCGCGTGTGTGTTTATAATTTTGGCTAGGTCCTCTCTCCACTACACGTTAGTGGTAACCCTAGGGCTACACCTTTTAGTCCATTTCTTTAGATTATATACTCGAGAAATCTTTCTCAACTTTCAATCTGGGACTATCCATTTTCTCCAAATTTTCAAGTTAGTACATTTCGAGTACCCAACTTTGGACCAACATTTCTCATTCGTACGAAATCCGTTTTTGGTAAACGAGTACATTGCGGAATAGTACTCGACGAGAGGAACACCGTCCAATCATTTTCCGGTGCCGCCGGTGGCCGGAGCCCACCGGAATCATGCCCGAAAAATCTGCCAAAAATATTTCCAACAATATACTATAAATATAACGATGTTAGGAAAAAATATGCTATATATATAAAACATGTGGTAATACATATGCTATATAGCATGCAATGAACAAGCATGCCAAATGAAAATGAACATTGAGCGAAATTCAAATAACACGAAACCCTAGAACATTTCATGTTTCTATGGGGACAAAATGTACCTGAATTTAGACTCACATCTCTTTTTAGTATTTATTAACACTAGTATAATGCACGTGCGATGTATTTTTTAAAAATATGTATTATACACGTGCGGTGCACGTGGGGAAAATGGCGAGGGGGGATGAAAAGGACAAAAAAAAATCTACGTATTATATACGCGTGTTGCACGTGGGGAAAATGGGTAGGGGGAATGAAAAGGACAAAAAAAAAATCTACCAACACATGCGCTGCACGTGTTGACACACACACTAAGAAATAATAAAAAATTGTTTATTTGTTTACAACCCCATCTCTCCCATTATAATAGTTGTAGATATGGAGAAGTTTAATCCAATAAATAAATCTGAAAATAAATGGCCCTCGGATTGTAATAACATCATTCTTTACCCTTCATGAAGTCCTATCTCAAATTTTTTTAAAGGTTAATTTGATTAAAATTTAAATTTTTCTTCTTTTGTATGTGTAGTGAGTATTGATATGGATAGAAAAACTCAGTCAATCAGAGCAGCTTGATTCTCTCGCGAATCTCGAGACTCATAAAGGCGATATAGTAATCTCACGCGGCTATAAACCTACAGTCCAAACATGGGTCGCCTTCCGGCCCAAGTCCAGAAACGGCAGCCCAACTAGGGAAGGTTGATCAGCCATTTATAGTTGGTGATTAAATCCCCTAAAATCAGGGAGATAATTAACCAATCAGATCCTTAATCAAAGAGATTTGATTAGGCAGTTAAGAAATATTTTCCTAACCGATTCTCCACATGCTTATAAATACACCCTCCTCATTAGTTACCATGTAATCAAGATTTTGCCACTAAACTCTAACTCTCATTTTCTGGTTACTGAATTGATCGTTGGAGGGTCTGTCGCTGGAAAACTCTCGACGTTTCAGGCTTTTTTGCAAGTTTCCGGCGGCCACTGTAACCACCACCAGATCGACAAATCCACTTAAATACTAGCCTCTCATCTATATCAGATCGATGGCTGTGATCTCAGCTTTCCACATAAATACAAGAACTCATTATCTGTTCCTCCCACACAAGAAAAAAGTAGCGTCAGATTGACACCGTATGTGAGAAACAAGCAGATCCAGCCTTTTGATCAACACAATAGTTCGAAGTCCCTCCAACCATGGCTCAGAATGCGAAGAGGACGACGACAATGAGTCGCCAAGCAGACTACATCCTCATTAACAACTGGCTCAGTCAGAAGAACGCCTAAATAGTCAGTAGGGTCAGACCTCGGAAACCTCATTAACAGCTAGCTCGACCGCTGCTGGAATGAGGTGGGGCGTTCATATCTATAGCGAAGCCGCACTAGTCATTCACCCCAAAGGAGGAACAATGAGCGACGCCTCTCCCCAGTGAATCGGCGTGCCCCTAACGATCACCAGGAAGAGGCAGGACACATAATAAGGGCCGAGTTCTAGGAGTTTCGTAACAAAGTTCTTCAAGCCCTTGGGGGGAGCAACAAGAATGACCATCACTCCGACAAATTGCATTTAGCTCCAGCCAATAATGAAGAATTATAAGGGTCCACTTGATCTGAGGGACACGAAGACTTGGTGATGAAATGTTTTCAGGAAATGGAAGACCAACTTGATCTAATAGGGGAAGATGGGAGGTAGTCATACATGGGCTACCGTCCTTGAAGCCCCCGTCCCCAGGAATTTTAAGCCCCTAACATTTTTAACATACAACGTCGAGTCTAAACCAGTTGATCACATCGAGAGTTTTAAAATCCTCATGATGATTCACAGTGCCTTTGATGCCCTCCTTTGCAAGACGTCCTCCGCCACGCTGCGAGGTTTCGCAAGGGAGTGGTACTCTCGAATTGCCCCCGGTTCCTTCTACTCCTTCGACCAGCTTGTGGAGAGCTTCCTCATCCATTTTGTAACTAGCCGTAAGGTTGAAAAAATGAGTGCCTCCCTGCTAGATATGAAACAGAAGGATGAAGAATCACGCTGGGACTTCATCAAGAAGTTTATGGTGGAGGCAAGGTCCATCCCCTCTCTTGATGCCAGAGTCGCGGTGGCCGTCTTTAGGCACAATGTCTAGCGCGATCTCCTCAAGAACTCACTGCGAAGAAGCCTCCTTCGGACTTCTTCGATTTACTTATCCGAAGCAAGAAGGACATTCGGGCTGAGGAAGACTTACATCCCGGGGGTCGTAAAGAATCCTCTCTTAAAGGGAAGAGGAAAATGGATAGCACCGAGGCCCCTAAGAAGTTACAAAATGATGCCTCTGAGCAAAGGCATCCTCCCCTGGTGCCTCGGTTAGAAAAGTTCAATCTACTCAACGCGAGTGACTTCGCTATACTCATGGAAGTAGAAGAAGAGGGACTGATCTGACATCCTCCTCGGACGAATATCGGCAACAAGAAGAGGGATAGAAGGCTCTGGTGCCAATTTTACCGTAACCACAATCATGAGATTGATAACTGCCGGGCTCCAGAGGATGAGATAGAAGCCCTTATCCGTAGAGGCTACTTGTCAAAACTCACTCAGAAGGACCAGAAAACCTCCCATCCTCCTCGAGGGCCTAACAAACGTCCGAAAAAGGACTCCGAGCCTTAGGATTACGAAAGGACGACCATCCTCCACTCCATACATGGGGGACCCATGGGGGGTGATTGCAACTCCTCCTATAGGACATTTGTCGGTGAAGTAAACTCGGTCCATAACTACCCCCTCCCCGAAACCGAGGACTGCCTATCTTTTTCTTTGATGAAGACCTTTAGGGAGTCCGCATTCCCCAGTGTGACGTGTTTGTAATCAGCCTCGGTTTGGCTAACCATGAGGTTCACCGCATCCTCGTGGACAATGGTAGCTCCGTAAACATCTTAATCCTTGCCGCCTTTGAAGGAATGAAGCTCTCCTGAGAAAGGCTAAAGTCGGCGGGGTATAGTCTTCATGGTTTCTCTGCTGCCCCAGTTCAAATCGAAGGAATTGTCACTCTGGATGTGAACACCAAAAATTCTCCTACCACTCGAACTGAGCTGATGGACTTCATGGTTGTTAATGTAAAAGTTACGTATAATGCCTTTTTGGGGCAACCCGGCCTTTTGTCTCTTCAGGCTGTAGCCTCGGCGTATCACATGAAAATGAAATTCCCCACAAGTGCCAGAGTTGGAGTCGTAAAGGGCAGTCAGGAGGCCGCCCGAGCCAACTACACTACCGCGGTGGGTGGGTCCATCCCTTGACGCGGTCGAACTCCCTAGTAACAGAAGCTCAATTGGTTCTGAACATATCGATGAACTGGAAGAAATCTCATTTTTCGAGGAAGGTGGAACCAAACGGTTCCAGATAAGCAAGGTTTTGCCTCCTAAGCTCAAAGAAGGGATAATCAACTTCATCAGGCAGAAGCATGATCTTTTTGCCTGGACTCCTTCGGGTATGCCAGACATCTTGAAAGAACTAATTATGCACAAATTGAGTGCCAATCCAGACTCGAAGTCATGCAGAAAAAGCATATAAAGTTTACCTTGGAGACGCAGCAGGTTGTGAAGGAGGAAGTCGAAAAACATCTTGATGTCCGCTTCATCCAGGAAGTCAACTACCTAGAGTAATTGGCTAATGTCATGATGGTGAAGAAGGCGAGCGACAAGTGAATGATTTGTATTGACTTCACGGACCTCAACAAGGCATACCCTAAGGACCATTTCCCTCTAATTGATGCAACATCTAGGCACGAACACCTGAGCTTCATGGATGCCTTCTCCAGGTACAACCAAATATGGATGTTCCCCCGATATCCCTAAGACATCTTTCATCACCGATCGAAGGCTCTACTTTGACCTGAAGAATGTGGGATCCGCCTTATGGAGACTGGTGAATAAATTTTTAAAGAATAGATCGGACGTAATATGGAAGTGTATGTAAACAACATGCTCGTCAAAATTCTTAGAAGCGAAGATCACGTAAGAGACCTTGAGGAGGGCTTTAATATCTTGAGGAAGAACAATATACGACTAAACCAGTCTAAGTGTGCCTTCAGTGTGACCTCAGGAAAATTCCCTCCACTTCATGGTTAGCCAACGAGGGACAGAGGCAAACCCATAGCAGATTCAAGTTATGCTTGCCATGACTCTCCTTATGAACGTCAAAGAAGTTCCGAGGCTCACGGGCCGGCTTGTAGCAATTGGATGCTTCCTCTTGAAGTTAAAGGAAAAGTCCCTTCCCTTCTTCAAAGCCCTCCTGGGGGTGATGAACTTCGAGTAGGGAGAGCCTCAGCAACATGCCTTCATCTAGCTGAAAGAATACCTCGCCAATCCCTTTATGCTAAGAAAATTAGAACTGGGAGAAGTCCTCTATCTCCACTTGGCGGCATACTAGCATGCTCACAGCCCCGTCTTAGTCTGAAAGGAAGATGGAGTTCAGAAACCCATCTACTATGCAAGCCAGGTGCTCCACGATGTCAAGCTTCGGTATGCCAAGATGGAGAAGATAGCTTACGTCCTAGCTATGGCAGCACGAAAGTACCGCCCTTACTTCCAAGCCCACTCCAACCATGTCCTTATGGACCAGCTCTTAACAAGCCTGAAAACTCTGGGCTGCTGATCAAATGGTCCATTGAGCTGAGTCAACCTGACATCAGTTACAAGCCAAGGACTGCCATTAAAGGTCAAGTATTAGCAGAGTTCATCACTAAGTGCACTATTTTGGAGGGACCCGGGGTTCGGGAAGAGCCAACAATATTGATGCTTTATATAGACGGGTCCTCCTGCAAAGAATGGAGCAGAGAAGGTGTGATACTACAAGGCCTGGATGGCTTTCCCCTCCAGTACTCTTTACGCCTCAACTTTTGGGCCTCTAATAACGAGGCCAAGTAAGATGTGCTATGTAACACCCTGTGTTAAGAATATATATATATATATATATATATATATATATATATATATATATATATATATATATAATTAATTGGATGCGTGGCCCATAGATTATTCTATGGGGGTAGTTGTGTGGAATTAATAAGGATGGGGGGGGGGCACGGGACCAAAGGCAGCAGATGTGCTACTTTGGTTTGCTGCAGTACGGCTGACGTCACTTGGTGACGTGGCAATAGCGAGGCTCGCCCAAGGAAAGAGAGCATCAATATGCTGCAGTTGCGCTATGCTGTTGCTGATGTGGGCATGGGGCCCGGGTATGGTTTGTTGTGCTCACGCGAATTGAAGGAGAGGTGGGATTTAATTTTTCCATATCGGGAGTGATTGCGATTATATATATATATATATATATATATATATATATATATATATATATATATATATATATATATATATATATATATACTAGGTATGCCCGTGGCACGTGCCGTATATACTAGGTATGCCCGTGGCACGTGCCTACGGCACGTATATTTGGAGTTATTTAGTTGGATGAACTGCATATAAATTTATGCATTATACATGCTAAGATCAAAAGTCATTCACTATACCTCTTTATACATCTTTAACAATTATTCGTTAAATTGTTTCAGTTTTTTAGGAATTTTTCTTTATTGCCCTTAAATATCTAAATATTGACTTATCCAATTCTTCAAAAAGAAATGTGAGAACATTAATTAAAAATATGCACCATGACAGGAAAAAAAAAACTGATTGTAAACAAATACAACCACCTTACTAATACAATCATCTACTATATACAGACCTCCTTTGAAATTATATTGTTGATTCTCATTTAAGACTTTTGGTGGTTGATTCTCTCCTTTGGTGTGTTGGTGTAGACAGTGATGCAAAACACTATATGACCTGAATAATTATTTCAAGCTTGTTGTATTTATTTTTGATTATATATCTATCATATCCTAGTTGGCGCGGCACCCCAATGCAGCCCTAGTTATGAATAGTGTGTTCTGAGCCTACTGGTTTTTTTTAAACCACATGTTCAGTGTGTTGTTCTGAGCTTACAAAATTTGAAACTTCATGTTCAGCTTCTGTTTGTCTTGAGCGTACACAATTTGATACTTCATGTTCAGTTTCTGCTGTTCATTTTCTGTTTGTTCTGAGTTAACAAAATTTGATACTTCATGATGTGTTTCTGTTTGTTCTGGGTTTACCAAATTTGATACTACATGATCTGTTTGTGTTTGTTATGAGCTTACAAAATTTGATACATCAGGCTCTGTTTGTGTTATTTATGAGCTTACAAAATTACACACTTCATGCTCTGTTTCTGTTTGTTCTGAGCTAATAAAATTTGACACTACATGCTCTTTTTGTGTTTGTTCTGAGCTTACAAAATTTGATACTTCATGATCTGTTTGTGTTAGTTCTGAGCTTACAAACTTTGACACTTCATGCTCTGTCTCTGTTTGACACTTCATTTGTACAAAAAATATTAGCCATTTTACATGTCGTTAGCCAAATGACCGAGATATAGTTTGGAATCATAATAGATTTTAGGAAATTTTCTGAAAATTTCGACAGAACCTCCCTTAAAATATTAGCCATTTTACAGCAATTCCTTACGGAATTCTGCTCACAATTAAAAATTTATCATCACAGTCAAGAAATATAAATCCTCCCCAGGCCAATCCAAGCAACATCACATAGACATTATATATATAGGGCTCTGGGAAGAAAAAATCTTCATATGACTAAGATACAAAATAAAAACCAAGATATCGTTTGAAAACATAATAGATTTTAGAAAATTTAGTAAAAATTTTGACAGAACCTCGCCTAAAATATTAGCCCTTTTACAGAAATTCCTTACGGAATTCTGCTAACAATTAAATATATGACATCACAGGCAATAAATATCAATCCTCCCTAGGCTCAACCGAGCAACATCACACAGGCATCATATATATAAGGCTCTGGGGGAAAAAATCAGAATATAATGCAAGATACAAAATAAAAACCAAAAATTCGTTTAAAAATGTAATAAATTTGTTGAAAAACCTTCGAAAAACCTTTAAAAAAATCAATCACAGAACCCAATACTCCACAAAATTGCGGGTACAGGTATTAACATAACTATATTATATCATCATTATATACAGTTACTTACATCATCTCCCAAAATGCTAAATATTACAATTATTACAACTATTACATCCTCCACCATACTAAACACCAACCAACTGAATGGAAAAAAAATACATGGTTGTAGGAGAACACAATGGTTGAAGTCTTCAAAAATAGGACCAAACGGTGAGCCTAAAAAAACAGTTAGAGTTTTGAATCAAATAGTAGGAGTTTACAATAAACAATTAAAACAATAGTAATAGTTTTGAAACCATTACCTTTCAAACAGAACAATGGCTTCAACCAAACATGTTCCTCATCACCCTACAAAAAGTTAAACTGTCAATATGTACATGACGGTTTTGAGTATGGACGACAATCTAGAAAAAAAAGAAGCATTAAATTAGCAGCAATTAACGGTTAACATAGGGTGTAGTTGTAGTAAATATAAATTTACCTTATTGCAACCCGAATTCATCAATGTAGTTGCATTTATAAATTTGAGGTCCATGTCAGCTGCTTCCCAGTTCTATTAAAGTTCAAAAGTAAAACAACAATGAAAATAAGTTTTAGTAAGGTAAATCTTGGATTATACATGTATGCTGTTTTAGTTGATGACATAGATGCTTTAACACCTGACTGTGTATATACATGTATGCTGTATTGGGGGACTTTATCTGCTACCTATTTGTATGGTTGGGGGCAAGGCTGTGAAAGACGGTCATCTATGTTTGACCTGAATTGACTTGAATTGGTGTTTATAGCACTAAAACTGAGCCAAAAGTTGTGCTATTTTACTTTTGTTGTTTGACAATATATAGGCAAGTTACAGAAGTTCAGTTATCTCTTTTTGTCCTGCATTTTGGGTGAAATTTGGTGGTTATTTTTATTTTCTAGGTTGTTGGGATTGAGGTATGTTTACCCGCAGCCAATGTTTTGACTGATTTTGGTTGTGAGAAGGTGATCATTTACTTGAGTTCACCTAATTGTGTTGGAATTATGCAAAAGTTGGGTTTTTTTAATAATTATTTTCCCTTTTTAATGTTATCTCGCATTATACATCTCTTGGTATACAGTTAAACTAACATTGGAAAGGTGGGGGTGATCCCTTGAACTTTTCCTATTTATTGTACCTACAACCAAATGGAAGAAATCCAACATTAATTGTACTTGATTGTATTTCCTAATTTTAGATGGCGAGGAAGTAAACAACTGCTAGCTAGCCCCTTCAAGTATGCCCTGATAGCATGTATAAGCCCTATACCAGATTAATGGCGTCTAACACATCATATTTTACCAACCATTACCTGTGCTGGAATTGTTAATCCACATGGAAAGAACGTTTTTTTTACTTCGGATTATTAACAAATTAATTTAAATGAAAGAAACCATGGAATTGTATTATAAATGTAGTGTGGTTTTTTTAATTGTTATCTGATTCCAACTCAGTCAAGTAGTAAGTTACTTTGTTGGTATATTAGTTTAGTTTAAGATTATTTTCCTCAAGATAGAATGATATGTTCTTGATCTATCTTTGTCCTGACCTGATACTCTATTTATTTGCTAAATGAGCCATTTATATGGTTGGGGCAAGGCCGCCAAAGACAGTGATTTTAAGGTTGGCCTGAATTGGTTGTTTTATGACACTCTAAACTGAGCTGAAAGAAGTTGCCTACCTGTTTTCTTTTTGCTACATATAAGGGGACTTTTTATGTATCCTATATTCCTACTTTTTTTGCCTGAGTTTACATATAAGGGGACTTCTAGGCTGTTGGGATTGCGGTCACTTAGAAGGGTTGTGATTGAGTTTTAAGTTTGAATGTGCTGAAGTCATTTTACTTTCCATTTCAGATTTGTCAAACACTTCTATTTTTAAATTATGTCATACAATTTACTTTTTGTTCGTTCAATTTCTTCAGATTCTTTTTCCTTTTAGTTAAACATGTACTTTCATTTTGAATGGTTTAACGTCATTTAACTTTACAATGTACTTATTTGTCTAGCAATTTATTTTTTGATTTTGTGGAACAAATTACTTTATATATGCTCAAGTTTGGTACTTTACTTTTCGTGATTTATTTCAAGTTTAGTACCTGGCTATGATGGTTTAGTGCCAATTTCACAAACACAGATCCTTAACTGCAACCCTGACCATATATATGTACACTGTATAGGGGACTTTTTACATACAAAGCTATTTATATATGAGGCAAAGCTGTTAAAGACAGTGATTTACGGTTGAACCGAATTGGTGGTTTTATTGCACTCAAACTTAGCCAAAAGAAGTAACCTACTTTTATTTGTCAATACAGAGGCAAACTATGATGGTATGATATAACTGAGCTAGCCCAAATTGTTGAACATCTTGTACAAATAAGAATTTTAGTTTCTCCCAGAGCAAACTTTTCCATGGTGCCTTCCAGTTGCTTTGAGTGTTGCTAACCAAGTTTCAAAGAAAGTAACTATTTTAGCATGACATAAACAAAGCAAATTAAAAAGGTAGAGTACAATATCAATAATTTACACTTCAGACATACTAATCATGGTTCAAATGGTGGCAGATGCCAAGACATGTTAGATGTATTGGATAGGGATTTTGCCTAATGATACTTAACATGAACAATAGTACAATATATCACAGCTGATGCGAGATCCCACAAAAGTCTCTCTGAACCATCTTATTATATATCTATGCTAATGTATAATATGAGAAGGATGTATTTGGTTGGACCCTATGGGGAGAATAAATGAGGCTTCAATATGCACATGCCTTGAATACTGATGATAATCATTATGCATTGAGTGAACAAATGGGGTCTTCATCATGAAAAAAAAAGGATCTAGTGTTATATAGTATACTAAGCACTAATTTTCTGATACCAATATATATCATTCCCCAGTGTAGGAATTGGGGTATAGGTGATTGTTTCATATATATAGGTCTCCAAAGAATTGACCAGTTTTGAGCTTTTGAGTAAGTTGGAGATGATCTTTCTAAGTCATGCAATAAGATTAAATATTTCAAAAGAGAAACATGGCATTTAAAATAATACGACGACAATACAGGGACTACCTTTCCATGAGCAATTGCAATTTCTTCATCAGGAAATGATTGCTCGAGAAACTCCATGACATCTTCCAGGCCTGTTATGCATGACAAAACTATTCAGGAAAAAAAAAGACCAAGCAAACTATTTTATAAAAATTTAATAAACAGCAAACAGTAAAATGGGCAAGGAGGAGGTGGATCAACGAAAATAATCTTCATCAAGCTCCAAATTTTCTCTGCCAGGCAATCACTGACATGGATCCCAGTGAGAAAAGAGACCATTTTGTTGGTCAGTTTTTTAGGAGATAATTTTTTTAGGAGATAATCAACATGCCACATATGAATATGAGAACACAAAAGTAGGTTGAGCTCAATGCTCCAGCCAAAATCCTCAACTGTAACAAATGTAACAGAACACACCTTGACTGATTATGCTAAAGGGTTGTTTATGAAAGCTTGATGCACTAAATTCCTTAATCAGGCAAAATCTATCTCAAAATCTGTCTCAAATTGCAATAACTCGATTAATACATGTATATCTAAGGTAGGTTGCAGATTAAAACAAACTGCAATAACTCGATTAAAACAAAACTACAGTGATATCTAAGGTAGGTTGCAGATTAGCATATAAAGGGTTGGGTTAATCCCAACCAACCCACCAGACATCCTAGTGCAAATTTTCAAGTTTCCAATTTCTTCTAACAAATCAACACATATGAGCTGATAGTCCTGAATGGCATCAAAGAATGGTAAACAACATCTATGCACTTAAACCAAGGAATAAAAGAACACATGACATAAAGTGGGAAATACCAACAAAAATGTGAATTCACTGAAGTTAAATAAATGACCTTTAATTCTTGGTAGAACATACAAAACCAACCCACCACGATCTAACTCAAACATGATTGCTGATATGACCTTCTCATTGCTATATGACGATAGATGAGTCTTTATGGGAACCCTTTCTGGATGTGGAGTTGAAATTAAACTGCATGAGAATAACCAAAGTATTCGGAATCCTCCAACTCCATCACTCTAATTACCCCCTGAATTACAAAGATCAAAAACATGATTAATTCGAAAAGGAATGAGAAAATTGGGGGAATTAGTTACCTCGAAATCGGAAGTGCATTCCTGAATCTGATCGGCGATAGCGGACCCCAAAGAATGATCGGATGAATCTGATGAGATCTGCTTTAATCGACTACGAAGACAATAGAGAAAGTGAGATATTGGAGAAGAGAAGATTGATGCGTTAGGTTAAGGAGGAATTGAGTGAATTGGGAAATAATTTTGTACTTGAAATTGATCTCTTAAGGGGAAGAGATTGGACTGTAAGAGGGTTCGCTTCGACCCAATTAAACAAAAGTGGTTTTAGTGAATTGTGAAATCCTAAGACAGATGGCCCTTAGGTCGTGGATGTAGGCAGAGGTGCCAAAACACTGCAAATCATTGTGTTCATAATGGTGACATTTTTTGAACTTGTTCTTGCATGTTTGTTTTCTTTCAGTTTTATTTTATGTTAGAATTTTACAAAACTCTATTCACCACCGCTCTAGTATTTTACAAAAACAAAAGGTAGACATCGCACAGCAAGAATACCATTGCTTCCCATACTGGTAAATTTTGTTTATCTTAAATTAATAGGAACACGCTAAAAGAACTGAGCGACAATATAAAACATGTACTGAGAAACAAAATAGTATATCCTACCATTGAGTAAAGGTGGTTGATTTTGTATGGCTTGATTAGGAAGCAGGACGGAAGCGACTTGAAGATTCCCATGAATAGTAGGACGAAAGCAACTTATGAACTCAGAGCTCTGTGAAAAATTTGATTTTGTTAGAAACACATTTAAGAAGGGAATTTACCGCCTCTAATTGATGATAGTTTATAGTTCATTTTCTTCAAAGAATAAGCTTTAATTATACTGTTCCGGCTTCTAAATTTTGTTTGTGTTATTTAACCTGTTAACTTAAAAGTTATACTCATGATGAGATCATTGCAAAATGAAATTATGTGTGCAAAATCCCCTCTTTATCCTTTACATACCAACATTGTCATTTTAAGGATATCGACATTTTCATAATGCTAAAACTAACAATATAGTGAAATTTACATCAATTTGTCCGAAAAAGTAAAACTTGATTCAAATGAAATCCTAACCTTAGTTCTATTTGCATGACCATACAAATGTTAAAATCTATATAATAATAATAAAACAATACAGATTCTATTAAAATAAAACTATAATAAATCTCGTAACCTTAGTTCTATTTGCATTACCATAATAAAAATAAATCCTCACCTTAGTTCTATTATTGGCCAATTATAATAAATCTATAAAACTATTAACTCTTGCTAAATGTTAAAATAAAAAAGATGTAGCTTTTGTTTGTGCAGTAACTTTTGCTAAATGTTAAAATATAAAAGATGTAGCTTTTGTCTGCGCATCCTAAACGCTTATTATTTACAGTTTATGATTTTTGTACTAACAACCTTTTGCATAGATAGTAATTTAAGTATACATCATTTCGTATATACATTACTAAACATACAATGTTTTCTTTTTTATATTTTCCAGAGGGAATGACATTACCTCAAATTGGCGAAGCCAATTCTTTCTAGCCTCGATCTTCTTCTTGCTGAAAGCTACTTCTATAGCATCCCCATCTTGGCCATTTGACCAAATGAAGCTCTTCTTGTGCTTGCCAAGATCACGAAAGTACTCTTTTCTTTCTTTTGCAGTGCTTGTTCCCAACCCCTGAAATCATCAACATGTGAGGAGAGAAACCAAAAACATTAAAGTGCTAACAAAGGAAGACATAACTTAGACAACATACCTTATAGTTCTTTATAGACTAGCTACTGGAATTCCCACTCAAGCTTTCCTTACATGCTTCATACTCGAGAATTGTATAAAAGGCCAATACCTTCCCACTTCTATGTGTTGCCTGCAAAAGCTGATACATTAAATTGAACTCATCCAATAAATCTATTGAAAGATCACCTAGAAGTGTGAAAGAAAGTGACATACTTTCACAATAGGGGTGATGAAATCCACCATGAAACCCTTAATTTTTAAGCAGTGATGGCCAAAACGAATGAATGAAATTGATTAGAAGTCCCTTGATGTGGGAGCCATCATGATCCTATATCGACAAAACATGACATGAAAGTATTAATAAACAATACAGATTCCGAATTAAATGAAAGATCAAAAGGTAAGAGTTATTAATAAGTTAGATTTTTAACTCAAACCTGATCAGTCATAATCATGAGATGACCATATCTCGGTCCCTTCACACTATCATACTGTTTCCCATACCGCAAACCTAGAATTTGCTTTATGTTTTGAATTTCTGCATTTTCCATTATCTATTTGTGGCTTGCTTCTCGGACATTGAGCAATTTTCCTTTTAAGGGGAACACACCATAATGGTCCCTTCCAACTTCTGCGACGCCAGCCACCAAAATATAAACATAGAAAGAATACGATTTACGATCCAACCAATAGTAGACACAGTCCTAATTGGAGAGATATTATTTAGAAGCCAAGTTTCTTTTCCTTCAATTAATTCCGCTTGTTCCAAATGCACTGTATGAGCATGCATAGAGCAAGAGAGCCATTAAGAGAGAACAATACCAACAGTAAGAAAACTTGAGTGATTCTTGGCCTAGATGTAGATCTATAAAAGAAACCAATGTACGTACATACTCATTCTATTGCTTTTATCTCCTTTCAATGCTCATCTTCCACTAAATAGAATATCATGTCCTAGAACCTGACATGTGTATGATTCGAACCCAAATAACTTGCATCAGGAGAGGCTTCATTACTGTGGGATTTTGAATTTGTAAAACAACAATTTTCAGCAAGACCAATTTGATTCACTGACTCATTCTAGAACTCATAACAGAGACTAATTCATTCACTCATTCACTCATTCTAGAACTGAGATGGTGAAATCGGTGAAAAAAAGAGCAATTTGACAATTTGAAAGAAAAGAGGAAATTTGTAAACCCCAAACCTAGTATACCTGAGATGGTGAAATTGGTGGTCGGTGACGGTGAGGGGTTCGGTGGTTGGATGGCATCGGGGTTGGCTCTGAAGAGGCGCCGAAGTTGGGGGGCGCTGAAGAAGCGTCGGTGACTGGGGGGGGGGGGGGGCGACCGGTGGTGTCGCTAATTGCAAACAGCGGAAGGGAGAAAAAAGGAATTTTGTAAACCCCAAAGATGGTGAAATGGGTGGTCGGTGACGGTGAGGGGTTCGGTGGTTGGATGGCGTCGGGGTTGGCTCTGAAGAGGCGCCGGAGTTGGGGGGGGGGGGCGCTAAAGAGGCGTTGGCGAGTGGAGGTGGGGGGGGGGGGGGGGCGCTAAAGAGGCGTTGGCGAGTGGAGGTGGGGGGGGGGGGGCGACCGGAGGTGTCGCTGATTGCAAACAGCGGAAGGGAGGACCAGGGGGTTGGCGAGTGGAGGTGGGGGGGGGGGTCGCTGAAGAGGCGCCGGAGGTGGAGGGAGGGAGACAGTGACAGAGAGCGGGGAGAGAGAGAGAGCGGTAAGAGAGAAGGTCAATGAGAGAAAGACCGATGGGTTATTTGGAAAATAGCGAGAGAAAGAGTGTGTGGGTGGGTTTTTGAATTTGTGGAGTTTGAAATTTGGGCGGAAAAATATGTTTTGTGAGAGTAGATCTGGTCCATTGATTTTGGGAGAGATTGAATGTGAGCCACCTGATAGCTTTCATTGTAATTTATTATATAGATATATATATATATATATAATTGCCTGAGATTAGAGGTCACCAACTAGCTATAGCACCCTTTATGAGGCAGCCTGTGGTGGGCAGTTGTTTGCTAAAATCGCTGATCGGGGCCGGGGAGTTACACGCTAATTGCCAGACTACTCTTAGCCTACAAGGTCGCGACAAGATGGTTCAAGGTCTTTAGCAACTCTCAACTATTGGTCAATTATGTCTCTGGGGAATACGAAGCCCGAGACGAACGAATGACAGTATCTGTCCCACTTCAAGTGGCTCCTAGTAAACTTCGAGGTAGCCTCAATCATCCGTATCCCTCGGTAAGAGAATAACCAGGACAATGCATTGTCAAAGCTGGTGTCCTCCTCCTTTGAGGGGCTTGATCGCACAATACTTGTAGAGGTCCTCGTCTGACCAAGTATTGATACGTGGAATGCCGATGTCCTTTGTGTCAAACCCAAGCCACGATCGGCAATCTGGATGAAACCGATTCTAAATTTTCCCGAAAGGGGGACTTACCACAGGAAAAATCAGAAAGCACGGAATATCCGACCCAAAGCGGAGAGATTTGTGCTCACCGAGGGGGTGTTGTTCAAACGATCGTACACCATGGCTGACGAACAATCCTACCTCTGATGCCTAGCTTTCAAGGAGGCCCATTATGCCTTCGAAGCGATGCACGGGGGAGTTAGTAATTGCCACATGGGTGATAGGTTGCTCGCAAGGAAGTTCCTCAACCACGGATACTACTAGCCAACTTTATTGCATGATGCTCAGGAGCTCGTCCAAAAATGTGGCCCATGCCAGAGGTTCTCCTTCATCAAACACGCCCCCTAATCGAGCTTAAATCACTGGCGAGTCCGGTTCCATACGCCAAGTGGGGGATGGATCTGGTCGGGCCCTTCCCTAAAACAACGATCCAATGACACTTCCTCATTGTCACCATGGACTACATCACGAAGTGGGTCGAGGATGACCCCACAGCCTCCACAACCAAGTATCAATCACAGCAATTCTTTTGAAAGTATAATCACAGCAGTTCTTTTGGAAGTACATTGTGTGCAGATTCGGGATCCTCCAAATCCTAATCACCGACAATGGTACTCAATTCGCAGACAAAGATTTCCTCTAGTTCTACGCAAACCTAGGGATCCAACTGAGGTTCTCGTCTATCTCTCACCCCAGTCTAATGGGCAAGCTTAGAACGCTAATCACCAAATTATGGATGATCTCAAGAAGTGGCTGGACGAATCCCCCAAGGGGTTATGGGTCGAAGAACTCCCTAGTGTGCTTTGGTCGTACAAGATGACCAAAAGAATTCCAACATATGAACCATTTAGTCTCACATTCAGAACCAAGGTTGTAATCCTCCTAGAGGTTAGGCTACCTTTCCCCGAGATAATGAGATTCAATGAGGACCTCAACTCAAACGGCCTCAGGCCAACCTAGATCTCCATGAGGAAGTGCATGGAAAATCGGTTGTCCGAAGGTACATCGACCAGCAGAGAATATAGTAAGGAAAAAGTCTGACCAGTGAATATCAAGGTGGTCCTGAGCAAGCTCGAGATTTTCTAGCCTAACAAGAAGGGAAAACTCGCCCCACACTAGGAAGGCCCTTACACGGTCTCCAAAGTGGTTCCTCCTGAAACTTACCGACTTGAAGACTTAGGGGGTAAAGTGATCAAGAGGACCTGGAATGTAGAACACTTGATGAAGTTTCATGAGAACGCTTAAACGCTCCAACGCCAACAACAAATCGTAATAAGGCCCTATAAAGCACTCGAATGTAATAAGCAGTCGCTGATATGCAACCACCAATGAATAATGAGTGAAATCTTATTTGAATAATGAATGTAATAAGCAGTCGCTGATATGCAGCCACGTGAGGAAGTCTCATTCTTCACTTGGCCTCGTCCCTCGACACTTCGCTTGGTTACGACCCGCGGAGTGGACTTCGAGCCACAAAATAATCCTTCCTCACTTGGCCTCGCCCCTTGACGTGGACCTCAAGTCACACGTGGAAAATTTATTAAACTAATTCGAGGACCTGTACACTACTTTGAGAAACCCATCGTTCCTGCGCGAACATGACTCACCATTCAAAAGTGCATCTACAAACTGTTGGATCTCAAATCTTGAAGGCTCAAAGTGGACTGCCCTCATTCTAAGATGCACGATCGAAAGTTAAAGATCAAAGGAAGAGCTCGTATATTAAGGGATAAGTACAAGATGAGTGGTGTCAAGTCCACAGTCAGCAAGTACAACACAAAAACAAAAAAGAAACTGCGCTAAATGCCTATACGACGACAGAAGGGATGAACGTCAATGGTACACCATAGTCGGTGATTCTAGAAGAAAAATTATGGAACTTCGTAGAGTCGACTGATCCTAGGAGAAACTTGAAGAACTTCACAGAGTCGGTTGATTCTAGAAGAAAAGGGACTTCGCAAAGACGATAGACTTCAGAAGAAAACTTGAGGAACTTTTCAAGGCTAGCTGATTCTAGAAGAAAACTTGATGAACTTTCACATTGCCAAAACCTTGAGAATTCCACCACGGGATTCTGATCCCATATAGTCTCGGCCCTCGGATTGCCATTCGAGACACCCAACAAGAAGATTAAAGGGACGTCAATCATTCGAGGGAGAAGGAGTATTCAAGAACTTCATAGAATCTATTGAAAGAATGAAAGGTAGTGGGGGGTTTTTATAGGCTCTTTCAGAAGGAGATCCTTGATTTTCGAGAAGCTGACGTGGATGAATGCAGACCCTCCATCTCCATCTAAAGGTTGCAAATTGGGAACATTTCAACTCCCACGGTTAAAGAACATTTCAACACCCAAGAAATAAAAAAAAGTTTAACTACCAAGATTGAACTGCGACTCAACTCCCAAGATTGAAAAATGTCTCAGTTCCCAAGGTGTAAGCAAATTCACATGATCACCCACATGACAACCCTCGAAGCTCTAAGAACCTTAGAAAGGGAATAAGTCTAACCCGCTGAAGCCACCCGCAAGTTGTGAAATTCATATGAAATAAATTCGACGCAAAAAAAAGAAGAAGGGTCTCAAGAAAAGAGTCTTCATTATTAACAGAGGGTCAGAAACTTGGGAAACCGACGAGTAAATACAAACTGGTACATTCGGCACAGCCGAGAAATTACAAAAAGATATAATAAATTACAAAAAGTTGTAAACATTGACTACGGAACCTCCTCATTAGGGGCGCATACCCTTGGGCTTGCGCAAACCAACTCGACACCAATTGATATGGTCTGCGCATCAACAGGTCGATAAGTCCCCTCTAGAGAGCTAACTATGCTAGACAATCCGGCCACTCCGCTCTGAGCATTTGCCGGGTTCGTAAGCTCTAACCGGATCTTCGGAGAGGGATCTTGGACGGAGGTCCAACCATTGTGAAGGGAAGTTGCTCAAAACTCTGCCACTCTGAACTCCACCTTCAACCGGTATATCTCCAACTCCTTCTCCACCAGCATCTCTCGAAGAAAAGAGTTCGTCGAATGCATTGCAAATTCTAAGAAAGGGGGTCGGGATGACCCGCCGGGGAGAGCTACTAGAGCCCAAACATGGCCCAAATCCTTATCGACCATCCCTCTTTTTAGACTAGCAAGTTGCAAGCTCATTTGATGCGACATTCAGATATGGTACGAAAATGCCGACTCTCTATCGTTCGCTTCTTTACGTTGGTGAGCCATACTCAACTCCATGATATGTAATCCATTCCTAATGTATTCAAGCTCGGCATCGCAGGGATCGACGGAAGAACATTCAACGATCTAGAAAGAAAGAAAAATCCCACATTACGTCGAGCACTAAAGACTTGACTAATTCTAAAAGCCATGAAAGTCCCAAGTTAAGAAGTTCGGCCCAAAAATTACTTCCATTCAAATTCATCAAAAGTTTCGTACAAAAAGCGGTGGCCAGTCAGCGGTTGGCGAATACAAAATAAAAGGAGGGCAAAAAGAAGAAAAATAAATTGATATAGCCAACATCCTACTGTTTGCAAATGGGAGGCACCTCTACAGCCTCGGTTGTAGCCACCTCAGTAGGAACCTCCAGTGGGTCGGCCACTACAACAGGAGACCGAGTGTTCTCCTCCTCGCCTGAGGGAATCTTCTGTGGGGTTAGGGGGGCCTCGTAGAACTTCATGGAGTAGGAGAAGCCCTCTAGGATAAGGTTGGGTTACTTCCGCTGAACGTGCTCAATTGCCTACTCGTACCCTTGATCCTAGGCAAGGATGACCCTGTCTATGGCCTGCTCAATATTCTCCATCAACATCATCTCCCTCGCCTCCGGCAAGTCTTCGCCATCTCCGGCTTGACTTGCTCAGCAGTCGTGGAGGCCAGCTCGGCCCTGAGCCCCTTCTCGCTCTTCTCCAGGTCGTCAGACTTCATCTTGAGGTCCTTACACACCCTTTCAACCCGCTGCGCTCTCCACTTAATAAGCTTGAGCTTGTGATTATACTGCCTCCTCATATTTGCCCCCTACTGAGTCACTTGCTAACCGAAGCAAAGATACTTAGAAAAAATGCACAAACTTCTATTGATTCAAAGGAAAGAACACATTTAAGGAGGAATACTTACCACCATGTCGGGCTGAGCCCACTTCATGTAGCTCGAGTCAAATATTTAGATCATGAGACAATCTCTGTCATGGGGCATTGTGAGGTTGTTTACAACCTCCATGGCAATCGGACCCCCAGGATCAAGTCTGCCACCTTTACAGGCCAGTTAGGCCTCCAAGGCTACATGCCCTCCTCGCCAAAGATGGCACCGGGCTCATGATGAATGGGAGGGAGCCCGACCTCACGAACTCATCCACCTTGAGATTGTCCGAGCTTGGAGCCACCTTCGCTGAGTTGGGCGAGTTGGTGATTGCCAGGGCCCTTGATTTCTTGGACTTCCCTCAGAAATCCGTTAGGATGCGGAAGCAGCGGGCCTCTTCTTTCCCTTCGACTGCTCTGTAGCCTTCTTCTTCGCTAAAGATGCTTTGCTTGCCTCGATGTCCTTATCATCGGTCACCGCTACAATAGAAAGAGTAAGTTGTGAGGACGAATGAAAAAGTTGAATTCGAAAAGGAAACAAAAAACATACAAGTGTTAGCAGGGCTTAGTCCAATCCTAACGAGATGCCTCTCTGACACCTCCGGCGAACTCACACTCCCCTTGACGAAGAGCTTCTCCAGTTCATCCTTCTCTTGCTCGGTGAAGTCTGTGTGTCTCGGGGCTTTATGTTTTGGGAGCCAGAAAGACCATATCGTAGGGATGTCCCAGGGTTCGAGGTTTCAGATGATGAAGTACTTCGACTTCCAATCCTTTATAGAACCTAGATGGCTATGCACCACTTGCCTCCCAGGCCGAGGAGTGAAGAAATGCCCCTCATACGTCCCAGCGGTACTGAGGCCCAGGCAAGTTCGGAAATATTTCAACCTCAACGACACACACTCTCATTGCAAAGAAGTATGAAGCTGATGAGAAGCTTGCATAAGTTAGGCCCATACTACATCAGATTCACATTGGTTAAATTCATCACCTCCTTGACGAACGAGTGCATGGGTAATCGAAGACCCAAGACGAAGGCATCAAAGGGGAACATGAAAAACAAAGGTGCTAGATTGTCCATTGGCCTGAGTCAAGGGTTCGGAATCATCATCTTGAATTGCCAAGGAATGTGGTAGCATGAGCGAATCTGAGGGAGGTTGGTCTTCACAAGGGTGTTCCCTATCCTATTGGCTTGTATCTTCTGTCAGCTGGGCGAGGACAACTATATCATGAACTTGATCAGATCCATATGGTCGTTCGGGTTCATCCTTATGGGTACGGGATCTTAGTAATTGTTAGGTTTCGATGGTAGTCTCAGATCAAATACACAGCAGAAAATTTACAAAGAAATATCGAACCCTAGCCATGGATTCATGCGAAAACCACAAATCGTATTTAGGAGTTATACCTTGAAGATGGATATGCTATCTCCAATTAATGTCGATCACAACACTGCAATGTTGTCGTGCCTCTACGGTATCCACACGAATGGATCAAATCAAGCTTTCCCTCACGCCACGGTGCTAGCTGCGGGATGGGGATGTTCCTCACGATCTCTCCCTCTCACAATTTCTGTGATGGCTACGGTTTTCTTATGTATTTCTTTTCCACAGATACATACCATATATATAGCTGTAGAAAATAAACCCTAAGAGAGTAATGAGGCTGTTGGACTCACAATCTGACCTAGTTCAGATTCGTGTGTGGGTCTTTGATCTTTAATCAGCCCATTTAATCTAACCAATGTCAGGAGTCCAAGTCTTACTTGGATCCCCAATTAAATTCATTTTATGAATTTAAATCCTAATTTCAATCAATTCTAAGTGTATGACCTTGTAGGTTCTCGTTACATTGATAGTAATACTAAAATCATATTCTAGTATTACAAATAGTGAGTGGTGTAGCGCCCTGATTTCCAACACTGGGAAACCGTGACACGAGCCAAGACATTTTCTTCAATTACTCACAATACACAGAAAAACAGGAGAATTTAAAACTTTTTATTCAATACACAATGTGTTACAAGTCTGAATATTGTACAACTGTAATGCCTTACAATAGAGTTACAATATTACCTTTACATTTCTAAGTATTACAACCTTCAACATCTTACATCAGAGTACTTCTCGACTAATACATAATCAATACATATACAGCAGCGGAACTAAACATAACACTGACTCCTTGCTTTTCTTGCCTTGAGTCCTCCTGAATTTCGCCTTTGTACTTCGACGATCCAGTACCTATGGAAGTGGGGACGTCAGTATTCACTGACGCTTAAAGGCTGATCATATAGCAGCGAATCTCCCAAACAATATACAAATATAGCAATGGTGTTGGTGTAGTTTAAGTGTTTGTGAGTGCTATGGCTAGACTCTAATGCAATATTTAAATAGAACTAGGACGCTTCCTATTCTAATGTCAGCAAGTCTCCGAAGCAACATGCAGCCCATACTACATGCGACCCCATCTCAAGCCGTTTCTCCATATATAGGGATTGGAACCCGCGTTATGAACTTCTAATTGTACTCAACCTGTTCCTGACACCTACACGTGGCTAATGAGGTTGCAGATGTGGTCAAGTCCCACTATTGCATTTTGCCAGTGGTGTCTATATTCGCCACTGCGACCCGGCTAACCGGACCTCTCTCCAAATAGACGAACCCAACGTATCGGGCGTCATTCCAAAATCAAACTATAGGATTTCGCAAGCGCAGGGTAGCGCGAAGCCTACCCTGTGGCACCCTCTGGGGTATCGCAAGCGCAGGACTGCACAATGCATCCTGTGGCACCCCCGGCCATGACACCTCAGGAATTAACAGCGCGAGATACGCAACCCGTATCCTCAACTTGTGAGACGGCACCGTACGTATCCTTTGAAGGGAAGGTACAACCCAATACACCACCTATGGTCTGCCTCAAGGGACGAGTTAGTGTAAGGGCCCCCCTACAACTGACTCCTCTCTCCCGGCAAAAGGGTTTAAGTAAACTAATCCTTGTAGGTCACTACCCTAATGACGTCCCTGACTCGAACAATCCTAGGGATGACAATATTATAAACACAACATGCTAGGCCTTAAATTAGGCTTCGCAAGACACCTCTACTAGGCTGCTCAACCTAGACTTACCAGATCCCTCAGGATCCGGTTCGTGGCTCATCGATCCAAGACTTTGGCCGTGCGAATATACATGCATGCCGTTACCCTAGACTTGGATTTCGTCTATACTCCGGTCCTCGATTAACCTACCCTGGTTAAGATTCGACGGTACACAAGGAGTGACTCCTCCACAGTTCCTTAGGGTAAGAAAACATATGTCTTGATGGTCGATAGCCCTTAGGGTGGTAACCTCACCCTAAACGAGCACAACGAACTGTGTACTAGCTAACAAGCTATACACGAGTAACAACCACATACGAGCCAATTAAGCTACGTATGGAACAATAACTACCTACGAGCCAGGCGGGCCTCGTAGGAGATAACCACGTACATACCAGCCAAACAAGCCGCGTATGAGATCAACAGCTACGCACGGGCCGGTCAAGCCGCGTACGAGACAACAACCTACATACGAGCCAACTAAGCTACGTATGAGACCCACAGCTACATACGGGCTAGTCGAGCCACGTACGAGCACAACCATATGCAAACAACCATACAGGTAATCAATCTTAAAAGCAACCAAACGTGCTTACTAGCAACTTAATCTTCTATTATTAGAAGCAACAGAAGAGTCTACTAGTAGTCTATGGTCGGTATTCTACTAAGGAAGAACCGAAGGCGACAAAACGGCCTTTATCAACTAACTATTACTAGTGGCCTTCCCAATCCTTATTACTTCAACCTATAGCGCCTTAAGCATGGCATACAATCGCAAGCATCTTCCTACGACAATCTAATCATATAACACAACCACTCACCATGATACTCTTAAGTATGAATACGATTAAGCTTGTGCTTATATCGAGCTTTAAGCATAAAAATCACTACGACCTAGACATAAAGCCCACTATAGTCAAGCGAGCGTGAATCTTGACAAATCACCATAACTCAAGCATGGATAGTTAACTAATATAACATACAACATTCCAAGGTATAGTAGGTATTCTAACATTACTCCTACAACGTTCTAAGCATGTATTACTTTAGCATGGTGTAGAACATAACATAAAATCACTACAACTAGCCATGGGTAGTTCCTTTACTCTAAGCATGAGTATCATAGTATGGATGTCATTAACTTAACATGATCAATAATTAGCATGATACCTACTTACTTAGCATGAATCATGATCATCTACTAACATAGCATGAACAACACTTATCTAAGCATGGGTACCATGTAAACATGAGTATTCATATAACCTAGCATGGTATACAACTTACTCACAATCTAAACTAGCATGACATACAACTTACTTACAATTAAGCTAACATGGCATACAACTTACTTGTAGTTAAGCTAGCATGGCATATCTATAATTAAACTAGCATGATATATCACATACCTACAATTAAACTAGCATGGTATATCACTTACCTACAATTAAGCTAATATGGTATATCACATACCTACAATTAAACTAGCATGGTATGCAACTTTCCTACTATCATCCAAGCATGAATCTTTATTAAGCATAAATAACTACTAAACATGAATGTTTTACTAAACATGGGTAACTACTAGTATGAACATTCAACATTCCTAAGTATATATGTATATATACTTCTAACATGGTAAGTAATTTTATCATAGATCCTACAACATTCTAGGCACAATTAATCTAAACATGGTAGGAAACTCTTAGATTGCATCCTACAACATTCTAAGCATAAATGAGTGGATCTAAGCATGGTAGGAAACTCTTAGATTGCATCCTACAACATTCTAAGCATGAATGAGTGAATCTAAACATGGTAGGAAACTCTTAGATTGTCATCCTACAACATTCTAAGCATAAATGAGTGGATCTAAACATGGTAGGAAACTCTTAGATTGATTCCTACAACATTCTAAGCATAAATAGATTAATCTAAGCATGGTAGGAATTTTAGAATTAATCCTACAACATCCTAAGCATAAATAGGCTAATCTAAACATGGTAAGAACTTTAGAATTTGCCCTACATCATTTTAATCATGAAATAGCATTCCTAAAACATGATGGGTAATTTTAGGAAGCATACTACAACATTTTAAGCTTAAAAATATGATAGGTAATCTTAGTAAGAAACCTACAACACATATGTCATCCCTACATATGATAGGCAATTTTAGAATTACTCCTCCAACATTCTAAACATCATAAGTATGCTAGATATTTTTAGAGTGAATCCTACAACATTCTAGGTATAAAGCATGATAGGATATTTTTAGAAATAATCCTACAACATTCTAAACATAAAGCATGATAGAATATTTTTATAAAACATCCTACAATATTCTAAACATAAAGCATGATAGGATATTTTTAGAAATAATCCTACAACTAACTAAGCATGAAAACATGGTAGGATATTTTTAGAAGACATCCTACAACTAATTAAGCATGAAAACATGGTAGGATATTTTTAGAAAAAGTCCTACAACATTCTAAGCATATCTAAATTATGCTAATATAATCTTAGCATGGTATCTACTTTATGAACACAAAATAAACATCTACAATCATCTACTACTATTACTACTCCATTTTAATCAAAAGCACAACATACAACTATCTACCATTACTACTACTTTATTTTAGTCAAGAACATAACACCCAACTATCTACTACTACTACTACTTCATTCTTATCAAAATCACAACATACAACTATCTATTACTACTACTACTTTATGGACATAAACATCTATACTACTTACTACCACTTCTTCCTTTAATCAACATACTACTACTTTATATCAACCATACTACTACTTTATTTAATCAACCATACTACTACTACCTTATTAATCAACATACATGCTACTACTACCTCATTTAATCACATACTACTACTTTATATCAACCATACTACTACTTTATTTAATCAACCATACTACTACTACCTTATTAATCAACATACATGCTACTACTACCTCAGTTAATCACATACTACTACTTTATATTTTAGCATACTACTACTTAGTTGCTTACTAGTCTTTATTATTACTAGTGATAAGAGAAAAGATCATTTTTATTTTATTTTACTCTACAAATAGTAAATATGAAAGAAAAAGATATCTTTTTATTATTTCTACAACTAGTGATTAAAGAAAAGATCTTTTTTAATATTCCTACAACTAGTGATTAATAAAAAGAAAAGATCTTTTTAATCTACAACTAGTGATTAATAAAAAGAAAAGATCTTTTTAATCTACAACTAGTGGTTAACCAAAAAAAGGATCTTTTTATTTTAAGAAAGAAAATACAATAAAACATATGCTCATTATTATTAGTCCAAGTTTAATCAAAGTCCTACAACCCATAATGGTTGTAAAATGTATTCATATGCTTATGTGTAGTTCTCATCCAAGTCCTACAACCTTAAGTGGTTGTATGTTCAAGATCATATGCAATATGTGAATTTTTTGTCCAATAACATACAAAACAACTACTACAATAATAAAGATGTGATCTTTATATGTTAGTAGTCACTATTATTACTTTCTTTCTTTTATTTACCACAACATACAACACACTCATTCATAAGAACAACTCAAAAAACAAAACAAAACAAGAAGGTAGGAGAAGAAGTCAAACAACAAAACAAACAAACAAACAAACAAACAAACAAACAAACAACCAAAGAAGCATGAAGAAACCCCCACCTTAGCCTTTTTTTTGGAAGGGCTAGCTTGCTAACCTTCTCCTTCCCCTAGCTTTTTAGAAAGCTTCTAACAACCTACAAAACAAAACTCTCAAGTTAATCTTAGTTCTCTCTTTTTTTTCCTTTCTTTCTTTCTTTCTTTTGTGTTTTCTAAAATGAGACAAGGTGGAGAAGGAGGGGGTATTTATAGGTGGAGAGAAGGGTGGAAAATGAAAATGTGCACACACACAATTGCACAAAACCCCTTCCTTATATTGGGGGCCGGCCATACCCTAAGGAAAATAGGGGTGAGGTGGAGGGAGGTGTTATGTGGTGGAGGTTGATGTGGGAGAGATATTTTCTAGTAATCTCCTTAATCCCTTATGTCTTTGTAACCCTAGGTTTAACCTCCTAATCAAACCCTAACCATCCCTACTAGGTTTTGTCATAGCAAAATAAGTGTTGTCCAAAATACACAACACATAATTCGTATAATGCACTAATCGACATACTACTCGTACGTGCGCATATACGTCCGTATACCGAAAAATCTTCGCATAATCCGCATAAAAATAATTAAATCTTGGAAATAATAATAGAATAAATTTTATTATTAGTTCGGAAGATCACGGTATCAATTTGATACAATACGGATATATACTGACCGATATCTGGATACAGATAATGTTTATGGACAAACCGGGTGAAAACCACCAAAATATTCTAATTTTGGAATTAAAGCAAAATAATAATAAAATAATAATAAAATAATAAAAAAATAATAATTTATATACGGTAATATCCGTCCGGGATATTACAAGTGGTATCTAGCAATACATCACTGCTACTCAAGTAACGGGAATGTCAGTGATTAGACATAACCTATCCGTGACCAATGTTACCATGTAGTCTAGTTCCTTTGTTCAGATATCTTAATTGACCACAAGGTATAGAGCGTGTCATCCTTGTATAGTTCAATCTTTGGTTTCTTGATGTCCGAGTAGACTTACTAAAACAAATGAGCTCAATATCTCATATTGACTCATTTGAGCACGGCCATGCATTTTGCAGTCTCACTCAATCAAGAGGCCCATATATATCGCTCCTATTATGTAAGAGGGACAAATCCTATCTAAGTCATTCACATCCCTTCGCATGATTTGTAGTATGTCCAATAGTCGACTTTATAATTACCTTACTACAGGCAACATTTGACGACATTAAAACATATAACTTCTCATGTAGTAAACCGTAGTGACTTCAAGTCAAAGGACTACATACACCATGGTCACTGTGAGAACTGCTTATGACACTCACGTAACGGTCCATGCAGTGTTCTCATGGTGGGTCAGTCTAGTACATTATTACTTTAATATGTGCCCATGTGAAGACTTGATATCTCATATCCATGACCCGTGAGATATGGTCATCAGTCTACACACATACTAGTCTCTATGTATTATTATTGTCCTAATTCACAATAACGACTAGGGACATTTAAGAATAGTGTTCTGATTACAAGCACAATCAAGTCATGTACTTGATATCCCATGGTATTGAACCTACTATTCTAAGGACTTTATTATACTCGTTTAATCACAATAAATAACACAATAAATAAAATGCCTCATATATGAAATAAATATCATGATACAATTTAAACTAGTAATGTCAATAGACAACTGGCCTTTAGGGCATACACCAACAGTAATATGGGACGTCAACGCCCCCTTTGGGCTTATAATCGATAGGCTTGGCCTTCGGGCTCGAAAAGTAAACTTCAACCTTATCTTCGGCGGACGAGGGACTCGAGGAGGTGAGGGAGAGGCCAAATGACCTGGACGACTCGATCTGCCTGAGGGACCCACCTCACTTCCTCTTTCCTCTTATCATTTCTTTTCCTTTTCTCCACCTTCTCCACTTCCTCCTTTTCCCCTTCTTCCTCATCCCCTTCACCTTCTTCATCATGAGGTCAAACCTCTACCTCTTTGACTTCCATCTCAGAGTAAGAAGACTCGGAAGAAACACTATGCATGATATACGTGGACGAAGAAGTTGACGAAGAATCACTATCTTTGCGATCGGAGGTAGAGGTGGAGGAACCAGATTGAACCCTTAACATAATTTAAAAATACTTTACCTGATTGCTGTTGAGTAAAAGATGATCGAAAAATACGTTGGTGGTCAGAAAAGGTTATAGAAAGAACGTAAAGAATGAAATGAGGAGGTGAGAGGGTGATATATAAGTAGGGGGAAAAACTCATCGATATCTACAAAGGACCATAGCCCTACTGTTCAACCCAACGGATGATAAGAAAGGAACTACTCGAATTCCACAGTGGTGACGTCAGTCAACTCACATGCTGGGTGCATGCTTATACCAGAGTAGTGACATCAGCCAAATTGCATTCAAAACTCATTTACAAAGAAGCATCCTAAGTTTTCCACCCTCGGCACAAAAGATTTCATCAACTTAGCCTGACCTCGTCCCTCGGCGTAGACTTCGAGCCATATGCCAAAAAAATTTTCAGCTTCGCTTGGCCTAGTCACTTACATGGACTTTGATCCACTCGCGATAAATTCCATTAACTTTGGTTGGCCTCATCCCTCGGCATGGACTTCGAGCCACACGCAAAAATTTTCATCAACTTCGTTTGGCCTCGTCCCTCGGCGTGGACATCGAGCCACACGCGAAAAATATCATCTTCGTTGCCTCGCCCTTTGTAATGGACTTTAAGTCACACGCGAAAGGTTTCATCAACTTTGCTTGGCCCCGTCCCTCGGCGTGGACTTCAAGCAACATGCAAAAAATTTCATTAGCTTCGCTTGGCCTCAACGTTCAGCATGGACTTCGAGCTAAACTCAAAAGATTTCATCAACTTTGCTTGGCCTTATCCCTCGGCGTGGACTTCAAGCCCCATGCAGAAATTTTCATGTTCGCTGCCTTGCCCTTTGCCTCACCGAAGCACATACGCTCGGCGCTCGGAGTGGACACAAAGCCACACAAAAAATTTCATCAACTTTCCATGTCCTCGTCTCTCAGCATGGACTTCGAGCCACACACGAAAATTTTAACATTCACTGCCTCGCCCCTCACCTCGTTGAAGCACATACGCTTGGCACTCAGCATGGACTTTGAGCCACAGGCGAAAGATTCATCAAGTTTGCCTGGCCGCATCTCTCGGCGGGGACTTCAAACCATTTGCAAAAAATTTCATTTTCGCTGTCTCTCCCCTCTCCTCACTATAGCACGTACACTCAACGTGGACTTCGACCCACATGCGAAAAAGTTCATCAAATTCGCTTGGCCTCCTCCTTCAGTGTGGACTTCGAGCCACACACGAAAATTCACATCTTCGCTACCCCTCGCCGGCAGAAGCGCATACGCTCAGTGCCTAGCATGGAATTCGAGCCACACGGGAAAGATTTCATCAACTTCGCTTCACCCCATTTCTCGGTACGGACATCTTGTCACACACGAAAAATTTCATCAACTTCGCTTGGCTTCGTCCCTTGATGTGGACTTCGAGCCACACATGAAAGATTGCATAAACTTTGCTTGGTCTTGCCGCCTTACCACGTTGTCCAGCGAAAGCACATAAGCTCGGCGCTCAGCATGGACTCGAGCCAAGCAAGGAAAGGTCTCGACGTTGTCGCCTCGCCACCTTGCTGCCTCATCTTGCCGAAGCAAATAGGGTTTGCGCTCGACATGGACATCAATCCATGAGTGGACAAGGCTCGACATCACCCCCTTGTTGCTCGGTTTGGACGTCAAGCTAGCCATGGGACACACCTAACGTAGATCATTGAATCTCTTCAACATTTTAGCCATCATATATTTTTCTCCACACATGAGAGGACTGCTCCTCGAAGGCTATATACTCAATCTAAAAGAGTGGGGGGAGGGGGGGGGGGCTATGATATGAGTAAAAAACTCAGTCAACCTGAGTTGGTTGATCCTCTCGCAAATTTCAAGACTCATAGGGGTGATATAATAATCTCATAGTGGCTACAAGTCCACAGCCCAAAATGGGCTACCCTCAGGCCTACGTCCAGAAATGCCCAATTCGTGAAGATTGACCAGCCATTTATGGTTGGTGATTAAATACCCTAAAATCACTTAAACACTAGATCAACAAAATGGCCAACAACCACTGCAACCACCACCAGATCAACAAATACACTTAAATACTGGCCTCTCATCCATATCAGTTTGACGACTGTGATCTCAGCTTTCCACATAAATACACGAACTCATTATCTATTGCTCCCACACTAGGAAAAAGCAGTATCAAGTATAAATAGTACATGAATAGTCGAAATGAAACCTTAATTGTACTCAAGAATTATAGCATTGATCAAGTACAACACATATAAACCTAAAGGTAATTGTGTAAAAAAGAAGAGTTTTAATGCAAAGGTATTGTTATAATTTAGGGACAATTTTTGTAAAATGAAAAATAATGATGATATAAACGGAGAAAGGAGCTCAGAAGACATGAATCATTTGCATTAGAGAGACAATTATTTAAGGAGTTGTTGGTATACCAGTTCTTAAAGTAAAATATAGATTATTACAAATTACAAATTGAAGTATTTTGTCTTTACTAGTGTGGATAATCTGAAACTAAGCATGGATGCCCCGAATCTTGAGAAGATCGAGTTCCTAGCTAGGGGTGTGAAGAATATGTTCTTAAAGGGTGAAAAGTTGTTGGGTAACGCAATGAGGAAAACGAAGATATTATAACCACTGGGAAAGACTACTCTTAAGGTTAACTCATACTGCAGATAGCTTGCAAGTGAATCATTGGGTTTTTAAGGTGTGGATTATAGATCACTTTTGTTTGATTTCTTTTTTATTTGAAAGAAATGTAGATACTGTGATACACTTAATGATTAACTTGCTTATTTGATTTTTATTCTTTACTATGACTACAAAGTTTGTGCTCCCAAAAAGAACAAACCATTTCCCCTTAAATGTTTCCTTAAAAAATAGAATCTATATAGGTGTTTGGTACACGGTAGTTTGCAAGCGTCTGGTATAGACACATTTATGGTGTCAAAGGGAATGTGGATTTCCATGGGAACTACATTGGGATTTTCATTCCCCTGCTTTTGTGGGAAAACGTGGATGCTAATGAGAATCTAAGTATAAAAGACTAATATATCCCATCTTTTTCCACCTACCGCCTTCGTCGAACACCCTACAATCGCAACTGCCACAAACACCATTGTAACCACTAATGGTGCCATAACCATTACCACCACTATCACCACCACCATTACAACCGCCTTCTCTATCTCCACCATTGCCACTACCACTACCAATATCACAACTGCTGCCACCACAATCTTCACCGTGATTGCCACCACCATCGCCTATGCTTATGGCCCATTACCTTTGTCGCTGCCATCACCACTAATACCACGACTGCTCATCACCACCACTACTACCACAATCATTTTTGTTGTTGTCGCCACCACCGCTACTACTACCACCTTTACCATCACTAGCAATGCCACATCATTACCTTCTCCTTGTTGGGACTGTAACTCGAATAAGAGTCCCACATGGAAATATAAAGAGATGATTGGATTGTTAAATTAGATTACACCCTACACTCCAATGACATGTTTTTCCTTTTGGGTTGTATAAGGCTAGACTAATTTAATCAATATCCATTTGGACTATTAGGCCAAAGTTAATGGGCCATAAGACACTACAAGTGGTATCAGAGCCCAAGATGAACAATTATTGGGTTGATATGGGAAGAACTAAAGTTATTTTGTGAAGTCGATGATGGCAGAAGGTTTGTCAAGTCAATAGAATGTTGCGGGAAGGCATGGACTTGCCATATCAATAAAGTGATTGAATTATTGATGGAAGATATAGTTGCAAAGTGATATGGGTAAAATCAGAGACACACGATACTAGCACGCATCTTAAAGCCAGTCGAGGGCAACACTGCATGCCCAGTTGGGGAACATGGGCCGCTTCTAGGCGCACCAGCCCAACAATGCCAGCAGATAAGGTGTACTTATAGCTTAATAAAAGGGGATTTCCACCTAGTTACAGCTGGTAATCAAATCTCCCAAACCATGTATCATATAACTGATTTGATCTCCTAATCAGGAGAATCTTCAACAAAATCTGAAAAAGATATTGTCTTAGATCTTTTGTATAAAGCAAGACCCCTACCCCGGTGTTTTAGACTTATTACAGGTTTTCCAGCGACAGCTGCCCAATCCTAATCCAAGCGCTCTCAACGATTCAGATTCAACAAGGAGTTCTCAACCATGTTTCCCAACAAAGATCGATGACTATATCTACAGTTTCTTCCCTAAAATCTGAACTTATCATCTGATTGCTCTCATACCACAAGAAGTAGCAATAGATTGGCACCGTCTGTGGGAAATACAGATTGGCATACGATCAAACTTTCATGTAAAAAAACTTCTTTTTTTAACCATGCTTTCCAAGGGGAAGAAGGCGGTGGCCTCCAGTCATCAACCGGAAGTTTCAATTCCTCCTCCCCCTCCTCCTGAGAAGCCTCCATGCCCATCATCACAGGCCCTCCATCCACCATCACGGCCTCCCCTTAGCAAGGCCATGTCGATGGGCTACCAACGAAGACGCTCCAAACCTCATCTGATTGAGAACCGATTCTCCATTCACACAACATCCTCTCCGACGGTGACCCCTGAAATCCCCTTAACTCCACCCGATCTCTGCATCATGATCAACAATAGTATGCTAGGAAAGACTTTGTCGACGTTAAGAAGAAAAGTGTACCCGAGATGAGGTTCCCCGCTCAAGGCACCAAGGAAGCAGGAGAAGCACGTCTCCTCGCCGACAGAAATTTTGACGATCGCCCTCACCACATTAGAGAAGAGACCTTAGGAACCCCACTCTAGTCAGTCACCAGGCCCCCAAACACCATAGGAAAGTAGAAGCACCCATCATTAGGGCCAAGTTTTGAGACATCAAGGATGAAATCCTCCAAGCCCTTCGGATCGCCCCATACAGGGGCTAGCATGCAAGCAATCATCTACCCCTCACTGTACAAAGAGAAGAGTCTCATGAGTCAACTCGGTCTGAGGAACGAGAAGACCAAATACTGTGTCGTATTAAAGAGATGAAGGACCACCTAGCCCAAATTGACCAAGAGAAGGATCGTCGTGGTAGAGCATACCACCCGTCCTGACCTCCCTCCAGCAGGTCCATTCTGGAAGAACTTCAAAGCTCCTCACTTTGACTCATATAATGGTGACTGCGACTGGCGAACCTCATCCAGATTTTTAAAACTTTCATGATGATCCAAAGAGCCTCCGAATCAACTCTTTTCATAGCCGAGGCCAGACCCATCTCCTCTGTTGATTCGGCAGTGGCGGCAGCCGCCTTTCGTCATAATGTCACCCACAAAGTGCTTAAAGCATCTTGCTAAGAGACCACATTAAGAATTTACTAACCTCCTAGAAAGGAGCGATAAGTACACCCGAGCTAAAGAGGCCCTTCATCCCAATCAAATCTGCAAGTAAAAAATCTACTTTTCCAGCCATGCTTCCCACGGGGAAGAAGGCGGCGGCCGCCAGCCATCAACCGAAATTTCCTCTTCTTCTTCTACCTCCTCCTCCTCCTCCTCCTCCTGAGAAACCTCCATGCCCAGCATCGCATGCCCTCCATCCACCTTCATTGCCGCCCCTTAGCAAGGCCATGATGATGGATTTCCAATGAAGACACTCCGAACCTCACCTGATTGAAGACCGATTCTCCATTCACACAACATCCTCTCCCACGGTGATCCCTGCAATCTCCCTAACTCCACCCGATCTCTGCGTCATCATCAACAGCAGGCAACAAGGGAAAGACCTTTGTCAACGTTAAGAAGAAAAGTGTACCAGAGATGAGGTCCCCCGCTTAAGGCTCCAAGGAAGTAGGAGAAGCGCATCTCTTCCCACCGACAGAAATCCTGATGATCGCCCTCACCACATTGGTGAAGAGACCATTGGAGCCCCACTCCAGTTAGTCACCAGACCCCCAAACACCATAGGAAAGCAGAAGCACCCATCATTATGGCCAAGTTTTGAGACTTCAAGGATGAAATCCTCCAAGCCCTCCAGGTTGCCCTATACAGGGGCCGACAAGCAAGCAATCACGTACCCTTCACTCTACAGAGAGAAGAGTATCATGAGTCAACCCGGTCTGAGGGATGGGAAGACCCAGTATTGCGTCGTCTCAAAGAGATGGAGGACCACCTAGCTTGAATTGACCAAGAGAAGGATCTTCGTGGCAGAGCATACCACCACTCCTAACCTCCCTCTAGTAGGTCCATTCTGGAAGCCCCTATTCCAGAGAACTTCAAAGCTCCTCATGTCGACTCATATAATGGTGACTCCGACTGGCGGACCACATCCAAAGTTTTAAAACTTTCATGATGATCCACCCTGCGTCCGACTCAACTCTGTTCATAGCCGAGGCTAGATGCATCTCCTCCCTCGGCAGTGGCAACAACTGCCTTTCAGAATAATGTCACCCACAAAGAGCTTAAAGCATCCCTTGCTATGAGAGCCCCTTTTGGACTTTATTGACCACTTGGAAAGGAGTGATAAGTACATATGAGCTGAAGAAGCCCTTCATCCTGAGGACCAGAAGGAGTCTCCCCCCCCCCCCCCCCCCCGGGGGGGACAAATAGAAAAAGGATGAATGAATAAGGACCCAAGAAGGCCCATGTAGATAATTCTGGCCAACGTCGTGCTCCCCAGCTACTTGTTTTGACAATATCACTCTCCTCAATGATAACATATCAACCGTCCTCATGGATATTGAGAAAGAAGGATTGCACCACCCTCCTCCCAAGATGCACATGCAAAGTAGAAGAAGGGATAAGAACTTATGGTACCGATTCCATACGGAGCTCTTCCAAAACACCGATGATTTTTGGGCCCTCAAAAATGAGAATGAGACCTTGATCTGTCGAGGTTACCTATCCAAATTCACCTAGACAGATAGGACCCCCTCTTCCTAATCTAAGGACTAACAAGCACCTGGAGAAGGAGCGAGAATCCCCAATGTCAGAACACATGGCAATCCTTCACTTTATCCTCGAGGACCTATGGATGGAGAGTCTAACTCCTCCAAAAGGTGTTCCTTTGAGAAGGAAACTTGGTGCATAACTTCCCTCCTACCAAAGGCTTTGGGGTCCGGTAACTTTCTCCGATGAGGATTTTGAAGGTGTCAGAACACCTTATTGCAACGCTCTAGTGATCAGCCTCGCCATGGCAAGCCATGAAGTACGATGCATTCTGGTAGACAACGGAAGATCAATGAACACTCTCTTTGTGGAGGCATTTGAAGCCCTCAAGCTCTCTCAGGATAGCCTTAAGCCCGCCAGTTACACTCTCCATGGATTCTCTGAGGTTCTGGTTAAAATCGAAGGGATAGTGTCTCTCGATGTAACCGTGCGAAGAACCCCAACCACTCGAACAAAGGCCATGGACTTCATGGTCGTCAATGTGAAGGAATCTTACAATTCCATCATCGGACACCCATGTCTTGCAATTCTTCACTTTGTACCTTCAATCTTTCATATGAATATGAAGTTCCCAATAGCCAAGGAGGTAGAGAAAGTCAAGGGAAGCCAGGATGCTGCTCGCGCTTGTTATACGAAAATAGTGGGGGCCTCAGTCCTCCCTCTCGATACCTCCTCCCACTCGATACCATAAAACTCCCTCATGAGAGGAGCCAAATCAACCCCGCACCTGTAAATGAATTGGAAGAAGTTCCCTTTTCCCAAGGAGATAAGACGAAGTGCTTCTGAGTAAGCAAAGCTCTCTCCCCCAAGTGAAAGACAAAATCGTTCGCTGCATAAGAGAGAACAAAGACTTTTTTGCTTGGACTACTGTAGACATGCCAGGAATCTTTGAGGAGCTAATCATGCGCCGCCTATTTTTGAATCTAGACTTGAAGCTCGTCTAGCAGAAGCGCCGCAAGTTTGTCCTTAACCGACAACAAATTGTCAAAGAAGAAGTGGACAAGTTACTAGTTGTCCGCTTCATCTAAGAAGGTAGCTACCTCGATTGACTAGCCAATGTGGTTGTGATAAAGAAATCTAATGGCAAGTGGAGTAACTGCATCGACCTCACCGAGCTCAATAAGGCCTGCCCGAACGACCTCTTTCCTCTTCCCAGCATTGTTGCCCTGATCGACGCCACATCCAGGCACAAGCTTCTAAGCCTTATGAATGCCTTCTCGGGATATAACCAGATCCGTATGTTTCCTCCTGATATTCCAAAAACATCCTTGTAACCCCCGTTCCCGTAAATACACATTTGCTGAATATTTTTCTGTATTTCGATTAATTATAAATTCATTTTGTTTTAAATTCATTTTAGATCTTCTATTAAAATCCTTCTCATCGAAAATTATATTTACTTCGAATAATAGTATATTTGAACTTGTTTTCTATTCCTAATTGGTCGAATATTTATATTTTAGCCCAAATCTAATATGTTATTACTATTTGGATTTTAATGAATCTATTGAACTCAAATTTTATTTTGATATTCATATTATAATTATTGTTACAATAATTATTATTGTTGCCGTTGAATCTGGTGTGGGGGCAATAGATGAGATTTGTAGGTTTGTGAGGAACTCGAACGGGCAGAACCCTTCTTCTCCCTTGTTAACTAGTTGACTCCTTGGTGCTCCATTGAACTTGCACAAACATTCAAAACACCGGGATGGATCCCAGCGATGAACCCTCCGACGCTCAAGTCAATACACAGAAAAAGTGAAGAGAAAGAGCTCAAGTGTGCAAAGAGTGATCACCTTTAATAGTGGGAGGTAGGGGGTTTTTATAGTCGCCATGGAGATCTTTTTTAGGATAAGGGTGAACCCTACTTCCCGGTGAGGTTGGCCGGGGTTGGTTACAACCATCCCCCTCAAGATAGGGACAAGGCAAGATCTGCTCCTATCCTATTGATCTGGTCCCTAACGGGTTGAGACCCATTCTCTACCTATCAGATCCGTTCATGGGCTAGCGGGTCCACGGGGAGAGACCCAGTTCCCAATTCGGACCTGCCTGTAGGTGAAATTACCATCCCGTCCCTAAGACCTCAAGATTCGTGTCCACTCTGAACGGTTTCGATTTAACCCCATTTTTAGCCATATCACGAGCCCCCCACTCCCAAAGACTATGTGTTACAACCTTGTGGGAGTAGTTTTGTTGTTTTAATCTCGTATAGGGTTTTATCGTAGTTCTCAAAGGGTGCTTGAATCCTGTCGGCGGGGTGACGGTATTTTTCTGATCTGGTAGCATGCTCAAAGTTGCTTCTAAGTTGCTCTGGATCTTTGGTGATTTTTCCCGATTTTATATTATTTTTTTGAACCATTTATTCAATTTTGCAAAGCGATGATTTGCCCTTCGGGAGCACTAATTAATCATTCTAAACAATAATTATCTATCCCGGGACTCAAAAATATTTCCCCGAATTTATAATTATTTTTTAGAATTTTTAATTAATTTTCTTGAATTTTTAATCATTTTTTGCAATTTTTAAATAAATAATCCAAATTAATAGAATTGAAAAAGGAATTAATCGCCTTACTTACGACGTGGCGTGATCTGAAGCGTCCCTCTGATGCTGGCGTGAATATCTGAGCGATCTGACGGCTCGAGTAGCTCGGAGGCATTTTTCTCTGTATGGGAAGCTCGGTAGCTCGGTAGCTCGGCGCTTCGATGGCTCCCGAGCTACGTGGCTAGATCTGCAACATCCATCAGGCTCGAATCATGGAACAAGAGGCTCGGATCACAAGAAAATGTGATCTTGTTGACATGGCAAAATCTGAGCCATCCATCAGCCGTTGGCACAAACATCTGGACGATCTGACGGTCCAAGGAGCTCGGAGGTGTTTTTTCCCCAAACGGAGGTTGGTGCCCCGGTAGCTCGGGGGTGTCTTTCTCCGAATGGGCACCTTGGTAGCTCGGCGCTTCGATGGCTGCCGAGCTACATGGCCAGATTTGGGACGTCCATCAGGCTCGAATCACGGTGCAAGGGGCTCAGATCACGAGAAAACATGATTTTGTCGTTTTGTGGACGTGGCGAAGTCTGAGCCATCCATCAGCCGTTGGTGCGAATATCTGGACGATATGACGGTCAAAGGAGCTCGGAGGTGTTTTTTTCCCAATACGGAGTTCGGTGCCCCGATAGCTCAGGGGCATCTTTCTCTGAATGGGAACCTCAACACCTCGATGCTTCGATGGCTGCCGAGCTATGTGGCCATATCTGGGACATCCATCGGGCTCGAATCACGGCACAAGAGGCTCAGATCACGAGAAAACATGATTTTATTGTTTTGTGGACATGGCGAAGTCTGAGCCATCCATCAGCCATTGGCACGAACATCTGGACGATCTGACGGTTCAAGGAGCTCGGAGGTGTTTTTTCCCCAATACAGAGGTCGGTGCCCCGGTAGCTCGGGGGTGGCTTTCTCCGAATAGGCACCTCGGTAGCTCGGCGCTTCAATGGTTGCCGAGCTACGTGGCCCAATCTTGGGTGTCTGGTTAGGGTCGGGCACGAACTTCGAAACAGCACGGCCGTAGGTTATTCCCGCCTTTAAGAATTCTGTCGTTTAACATTCTTAATGGGCTTGAGTGGGGCCCAATATGTTAGAAGCCCAAGAGTCGCGCTCTTTTTACTATAAGTTCTCACCCCCCTCAACACTTCTCCCATTCTTTCACTTTTTACTCCAAGAAAAAGTTTTTGCTCTCGAGTTGCTCCGCTAGCGGTGATTTTTCGCTCCTGGGTGGTTGTGCTAACTGTCACGGCGAGGCGAAGCAATTTTCGGCGAACTATTTCGACCGAGAACGTCCTATCAAGGTAAATATATATATTTTCACTTATATATATACTTCTCAAGATGTCTAGAGTGTCCTCAGGTAGTAAGGCCTCTTCCTCGGGAGGTGAGAGTGAGCGGACCCTAGAGGCTCCGCTCGTCCAAGAGAAGGGGATAGAAGTAGGAGGGTCGGCGGTGAGTGTGATAGTTGCTCCGCTAGCCCAAGAGAAGGGGAAGGAGGTAGCAGGGTCGGCTGTGGTCGAGCCAGTTGCTCCGCTCACCAAGAGAAAAGGGAAAGAGGTAGTGCGGTTGGTAATAGTCGAGACAGTGGTAGAGCCCATCAGGAGGGGAGGAGAGATGGGTCGGTTGCCGTCGGAGATATCAGGCCATGGGGGAGTCAGGAAGTATACTGGCATCCTGCTGACGAAGGCCATCTATGGGAGGTTGGAGTCGTATGTGGAGAATGAGCCGAAGGAGGTCACCGAGGTCGATGACATCGCCTCGGTTCTGACAGAGAGGGACCTACTCTGGATCCGGAGGAGCTTCATGATACCCCGAAGTATACTCTAATCCTCCCCGAACCAGGACTGCGAGCGTGTACGGCGATCTCGCCTGATACGTGCGTCTTTGCCTATGATGCACTGAATGCAGGTCTGTGTCTACCCCTTCACCCCTTCGTGACCAAAGTGCTGCGATGGTATGGGCTGAGTCCAATCCAGTTCATGCCGAACATGTGGCGCCAGCGGCAAAGGAGGAGCCTCAGCTTGTCGTTCTTCGAAGTATGTATCGGATCAACCGGATGAACAAGACAAAGCACCGGTACTACTTGTCGCCACGAAAAGGTGTCAAGTTAATAGAGAATCCGAACTCTATTAAGTCATGGAAGGGGAAGTACTTTTTGGTCCGAAGTCCTATGGCATGGGACTTCCTGACCAGGTGGAAGGAGGATGTGCTGAAGTGGGCTAAGGCCAAGCCAGTGTTGACTCCGGCTGAAGTAGAAGTTGCGACAAAGCTGATTGACCTTCCGACCCTGAGCTGGAAGGATATGACCGAGGAGGTCCTCCACGTGTCGGGTCTCAGTCCGATCTACCCAAGTACGCTCTGGACATCTTGCTCTTTTATTACTCTTTATACTACATCCCCCTCGTCTTAAATTTGTTTTTTCTCTTTGGTAGAGGCTCTGAACATGGACTTTAAGGCACTAATGGCGGAGCGGAACGTGAGCGGTACCAAGGGCTCCGATGCTAAGAAGAGGAAGAGGACAACTGCGGGACCCGCGTCTGGCCAACCTACCAAAGTGCCTTCTACCGTGGTCGAGAATGTGGATTTGGTGTCTCCTCAGCAGTCCGCTTCAGCTGCTGCTCTTCCTTAACCGACCCCGTCCGAGCCTTCAACCAAGCCTTCTCCAACTTCGCGGCGTTGGCACTTGAGGCTCCACCCCTCACCGAGAAGGCCGTGGTGATCCTGACCGAGGAGCACAAGAAGCTTTTCGTCACCTGCCCCGACTGGCGGGTGATGAACCATGATGGCTTCTTGGGGGACTCGGCCATGAGTATGCAGGCCTTGCACCATCTGCCGACCCCGAAGGACTGAGCGGCCATGAAGGCGGGGACAACGGGTGATGACGCTCTTGAGATAGCTCGGGCGACGATGTCGGTGAGTCATCTAATTGATTCGTCGATAATCCAAAAAAAAAACAATTTTTTTTAAGTCACTTGCTCGGCTTTTCATTGTTTCTTTTTCTCTTTTGTTTAGATCACATGCCATTTCAGTCACCTCCGCAAGCAATTTTCCAAACAAGAGAAGGAGCTGAAGCTGTCGTGCGACAAGGACCGAGCCGAGAGGGCGAGGGTCGCGATGCTTTACGAGGAGGAGCAGTGCCGCTCGGAATCCCTGGCAGCTCAGGTCGCGTACTTTGAGATGGCCCTGGCACAGGCAAACAAGAAGGCAGCCTCGGAGGCGGCTCGGGCGGATGAGGAGAGGGAAAAGGCGAAGAAGGCCTTAGGAGACATGGAGAGGGAGAAGGACGCGGCAGTGGCAGCGGCAAGGGCAGCGATAGAGGCCAAGGCAAAGAAACACATGTTGGCGAACATGGAGCAGTCCTATGCCACAACCCTTGAGCACGTCGAGGCTCACGTCCCCGGTTTCGATAGGTCGGGGTATAGACTGTGGGGCTCGGTCGATGGCAAGGCCCTCGAAGCTGGCAGAGAGGGAGGCAAGGAAGACAAAGAGGAGGAAGAGGAGGAGAAAGGGGGCGACGAGCTTATGGCCGACCCCCAGACAGCGGTAGTGGAGGTTGGGGAGATGACTGCCGAGGAGCCCATCACCGAGCTACCACTCAAGGTGGACCCCCTTATGAAGGCTTGTCGGGAGGAGTTGGAATTTCCCCCCGTTGGGCCTTCGTGTATCAGGTGCAAGATGCCCTCTACTTCGGCCTCCGAAGTCTCCGTGTGCTGCTCGGGTCGCCTGTTAGCCCCCCTAGGTGGTGGGGGTGGATCAGCTCGGTCCCTCTTCACGAACCGGGTGAGTTAACCTCTCTGAATGAGGGCCTCGATTTCATCCTTCAAGGCCTGACATTCATCTGTGTTGTGTCCATGGTCCCAATGGAAACGGCACCACTTGCTCCGGTCTTTGTTCTTTCCCAGAGTATTCATTCATGGGGGAGGCGGTAGGAGGCCTTCGTTCCTGATCCCCATCAGGATAGAGGATACACTCGCGTTAAGCGGAGTGAATTTCTCAAACCAAGGAGGAGGACGCTGCTGACCCCCATTGTCTTTTTGGAGCTTCTTAGTTCCTTCTTCTTCTGTGCCCTTCCGCTTGATCGCAGAAGATGAGGCCTCAAAGGTGGGGCGGTGAAGAGCTTTTTCCGCTCGGATGTACTTCTCGCTCCGAAGTAGGAGCTCTGAGAAGTCCCGAGGGGGCTTCTTGGCGAGGGATGCTCTGAGGTCAGCGTTGAAGACGTTGGACCGGAAGGCGACAGTGGCGACCGAGGGTTCCAAGGAAGGGATAGACCTGGCTTCAGCAGTGAAGCACTTGAAATAGTCCCTCAATCGTTCTCCCTTCTTTTGACTGAGGAACAGTAGGGAGCTGCTCGTCTTCTCAGTGCGACGACTGCTTACGAAATGCGTGAGGAAAAGACCATCGAATTGGTCGAAGGAAAAAATAGATGCCGGTGCAAGTCGCGAGTACCACTCACGGGCCGGCCCTTTAAGGGTGACAGGGAAGGTCTTGCAAAGGAGGGCGTCGGATGCATGGTGGATCATCATGAGAGTTTTAATGCTCTCGATGTGATCTGCAGGGATCGACTCCCCGGTCTAGGTCTCAAAGTGTGGAGGCATGAAGTGGTCTGGGACTGGAACCTCCATGATGGTGCGAGAGAATGGGGGCCTGCTTGGGTGGAGGTCCCTGGCCTGTCATTCTTCGTCCCGGTCGAACTGGCCGAGGCGTCTCTCCATCTCGTGGACACGGAAGTAGACCGATTCCTCCATTCGGTCGTGTCTTACTGAGCCTAGAGAATCCTCCTTGTGCTGAGGAGGGGTGGGACTGCGGCAGCGATGACTCTGAATAGGTGGAAGACAGATTGAACGACGGTGGTGGCTTGGAGTAGGCTGTGGACTCCGGGAGCGACGATGATGTTCGGGAGAAAGGCGGCGATGGTTCGGAGCCGGTTTGGGACTTCAGGAGCGGCGAGGGTGGCTCAGATCAGGTCGAGGGTTACGGGAGCGGTGAGGGTGGCAAGGAGCTGGTCAAGGGTTGCGAGCCCGACGGCCATTGTTGGGGGCAGCGTTGAGCATCCGGAGGACTGCCTCCTGGAATTGCTGAAATTCTGTCCTTGTGGTGGGGGCCTCCTACATAGGATGGGCTCGAGGAGCAGGGCGACCTGCTGGGGAGCGGCTCCGCCTTGGGCGATGCTGGGGCGACTCTCTCCCCCTCCGGGGAGAGTTGGACCCTCCGTGATTGGATCGGCGCGGCGAGCGATCCCTCGGTTGCTCGCAGCGGGGGTTCGCCTCTTGGGCCTGCCTCTCGTCCAGATGGGTACGAAGATCAGGTCCATGCATGGTCTGCTAATTGTTGATCACGTTCTGCAGATCCTTTGGAGTGGGAGGAGTATAGGAAGCCATTGAGTCTGTGTCGGCATTGTGGATGGAAACCTGAACCTGATGCACAGGTTGCTTGTGGCGGCTTCGTCGAGACTGTTCCCCCACTGTGTCTTGGGGACCCAAAGGCTACTGATGCGGGGCTTATGGATCGAGCTGCAGGGTCGGTTGGTTGGGAGGAGGGAGATCCGCCTGCGAAGGAGGAGGAGGAGGATGAGAAGAGGTCGTCCTACGATTGGAGTTTGCGGGTCTCTTCTTGGGAGGCATTGATGAGAGTGGCTTTTGTGGAAGAAGGAAGGTTGGATGGCTTTGTCGAGAACTTCCCACAGACGACGCCAATCTGTTGCCGCTGAATCTGGTGTGGGGGCAGTAGATGAGATTTGTAGGTTCGTGAGGAAATCGAATGGGCGGAACCCTTCTTCTCCCTTATTGACTAGTTGACTCCTTGGTGCTCCCTTGAACCTGCATAAACGTTCAAAACATTGGGATGAATCCCGGCGACAAACCTTTCGACGCTCAAGTAAATACACAGAAAAAGTGAAGAGAAATAGCTCAAGTGTGCAAAGAGTGATCACCTTTAACAGTAGGAGGTAGGGGGTTTTTATAGTCGCCATGGAGATCTTTTTCAGGATAAGGGTGAGTCCTTACTTCCCGGTGTGGCTGGCTGGGGTTGGTTACAACCATCCCCTCAAGATAGGGACAAGCCAGGATCTGTTCCTATCCTGTTGATCTGGTCCCTAATGGGTTGAGACCCGTTTTCTGCCTATCAGATCCATTCATGGGCTAGCAGGTCCAATGGGAGAGACTCGGTAACCAATTCGGACCTGTCTGTAGGTGAAATTACCATCTCGTCCCTAAGACCTCAAGATTCGTGCTCACTCTGAATGGTTCCGATTTAACCTCATTTTTAGCCATATCAATTATTATTATTATTATTATTATTATTGTTGTTGTTATTTTTATTGTTATTTTTATGGCTGTATTATTATTTTTATCGTTATTATTATTGTTATTAGGGTAAAAGGGATATGAGCAACTTGCTCATTTAGTAAATGAGCAATTGATTATGTGGCATGCATGTGGTACATTGGACAACTAACCCTTTTAAGGATTTTCCAATCACATGTATGCCGCATCATCAATTGCTTATTTACTAAATGAGCAAATTGCTCATACCCCTTTTCCCCTTATTATTATTATTATTATTATTATTATTATTTTTATTATTATTATTATTGTTATTATTATTGTTATTTTTATGGCTATTAGTATTATTGTTGTTGTTGTTGTTGTTGTTGTTGTTGTTGTTGTTGTTGTTTTAAGCCCGAACATGCTCCATTTTATATGTATTTCATTATTTGATTTAATGGTTATATATATGAATATTTTTTTAAAAACCCTATAACCTATTTTCTTATTGGATCTAGAAACCCCAAACCCACCTCCTATTGGATCCTACCCAAAACCAAATATCCTATTAAACCCTATATATATACTCACCTAACCTACCCTAACCCTATTCCTACTGTGCAATACAGCCGCCTACCCCCTACTGTTAAACCCTAACCCTTCCCCTGTTCACCTTCAACCCGCCGCTCACCTTCTTCTTCTTCCTCTCGCGCCTGCTTTCGAAACCCCACTGCCATCTCGAGTTCCGCCCATCCCCCTCCCATCTTCTTCATCGAGCCGTCGCCCTCTCCCGCCTCGTCGACAGCGCCGCTCCTCCCGCCATCACCTTCCCATCATTAACCTCCGAGTTCCTTTAATTTCCTCTGCACCCATCCACCTCTTTCGCTTGCGTCGAGCCATACTCGACCTCGACCTCCACTGCCATCCACCATTGCCGCTCATTCTTTTCCCCGCTCCACATCGACTGAACCCATCATCGCCACCTCGACTGCGACCTCCACCCTCGCCATCCCCGATCACTCCGTCGATCCCTCCACCGCAGCCACAGTCGCCACTCCGCAACCCCCAGCGTCGTCTGCCATGTTCTCCTCGCCACTTGACAACCGCCCAAAACCACATGCATCACCGCCATCGAGTCCCGCCTCCTTCCTCTGTTTCTTTCCCGAAACAGAGCACTCCATCTAGTTGCCGTCGTTCATCTCCATAGCCGTCCCTCGCTGCCCCATCGACCGTCGCCTCGGCTTTCCCCCGCCCAGTTGCCACCACCCCGCTGCCGCTAGTCGAGTCGAAGCTCTTGCCGCCATCAATGTGGTCGACTTACTTGTGTTGTTCGGGAGTAGGTAGTTGGTTTAGTGTTTGCTATTTTGGAAGAAGTGGAGGATTCATTTTGGTGTTTGCTTTTTGGGATCCAAAACTTGAGTTGCTGTTGGAGTTGTTTTGTTGTTTTGGTATTGCACATTGTTTGCACGTGCTTTTGTGCGTGTTCCGTTTGTGTTTCTTTGCTTCGGGATTCTCAACCCGTTATTCTTGGTATTCAAATTAATCGTCTATAGGGCAAGTCACCTTCTCCTTGAATTGAACATCATATCAAATTCAAGTTTTATTGAAATTCTTGCAAGTAGATCCTATTCGTTATCATATCATTGTATTGACTATCTTTCGTTGGGTCTATTGAGGGTTTACACGAGCTAACCCCAATATTCTTGACTTCGTGTCACTCTTGAATCCAAAGATTGAATCTTTCATGTATTCATATAGTATCGTTAATAGGGTTATGCATATAATCACGACACAATTAATCTATTGTAGAAATAATTGTTAGGTTGTATGTTTGATTAATTGATCGATGTTTGAATGATGTTAAATTAGTGTATGTGTTTGATTTTAATTATTCATCTTTTTTTCACATCCATCATGCTGATTATGAAGTTTATCGACTAATAGAATTGATGCCCATCATGTTTAATTAATTTATTTCATGAAAAATACCCAAAACCCTGTATGTTGCTTGCTGACTGTATATTGTTTGTTATTTTCGACCCCGTAAATGATCTTAAAATAAATTACTTTCTGAATAAGAGTTGTAGACTTATCTTTCTAGTTTCCAGAACATCATGAATTTCTGAATTCCAAGTTGTGTAGCAAAAGTTATGCCGTTTTACTACAGCTGTGTTTTTATTTCCAAATTTTCAGATTCTTGTATCTTTCATGCTTAAACTATTAAAATGCTGAGCAAATGTTAAAATATTGCACTGAAAATTTTCAGATTGTTACTTAACATGTTTAGGAGTTTAACCAATATTTTTAATGAATTTAATATTGAGTTTTGCTGATTCTAAAAAATAATATAACATGATGTCGATTTTCTGCCTGAACATGAAGTCTGTAAAGAATGGTGTGTTTGACATAGCTATTGTTGTCGAATTTTGAACTTTTAAATATGCGTTGGAACCGTGTCGAAGTCTGGTTTTCAGAATTTCTGGCGGTTTCAATTTTTGAGTTATGAAACAGCAGAAAATTGCATTTTTGTACAGACTACTCTTGCTGTCCAGAATTTTATCTTCTAGTTCTTAATCGATTAATTATTCCTATATCATAGTATTGCATGAATTAATGTATGTATGTTACATTAGTTGATCCTAATGAGTTATTGTCATCATTCTAATTGTCCCACTTCATGTTATCATCTTATTGTTCCTCAGTTGACACTATTGTTCATCCAATGTCTCAAATTGCATATTGTATTGTTACATCGATAAAATAATTAACAAGTCGGGGTTGAAGGGTTGACTCTAGTAGTGGACAATATAGTGATTGTACTCAGAGGAGGGGCCAGTGTTTCCCTAAATATTGTATCGGCTATTGTCTTATTGGTTGATTATGGTTTACGACGGTAACCCAATCTATCGTGTATTGTATCGCGGCCAAATTATCGTCTCGTGCACCAAATATTGAATTGTAACTATTGAATATTGATTATTGTTGCCAAGTACATGATCTATAAAATCCACCACTAAGTCTAAACGTAAATTGTTTGTATGTAGCAATTATGTGGTAAATAAATGGGATGCATGAAGTGCTACATTAGTTAGGATTAAAATGATTAATAGACTTAAGAATTGACACGGCATTGACACTGCATATTGTTCATCATTGTTCCTATTGATATCGAATCTTGGCTAAGTGTTATTGATATTGATCATTGGATACTGTTATCGATTATTGAATCATTGTTTCTACCAATTGCATCGATTACCGTGATATTGATTAATGATTATTGTCCCATGTTATTGATTCCTATAGATCCATTGAGTTCATTATTATACCGTTATTTCATTGTTCCTTGCTTTTTCTGCTTTCTGTCCATGACTTGCTCTAAGAAAAATTTTTCTCCTCTTTTTAGATGAAGTGTTCACAGGTAATGAAGGAGAATTTCCTGCTGGGATTGGAGAACAAAGATTCTGAAAATTTTAATGCTTTTAATTGCTTATTATTTTATCAAACTTAATGTATTGAGACTTTTATCTATTTGTGATTGGATTATTATTGTATTGGGCTTATGACCCGAATTTTATTATTTGTTTCCAGACGTTGGTTTATTGTATTTAGATATTTCAAATTGCTTCATTCTAAGTATTATTGTTCATGGATTATTATTATTGCTTATGTAATTGTTCTATATTGATTATATTGTTGAGTTGATCGGATAAACAACTTATGGGTGATGTTAGTCATTCGCTGAGCCAATGTCATGTGCTCGTATTCTGTATTTTTGGAAAGCGGGGCGTGACAATCCTTAATTACCGATCAAGGTATCTACTGTTACCGGGTCAAGCCCTTCAGGTTAAAGAACGCTAAAGCCGCATACCAGCACTTAGTAAACAAGGTCCTAAAGAAGCAGATCGGAGGAAACATGGAAGTCTACGTTGATGACATAGATGACTTGCTCGTTAAGAGCCTCAAGAAAGAAGAGCATGTGCCCGACCTCCAACAAGCATCTGACATACTATGAAAACATAACATGAGAATGAATCCTTCAAAGTGCACCTTCCGGGTCTCCTTAGGGAAGTTCCTAAGTTTCATGGTCAATCAAAGAGGATTTGAGGTAAACCCTAAGAAGATCCAAGCCATAATTAACATGGCTCCCCTGAACACCATCAAGGATGTTCTGAAACTTATAACGAGCCTTGCCGCCATCGGCCGCTTTGTCTCCAAGTCTGGGGAGAAGTGCCTCAAGTTCTTCAAAGCTCTCCGAGGGGCAAAAGGTTTTGAGTGGGGCAACGAACATCAAGTAGCATTTGAACAGCTGCAGAAACACCTCGTCAATCCCCCACTCCTAAGTAAGCCCGAACCAGGCCAGGTTCTCTACCTCAATTTGGCCAATTCTGATCAGATCCTTAGTGCCATCTTGGTAAGAGAAGATGACTGGAAGCAAAAGTCGATATACTATGTGAGCAAAGTCCTTTACGACGCCGAGCTCAGTTATTCCAAAATAGAGAAAATGGCCTATTCTTTAATCATGGCTGCCTGTAAGCTCCACCCCTACTTCCAAGTGTTGTGCTATCTAGACTATCTAAATAAATAGAATAACTAGACACAAATTAAAACCTCGGAAGTGTACGAATCGTTTAGAGAAGCGTAGTGACGAGCAAGGGTCGATCCCACAGAGATTGTAGTATTTAACTTACTAATCAATAAAACAAAATAAAATGCAAATCATAGAGTTTGTTCTAAAAGTCTGATTGAAAGGAAAAGAAAGGATAAAAATCTAAATTAAATAGCATCACAATTTGAGTCACGAATGTCTATTAAGGTAGTTGGGTATTGATTTCCACCTATAGTCAGTAATGCTAAGTCGTATACTACTCCAATTTCTCATGTTTGTTCCTTTAAGGGCATGGTATCTACTCCTTAAAGTAATGTTTCCCTAAGCCAAGAATCAGGCATGGTATCTACTCTAATTCTTTTCTTTCCTTAAGTATTTAGCATGGTAATGGGAATGAGGGCGCTTTTGTGGAAGTTAACCCTGAGGCTCGACTAGGCTTCAAAGCAATATAGAATTCCTTTGAAGATTGTAGTTTTCCCTAGGTTGCCATTGCCAAATAGCAGAGTATCATCTGCATATTGGAAAATAGAGCACCCTTGCCGATTGATTCCCTTGGCCACTGGGACGATCCAACATGCTCTACTGCACCTAGCCATCATGGCTCGGAGTACGTCTGACATAATGGTGAAGAGATGGGGGGAAGCGGATCTCCTTGTCTGAGCCCCCGTTTGCAGGGAAATGGGTGGCTTGACACCCCGTTTACCAAAATAGCCTTTTGGCTGGTGGTTAGACAAGTGTGGATCCATCTGATCCACCTCACCCCAAAACCTTTTCCAGCGAGTGCTTCCAACAAGCAGTCCCATTCGATAGAGTCATAGGCTTTCTCAAAATCCAGTTTCAAGAGATAACTCTTGGAATTCGAAGTGTGACATTGATGGATAGTTTCCTCCGCTGTTGCTATACTATCCTGAATACATCGCCCTTTTATGAATCACGTCTGGTCTTGACTAATGATGTCGTCCATTACCTTTCCCAGTCTGTTCGCGAGAGTCTTAGTAATGATCTTTACAGAGCAGTTAAGTAGGCTTATAGGCCGGAAGTCTCCGACTCGTCGGGAGTCTTCTTTCTTAGGAGTAAGCACCACCTCTGCAGAATTGAATCTCCCTAATTTGAGCTTATGCTTGGAGAAGTCTGCGAACATCTTCATTAAGTCACCTTTGATCTCCTCCCAGAATATCTGATAGAAAAGAATCGGAAAACCATCTGGGCCTGGAGCTTTATCTTTCCCAAGTTGTTAGACAGCCTCCCAGACCTCCTTGTCATTGAAGGGAGCTTCGATTGCCTGCAGCCTAGGATTGGAGTTGCCTGACTGGCCTTGCCAGAACTCAAGTCTGAGCGGGACTCTCCCTTCTGCTTTGTGACCAAAGAGGCGCTTGAAGTGGGATTGGAATGCCAGTTTAATAGCATTATCGCCTTGAACCATTCCGGAATCCGAATGGATTGAGTGAATGAGGTTAGTTCTATGGCGAGCACTGGCAACTCGATGGAAGAAGGTTGTGTTTGTGTCTTCCTCTTTGAGCCACGAAATTCTGGATCGTTGTTGCCACTTGATTTTCTCTAACCTGTAGAGTTGGTCAATTTCCTACCTAAATTGAAGCAGCCGGTTTCGCTCTTCCTGAAGCAGATCCCTGGTTTCTTCAGTCTTTTCCAATTCCTCGATACCCTCCCGCAGGGATTCCTTTGCTCTCCAAATCAGTGCAAATCTGGTTCAGTTCCATTTCCTAAGCTTGCCCCTGAGCCTTTTGATTTTTTCACACCAAACTACAATTGCCTCACAGCCCGTGGTTGGACGAGACCGACTCTCGTTGACTATGTGGTGGAAACCTTGAATTTCAAGCCAAGCTCTTTCGAATCTAAACTTTGGCCTTTTTCTGGGTTGATCGTCCCCGGAAGATAAGAAAATTGGCACATGATCCGAGGTGGGTTTAGGAAGAGATTTAGCCGATGCCAAAGGGAACTTGGTCTCCCAATTGGTGGAGACTAGAATCATGTCTAGTTTGGCAAGGATGGGTGTCGCTTGCATGTTTGACCAAGTGAATAATCTATCACTGATGGGGATGTCAACCAATTCCAGGTCCGTGATGACCTCGTTAAATTCTTCCCTATCAGAGTCACTAGCACCCCTGCCCTTGTGTTCTGAAGCGAATCTAGTGATGTTAAAATCACCTCCCACCACCCAGGGGTGAGGCCAGTGCTCTTGGATCGCTCTTAGTTCTGTCCAGAAGGCCAACCTAGACGTAGTGGTGTGGGGACCGTAGAACACTGTGAATGACTGAATCCACAAGTCTGATTTCTGTTGGAGCAAGATCGATACTGAAAATTTCCCATAAAGTTCATCTAGTTAGAGGAAAGTATCTGGGTTTGATATGGCTAAAAATGGGATTAAATCGGGACCGTTCGAACCGGGCACGAATCTTAAAGCTCAGGGGTAAAACGGTAATTTCACCTGCAAATGTGTCTGAAATGGGGACTGGGTCTTTCTCCAAAGCCCAATAACCCATAAACGGATCTGTCTTACTGGGTACGGGTCCCAACTCATTACAAACCAGTTCAGAAGGATAAAAAAGAATTCAGATTCATAATTATCCCTAAAAGGCGGTCTTAACCGCTTCTATCCATTCACACCGGGAAGTAAAGATATGTTCTTATCTCAAAACGGATCCCTAAGGCGACTATAAAAACCCCTCTCCCCCCACCATAAGAAGGTAATCAATCTTTTTCCAATTAAAGCTCTTTCTTAATCATTCAGATTACTGACAAGAGCGTCGGAGGGTGCGTCGCCGGGATCCATCCTGGTGTTTCGCACTTTTTGCAGGTCAATGGCAGTGGCAAGAAACTAGTCAACACATTGTTGAAGTTTAACAGGTCAACAGGTTTGCTTTATTGTTTTCTCCAAGAATCCACAAATTTATCTATTTGCTCCCACACCAAAATCAGCAGCAACAGATTGGCACCATCTGTGGGAAACGAAAAAGCAACCCGACCTAACTTCATCAGTGAAACTAGTTTCAAGCCGTGCATCCAAAAGAGAAGGGGAAGGCAGCGATCTCCAGCCGAAGAACCACTTCTCTTCCTCCTCCGCCTCCTCCAGCTCAAGGTGCTCCTCCTCAATAGGCCCCTCCAGGGTCTTGGGGGGCTACCCAGGGGGGCTCCCGTCGGAGTCGTCCTAAGCAACATCCTCCTCATGACCATGTCGCGGGTCCCAATCCTTTAGTTGAATCTATGGCTTCTCAAAGCCCTCCCGAGTGGGATCTTCGTCAAGTGATTGCCGACCACCAAAATGGAGTCGACCTCCAAACTCGCCTGAATGGATGGCGTGCCCTTGGGGAATTCCATCAACCTGAGCACCCTGGGGCCTCAAGAGTCCGGACCCCCACCGATCGAGGACCAGAAGATCCCCTCTCCCGAGGAGGCGAAGAGAGTCCCCTCAGCATCATCGACGGAGAACTCATTCTCCAGTAAGCCGAGCCACACATAGGGATCGCCAAGCTGGAGAGGCACCAGTCACAAGGGCAGAGCTTCAAGACTTCCAAGCGGCAGTCTTACGGGCCCTCAATATCAGCCCAAATAACGACCAGAGGCCACCTACTCCTGAGCCAGCTAGGAGTCACCGCCTTCACACTCCCAGTCCTCGTCCATCTCCAAGCTGCCATCGCCGCAACCCCAGTCCACCCTCGTACGAAGATGAGTCCCGGGGATCGACAAGATATGATCAAAGAGAAGACTCAGTCTACCGCCGTCTCCACGAGATGGAGAGGCACCTCAGTCAAATTGACAGGGAAGAAGAGCAACGGGTGATAAACCTCTGCCTGAGCAGGCCTCCATTCTCCTGCACCATCATGGAGGCCCCCATCTCAGAAAACTTCAAGCCACCTCACTTCGAGTCGTATACCGGGGAGTCGGACCCCACGGATCACATAGAGAGTTTTAAAACTCTCATGATGATCCAGCATGCTTCAGACGCCCTCCTCTGCAAGATCTTCCCTGCCACACTGAAAGGGCCTGCGAGAGAATGGTACTCTCGACTCACCCCGGCATCCATCTTCTTATTCGATCAGTTCGAAGTGCTCTTCCTTACTCATTTCGTGAGTAGCCACCGGGCCGAGAAAACAAGTTTATTTTTGGTGACCCTCAACCAAAGAAAGGGTGAACACCTAAGAGATTACGTTTGATGCTTCATTGCCGAAGCCTGGTCCATTCCCTCCCTCAACCAATCAATAGCCTCTGCCGCATTCTAGCGCAACGTCACAAATGCCAACCTCAGGGTGTCCCTTGCCAAGAAGCCTCCTCGAGACTTCTCAGAACTCCTACTTAGGGTGAGGAATTACATACAAGTGGAAGAGGCTCTCAACCCCCCTACTTTTAAGGAATCATCTTCCGGGAACAAACAAAAGAATACGAGCAAAGAGGGGTCCCAAAAATCCCAGAGGGACGGCAATGGCCAGCGCCGCCCGACTCCTCATTTTGAGAAATTCACCCCTTTCATTGCTAATATATCAGAAGTTCTTATGGAGGTGGACAAGTAAGAGCTACTCCGTGCTCCCTCTAGAATGAATACCCCTGGCAAGAAGAGGAATAAGGATAAGTGGTGCCACTTTCATAGGGACCACGGCCACGACACGGATGATTGTCGGGCTCTCAAGGAAGAGATGGAAGAATTCATACAGCGGGGACACCTGACCAAGTTCGTCCAAAAAGATGGGGCCGAGCTTCCCCCCTGAGAAGCCTACAAACGAACAGAGAGGCCCACCGAGCTTCAAGACTCAGATACTGGGGCCATCTTCCACCTTAACCAAGGAGGTCCAATTGTAGCGCCCCGTTTTCCATACACTGGGAAACCGAGACACGAGCCAGGACCTTTTCATTCAATTAGTCACAATACACAGAAACAGGAAAATTTAAAACTTTTTATTAACATAATATTACAGGCCGAGTGTTTCCACTAATATAATAAGTCACATCAGAGTGTACATGAATAAAAGATAATCATTGCTTTTTCACTTGTAGTTCATGCCTCGGCTAGAGTCCTTCTGGTTCGCGATCTTGTGTCCACAACCTATTGAAGTGGGGACGTCAGTATTCACTGACGCTTAAAGGGTGATCATATAGCAGCGAATCTCCAAAACAACATATACAAATAGGGTGAAGTATGTTGGTGTAGTTTAAGTGTTCGTGAGTGCAGTGATTAGAATCTAAAAAATGTCAATCAAACTGGAATACCAATGCACTGTCAACTGAACTAGAGTACTAATGCACTGTCAACTAAACTAGAATCCTAATGCACTGTCCACTAAGCTAGGATACTAATGCCATGTCAACTAAACCAGGATGCTCATATTCTAATGCCATGTCAACTAAACCAGGATGCTCATATTCTAATGCCAGCAAGTCTCCGAAAGCAAGATGCAGCCCATACTACATGCGACCCCATCTCAAGCCGTTTCTCCATATATAGGAATTTGAACCCGCGTTATGAACTTCTAATTGTACACAGCCTGTTCCTAACAATACTCCATGACTCTGTGAGGTTGCATAAGGGGTCAAGTCCCCCTATGCAGTTTGCTTATGGTGTCTCCGTTTTCCACTACTACCCGGCATGCCGGACCTCACTCGATCCCAGTGTATCGGGCCTCGTTCCAAAATCAAACCATAGGGTCTCGCAAGCGCAGGGTAGCGCGAAGCCTACCCTGTGGCACCCTCTGGGGTCTCGCAAGCGCAGGACTGCACAATGCATCCTGTGGCACCCCAGCCACGGTATTTCAGGAATTAACAGAGCGAGATACGCAACCCGTGTCCTCAACTTGTGAGACGGCACCGTGCGTATCCCTTTGACGGGAAGGTACAACCCAATAACACCACCTAAGGTTGGCCCCAAAGAAAGGTTTGGTCGTACGGTGCACCCTACTACCAACTCCCTTCCTTTCTGGCAAAAAAGTTAAGTAATGATTTTATAAGTTACTACCCTAATGATGTCACTATTCCTATGCGATCTCACATAGTTTTCAACTTAGATTATTATGGTCCGACTCGTGGTCCCTCGATCCAAGACTCTGGTAATAAGATCTCGCTCACTCATCCCTACCCCTAACTCGGATTCTACCAACACTCTCGGCCCACGGTCAACCTACATCGGTTAAGATCCGTCGACGCCCGAGGTGAGATCTATCCATTTATTCTAAGGGGGTAGGATGCGGTCTTGATGGTCGACGACCCCTCGGGTACTTGAAGACCCTAAACTAGTTTTTTATCAAGCTACAACCATTAGAACTTCTCAACCCTTATTGCTATGAATGAAGGGTGCTCATATGCTATGGTTCCATACTAACATTAACTACAACAAGGTAGTTACTCCTACAATTTCAACATGGCTCTTTCTTATTACTTAACCTATGGCAATTCGATCATGGTATGCAATTGCAAGCATCAACCTACCACCACCAAAACATGGTATATACGACATAACCATCAACTTATAACATTCTTAATTATGAATGCGATTTAGCATGCACTTGTAACAATCTTAAGCATGGATGCTTACTACTTATCATGATTAATCATCACAACCCAAGCATGGGTATATAACTAGTATGAACATACAACATTCCAAGGCATGGTAGGTATTTTTAATGTAAATCCTACAACATTCTAAGCATGTTTATACCCTTAGCATGGTATATATCATTCCTTAACATGGTAGGAATTTTTTAGAATAAATCCTACAACATTCTAAGCAAGAATATATTAATCTAAACATGATAGGAAATTTTAGAATGAATCCTACAACATTTTAAGCATGAATATCATTCCTAAACATGGAAGGGATTTTTAGAATAAATCCTACAACATTCTAAGCATGAATATGTTAATCTAAACATGATAGGAAATTTTAGAATGAATCCTACAACATTCTAAGCATGAATAAATTAATCTAACATGATAGGAAATTTTAGAATGAATCCTACAACATTCTAAGCATGAATATGTTAATCTAAACATGATAGGAAATTTTAGAATGAATCCTACAACATTCTAAGCATGAATAAATTAATCTAACGTGATAGGAAATTTTAGAATGAATCCTACAACATTCTAAGCATGAATAAATTAATCTAACATGATAAGTGTGACAGGGTAAAAATGGCCTGAGGCCCAACCAGGGCCCAATACAATTCCCACTCAGAAAGGTAAAGATGGCAACCTGGTTCGGCTCCGGACCACTTCAGGGTCGGCGCCGAACCTCGTGTTTGCCCTCACAGTGCCGGCCTCCTCGTACCGACGAGCCTCAGTAGCCCTCGGAGTCCGATCCGGGGCAGTCCCACTGGCCGTCTCCCCTCTCTGGCGGGGCAGAAGGAGGACCTGGCGCAGCCTAGGCCCTCAGATTCCCCCCAGAGGCACAGGAGACTCACGATGGGCCACGTCAGCTCCAAATACCGCCAAGGGTTTCGCCACGTCAGCCCTATACCACTCCTGGTATCGCCACGTCCGCCCTAAACCCCCTGGGCCTTCTGCCACGTCAGGCCCATGGGCTTTCGGATCCAAACCCGGCCCCCAAGTGGAACCAAACCCGATTGGGATTCTCTATAAATACTAGACCCACACCCACCTTTTGAGGTAATGAATCTTTTGCCACTTAAATATACCTAGTTATTGCTACTCTCTCACAGAGACTGACTAGAGCGTCGGAGGGTCCGCCACCGGGACAAACCCCGGTGTTTCAGGACCGTCTGCAGGTACACAAGACCTCGGATCCGACCCTTCCGATCCGAGCCCAACCTTCAACATCTTTCCGAGCTCATCGTAGGTCCCAGAAGGTCAACTGAAGGTCGGCAGACGAGCGGCAATCTCCTTCAATACAAATTGAGTTCGAACTCACACCTGGTGCTTCCACACGTTTCTCAGAAATAAACAGCATCAGGTTGGCGCCGTCTGTGGGAACAGCTGCTCCAGAAGCCGATCCGACCCAGACCCTCAAAGGCCATCGACAGCCGAATCCTCATGGCCTCCAAAGGAAAGGGGGCTGCTTCCCCCATCAACCAACGGGACTCGCCCCCACCCACGGATAAAGCCAGGCCACGCACATCGAAACACAAGGCTCCCCCTCGGGAGTCCCAAAGGAGCGTCGGCTGGACAGCCCAGCCCGACCTACGGAGAGTAATCCTCAACCGCAAGATTACCCACAGCTGGGGAAGGGCCGCTTCCAACTCGGCCCCGAACCATCCGAGGCAGACCCACAGGGATAACGGCCCACGGGGTCGGCAAGGTGATAGGAACCGGGGATCACCAACCCCGAAGCCTAACCCAAACCGCACCCAGGGTCAGGATCCCGAATCCGAGGTATCCATGGATACGCCATTCACCCTACACTACATCCACGGGGGACCGGTGGGGGAGAAACCGATACTTCCCAAAGAACCTTCACCCAGGAGACGAACACTATTCAGTACAGCCCCTCTCCTGAGCTACAACCGCAGCCAGTCTCCTTCTCAGGAGAGGGCCCCGAAGGAGTTCACCTCCCCCACTGCGAGGCCCTCGTCGTTAGCCTCCGCATGGCCAATTGTGAGGTTCGCCGAATCCTTGTTGACAACGGCAACCCGGTAAATATTCTCTTCCTCAGAACCTTCGAAAGTCTCAGATTATCCAGAGGGAAACTCAAACCAGCAGGATGCACGTTGCTCAAACTTTCGGGCGTCCCGGTCGTAGTGGAGGGAATTATTACCCTCGACGTCACCGCTGGACCGGCCCCTGACAAGAGGACCGAGTCCTTGGATTTCATGGTCATCCACGTCAAGGCGGCCTACAACGCCATCCTCGGCCGACCCGGGCTAAACTCCCTCCAGGCGATACCTTCGGCCCACCATCTGAAACTCAAATTCCCCCCCCCCAAGGGGTCAGCATCGTCCGAGACAGCGTCGAAGCAGCACGGTCATGTTGCGTTACCACCAGGGGAGGGGGCGTGCTCCCCCTCAGCGCCGTTGAACTCGAACCCGAGAAAGACGGCCCCGCCCCCGAGCCCGTGGACGAACTGGAGGAGGTCCTATTCGACACCGAGGATGAGTCGAAATGGTTCCGGGTGAGCTGCTCACTCGCCGAAGACCTGAAGACGGGCATCATCGCTTGCGTCCGCCGCAACGTTGATCTCTTCGCTTGGAAGCCCTCCGATATGCCCGGAATCTCTGAAGACTTGATCATGCACCGACTGAGCGTCCTCCCTGACTCTAAACCGATCGTCCAAAAGAGGTGCAAAGTCGCCCCGAAGAGGCAACAAATTGTAAAAACAGAAGTGGACAAGCTCTTGTCCGCTCGATTCATCCAAGAAGTCAGCTACCCCGAGTGGTTGGCCAATGTCGTCATGGTGAAGAAAGCGACAGGGGGTTGGTGAATCTGCATTGACTTCACGGACCTTAACAAAGCGTGTCCGAAAGATCCTTTCCCCCTCCCGCGCATCGACGCTTTAATAGACGCGACCTCAGGGCACGAGCTGCTGTCCTTCATGGACGCGTTCTCGGGGTACAATCAGATCCGGATGTTTCCACCAGACATCTCCAGGACCTCGTTCGTCACCGACCAAGGTCTTTATTATTACCGTGTCATGCCTGTCGGGCTGAAAAACGCCGGAGCCACGTACCAGCGACTCGTCAACAGAATCTTCAAGGACCTGATCGGCCGCAACGTAGAAGTTTACGTCGACGACATGCTTGTCAAGAGCCGGGCTGGGCCGGACCACGTCGCCGACCTCGAAGAAGCCTTCGAACAGCTGAAACAGTACCTCGCCAACCCGCCTCTCCTCAGCAAGCCCGAACCGGGCGAGCCGCTTTGGCTCTACCTGTCCGCCTCGGACTACGCCCTCAGCGCCGTCCTCGTCCGAGAGGAGGAAGGAGTTCAGAAACCACTGTACTATGTAAGCAAAGTGCTGCACCCGGCCGAGACGAGATACGCGAAGATAGAGAAGGTGGCCTATGCCCTGGTTATGGCAGCCCGAAAACTCCGACCTTACTTCCAGGCCCACTCCGTCCAAGTACTGACCGACCAACCACTGAAGACCGTCCTTCACAAGCCCGAAAACTCCGGCCGATTAGTCAAATGGTCGATCGAGCTGAGCCAGTTCGACATTAGCTATCATCCCAGGACGGCCATTAAAGGGCAGGCCCTCGCCGAGTTCATAACTGAATGCACTGTCTCCGAGCAACCTGACGTAGAAGAATCGGATCCGACCTGGGAGGCCTTTGTTGACGGCTCATCCTGCGAAACGGGGAGTGGGGCGGGCGTCATCCTTCGCGGCCCCGACCAATTCCTAGTTCAATACTCCCTGCGCCTCAATTTTCCAGCCTCCAACAACGAGGCAGAATACGAGGCCATGATCGCCGGATTGACCCTCGCCCACTGAGCCGGTGCCAAGCGAATCCGGGCGTTTAGCGACTCTCAGCTCGTGATCCATCAAATCAACGGAGAGTACGAAGCCCGCGACGACCGAATGATGAGGTATTTGGCGGCGGTCCGACGACTCTTGGCGTTCTTCGACGACGCTACGGTTGTCAGAGTCCCCAGGGAACAGAACGCCCAAGCCGACGTGCTATCCAAACTTCCCTTTTCTTCCTTCGAAGGCCTCGATCGTACGGTGCTCGTCGAGGTCCTCTTGGAGCCAAGCATCTAGTGGAGGGAATTATTACCCTCGACGTCACCGCTGGACCGGCCCCTGACAAGAGGACCGAGTCCTTGGATTTCATGGTCATCCACGTCAAGGCGGCCTACAACGCCATCCTCGGCCGACCCGGGCTAAACTCCCTCCAGGCGATACCTTCGGCCCACCATCTGAAACTCAAATTCCCCCCCCCAAGGGGTCAGCATCGTCCGAGACAGCGTCGAAGCAGCACGGTCATGTTGCGTTACCACCAGGGGAGGGGGCGTGCTCCCCCTCAGCGCCGTTGAACTCGAACCCGAGAAAGACGGCCCCGCCCCCGAGCCCGTGGACGAACTGGAGGAGGTCCTATTCGACACCGAGGATGAGTCGAAATGGTTCTGGGTGAGCTGCTCACTCGCCGAAGACCTGAAGACGGGCATCATCGCTTGCGTCCGCCGCAACGTTGATCTCTTCGCTTGGAAGCCCTCCGATATGCCCGGAATCTCTGAAGACTTGATCATGCACCGACTGAGCGTCCTCCCTGACTCTAAACCGATCGTCCAAAAGAGGTGCAAAGTCGCCCCGGAGAGGCAACAAATTGTAAAAACAGAAGTGGACAAGCTCTTGTCCGCTCGATTCATCCAAGAAGTCAGCTACCCCGAGTGGTTGGCCAATGTCGTCATGGTGAAGAAAGCGACAGGGGGTTGGCGAATCTGCATTGACTTCACGGACCTTAACAAAGCGTGTCCGAAAGATCCTTTCCCCCTCCCGCGCATCGACGCTTTAATAGACGCGACCTCAGGGCACGAGCTGCTGTCCTTCATGGACGCGTTCTCGGGGTACAATCAGATCCGGATGTTTCCACCAGACATCTCCAAGACCTCGTTCGTCACCGACCAAGGTCTTTATTATTACCGTGTCATGCCTGTCGGGCTGAAAAACGCCGGAGCCACGTACCAGCGACTCGTCAACAGAATCTTCAAGGACCTGATCGGCCGCAACGTAGAAGTTTACGTCGACGACATGCTTGTCAAGAGCCGGGCTGGGCCGGACCACGTCGCCGACCTCGAAGAAGCCTTCGAACAGCTGAAACAGTACCTCGCCAACCCGCCTCTCCTCAGCAAGCCCGAACCGGGCGAGCCGCTTTGGCTCTACCTGTCCGCCTCGGACTACGCCCTCAGCGCCGTCCTCGTCCGAGAGGAGGAAGGAGTTCAGAAACCACTGTACTATGTAAGCAAAGTGCTGCACCCGGCCGAGACGAGATACGCGAAGATAGAGAAGGTGGCCTATGCCCTGGTTATGGCAGCCCGAAAACTCCGACCTTACTTCCAGGCCCACTCCGTCCAAGTACTGATCGACCAACCACTGAAGACCGTCCTCCACAAGCCCGAAAACTCCGGTCGATTAGTCAAATGGTCGATCGAGCTGAGCCAGTTCGACATTAGCTATCATCCCAGGGCGGCCATTAAAGGGCAGGCCCTCGCCGAGTTCATAACTGAATGCACTGTCTCCGAGCAACCTGACGTAGAAGAATCGGATCCGACCTGGGAGGCCTTTGTTGACGGCTCATCCTGCGAAACGGGGAGTGGGGCGGGCATCATCCTTCGCGGCCCCGACCAATTCCTACTTCAATACTCCCTGCGCCTCAATTTTCCAGCCTCCAACAACGAGGCAGAATACGAGGCCATGATCGCCGGATTGACCCTCGCCCACCGAGCCGGTGCCAAGCGAATCCGGGCGTTTAGCGACTCTCAGCTCGTGATCCATCAAATCAACGGAGAGTACGAAGCCCGCGACGACCGAATGATGAGGTATTTGGCGGCGGTCCGACGACTCTTGGCGTTCTTCGACGACGCTACGATTGTCAGAGTCCCCAGGGAACAGAACGCCCAAGCCGACGCGCTATCCAAACTTGCCTCTTCTTCCTTCGAAGGCCTCGATCGTACGGTGCTCGTCGAGGTCCTCTTGGAGCCAAGCATCAGTAGCCCAGAGCCGGAAGCGATGTGTGTGCAAGAGGGGACCAGCCCGGACGACTGGACCACTCCCATCCGAAAATTCTTAAACCGGGCCGAGCTTCCTGAAGACAAAGCCGAGGCCAGGCGAATCAGAATCCGAGCTGAAAGGTTCATCATGATCGATAACATCCTCTTCAAACGCTCGTACACCTTGGCCGACGGCAAACCCTACCTCCGCTGCCTCGTCAGGGACGAGGCCAGCTATGCCCTCAAAGACCTGCACGAGGGGTTCGGCAGATGCCACATGGGGAGTAGGACACTTGCCCGAAAGGCCCTGAATCAAGGGTACTATTGGCCCACCATGCTCCAAGACTCACAAGACTTAGTCAAGAGGTGCGGCCCCTGCCAAAGATTCTCCCCCATCAAAAGGCTTCCTCAAGCCAACCTCCGATCCCTGGCGAGCCCTACGCCCTTCGCCATGTGGGGTATGGACCTTGTGGGGCCCTTCCCCCCAGCGGTAGGGCAAAAGAAATTCCTGATTGTCGCCATCGACTACTTCACCAAGTGGATCGAAGCCGAACCACTATCCAGCATCACCGAGCGCCAAGTGCAACAGTTCTTTTGGAAGAACATCATTTGTCGATTCGGGATCCCCCGAATCCTCGTCACGGACAACGGAACCCAGTTCCAAGGGCAGAACTTCCAATCTTTCTGTCAGGACATCGGCATCCAGCAGCGTTTCTCCGCCATTTGCCACCCTCAGTCTAACGGCCAAGCGGAGAATGCGAACAGGCAAATCCTCGACGGCCTCAAAAAGCGCCTTGACAATTCCCCCAAAGGGCTATGGGTTGAGGAGCTGCCCAGCGTACTATGGGCACACCGAACCACACAGAGGATCCCCACGGGGGAGACGCCATTCAATCTGACCTATGGGACCGAGGCAGTCATCCCCGTCGAAGTCGGATTGCCTTCTCCCCGGATCATAGCCTTCGATGAAGACGACAATGCGTCCGCCCTGAGGGCTAACCTGGACCTCGTCACCAAAGTACGAGAGAAGTCCGCGGTCCGAAGGAGCATTTATCAGCAACGGATCGAGAGATTTTACAACAAGAAAGTCCGCCCCACCAGCATCCAGGCAGGGGACCTGGTTTTGCGAAAGCTATCTGTCTCTGATCCAACCAAGAAGAGGAAACTGGCTCCCAACTGGGAAGGCCCATACCGCGTAGTCGAGGCTGTACGCCCTGGTACATACCGACTGACGGATATGAACGACCGACCCATCAGCCGACCCTGGAACGCTGAGCACCTCATGAAATTCCGGGGAGAGCAAGCTTAGGTTCTAGCATGGCTTAAGTAAATTAAAACTTTTTGTAAACATTCGTGTGTAAAGGGCCGCTTCAGCGACCCCCCCCCCCCCGGTCTGGTATAAAAGAAGTCTCTTTTTGTCAAAAGTTAAATACCTCGGCAACTCCGACCCGGTACCGGGCAATGGGGGCGGCACCTGGGTTCTCCCTCGGGTCTCATCCCCAAACGCCTCGGCAGGTTCGACCCAACTCCGGACCGGAGGTCTCCCTGTCGCCCCGCGTCGATCCCTCACGAATCGGCGGAGCCCGACCTCGCCTACACCGCCCTTCACCACCCTGATAGCCAGAGCAAAGAAGGAAAAGAAAGCTTTATTCATACTCTTTTATTTTGTGCGGAGAAAACAAGCAAATACCGTTACAGGACCACTCCACTCATCTCAAACTAAAGGGGATCGCCGACTTAGGGCCCCTCGGACCCGGTGAAGGGCGGGATCACTCCGACCAAACGACTTGGGACTCTCTCTTCGTCATGACGGTCCTTCGGTTCTGCCACCGTCGACACCCCGGCCACGGAGCTCTGGGCATCCACGGATCGAATGCGTTCCATCAGTTGCAACGCCGAGGGAGCCCCCTCTGCTCGCCGACCCCTCGAGGAAGATGTCGAAACACCCAACATAGTCCTATAGCGGTGTATCTCCATCTCCTTCTCCACTATCACATCGCGAAGTAGCTTCTCGGAGGAAGGCCTCTGCACCGAGGAACTTGACATGGTGTATCCAAGACCAACGCCCCCTAGCTCCCGATCCACCATCGCCCTCCTCAGCCGGCTCGCCTCCTCACTTAGGGCTTCAGACTTGTTCCTGTAATAATGGAAGGCCGCATCAGTGTCGCGAGCCCTCTTTCGATACCGAACCAAAGTGGCCTCTAAGGCCTCGACCTTGCCCCGAAGCCACGCCACGTCGGAACGAAGGGGGTCCACCTCAGGAAGGGGAGCCGTGACCTACAAGAGAACCGGCCCACTCAAGACATATAAGCAAAGAGGTTCAGAAATTCTTCGAAGTTGGAACACTTAGCCAGCCAAAAAACCATCTTTTTATAAATTCAGTTTCCCCATACAAAAAATGCGGTGGCCAGTCCGCGGAAGGCAAATACAATCGAGAGAAGGAAAAAGAAGGACAAAAATTATACAGCTGGTTTTCCCACCTCTATATCAGCCGGATCCGTTGGGGGGTCGGCAACCGATTTATCATCTGACCCTTGTCCGCCAGGGGTCTTCGGTGTCCCCTCAATCTCCATATCATACTCGAGGTTGGACAGGTCGATAGTCGGATAAAAGTGCCTCACATGGCTGAGGGCCTTCGCATAACTGCTATCCTGGGCGTTGATCACCAGGATCTGACACAACTCAGTCACCTCTTTCTTCTCCTTCTCCGACCTCTCCTCCTGAGCCACCCTCGCCTTCGCCCATTCCTCCTTCTCCTTGTCAAAAGCTGCCTTCGTCTCCGCCTCCTTCTTACGAGAGCCTTCGAGCTCCCCCTTCAATTCCGTCACCTCCTGCTCGGCCTTGTCAGCCCGGTCTCGCTCTCGCTGCAACGCCGCCTCGTAGAGGCCCCTCACATGGGCCCCCTGCACGGTCGCCTGCCATAACCAGACACTACTAAGAAATCTTCCTTAAACAACATCACCCGAAAGCTAGGGGGGTCGATTGACTTACCAGCACAGTGGCCTGCGCAAGACGCACGTACGCCTCGTCCAGGGTCTGGGACTTCATATCCGAACGATCCCGAGGGGTCGCCAGCTTATCTGCAACCTCCACGGCTTGGCGCCCCCGGACCAGGCAATCACCCTCGCGGATCGACCAATCTGGCACCCACCTTCGCCGAAGTCTCTCCTCTAGTCCGGGATCCACCAGGGGACCCTTCCCCTTATCAGGGTCGGCGGCCGCACCCTGATCCGAACCCCCCTGGACCACCGCGTCCCCACCCGTCTCCGACCGAGTCCTTTTCATCCTCGGCTGAATGGGGGCCTCGGAGACCACCTGGGACGACTCGGTCGTCTTCGCCACGACATCCTTCTTCTCGGCCTTCTTCTTCATGGCGAGCCTCAGCGCCTTAATCGACTCTTCATCCATTTCTGTAAAAAGATCCATTAAGAACAAATGAGCAAGAAAGTACAAGAAGAGTGTGAGGAAAGAAACAACCACGTACGAGGCACGGCCGGGCTAGGGCTCAGTCCGACGCTCGCCAGATGGGCCTCCGTCACCTTCCCCCAATTGATGCTATACGACAGACGGAGACGCTCAACGAGTCTCCACTCCTCCGCCGTCAAGTCCCCCGGCCCCGGTGCTGCGTAGCTCGGCTTAGAATGGTTCCACCGAGTAGGGATAGCCCAAGGATCCTCACTCCGGATCACCAGATACTTTTTCTTCCAGAACTTAATGGAATCTGGATGACCGTGGACAACCTTCGCCTTACCTCGAGGCGAGATGTAGTATACTCCTTCTGCCGATGAGCCGATCAACAACATCGCTCGGAACACGCCCAGCCGCAGGGGTACCCTCTGCTCCTCGCACAACAGCACGAAGCAGATGATCTGCTTCCAGGAGTTCGGCCCAAACTGCATCGGCGCCAGGGACGACCAATTTAACACCTCCTGAACGAATGGGTGGATAGGCAGCCTCAGGCCGGAGATAAAGGCGTCCACAGGGAAGATACAATACCTATCCGGCAGGGGATCGGTCGGCCGAAGAGTAGAACTCGGCAGCATAAGCTCATAACTGGGCCCTATGTGGTAGGCCAACTGCAGAGCCCCCAAGTCGCTTGCCTCCGGAACGGTCGGGGATGCGTCCACCTTCAACCTCTTCCGACTTGACGACGACGGCTGGACCCCCGAGGACTCCTTATCTGAGAGATCGTCGGGGTAGCGACGGAAAGACCGGGGTTGTGCAGACGACCCTATCACCAAGTCGCTCGGGCCGCCAATCCTCGATCCCTTCTTCTTCGGAGCCCTCCCCCTCTTAGTCCGTTCCGGCGAAGGTGTAGACAAACGCCCCAGAACGGGCGGATTCAGAGACCCTGCGGAGCCATCTCCCTCGGAGCCACCCTCCTCTCCGGAAGCCAACCCTAGGGTCCGGACTTCGTCTGAGCTACCGCCCCCCTCCTCAGAGTCGCTGCTTTCTACCACGAAATGCCTCCGAGATCGCAATGGCTTCACATTGTGTACGACCTCCTCCTTGCCTACCGGCCCCTCCCCAGAGGTCGACGCCGACGAGCCGGACTGAGCCCTATCCATCTGTGCCTAAGTTAAACGGGGTTACCAACTAACCTGGGATCACCTCGGTAAAACGACCTTGCTGCAGGAAGCTGAAGGGACGAGCGCTGAAGAGTTGAAGGATTTTTTGAAAAGTAAGAGGCAAGAGAGAAATAGGCGATGGGAGGAGAGGGGGGAACATTTATAGGGGATAGGAACAACTCCTCGATTTTCGCAGTCACTATTCACCGATTGACGTGCAACTGCCGCCTAGGAAATCACGCCACGTCCTCGAAACATGTGCTGCTGACATCACCCAGTGCCAGACTGGCCGCCCGATACGGGGGTCGGTTCGGGCAAAATAACGGCTCGCCTTCGCCGGCACTAAAGTACTCTTCTTCAGAAGATCCACCGACTGGCCATCACCCTTACCAGCCCGTAATTCCCCCTCGTCTCGAGGTTCGGCTTGGCACCGGGGTACTCTTCCCAGGAAGAAACAACGGCTCGCCTTCACCCTCACCGGCCCATAATCCCTCGCCAGCTCGAGGTCCGGTCCGGCACCCGGGTACTCTTCTTCGGAAGATCCACCGGCTGGCCATCACCCTTACCAGCCCGTAATTCCCCCTCGTCTCGAGGTTAGGTCTGGCACCCGGGTACTCTTCTCAGGAAGAAACAACGGCTCGCCTTCACCCTTACCGACCCATAATCCCTCGCCAGCTCGAGGTCCGGTCTGGCACCGGGGTACTCTTCTTCGGAAGATCCACCGGCGGGCCATCACCCTTACCAGCCCGTAATTCCCCCTCATCTCGAGGTTCGGCCTGGCACCGGGGTACTCTTCTCAGGAAGAAACAACGGCTCGCCTTCACCCTTACCGACCCATAATCCCTCGCCAGCTCGAGGTCCGGTCTGGCACCCAGGTACTCTTCTTCGGAAGATCCATCGGCTGGCCATCACCCTTACCAGCCCATAATTCCCCCTCATCTCGAGGTTCGGTCTGGCACCCGGGTACTCTTCTCAGGAAGAAGCAACGGCTCGCCATCACCCTTGTCGACACGTAATCCCTCGACCTCTCGAGGTTCAGTCGAACACCAGGGTACTCTTCTCCGGAAGAGACAACGGTTCGCCATCGCCTTCACCTACACGTAGACCCTCGACTAGCTCGAGGTCCTATCCAAGCCTCAGGGCAGCACCACCAGGAAGGCCCTGTGATCCGCCCTCCCATTTTTTACAATCATAAACACTCCTCCACGGCTAGCTCCCGCACCCCCCGCAGGAGTGGGGGGCTTGTGTGACAGGGTAAAAATGGCCTGAGGCCCAACCAGGGCCCAATACAATTCCCACTCAGAAAGGTAAAGATGGCAACCTGGTTCGGCTCCGGACCACTTCAGGGTCGGCGCCGAACCTCGTGTTTGCCCTCACAGTGCCGGCCTCCTCGTACCGACGAGCCTCAGTAGCCCTCGGAGTCCGATCCGGGGCAGTCCCACAGGCCGTCTCCCCTCTCTGGCGGGGCAGAAGGAGGACCTGGCGCAGCCTAGGCCCTCAGATTCCCCCAAGAGGCACAGGAGACTCACGATGGGCCACGTCAGCTCCAAATACTGCCAAGGGTTTCGCCACGTCAGCCCTATACCACTCCTGGTATCGCCACGTCCGCCCTAAACCCCCTGGGCCTTCTGCCACGTCAGGCCCATGGGCTTTCGGATCCAAACCCGGCCCCCAAGTGGAACCAAACCCGATTGGGATTCTCTATAAATACTAGACCCACACCCACCTTTTGAGGTAATGAATCTTTTGCCACTTAAATATACCTAGTTATTGCTACTCTCTCATAGAGACTGACTAGAGCGTCGGAGGGTCCGCCACCGGGACAAACCCCGGTGTTTCAGGACCGTCTGCAGGTACACAAGACCTCGGATCCGACCCTTCCGATCCGAGCCCAACCTTCAACATCTTTCCGAGCTCATCGTAGGTCCCAGAAGGTCAACTGAAGGTCGGCAGACGAGCGGCAATCTCCTTCAATACAAATTGAGTTCGAACTCACACCTGGTGCTTCCACACGTTTCTCAGAAATAAACAGCATCAATAAGAAATTTTAGAATGAATCCTACAACATTCTAAGCATGAATAAATTAATCTAACATGATAGGAAATTTTAGAATGAATCCTACAACATTCTAAGCATGAATAAATTAATCTAACATGATAGGAAATTTTAGAATGAATCCTACAACATTCTAAGTATAAATAAATTAGTCTAATCCAATCTTAGCATGGTATTTACTTTAATATAAGCACAACATCCATTTAATATTCATAATCATCTACTAAAATTTCACATAACATAAATATCTACAACTACTTTATTTTATTCCCTACTACTACTACTACCATGAGCCTCTACTATAACATAAATATTTACAACTAAATTACTTACTAAAAACCTTTATTAGCATAGGTTTCTTATTATTACTAGTGGGCATAAAAGAGATCTTTTTAATCCTTTTACAACTAGTGATTAGATAGTTTCTTTTTCATTAATAACTACACTGATTTCTTCCTTACTTAAGCTTATAAAAGAACTAAACAATAACAAAATAAGTAAGAGCCTTTTCATTTTGGGTTCAACCAACATATGCCTTCTTCTTTTTTTTGTCCAAATCAATGTGTGTCCTACAACCAAGATGGTTGTATACTTAGTCCATATGCCTTATGTATTAGTTCGCATTCAAGTCCTACAACCTTAAATGGTTGTATGTACAAGTCCATATGCCTTATGTCATTTTAGTCCAAGTAGTTAGTTCTTTTATTAGTCAAACAATTACTACTAACAACATTCTTTCCTTATGTGTTCCATGCAAGTTCTTATCATTCTTTTCCCTTTTTTTGGTGATTATGCTACAACATACAAGATAAGAATCCACACAACCATACTACTACAAAAACAACCACACCAAAAAGAAAAGTAAACAAGGAGGATAAGAAGAAGAAGAACATCAAAACGACAATACAAACAAACAAACAAACAAACAAAGAGAAACCCCCACCTTGTTTCACTTGTAGGAATAACTAGCTATGCTACTTCTCCTTCCTCCTAGGTTTTAGAACTCTTACTAAACCTACAAGGAAAACTCTCAAGTTAGCATGGTGTTCTCTCTTTCTTTTCCTTTCTTTCTTTTGATCTTTCTAAAATGAGACAAAGGTGGAGGAAGGGGGTATTTATAGGTGGGAAAAAGGGTGGAGAGTGCAAATGTGTATGCACACAATTGCACAAAAGCCCTCCCATAAAATTTGGGCCGGTTTTGCCTAGGGGAGGAGAGGATGAGGTGGAGGTATGGTTCTTAGGTGAGGTGGAGGGTGATGTGGAAGAGAGAGTGTTCTAGAAGAATTCCTTAATCTTTTGTGTCCTTTAATCCTAGGTTTAACTAACAAGCAATTCCTAGTTATCAATTAGGTTGTCATGGCTAAAAGATAACCCACTTGTGAAAGAAAAATAAAAATAATCAAGTAGTCGAGTGCTAATAAAATAATATTATTAATAGTCGATCGGGATATTACAATACTTTCTCCTTAGAATAGTTCCGTCCTCAGAACTGCACTAAGTGGGGCGAGGAGAAAACAACGATACTCAAAATAACTCGGAAAAAGAGAGCTTCATCTGGCTTTCCATCTCCCAAGTGGCTTCTTCCACGAGTTAGTTGCTCCAAAGAACCTTGACCATCGGAATAGTCTTGTTTCTCGGTACTTTATCCTGTCGATCGATGATTTTCACCGGCCGCTCCTTATATGTAAGGTCCACTTGTAGGTCTTCAGGGACCTCTGGCAGCTGGTGACTTGGATCTGGTACATATTTCTTCAGCATTGAAACGTGGAACACATCATGTACCTGGGACAATTCGGCTGGTAGCTCTAGTTTGTATGCTGTGTTTCCGATCCTTTTCAAGATCGGGTAGGGTCCAATATACCTTGGTGCTAGTTTGCCGCCTTTTTCGAACCGGATCACTCCCCTTGTAGGTGAGACCTTCAGGAACACCGAATCACCTTCCTCGAATTCTAGGTCTCACCGGCGGTTGTCAGCATAGCTCTTCTGTCTGGTTTGTGCTGCTTGCATCCTTTTTCTGATTAGTTCAATCTTTTCGGACGTTTGTTGCACTATTTCAGGTCCGAACATTTGTCTTTCACCTATTTCAAACCAGCACACAGGGGTCCTGCACCTCCTTCCATACAACGCTTCGTATGGAGCCATCCCAATACTTGCTTGATAGCTGTTGTTATATGCAAACTCTACCAATGCTAAATATTGTTCCCAGCTCCCTCCGAAGTCCATTATGTACGCCCTCAGCATGTCCTCGAGAATTCTGTTAACTCTTTCTGTTTGCCCATCTGTTTGCGGGAAGCTGTGCTAAAATCTGGTCTCGTTCCCAAGGCCTCTTGCATACTCTGCCAAAATCGGGACGTAAACCTGGCATCCCGATCGGAAACGATCGACACTGGCACCCCATGTAGCTTTACAATGCTTTCTATGTAGACTTCTGCTAGCCTTTCTACCGACCAAGTTGTCTTTACTGGGAGAAAATGTGCGGACTTTGTCAAGCGGTCCACTATTACCCAAATCGAGTCGTTCCCTTTTGAACTTCTGGGCAGTCCCGTGATGAAATCCATGCTGATGTTCTCCCATTTCCACTCCGGAATGGGTAGTGGCTGTAGTAGACCTCCTGGTCTCTGGTTTTCCGCCTTGACTTTCTGGCATGTAAGGCATTTGGCCACAAACTCTGCCACATCTCGCTTCATTCCAGTCCACCAAAAATGTTGTTTTATATCCTTATACATCTTTGTGCTTCCTGGGTGAATTGTGAGTAAGGTGGAGTGTGCTTCCTTCAGGATATATTCCCTCAATTCGTTGACTTTTGGCACACACAACCTACTCCCAAACCAAAGCAACCCTTCCTTTATACTGAACTCTGAGGTTTTTCCTTCGTTGACTAGCCGCTTTTGTGCTTCAATCTCAGCATCCCCCTATTGAGCCTTCTTGACTTGGTCATTCAGACTCGGGTGTAATTCTAGATTTGCCAGAATGGTGCTTAAATCTTGAACAACTAGTTCAATGCCGGCTTGTCTGATCTCGTCTTATCACAGTGAGCATGGCTAAAATTCGTTTTCTGCTGAGCGCATCGGCCACAACATTGGCTTTTCCTGGGTGATATAAAATTTCTGGTCTTATGTCTTCCAGAACCTCCAACCACCGCCTTTGCCTGAGATTCAAGTCCTTTTGTTGGTAGATATACTTCAGGCTTTTATGGTCGGTAAACATTTCCACCTTCGATCCATAGACATAGTGCCGCCACAATTTCAGAGCAAAGATTATCGCAGCCAATTCCAAGTCATGTGTCGGGCAATTCTTCTCGTGTGGTCGAAGTTGCCTTGATCCATATGCTATGACTCTTCCTTCTTGCATCAGAACACATCCGAACCCCAAAAGCGAAGCATCACTGAAGATTACGTATTCCTTGTCTGGTTGAGGCAGAACCAAAATTGGTGCAGTAATTAGTCTGTTCTTCAGCTCTTGGAAACTATCTTCACATTTCTCAGTCCAATCAAAACTCACGTTCTTCTTGGTCAGGGCAGTAAGTGGTACGACAATTCTGGCATAGTTCTGGATGAACTTTCTGTAGTACCCTGTCATGCCTAAGAAGCTTCTGACCTCCTTCACAGTTCTCGGCTGAGGCTAATCTTTTATTGCCTGTATCTTCTGCGGGACTGTAGCCACTCCCTCCTTAGAAAGGACATGGCCCAAGAAGGCCACTTCTGACTTCCAGAATTCGCATTTTGTCAGTTTGGCGTATAGATGGTGCTCTCGTAGCTTGATCAATACTGCAGTTAGATGCTCAGCATGGTCCTCTTCTGTTTTTGAATATACCAAGATGTTGTCTAGGAAGACAACCACGAAGGAATCGATGAATGGTCGCAAGATGCGGTTCATCATGTCCATGAAGATTGCTGGAGCGTTTGTCACCCCGAATGGGATTACTAAAAACTTGTAGTGACCGTGCCGAGTCCGGAATGCAGTCTTGGGTATATCTTCCTCCCTGACCCGAACTTGATGATAGCCTGAACGCAGGTCAATCTTTGAGAATACAACCGCTCCCTGAAGCTGATCAAACAAGTCATCGATCCTGGGAATGGGGTACTGATTCCGAATAGTCACCTTGTTCAACTCCCGATAATCGATGCACATTCTCAAGGTTCCATCCTTCTTCTTTACTAGTAGCACGGGTGCTCCCCAGGGTGAGGCACTTGGCCTGATGAACCCTCTCTGTAACAGTTCTTCAATTTGCTCCTTTACTTCCTTCTGCTCTACTGGTGCCATCCGATAGGGTGTTTTTGACACTGGTGCGCTGCCCGGCTGGATAGTAATGCTGAACTCAACATCCCTATGTGGTGGGAGTCCAGGTAATTCTTCCAAAAATACGTGGGGAAATTTTCGTACGATTGGTATTGCCTTGACTTCACTTGGCACTAGTACCTCCGTTGCAGCTGTAAGAATTTCCGCATTGTGCTTCTTCCTTCCTTGGAACACAAGCTCCCGTCCTCCGGATGGGGTAATGGTTACCCTCTTTTCCTTGCAATCGATGCTAGCATTATGCCTGGACATCCAGTCCATCCCGATAATCACGTCTGTCCCTACAAAGCCCAACTCTAGCAAGTCTATACTCAGGGTCTCTCTGTCAATCCTGAGATTGCATCCCTTGTAGCATGAATTTGCAGGGAGAGTTGCTCCAGACGGGGTACCTACTAGCAAAACTGATTCCGGAGTTGCCTTCTGGGTGCATTTCAACATCTTAGAGAATGCTCCAGACACAAAGGAATGAGATGACCCACTATCAAATAAAACAGTTGCCTGGATTTCATTTATATTAATCCAACCTGTTTACAAAAGCGGTTACATCAATACTATCTTATGCCAAAATATTCAAAATACTACAAAAGCTTAGTCATAATCCTTCACCTACCGGTGATAACTCCCTCGTCTCCATTGGCGTCTTCCTCTGTGAGTGCAAATACCCTCCATTGGCGGTTTATCCCCCTTCTGTTTGCCTTGGGAGCTGGCCCTCCGTCACCTCTTCGAAGTTGGGGACAGTTTGGCCGAATATGGCCAACCTTCCCGCAATTGTAACAAGAGCGGGCATTATTCAGAGGGTTCCTATTCTTGGGGCATTGGCTCTTGAAATGCCCTGGCTCGCCACATGTGAAGTAGTTCCCTGGCTCGAGGTTGCTGGTGTTGCTAACCTTCTTCTGAAATTTTGGGTTCCCACCCTGGCTTCTGAATCCTGACGCTGGTGCATGCCTCTTTCCTTTGTTCCACCTCCCAGTGTTTTCTTGCAGTTCAGGCCCTTTATTCATGTCTAACTCCGTCGTAGCTGCTCGACAGACTAGCTTCTCGAACCTCCGAATGCAAAGCGGTATCATCTTGGTCCTAAGTGCGGGCCTGAGCCCCTGCTCAAACCTCTTGGTCTTTTTGACTTCATCTTCTACCATTTCCGGAGCATAGCGGGAAAGCTGGGTGAACTTGGTCTCGTATTCTCGAACCGTCATGCTTCCCTGCTTTAGGTTGTGGAACTCCATGGCTTTCTCCTCTTGCACGTCTAGTGGGAAATAGTGTTGCCTGAATTCTGCCAGGAAATCCTCCCAGGTAATGGGCCCTTCGCCCATGCCTCTCTTTACTGATTGCCACCAGACTCCGGCATCTTTTTCTAGCAGAACGCTGGCTAACCTGACCTTTCTGTCCTCTGGTGTCAACATCACCTCAAACACTGTCTCGACTTGACGAATCCAGTCGTCAGCCGCTGTCGGGTCTGCCTTGCCTTCGAAAATGGGCGGCCTCATCCTTCAGAATGACTCGACCATTTTAATGGGGTCGGTAGCTGCTGCTCCCCGGTTACCTCCGGGAGCTCCTGGTTGCTGCACATTGTTTCGGCTCGCTTCTGCGAGGTCACCCAAGGCCTGGTAAATATGAGCGAATTCCGTCTCCAAATCAAGACCTGCGCCATTGCCTCCACTGCCCTCGCCTTCCAGATTGTCGGTCCTACCACTCCTGGTCCTGCGAGACATCTGGTAGAAGAGAGTAGCGGAATACACAGGGCATCATATTTGTTACAAAAATAGTAATAATAATAACATCCATCCAATTTATCATGCACATAAGATTTGCAGAAAACATAAAGCTAACTTCATTTTGTCATTACCCCAGGTCTTACATAGCATTATCTTCCTTACATTTATATCATACAGTAGGAAGCAAAATATCCAAAATAACAAAATACCCTAGGGCACCTAACTGCCTAGTCAGTACTACTAGAGGTCCCGTCCCCTTCACCAGGTGGTGGTGCCAACAGTGCAAGTAGGTGTGAGACCTGTGCCTGCAGCTCCGCGCATTTGCGCTCCAGGCGCGCAAATTGCACACGGTGAGAGTGCTTTAGGATCACTATCTTGCGGTCTGCCCTTGCCCTTGCCCTCCTTAACTCCACTATTTCTTTCTCATTGTTGAGGGCTACGAACTCGCATGAGTCCATCCTGTTCTCCAGGCAGACATGACACCATCCCCATGTCTCAAGATCCTGAAAGACCTGGTCGAAAGCTTGCTGTACTGGGTTATGCGGGGGAGGTGGTGGGGGTGGTGGTGCTAGGATCTGGCCACTGGCAGGGGCACCTCCTGCTGCGGTAGCTGCGACGGCTCCATTGGCCAATCCGACTCCAACCGGTGACCCGTCCCCATCAGTGAGGGGCTCCAAGTCCGAGTCCACCTCGACTGCAACTCCGTGTGCTCTTCCAATTCCTGGGGGAACTACTCCGTTCGACATCCTGTACGGAGTGGACACGGAAGTTAGCATAGATATAGAACATCATAATACATAAGTTGAAGGAACAACAGTATGAATTATAATTATCTACAACCAGCTAAAAGGATGCCTAACTCCTACAAGGTACCTAAGTATATTTTCCTTCTATGTTGGACTATAAATTGAAGTCGGCTCTGATACCACTCTGTAGCGCCCCGTTTTCCATACATTGGGAAACCGAGACACGAGCCAGGACCTTTACAATCAATTAGTCACAATACACAGAAACAGGAAAATTTAAAACTTTTTATTAACATAATATTACAGGCCTAGTGTTTCCACTAATACAATAAGTCACATCAGAGTGTACATGAATAAAAGATAATCATTGCTTTTTCACTTGTAGTTCACGCCTCGGCTAGAGTCCTTCTGGTTCGTGATCTTGTGTCCACAACCTATTGAAGTGGGGACGTCAGTATTCACTGACGCTTAAAGGCTGATCATATAGCAGCGAATCTCCAAAACAACATATACAAATAGGGTGAAGTATGTCGGTGTAGTTTAAGTGTTCGTGAGTGCAGTGATTACAATCTAAAAAATGTCAATCAAACTGGAATACCAATGCACTGTCAACTGAACTAGAGTACTAATGCACTGTCAACTAAACTAGAATCCTAATGCACTGTCCACTAAGCTAGGATACTAATGCCATGTCAACTAAACCAGGATGCTCATATTCTAATGCCATGTCAACTAAACCAGGATGCTCATATTCTAATGCCAGCAAGTCTCCGAAAGCAACATGCAGCTCATACTACATGCGACCCCATCTCAAGCCGTTTCTCCGTATATAGGAATTTGAACCCGCGTTATGAACTTCTAATTGTACACAGCCTGTTCCTGACAATACTCCATGACTCTGTGAGGTTGCAGAAGGGGTCAAGTCCCCCTATGCAGTCTGCTCATGGTGTCTCCGTTTTCCACTACTACCCGGCATGCCGGACCTCACTCGATCCCAGTGTATCGGGCCTCGTTCCAAAATCAAACCATAGGGTCTCGCAAGCGCAGGGTAGCGCGAAGCCTACCCTGTGGCACCCTCTGGGGTCTCACAAGCGCAGGACTGCACAATGCATCCTGTGGCACCCCAGCCACGGTATTTCAGGAATTAACAGAGCGAGATACGCAACCTGTGTCCTCAACTTGTGAGACGGCACCATGCGTATCCCTTTGACGGGAAGGTACAAGCCAATAACACCACCTAAGGTTGGCCCCAAAGAAAGGTTTGGTCGTACGGTGCACCCTACTACCAACTCCCTTCCTTTCTGGCAAAAAGGTTAAGTAATGATTTTATAAGTTACTACCCTAATGATGTCACTATTCCTATGCGATTTCATATAGTTTCCAACTTAGATTATTATGGTCCGACTCGTGGTCCCTCGATCCAAGACTCTGGTAATAAGATCTCGCTCACTCATCCCTACCCCTAACTCGGATTCTACCAACACTCTCGGCCCACGGTCAACCTACATCGGTTAAGATCCGTCGACGCCCGAGGTGAGATCTATCCATTTATTCTAAGGGGGTAGGATGCGGTCTTGATGGTCGACGACCCCTCGGGTACTTGAAGACCCTAAACTAGTTTTTTATCAAGCTACAACCATTAGAACTTCTCAACCCTTATTGCTATGAATGAAGGGTGCTCATATGCTATGGTTCCATACTAACATTAACTACAACAAGGTAGTTACTCCTACAATTTCAACATGGCTCTTTCTTATTACTTAACCTATGGCAATTCGATCATGGTATGCAATTGCAAGCATCAACCTACCACCACCAAAACATGGTATATACGACATAACCATCAACTTATAACATTCTTAATTATGAATGCGATTTAGCATGCACTTGTAACAATCTTAAGCATGGATGCTTACTACTTATCATGATTAATCATCACAACCCAAGCATGGGTATATAACTAGTATGAACATACAACATTCCAAGGCATGGTAGGTATTTTTAATGTAAATCCTACAACATTCTAAGCATGTTTATACCCTTAGCATGGTATATATCATTCCTTAACATGGTAGGAATTTTTTAGAATAAATCCTACAACATTCTAAGCAAGAATATATTAATCTAAACATGATAGGAAATTTTAGAATGAATCCTACAACATTCTAAGCATGAATATCATTCCTAAACATGGATGGGATTTTTAGAATAAATCCTACAACATTCTAAGCATGAATATGTTAATCTAAACATGATAGGAAATTTTAGAATGAATCCTACAACATTCTAAGCATGAATAAATTAATCTAACATGATAGGAAATTTTAGAATGAATCCTACAACATTCTAAGCATGAATATGTTAATCTAAACATGATAGGAAATTTTAGAATGAATCCTACAACATTCTAAGCATGAATAAATTAGTCTAACGTGATAGGAAATTTTAGAATGAATCCTACAACATTCTAAGCATGAATAAATTAATCTAACATGATAAGAAATTTTAGAATGAATCCTACAACATTCTAAGCATGAATAAATTAATCTAACATGATAGGAAATTTTAGAATGAATCCTACAACATTCTAAGCATGAATAAATTAATCTAACATGATAGGAAATTTTAGAATGAATCCTACAACATTCTAAGCATGAATAAATTAATCTAACATGATAGAAAATTTTAGAATGAATCCTACAACATTCTAAGCATGAATAAATTAGTCTAATCCAATCTTAGCATGATATTTACTTTAACATAAGCACAGCATCCATTTAATATCCATAATCATCTACTAAAATTTCACATAACATAAATATCTACAACTACTTTATTTTAATCCCTACTACTACTACTACCATGAGCCTCTACTATAACATAAATATTTAGAACTAAATTACTTACTAAAAACCTTTATTAGCATAGGTTTCTTATTATTACTAGTGGGCATAAAAGTGATCTTTTTAATCCTTTTACAACTAGTGATTAGATAGTTTCTTTTTCATTAATAACTACAATGATTTCTTCCTTACTTAAGCTTATAAAAGAACTAAACAATAACAAAATAAGTAAGAGCCTTTCCATTTTGGGTTCAACCAACATATGCCTTCTTCTTTTTTCTGTCCAAATCAATGTGTGTCCTACAACCAAGATGGTTGTATACTTAGTCCAAATGCCTTATGTATTAGTTCGCATTCAAGTCCTACAACCTTAAATGGTTGTATGTACAAGTCCATATGCCTTATGTCATTTTAGTCCATGTAGTTAGTTCTTTTATTAGTCAAACAATAACTACTAACAACATTCTTTCCTTATGTGTTCCATGCAAGTTCTTATCATTCTTTTCCCTTTTTTTTGGTGATTATGCTACAACATATAAGATAAGAATCCACACAACCATACTACTATAAAAACAACCACACCAAAAAGAAAAGTAAACAAGGAGGATAAGAAGAAGAAGAACATCAAAACTACAATACAAACAAACAAACAAACAAACAAACAATGAGAAACCCTCACCTTGTTTCACTTGTAGGAATAACTAGCTATGCTACTTCTCCTTCCTCCTACCTTTTAGAACTCTTACTAAACCTACAAGGAAAACTCTCAAGTTAGCATGGTGTTCTCTCTTTCTTTTCCTTTCTTTCTTTTGATCTTTCTAAAATGAGACAAAGGTGGAGGAAGGGGGTATTTATAGGTGGGAAAAAGGGTGGAGAGTGCAAATGTGTATGCACACAATTGCACAAAAGCCCTCCCACAAAATGTGGGCCGGTTTTGCCTAGGGGAGGAGAGGATGAGGTGGAGGTATGGTGAGGGTATGGTTCTTAGGTGAGGTGGAGGGTGATGTGGAAGAGAGAGTGTTCTAGAAGAATTCCTTAATCTTTTGTGTCCTTTAATCCTAGGTTTAACTAACAAGCAATTCCTGGTTATCAATTAGGTTGTCATGGCTAAAAGATAACCCACTTGTGAAAGAAAAATAAAAATAATCAAGTAGTCGAGTGCTAATAAAATAATATTATTAATAGTCGATCGGGATATTACACCAATGGAGGGAGAACCCAGCTCCTCCCAAGAGGTCTTCACCTTATCGCAGAAGTAGGATCTTGATTTTCAATAAGGCCGATGCTTATAACCCGGCCAATAGCATGCAATAATGGCTCGCCGTATTAAAGCGGCCACTTAGTTTATCTCAATAAAACTTAGCATTTTTTCATCGAAAATTATTGCTCTTGCTTCATCTCTATCTCTCCGAGTCACATCTACGACTCGTTAAATGGTGAGTTCAGAGTCCAGCATCTCCTACATGGCTGCTCCACAACTTACTAAGCTCAAAAAATGAGTTTGGAGTCCAACACTTGGTTCGACGTTGCTTTAGCCGCTTGCAAACAAGCAAGGGCGAGGCAGCTCATTATTCGGAATTGCTCTACAACTCGTTAACCCCCTCTAACAACGAGTTCGGAGTCCAACACTTGGCTCGACTCTGCTTCGACTACTTGTTCATAAGCGAATAAGAAGTGGTTCGCCATTCGGAACTTCTCCCACAACCGTTGATTCTCTCACTTAAACAACAAGTTCGGAGCTCAACTCTCCCCTAGAGTTGCTCCTCAAACTCGTCTCCCAAATGGCTCTCTCTTAGAGCCAAGCTTTTCGCTCCGCTCGCCTCCAAAGCGAACCTCTTCTCGACGAGTTCGGAGCACAACTCTCTCCTAGAGTTGCTCCTCAAACTTGTCTCCCAAATGGCTCTCTCCTAAAGCCAAACCCTTCGTCCCACTCGCCTCCCGAGCGGGCATCTTCTCGACGAGTTCGGAGCTCAAAACTCTCCCATAGAGTTGCTCCTCAAACTCGTCTTCCAAATGGCTCTCTCATAGAGCCAAGCTCTTCGCTCCGCTCGCCCCCCAAGCAGGCCTCTTCTAAGCGAGTTCGGACCTCAAAACTCTCCCCTAGAGTTTCTCCTCAAACTCATCTCCTGAATGGCTCCCTCCTAGAGCCTTGTGATGTTCTTCACTCCGCTCGCCTCCCGAGTGCCCTTCCTTTCAATGGGCTCCGAGCTAGAACTCTCCCCAGGAGTTGCTCCTTGCACTCACCTCCAAGAATGGATCTTCCCATGGCTCTTACGAGGATCTTCCTAGCCCATCTTCTTCGCTCCTAGGAATGGAGCTCGTCTTTGAAAATTCTCAAGACCAAAACACTCCTCAACTTCATCAAGATAAGGATGTTGCAGGGCTATTTTGACCATGAAGAAGGGTGATTCTTCAACTCACTCCTAAAGAGAAGTCGTAGATCTTCGAGTCAGCTTCGAAACGAGAGGTCGCACGCCCCGATCGGACCTCCATACCATCGGGAAAGTTGATCGCAACGCAGCTGTGCCGAGCGAGAAAATGGCAAAAACTATCGCCTCGTGATTCGCACCATGATCGTGATCAACCGTCCAGATCTCACCACGTACTTCGGATCTGCAACCCGAGCAACTTGCATTCTGAGCTGCGTATTAGAGAAAAAAGTCTTTCTCCTTGTAATTCGTGCCAAGATCTTGATCAAACGGCTCAGATTTCGCCACGACCACAAAACGACAAGATCACTTTTTTTGTGATCTGAGCCTCTTGCCTCATGATTCGCGCCATGATCATGATCAACCATCCAGATGGAACAACATAGCTCGGATCTGAAATCCGAGCTACTGAGCTACCGAACTGCAAAATGGCAAAAAGTTTACCTCAAAATCTGTGCTCGGATTCACTGGACAACAGTCACCATAACAGGAAGAAAGAAGGGAGAGAGGAGTTAACGAGTCGGGTTCGGACCCATTAGAGACCCAACATCACCCTCTTCTTCTCCTTCACACATTCCCGCTAAAAACCAAAATAGAACCAAACCAAAATACCCAGCTCATTCCTTCTTCTTCACTGATCACCCATGCCGAGCTCACCACCGAAGCTCCTCGCCCAGCTACGCGCCGCCATCACCAAACTCCGACGAGCTCTTCTCCCATGTCGAGCTCACTGTCGAAGCTCCTTATGACAACCGTAGAATCCTTCATCGAGCTCCGTTATATCCGAGCTCCAAATGCCGACCACGGTGCCGAGCTCCACTGCTGAAGCTCCAAACTCCTCTCAACCTCCGAACTCTGCCTCTACCATCGCCAAGCTCTACCATCGTGGCCTAGCTCATTGCCGAATGCCATCAAGCTCCGGTGCCAAGCTCGAAGCTTCGTCGAGCTACGAATCCTCGTCGCCGTAGCACTGCACTTCGCAAGATCCCCTCGCCAAACCCATCACACCGAGCTTCTTCTCTATGGCTCTAACGAGCTCCGAGCTCTGCCATGGCCGAACCCAACTCCATCGCCAGCTTCAGTGAAGAGCTCGAGCATCTTGAGCTCCTCCTTTGTCGAACCCTGAGCTCGGCACCACCCTGTCAACGTCGAGCTTTGAAGCTCTGTTGCCAAGCTTCGCCTCCACTCTCTGGAGCTCGAAAGCTTCGAGCTCATCACCTTCGCCGCTGAGCCTCTCTCTACCGAGCTCCATCATCAAGCTCGCCAGCCGACCACCAAGCTTGAGCTCTCGAACCGAGCTCCTCTCCTTCGAGCTCCACAATGCCGAGCGCCAACTCCGAAGCTCACCTCCGAGCTCTACTTCCTCCTTACCGAGCTCCGCCATGGCCTGTCTCCGAGCTCCTCTCACCTCGACGAGCTCCTTCAAAGCTCCAATGTCGAGCCTCATTCTAAGCCCCATCATCTAGCTCCTCAACTCCGAGCTCGAGTCATCTCCAACACCGAGCTCCTCTCTACTACATCGCCGAGCTCCAGCTCCCTCCCTCGTCAGGCTCCGAGCTCGAACCGCCTCCGAACCCATCGCTATGCTCTATTTCACTGCATCGAGCACGACGAGATGACGTCGCCGAACGCCATTGATGCTCTCGGAGACAGAGACGAAATCGGAGTCGGAGTCGGAGGCGTAGTCGACGATGTGGTCGAAGAAGAATAAAGAAGACAAAGATAAAAGGAGAAAGAGCAGGGTGAGAGGGAAGAGAAAGAAAAGAAAAGAGAACAAAAAAAAAGGTGTGCCATGTGGCCACGTGGCGTCATCTGGTGGGTCGGCAATGGATTCCGAGCGAAACGTGTTCCGAACTGCTCATGTGAAGAAAAATTCTGCGGAGCCACACGCGCCGTCAGATCATCCCAAAATTCGTGACACGACCTGATCTATGCACTGATTAGCGCCACGTGTTCAGCAAAATGCTCTGCTTTGTGATGCGCGCAATCTGATCATGATCGACATCCAGAAATGCGCCCATCTAATCATGATCGACGTCTAGAAATGCACAACATGTCCAGGTAATATTTAATTTATTTATTTATTTATTTATTCGAATTAATTATTTTAAAAATACAAAAAATTAATTAAAAATCAAAAAAATTAATTTAAAAAATCTAAAAGTAATTATTAATTAGAAAAATTATTTTAAAATTCTGAAAATAATAATTATTAAATTAGAATTTTTAATTAAAATTTTTGATAATTAATTATTTAATTCAAAAAATGAATAAAAAATTCAAAAAAAATGAGAAAAAATTCATAAAAATCTAGAAAAATCACAAAAAATCCAGAAAATTCTGAGGATATTTTTGGGTATTTTACAAGCTCAAAATAACACCGTTAAACCTCGAGCAAGATCCGAACTCCCTTAAGAACTCCGATAAAATCACGTACGCCATTAGACCAACAAAACTACTCCTTAAAGACTTTAGAACTCAGTCTTCAGGAGTGGGGGGCTCGTGATATGGCTAAAAATGGGATTAAATCGGGACCGTTTGAATCGGGCACGAACCTTAAAGCTTAGGGGTAAAACGGTAATTTCACCTATAATCGGGTCTAAAATGGGGACTATGTCTTTCTTTAAGGCCCAATAACCCATAAACGGATTTGTCTTACTGGGTACGGGTTCCAACCCGTTACAAACCAGTTCAGAAAGATAAAGAAGATTTCAGATTCATAATTATCCCTAAGAGGCAGTCTTAACCGCTTCTATCCATTCACACCGGGAAGTAAAGATATGTTCTTATCTCGAAATGGATCCCTAAGGCAACTATAAAACCCCTCTCCCCCCACCATAAGAAGGTAATCAATCCTTTTCCAATTAAAGCTCTTTCTTAATCATTCAGATTACTGACAAGAGCGTCGGAGGGTGCGTCGTCGGGATCCATCCCGGTGTTTTGCACTTTTTGTAGGTCAACGGCAGCAGCAAGAAACCAGTCAACACATTGGTGAAGGTCAACTGGTCAATAGGTTTGCTTTATTATTTTCTCCAAGAATCCACAAATTCATCTGTTTGCTCCGACACCAAAATCAGCAACAACAGGGTTAAAACCTAACGCGATACCTCCAGAGGCCCCGATAGACGGGAAAGATCTCCATTCAGAGATTTGAGTTCCCCCTAGCCTAATAAGTCTAGTTGTATGAGAAAGTTTGGTCTCTTGAAGCCCCATAATATTAGCTTTTGACCGTGCAATAACCTCCTTCACCATTCCTCGCTTCCCCCGCCTACCCAATCCCCTAACGTTCCAGAATAGGGCCTTCATTGTCTAAGATTGGCTGGGGGATCGTGACTCGGTGTGGCGGTCGAGGAGAGATTCAGGGTAACCCTATCGGTTTCCCACCCTCTAATCTTATTCGGGAGAAACGCGTTTCGGTCAGTATCACCTACCGCAAGACCACAGGTATTGGCTAGACTAAAGATTTCATTATCAGTCATGAAATTAAAAATAGAAGCTAGGAAGGACCGCATACCTTCGTCGCCAGTCTCAGCAGACTTAGCGGCCACCGCTATCTCCAGATAGTCGTCAAGGGACTCCTTATTAGTCCTCTTAGCCACCTTCTGAACCCTGACTCCTGTGGCAGATGGAATGTGGACAGGCGTCGCCCCATGTGATGGTGGGTAGGTGGAGGGAACGAACTCAGGAGAGTGGCACGGAAATCAACATCAAAATCATAATCCTCTGATTCCATCTCGGAGTAAACACAATCATCCTCCAGGTTTAGCCTGTCTTCTTGATCGTCTTCCACGCAGTGGTGTGCTATCTAAGAAATAAGTTCCCCTGTAGCGGACCCATCAATGGGCCCCCCTATCGTCGCCATTTCCATCTTAGAAGTGTTATTTCTTGTAACAGACCCCTCAATGGGCCCGCTACAAGTGTCTTCAGTAGTCCCATGTATAATAGAGGCATACTTGGGCCACTTTTTTAGCCCATAGTACCCGTTAGTAGGTAAACCTTCGATGGGCTCACGATACTCCTTCCTTTCCTCGCGAGTGAGCACACCATGCTCCTCGATATTAACCCCTGCCGTCAACAACTGCAGGTGCACGTCTCTTCTGTCCCTCCTGCCACGTGGCTCGCACTGAGCGGAAGGCACAGCGGTCGATGCAAAATGGGGGGAAAACGAGGCATTGAATTTGGTATTCGATGCAGAGAGGGGAGTTTCCTTTCTCGTTGCTTCGTTATCTTCTTTGCCTAATCTGTGCTTCCTCTAACCATGACAAACCAACTCCCCTTTCGTCTCACTCTCCTTTGAGCCCTCTTCCCTGTCTACGAGCAACTCCTTGCTCGTCGTCTTTCCCAAAAGGCAGCTGCAGACTGTCGCTCTAGCCCCAAAGCAACCCACTTTTTCCTTTCTGGTGTCTTCCTTAGCTTTTGTACCAACTCCCTGGGCAAAGGTGTTTCCTCGCTTGTCTTCTTCCCCAAACTGGTGCTTTCCCTCACCAACTCTTGTCCCAAAGCTAAAGCTTGCATGTTGTTGCAGAGTGGGTTTTTGCCATTTCTGGGGTCTGCATGCGCTGGCCCCCTCTCTGTTCCACTGTACGCTCCCCTTCACTAACATGTAAAGATTGACCGTCACTTTGGATAACCTTTTTGACCCCTTTACCATGGCTAGCCTCTGTCTCTGCGATGCTTACCAAATCTGGACATGGCTGTGGGTGCACCAATTTTCTTCCATCCTGACCGTTTGATCCCGTGGTCAAGCCTCGTCCTCGAACACCGGTAAATGGCCTTGAGTCTTGGGGTTCTGATCCCTCCGTCGCAGGCTCCCGGCGATCCTCCATCCCTCTTGCTGCCTTGATCACTTCTCGGTGAGCACGCTCCACTTCATATGCTCCGTCAATGGTAAGATCCCACTTCGGTGAGACTACCTGTTTGTAAGAGCAGCCATCTCTGAGAAAGGGAGGAGGTTTGGGGGACATGATGGGTATCAGCTCTGCCTCTCTCTCCGCTCTCTTGTCGAGCACAAACCGTATGAGATAAGATTCCTCGAAAGAGAAGACTTTGGCAAATCGAGGCATTAGGGAGATGTCGCTGCTCCTAATGCGTATCCTCGCCGATACTATCTTGGAGCGGCGAATCGTCTTCTTGTCGATGGCTTCCACAGTGCCGAAGTCAGAAAAAATATCCTGAAGAGCCTCTTTCTTCCAAAAGTGCAGTGGCATGTTTTGAATCCAAATCCAATACTTGTCTCCCTGCGGTAGCTCTGCACCGAAGTTCGGTGACCATGCCTTGAATTCCACTTTGAAGAAACCAAAGTCTACCGTGCCCATTCCGGTTACTTCAATCATCTTTTCAGGTGATGGGAACGACACCAGAAATTGGAGATGGCATATTTTCTTTGCTACCCAATCTCGGTGAGCTCGCATTGGTAATTTGAGATTCAAAGCTTGGAGATGGTGGGTTTCGAAAGGGCAACCTGATCTTAGTCTTGCCACCGCACACCATTGGCGGAGCCATTTTTCTTCATTCTTGATTGTGTCTAAGCTGTTAGCTAGTCTGATCAAGGCTGGGCTTTCTGGCGACCTTCCTCTGCACACCTGCGGCTCATCATCGTTGTTGGAGTTGATGACGTTCATGCAGGTGTATGACATGTGGCCCCACTTCATGCACCTCAGGCATCGCACCTCTTTAGTGCATTCTGTTCGGTAATGGCCTAAGTCCCCACAATTGAAGCATGACACCGGTTTTCGTTTTCCTTTTCTTAGCCTTTTCCTGTTATCTTGTTGGTTTGGTGGTGGTGGGGAGTTGTGTTTCTTGTTATCCTGTTGGTTTGGTGGTGGTGGGGAGCTGTGTTTCTTCTTACCCCCTGGGGAAACTTCCTGCCACTTCTCCGATGTTTCTCCAATATGAGCCTGTTCCTCACTTCCTTGGTTCTCATCGTTTGGATCCCCTTCTTGGGCCCAAACGATGATGGACTTGAGGGGGTCGGGGGCTTCCTCACTTGATTGTTGGGGGGATCATTGAGGGATGCGTGACGTTGAGGGCCTTGGGTGAGAAGGAGGTAAAATGGTGGGTTTTGGTGAAGCATTAGAACTGTGATTGTGGTGGAGGTGGTTAGTCACACTGTGGTAGACCCTCTCATTATTGTGGCCATTAACCTGTTGAAGTCCTTGAGCATTGTGACTGTGTTGCTTGTGGTTGAACCTCTGTTGGGCCTTTGATTGGTCATGGCGACAATGGCGGTAGTCCCGGTCCCTTTTGTTGAAGTGAAACCTCTGGGGGCGATGATGGACCCTGGGGGGGGGTTCTTTTACGCTCATGATAGCGAGTAGGAGGACCCTCTCTATGGGCCCGTCCCTTCGGAGGCTCGTCCTGATGATGGCGATGATGAGTATTGCCTTTCCCCTCCTGGCGATGAAGTACACTTCGGTGTGCCCGCGGTTGAGAGAGCGCACGCTTGAGCCTAGGGGCATCCCCCTCAGTGGGGATATTCAACGATGGAGGGTCTGGGTGAGGGATAGGGACAGAGGGAGCAACCGTTGCTAGGGTGACTGGGGCCTGGATTTGAGCCAGGTGGGGAGGTGGGGTCTCAGAGGAAGGGGGAGCGGGGGGGAAGTCAGTGTAGCGTGCCCTCTCATTGGGCCCGCACCCACTCAACTCCAGCTCCGAAAGCATGGTGGCGGAATGCAGCAAGGTGGTCCGAATGGTGCTCAAGATAGTGGTAAGCTTGTTGTGGTGGTGGTGGAGGGCGCACGGTGCTGAAGAAGGTGGAGATGGCAAGCAGGGTCAGGGGGAGAGCCAGAGAAGAGGTCGGAGAAGAAGAAGGCTTGTGTACATGGCTTCTTTCATAAGACTATTCTATTTTTGCATTGAGCGGGGCAAAGTTAATGGGCCATAAGACTAAACTTCGCCCTCTTAACCATAGGAGGGGTATTTCGGTAACCTCCATAGGAGGGGTATGTAAAATCTGGGTATGTGGTAAAATCCAAACACGGTGTTCCTAAGAATGCAGTGTGTTCCATTTCTTCCTGAGAATACTCCATTCAGGAATACACCTAATGTTGGAAATCGATTCCATCATATTGTACTCATCAAGACGTACAAAATGATGTACTCATATGTCCAAAACCGATTTAAAATGAATGAAATATTCGCCTCCAAAGTTAGCTTGTTGAAATGAAGAATTGAACTTTTGCTTGATATGTGACATCTAAACTTAGTCCCATATCGGTAAGGAGCAAAAAGCAAATGAAGTTATAAGTTAAAAACTGAGCCAAAGGGTTGTGCCCTTAGGGGTACGAATATTTTCTCCGGAGGGAGAACACACCCAACTTGGGCGTCGGTGTAGAACACACGCGCGCGGCCACCCGGCCCGGCCGGGCCGGACCGGACCCGGACCCGGGCACGGGCTCGGGCTCGGGCCTGGGCCTGGGCCTTGGCCTTGGCTTTGGCTTTGGCTTTCAGTAAACTTATTTTTTTTTGCAGAAATTCAGCTCTGTTTTGAGCTGGATACGGGCAGTTGCAACAGTTTTTGTCTGAACAGTTGCAACAACTATTGCAACAACTGTTGCAGCAACTGCCGTCAGTTCTAATTTGATACGGGCAGTTGCAACTGTCGTGACAGTTTTGTCTGAACAGTTGCAGCAACTGCCACAGGATTAGGCCTATAAATAGGATAGGATTCTGATCAAATCCATATCCCATTCATAAGTTTCCTATCTCCTGTATCAACATAGCATATCACAAACACTGTCATCATGTCTGATCTCGCCCGAGCCTCCATTATTCTAGTGTAAGTTAATGGAGTTCTGACTGTTGTATCTTGGGAGACGACTGCCATAAAAACCTGTGTACACCGTTGCAGTGGCAGAAATTAACGTCTTAAGGACATTGCTTCGACAAGCCTCAGTCTGTATTTATTCTTCCTTCACCATACTCAAGGTCGAAATTGAAGATAACATATCTTCTTTCTGTGCTTTGTGTACAGTGATATACACTGTTTGCGAAACAGTTCCTTTAATTCACATTTATCAAGGTTCGAATTGAAGATTCAGTATCTTCCTTTTGTTCTTTGCTGATAGTGAATTATACTGTTTTCATAACAGCATAAGTACAATTAAATTTGAGTAGAAATTTAATTTGTTGTTTTTTAATTTTACATTAAAAATTAATTTTGTCTACATAAGTTGTAACAACTTAAGACGTTCGGTTTATTCTTTTTCTTTTTCTTCTGTAGACAAGAATATGACTACCAAACCAGAACCCCCGAAAATGGTTAACAGTTTGCACAACAAGCCCGAGAATTTCAAAGGGGCTGACTTCAAGACTTGGCAGAGCAAAATGTTCTTCTATCTTACAACCCTCGGGTTGGATAGGTTCCTCGAGGAGGAAGAACCTAAGCCCGCTGAGGGGCAGACTCCTGAAACTCACAAGGAGACATTTGCAGCAGTGGATGCGTGGAGGCATTCGGACTTTCTTTGCCGGAACTACATCCTTAACTGTTTGGATGAAGTTCTGTACAAGATATATTGTCCAATCACTACTGCAAAAACTTTGTGGACCGCTCTGGCCTACAAATACAAGACTGAGAATGCCAGCTTGAAGAAATTTATCGTGGATAAATTTATGGACTACAAAATGGTGGACTCTAAGTCCGTCACTGTCCAGATGCAGGAGCTTCAAATCATTATTCATGAGATGGAAGCCGAAGGCCATAAGGTTGGCGAATCCTTTCTAGTGGAAGCAATCATTGGAAAGTTGCCACCATCATGGAAAGACTTCAGGTATTACCTCAAGCACAAAAAGAAGGAAATATCCTTAGAAGATTTTGTTGTCAGGTTGAAGATTGAAGCAGACAACCGAGGTACAATAAGGTTCAAAAGCGAGGAGGCTAAAGTACATGTTGTGGAAAGTTCCAACAAGCGGAAGGGCAACTCCAACAACAAGAAACATTCCCAGAAGAGGAAAGCTTCAGATCAAGGATTCAAAGACAAGAAGCCCAACAAGAAGTTCAATGAAAATTGTTGGATTTGTGGGAAGCCTGGTCACTCTGCCAAAGACTGCCGCTTCAAAAAATCTGGCGGCACTTCAGAAGCAAATGTCACTGAGAACATGATTGCAAGCATCGATGACCTGAACTTGTCTGCTGTTGTTTCTGAATGTAACCTTGTCCAACATCCCGGGCAATGGTGGGTGGACACAGGTGCTACTCGGCACATATGTTTTGATAAATCACTGTTCTCGACTTATCAGAAACTGGACCACGAAGAAAAACTATATATGGGCAACTCTGCTGTGTCGATGGTCGAAGGCTGTGGACAAGTCATCCTGAAGTTCACGTCTGGAAAGAACGTCACGCTGAACGACGTGCTTCATGTGCCAGACATTCGCAAGAACCTTATCTCTGGATCCGTGCTATCCAAAAAAGGCTTCAAGATTGTAATTGAGTCAGACAAGTTGGTGCTGACCAAGGCTGGGGTTTATGTTGGGAGGGGATATCTGTGTGATGGATTATTCAAAGCAAATGTAGCCGTAATTGGTAATAACCCAATGTACTCTAACTATGATTAATAAAATTTCAGTTTCTTATTTGCTTGAGTCTGAAACAATTTTATGGCATGATAGATTAGGGCACATAAATTTTCGAAAGATGAAAAAACTTGCAAATTTAGGTTTGATTCCAAACTTTAAATTTGACAAAACTCACAAGTGTGAGATTTGTGTGGAAGAAAAAATGGTCAAGAAACCATTCAACACAGTAGACAGAAGTACTGAGCCGTTATGCTTAATCCATACTGATCTATGTGATTTTAAATCCTTACCCACGAAAGGTGGGAAAAAGTATTTTATCACATTTATCGATGATTACACCCGATATTGCTATGTCTATTTACTAAATAGTAAAGACGAAGCAATTGCAGCATTCACAAAATACAAGGCTGAAGTAGAGAATCAGCTTAACAAAAAGATCAAAATATTGAGGTCTGATCGAGGTGGAGAATATGAGTCTCCATTTGCACAACTGTGTGAAGAGTATGGAATTATCCACCAAACAACTGCCCCAAACTCACCTCAGCAAAATGGAATTGCTGAAAGAAAGAACAGAACATTAAAAGATATGATTAATGTCTTGCTTATAACTTCTGGACTACCTACCAACTTGTGGGGGGAAGCTTTATATATGTCAAATCACATATTAAATAGAGTTCCACATAAGAAAGCTGATTCCATTCCATATGAATTATGGAAAGGACATATGCCTAATTACAAATACCTCAAAGTGTGGGGGTGTTTGGCTAAGGTCTCGGTTCCTCTTCCTAAGAGAACCAAACTTGGACCAAAAACGGTAGATTGCTATTTTCTAGGCCATGCCGAAAATAGTAGTGCATAAAGATTCTTAGTGTTCAAGTCTGAAGTACGTGACATCAGTGTAAACACTATCATTGAGTCAAGAGATGCTATATTTTTTGAAGATGTGTTTCCACACAAAAGAAATAATGGAAACCCTGATCTCAAAAGAACAAGTGAAGTGTTAACTGAGAAACAGGATGAAACTCATCGTGACAATGGTGAATCTGAACCAAGAAGAAGTGTAAGACCTAAAACCTCTAAGTCTTTCGGTCCAGATTATCTAACGTACATGTTAGAGGCTGAACCTCAGACTTATAAAGAGGCAGTCTCATCCTTAGAGTCTCCCTATTGGAAAGAAGCTATCAATAGTGAGATTGAATCAATTCTAAGTAATCACACCTGGAAATTGGTTGATCTTCCACCAGGTCATAATGGATCTTCAAACGGAAGATGAAACCAGATGGTTCCATTGACAAATACAAAGCTAGATTAGTAGCTAAAGGGTATCGCCAGAAGGAGGGCTTAGACTTCTTTGATACTTATTCACCGGTTACACGGATAACCTCTATAAGAATGCTGATAGCAATAGCTTCTATCTATAATCTTGAAATTCATCAAATGGATGTCAAAACGGCATTTTTAAATGGGGATCTCGAAGAAGAGATCTACATGGTGCAACCAGAAGGGTTTGTCTCAAAGGGAGCTGAACATAAAGTATGTAGACTTGTTAAATCCCTATATGGACTTAAACAAGCTCCGAAACAATGGCATGAAAAGTTCGACAATGTCATGATGAAAAATGGTTTTCGAATTAATGAATGTGATAAATGTGTTTATTACAAACAAATGGGACAATCTTGTGTGATTGTTTGCCTATATGTGGATGATATGCTAATCTTTGGTCCTAACCTGGAAGTCATCAAGACTGTAAAGAAAATGCTAATCAACCACTTTGACATGAAAGACTTAGGTGTGGCAGATGTTATTTTGGGTATCAAAATAATAAGAACACCTAGTGGCATTGAATTATCTCAATCACATTATGTGGAAAAAGTGCTTGACAGATTCAAGGAACATGGGATTAAAGGAGTATCAAACCCTTATTCACCATCTATAGTTTTGCACAAAAATACTGGTGAAAGTATAATGCAACTGGAGTATTCTTGTGTAATAGGCAGTTTAATGTATATCATGAACTGCACGAGACCAGACATTGCTTATGCAGTGAGTAAACTAAGCAGATACACCAGTAACCCAGGAAAAGGTCATTGGACATCATTACTAAGAGTACTTGGGTATTTAAAGAATACTACAAACTTTTCACTGCATTATGGTAGATATCCTGCCGTTCTTGAAGGATACAGTGATGCAAATTGGATATCTGATTCGGAAGAATCAAAATCCACAAGTGGTTATATCTTACCCTTGCAGGAGCTTCTATGTCATGGAAATCTTCCAAACAAACGTGTATTGCACGATCCACAATGGAATCCGAGTTCATTGCTTTAGATAAAGCAGGTGAAGAAGCAGAATGGCTTCGGCACTTTTTAGAAGATATTCCTTTTTGGCCTAAACCAATGACGGCCATTTGTATCCATTGCGATAATCAAGCAGCGCTAAGTAGAGCGCACAATTCTGTATATAATGGCAAATCACGACATATTCGTAGACGCCATAATACTGTTCGACAGTTACTCTCCAATGGAATTATTTCCATTGACTTTGTGAGGTCACAGGATAACTTAGCGGATCCATTTACTAAGGGTTTATCCAGAGAGAAAATTAACTGTGCATCGAGGGGAATGAGGTTAAAAGCCTAAAACAATACGAGTTACCTTATACGGAAACCTAACCTGACGACTGGAGATCCCACGGGCCAGGTTCAATAGGACAATCAGTTATGAGTAACTCAAACAATAATGCATTTGGACTCAGGTCCATCTCATTCCTAGGGTGCGAAATAAATGTATGCCTACAGAAGTATTAAAAGGATAAGCTATGCTTTTAATGACGTCCATATCTTGAAAATCACAAGTGGAGTATTGTAGGGTACTCTTTATGGATGCGGTCACCTATGTAAGTGTGAGCTGGGTCGGCTCTATGAGAATTTTGAAAGGCTGGAGTTCTCTAAAAACACTCGCAGAACTGAGATTTGTTCAGGACCAAAATGAACACAACCGAGAGATTGGATGTGAAGAACACAATGTTGTGTAGAGTTTATTGCTTGGGTATACACTAACGGCTGACGATTCAAGATGAAATATTTCACCGATTAGCCAAGTATGTCCGATAAACTTTAACTAGGGAAGGTTCAAAGTGAAATATCTACCTATCCACGATGCGACACTGTTTCAAATTGCACACTGTGATATGCACCTGTTGTAAGGTGAGAGACGAAAATTTTCATTCATGTGGGAGATTGTTGGAAATCGATTCCATCATATTGTACTCATCAAGACGTACAAAATGATGTACTCATATGTCCAAAACCGATTTAAAATGAATGAAATATTCGCCTCCAAAGTTAGCTTGTTGAAATGAAGAATTGAACTTTTGCTTGATATGTGACATCTAAGCTTAGTCCCATATCGGTAAGGAGCAAAAAGCAAATGATGTTATAAGTTAAAAACTGAGCCAAAGGGTTGTGCCCTTAGGGGTACGAATATTTTCTCCGGAGGGAGAACACACCCAACTTGGGCGTCGGTGTGGAACACACGCGTGCGCCCGCCCGGCTCGGCCGGGCCGGACCGGACCCGGACCTGGACACGGGCACAGGCACGGGCACGGGCTCGGGCTCGGGCCTGGGCCTGGGCCTTGGCTTTGGCTTTCAATAAACTTATTTTTTTTTGCAGAAATTCAGCTCTGTTTTGAGCTGGATACGGGCAGTTGCAACAGTTTTTGTCTGAACAGTTGCAACAACTGTTGCAGCAACTACCGTTGCAGCAACTACCGTCAGTTCTGATCTGATACGGGCAGTTGCAACTGTCGTGACAGTTTTGTCTGAACAGTTGCAGCAACTGCCACAGGATTAGGCCTATAAATAGGATAGGATTCTGATCAAATCCATATCCCATTCATAAGTTTCCTATCTCCTGTATCAACATAGCATATCACAAACGCTGTCATCATATCTGATCTCGCCCGAGCCTCCATTATTCTAGTGTAAGTTAATGGAGTTCTGACTGTTGTATCTTGGGAGACGACTGCCATAAAAACCTGTGTACACCGTTGCAGAGGCAGAAATTAACGTCTTAAGGACATTGCTTCGACAAGCCTCAGTCTGTATTTATTCTTTCTTCACCATACTCAAGGTCGGAATTGAAGATAATATATCTTCTTTCTGTGCTTTGTGTACAGTGATATACACTGTTTGCGAAATAGTTCCTTTAATTCACATTTATCAAGGTTCGAATTGAAGATTCAGTATCTTCCTTTTGTTCTTTGCTGATAGTGAATTATACTGTTTTCATAACAGTATAAGTACAATTAAATTTGAGTAGAAATTTAATTTGTTGTTTTTAATTTTACATTAAAAATTAATTTTGTCTACATAAGTTGTAACACCTAATCTCTTCCCTTAATTTGGAAAACAACATATGGACATAAATCAAACACATAAATCTAACTACTATGCTGAATGGATTGCTGCTCCTTTTCATAAACACATTATGTTTTTATTGTGATTCTTGATTGTCAAATACTGTTCTTTTTAGTTTTGGATGATTATGGCTTATAGCTTTCTGATGGAAGTGAACAGTTTCCCACATTTAAGAAACCTGTTCGACTTGTTATAGATGGTGAAGGAGAATAAGAATGTTTTTCAGAAGAGTTGAAAGAAGTAAATGATTTTGGGTCCTAGCTTAGCAGTCATAATCCATATGATAGCTGCATCAGTAACTTCCACTTCATAATCATAAAATTCTTTTATGTTTTTGCTACATTTTCCTTAATCTGTAATCAATTATATATACGTGCAGAGAAAGTTGCCTTATAAATTTTATGATGAAGATCGAAACAGAAAAATGCTCTCAGCGAATGAAATACACCTTATCTCTTCCCTTAATTTGGGAAACAACGTATGGACATGAATCAAACACATAGACCTACCTTCTCAGTTGGAGTTCATGTAAGTTTCATATCCACTCAATATTAATTTGCCCATACTAGAAGAGTTTTATAGAGAAATATAATTCCAAATACGCAGGGCCCATTAATCCATTTTCAAGATACAGTTGCATCTTTTGGATCATTTCTTAGGAGGGGAACAGATCTCTAAGTGTGCTACTTTCTATATATTATTAATGTTCTTTGTTCAGTTTCCAAGCCACTGACAGCAAGCTAGCAAGCTAAAACCGTAGCTAAAATTATTGACAGCTAATCTGTTTACAATCAAGCAAACATAATCTGTATGCATGTGGTAGTACAAGAGCACACGCTTAGGTAAACAATACCAATGATTAGCTGAGACAGACATTATTGGCTCTTTCAGATTATGTCGGTAACTCTTGAATGCTATAAATTTTTCTCTATGCAATTAGCGTTAAATTAATAATGCCTATAATATTTTTTACCTAAAAATTGTGAACAGTTTTCCTGAGTTGGCTTATCCTTAACTAGTATCATGCACGTGCGATGCACGTGGAGGAAGAAGGAAAAAGGAAAAAAAGGAAAATAATTTCCAAACTGATCCACTTTCGAAAATATTTACCAAACTGGTCCATTTCGAAAATATGCACGTACGATGCACGTGAAGGAAGAAGGAAAAAGAAAAAAAAAGGAAAATAATTTCCAAACCGATCAACTTTCGAAACTATTTACCAAACTGGTCCACTTTCGAAAATATTTACCAAAGTGAGCTGGCTTCAAAATGACAGAATTAAAAAAAAAAAATAAATAATGACAAATACCACTAAGGCCTTCTCCCATTATAATAGTAGAGATTGAATTATGTTCTAATGAATCAAGTATTCGAATACCCCAATGACAAAAGCACACATTCTAATTTTTGCAGTGTTCATTTATGGCCTCTTGCAATACTCTAATCGTAATTAAGTAGCTTGTGATCTGATTTGGGTCCCAAAATAGTTCAGATTGTAATATGGTAAGAGCATCCACAGTCGTTCAATAGAAAAAATGGCAAAATGCATATTTCAGCAATGCATTTCTTCGAAATGCTGCAGTCGTTGAAAGGTAAAAAATGCATAAATTTATTTAAATGTTTCGTCTGTTAATAAAAAAATAATTTATACAGGCTGAAAGTTAAAAAATATTAATAAAAAATACGGGACGAAACATGATGTTTCGTTCCAAAGAAAATTAAAAAAAAATAAATAAATAAAAGGAATGGGACGAAACATGATGTTTATTCCCACATGGGAATAAACATCATGTTTATTCCCACATATTTTATTTGGTTTTTATATTTTTTTTAATTTGGACGAAACATCATGTTTCGTCCGATCAATTAACAATTTAATTAAATAATCCAGACGAAACATGATGTTTCGTCAGCTATAATATGCATTTTGCTATTTCGAATGCTATTTCTCCCTTTCTACTGTACACAGATTGCTAAAAAATGACAAAATACATCACGACTGTGTGCGCTACAGTACCAAAAAAATGGTAAAAATGGCAAATAAGCAAACAACTGTGGATGCTCTTAGGGTTAATTTCTGCTATGTGTCGAAGGGGTCTAGGCTGTTTTATTTTATCACACTTTTTCTATCATTATGGCCAGTTTAATTTAGATTTCTCATCATGTTGATCAGAATTTTTTCAACCAGATTTGAAAGACTCGTCGGGGATTACATAATCCCAACCAGATTAGGTGGCTGATTTGAAGGCTAAGTTTACTTGGTTTTCATGTCCTCTATCCTAACCCTAACTTCTCTTAAGTTACCAATCTACACAAAAGAGATGCATTGGAGAGGCTAATTGTGCTTGTACTAGAACTAAGAAAGCCATCTAGCTAGTGAAGGATTTATTGTAATCTGAGAAAGAGACTAAGAGGTATAATCTTGTAACCTAATGTTATTAATGGAGGGTATCATGTTTCAGCTATGTATCTGTGCACAGATTGTTACAGTTGCTTTATTGATCAAAAGAGAATGAGAATGAGGAATAACAAGATGGCACATTTTTGTAGGTTTCCTATCATTGGGCTTCACCCATAATTCCAATAATGCGCATTGTTTTCCCGACATTTAAGCTAGCTTGTAGATTATTTTTTAGTATATTTCACATACATGCATGCTTGCCTAGCTAGAGCAGCCCAAAATTACCTTTTTAATGAACTAAGATGAACTTGTAAAATTCAAGAATGATCTCTCTAATATAAGAGACCATCCAAACTAGCTTACTGTGCATGACCTATGGATAACATTGTGAAACAAGGATATGTTGGTGTTCTGGTCTTCAGTAGTTGTACCCTGATAACTAAAACAACTCGAAGGTAAAAAAAAAGGCAAAAAAGAGTTTCTCTCTCTAGAAATTCTAGAGAGAGAAGCTCCCCTCAAAAACCCAAAAAAAAGAAACCCTAGATCTTAAGATTTGGGGGCAGCGGCTTGGGTTCGTCGCCCCCCTCCCGTTCGTTTTGTTCCCCTTCTCTACTACCTTCTTCTCTCACTGTCGCCTCACCTCCTTCCTCCTCCGCTCCCGATCTTCCAACCGTCAGCATACCTCCACACCTCATCCGATCCTCCTTCCATCCCTCTCTTCCAGAGGTGATCTGTTGCTCCTCCGGATCTGCCCACTCGGAGCTTCGGACGACGGTTGGTTCTGATGTGGGGCGTGGAGTCGGTCACAGATGGCGTCGTCATCTGCGGTTGTGAGAGGGGCGACGATTAGTTTGGCACGGTTACGAACACTAGAAAGTGTAAAGGTGGAGTCTTGGGGTGTTTTTTTAGATCTAGGGTTGCTGGAATGCTCCCGAAGGGTTCGGGGAGGCTAGGATTTATGAGGTAGGATGGCGAGGGTGGTTTCTCAAACAAGTGAAGTGAGAGGATCTTTCTGAGATGGGTTGGAGCAGGAGAGGCTCATGGCGCTGCCTCTCTTTTAGGTCTCAGTAAGAGCTTATGATGGTGGTAATGGTGTTAATGTGAAGATTTTGATTACCCCACAAGCAATTGGGAGGTACATTTGGGTTGGAGGTTTCAATTGGGAGGTATAGTGGCAGTGGGGCTCTGCATTGACGGTAACTACGGGTGGTGAGGAGGGAGGTGAGGAGTGAGGAAATTGGAGTTGGGAAAAGGAGACGTTTGGGCTTGGGTCTGGGGTGGGATGTGGCTTTGGGGATAAAGAGAGAGGATGGTGTGTGTGAGAGAGATAGGAGAAGTGGAGGAATCCCTAATATCCAAATCTTGTCCCAAAATATCCAAATTACAACCGATTTACAATTAGCAGCGAAATGTACCATAGTTGGCGGGACGATGGTAGTCCGGCAATTTTATAGTTCGGGCTCCACTTTGTCCTATTTAGGTCAAAGTGAGGGGTGCCTAAGGTCTCTCTCTCATGTCAAGGGGCTTGGAGGTGGTGGTGGCATTAATAGAGTCAACAGGGCAACGATAGCCTTCGTTGCAAGATAGCGGTGAAAGTCAATGAGGATCAAGCGAGGGGAGGAGAACGAGGACTCAGTCTGTACAGAGAGATGTCAGATTGGTAGAGTGCCTACGGTGTCTCCTATATGGTGCTTGAAGTTGACATATGGGGTCTTTGCTGGGGGCGACAGAGGTGTTGTTGCGAGCGACGACGAGATTAAACGATGTATAAGCAAGGGACTGAGAGAGAATGAGCTCAAATTGACACGAAAAATTGGCTCTGCCGAGCCTTCGTTGCGAGGTGCCAGTGAGAGTCAACGAGGGTCAAGCGAGGGGATGAGAACCAGGACTCAATCTGTACAGGGAGTTGTCAGATTGGTGGAGTTCCTGCAGTTTCTCTTATGGTGCTTGATGTTGACGAATGAGTCACTAATGGGGCGACGGAGGTGTCCGTGCGAGTGAGGGAGATGATAAATGGTGTACAAGCGAGGGACTGAGAGAGAGATTGAGCTCAAATTGGCACGAGAAATTGACTTGGATGAGATCGGTCGATCAGTAGGATTAGATTTCGTTATATTTTTGTTTGTTGGTTGGGGTGTATGAGTTTCAGGACCCAGCATGTTGGGATCTGAACTTCATAAGACTTATTTTTGGTTGTATGTTTTGCTAACATCTTTTTAATGAAACGCGGGGGGTATTCAACCCACCGTTTAACGATAAAAAAACAAACTAAAACAACTCGAACAAATCATATTTGTATTGCTTCTAATTCGAATAAGTGTTTATGCCTTATCCTTATTTGAAGAAGTGCTTAGGCCCTATGTTAATTGCAGCCCGAGAAATGTGAGGCAGCTGCCTTAGACCCCCAGATTTTGCAATTTTAGGGGGCCCCAAATTTGTATTTTACTTATAAATATAGGCACGTATTTTGTGCGTAATTTTTTTTTGCTATTAGGGGCCACCAAAAAATTATTATTTGGGCTGTTAGATTTTTTTTAAAAATTATTCGGTTTTGACCTTGATTGAATTCGAGGCTTTAAATTTGTGTGATTTAAAACAAATCCACATATTTGATTATCGATTCACAATTATTGAGGCTCAATTATATTTTTTGCATATCTGAATAGTTTTATGCATGCTTTTGTATGCTTCTGGTTTGGATGCTTATGTGGCTGTATATCTGATTGATGATTTTCACTTTTTTTTGCATATCTAATTGATGCTTATGAGTAAGCTTGCTATTTGATGATATATGATTTGCATATTTTGCCTTGAACAATGTACAATTTTTTTTTATACATGTTTTTTCTTTGTAGGGGGGAGGGGCATTTCGGGAGTTCTCTTTGGGGTCCCGGAAACTCAGAGCCGGCCCTGGTTCATCCATGCTCACAACTCATGACACTGTATCTCACAAAAGGAGAATGAAAAGGAAAAAAAAATCCAACGTTGTACTAATTTTATGATTTATTTCCACCACTCGTCATGTATAAGTTTGATAATATTACAATCATGATTATGGATAGAACAGTCCAAAGGAAGAACACCCTTGATAATGATTTAAAGCGGGCTTCCTCCCCTTCCCCAAATCCAATCTCGATCTATCAGCATCGCTCATATAGTAGAGAGGGGCACTCTACAGATAGACTTTCTAATAATATATCAGACATTTTTTTAAAGATTAAACATTCAATCTGCAAACTGATGACCTTTTGGACAAAAGACAAATAAGGATTCCATGTGTTCCTCCAATTTTTCTGACTAGAAACATCGAACTCAAAAGTGTATCATGCAGATCGTATGAATGGCTGATACAAATCCAGGTAACACCACCCAATCAAAATGATATTACTTGTCTGTGATGATGGTAAAAATCACAGCAGATCAGAGCCGTACGATTTCTACGCAGATCTCAAAGCATCTACAGGTGGATTAGCTATCACATGCCTCTTTTACAGGTCTGCGCCCACTCCAAGATATAGGCTTCTTCCAAGCCCATAAAAAGTGACAGACTAGGCCCACTAGGAGAGACACCCAGTCCATGCAGGCTAGAAGTCAAATCTCTTATCCTCTAACAAGGATATCTCATCTCTTGAGGGGGAGAGACATGAAAGAGATAAGCTAGTTAAACCGATACAACAGACACGAATCAATCTCTTGAAATGTCTCTCAGACTTATAAATACCCCTCCCCCTCTTCAATCAGGGTAATCAACAATTTGTTAGTTTTCACTCTCTTACTTTCTCTCTCTTTCTGGTTTGGACTTGAGCGTCGGAGGGTCTGTCGCCGGGGGCCACCCCCCGGTATTTCAGGTTTTTTGCAGGTCCATCGGCCGCATCAACAACCGTCGAATTCAGATCACAGGAGGTCAATCAACAATTTGCCAGTTTTCACTCTCTTATCCTCTTTCTCTTTCTGGTTCTGACTTGAGCGTCGGAGGGTTTGTCGCCGGGGGCCACCCCCCGGTGTTTTAGGTTTTCTGCAGGTCCATCAGCCGAATTAGCAACCGTCGAATTCAGATCACAGGAGGTCAATCAACGATCTGGATTCAATATCAGGAGCTCTAACCTCTTTTAACGGCCAAGGTCACAGGTTTGAATTTTAGTAGTTTCCTTCAATTATTAACTTACTATCTGTATGCTCCCACACCAAAATAAGTAGCAACAGATTGACACCGTCTATGGGAATATACATAAGTAAGACTTATCGCCATGCCACCAAGATTAGAAGGTAAAGGGGCGACCTCCAGTCGTCGCACTACCTCTCTTCGTCAACCAGCTCCTCCTATGGAAGATTAGATTCCTCCTCAACAGTCACCCCGACAGCCTAATCACACTCCTTCCAACGGAGAGGCACCGGGGGGCTCCCGACAAAACCGTCCTGAACAACATCCTCAGTATGACCGCATCTCAGTCCATAATGCCGAAACTGATTCACTGGCCTCACGAGGCCCACGAGGGTCTAGGGATCTCCGCCAGATCATCAGTAATAGGCAACAAGAAACCGACCTGCAAATTAGGTTGGACGAGAGGCGTGCCCGATCTGAGGCCTCTCGTTCAGGACATCAAACAAACCGAAGAACACATTTTCTTAGACAGCGTTTAATGCAATCATCCTTTCACAGGGGGCACCCAACAATGAGAAGCCTGACTCATGAGAATCAATGACTTCATGTGCAGAACAAAGGGAAAAACGCCCCAGTCACAAGGGCTGAATTGGATAAATTCAAACTCGACATTCTCCATGCTCTCCATAAGAGTTAAGATTTGGGCCTTTCCCCTAACGAAGGATCTGCCAACTCAACTAGATCCCAAAAGAAGGACGACAATGTCCTTCACCGTATCCAAGAAGTAAAAGATCGTCTAGAATAGATGAAAAAGGAAAGAAACTGCTCCAACAAGGCCTACCGCCCAAATCAACCTCCTTTCAGCAGAACCATCCTCGATGCATCCGTTCCAAGGGACTTCAAAGCTCCTCAACTTGAATCCTACAATGGAGAGACAGACCCGACAGACCATATCAAGAGCTTTAAAACACTCATGATGGTCTATAATGCCACCGATGCACTCATGTGTCGAACATTTCCTGCAACACTGAAAAGATCAGCAAGGGAATGATACTCGCGCCTGAATCCAAGGTCAATATTCTCTTTCGATCAGCATGAGGAACTCTTCATTGCACAATTCGTTACTAGCCAGAGAGCTGAAAAGACCAGCATCTCTCTGCTAGAACTGAAGCAAAAAGATGGAGAACTGCTGAAAGAATTTGTCAGCGCTTTACAACTGAAGCAAGATCAATTTCTTCCTTGAACACTTCAGTAGCAGCTGCAACTTTTCGCCACAACGTCACTAATAAAAACCTGAAAGCCTCCCTCGCAAAATAGCCACACAAGAGTTTCACTGAGCTCCTGGAAAGAAGTGACAAGTATATCAGGGTCGAGGAAGCTCTCTATCCTTAAAGCAAGAATGATTCATCTTCCGGGAACAAACAGAAGAATACCAGTGAGGAAGAACTTGGGAATTTTTAGAAAAATGGTGGAAGTTTGCGCCGTCCAACTCTAACGCCATGCTTCGACAAGTTCACTCCTCTCAATGCAAGTGTGTCAGCTATTCTCATGGAAGTGGAGAAGGACAGAATAATCCACCCTCCCCCCACTATGTCAATGTCTAGCACGAGAAGAGACAAAAATAAGTAGTGCATATTTCACAGAGATCATGGACACACTACTGACAACTGTCGAGGCCTTAAAGAAGAACTGGAAGCCCTGATTCGCAGGGGCTATCTCTCCAACTTCGTTCAGAAAGATAACGATGCCGAAAACCCTCCGTCCTGGGGGGCTATTAAGCATCAGCAAAGGCTATCCGAGTCGCAAGACTCCGAACACATGGCTGTCCTTCAATCCATTCATGGAGGCCCGATAGGGGGAGATTCCAACTCCTCCCACAAAGTTTTTGTCAAGAAAGTCAACTCCATAGATAACATTCTGCCTACCAAAAACACTGGGGTCCCAATATCTTTCCCCAACAAGGACTTAGAAGGGGTCCGAACACCTCATTGCGACGCATTAGTCATAAACCTTTGCATTCTAAATCATGTTGTATGCCACATCCTAGTGGACAATGGCAGCTTAGTAAACATCCTCTTCATGACCACATTTGAGACTATCAAGCTCTCCCGAGACCGACTCATACTAACCAGTTACACACTTCACGGGTTCTTTGGTGTCCCCGTTCAAGTAGAGGGTATTGTCACGCAAGATGTGACAGAAGGGAAATCCCCCGATATTCGAACAGAAGTACTGGATCTTATGGTAGTCGATGTCAAAGTTGCATACAATGCTATATTCGGCCGTTCCGGCCTAGCGGCATTCCATGCAGTTGCCTCCGTATTTCACATGAAAATGAAGTTCCCAACAACAGCTGGCATAGGCCAAGCTGTAGGAAGCCAACAGGTAGCACGAGCATGCTACACCGCTAAAATGGGGGGCTCCATTCTCCCCTTGATGCCATAGAGCTACAAATAGAAAGCAGTCACAATAATTCAAAAACTGTAAATGAGCTTGAAGCCACTGCCATAACCAACTCTACCATGAACTTCCAAACCTGCCATATTATCTCTCACCAGGTCCAAACTAGTTATCATCATGACATAGTAATAAACCTGAATCCATCGCCCGAAGCCACTCCACTTATTCAGCGAAAACAAATAGTCATGCCTAAACACATTGGTGCATTATAAGATTTTTCTTTCTCTATGCAAAACAATGGGGGGCTCCCTCCAAAACAGGCAAGTTCAGGCAAGGTTTACCAAGTTGTTCGCCTAACGGCTCATCAACTTGAAGATCCAGGGGGCAAGGAGATATCAGCAGGGACTTGGAAAGTAGAACACCTTGTGAAGGCAAACGAGGGGATCTGAAACGTCCTATCTTAATAGTAATAGAAATAGCAAATTTTCTCAATTTGTAACAATGGCTAGTCACTAGAGTAGCCGCTTAGTTTTATTTTCCAGCAAAATTTCTCAATGTGTAATAACGACCAACCACTAGACCAGCCGCTTAGTTTTATTTTCCAATGAAATATGGTACGAACTCTTACAAAGCTATTATAAAACTCTACGGATGCATACAATGAGTTAAGGACCAAACTTGTACACAAAAACGGCACTCAAAACTCGTTGAAAGCTTCCTACAAGATGGGTTCGGAGTCCATACCCATGGTTCGAAGTTACTCCAGCAATTTGCAATGAAGTAAGTTCAGAGTGCGCTTCGCCATTCGATCTGCTCCTGCAACCAGTTAATTCATCAAAGCAAACAACAAGCTAAACGCCCAACTTACACTTAGAGCGGTGCTAAACACTCGTTACAAGCTTTCCACAACACAAGTTTGGAATCCAGATCCACGACATAGGGTTACTCTCACAACATGCAATCCCCCACATTTAGAGCACAACTCACCGATCGATCTGTTCCTGCAACTAGTTGAACTTACTTGGGGACTTATACAACGAGATGAGTGCCACACTTATACATTTAAGCAGCACCAAACACTAGTTACAAGTCTTCCCATAAGACGGATTCTGAGTCCATACCCATGGCTCGAAGAGACTCTAACAATTTGCAATAACACAAGTTCACAGTGCACTTCGCCATTCGATCTGCTCCTGCAATCCGTTAGCGCCTCAATGACCGGTTTGGAATCCAAACCCATGGCTTGACAGAGACTCGCAATTTGCAAAGAAACAAGTTCAGTGTGCGCTTTGCCATTCGGTCTGCTCCCGCAACTAGTTAACAGTTAAACTAACAAGTTTGGAACCCATACCCATGGTTCAGAGTTACTCTCGCAACCTGTAGTGACACACGTTCAAAGTTCAACCCACCATTCGATCTGTTCCTGCAACTAGTTAAATTTCCTCAACGACGGATTAAGAGGTCCAGAATCATGGATCGCAGTTACTCTAGCAACACTTGTAAAAAGCAACACTTGGAGTTTAACTCTCCATTCGATGTGACTCACAATTTGTCAGAGGCTCCATACAGCAAGTTTGGAAAACAACTCTCCTTCAGAGTTGTCCCTACAACTAGCTAGGTTCAAGACAGAGCAATGCTAAACTTCGTCATACACCATCGGCAGTTCTTTAACTATACGCAACTGATTTGAGGCACTGTTATTTAGCCACAAAAAATGCATTCGATGGCACCTCAACCATGACAGCAAGGATCAAGCATATAAAAGGAATTCTTCAAATCATAGAACCATCGCAAACACATATGTTCAGATCCAGCAGCACTACAAACATCTACAAATACGAAATGGCTAGTCCAGATCTAACTCTTCCCAAGAGCAGCTCTTACGCCTAGCCAACCCCCAAGACGATGAATCACAGGACATGACACCGGCACGTAGAAGACTTCTTATTCCACAAACTACATGTCTCATTACAACAGCAGAATTACAATGAGTCTACGTTTCACGTCTAAGAATCGCTACCAAAAATTCCTGCGAACACTGTACGACAAACTGTCATGTAAGCTGTTCTTCCAGCTACACACTAGAGAGATGCTCTACCTAAGAGAAACAAACCTCTTCGCCGGCCTCCTACCAGCTAACAGCTTTATAGGGCTGCCATAACTCTTGATAATGAAATTCAAGACAAGTCTTCCTTAGGCAGGCAAGCTCCAGATTCATTCGACCACCTTCACTTAAGCAAGCTCCATCTTCGTCTCGCTTAAAGTGTCATGCGAACGGGAGAGTTCCAACTCTGTCAAGCACAACGTATCACGAAGGTGAACCAGCTCTATTATCCGAGGACCTCGTTCAATGTATGCAAACCACTTGTTAGTAAAGAGAAGAATGGAATCACCTCAACGCTGATCAAACACAAGTGACCTCACTTCCAGACTAAGAAGATTCAGAATTACCACAACTCATTCGCTCTGAAAAAGAGTTCGGCACTACCCACACCACTTGAGTTCCTCCGGCCAACTACTCGTCAATGTCGAACAACAAGTTCAATGCTTTGCTCTCTGCTCAGGCTCCATTAACAACTCGTTGGTCCTGAACAATGAGTTCAATGTCTTGGTCTTTACTCAAGCTCCACCAAATAGCTCGTTGGCTCCAAAAAAACAAGTTCAATGCCTTGGTCTTTGCTCAAGCTCCACCAAATAACTCGTTGTCTCCAAACAACGAGTTCCACGCTCTGATTCCCATTTGGGCTCCGTCAACAGCTCGTTGCCTTCAAACAACGAGTTCTATGCTCTGATTGCCACTTGAGCACCGTCAACTACTCGTTGGCTCTACACAACGAGTTCGATGGCTAGGTCTTCGTTCAAGTTCTCCCAAACAACTCGTTGGATCCAAAAAATGAGTTCAATGCCTTGCTTTTTGCGCAAGCTTCACTCAACAACCCATTGCACAAAATAATAGGTTCGACGCTATGCCCTCCACATGAGCTTCGCCTACAACTCGTTGGTCCCAAACAACGAGTTCAACGCTCTGCTTGCCGCATGACCTCTGTCTATACTCGTTGGCTCTACACAACGAGTTCAACACCTAGGTCATCGCTTTAGCTCCACCAAGTAGCTTGTTGGCTCCAAACAACGAGTTCTACGCTCTGATTGCCACTTGAGCTCCATCAACTACTCGCTGGCTCTACACAACGAGTCCACCGCCTTGCTCTTTGCTCAGGTTTCATCAACAACTCGTTGGTTCCAACCAACGAGTTCAACGTTCAGCACACCGCTTGAGCTCTGCAAATAGCTCGTTACCTCAAAATAATGAGTTAATTGTTCTACTCTTAGAACAAGCTCTGTCAACAACTTGTTGGCTATACACAACAAGTTCAACACCACGGTCTTCGCTTGAGCTCCATCAACAACTCGTTGGTCCCAAACAACAAGTTAAACACCTTGGTCTCCGCTCAGGCTGCATTTACAACTCGTTGACTCTAAACAACGAGTTCAACGCTCTGCTCTCTGCATGAGCTCCGTCAATAGCTCATTGGCCCCAAACAATGAGTTCAACACCTTGGTCTTCACCTAAGCACCATTGTAACTCCTGTAACCCCTTTTTCTATATTCTTGTACTGTATTCTTTCTTCTAGTGTATTCTATCTATTTGTACTCTTTCTTTTCCTGAACCATGTATTTGTTCTTCTTTCTAGTATTTATATATTCATCTATTTATTTGATTCTTTTGTGATTCTTTTGTCTTCCAATTATTCTGTGTCTGGATGGTTTATTGTTCTAAATTGTTGCACTTCATGGCTGAATTGCCTATTTATTTGATTCATGTCTTGTTGGGTCTGGTTTTCTACCCAATATACCCTATTGAACCCTCATACCCATCCTGTTCAATCCTAACTCGCAACCCAATACCCACTTCTTTAACCCAGTCTTCCCCAGATCTTCTTTACGTTTCCTAACAAGCAGATCATATCTTTCCCCCTATTCTCTTGATTCTCCAAATCACAACTTGCAAAAATCTCTCATTATAATCCCCAACAAATTTTGCTATTCATGAGTACAATTCCTATCTCCAAACCCTAACCCTAATATCCTCTCTCTCATCTCTCTATCTCTCCCTCTTTCCGTGTGCCCTACCCCGACCTCCGGCCACCAGCCGCTTGCCGTGATCCCCTGTCGCTGTGCACCTCCACCTGCCGACCCCCTATCACCCTGCTCCACACCGCGATGCCACAGAGACAGCCCCCTCTTTCCCCGTCTCCTCTCCCGACGCCACGATAGCAGCAGCCAACGCCATCGCCAGCAGCAGCCCCTCGTCGCCATCCCGGTCAAGCACTGCTGCCGTTCCACCATCGCTGTTCCCTTGGCTGTCGCCGATCTTCATCAGAGTGCACACCCCCTGCTGTCCCTCTCTTCTTATGCACGTGTGATTGATTTCGAGTATCGGATTTGTGTTCGTGGTGATCGTGATCGTCTTGTGCATCCCGTTCGTGTTTCGTTCGTTTCTTTTGTGGTCGTGCCTGGGAAACTATTCCCGTTATTCACTTTTTCTCGCCAGATCCGTCGTCAATTAAGAGGCAAGTAACTTGTATTTTTTGTTGTTTATACAAGTACTAAATACCACCTGTAGTTTGGCCTTTGTTCCTAGATTCATTCTCATGGAAAATCCTTGTTAGTTCTTGTCTCTATTTGTTGATCCATTCGTAGTCATCATATTTGTTACACACACGACATGAAAAATAATTTAGAAATAATTTAGACATGATGCATGTATGTATGTTGTTCGTGATTCATGAATTGTTGTACCCTTGTTGCAAGCTTGATGTGTCAGTTGTAATCTTTTGTGGTAAATTTGTTAAACACCCATACCATATTGTCTTGGACATCTAGTATACCATGTTTTGTATTTTGTCATAATTTGGATTTGTTGCACACGAACTATTTGATTTAATGCATAAGAAGATATTTCTATTTTTTGTTGTTGGCTCATTTTGTTTCAGTATTTTAGACCCTGTTGAGATCAGTAAATTAATTTAATTTGTGAATATAAATCATAGACCTCGATGTCTATTTTCCAGAATTTCTGACAGATCTCGGTTTCGATTTGTGAGTTGCGAGTTATTGCTGTTTTGCTACAGATGTGTTAGAGATTTCAGATTCTGTTTTATGTGATTTTTGCGTAGTTAATTATTTTAATACTGATGTTAAAAATAAGATTTGAATATAATATTTTACTGGGTATGACTAGACTTGACTGGGATTAATTCCAATTTATTAAAGATTTATTTGATGACATTTATAAACTATTCTATACTTGTGAACAACTACTATATTTTTAGAATTTTATGCTATTCAGTAAAGAACCGTAATTTCAACCTGATTCTAGTTGCTATTGGTGAAAACTTTGTGAAGATAAAATGTAGCCTAATTATCTATTTCATCGCCCATTTGATGGATTTGGATTTTGAGTTATATTTTGTAATCAATCGCTGTTTTAGTACTGCTGTGTCAAGAATCTCAGATTCACAAATTTATTGTATCTTGCTGTTTCCGAATTTATTTGACTATACTATCTATGTTAGAATAATGCGAAACTATATTTGCTGATACTAGATATACTGGGGAATACTATATTTTGAGTTATATTCACAGATTTTTTTTGGATTTAATCAGTAAGTTTTTATGCCATTTTCATGCTTGTGAATACAACCTTGTGATTTCTGGTTGAACATGATTTCTGTATATAATTCTATTTTGAGTCCAGTTTCTATGATTGTTATGTGACATGTATATAAGTGCTAGATTCGGACGAGAGTCTATTTTCTAGATTTTCTGACGGATCCAGATTTGTATGTCTGTGGCAACGGAAAACTCAGATTTGGTGTAGTACCATCTTGCTCTCTAGAACTGAAAGTTTCATTGTTCTAGTCCTTGATGAGTCGTTTGTCATCCGTTTGTGTCCTTCTTTCAACATGTACTTGTCCCCTGTTATCATACCGAGTTTCTTGCCTTGTTTGTGTACGTCCATGCTTGCTTTAAATAATAATAACAAGAAACCAAGCCGGGGTTAAAGGTAAAGATCTAATAGTGGAGAATGAAGAAACGTGTACTCGGAAGAGGATCTATAGATCCTACATGATACTTGATACTTGATACTTGATACTTGATACTTGATACCTGACACGTGATTACTTGAAACTTTCACACTTGACACGTGATACTCGATGCATGATACTTGATACTCGATACAAGATACTTGATACTTGTGTAATACCCTGATTTTTCATTTAATGAAAAATTATTTATTTTGCACGTAGTGTGCATGTGCAATATTTTGGTTAATATTTTCATCAAGATGAGTAAAGATATTTTAATATGTGCTTTTAATTATTTTATACAAAAGCCTTATTTTAATTGAATGAAAAGCCTTTTTCTTTTAAAAGCCCAAAATGTAATTCATTTATTTTATTTTAAAATAACTATTTTGGCCCATAAACTAAAGCCCATGGACTATTTTTATACAATTTGTCATGTAGAATACAATTTAAAGACTATATTATTTTTTATACCAAAAATTTAATGCACAATTTTTGGGCCTAGTGGCATGCACGTGCATTGCACGTACACGTGCAAAATGCATTCTTTCTTGTTGGCCGGTTGTAACTTTTGGAGGGAAACTCAAATTTTGAGTGGTGATCATGGTGTGTTGGTTACTTAGATGTGGGTAGTTATTGCAACTCCTACTTTCATCCTAGCCCTCCATCCTACAACCAACCAATTGATCCTAGCCATTTATTTTCCTTGATTTTTAGTATAAATACCCCCCCATGGCTAGTTATCCTTGTGCCTATTAATCTTTCCAAACCTATAGTCTAAGTTGCATTATCTAGTAGTATTTTTGTGAGTTAAAAGATTGAGTGTGTGTAGGCTTGTTCTTGCAACACCAAGAAGAAGGAGAGGCCGGCTATTCAAGGAGGGAGCTTTCGCTTTTGGGTGTGTGCTTGGAGGTTCGTGTGCGCGCGTCTAGGAGGAGGTGCACTCGTGTTGCAAAGGATTTTTTGTTGCTAATTGTGTTTTTCTTTCCATACAAGGTGGGTAAATTTTCCCTATTTCTAAAGTAGGAATGCATGCTAGTTTAATTAGAAAGAACGAAGCATGAAAATGATTAAGAAGAGCACACTTTAATTGGGAAAAATAACTTCTTGAATGATTGAAATGTGGATATGCAAATTTATATGTGGTTCTATTATTTGAGTCGTATGTGAATTGATTAGAATCATGGATTGATTGACAAAAACACATTTATTACTATCAAGAATTACACACAAAAGTTAGTAGTTTGATAATACTATTTCATGTGTTAAATAGATCTTTTGTGTTAATGTGGGCATGAATAATTTAAAATATGAGTTTGTATGTTGGGTAAATAATTAAAGACAGAGAATTAATGTGAAATTTGTTGATAAAAAGATTAGAATGCTAAATGCGAAGAAATGTCGAAAAGAAAAGAAATGTAGTATTATAATGTAGAATTTGAATTAGTTGTATGAAAATATGTTTTAATTGTTACAAAAGCTATTTTGCTCATATTGAGATGTAAATTATGTGAGGAGAAAATTTTATTGTGGTGATGATGATAAATAGATAAGAATCACATGGTTGTGTGGACAATGTACATATTGTAGTATGGCAAAAATGATGTGTACTTATTAAAGAACAAAATAAAGAAATGATCTTCTAATTCGAAATTAACCCTGTTCAGTCGACCGAATGTATGTAACAGTCGACTATACTGAACACGAAAAGTTATATAGTTGAACTACCCAGGACAGCCGACTGGTATGAATGACAGTCAACTCCCTTGTAAATGATAATTGAGATTTTGAACGCTGCGGAACAGCCGACTGACCATGTGCAGCAGTCGACTCTTCCGAGCGATTATTGAAGAACTTTATTTGACTGAACAAGTCGACTGGATGAGCTCCAAGTCGACTGTTCAGAGTACTTTTGGTATATCAGAAATTCTATGATTTGTTTATAATAAAGGTTATGAATCTCATGTTGATTATTGGTTATGACAGTAAATTTTATTTGTCTTTGTGTGAATTTACATGAAGTGAATCATTTATTAGAATTTGTGAAAGTTGTATGAATGTGAAAGCTATGAACATGAAAAAGAAAATCTATTATGATTATGAAAAGTGAATTTATGAGCTAGTAACGCTCAATGTTGGAAATTGTGAATTTGAATTGAAACAAAAGAGTAGCTAAGTCTCCCCCGGCAATTGGAAAGAAATGAAATGAATTGAAATGAAAAACCAAGGTTGGTCGTGTTTGAATGAATGAATAAGTCCGGTTTAGTGGAGAGGCTAACTCTAGAGCTTTGATTTTGTTCATGATTCTAATAAAAACTAAGGATTAGTACATAGTGGAGACGTGATGAAAGTAGGAGAAAAATACGAGTATGATGGCCATCGGATTGGCGGTGTGAGAGTGATCCACAGGCTGCCTGCTTGATGCGTCAAGACATGGCGTGGGCACTACTCCAGAATTATCGTCCCGGCGGCGACACTTGTAGGGTGTTTGGTGACTGCAAGAGGATCGTGTGCCATGAAGTGAGGCTGAATTACCACAGGTTGTCTTCACGATGCGTCGTGACATGACGTGGGATTTCCCTCCAGAATTTTCTGTACACGAGCTTGTACTCATAGATCATCTAAGATACCTACCGTAGTTACAGTAGTAGATTAAGGCATGGCGAGGGATTGAACCCTACAAAGATGAAGAACGAATAAGAGGCTTGCCCTCGGACCTATGTAGTATGGGATGCATAGAATCCGAACAAGTGCGCATTAGTGTCATCTAATATAAATAATTGCATTAAGGACTAAGTGCACAATCACAATACGACATCAATAGGGTAGTCCCTCTAGTTTGAAATGTGACAAGTTTGTGTTTGCTAAATATGGAAAATAAGTTATACTATTTCCGGCATAGAGAGGATGGCCGCGTATAATGATCGTCGGTTGAATAAACTGACGTACCCACAGTCTTATATGCAGGTAAATGGCTTGATAAAGATTAAAGAGGAACAAATGCTTAAAGATTACTCAGTGTTGTTGTATACTTGTTTCATTGTTGTAAATTTTACTTCTGCTGTGCAATGTAAAGTGTAATATTGATGTAAACTCTGATGTAAAGAGAAAAGTTTAAATTTCCTTGTAAAATTGTACTAAAGGGAGCGGAAAGATTCTGTAGAACATCTCGAATTCAGTGTATTTGGGATTCGGGGCGTTACAACTTGTCCCTGAGTACACGGCCCTCTATGATCCACTGTGAAATCTAAAATGCAACTTGCATGAATGTAGCAACCATGTGGTAAAAATTTGGGGTGCATTAAGTGCTACCTAGTTAGGAATAAATATAAGACATGAGAATAACATGATCACTTGTTACTTGTTTCTTGTACATGATACATAATTACTTGACACTTGTTACTCATTACTCGCTTGCATGATACTTGACACTTGTTACATACCACTTGCACCCGTTTATCTTGCCATGCTATCTAATTTTGTTCCTGTCATATTCCTTTCATGTTACTTCTATACTTGCTTCCTCTGTTACTCTATTCTTGTCTATTTGTTTTTCCTGTACTTGTTGCCTGCAATACAAGCGGTCCGTAACTTGAATTGACGGGTGTTTGTTTTCTCTTTCCTTCTCCTACAAATTTGTCACTTGCAGACTTTGGTGACCAGCTGCCCGACGGAGTAAGAGATCAAAAATTCTAGTTGGCTAGATTCTTGCCACATTTATTTATTCTTGTTGCTTATCTTGAATAATTTTTAACTTGTTACAAGGATTATTTTGTATTGGGTATTTTGTCCCAGACTTGATTATTTGAAATTTAGTGTTCTTGTTCTTGTTTCAAGTAATCCTGTTGACTATATTAATTCAGTTATGCATGCGTGGTTGACTATTTCTCTTATATATCTCTTGTTTATTCTTGTATATATTGTAAAGATCTTGCCAACTTATGAATGGTAAAAGCCATTCGCTGGACTTGTGTCGCGTACTTGTATTCCGAATTCCTTTTTGGGAAGCGGGGCGTGACAGGGTTTTTAGTGGTATCAGAGCCCCAGGTTGGACTAATGTATTAGTTCGATGAGTATATTAGATAAGTTTGGGCTCGATCAAGGATTGACTCAACAGTGTACAGACCATGTAATAACATGAATGAATTATAATCAACATTGATCTGGATACTAATTTTTTTTGGTTTGTGCCGGCCATGGCTCACAGAGGTCCCACTTCCCGTCCACGGGAGGAACAACCTATATTAGAGGTTGTTACGAATGTGTTGGAGCGATTGATCCAAATGCAGCAGAATCACAGTGACCTTGTGATGGCCGATTGGAGGTTGCTCGAAACCCGACCCCCGTTGTGCCTACGCAGGCAGCTTTCCCTCCTCGTCCAAGTACAATGGCAGATTTCATGAGGCTGCACCCTGACAGATTTTCCGGCACTGAGATGCCTTTGGAGGCCGAACAGTGGCTGATAAGGATGGAGCAGTTATTGTTGGCAGCGAGAGTTGCTGATGCTGATCGTGTGGATGTGGTGACCATCCAGTTGGTGGACCTTGCCCACATTTGGTGGAGGGCTGAGTTCGAAGGGCTCACGCGTTCCATTGCTTGGACCACGTTCACCAGGAGCTTCTTAAAGATGTTCTTCTCTAGTAGCACTCGAGTTGAGATGGAACAACAGTTCCTAGCCCTGAAACAGGTTGGTCGTTGTTCTATTATTGGAACTTTGTTACATATTGTTCATGCAATGTTGTAACATGAGACTCTTTTGGAACAGGGTTCCAGGTCAGTGGATGAGTACGGGGCAGAATTCACCAGGCTTAGCTGCTTCGCAACCATTTTAGTAGCGAACGAAGAGAATCGAGCTCGGAGATTCCTTCTGGGGCTTGAGCGAGATATTCAGATGCATCTCGTCTCCCTTCACTTGCGTACTTATGTTGAGGCTCTTGAGGCAGCCCAAGCTGAGGAGTAGGTTCGCAGCAGGTTGGCTCCTCCCTAGCGGACTGTTCAGTACTCTGCTGTAACCCCTGTTTTCCCAAATATGTATTTTCCGTGCATTTTCTGTATGTAAAATTTTCATAAATTATTTTTTTTTGCTTTCAAACTCTTTTGTCAAAATGCATTGTTGGATCCTCTATTAAAATCCATTTTTCGATCAAAAATTTTATTTGTGACTATTTTATATGATATTTTATATTGTAATACAATTCTTACTTTTATTATTATTACTATTATTATTTTTGTCATTTTCTTATGATTATTATTACTGTTATTAGTATTATTGTTATTATTGTTATTTTTGGTTAGTTATTAAAAATCCACTTTTATTTAGCAACTGTATTTGTGGTATTTTAAATAAATTCTATTTTGTAATGCAAATTACATTTTTATTATAAACAATATTTTTATTGGTTGTTTTATTTTCTATTGAATTTAAAATACCCTAATCTATTTTAAAAACCCATTTAATGCTCTATACCCATTAAACACACCCCAAAACCCATTGGATATTTTGCCAACTCATTAAGCACTAGAGCCTAACCTTGTGTTCATAATACCTCAACCCATTACCCAATATAAACCTAACCCTAAAACATATTCCTATATATTTATAACACTTGTTCATCTTCTAAACCCCCTGCCTCTTCACCTCCCATCTCCCTCTCCCCATCTTTCGCCCTCCTAACCCATCTACCGCTCATATCTCTCTCCATTCTCCTCCTCTCAGCGTCTTCAACGCGCCACCCCGCTCCTCGCCATTCCCAGCCTCCTCTCCCTCGGTGGTGCCGCCCACTACCGTGACACCGACCATCGCGTTGTAGTCGCTTCGCCACTCGTCTTCCTCCTCCTGTGCGGACCAACACAGCCCGCGATCCCCTCTCCGTTGCTTACTCTTTTCGTCATCGCGTGCCATCTCAGGAGACCCCCGGTGCCCTTCGTTTTCCCTGCATCGACCCAACAGCAAGCCGCGATAGCCTCAGCCATGCAGCCTCCTGCCGCTGCAGCCAGTGCACCTCTGTCGTGTCCCCTGACAAAAGCGCCGCTCTGCAGACCAGTCGCGCCCCTATGCCCTGGTGTGCACCCCATTGTCCTGCTCCCTCTCTCTCCCTGCATCCCCTGCTCTCGACCTCTCATCCCTCGTTCCGGTGTCGCCAGGCCGCTACAACCCTCCGGTGCCCCGCTGCAACCCACTACAGCACCGCCGACTTTGGTGTGTACTGTCTCTCCAATGCATAGTAGCAGCAGCTGCACTGCGCCATGCCTCCTTGCCTGCAGCCACCTGTGGTGCCTCCCTGTCCCGCCTCCGATGCCATCGTTTGATCAGCCAGTGCAGCCCTCCGACAGCGCACTCCCCATTGCCTTGTTGTTGCTATTATTTTGGGTTGTGATCACTTTGATCTTGGGCTGTTGGATCTTCTTGATCATCACCATCGGGGTGATCTTGGTCGTCTGTTGGATCTTGATCATCATGCTTGATTGGATGTGGGCCGTCGATCTCCTTTTGATCATCCGATTAGATCCTAGCCATCCGATATCTTCTTGACCGTCACGATCATGATGATCATCAACTTCCTTTGATCGCAGCCGTTCGATCGATCGATCTTGATCTTCATCATCAAGAGAATCTGACCGTCCGAGCTGATCCGATCATCTTGATCTTGATCTTTGATCTCAGTCGTCCGATCGTGTTCGTGATCATGTTCGTGTTCACTTTGGTTCATGTCTGTGTTCGTGCCAGAAAATCTATTTTCGTTATTCTTGCTCTTGTACCGTTTCCGTTGTTGTCTCTCAGTCAAGTAACTTGTATTAAATTTCTTTGCAAGTATAAGTACTAAATACTGTCTGTAGTGTAGTTGGGTCTAGAGACAATTTGTGTGTGAATTTTCTTGTTGATATTGTCTCTGTTGTGTTGATTTGACCATAGTTACCTCACGACATACATGACATGATATAACATAGGGTTGACCAACTTTTGTTGCATATATACGTGTTGTTCATATAATTTCTTGTGCCCGTTCGTGTTATTCGTGGTAGACATGTTGTGGACTTGTGAAATACCCTATACCATGTTGTTTGGACATCTAGTACACTATATTTCATGTGTGGGTTGATTTGGATGAATCTCGTATGATCTATGTTGTTTGTGTGTGAAGAACAAATCTGTATTTTCTGTTACCCTGATGTTGATCAGTATTTTAGACCCTACTAAGGTCAGTATTTGAAAATATTTTGTGAAAATTATTTGTAGAGAATTCAGTTTATTTTCTAAACCTTTTGACGGATCTCAGTTTTGATTTACGGTTTGTGAGTTATGTCTATTTTACTACAGTGGTGTCAAAAGATTTCCATATTTTGTTTTTTATGAATTCTGAAGAGTAATCTATTTTTATTCTAGTGTTAAAATTACTATTTTGCCATGAAATTTTGCTCAGTACTTCTAGACTTGATTGGAGTTTACCCAGAATTTTTGTGAATTTATTTGTTGAGTTTTACAAACCGTTCTATGTTCCCAAACAATTTCTGTACTAGTAGATTTTTCAACCTGTTCAGTAAAGAACCTGATTTTTGACCTAATTCTACTTGCTATTTGCAAAATATTTCTAATTATGAAAGTTAGCCTACTGCATCTATTTTATGACCCTTTATGCAGATTTGGATTTCGGTTTATGGTTTGTGACATACTGCTATTTTTGTACTGCAGTGTTTACAATTCCAGAATTACAAAACTACTACATCTTGATGTTTTCTGATTTTCATTGACTAAACTATTTATTTGGAAAATTCTGAAACTTTATATTCTGATACTGCACATATAGGGGAATGCCCCAAATTTTTCGTGAATTTAATTAAAGAGTTTTCATATTGTTTTCTTGACTGTGAAAATACAATCTTCTGATTTCTGACTGAACGTGTTTTCTGGATTCAAACCTATTTTGAGTTATGGATGTTGTGAAATACTATATGACTTATATATGTTTGCTAGATTCAGAAGGGAGTCTATTTTCCAGATTCTTCAATGGTTTCACATTTGCATTTTGTGTAGCAACGGAAATTTCAGTTTTAGTGCAGTATTGTCTTGCTGTCCTGAACTGGAATTTTCGTTGTTTTATTTTTTTATGTGTTATATTTAGTCTGTATATGTTTATCTGTCACCTTGAACCTGTTACACGTTTATGCCATGCTATTCTCACTCTTTTTTCTGCACTTGCATGTCTGTCTGTTAATAATAACAAAATAACTAAGCCGGGGTTAAGGGAAAGATCTAGTAGTAGAAAATATAGAAATGTGTACTGAGAAAAGGGCCCGTGTTCCCTATTTGTTACGTGTTCATGATTACATAATTCACGACTCTGTTTATCTGACCCTGACTACATTACTTCCCTATAGGAAGGTGTACTCAGAAGAGAACCCGTAGGTTCTATCTGTCTGTCTAATCCCTGAGTACACTGCCCTATGGACTCTATTATGAAATCAAAATGAAACTGTTTGAATGTAGCAACCATGTGATAAAAGTTGGGGCGCATGAAGTGCTACCTAGATAGTAATCACACAAGACTTATAAGAACATGATATTTGATTATCTGATAGCTGTTATCTGTTATCAGTTTATCTGACATCTGTTATTTGATTATCTGATATCTGTCTGACTAGCATCTGACACTATCATCTGAATATCTGTCTGTATACCATCTGACACTTGACACTTGACACATGTTACCTGTATCTGTTAGTATACCATGTTATCTGATTTGTTTCCTGATTCATGTTAGATATTACATTTCTGTTGATGCCTATACCATGCTATGTTTGTTCTGTTGTTATTTTATATTTGTTTACCGTTCCCATGTACTTGTATCCTGCATTACAAGAGGCCCGTAACTTGCATTGACGGGAGTTTGTTTTCTTTTTCCTATTCCTGTAATGGTTAAATTGCAAATTTTGGAGAACAAGTACCAGATGGTGTTGGTGATATGCAACATTAGTGCTGGAGTTTTGTTTGCATTTATTATTATTATTTCCAGTTATTGCTTAAACAATTATATCTGTACTTGGATTTATTTTGTATTTGGGTAATGTGACCCAGGATATTTGACTTATTCAGATCTGGATTATTTAAAATTAATATATTTTGTTTCAAGTATTCTTGTTGGTATTTTGATTCATATGTGCATACTTGGTTGATTCTCCTGCTTCCGACTCTGATTATTTCTGTGAGATGTTGAAAAGATTCTGAACAGCTTATGGATGCTGAAAATCATTCGCTGGGCTTAGTCATGTATCCATATTCCGTATTTCCTTTTTGGGAAGCAGGGCATGACATCTGCTGTTGTTGTTAAGCCTTCTGGTGGGCCAATTTGGAGGCATGTCCCAGCCAATCTGTCAGGGCAGCTCTTTACTCTTCTGCTGGTCCTCAAAGAGTAGGTTTTTATGACTTTTGCCGACTTGTTGGGCATGAGCGCAAGGATTGCAGGTACGCCAATTACCGTTATTTTGGATGTGGTGCTGTTGACCACTCATTGCAAGATTGCCTGCAGCAGAGGATGGCTCTTCCAGCCAGGGATCCGGTTCAGCAGGTAGTGCCAGCTCGTGTTCCGGCCAGGCCTCTACTTTCCCCTCAGCACCAGATTGTTGGTCAGAGGATCGCGGTTCCCAGGAGAGGTCAGGCTTTCAACCTGACAGCTGCAGATGTTGAGGTGGCAGAAGGTGTTGTTGCAGGTATTCTTGCTTTTCATTGTCGTTATTTCCTTTGTTTCCTTCATTGCTTTACTCTATTCTTTCATATTATCTGCTTTGCATTGTTTTTCTTCATCCCTTAATCGTCGTTTCTTTTCCTTTGCTTTTTGGCTCTATCTTAGATGTTATCTTAGTTTGTTTTTTCCCTTCTCATGTTCTTTTTTATTCCGGGGAGACCTATTTCTTCGTCTCTTCCCGCTCTGTGGCTCGGCACCAGTTGGCATCCAGCATCATGCCTGAGGCTTAGAGCATTGTCACAGGTGACGGTATTGTTGTCTGTTTTCAGGAATGCAAACAGAGTCCCATGGTTATTGGTGGCACGGATTTCAAGGCCGTCATTGGGAATTCTGGATTCGACATCATTCTCGGTATGGATTGGTTGGGTGAGTCCCATGCCATCATTGATTATCGTGCCAAGAAAGTTGTATTCCGAATCTCAGGTCACGAGGAGTTTGAGTTCCATGCCGGGGAGATGCCCCTAGGCCGAGCTAAGACTGCAGTTGATCAGGAGACTTGTGCGATGGAGTTGCACACAGGCTGTGAGTCCGCGCCTCTAGTAGTGCGGGAATTTCTGGATGTATTTCTAGATGAGTTGTCTGGCTTACCCCTTGATAGGGATGTAGAGTTCGGTATTGAAGTTATGCCTGGTACGGTGCCGATATCGAAGAGTCCCTACAAGATGGCACTGGTTGAGCTAGCAAAGCTGAAGGTGCAGATTTAGGGTTTGCTAGATTGGGGGTTCATCCGGCCCATCATTTCACCTTGGGGTGCTCCAGTTCTTTTTGTTAGCAAGAAGGATAGTAGTCGTTGACTGTGCATTGATTATCGGGAACTGAATTGTGTTACTATGAAGAATCGGTATTCGCTGCCCAGGATCGATGACTTGTTTGACCAGTTGGGCGGTGCAACTTTCTTTTCGAAGTTGGATCTTCGCTCAAGGTATCATATGGTCAAGGTGTAGGCGACTGATGTGCCAAAGACCGCTTTCAGGACCAGATATGGGCACTATGAGTTCCTTGTGATGCCGTTCAGAGTCACGAACGCGCCAGCTATGTTCATGAGTCTGATAAGCAGGGTCTTTTCTCCATTCCTAGATAGATTTGTGGTGGGCTTCATCCATGAAATTCTGGTGTATTCTCAGAACCTGAAGGATCACGCTGAGCATCTTAGGTTGGTCCTTCAGACTTTGAGGAAGAATTATCTCTCTGGGAAACTCAGCAAGTGTGGGTTTTGGCTTGACCGAGTTACCTTCTTGAGGCACATTATCTCGAGCGATGGTATCTTAGTGGATCCGTCCAAGGTTGTGGCTGTGAGAGATTGGTTAGTCCCCAAGTCCGTTTCAGAGGTGAGAAGCTTCCTTGGCCTAGCTGGATATTATCGAAAATTCGTCCAAGACTTTTCGAATATAGAAGAGCCTTTGACGAAGCTGACAGGAAAGGATCAGAAGTTCTGTTGGTCTGAGGCTTGCAGTGAGGCTTTTGCTGAGTTGAAGAACATGTTGACGTCAGTGCTTGTGTTGACTATTCCAGATGGTTCAGGTGGATTTTTGGTTCACTGTGATGCTTCTGGTAAGGGTCTTGGTGCAGTTCTGATGCAGAAGAGCCGAGTTGTTGCTTATGCATCGAGGCAGTTAAGGCCGTATGAGAGGAACTATCCGACTCATGATTTGGAATCAGCGGTAGTGATCTTCGCTTTAAAGCTGTGGAGACACGATTTACTTGGAGATCGAGTGGAGATCTTTACTGACCACAAAAGTCTCAAGTACATCTTCACCCAAAAGAAATCGAACATGAGGCAGAGGCATTGGTCTGAGCTCATGACTGACTATGACATCAGTTTGCAATACTATTCTGGTAGAGTGAACTTGGTGCCAGATGCTTTGAGCAGGAGACCTATTGCTATGTTCCTGACTCAGCAGAGGGATCTGGTAAGCAGATGCGGAGGTTGGAGTTGGATGTGTTGTTGTCGAGTTCGGATTGCAGTTGCATGATGCTTCAGCTTCAGTCGTCTCTTGTCGAGCAGATTAAAGAGGCTTAGGCTAGTAAGTTTCAAGGATTCAGAGCAGAGGTTGAGGCCGATTCCAGAACGGATATGGTTGTTCATGCTGATGGATCGCTTCGTTTTGGGTCCAGGTTGTGTGTCCCGAAGGGTGAAGTTCATCAGAGGTTGCTTGAGGAAGCCCACCAGTCGTCGTACTCTATTCATCCTGGAGGTACTAAGATGTACCGGGACTTGAAGCTTCACTTCTAGTTGCATGGTATGAAGAGGGCTGTGGCTCTGTTTGTGTCTCAGTGTTTGATCTACCAATAGGTGAAGGTAGAGAATCAGAGAACTGCCAGAAATCTTCAACCGCTTCCCATTCCGGAGTGGAAGTAGAAACACATCACTATGGATTTTGTGACCGCTTTGCCAAGGAGTCCTAAGGGTCACAATGCCATTTGAGTGATTGTCGACCGACAGACGAAGAGTGCTCACTTCATTCCCTTCCGAGTTGGATAGTCTACTGAGAGCCTAGCTAAGAAGTACATGCAAGAGATCGTCAGACTTCATGGGGTTCTAGTTAGTATTGTATCCGACAGGGATACGAGGTTCAGGTCTCAGTTTTGGGAGAGTCTTCAGAGTAGTCTGGGGAGTAAACTGAAGTACAATACATCTTTTCACTCCCAGACTGATGGACAGTCAGAGAGGACCATCCAGACTCTAGAAGACATGTTGAGCTCCTGTGTGTTTCAGTTTGGTGGATCATGGGAGGACCATTTGCATCTTGTAGAGTTCTTGTACAATAACAACTTTCAAGCCACTCTTTAAGCTCCACCGTTCGAGGCACTATATGGTCGAAAGTGCAGATCACTAGTGTGCTGGGATGACATTGGTGAGAGGAAGTTGTTGGGTCCAGAGTTGATCACTTGGACTGTTGATGCGGTGACTCAGATCAGGAAGCATCTTCAGGCAGCACAAGACAGGCAACAGAGATGGGCTGATGTCCATAGGATAGCCTTCGAGTTCGAGGTTGGTGACCATGTTTTCCTCAAGGTATCGCCGTGGTGGGGTATCATTCGGTTTGGTGGTGGGGTCAAGCTGAGCCCTAGGTTTATCGAATTGTTTGATATCGTGGAGTGAGTAGGCAAGGTGGCCTATCGCCTTGCATTGCCACCGACATTATCAGAAGTGCACGATGTTTTCCATGTCTCACAACTCAGGAAATATATTCGTGATGAGAGCCAAGTGATTGACTATTCAGAGTTATCCGTGCAGCCGGATTTGACTTGTGAGATTCCTCCAGTTGCTATTTTGGATCGGCGGGAGAAAGAGCTGAAGAACATGGTCATCAGGTTGGTTTGGGTTTCTTGGAATCCTCACTCGCCAAGTGAGTCTACTTGGGAGCTGCAGGAGGATATCCAACGGAGGTTTCCTCATTTGTTTGTGTAGGGTTGTTTTGTTTGGTTTTTGTTGTTGTTGCTCTTGCTTTTTCGGAGTTACCCTATGTACCTCTTGTTTGAATTTCGAGGACGAAATTCTTGTTGTTAGGTGGGTAGGATTAGTAACTCCCGTATCCCCTTTTTCTGTATTCTTTTACTGTATTCTTTCTTCCAGTGTATTCTATCTATTTGTACTCTTTCTTTTTCCTGAACCATGTTTTTGTTCTTCTTTCTAGTATTTATATATTCATCTATTTGTTTGATTCTTTTTCTCTGCCAATTATTCTGTCTCTGGATGGTTTATTGTTCTAAATTGTTGCACTTCATGGCTTAATTTCTTATTTATTTGAATTTTGTCTTGTTGGGTCTGGTTTTCTACCCAATATACCCTATTGAACCCTCATACCCATCCTATTGGATCCTAACCCGCAACCTAATACCCACTTCTTAAACCCAGTCTTCCCCAGATCTTCTTCACGTTCCCTAACAAGCTTATCATATCTTTCTCCATATTCTCTTGATTCTCTAAATCACAACTTGCCAAAATCTCTCATTATAATCCCCAACAAATTTTATTATTCATGCCTATAATTCCTATCTCCAAACCCTAACCCTAATATCCTCTCCCATCTCTCTCTCTCCCCCTCTTTTCGTGTGCCCTACCCCGGCCTCCAGCCACCAGCCGCCTGTCGTGATCCCCTGCCGCTGTATGCCTCCACATGCCGACCGCCTGTCGCCCTGCTCAACACCGCGATGCCACAGGGACAGCCCCTTCTCCTTTCCCGAAGACAAGGTAGCAGCATCCAGTGCCAGTGCCGACCCCCTCATCCCCGTCCATGTCCAGCGCCGACCCCCTCGTCCCCATCCATGTCCAGCACCGCTACCATTCTGCCGTCACTGTTCCCTTGGCCGCCATCGATTTTCTGTATTCTTGTAGTATTCTTTCTTCTAGTGTATTCTATCCATTTGTACTCTTTCTTTTCCTGAACCATGTATTTGTTCTTCTTTCCAGTATTTATAGATTCATCTATTTATTTGATTATTTTGTGATTCTTTTGTCTTCCAATTATTCTGTGTCTGGATGGTTTATTGTTCTAAATTGTTGCACTTCATGGCTGAATTGCGTATTTATTTGATTTCTGTCTTGTTGGGACTGGTTTTCTACCCAATATACCCTATTGAACCCTCATACCCATCCTGTTCGATCCTAACCCGCAACCCAATACCCACTTCTTTAACCCAGTCTTCCCCAGATCTTCTTCACGTTTCCTAACAAGCAGATCATATCTTTTTCCCTATTCTCTTGATTCTCCAAATCACAACTTGCCAAAATCTCTCACTATAATCCCTAACAAATTTTGTTATTCATGACTACAATTCCTATCTCTAAACCCTAACCCTAATATCCTCTCTCTCATCTCTCTATCTCTCCCTCTTTCCGTGTGCCCTACCCCGACCTCCGGCCACCAGCCGCCTACCGTGATCCCCCACCGCTGTGCACCTCCACCTACCGACCCCCTGTCACCCTACTCCACACCGCGACGCCACAGCAACAGCCCCCTCTTTCCCCTTCTCCTCTCCCAAAGCCACGACAGCAGCAGCCAGCGCCAGCAGCAGCCCCTCGTCGCCATCCCGGTCAAGCACTGCTGTCGTTCCACCATCGCTGTTCCCTTGGCCACCGCCGATCTTCATCACAGTGCACACCCCCGGCTGTCCCTCTCTTCTTGTGCATGTGTGATTGATCTTGAGTATCGGATTTGTGTTCGTAGCGATCGTGATCGTCTTGTGCATCTCATTCGTGTTTCCTTTGTTGCTTTTGAGTTCGTGCCCAGGAATCTTTTCCCGTTATTCTCTTTTTCTCGTTAGATCCGTCGTCAATTACGAGACAAGTAACTTGTATTTTTTGTTGTTGTATATACAAGTACTAAATACCGCCTATTGTGTGGCCTTTGTTCCTAGATTCATTCTCATGGAAAATCCTTGTTAGATCTTGTCCCTATTTGTTGATCCATCCGTAGTTATCATATTTGTTATACACACGACATGAAAAATAATTTAGAAATAATCTAGACTTGATGCATGTATGTATGTTGTTCGTGATTCATGATTGTTGTACCCTTATTGCATGCTTGATGTGTCAGTTGTCATCTCTTGTGGTAGATTTGTTAAACACCCATACCATGTTGTCTTGGACATTTACTATACCATGTTTTGTATTTTGTCATAATTTGGATTCGTTGCACACGAACTATTTGATTTAATGCATAAAAAGTGATTTCTGTTTTTTGTTGTTGGCTCATTTTGTTTCAGTATTTTAGACCCTGTTGTGATTAGTAAATATATTTAATTTGTGAATATAAATCGTAGACCTCGCTGTCTATTTTCCAGAATTTCTGACATATCTCAATTTTGATTTGTGAGTTGCGATTTTTGCTGTTTTGCTACAGATGTGTTAGAGATTTCAGATTCTGTTTTATGTGATTTCTGCGTATTTAATTATTTTAATACTGATGTTAAAGATAATATTTGAATCTAATATTTTGCTGGGTATGACTAGACTTGACTGGGATTAACCCAAAATTTTTATAGATTTATTTGATGACATTTATAAACAATTCTATGCTTGTAAACAACTACTATATTTCCACAATTTCATGCTATTCAGTAAAGAACCATAATTTCAACCTGATTCTAATTACTGTTGGTAAAAACTTTGTGAAGATAAAATGTAGCCTAATGTATCTATTTCATCATCCTTTTGACGGATTTGGATTTCGAGTTATATTTTGTAATCTATCGCGGTTTTAGTATTACTGTGTCAAGAATCTCATATTCACAAATTTGCTATATCTTGCTGTTTCCCAAATTTATTTGACTATACAATCTATGTTGGAATAATATGAAACTATATTTTATGATACGAGACATACTGGGGAATACTCCAGATTTTTCTTGGATTTAATCAGTAAGTTTTTATGCCATTTTCATACTTGTGAATACAACTTTGTAATTTCTGGCTGAACATGATTTCTGTATATAATTCTTTTTTAAGCCCTGTTTCGGTGATTGCTATGTGACTTGTATATATGTACTAGATTCGGCCGAGAATCTATTTTCTAGATTTTTTGACGGATCCAGATTTTCATGTTTGTGGCAACGGAGAACTCAGACTTGGTACAGTACTGCCTTGTTGTCCAGAACTGAAAGTTTCGTTGTCCCAGCCCTTGATGAGTCGTTTGTCATCCGTTCGTGTCCTTTCAACTTGTACTTGTTCCTTGTTACCTTACCATGTTTCTTGCCCTATTTGTGCACGTCCATGCTTGCTTTAAATAATAATAACAAGAAACTAAGCCGGGGTTAAAGGGAAAGATCTAATAGTGGAAAATGAAGAAACGTGCACTCGGAAGAGGATCTATAAATCCTACATGATACTTCATACTTGATATTTAACACGTGATTACATGACACTTGCACACTTGACACGTAATACTGGATGTATGATACTTGATACTCGATACATGATACTTGATACTTGTCCCTGAGTACATTGCCCTCTATGATCCACTATGAAATCTAAAACGCAACTTGCATGAATGCAGCAACCATGTGGTAAAAATTTGGGACGCATTAAGTGCTACCTAGTTAGGAATAAATACAATACTTGAGAATAACATGATCACTTGTTACTTGTTACTTGTACATGATACATGATTACTTGACACTTGTTACACGTTACACGTTTGTATGATACTTGACACTTGTTACATGCCACTTGCACCCATTTATCTTGCCATGCTATATGGTTTTGTTCTTGTCATATTCCTTTCATGTTACCTGTATACTTTCTTCTGCTGTTACTCTATTCTTGTCTATTTGTTTTTCCTATACTTGTTGCCTGCAATACAAGCGGCTCGTAACTTGCATTGACGAGCATTTGTTTTCTCTTTCCTTCTTCTACAAATTTGTCACTTGCAGACTTTGGTGACCAGCTGCCCGATAGAGTCGGTGATCAAAGATTCTAGTTGGCTGGATTCTTGCTACATTTATTTATTCTTGTTGCTTATCTTGAATAGTTTGTAACTTGTTACATGGATTATTTTGTATTGGGCATTTTGTCCCAGACTTGTGTTTTGTTCCAGACTTGATTAATTGAAATTTAGTATTCTTGTTCTTGTTTCAAGTAATCCTGTTGACTATATTAATTCAGTGATGCATGCGTGGCTGACTATTCCTTTTGTATATCTCGTGTTTATTCTTGTATATATTGTAAAGATCCTGACAGCTTATGAATGGTGAAAGCCATTCGTTGGACTTGTGTCGCGTACTCGTACGTATTCTGTATTCCTTTTTGGGAAGCGGGGTGTGACAACCAACAAACAACGAGTTCAATGCTCTGCTCTCTGCATGAGCTCCGTTTACGACTCGTCGGCTCCAAACAATGGGTTCCACGCTCTGATCACTGCTCGAGCTCTATCAACAATTTGTTGGCCCCGAACAACAAGTTCAACGCCTTGCTCTTTGCTCAAGCTCCATCAATGACCCGTTGACTCTAAACAGCGAGTACAGCGCCTCGCTACTTGTTCAAGTCCTTCTAATGACCCCTCACCTTCGAGCAAAAGGCTGGGCATCTAATGCCGGCCTAAAACTATCTCTACAATAATTACTTAGCCCAAACAGAAAGTACAACAAGTTTCCAACTCCACCACGAGTTGTGACTCCAAACTCGCCGGGGTGAAACAGCAATTTCTACATCAACTCTTTCTCAGAGTTGTCTCTAAACTTGCCAGGATCAAATGGCGGTTTTTACATCCGAATTGTCTCTAAACTTGCCGGGATCAAACGACAGTCTCTACATCAACTCTACCTCGGAGTTGTCTCCAAACTTGTTGGGAACAAACAACAAGTTCAACACTCAATTCTATCACACGGAGCTCTCTACACTCTTGTTGGGCGCAAACAGCAAGTTCAGCACTCACTTCTACCAATGTGTTCCCTCCAAACTCGCTAGGATCAAACAACGAGCCGTACATTGACTTAGCCAAAGAATTGTCTCCCCAAACTCGCTGGGATCAAACAGCGAGCTCTATGCCAACTCAGCCAAAGAGCTGTCTCTCTAAGCTTGCCAGGTGCAGATGGCAGTTTCTACATTAACTCTATCTCAGAGTTGTCTCTAAACTCATCGGGATCAGACGACGATCTCTACATCAACTCTATCTAAGAGTTCTCTCCATACTTGTTGGGATCAAACAGTGAGCTCTACGCCAACTCAGCCCAAGAGTTGTCTCTCTAAGCTTGTTGGGTGCAAACGGCGGTCTCTACATCAACTCTATCTTAGAGTTCTCTCCAAACTTGTTGGGACCAAACAGCAAGCTCTAAGTCAACTCAGTCAAAGAGTTGTCTCTACGAACGTGCCAGAATCAAACGACAAGCTCAACATTCAACTTCGTTGCAGAGTTCTCTACATGCGTGTCGGGCGCAAATGGTGGGTTCAAACGTTCAACTCTGTCCCGAATATGCCACAACGGCTTGTCGGGATCAAAATGGCAAGTCTGCAACAGCTCTCCTTGCACGGCTATATACATACAAGATCCACCAATTGACGGTAATAGAGTAAAAAGCTGGGTATACACATATAAATAATTATATATATACGAGTTGTTGCATATACACAACAATATATATATATATATATATATATACCCAAGCCAAAAGCTTCAAAATCCTCCACAAAATCCCCACAAAATCGCCTCACTATTGTGAGAGGGGAGCTAAAGTATAAGAGGATTCAGATCGGGTCGGATTCACGACCCAAACCCGCAAGAAAATCAAGAAGTAAGGCTAAGGGGCATTTACGGGTCGGATCCAAACCCGATAACCGACCCGCACTGCTTCTCATTCTACTCTTCCTTCTTCTTCCTCTTCTAAAAGTTCTCCCGCCAAAATCCTAGCTCAGCGAGAAACCCTCTCCACCTCACTCCACCTCCGACATCAAGCTCTCGCCTCGCCAAAAGCCTCACATCTCTACTCCACTGTCGAGCTCCCTCAGTCGAGCTCCGTCTATGAGCTCAGTTCACTTCGTCGAAACCCACAACAGAGCTCAAAACAGAGCATCCCAAGCTTCGAAAAATTCTCGAAGGGAATTCTAAGTCCTATGGCTCGGCAAGACAATGATCTCAATAGCTCGATTAGAGGCCCTTAGCTCGACGAGGTCTCAAAGCTCTCATAGTTCGACATGAATAGCTCGCCGCTCCATTCAAAAATAGAGCTCGTAGCTCGCCAAAGCTCAGTAACCAGAGCTCGACTAACTCTTTGAAGGCGACCGCTCAGTGAAAAGAGTTCCATAGCTCGGCAAGAGCCTCGACAACCCATAGCTCGGAGAGACCCTCGACAACTCACAGCTTAGCGGAACGCTCTCGTAACACGGCGAACCTTCACCATCACAACAGCTCGACCATAGCGAGCTATCACCATAACTCGGCTGAATGAGGAGCTCAGTAGCTCCGCAAAATCATAGCTCGGCAAAGGGGATATGTCGACGGAGAAGTGGTTCGACATCATGGTAGCTCGAAGAAGGTGAAAGATTATAGCTCTGCTGTAGCGCCCCAGATCCCCGTTACCGGATATCCGTGACACTCACCAAAATCTTTGCCTTCAAATGATCCCCGTTACCGGTCCATCGTCTCCCCTGGGACTTGCTCCTTGGCTTGAGGCTTCTGCTGCGCGACTCTGATATCTCTGCACCTGCTCGAAAGTTAGAACCGATACCTAAAAGGTGGGAAATGTCAGTACTTTGACTGACGCAAAGCTGATGATAACAACGATCCCCTAAAATTCAATCACAACCATAATTTTATGCAAAAGAGAAAAAGTGATGTGCCAAAACAAGGGTTTAATGGATTCAGATTCTAGTGTAGTGTTATGCCATGACCCTATGACTAGATGCAGCAAATCACATGCCTGACTCTAATTCAAGCAAGACTTTGGAGCACGAATACATCCCATACTACCTTTGGTCCCAAATCTAGCCATCTTTCTCCACAATTTAAGGATTCAAACCCTCGCCATGCACCCTACTCTTGTACTCAACTAGTTCCCAATAGATTGTACGTCGCCCAAGGAGGTTGCAGTTGGTCTGTCTAGTTCCGCCACTGCAGTGCCTAAGTGGTGGTTGTGTTGGCCACTTGGTACCCGCGTACGGACCTCTTCAGAAAGTCGCGTTGAATCCGGTCGCAAGACCGTGTGATTCCATTGTCCACTCCTAACCCGGGCTATGGACCGATGCATGCATGTTCACCCCTACTCCGGGTTATGAACTTATATATATACCAAAAAATAACAAAACCCACGTGCATAGGGACGTGAGCGCTGCGGGAGGTCAAATCCTCCGAGCCTCCCGTACCTTACTCCGGTAAAACTTTGAAAATTAACAGATCGAGATACGAGTCGAGGACTCACTCATGAGTGTCGAAAACGTATCCCTACGACTGGAATGTACAACACTGACTATGGTCTACTAGGACTAATGCAATTTTCCAAACCCCTTAATATGTCATTCTAATCCCACCCTTACTCTAATCACTTTGGGTAAAGATAAAATTTGCTTCCACACTTGCCTATCAACCTCTGGCCCTGGCGATACCGGTCCGGTTCGCCACTTCTCCGGCTTGGAATTGTCCAGCATTACGGCCTACATTCACCCCTAACCTGGTAATGAATCCGTGTTCACCCCTAACCCGGGCTATGAACTCATATTAGTGGCACGGCTCGGATGTCCTACCTTCGGCGGAAGTTTATAATGTAGGGTTGACAGATGCAGGGTATCCCTTACCCTAGTGATTAACTCGAGTCACACACCCATGATGGGATTCAACAAAACCAACAACAGATATCAACCATACCTAGACAAGGGTTATCAACTCTAATAGTACACAAGGGAAAAGTCCTAATAATACCTAGTCAAAACCAAAGACTAGGCAATCTACGGGTTTCTGTCCGAATCTTAAAAAGGTCATAACTCTTTCAATACAACTCCGATTGGAGTGTACGAGCCCATTCCGGAAAAATAAAATCCTAGACTACAACTTTCTAGTTGATCATAAACTCAAATTCCATCATCTAGATCCCCAAAATAGTCTCTCAAGTCTCAGCCAGCGTACTTCCTGTACACGGGCTGCACCTTACCGGCAGCACAAAATACTGCTCACCTATCCGAACGCTACAAATCCAAGTTCTATAGAAAGGTGTGGATGTCCTGTACAAGTCTCTAGTTGAGCATGAGTCCAAAATACACCAATAGATCACCCGAACACACACATCTCTCATAAAGGTACCAAGTCTCACACTAGGACTTTCTAAATCAGAGCACTCAGCTCGATTTCTAGTCTCTATCCAGTATTACAAATATCACAGTAAATCAACCCTTTATTTGAATTACCTCAAATAGTTCTTGTTGGAAAGATCTTGATGTCTACTACAATCTTCTTATGAAACAGTTCCTCAAATTTTGCTCTTAGTGAGCCTCAAATGTGCAATCCCTACAGGGTTTCAAAATTGGCTGAAATGAGCACAGTTCATGCTAATAAAATCATGTTAAATTCCATACTCATCCAAATGATTCAAAATTTACAGTGATGAAACTAGAGATCATAATAAACAACATACAAAGGTTTCATGTCAAAACTCCAAGTATATACTGAGTTCTAAATAATTTAATTTAGCACAGGAATCAGCATGTTCTTCAGTTCAACTCTAGCTACTATTTTAAAGATCAATTTTTTCCTTGCCTATAAATTCATCCAAACATTTCCCTGATTTTACAGTAGAATCTATATATAAGTGGGAATACATGGTAAAAATTTCAGATTAAGAACTTGCTCCAATAAATTATGAAAATTCCAACAATATCAGTTATCCTATTAACCAACTGCTGAATCTGCCTTACAACACAGTTCTACCATTAGATTTTATTAAAATATCAAACCATCACTTAAAAATCCGAAATAAATCATGAACCATCTAAACATGTATATGAACAATCTGTGAAAATTTCACTATCTAATTCCTTGTGGTTTGCTCTCGAAAAAATCTAGAAATTAGCATTCTGATCAAGTTCTAGTTCTAGTTTTTGATTTCATCTTTCAAACTTCTTAGATATTCATCCTAGCACTTACTACCATACATGCATGCAAGAATTTAATCAAGAGACAATAAGAAAGATTTAGAGTAACTTCCCACCCTTAGTTTCTGTAGAGGAATTAATTTCCTTGAGCTTCCTTCTCTTGAGAATCCTTTATAGAGTACCTTCTTCAATCTCTCTTCTTTCTCTCCTTCTCTTCTTTTTTTCCTTAGTTGAGTTCTAAAATTCCAGAGCAAGAAAGGTGGAAAGGGGGGTTTTTGATGGAGAAATGAAGGAGTGAAGAGGGGGAGAAGATGGGCTGGATCCTGGGAAGGGGGGGTAGGGTGGTTTTGAGCCAAAACCATGGCTTTGCCCATGGTTTTGTGGTGGGTTGTGTTGGCTGCCCATTTTACTCTTAAATGGGTTCTTTTGAATGCGAGACGAGGGGTTTATCGAGCGTACACAATGTATATCCATCGAAGTATCATACGATATTATATTTGCATAGGCGTCGTACAAAAAACTAGTGTTTATACTAGTATCGGTCCTCCTCATTCTCGTGCATCTTTTAGAATGCAATCCTCCCATGAACCATCCCGCAACCCTAACCACACACCATGATAGCAAACTCAGCTAAAATACTGCAATCATATGCATGCATACAAACAATATACATATATACACATATATATAAGTATCGTACAATCCGGGGTGTTACATTACTCCCTTCTTAGAGTCGTTCTATCCCTAGAACGTTCCTAGTGGAAGAAACGAACAACCAATAAAAATAGAAAACACTTAAAACAAATCCGGATATAAAGCCTTCATGCGGCTCTCCGGCTCCCACGTGGCTTCTTCCACGAACCGGTTCTTCTAGAGAACCTTGATCATCGGGATGACCTTGTTCCTCAGTACCTTGTCCTGATGATCAAGTATCCTGACTGGTTGCTCTCTACAGGAAAGATCTATCTGCAAATCTTTTGGAATCTCTAGCAACTGATGGCTTGAATCCGGCACATACTTTCGTAACATAGAGGCGTGGAACACATCATGCACTTGAGATAACTCGGCCGGTAGCTCCAACTTATAAGCCATCCTGCCAAACCTCTTCAAAATAAGCTCGATCTGTTCCGACGTTTGCTGTACAATTTCTGTCCCATACATCTGTTGCTTTCTTACGTCGAACCAACAAACTGGTGTTCTGCATCTTCATCTATAAAAATCTTCATACGGGGCCATGCCAATGCTTGCCTGATAATTGTTATTATAAGCAAACTCTACCAAGGCCAGGTATTTTTCCCAACTTCCTCCGAAGACCAAAATGCAAGCCCGCAACATGTCTTCAAGAATCCTGTTGACTCTCTCCATCTGTCCATCCGTCTGAGGGTAAAAGAGCGGTGCTGAAGTCTGTTCTAGTTCCCAATGCTGTCTGTAGACTTTGCTAGAATCGAGATGTAAATCTTGCATCTCGGTTGGATACTATCGGCATTGGCATTCCATGTAGTTTCACTACATTCTCAATGTAGATTTCGGCCAACCTCTCGACTGTCCAGGTCGTCTTTACTGAAAGAAAATGTGTTGACTTCGTCAATCGATCCACAATCACCCATATTGAGTCATTTCCTTTAAGGGTCCTGGGTAATCCTGTGATGAAATCCATACCGATGTTCTCCCATTTCCATTATGGAATGGGTAAAGGCTGTAGCAATCCTCCTGGTTTCTGATTCTCGGCCTTAAATTGTTGGCATGTCAGACATTTGGCGACGAACTCTGCTATATCTCGCTTCATCCCCGACCACCAATAGTGCTGCTTCATATCATGATACATCTTGGTGCTTCCGGGGTGAATCGCAAGTAATGTGGAGTGAGCTTCCTTCATGATGTCTTCCCTTAACTCCTCGTCCTTCGGTAGACACAGTCTGTTACCAAACCATAGTGAACCTTCTCTTATACTGAATTCAGGCAATTTTCCTTCGTGTACTTGCTTCTTCATGTCTTCCATCTCTAAATCTTCGGTCTGAGCCTTTTTCACTTGCTCATTCAAGCTTGGTCGCAACACCAACTATGCCAAAACTGCACTTAAGTGTGGTGTAACCACTTCAATGCTTGCCTGCCTGATCTCTTCGTCTAGCTCCCTCCGGGTCGCTACCAATGTAGCCATACTTCTCTTCCTGCTGAGCGCATCTGCTACCACATTGGCTTTTCCTGGATGATATACAATCTCAGGTCTGATGTCTTTGAGTACTTCCAACCATCTCCTCTGCCTTAAGTTGAGATCCTTCTGCTGGTAGATATACCTTAGGCTCTTATGGTCAGTATATATTTCCACCCTTGCTCCGTAGATATAATTTCTCCATAATTTCAAAGCAAAGATTTTGGCTGCGAGTTCCAAATCATGGATTGGATAATTCTTCTCGTGTGGTCATAGCTTTCTCGAACCATAAGCTATAACCTTGCCCTCCTGCATTAGCACACACTCGAACCCCAAATACGACGCATCACTGTAGATGACGTAGTCCTTGTCCTCCTGAGGTAAAACCAATATAAGTGCGGAGATCAACGGTTCTCTAGTTCCTGAAAGCTTTCTTCGCACTTCTCCGTCCAATTGAAACTCTAGTTCTTCTTGGTCAAGGTTGTAAGGGGTACAGCTATCCATGCATAATTCTAGGTAAACTTTCGGTAATATCCAGTCATACCCAAAAAACTCCTTACTTCCTTCACCGTCTTTGATTGTGGCCATCCCTCGACTGCTTCTATCTCTGAGGATCCGTTGCCACTCCATCCTTAGAAAGGATATGGCCTAGGAACGCAACTTCCGATTTCCAAAACTCATACTTAGATAATTTGGCATACAACTGATGCTCTTATAACTTGCTCAAGACTGCTGTCAGATGTTCAGCATGCTCCTCTTCTGTCATTGAATATACCAAAATGTCGTTGATGAAGACCACAACAAATAAGTCAATAAACGAACGTAGAATTCTGTTCATCAAGTCCATGAAGATTGCTGGAGCGTTAGTCACTCCAAACGGCATTACCGAGAATTCATAGTGTCCATGTCGAGTTCGAAAAGCGGTCTTAGGCACATCCACTTCCTTGACTCGCACTTGATGATATCCGGATCGTAGATCAATTTTGGAAAATACTGCTGCTCCCTGAAGCTGATTGAACAAATCGTCGATCCTGGAAATTGGGTACTTGTTCCGAATAGTGACTTTATTCAATTCCCGATAATTAATACACATCCTAGATGACCCGTCCTTCTTCTTAATAAGCAATACTGGTGCTCCCCAAGATGATACACTTGGTCTAATAAATTCCTTCTGCAAGTACTCTTTAATCTGTTTCTTGACCTCATTTGCTCTACTGGTGCCATTCGATAGGATGCTTGGGATACTGGAGCACTACCTGATTGAATTGTGATGCTAAACTCAACATCACGGTGTGGGGGAGTTCCAGGTAAACCCTCTAAGAATACGAGTGGAAAATTCGTCACCACTGGTATCTTGTTCACCTCTTCTGGTATCCGTAATTCGGCTGCAAAAATCATTGCCTTCGATCTCTGCTCCCCATGGAATACACGTTCCACTCCCTCAGATGAGATGACTACCTCCTTCTCCTTGCAGTCAATGCTTGCCTTGTGCCTCGACATCCAATCCATACCAATAATGACATCTGTTCCGGCAAAACCCAACTCTAACAAATCGATGCTTAGGGTTTCTCCGCTAATCTGGAGCTTTCATCCCCTATAGCATAAACCTGTAGTAAGGGTTGCTCATGACGGCGTAACTACCGTCAAAGCTAACTCTGGGACTGCCTTTTGTGTGCATCTTAATTTTCTCGAAAAAGATTTTGACACAAAAGAATGAGTCGAGCCACCATCGAACAATGCTGCTTAACTCGTCCAGGAGTCCTCCCCATTCTGTGGGTCCTCTTCCCATTCTTCGTTTTACAGATTTCCTCCATGGCCTTCCTTGGTATGTCGCGAATTCTAGTCTCAACACTGAGCCACGGTGCGGCCTTGTCGTTCTTTCTCAGCTTTGTGCTGCAACTCGCCCTTATTTGTCGTTCAACTATAGACTCTACCCGCACATTAGGTTATGAATTTGCTTTTTCGACATCCGGTTGCAGGTTTGCCTTCTAGACATTCGGTTGCAGATTTGCCCTCTGATATCCAGTTACAGGTTTGTCTTCTGAACATTCGGTTGCCGACTTGCCCTCCGATATCCAGTTGCAAGTTTGCCTCCATTGATGTCCGGTTACAGACTAGCCGACATTTGAACTTGACTGCACCAAGCTGGTTAGTAAAAACGAAGTACACTGAGACTGGTTCAGATATAGGGAAGATCATAATCATAAGTTGTATGCGCTACCATATGATTCATAATCATCCTATCTGCCAACTAAAATCAATTTATCTGGCCTTCAAGTCTAATTTCCTACCGTGTTAGACTGCAATTTGAAGTCAGCTCTGATACCACTTCTGTAGCGCCCCAGATCTCCGTTACCGGACATTCGTGACACTCACCAGAATCTTTCCCTTCAAATGCATCTCAACACAATAATAACACGGAAATTTAAAAACTTTTCATTGCCAAATAAAGTCATTATATCATTGATTACAACCGATACCTTGTCCTTGAACAAGGAGTACAAATTACATCTGCTCATTACAACTTATTACAAATATTTACGGACTCTACTTGTAAAGCTATCAGCTGCCTCCTGGAAAGGTAATCGACTGATTACTGCTGAACTTCGCTGAGTGGTCCATCGGCTCCCCTGGGACTTGCTCCTTGGCTTGAGGCTTCTGCTGCGCGACTGTGATATCTCTGCACCTGCTCGAAAGGTAGAACCGATACCTAAAAGGTGGAGAACGTCGGTACTTCGACTGATGCAAAGCTGATGATAACAGCGATCCTCTAAAATTCAATCACAACCATAATTTTATGCAAAAGAGAAAAAGTGATGTGCCAAAACAAGGGTTTAATGGATTCGGGTTCTAGTGCAGTGTCATGCCATGACCCCATAACTAGATGAAGCAAATCAAATGCCTTACTCTAATGCAAGCAAGACTTTGGAGCACGAATGCATCCCATACTACATACACCCCCAAATCTAGCCGTCTTTCTCCACAATTTAGGGATTCAAACCCTCGCCATGCATCCTACTTTTGTACTCAACCAGTTCCCAATAGATTGTACGTCGCGCAAGGAGGTTGCAGTTGGTCGGTCTAGTTCCGCCACTGCAGTGCCTAAGTGGTGGTCGTGTTGGCCACTTGGTTCTCGCGTACGGACCTCTTCAGAAAGCCGCGTTGAATCCGGTCGCAAGACCGTGTGATTCCCATGTCCACCCCTAACCCGGGCTATGGACCGATGCATGCGTGTTCACCCCTACTCCGGGTTATGAACTTATATATATACCAGAAAACAACAAAACCCACGTGCATAGGGACGTGAGCGCCTCTGGAAGTCAAATACTCCTAGCCTCCCGTACCTTACTCCGGCAAAACTTTGGGAATTAACAGATCGAGATACGAGCCGAGGACGCACTCATGAGTACCGAAAATGTATCCATACGACTGGAAGGTACAACACCGACTATGGTCTGCTAGAACTAATGCAATTTTGCAAACCCATTTAATATGTCATTCTAATCCTAGCCATACTCTCATCACTTTGGGTAAAGATAAAATTTGCTTCCACACTTGCCTATCAACTTCTAGCCCTGGCGATACCGGTCTGGTTCGCCACTTCCCCAGCTTGGAATTGTCCAACATTACGACCTACATTCACCCCTAACCTGGTAATGAATGCATGTTCATCCCTAACCCGGGCTATGAACTCATATTAGTGGCACGGCTCGGATGTCCTATGCTTCGACAGAAGTTTATAATGTAGGGTTGGCAGATGCAGGGTATACCTTACCCTAGTGACTAACTTGAGTCACACACCCATGATGGGAGTCAACAACACCAACAACAGATATCAACCATCCCTAGACAAGAGTTATCATCTCTAATAGTACACAAGGGAAAAGTCCTCACAATACCTAGTCAAAACCAAAGACTAGGCAATCTATGGGTTTCTGTCTGAATCTTAAAAAGGTCATAAATCTTTCAATACAACTTCGATTGGAATGTACGAGCCCAATGCGGAAAGGTAAGATCCTATACTACAATTTTCTAGTTGATCATAAACTCAAATTCCATCATCTAGATCTCCAAAATAGTCTCTCAAGCCTCAGCCAGCGTACTTCCTGTACACGGGCTGCACCTTACTGGTAGCACAAAATACTGCTCACCTATCTGAATGCTACAAATCAAAGTTCTATGGAAATGTGTGGATGTTCTCTACAAATCTCTAGCTGAGCATGAGTCCAAAATACACCAATAGATCACCCAAACACACATCTCTCACAAAGGTACCAAGTCTCACACTAGGACTTTCTAAATCAGAGCACTAAGCTCGATTTCTAGTCTCTGTCCAGTATTACAAAAATTATAGCAAATCAGCCCTTTACTGGAGTCAACTCAAATAGGTCTTGTTGGAAAGGTCTTGATGTCTACTACAATCTTCTTATGAAACAGTTCCTGAAATTTTGCTCTTAGTAGCCTCAAATGTGCAATCCCTACAGAGTATCAAAATTGGTTGAAACCAGCACAGTTCATGCTAATAAAATCATCTTAAATTTCATACTCATCCAAATGACACAAAATTTTTAGTGAAAAAACTAGAGATCATAATAAACAACATGCAAAAGGTTTCATATCAAAACTCTATGTATAAACTGAAATCTACATAATTTAATTTAGCACAGGAATCAGCATGTTCTTCAGTTCAACTCTAGCTACTGTTTTAAAGATCAATTTTGCCCATGCCTATAAATTCATCCAAACATTTCCCTGATTTTACCGTAGAATCTATATATAAGTGGGAATACAGGGTACAAATTTCATATTAAGAACTTGCTCCAATAAATTATGAAAATTCCAACAATATCAGTTATCCTGTTAATCAACTGCTGAATCTGCCTTACAACACAGTTATACCATTAGATTTTATTAAAATATGAAACATTCACATAAAAATTTGAAATAAATCATGAACCATAAAAACATGTATATAAACAATCTTTGAAAATTTCATAGTCTAATTCCTTGTGGTTTGCTCTCGGAAAAATCTAGAAATTAGCATTCTGATCAATTTCTATTTCCAATTTCTGATTTCATTTTTCAAACTTCTTAGATATTCATCCGTAGTTGAGTTCTGAAATTCCAGAGCAAGAGAGGTGGAAAGGGGGGGGGGGGGGGTTGATGGAGAAATGAAGGATTAAAGAGGGGGAGAAGATGGGCCGGATCCGGGGGGAGGGGGGGGGGGCAGGGTAGGGTGGTAGGGTGGTTTTGAGCCAAAACCATGGCTTTGCCCATGGTTTTGTGGTGGGTTGTGTTGGCTGCCAATTTTACTCTTAAATGGGTTCTTTTGAATGCAAGACGAGTGGTTTATCAAGCATTCGCAATGTATATCCATCGTAGTATCATACGATGTTATATTTGCATAGGCATCGTACTAAAAACTAGTGTTTATACTAGTATCGGTCCTCCTCATTCTCGTGCATCTTTAGAACGCAATCCTCCCATGAACCATCCCGCAACCCTAACCACACACCATGATAGCAAACTCAACTAAAATACTACAATCATATGCACGCATACAGACAATATACATATATACACATATATGTAAGTATCGTACAATCCGGGGTGTTACATCCGCCAACACACGAAGCCCCCATAGCTCAGCAAAACCCAAAAAAATCAAAATGAGTCACCATAGTGCGGCGAAAATGTCGGCTGAGCTAAGGGGTCCCTTCATGAGTTCCTGGCCTTTGGATCTCCCCAAAATTCGAGCCCATACAAAATGGATGCACGAGATGCATCCACGTCGCCAGTCTTCTTCTCCGCTGCATTTCCTCGACCGTTCGATTTCACTCAGCGGGTGAGTCAGAGCATGATGAACGCTCCTGATTTTTCCATGTCGCCCCTAATCACTGGCGATTAGATCACGATCACTCGACGGGCGAGCTGCCACCTGATGAGCAGTGCAGATTGAGCCAAGATCTGTGCACCGGTCGGATATTTCCAAAAAAACCCCAAAAATTCATTTTAATTCGAAAAAGTAATTAAAAAATTCAAAAATAATTATTTAAATTCCGAAAACTAATTTAAAAATCAAAAAAATAATTAAAATTCAATTTATTAATTATAAAATTCGAAAAGGTGAATTTTAAAATTGGGAAAAATTCCAAAAAAAATCGAAAAAATCCGAAGGACTATGGAAAATTCCAAAGAATTCCAGAAAATTTGGAAAAATCCGAAGAACTACGAAAAAAATCCACAAAATTCTAGAAAATTCAGAAAAATCTGAAGAACTATGGAAAAATCCAGGAAAATATTCACTGCCTTTAGAAACCACAGATCAGTTCCATGTATCTTTGAACACTGTGACTGCTATGATTATACACTAGATTCTAAAAATAATACGTGCTACTTCCCGAAAGCTAAGAAAATTGCCTTCCAGGAGTGGGGGGCTTATGATGATGGTAAAAATTACAGCAGATCAGAGCTGTACGATTCATCTATGTTGTGCAATCTAGATGATCTAAATAAATAGATAAACTAGACACAAATTAAAACCTCGCAAGTGTACGAATCGTTTATAGAAGCGTAGTGACAAGCAAGGGTCGATCCCACAGAGATTGTAGAAATTAACTTACGAACCAATAAAACAGAGATAAGAATCTTAAAGTGTTGCTCTAAAAGAAATGACTTGATCAAGTAGTTCTGAATCACAAATGTCTATTAAGTAGTTGGGCTTTGATTTCCACCTATAGTCAGTAATGCTAAGTCACCTTCTTCACTACTCTAATTACTCATGTTCGTTCCTTTAAGGGCATGGTATCTACTCCTTAAAGTTATTGTTTCCTTAAGCCAAGAATTAGGCATGGTATCTACTCTAATTCGTTTCTTTCCTTAAGTATTTAGCATGGTATCTACTAAGTTGCACTTAAAGAAAACATAAGAACAATGGAAACGAACAAACACTCGAAGTTCTAGAAATTGGTATCAGATCTAGATCCTTCAAGTTGATTAAACCAAGAACCCCTAAAAATTCCTGTGTTACAAGCTATGGGCACGAGATACGGGTCGTCTCTATGCTCATATAACAGATTCAGATTTATAATACGCAATCTTGATAAACTCAGGTTCTGTATGACAGTCGACTTGCTGTCACTCTCAGTCGACTGCTCTCAGAACATCTGAACAAGTTTGTGTATTATAAATCTATACCAATACTCTCAGGTTTAATCAATAAGTAATAGAGTAGCATTCAGAAGAATATAGCATTACATAACTACGGTTTCCATCTACCCAACTATGAAATTAGTTCCACATAATAAGACTTTTATTGACTAAAAAGTTCGAATACATGATTAACATAAAACTAGAAAAGAGAAGAAATAAACTGATGATGTCCGGCCAGATAAGTCGACTGGCTGTCACTCAGTCGACTGGCTCGTTCCCTTCTGTGTACTTGATCTCCTCCTTTCTTCGATGCTGATAGAACAATGCCTCTTGGTTGATGATTTGATGATCCAGAGATTCGGTGATACCCTCAACTTCTTATTCCCTGCCTTCTTATACTTCTTTTGCCCACGTCTGCAGATTGCAATCTTCATATCTTTTTACACCTGGGTTTGGATAATTTAATCTTGCTTCGGATTTGGATGAGGGTGCATCTTCATCTGTTCTTATCTTCTGACTCGGCTGAATACCAGTCGACTGGTTTGGAAGTAAGTCGACTGTATCGAGACATCTGTAGATTCATGATCACCAGTCAGCCGACTGTCTCTGGAGTAAGTCGATTGTGCCGAGCATCGTCAGTCTCTCTGTCCAGTCGCCTGTTGGAAACACCACTCGACTTATGTCCTGCAGTTTCTGTGTACCATCCTCAAAATCCTGAATCTGCCTCGTTTTGCTGCTTTAGGCTGTTTCCTATGGAAAAGAGAAATTAAGAGTAAAATACCACATATAGGGTATTTAAATGTCCAATTGCAGTAAGATTATTGCTCCTAATTGTGAATAATATTGGATTCATCAAATACCCCCAAACTTAGCTTTTGCTTGTCCTCAAGCAAAATTAAACTACGAGCATCTCTTGAACATCTTGACCCTTCCAACATTTTCCTCAGAGAACTTGCTACATTAAGTGTCAAGGTTAGAATAAGCATTAAGATAGGTCTAAACAAGTTTTGATTCAATTGTTAATCACTTATTCACACGAATACTTAACTTGAATATCAAATAATAGTATGACCAATGTCTCTGCAACATAATCATGATTAAGGTTAGCAAGCTCAACTGTATTTCAACTCCAAATTCTCACCATGGCATACACTCACAAAGAAATATAGCTCTCATTGACATGGGATATTCAAATTAGATCTCGTGACAACTTTCATTACTTGGATGAAACCATATGCTTGATCTTGCTACTACATCTTCACACCATTGATTTTGCATGTTACTTGGATCAAAAGGTCTTTTATAGGTTGTAATGGGGCCATGGGTGAGGGTTTAAACAATTGAAGGGAAAAGGAATACAAAATTCTAAAGAATTAGTAGAGCAACTTGTGTTGTTCTAAGAGATTTTTTTATTTTATTTTATTTTATTTTATTTTTATTTTTCAGGCCATATATAACAGGCCTATACTTTATTTCTACCAACACCTTTCCCCGATCCATAACTCAGCAATTTACAACTTTTCATTTTTTTCTTATGACAAATCCTCCAACTCTTCTTTATATTTTCATCCCCTTCGTCTTGACATACCACATCTCTTTTACAATTCTTGCTCTACTAACTCAATAGATATAGGTAAGGTGACCTATTCATCTAGTCTTTGGTTAAGGATGATGTGTCTTACAAAAAGAAAGCTTTTATAGGCTTCAAAGGGGTAACTAGTGGATAATTGATGTTGGGTAGGCTATTTGTCTTTGGTGATAGAATTTTAGGTGCCTTAATCATTTCCAAGTTTTTATGCAAAAACCAACTACGTTTTGAAAAGTAGCAAAAACAAGTTCTAGATCATCTCAAGAATGCAGTCAACTGAGATCTTCAAGTGTGTGACTCTCTCAAAAGAAATAAATAAGGCTCAAAACTCACAATTTGTGTATTTAAGTTTACTCACAGTTGAACTTGCTATTCTCTTTCAAGATTTGTCGAATTGACATGACCATATGAATAAAAGTTTCAAGTATGATCCATATGATAAGTTATTAACATTTTTATGATAAAGACCACACTTAATACTAGTTCTCCACTCTCTACCTATAGTAACTGAGCTCATTTCTCATCATTGTGGTTAGAAAAGACTCAACATCAAAAGACTCCAAATGTGACTAACTACCCCCAAACTTAGATGGAACATTGTCCTCAATGTTTGAAATAAAAATTTAAAATAGGCATATGTTACCATCTAATTTGAAGGAAAGAAACTGAAAATAAAAGATGAATAAAGAAATAAAAAGAAATAAGAAATAGTGTAAATACTCCCCTGAGAATTGGGTTGCCTCCCAATAAGCGCTGTGTTTCCTGTCTTCAGCTAGACTTGACGAGTTCATGCAATGTATTGAATGGTTTGAAGATTCACATCTTCCTCTTGCGGCTCAAGACTCATCTCAATATACGGCTTTGCCTTATGCCCGTTCACCTTGAATGTTTGATTTTTCTCTTTGCTATGAACTTCCAACGCACCATGTGGAAAGACTTTTGTAACAATGTATGGGCCATACCATCGTGACATAAGCTTGCCTGGAAAGAGTCTTAATCTTGAGTTGTATATCAATACCTTCTGTCCTTCATAAAACTCCTTCCTTGCTAGCTGTTTATCATGGTACATCTTGGTCCTTTCTTTGTTCAATTTTGCATTTTCATAAGCGTCGTGCCTCAATTCTTCAAGCTCGTTCAGTTGCAATCTTCTTTTGTCACCTGCTTGTTTCATATCGAAATTGAACCTTTTAATGGCCTAATAAGCTTTGTGTTACAACTCCACTGGCAGATGACAGGCTTTTCCAAAAACCAGACGGTATGGTGACATGCCAATGGGTGTCTTGTATGCGGTTCTGTAGGCCCATAATGCATCGTTCAAGCATAGTGACCAATCCCCTCTACTTGTATTTACTGTCTTTTCTAGAATGCTCTTGATCTCTCTGTTGCTAATCTCCACTTGCCCACTGGTTTGGGGTGATATGGAGTACCCACTCTATGTGTAATCCCATATTTTTTCATTAAAGAAGCAAATGGAAAATTATTGAAGTGGCTACCTCCATCACTAATTATTGCTCGTGGTGTACCGAACCTGGTGAAGATGTTTTCCTGCAAAAACTTGACAACAACTTTGTGATCATTAGTTTTTGAGGGGACAGCCTCGACCCATTTAGACACATAATCCACACCCACAAGAATATATAAATAACCAAATAAGTTAGGAAATGGACCCATGAAGTCGATTCCCCAAACATCAAAAAGCTCTATTACTTGGATGTTTTGCAGTGGCATTTGATTTCTAGAAGAGATGTTGTCTGTCCTTTGGCATTTGTCACAAGTCCTGCAAAAAGAAAAAGCATCTTTGAATACTTTAGGCCAATAAAAACCAGATTGTAATACCTTAAGTGCTGTTCTGTTTGGTCCAAAGTGTCCTCCACATGCATATTGGTGGCAATGTTGTAGAATACTCATTTGCTCTTCTTCTGCCACACATCTTCTTATAATTTGATCAGGACAGAATTTGAGCAAATAAGGATCATCCCAATAATAGTGCTTGCACATGGCCACCAGTCTCTTTCTTTCTTGACTTGTCATACCTGGAGGGAAAACATGAGCAGTGAGATAATTTACAATATCTGCAAACCATGGAAGTTGTATATTTATTTCAAATAGATTTTCATCTGGGAAATTTTCATTAAGTGGGGGCACAATTCTTTCTTCCTCATGCAGTAATCTAGACAAGTGATCTGCCACAACATTGTCACTTCCTTTCTTGTCTCTAATCTCAAGGTCGAATTCTTGAAGCAACAGCACCCATCTGATCAACCTAGGCTTAGCATCCTTTTTAGCAAACAAATATCTCAAAGCGGCATGGTCAGTGAAAACAATGACTTTAGATCCAATCAAATATGATCTAAACTTCTCTACAGCAAAAATGACAGCTAACATTTCTTTTTCAGTAGTGGAATAATTAAGCTGTGCATCATTTAAAGTTCGAGAAGCATAGTAAATAGCATGGGGTACCTTATTGATTCTCTGACCTAAAACAGCTCCCAAAGTATAATCACTTGCATCACACATAAGCTCGAAAGGATGGTTCCAATCTGGTGCCATGATAATAGGTGCAGAAATGAGAAGATTTTTCAATGTAATAAAAGCATTTGTGCACTCTTCTGTCCATGCAAACTCAACATCCTTAGCCAACAATTCACAAAGGGGTCTGGAGATTTTTGAGAAATCTTTTATAAATCTTCTATAGAACCCTGCATGTCCAAGAAAACTCCTTACACCCTTGACTGTAGTAGGAGGGGGTAGTTTTGATATGATGTCAATTTTTGCCTTGTCCACCTCTATGCCCCTTTTTGACACCACATGTCCCAAGACAATACCTTGTTGTACCATAAAATGGCACTTTTCCCAATTCAGCACTAAATTGCATTCTTTACATCTCTTAAGTACAAGCTCGATGAACCTTTCCACCATGTCTGAAAATATACTCATCATGCATCTCTGCAATGTAACTAGTGCGTTGCACAATCCAAAGGGCATCCTCCTGTATGCAAAAGTACCAAAAGGGCATGTAAAAGTGGTCTTTTCTTGATCTTCTGGAGCAATAGCAATTTGATTATAGCCACTATAACCATCTAAAAAACAATAATGACTATATCCTGCTAATCTTTCTAACATTTGATCAATAAAAGGAAGAGGGAAGTGATCTTTCCTGGTTTCGTTATTCAGCTTCCTGTAGTCAATGCATACCCTCCATCCTGTGGTCATTCTTGTAGGGATAAGCTCATTCTCTTCATTCTTCACCACTGTGACTCCACTTTTCTTAGGCACTACATGTATAGGGCTCACCCATTTGCTATCTGAGATAGGGTAGATGATGCCAACATCTAGTAGCTTCAAGACCTCTGTTCTTACCACTTCCTTCATGTGTGGATTAAGCCTTCTCTGTGCTTCCCTGCTAGGTTTTGTATTGTCTTCAAGAAGTATTTTATGCATGCATTTGGATGGACTTATTCCCTTGATGTCTGCAATGGTTCATCCTATTGCACCCTTGTGTTCTCGCAGTACCCTTAGCAGCTTATCTTCTTCTTGTGCACTCAAATTTACAGAAACTATCACTGGTAGCATCTGGTTCTCACCCAAATATGCGTGCTTCAGATGTTCAGGCAGCGACTTAAGCTCCACGTCTGGCGTCCTGGTAACAGTCGACTGGTTACAAGACCAGTCGACTGGTATGGAGGAAACAGAAGTGCTATCAGACACAAGACTTTCAAATGCAGGTGCAAGCTTACCTGAATATGATTTTGGAGTTTCAAGATAATGTACTGTCTCTGCAATCCTCCAGTCATCGTATTCCTGTTCAACATGAGACAATGTTAGAGATTGTGTAATTGCGGCTTGTAGTGGTTCAATGCTATGTACCTGAAACGTTTGATCAACAATCTCCTGTACGACATCAGTATTATAACATTCATGATCATCATGTGGTAATTTCAGTGCATCAAACATTTTAAATTCAACCTTTTCTCCATTTATTTTCATACTTATAGTACCCTTTTTAACACAAATTTTTATATCAGCCGTACTCATAAAGGGCCTACCTAAAATGATCGGTAAAGAAGATGGCATTGAAGAGTCCTCCATATCCAACACAACAAAATCTGCAGGCAAAATGAAATCATTTACCTGAACGAGGACATCTTCCAAAATACCTCTAGGTCTTTTAATGCTGCGATCAGCCAACTGCAAAGTGATGGATGTTGGTTTGAGTTCCCCCAATCCTAGCTTTTCGTAAACAGAGTAAGGAAGAAGATTGATGCTTGCCCCCAAGTCTAGCAGTGCCTTTTCAAAAAAATGCTCACCAACCCTGCAAGGAATGGTAAAACTACCTGGGTCCTTCAGTTTAGGAGGTAATTTCCTTAACAAAATGGCGCTCACTTTCTCTGTCAAAGCCACATCCTCCCTAACCTGAAATGTTCTTTTGTGAGTACAACATTCTTTCAAAAATTTGGCATAAGAAGGAATTTGTTTAATAGCATCAAGTAGGGGGATATTAATTTCTACCTTTCTGAGAGTTTCAAAGATATCAAATAAATGTTGTTCTTTCTTTTGCCTGACTAACCTTTGAGAGAATGGTGGCAAAACTGTCCTTTCTTTTTCACTTACCTTGTTAGATCCCAAAGCTTTTGATGGTTGTGTGTCTGATTCGTCTACGTGTGTTCCAACCTTGCTGTCAATTATCTTACTATTTCTTAGGGTTGTTACTGATTTGAGCTGTTCTTGGCCTCTAGGGTTTGGTATAGTTTGTGATGGGAGTTCTCCTGCCTTTCTTTCACTCAACTCCTTCGCGATTTGACCGATTTGGGTTTTCAATTTCTGAATTGCCTGCCCTTTTTGGTTGCTTGTTTGATGTTGTTGTTGGAGCAACTGAAGAACGGTTGATTCAAAATCCAACTTCTTCTGTTCTTGACTTGGCCGATCATACCCACTTCCCATCTGGAAGTTCCGTGCATGTCCTTGCGAAGATTGAGTGCCTTGATTGTTGCTCCATGAGAAATTTGGATGGTTCCTCCACCCTGGGTTGTATGTGTTCGAGAAGGGGTTGTTCTTTGGTGGAAACACTCCTTGTCCCACATAGTTTGCATGCTCCTGATCTGTGAAAGAAGACATGGGACACGTATCAGTCGTATGATCAAAATGAGAACAAATTGCACAAATTTCTTTTGTTTGATTTTTTACACTGCCCATTGTTGTCATTGCATTAACAAGCATATCAATTTTTTTGTTCATGTTTACCATTTCTAATTGTATGTTATTACTACCAGAAATTTCGTAAACTCCCTGTTTTTTAGAAATGCCTCTTCCCCTTGTTGAGAATTGCTGTGAGTTCTCGCTGAGTTCTTCAAATAATTCGATGGCCTCCTCACCACTTTTCCTCATCAAGATCCCGTTGCAAGCTGAATCCACAATTGCCTTGTTAGTATCATTTAAACCCTCATAAAATGCTTGTACCTGATCATCCTTAGGCATGTTGTGCGTAGGACACTTGAGAAGCTTGTTCTTGAAATCCTTCCATGCTTCGAAGAATAAATCTCCATCTTTTTGTTGGAAGAGTTGAATCTCCATTTTTAGTTGTTTGGTTTTCTGGGCTGGAAAGAATTCTTTCAAGAATTTTGTTGCCAATTGCTCCCATGAATTAATTGATCCTGGTTCCAAAGAATTATACCACAATTTAGCATTAAGTTTTAAAGAGAATGGAAACAAGATTAACCTGATTTGTTCAGGGGTAAGCCCTTGGACGCTTTGTGTTCTGCAAAGATCAAAGAAGTCTTGCAGATGGAGGTGAGGCTCCTCGTCTGGTTTGCCACTAAAGTGGGGAACCATGCTAAGTAATTGGGGAGATAGATGCATATTCCCTGTGACATGAGGTTGATAAGCAATGCAGGAAGGTTGCTCAATATTCTTAGGCGTGAATTTGTCCTGCATTGGTACTCGATTTGGTACTTCCTCAGCCATTGCTGCTTGTGAATTGGATCTCTGTGCCGTCGACTTGTTCCGTGCACCAGTCGACTGCTTTGTTGCAGACAGCCGACCTAGTCTATGCAGTGTGCGTTCTGTTTCTGCGTCAATAGGTAGTAGCTCTGGACGAAGTGATCATCTCCCGTGCATTCACCAGAATCCTGTAACCTAAAAGAAAAATATTTATTAACAAAAGAAAAGAAAAATGAAAACTATTTTACTGATTTGTAAGTTAAAATACTAAACAACCCCCGGCAGCGGCGCCAAAAACTTGTTATGCAATCTAGATGATCTAAATAAATAGATAAACTAGACACAAATTAAAACCTCACAAGTGTATGAATCGTTTATAGAAGCGTAGTGACAAGCAAGGGTCGATCCCACAGAGATTGTAGAAATTAACTTACGAACCAATAAAACAGAGATAAGAATCTTAAAGTGTTGCTCTAAAAGAAATGACTAGATCAAGTAGTTCTGAATCACAAATGTCTATTAAGTAGTTGGGCTTTGATTTCCACCTATAGTCAGTAATGCTAAGTCACCTTCTTCACTACTCTAATTACTCATGTTCGTTCCTTTAAGGGCATGGTATCTACTCCTTAAAGTTATTGTTTCCCTAAGCCAAGAATTAGGCATAGTATCTACTCTAATTCGTTTCTTTCCTTAAGTATTTAGCATGGTATCTACTAAGTTGCACTTAAAGAAAATATAAGAACAATGGAAACGAACAAACACTCGAAGTTCTAGAAATTGGTATCAGATCTAGATCCTTCAAGTTGATTAAACCAAGAACCCCTAAAGATTCCTGTGTTACAAGCTATGGGCACGAGATATGGGTCGTCTCTATGCTCATATAACAGATTCAGATTTATAATATGCAATCTTGATAAACTCAGGTTCTGTATGGCAGTCGACTTGCTGTCACTCTCAGTCGACTGCTCTTAGAACATCTGAACAAGTTTGTGTATTATAAATCTATACCAATACTCTCAGGTTTAATCAATAAGTAATAGAGTAGCATTCAGAAGAATATAGCATTATATAACTACGGTTTCCATCTACCCAACTATGAAATTAGTTCCACATAATAAGACTTTTATTGACTAAAAAGTTCGAATACATAATTAACATAAAACTAGAAAAGAGAAGAAATAAACTGATGATGTCCGGCCAGATAAGTCGACTGGCTGTCACTCAGTCGACTGGCTCGTTCCCTTCTGTGTACTTGATCTCCTCCTTTCTTCGATGCTGATAGAACAATGCCTCTTGGTTGATGATTTGATGATCCAGAGATTCGGTGATACCCTCAACTTCTTATTCCCTGCCTTCTTATACTTCTTTTGCCCACGTCTGCAGATTGCAATCCTATCTTTTTACACCTGGGTTTGGATAATTTAATCTTGCTTCGGATTTGGATGAGGATGCATCTTCATCTGTTCTTATCTTCTGACTCGGCTGAATACCAGTCGACTGGTTTGGAAGTAAGTCGACTGTGCCGAGACATCTGTAGATTCATGATCACCAGTCAGCCGACTGTCTCTGGAGTAAGTCGACTGTGCCGAGCATCGTCAGTCTCTCTGTCCAGTCGCCTGTTGGAAACACCAGTCGACTTATGCCCTGCAGTTTCTGTGTACCATCCTCAAAATCCTGAATCTGCCTCGTTTTGCTGCTTTAGGCTGTTTCCTATGGAAAAGAGAAATTAAGAGTAAAATACCACATATAGGGCATTTAAATGTCCAATTGCAGTAAGATTATTGCTCCTAATTGTGAATAATATTGGATTCATCAATCTACAGGCAGATTCGCCATCACTGGCCTCTTTTACAGGTCTGGGCCCACTCCAAGACATGGGCTTCTCCTAAGCCCATAAAAAGTAACAGACTAGGCCCACTAGGAGAGACACTCAACCCATGTAGGAAAGGAATCAAATCTCTTATCCCCTAACAAGGATATCTTATCTCTTGAGAGGGAGAGACATGAAAGAGAAGGTAGTTAAACCGATCCAACGAACATGAATCAATCTCTTGAAATGTTTCTCAGGCTTATAAATACCCCTCCCCCTCTTCAGTCAGAGGGTAATCAACAATTTGCCAGTTTTCACTCTTTTACTCTCTCTCTCTCTTTTTCTGGTTCTGACTTGAGCGTCGGAGAGTCTATCGCCGGGGGCCACCCCCCAGTGTTTTAGGCTTTTTGCAGGTCCATCGGCCACATCAGCAACCGTCGAATTCATATCACAGGAGGTCAATCAACAATTTGCCAATTTTCATTCTTTTACTCTCTCTCTTTTTCTGGTTCTGACTTAAGCGTCGGAGGGTCTGTCGCCGGGGGCCACCCCCCAGTGTTTCAAGCTTTTTGCAGGTCCATCGGCCGCATCAGCAACCATCGAATTTAGATCATAGGAGGTCAATCAACGATCCGAATTCAATCTCAGGATGTAACGCCCCCGAACATCCTATATGGAGAATTCGAGACATGAGCAAGAACCTTTACGTTCAATTAGCCACAATACGCAGGAAAACGGAAAAATTTTAACCTTTTTACTCATTATAATTATTACAAGCCGAGTGTTACCATTGTTTCAATAAATTACATCAGAGTATACATGAAAGAAATAACTGAATGTAGGGCTCTTTACTTGGAAGCTATGCCTTGCCTAGAGTCCTCTCGATTCCGTGATCCTGCATCCACAACCTAATTGAGTGGGGACGTCAGTACATATACTGACTCTTAAAGGCTGATGACTAGCAGCGAATCTCAACTTAAACAAACATAATTTAAGCATGGTAAAATGTGTAGGTGTAGTTTAAGTGTTCGTGGGTGTTCTAACTTAGAATCTTAATGCAATGTCAACTAAGGCTAGAATGCACTTATTCTAATGCAAGCGAGAATCTAGAATTGTATGCATCCTATAACTACATACGTCCATATCACACCGTTCTCCATTTTTAGGAATTTGAACCCAGGTTATGAATTCTACTTTTGTACACAACCTGTTCCTGACAGATACAACGTGACTGATGAAGTTGCAGACGTGGTTGAGTCCCATCAATGCAGTACACTCATGGTGTCTATGTTTACCACTACTACCCGGCGTACTGGACCTCACACAAAATCCAGACGAATGCAGGGTATTCGCAGCATAGGATAGCACGAAGCCTACCTTGTGGCACCCATAACTCGTAGGACAGTAGTCTATGGCCCATTTGTTTCCTCGACATGGAACGTGATGGAATTCTGGGGTCCATCCCTTAGTTCCGACAGGAGAACCTCCTGTTCTTATCATGTTATTTCAAGAATTAACAGAGTGAGATACGCAACCCGTGCTCCCAACTCGTGGGAAGGCACCATACATATCCCTTTGACGGAAAGGTACAACCCAATAACACCACCTAGTGTCGGCCTATAGGACGAGTTGGATCATAAGGTATCACTCCCTAATACCAACTCTTCCCTTTTGGCAAAAATGGTTAAGTAATAATCGTTACAAGTTACTACCCTAATGATGTCACTAATCCTAAACAATCTTACGGGGTTTTCAACCTAGACTTTCTTAAGATTGTCATGGTCCAACTCATGGCCTATCAATCCAAGACACCGGTGACGGGATCTCCTTCACTCGTCACTACCCCTAACTCGGATCTTGCCAACATTCTCGGCCCGCGATCAACCCACACCGGTTAAGATCCGCCAGTGCACAAGGTGTGATTTATCCACAGTTTCCAAGGCGGTATGATACGAGTCTTGATGGTCGATGACCCGTAGGGTAACTATAATACCCTAGACGAGCTTTTATCAAGCTAACAACAATAGTGACTTTTCCAACCATTATTACCCGTAATCGAGTGCATGATTTTGCCTCTAACATTTCACGGCATAACCCACTTATATGAACTAGTATCTCGTGTTAAGCTTGCTAACACCTTATTATTATCCATATATTGAAGATGAAGGTTATTCACATGATATGGTCCAATTTTAACTAGAGTGACATACAAACTAGAATTCATGGGTTCTTTCTCAAATTTAAACTAGAACAACATGCAACTAGATTCATGAGTTCTTTCTCAAATTTAAATTTAGAACAACATGCAAACTAGAATGATGGGTTATTTCTCAAATTTAACTAGAACAACATGCAAACTAGAATTCATGGGTTCTTTCTCTTGAACTAGAACAACATGGAAACTAGAATCATGGGTTCTTTATAAAATTTGAACTAGAACAACTTGGAAACTAGAATCATGGCTTCTTTATAAAAAATTAACTAGAACAACATACAACATACATTTCATGGGTTCTTTCTTAATCTTTAACTAGAACAACATGCAATGTAAATTTCATGGGTTCTTTCTAAAATTTTAACTAGAACACATATAACTAAATTTCATGGGTTCTTAATTAAAATCTAAATAGAACAACGCACAACATGAAAATTCATGGGTTTAATTTTTAACTAGACAACATGTAACGTACAACTTAAAAATTCAAAATTCATGGGTTCTTTTTAAATTCTAACTAGAGCAACATGCAATATGAGTTCTTTATTAATCTTTAACTAGAACAACATGCAATGTAAATTTCATGGGTTCTTTCTAAAATTTAAACTAAAACACATATAACTAAATTTCATAGGTTCTTAATTATAATCTAAATAGAACAACGCACAACATGAAATTCATGGGTTTAATCTTTAACTAGAACCACATGTAACATACAACATAAAAATTCATAGGTTCTTTTTAAATTCTAACTAGAGCAACATGCAACATGGGTTTTTTATTAATCTAACTAGAATAATCATGAAAGTCTTCTAGCAACCTAGAAGCACGTAGAGCATGCTACTACAACTTGATCTTTTATGAACTATAATTACCAAAATTTCATTCCTCACAAGCATGAAAGTAAACTTATAACAACTACTAAAGACTTTATCTAGAAATTCTACATATTGCAAAAGACTATTCTTTTAGGAATTAGGAGTTCATCATATTACAAAAACTACTTCTTTTATGAATTACAAGGTTCTACATATTACAAAAATCAACTTTTTATGAACTACAAGTCTCTACATATTACAAAAATCTACTTTTTATAAACTACAAGTCTCTACATATTACAAAAATCTACTTTTTATGAACCACAAATTTCTACATATTACAAAAATCTACTATTTATAAATTACAAGTCCTTCATACAACAAAAATCTACTTTCTTATAAATTACAAGTCCTACATACAACAAAAGTCTACTGCTTTTGAATTAGAAGTTCTTCATACAATAATTTAAAGATGGGTTTTGTACGAACTACTAGAAGTTCTACATACAACTTAAGGTTCCACAACATGAAAAGACTTAATTATTTACAAATTAGGAAACAACATACAACCTACTACTATAAGACCTATCTTTTATTATATTTGTTGAGTTCTACAACCTCAAACTTGGTATGTAACATTCTCAATCCACCAATTTTTTATATGCATATAAAATAGTCCAAGTTGTTTAGTTTTTTGTTAGCAAAATAACAACAATAACCACAATAACCATAACAATGTTAAAGACTCCATCTTTATGTGTTTTATTAAGTTATACCATTCAATTTCTTTCATGTGATCACTTTTGATCCACAACCATTCATATGCACAAGATATTAGTCCAAGTTGTTAGTTTTTTTATTAGCCAAAAATAACAACAATAACAACAAATAACCATAGCAAATATTAAAGACTCCATCTTTATGTGTTTTTATTAAGCTCTACATTTCACTTTCTTTCATGGGATCATTTTTTATCCACCATACTCATATGCACATGGTTTTTAGTCCAAGTTGTTTAAAATATCAAACAACAAACAAGAAGAAGAAAAAAAAAATCAATATAACAAAAGTTAGAGAGACCCCCACCTTGATCCTTATAGGAAGAACTAGCCTACTACCTTCTCCTTCCCCTTAGCTCTTACTTGAACCTACAAATGAAAAACTCTCAAGTTAGAACTTTCTCTTTCTTTTGCTCTTCTCTTTTTTTTTCTATTGGCAAAAGAGGTAAGGGGTGAAGGGGCTGTGTCACGCCCCGCTTCCCAAAATACAGAATACGAGTGCGTGACGAAGCCCAGCGAATGATTTTAACATCATTCATAACCTGTAGGATCGACTCAGCATCATAACAAGAATATACAAGAGAGATATATATAACCAAGCATGCATGAATAATTCATTAAGCAACAGAAAACAATTTAAACATTAATAATATCCAAAATATTTTCAATGTCTAGAACAAAAGTAAACTCGGGAACGTAAGCCCGTTACAAGTCTTATACGGCAGGAGAAATAAATACCTTAAGAAAAGCAATTATTTAAACAAGTCCTTGCTCCAAGCAAAACCTGAAATATCTGCTCATCAATTCCAGCAGGTAGCTCGTCTCCAAAGTCTGTTTAATAAATATAAAAAGAGAAACCAGGGGAAAACAAGAGAAAATGCCCTCAGTGCAAGCTAGGGCCACAAATAGTGAAAACATGTACAAGTATGGGGAACGGAGATTGGAATCAAGAATGTAACAGAGTTATAACAAGTAGTGGACAAAACAAGGACTAACTAGCAAGAGGGAACATCTTAATAACTAGGTTGGATAACAACTGCTAATGGTGAAACACATGTCAGGTGTACCTATAGGGGTATTTAACATCAAGCGACAAATCTCAAGTCTAGTGTCATGTGATAAGTGCCAAGTCTAGTGTCAAGTGTTATTTAAATGTCAGGTCTCAAATGTCAAGTTGTCAAGTTCAAGTATCAAGTTGTCTAGTTCAAGTTATCAAGTTCAAGTCTAGTTCAAGTTATCAAGTTCAAGTTATCAAGTTCAAGTCTTGTGGTGATTACTATCTAGGTAGCACGACATGCAACCATACTTTTACTACATGGTTGCTACAGTCAAATCAGTTACGTTTAGACCTAGTAATGGAGTCTATAGGGCGGCGTACTCAGGTATCAAGTATCAAGCAAGCCATGGTTCATGAATCGGAAAATAAATAACAAGTTCACGAAGCAAGTTCACGAATCCGCTAACAAGTTCAAGAACCGCACAATGGGTTCATGAATCAAACAAGTTCAGGAGCCAAGTAACTGACTCCATGAATCGAACAAGATACAACAAGTTCATGAACCAAGTATTTGGAAAACACGGGCCCCCTTCCGAGTACACTTACCTATATTGTCTACTCTATCGTCTTTCCCAAAACCCCGGCTTGTTACTTTTATTAATTCTTATCAAGCAAGCATACAAATGTGTGAAATGTTGTAAATTAATTCTAGGAAAAATTGGGGATGTCCTATAGGGTGTCCAGCAACTACGCATGAAATTTTATGTCCAACGCTTGCAGTTTACATAGCTAAATTAATTCGCAAAGTAAATGTGTGTAGCAGTTTTTGCAAATCTGTGCCTACCGACACAGCTGCAGTAAAACTGCAATAACTCCTAGACCGTAACTCCGAATTCAAAACTTTTGGAAGCTATCGATATCTACACATCCAGATCTACAATTTCTATTCAGGGCTCGGGCCCAGATTCAAATGATAAATGGGTCGAAACAACAATGGAGATTCAGGACAGCAACTCGTAGAAATAACTTACTAGTGTAGGTTACATGGGAAAATGTCATTTGGCGTCTAAGTTATTATGTGGCATAAATACATGATAATGGAGGTCAAAATAGAAAATAATAAATGTTTTTCAAGTTATAGGGTTGCAAGTTCGTCAAATATTAAGTGTAACATGTGTCTACGAATTTAGGGCTCCTAAATTCATAAGTCTATGTGTTCATGTGCTCAAGGGGTAAAAGAGTCCAATAATTATAAATTAAATACAAGGAAATTTTGTGACTCTTAGAATTGTCAATTTGGAGGTTCAATATTGATCTACAATGATATTAAAAAAGGAGTCACAATCTAACTATTTGTAGTATTTTCAAGGGTGCTTGTACTAGAACAATAAATTGTACAAGGATACTTGCCTTAATTTGACGACGATTAGATCCACTTGTTGTAGAAAATTGGGTTGAAAAATCCCGGAAGGAGTCTCCTAAAAGCACGTGCGAAAATCAACCGTAGATCGAGTTTTCCCTCACACTGGATCAGCCAAAATAGCAAACGGCAAATATGGATCTGGCGCGGGAAAACAGCAATACACCGTAATCGACGAATAGGATTACTCCTGCATAGCGGATCGACCAGAACACGAAATAGCGGACGGGATTCACTGTGGGCACAACACGAGACAGCGATCTCGATCGCACGGATCTTGAAGCGATCCAATGGTCGAGATCGAATCCCGCCTTTTCCTCCTTTCTTCTTCTTCTTCGTTCGCTTCTTCGAAACGGAGTGCGAGAGAGAGAAGGTGTTGCAGCACCGGCGATGGCTGCGGAACGTCGACTGACGACGTGACGACGACTGGGAAGTCAACGTCGGCGACTGGCGGCGAGCTAGCGACGAAAGGCGTGCCTTTGTTCTGAGTTCACGAACAGGGGAGGAGTTGGGAATGGGTTTGGGGTTTTAGCGACGGCGGTGAGGAGATGGCGAGGTGATGGGGGTGGTGACAGGCGAAGTGCTTGGCAACGCAACGTCGAGAAGCGACGCAACGTCGAGAAGCGACGCAGCATCGAGGATGGTGCCACTCTGTTTCTTGGGTTCGAACAGAGGAGCGACACCAGCGGCTGAACGGGATTCGACGGAGCTTGGATGAAGACAAGGCGACGTAGGGTTCTCCGGAGGATGAAGGGGGATGCACGGCGAGGGGATGGTGATTGTGAAAGGTGGTCGGAGAAGCCACTAGGAAAGGCGGATTGGGTTTCGAGGTTCGAGTAATGGTGAAATGGTTTCAGAGGTTGGGTTCGATGGTGAACGATGTGGACGATGGGGGTGATGGCGGAGGATTGGTGCGGGGATGAGGATGGGGATTTGAGGCGATGGTGAGGGAGATCGAAGGTGATGGGGGGACGAGCGGAGAGGCGATCGGAAGTGGGTTTGGTTGGCGTGCGAAATCGAAGGAGAAGGAAACGGAGGAAGGAGGAGGGTTAGCGGCAGGGTAGTTGGGGTTTATACAGTATAGGGTTAGGATTAGGGTTAGGGTAGGGTTTATATAGTAGGGTTTTAGGGTTTGTGGGTTTTGGGTATCCGATTCAAATAGGGTCCAACAAGAGAAATGGTCAAAATGCACTAAAATGGGGATTAAGGAGATAAATGAGAAGAATTGGTCAATTCTTCATGAAGAACGACACAAAGTCAACACAAATGAATTCGATTAAAGGACCAAAAATTGAGTCGAGGCAAAAATAATGATTTTATTCGAACTGAAATAAAATACAGGATCTCAAATAGATGAAAGAGCACAATTGAGCAAAATACAGTATAACAGTACAAATACAGGGAAACAGGAGTTACAGGCTGGGGGGGGGGGGTATTTATAGAAGAAAATGAGAGAGGTAAGTGTATGAGAGGGTGAGGGGGTGAACTAGGGTTTGGCACTCAAGCCCCCTTGGGATATTTGGCTTGCCAACCTATGGTGAGGTGGAGGGGTGAGTGTATGTGAGGGTTATTTTAGAAGAAACTACACATATTAATCCTAATTTGTATTTCTATAAATTATAAAATCTATGTTTATCCCTCAAAATAAATCCTAGCCACTCATCTTGATCAATTATGACAAAAATAAAGATATTTTTGTCCAAAAATACATACTACATGATTTGTACAAATGTACGAAATCGATACAATACATATACGTATATACTAATATATATACCGATAATTTTTGTTCGCCAAATTGAACAATCTGTATAAAAATAATTTAATTCTAACAAAAATATTAAAAATAAATTTTATTATCGGCTCGGAAGATTTCAGCACCAAAATGATATATTGCAAATACATATAGACTGGTATATATACAGATGATGATTATTAATTATAACTAAGTAATATCCACAAAAAATATTTCAATTAAGAAAAAATAAAATAACAAAATAATAAAATAAGAATAAAATAATCTTATTAATAACTACTCGGGATATTACGCAGGAGCTCTAACTTCTTTTAACAGCCAAGGCCACAGGTTTGACTTTTAGTAGTTTCCTTCAATTATTAACTCACTATCTGCTTGCTCCCATACCGAAATTGTAACCCCTGTTCCCGTTAATCGTATTTCAAATTCTTAGTATCTTGTAACTAATTCTTCTCAAATGATTATCGATTTTCAACCTGAATTGTATTTCATTCTATGATTTTTGATATGATACCCAAATGTTGATTTTTTTATTTTTGGTTAATTATTCAAACCAATTTATTTATTCGATTATTTATTACATTCTATAATTATATACATCATTTTTATTTTATTGCTTGAAGCCTAGACCGAGTCTAATATTAATATTATTATTAAAACTACTTTTATGAAGCCAAATATTCAATTATTCAATTGTTTAAATATTTAATTCGAAGCCTGAGCCCAATTGTTTAACTATTTATTATAAGCCCAATCCTATAACTAATTTATTAAATTGTTTTGAGCCCATAGACCAAGCTCAAATCCAAACCCAGTACCCATATATTTTTGTATAGACCCAATCCGATATATACTTGTATTCAAACCCCATATTTTCTGAATCACCCGCTCATCTCCTCACGTTCCCCCACTTTTCACAGTTCCCGTAACTACACCCCCACTATCTCCAACTACCCACTATTAATATTATTATTATATAACAACCCATCTCCCTCACACTCTCTCTCCCCCACTTTTCTCTCTCCTTTTATTCCTCTCTCTTTTCCCCTATTTCAAAACAAAACAGAGAGCACTCACCCCCCCCCCCACTTCGTCTTCCTCAACGAGCGCCCACCTCCATCGACCTCCTGACTCCACTCCGCACCACCCCGAGATCCTCTCGTGTTCGTCCCTCCTCCGGTAGCCACCTCCTTCGTCCACAGATTCGTCGACTGCCATTGCCGCTCATCTCCTTCCTCCATCACCGTCGTCACCCTCAACCCGACCTCGAGACTCTCCGTCTCATCTTCACCTCCAGCATCGCACCATTGCCCCACCATCGGCAGCACCCCCATCGTCATCCTCTCCATCTTCGTCGAGCTACCTCGACGCCACTGATCCTCCGAATGCAACCTCGAGCCTACAGCTCGAACCCACCGCTTTCTCCATCGCTGCGAACTCTCGCCATTGCCCCGGCATTCACCACCGTATCTCCGACGCCACCACTGCAACACTCCTCCATCTCGTATCCACCACTCACCATTTCCGCACTTGAAGCTCCGCCATCCGTGACCACCACTCGAGCTTCTCCTCGCCATCGACCTCCGAAGCTCATCGTCTTCTTCCTCTGTGTTGGTGCCAAACTCATCAGAGTCTCGCCATTGTTGTTGCTTCTTCCTCGAGCGCCATCGAGCCATCGACAACACTCCCAGACTCCTCGCTGCTCGTCGATGCCCTGTGCACTGTCATCGTCGAGTCTCCCTCACAACCTCCAGTCGCCACTACATTCTGTTTATCCCCGCTCGCCATCAGCCTTGTGCCCAACCTCCAGCTCCGCTCACCTCACCGCTCTCAAACCCAACGCCACTGAGTTCTCACCGCCTGCCACTGCCTCACGGCTCCACCTCTCCTTTCGACCTCCCCTCGTCGACTCCCACCTCCTTCTCCTCTGTTCCGCACTCCTTTTGTCGTCGACGACCTCAAGACCCTCTACCTGCACCATTCCTCTCCTTCGTCGACCGACTCTGCCTCCTGCTCGAGCACCGCAATTGCAGCAACGACTACCGCTGCTTTTCCACCGCCCCAAGCACCCATCAACTTCTGAACACACCGCCAGTCACCAGCGCTTCCGTATAGAGCCCCTGCCTAACCTCACCGCCAGAGTCTCCAGTCGTCGCTGCGTCACCGTCCACTTTCCTGCCATCTCTCTCTCTGTCGCTGTTGAGAAAAAGAAGAACAAGGATTAGGCTGTTTTGGTGTTTGCTGTGTGTGGAGTAGGGGATCGTGATTGGTGTTTGGTGTTTGGGTTGATCTTGAGTTGCTGTGGGTTCTGTACTGTGTTGCTGTCTCTTTGTGCGCTCTTGCTGCTATGGATTTGTTGCACGTGTGTTGCACGTAATACGGTGTACGTGTGAGTGCACGTGTTGTCGTCGGGATTCTTATCCCGTTATTCTTTTAATGTTCAGAAGCATCTCTTAAACTCATTTTTATTGTTTCTAGTTAAAGAAAACACTCTTTGAAATCTGGCAAGTAGTAATCAAATTGAATATCATATCTAATTGAACTCCATTGTTTATTTATTGTACCATGTTATTGATTCATAGTCTTCTCATCATGTTATTATTATTTACTTCAATCCCAAACTATAATTTATTGTACTATTGAACATTCAAATATACTGCCATGTCATTTTCTCGAGTATGTACTGAGGTTTCGACCCGGTTCCTGACACAAAAACTTAAAACCTTGCACATGAAATTGTAGTACACTTTGTCCATATAATGTCATGTTTTGCATATAAACAGTATTTTCCATATTTAATAAATTGTACCATGTGTATTTCATGTATTGTATAGTCTTGATATCATCTTTAAATATACTAGTGCTACCGGTCTCATCAATTGTACCTGTTGCATGAATATTGATATCATCGCCCACATTGATCACATGCATGTTTATAACTGATTGTTTATAGAATGATAACAAGCTGGGGTAACTTAGTAGTGGATAATCTCAGAAAATGTACTCGGTAGGGCCCTTCTTGTTTACATGGAATATTGACATGGAAGGTGGAGAAATACTTGTGAACTTGTTATCATGTTATCTTGTAATACTTGTGAACTTGTTATCATGTTATCTTGTTATCATGTTATCCTATTACACCGAGTACACGCTCTGTAGATCCCACCACTATGTCTGAAATGTACACAGTTTTCTATGCACCGAAACTGTGGTATAGGACGCAGTAGTACGTGCATTACTTAGGATTGATAAAAGACTTATAGACATAAATAAACACCGAACATTGACACTAATACTGAATGCTGGTTATTAAACATTGATTCTTGATTTCTGAATTACTGATTATCAACTTTTGATTTTTTTATCATTATCATTTATTGACTCCGATATTGTTCTAATTTCTGTTCTTGTTATATAGTCCTTTATTTCCTATTTTACTGCTTCCTACTACTTGTCGCCCAGAGCTTGCTCTAACAGGTTCTCTTCCTCTTTCTTTTGAATTATGTTATACAGGTACAGTGATGGGTAACTTAAAGGAACTCATCAAACTGTTACTACATTGCATATTTGCGAGCTATTTGGTAAGTTCTTGTATCCCAAATTTGGTTATTGGATTTTATTCTGTTTATGTGATTATGTTTTCTGCTTGGTTGTGATTATTTCTTTACATGTTGTTGAGTTAAGACTGGTACAACTTATTGATGATGTTAAAATTATTCGTTGGGCCTTCGTCACGGACTCGTATTGCTGTATTTTGGGAAGCGGGGCATGATAGAAATAAGCAGCAACAATTTGATAAGATCAGAATATGATTTTTCCTGACGATTTTTTGAACATATAGTGTACCCCCACCTATGCTCTGGCATTATGGATTCTTCTGTATGAGTTGTAAGAATGCAGATTAATCTTCTCCATATATTAAGTACTTTCTTTGGTTAGAAAATTTGGTAAGATACTGATAACAACCAAACTCAGAAAGGAGTAATGTTAATCAACTGAACTATATTTCATCTTGATTCAAACTAGGGTTTGAGAATTTGGAAAACAAAAGAACAGAAGATTTAAGAGGAAGAAGAGGAATGACAAATCTAGATGCCTTCTCCACTCATACTTTGGTTTATTTATACATTTGATTACAGAATCTACACGTGCTTCTTTAACACTCCCGCCAAGCTTCTTATTTAAAAACCCCGTGCATAGCCCGTGCACTTACACAAGTATAAAATCTTCTAAGTGCTTGGGTTTATTTCTTCTCCTCTTGTCAGTCGATTGCGTATTAATATGCTCGGTCGACTGCTTATCATTATGTCCGGTCGACTGTGTATCAATACCCTCCCATCCAAAACGAACCTGTTCCACCAAGTTCAAAGCAGGAAAAGATTTGGCCATCACTTCAGCATTTTCCCAAGTCACCTCTTTAGATGGTAATTCATCCCATTTCACTAAGATTTCTTCAAGCATTCCACCTCCTCCTTTAATCCAACGAAGACCCAAAATTTCTACTGGATGGAACACAATATGTTGATCATCATTACTCTCAGGTAATGGAATTGGAGTTGAGCTGCTAGGATGCCCTACACATTTCTTTAAGAGAGATACATGAAACACTGGATGTACTTTAGAGCTTTCAGGCATTGCAAGTTTATAAGCCACTTTTCCCACTCACTTCACAATTAAAAATGGACCGAAATACCTATTGGACAACTTCTGAGAAGATTGTTCTGCGACTAACCTCTGCCTGTAAAGCTGCAGCTTGACATACACCCAATCTCCAAGCTCAAACACCTTACCACACCTAAGCTTATCAGCCCGATTCTTCATACGAGTCTGGGATTGGCTCAATCTCTCCTTAAGCTTCAAAAGTAGCTCTGTATGCTTAGAAAGTCCTGAATCCACAACAAAATTTGCCGCATTACCCCTAATATAGTTTGGAATGGCAGAAGGAGCCCGACCATATACAACCTCAAATGGACTCATATTAATCGATGAATGCCATGAAGAATTATACCAGAATTTTACCCAATGCAAGAACTTGATCCATTGTTTGGGTTCATCACTCACAAATGCCCGAAGATATTGTTTTAAACATCTATTTACAACCTCCGTTTGTCCATCCGTTTGAGGTTGATATGCAGTGCTCATCTTCAGAGTCGTGCCTTGTAAATGAAATATGTCCTGACAAAAATTACTCACAAACACTCTGTCTCTTTCAGAGACAATAGATTTTGGCAACCCATGCAATTTCATAATGTTTTGCGCGAAAATCTCAGCTACTGTTGCAGCTGTAAACCTTAGAGGTAACACAAAGAAGTGACTGTACTTGCTCAGTCTATCAATGACCACCAAAATCGCAATTTTACCTTGACTATTGGGTAATCCTATCACAAAATCCATAGATAGATCGTCCCATACTTGCTGAGGAATAGGTAGAGGCTAAAGTAATCCTCCAAGTTTAGATGTTTCATATTTGGTATGCTGGCAAACATCACATTTCTGCACAAAATCATGTACATGTTTGTACATGTTCTGCCAATAAAATGAGCATTTTAATCTAGCCAATGTTTTTGCAATACCTGCATGACCTCCCATAGGGCTATCATGAAACTCCGTCATCACTTCTTCATACATTGATTTAGGAACTAAAATTCTCCCCTTGAACATAATTACCCATTCCTGATATTGTACTCCGAAGGCAGATCCTGCATTAGACTCTGGTAATGTGAGTTCTTTTGAAGCTCCCTCTTGATCTTCTCAATCAGTTCAAATTGTGGTTGATATATTAATGCTGACATTTGAGATTCCTCTTCATACCTCTTAGATAAGTCATCAGCTATTGTATTCTTTTTACATGACTTGTGTAATACCCCGTATTTCTGAAAAATATATATGGTTTGAAATATATATAATAAATGAATTTGAGACTTGGTCCTATAGAATTATTCTATGGGAAGGATTTATAAAGAATTAAAATGGATTTGAAAAAGAAATGGATTCTTTGAATCCGGTATTGATTGGGTAGTGGATGACGTGTCCATCCCATGATGGGCCGGATTGGTTTGAAGGGATTGATCTGTTGAAAGTGTATTTGATTAAAATGTATGGTTGATTTGGATTAAAACCGGGGATTAGTGAAGGGATTTATCCCATATCGCTAGTTTCATTAAATAAAGTATTATATAAATAGTATTGCCAAGGATCAAGAGTCACCAATTCGGTTAACCACCTTTTGAGAGGCAGCCTGTGGTGGGCAGTTGTACTACATAGTATCTAATTTGTATTAAAAATTGTATAAATTGTCCGGGCTCGGGGCAGGGGCATTACAAATGGTATCAGAGCCGACTTTCGACACCGAGGGTGTAAGAGCAGTGAGTTATGGACCACCAGATTTGCGGCGGAGAGTATTTCACAGGTTCTTCACGATGAGTCGTGACATGACGTGGATACGGCTCCAGGTTCCGTGACGGTGGAGAGTATTTCACAGGTTCTTCACGATGCGTCGTGACATGACGTGAATACTGCTCTAGGGTACCGTCCCGGGGTGACGCTCACAGAAATGCTCTACATCGGCTAGAAAGTAGATCCTGCACTTGATTGTGCATGCCCCGTGCTCATCAGCGAGGATGCTGATTTCTGAAGGGGGGGTGTATGTAATACCCCGTATTTCTGAAAAATATATATGGTTTGAAATATATATAATAAATGAATTTGAGACTTGGTCCTATAGAATTATTCTATGGGAAGGATTTATAAAGAATTAAAATGGATTTGAAAAAGAAATGGATTCTTTGAATCCGGTATTGATTGGGTAGTGGATGACGTGTCCATCCCATGATGGGCCGGATTGGTTTGAAGGGATTGATCTGTTGAAAGTGTATTTGATTAAAATGTATGGTTGATTTGGATTAAAACCGGGGATTAGTGAAGGGATTTATCCCATATCGCTAGTTTCATTAAATAAAGTATTATATAAATAGTATTGCCAAGGATCAAGAGTCACCAATTCGGTTAACCACCTTTTGAGAGGCAGCCTGTGGTGGGCAGTTGTACTACATAGTATCTAATTTGTATTAAAAATTGTATAAATTGTCCGGGCTCGGGGCAGGGGCGTTACAACTTGCATACTATTTTAAAACTGTATCCCGCCAGCTTATGGACCCATTTCTGGTGCTCAGGTGTCTGAATTGTTTGAGTTAGTAAATGATGTGAACTTTGATGATCTTTAGAGATAAAAAATTCTTTGCCCAGAAGATGCCACTTCTTAACTGCCTCAGTTACCGCATACATTTCTTTAACATAAGTTGAAGCTGCCTGCATTCTCAGTGTCACTTTTTAACTGAAGAAGACAATAGGGTGACCTTCTTGTTGAAGAACAGCCCCAATTCTTACTCCTGAGTCATCAGTCTCCACCACAAATTGCTTAGAAAAATCAAGAAGAGCTAATATAGAGAGTGTAAGCATAGCTTTCTTAAGATTTCCAAATGCTTTATCAGCAACATCACTCCAAAAGAATCCCTTTTCTGGAGCAAATCAGATGAAGGAGCAGAAATCGAAGCATAGCCTTTAATGAATCTTCTATAATATCCAGCCAACCCCAGAAAAGATCTCAATTGGTCAACATTCTTTGGAATAGGCCAACCTTGTATAGCTTCAATCAGTTTTACAGCTGCTAAATTCACACTTGGAAAACTTCACATTGAATAAATTTTTCTCTAGTGTTCTTAATACTACCTTCAAATGTTCTATATGCTGTTGCAGCCCTGAGCTATATACTATTACATCATATATAAAAAAAAAACTAGTACAAATTTTCTTTAAAAGGGCTTGAAAATAGCATTCATAGCAGACCGAAAAGTAGTCGGGGCATTTGTGAGGCCAAAAGGCATTACTAAGAATTCATAATGGCATAAACATTGTCTTGCTCCCATCACGTGCTTGGATCCTTATCTGGTGACACCCAACTTTAAGGTCTAGCTTGGAAAACACCTTGGCACTATACAACTCATCAAATAATTCATCTGCAGTGGGAATGGGAAATTTATCTTTGATTTTAATAGCATTGAGTGCTCTATAATCCATATAAAATCTCCATGTTCCATCATTCTTCTTAACTAAGAGCACTGAGGAAGAAAATTGACTTATACAGAGTCTAATTATGCCTTCAGCTAACATTTTAGACACTTGTTTTTCAATTTCTTCCTTTTGAAAATGAGGATATTTGTATGGTCTTACATTAGTTGTCTGGCCTCAGGATGAAGATGCAATGGGTGATCATAATCTCTTGATGGTGGCAGACCTTTTGGCTCTTCAAACACACTAGCATATTGTCTGAAAACCATCTTCAATTCATTAGGTGCTGACTGTGTATCTTTCTCATCTTGCAGGATCAAGTGAAAATATTGACTAATATTATTCTTCTACATTTCCCTCCTCAAAGAGTTCAACTCCATAGGCATTGGTACCTGAGGATTTCCCTTTAGTGTAATGGTTTGCAGATTATGTATAAAAGACATAGTCATAGCATCATAATCATTTACTACTTTACCCAACAGCCTCAACCATTGGATACCCAAGTCTACGTCAGCACCATGAAGTGGAAGAATATATAAATCAACACCAGAGCTATAATCCTGCATCTCTATGGGCACAGACAAACACTTCCCTTCACAATGCAATGACTCTCCATTCCCTATACTCACTTTGAAGGGCTGACATGGAGTTACTAGCAATTTGAGATGTCTAACTATCCTCTCCTGTATGAAATTATGGGTACTACCAGAGTCTATGAACACATGAATAGCATGCCCATTAATTGTTCCTTGCATTCTCAGTGTTCTAAGGCTAACATGGCCAGCTAAAGCTTGATATGATATTTCAGGTACCTGCTCACAATACTAATTCACATACTCTTTCTGAGTTGTATCTGTTTGGTTTATCATCATGAACCATTATCATGGAAATCTGTTTCTTAAATCTATGCCCCGGTATGTACTTTTCGTCAAAATTGAAACAAAGTCCTTTCTGTTTACGAGTTGCCCATTCCTCAGGGGGAATTTTCTTGATGAATGGTCATTTAAGAGTATCAAGCTGAGAGTTACAATACTGAGGTGTTTGAGAGGGTGTGGGTAATAAGGGTGGAAGATTACTAGCAGGTAACTACCATGGTTGCTTCACATAAGTGCTTCTCTTAACTGATTTCTCTTACAAAATTTTTCTTCTTGGAGTCTAGAGAGACCTATAACTTCAGCTAAGCATCCAGGTTTATAAGCAAGTACTTCTCTTCTAATTTGTAGTTTCATACCCGAAATATAACAACTGAGCACAAACTTATCACCCAATCCTTTGGTTTTAGTCGTTAACATCTCAAATTGATCTAAGTATTCAGCTAGTGATGCAGTTTGATTAAGCTTGAATAACATTCCAGCATAATCAAGATAAGTCGATGGGCCAAATATGATATCTAATTCTTTCACAAAACTGTCCCAATCCAAAAATTCACCATTATCATGTTTGAACAGAAACCAGGACAATGTTTTCCCATCCATATGAAATGATGCGATGGTAATGTATCACCCCGAATTCCATTTACATGTAATTCGTAGTTCAACATGATCTTTTACTTCAATTCGTACAATTTTACAAGAAAATTAAAGTTTTTATTATACAATAAGTTCTTTACATCAATACAGCGGAAATTAAAAAGAATACATGATATATATATACGACTTTAACATCAACAACTTAAATTTGAAGATAATCTTTAGCATCAAATCGTCTTTAAGTGCTTACCAATCCAAGCTGTGTACTGAAAAATTTGTGGGCACGTCAGTTGCTTACAACCGACGCAATCTTATAAAACAGCGATCCTCACCATGCTGTAATATAACGATTCTATTACTTTAGCAAATACGAACTTGAATGCATATTAAAGTGTAAAAGAGTGACTATCCTAAACATGTCAGAGTATGATATGACTTAATGCCTAATGTAGATGTTTATGCTATGATAACACTAATGCATACTTATTCAGATTCTATGCATTATATTCTACATAGGTCCGAGGGCAAGCACCTATGTATTCCATATTATAGGGTTAAATTGCTCGCCATGCATCCTACTACTATGACAACTACAAGATTTAGAAACTCTACGAATATTGGTTCTCGCCCCATAATACTGGAGATCAATCCCGCTCATGGATCATTCTGTGGCCCTTTCGTCCATCGTCTCGGAATACTGGGGATTGTCTCTCTCCGTGAGTCATTCTGGAACCTTCATCGCACAAATGCCCCATGAGCATCGCTCTCGTCCCAAAATACTGGAGATCATTCCCGCTCCATGGATCATTCTGTGGCCTTTACGTCAATCGTCCCAGAATACTGGGAACTGTCTCTCTCCAAGGATCATTCTGGAGTCCATAACTCCTGTTTTATCTAATTTCATCATGTCACCAACTAGTGCATGTTCTTAAGTTTAAGTTTTAAAATCATCACAACCTAGAGCTAGCTTACCCTACGGGACTTAAATCAACACGAGAGACAGTCAGCTCAAACTTGCTACTTCTCAATACATACTTAATCCACACTGGTTAGTTTATCAAATTTTCTTTATTCACGAATGTCGGTTACTAAGGGTCTCGCCTAGCCTCTAGACTAACATCTTTCATGTTCAACAACTGGGGTCCATCATGCCCTCATAATTCATATTCTCAATTTCGTGTATTCGTATTTCATTCAGTTCCTTCATTTATTCTTAGTTATCAATCATGAAGTAACACTTCTTGGTTGGACACACACAACCAACAATTCACTTTAATAAGCTGCAAAGTTTCTTCGATTAAATAAACTCTTTTCGTATTCATCTATATTTCAATTATAAATCTCAATTTTATTAAAGAGGATAGATTTACTAGTTTCATAAAAAGAGTATACTATATTTTGTAGTTGAGATCACCTAAAATCATCCTTAATTACTTCGTCTAACTTCATTTGCAAAACAGTAAGTTCAATATCAAAAAACTACAGCTCATGCTATTTGTAAAAATCATAGAAAGTTATATACTTCATGGAACTTTATGTTATTTAGATAAAATGAAGGTATACAAGTCTACTACAATTTCTTAGTTATAAGTTTCTCCAAAATATTGTATCTATAACCCTGAATTCTTCAAAATCTACAGTAGGATCGAAATATTGAAATACTGCCACTTGTTTAGTCTTGAAAAATTCATTATAAATTCAATTCTTTGTGAAAATTTGATTTCCTAGACTTTACAGAAAGGTTAACGAGTCTACTTCAAGTTCTTAGTTTTGACTTTTCTCAAGTTACTTCATCTAAGATGTTGAAATTGTCAAAATCCGAAATGTGTACAAATTTCCAGCATCTAGTCAACTGCCAACCAGTCCTAAGTTTGGATTTCATTAAAATAGTAAGCGCCATCCAAAATTATGAAATTTTAAAGAGGTATTTTTAACATGTACAAGATATTACTATAAACATTTTAGCTTTAGATTCCATCTAGTTTATTAAAAATGATTTTCCGAAGTGCAGCTAAAACTTAAAACATCAACTTTCTTTGCATAAATTAACAACTTTGTGTACAAATTTATGCCCAATTCATTTAATCTAAATATGATATACTAGTATGCACCCAATACCACTATAACAACTCAATCTCAAATTTCACTTTGTTAATCATGACAATTTTATAATAAATCTTTCAACTAGCATGCATTTATTTTCGTATCTCGCTTCTAGTTATCAATATAGCATGCAACATATCAAATTATAAATTTAAAAAACACATGCCACATTTTCAATCATGGAACAATTATACATACATACTACCATATCTAGAAAGCAAAAGAAATCACCCACCTTATTTTTTATGCAAAAAATGAAATAGACTCCTATAGGGATTGTTCCAAAGCTCCAACCAAGTAAGCCTTCACCTCCTAGCAGTCACCAAAAGCTCATCTTTCTTTCTTTTCCCTCTTTCTTGTGTTTCTTTTAGTGTACATTGTTCATGAATGAGAGGTATTTATAGGGCTAAATGTGTGAATGAAGGGACACCCACTACCAAAAATAAATACCCATTATCCAAAATAAATACCCACTCACCAAACCATTAACACAAAACACCTACCCCTTCACATTCTGGGCCGGCCAAACTTTGGTGTGCACGCATGTGCACGTGCACTCTACGTGCACACACTTCTCATTCTTTTAAATATTTGTTATTAGTCCTTTTGTGTGTGTTTGTTACATGACACAAAATAAAATCATGGGCCTCTCTTTTAATTAATTTACTTAGTGGGCTTTAAAATAAATAATACATTTGTAACAAATAAAATAAGAATAAAATTGTACATCACTTTGAAAAATTATAGGGATTAAAATATATAAAATTTTACATGCAATGCACGTATGAAAACAAATATTCAAATACGAAATAGATTTGAGTAACGGGAAAATGTTTATAAATAATCGGAATATAACAAATGAAAAATATTTATTTTGATAATGTTACGGATATTTCACGTAACGGAAAATATACATATTCGACACGTGTACTGAAAACATGTGCAATGTACATAAAACACAAAGATTAAAGTAAATGTTTGAGTTGGCTAAAAATAGTGTTGCTGTTGATTTTGGTGTGGCAGCAAATAGATGAATTTGTGGATTCTTGGAAAAAACAATAAAGCAAACCTGTTGACTTGTTGACCTTCACCACTGTGTTGACTGGTTTCTTGCCGCTGCTATTGACCTGCAAAAAGTGCGAAACACCGGAATGGATCCCGGTGACGCACCATCCGACGCTCTTGTTAGTAATCTGAATGATTATAAAAGAGATTTAATTGGAAAAATATTGATTGCCTCCTTTTGGTGGGGGGAGAGGGGTTTTTATAGTCGCCTTAGGGATCCGTTTCGAGATAAGAACATATCTCTACTTCCTGGTGTGAGTGGATAGAAGTGGTTAAAACCACCTCTTAGGAATAATTGTGAATCCGAATTCTTCTTAATCCTTCTGAACTGGTTTGTAATGGGTTGGGACCTGTACCCAGTAAGACAGATCCGTTTATGGGTATTGGGCTTTGAAGAAAGACACAGTCCCCATTTCAGATCCGTTTGTAGGTGAAATTACCGTTTTATCCCTGAGCTTTAAGATCTGTGTCCGGTTTAAACGGTCCCGATTTAATCCCATTTTTAGCCATATCACGAGCCCCCCACTCCTGAAGACTGAGTTCTATAGTCTTTAAGGAGTAGTTTTGTTAATCTAATGGCGTACGGGATTTTATCGGTGTTCTTAAGGGAGTTTGGATCTTGCTCGAGGTTTAATGGTGTTATTATGGGCTTGTAAAATTCCCAAAAATATCCTCAGAATTTTTTGGATTTTTTGTGATTTTTTCAGATTTTTCTGAATTTTTCCTCATTTTTTGAATTTTTTATTCATTTTCCGAATTAAATAATTAATTATCAAAAATTTTAATTAATTATTATAATTTAATAATTATTATTTTCAGAATTTTAAAATAATTTTTCGAATTAATAATTATTTTTAGAATTTTTTAATTAAGTTTTTCGATTTTTAATTATTTTTTTTAATTTTTAAATAATTAATTCAAATAAATAAATAAATAAATAAATAAATAAATAAATTAAATATTACCTGGATACGTGGTGCGTTTCTGGACGTCGATCTTGATCAGATGGCGCGCGTCGCAAATCGGAGCCACGTGGCGCGTTTCTAAACGTCGATCAGGTCATGTCACGAATTTTGAGATGATCTGACGACTCGTGTAGCTCGGTAGCGTTTTCCCCACATGTGCAGTTCGGAACCTCGATAGCTCGGCACCCATCGCCGACGCATCAGAAGACGCCACGTGGCGCGGTCAACGCAGGCGTTGACCGCCACGTGGCACGTTTCTTTTTTTTTTTCTGTTCTCTTCTTTCCCGCTCAACTTCGTCTCCTTCTCTGTTTCTTTTTCAGCACGTTCTCGCCTCCCTCCCCCGTCTCCTTCTCCGACTCAATCTCCGAGTAGAGCCAGGCGAGGAGATAGAGCTTCGGCGAAGCTTCGACGAGGAAGCTGGAGGTGGAGGAGAGCTCGCTTGGAGATGGCGAGGAGATAGAGCTTCGGCGAGGTGCTGCGGTTAGCTTCGCCAGGGGATTCGAAGCTTGCTGGCGAGAGCTTCGACTAGGTTCTTCATCGAACTCGGCGAGGGGAGCTCGCGAAGGAGAGGAGCTTTGACGGTTGGGTTGGCGGGCTCGATGAGGCTGAGCTCGGCGCCAATGGAGAAAGCTCCGAAGTGGGTTTCTGGAGCTTTGGTAATGGAGCTATCGAATCTCGGAGGAGCTTCACGAGGAGATAGGTCGAGCGTGGAGATCGGCGAGGTGAAATGAGCTCGGCACCAATGGAGAGAGCTCCGAAGTGGGTTTCTAGAGCTTTGGCCATGGAGCTCTCGAATCTCGGAAGAGCTTGACGAGGAGATAGGTCGAGCATGGAGGTCGGCGAGGTGAGAGGAGCTCGGCGCTAATGGAGAGAGCTCCGAAGTGGGTTTTTGGAGCTTTGGCCATGGAGCTTTCGAATCTCAGAAGAGCTTGACGAGGAGATGGCCCGAGCATGGAGGTCGGCGAGGTGAGAGGAGGAGAGCTCGACGGAACCCTCTTCAGGGCGGTGGCAGAGCTCGAGAGCTCGAGCTCGACGTCGACGAGGAGATGGTTGGTAGGCGAGGACAAAGGAGATCGACGACGGGGAGAGTTGGGTTCTTCTCTTTTAGTTTTGTTTTTTGTTTTTGGCGGGAACTGAAAGAAGGAGGAGGAGAAGTGAAGTAGGGTAACGGGTTTTGGTCCATAACGGGTCCGACCCGTTAACCCGTTAACTCTTAAGTCCCTTTTTTTCTTTTTATCTGCTTGCTTGTTCGGCGAATCCGAGCACGGATTTTGAGGGACACTTTTTGCCATTTTGCAGTTCGGTAGCTCAGTAGCTCGGATGTCAGATCCGAGCTACGTGGCTCCATCTTGACGGTTGATCATGATCTTGGCGTGAATCACGAGGCACGAAGTCGTGGATCACGAGAAAACATGATTTTGTCGTTTTGTGGACGTGGTGAAATCTAATCCATCCATCAACCGTTGGCGCGAACATCTGGACGATCTAACGGTCCAAGGAGCTCGGGGGTGTTTTTTCCCCAATACGGAGGTCGGTGCTCCGATAGCTCGACGTAGTTGTGTTGCGATCCACTTTTCTGGCACTACGGAGGTCTGATCGGGGAGTGCGACCCCTTGTTTCGAAGATAACCCAAAAATCCATGACTTCTGTTTAGGAGTGGGTTGAAGAATCACCGTTTTCATGGTCAAAATAGCCCTGCAACATCCTTGTCTTCATGAAGTTGAGGAGTGTTTTGGTCTTCAGAATCTTCGAAGAGGAGCCCCACTCCTAGGGGCGAAGAAGATGGGCTAGGAAGACCCTCGTAAGAGCCATGGGAAGATCCATTCTTGGAGGTGAGTGCAAGGAGCAACTCCAAGGGAGAGTTTTGAGCTCCAAACTTGCTTAGAAGATGCCCACTCAGAAGGTGAGTTGGACGAAGGGCATGGCTTTAGGAGAGAGCCATTTGGGAGAAAAGTTTAAGGAGCAACTCTAGGAGAGAGTTGTGCTCCAAACTCGTTGAGAAGAGGTCTGCTTTGGAGGCAAGCGGAGCGAAGAGCTTGGCTCTAGGAGAGAGCCATTTGGGAGACGAGTTTGAGGAGCAACTCTAGGGGAGAGTTGTGTTCCGAACTTGTTGAGAAGAGGTCCGCTTTGGAGGCAAGCGGAGCGAAGAGCTTGGCTCTAGGAGAGAGCCATTTGGGAGACAAGTTTGAGGATCAACTCTAGGAGAGAGTTGTGCTCCGAACCCGTTGAGAAGAGATCCGCTTTGGAGGTGAGCGGAGCGAAGAGCTTGGCTCTAGGAGAGAGCCATTTGGGAGACGAGTTTGAGGAGCAGCTCTAGGGGAGAGTTTTGAGCTCCAAACTCGCTTAGAAGAGGCCCACTCGGGGGGCGAGTGGGACAAAGGGCTTGGCTCTAGGAGAGAGCCATTTGGGAGACAAGTTTGAGGAGCAACTCTAGGAGAGAGTTATGCTCCGAACCCATTGAGAAGAGGTCCGCTTTGAAGGCGAGCGGTGAGAAGAGCTTGGCTCTAGGAGAGAGCCATTTGGGAGACAAGTTTGAGGAGCAACTCTAGGAGAGAGTTGAGCTCCAAACTTGTTGAGAAGCGGTCCTCTTTGGAGGCAAGCGGAGAGAAGTGATTGGCTCTAGGAGAGAGCCATTTGGGAGACAAGTTTGAGGAGCAACTCTAGGAGAGAGTTGTGCTCCGAACTCGTTGAGAAGAGGTCCGCTTTGGAGGTGAGCGGAGCGAAGAGCATGGCTCTAGGAGAGAGGCATTTGGGAGACAAGTTTGAGGAGCAACTCTAGGGGAGAGTTGAGCGCCGAAAGTGATAATCAACGGTTGTGGGAGCAGTTCCGAATGGCGAACCACTTCTTACTCGCTTATGAGCAAGTAGTCGAAGCGGAGTCGAGCCAAGTGTTGGACTCCGAACTCATCATTTAAAAGAGAGAATCAACGGTTGTGGGAGCAGTTCCAAATAGAGAACCACTTCTTACTCACTTATGAGCAAGTAGTCAAAGCGGAGTCGAGCCAAGTGTTGGATTCCGAACTCGTCGTTTAAAAGAGAGAATCAACAAATTCGCAAATTCATCTATTTGCTCCCACACCAGAATCAACATCAACAGATTGGCGCCGTTTATGGGAACTTCACTCGAACAAGCAATCCTGTCTTCCTCCTTCAACCCTCATTACTCCCAGCCATGCCTCCCAAGAAGAGACCCGCAAACTCCAACCAAAGGACAACCTCTTCTCATCTTCCTCCTCCTCCTCCGAAGGGGGATCTCCCCCATCCCGACCAACCAACCCAGCAGCTCAATCCTCTGGCTCCGCAGTCCATCCAACAGCCTCTGTGACCCCAGGCTGTAGTGGGAGAACCCTCTAGACGGTGTCGTCACAAGCAACCTAACCATCAGGTTCGAGTCTCCATCCATAATGCCGACACTGATTCCATGTCTTCCTATACTCCTCCCACTCCAAAGGATCTGCGAAACATTATCAACAATCGACAGACCGAGCACGGACCTGATCTCTGTACCCATCTGGAGGAGTGGCGGGCCCAAGAGTCGAACCCTCGCCGCGAGCAGGCCAAGGACCGTTCGCCACACTGATCCAACCGGGGGGGGTGGGGGGTCCAACTCTCCTCGTAGGCGGAGAAAGTCGCCCCAACATCGCCCAAGACGGAGCCGTTCCCCGGCAGGTCTCCATGCACCTCGGGACCCTCATGGGCAGGAGGCCCTCATTACAAGGGCAGAATTCCAGCAATTTCAGGAGGCGGTCCTCCGGGCTCTCAATTTGCCCCCAACAATGGCCGTAGGGCTCCCAGTCTTCTGCCAGCTCCTCACCATCCTTGCTGCTCCCGAAGTCCTGGGCAGGCTGCGAGCCATCGCCGTCCTTCTCCCGATCACCACCATCGCTCCCGTAGTCTACGCCCTACCATATGTCACCCACGTCTCTCAGTTAGTCCGCCTCCTACTCTGAGCCATCACCGGCGCAGCCCTAGCCCTCCTCGACATGTGAACGAGTCCCGGGGCTTGGCTAGACAAGACCGAAGGGAGGACTCGGTCTACCGCCATCTCCACGAGATGGAGAGGCATCTCGGCCAGCTCGATCGAGACGAGGGGCGACATGTAAAAGACCTTCGTCCGAGCAGGCCCCCATTCTCCCGTACCATTATGGAGGCTCCAGTTCCCAACAACTTCAAACCTCCACATTTTGATACCTATACCGGGGAGTCGGACCCTGTAGATCACATTAAAAGTTTCAAAACTCTCATGATGATCCACTATGCATCCGACTCCCTCTTTTGCAAGACCTTCCCGGCCACACTCAAGGGACCGGCTCGAGAATGGTACTCTCGGCTTGCACCGGCATCTATCTTCTCCTTCGACCAGTTCGAGGGTCTCTTCCTCTCGCATTTCGTGAGCAGTCGGCGCGCCGAGAAGACGAGCGACACCCTATTGTTCCTCAGCCAAAGGAAGGGCGAACGACTAAGGGATTATGTCAAAAGCTTCACTGCCGAGGCTAGGTCCATTGCTTATTTGGAACCCTCGGTCGCCACCATCACCTTCCAGTCCAACGTCCTCAATGTTGACCTTAGGGCATCCCTCACCAACAATCCCCCTCGCGACTTCTCAGAGCTCTTACTTCGGAGCGAGAAGTACATCCGAGCAGAAGAAGCCAACCACCGCCCCACCTTCGAGGCCTCATCTTCCGCGAACAAGCGGAAGGGTGTAAAAGAAGGAGCTAGGAAGCTCCAAAAAGACAATGGAGGTCAGCGGCGTCCACCTCCTCGGTTCAAGAAATTCACTCCGCTTAACGTGAGTGTATCTACCATCCTCATGGAGATAGGAAATGATGGCCTCCTACCGCCTCCCCCAAGGATGAATACTCCAGCAAAGAAGAGGGACCGGAGTAAGTGGTGCCGTTTCCATCGGGAGCACGATCACGACACAGATGAATGTCGGACCTTGAAGGATGAAATCGAGGCCCTCATTCAACGAGGACAACTCAACCGGTTCGTAAAAAGGGACCGAGCCTATCTGCCCCCGCCGCCTCGGGGGGCTAACAGGCGAAATGAGCAGCGCATCGAGACACCGGAGGCTGAAGTAGAGGTCATCTTGCACCTGATACATGGAGGCCCAATGTGGGGAGATTCCAACTCCTCCCGAAAAGCCTTTGTAAGGGGCGTTAACTTCGTGCAGAGCCATCCTCCCCCAAAGGGCCTCGGAGTCCCGGTGACGTTCTCCGATAGGGACCTGGAGGGCATTCGCATGCCCCACTACGATGCCCTCCTCATCAATCTTCACCTGGCAAACTTTGAAGTTCTTCGCGTCTTGGTAGATAACGGTAGCTCCGTCAACATCTTTTTCTTGGAGGCCTTCAAGGGCCTCCCGCTGTCCAGGGACTCCCTTAAACCTGCCAGCTACACTGTCCACGGGTTCACCGGGTCCCAGTTATGGTTGAGGGAATTATAACCCTCGACGTAACTGCTGGAAAAGCCCCGACAACACGCACGGAGCAAATGGATTTCATGGTGGTCGACGTCAAGGCCGCGTATAATGTTATCCTGGATAGACCAGGTTTGGCCGCGCTTCAAGCCATCCCTTCAGCCTACCACATGAAGATGAAGTTCTGCACCCCCTCGGGGGTGGGTGAAGTGAGGGAAAACCAAGAAGCGGCTCGGAAGTGCTATATGACCATGATGGGGGGTTCAGTTCACTCTTTGGAAGCACTCGAACTTCCTCAGGAAGGCGGCCAAACTATCTCCAAGCCCGTGGACGAATTGGAGGAAGTGGCCTTCTCTGAAGAAGACACCACTAAAATGTTCCGCGTCAGCAAAGCTCTCTCCCCCTCCATAAAGCAAGATATCTCCCAGTGCATACGGGAGAATCATGACCTCTTCACATGGACTGCAGCAGACATGCCCGGGATCTCGGAGGAGCTCTCAATGCACCATCTGAGCGTTACCCCTGGGATCAAGCCTGTCCAGCAGAAGAGGCAAAAATTTGTCCCCGAAAGGCAACAGGCAATCAAGGGGGAGGTTGAAAAACTCCTCAACGCCCGCTTTATTCAAGAGGTGAAATACCCAGAGTGGCTCTCCAACGTGATAATGGTCAAGAAGGCCAATGGAAGTTGGAGGATATGCAATGACTTCATTGATCTCAACAAGGCATGCCCGAAGGACCCTTTTCCTCTTCCCAGCATCGATGCCCTGATCGATGCAACTTCCGGGCACGAGCTCCTCAGCTTTATGGATGCCTTCTCAGGATACAACCAAATAAGGATGTTTCCTCTGGACATCCCAAAGACCCGTTCGTGATGGACCAAGGCCTCTACTGCTACTGTGTTATGCCCTTCGGCATGAAAAATGCGGGGGCTACCTATTAGCGCCTGGTGAACAAGGTCTTCCGAGACTAGATTGGCTGAAACATGGAGGTCTATGTCGACGGCATGTTGGTCAAGAGCACTCGAGGGCAGGAGCACACCCTCGACCTTCAAGAAGCCTTCGAGGTGCTCAGGAGGCACAATATGAGACTAAACCCGAACATGTGTGCGTTTAGTATCTCATCGGGCAAATTTCTGGGGTTTATGGTCAGCCAGAGAGGCATAGAGGCCAACTCCAAAAAGATCCAAGCCATTCTCAAAATGGCTCCCCCTCCAACGTCAAAGAGGTGTAGAAGCTTATAGGATGCCTTGCCGCAATCAGAAGATTCCTCTCCAAGTCCGAGGAAAGGTGCCTCCCCTTCTTTAAAGCCCTCAGGGGGGCTAAAGGCTTCAAGTGGGGGCCGCAGCAACAGGAGTCCTTTGACAAGCTCAAAGAGTATTTGTCCAACCCCCTTTCCCTGAGTAAGCCAGCACCTGGAGAGGTCCTCTACCTCTCCCTCGCAGATTCGGAGCAAACGCTCAGCATGGTCCTTGTGAGGGAAGAGGATAAAACGCAAAAGCCAATCTATTACGTGAGTAAGGTGCTCCGCGACGTCGAACTCCGTTATTCGAAACTGGAAAAGATGGCACTCGCTTTGGTCATGACGGCCCAAAAGCTCTGCCCCTACTTCCAATCCCACTTGGTGGTCGTCCTTACTGACCAACCGCTGAAACAGGTTCTCTACAAGCCGGAGACTTCCGGACGGCTCTTGAAGTGGTCCATCGAGCTGAGTCAGCACGACATCAGCTACCAGCCCAGGACGGCAATAAAGGCCCAAGCTCTGGCTTAGTTTATCGTGGAGAACACCATCCCCGACTCATAAGAGTCGCCTATCGACCCCTCCATTTGGACCATCTATGTGGACGAGTCCTCTTATGCCGATGGAAGCGGGGCCGGCGTCATCCTAACTGGCCCCGATGCTTTCGTCCTCCAGTACTCCCTCCGCCTCAACTTCCCAGCATCAAACAATGAGGCAGAATATGAAGCCCTAATTGCGGGGCTCTGCTTGGCTCATAAGGCGGGTGCCGAGCACGTAAGGTTCTTCAGCGACTCCTAGTTGATGGCCAATCAGGTTTCCGGGGAGTACAAGGCGAGAGATGACCGAATGGCAAGGTATTTGGCAAAAGTGAGGGAGCTTCTAGCTCTATTCAGAGATGTTCAACTCCAGCGGGTTCCCCGAGAGGAAAACGGGCAAGCGGATGCCCTCTCTAAGCTCGCCTCCTCGTCCCTCCAAGGTCTAGAACGGATTGCCCTAATAGAAATCCTTCTCAAACCTATCATCGACGAAGATAGCTTGGAGCCAATGGAAGCCTATCCCCTAACACTTGGGAAAAACTGGATGAAGCCCCTCCTCGAGTATCTCCGAGACGGAGTCCTCCCCGAAGATCCAAATAAAGCAAGGAGGATCAGGACACGAGCAGAGCGGTACACACTCCTGGATGGGATTATGTACAAACGCTCCTACACGTAGGTCGATGGTCGGCCCTATCTGAGATGCCTCTCCCCGGAGGAAGTGCTCTACGCCCGAAGGGAAGCTAATGATGGTCTATGTGGTGCGCACTTGGGAGCAAGATCCCTTGCCCAGAAGCTTTTGAACTACGGGTACTTCTGGCCTACACTATTAATTGACTCCGAGGAGCACGTCCGCTATTGCGACTCCTGCCAGAGGTTCGCCCCAATCCGTCGCTTGCCCCAAGCACAACTTGCCTCCTTGGCAAGTCCAATCCCATTCGCAATGTGGGGGATGGATTTGCTCGGACCTTTTCCTCCGGCACCAGGCCAGCTGAAATACTTGGTGGTAGCAAGTGGATAGAGGCCGAACCTCTCTCAACGATCACTGAGAACAAGGTGCAGAAGTTCTTTTGGAAGAACATTGTCTGTCGGTTCGGGGTACCTCGCATTCTCGTAACCGACAACGAGACCCAATTTTCGGGAGCTGCCTTCCACGACTTCTGCACCGACCTCGGGATTCAACAGCGGTTCTCTTCAGTGGTGCACCCCCAGTCCAACGGCCAAGTGGAGAACGCGAACTGAAAAATCCTCTCAGGCCTGAAAAAGAGGCTCGACAAGTCCACTAAAGGGCTATGGGTCGAACAGCTCCCCAATATGCTTTGGAGCTATCGCACCACCAAAAGATCTCCGACAGGAGAGTCCCCTTTCAACCTCACGTATGGATCAGAAGCTCTTATCCCTTTGGAGGTGGGTCTACCTTCACCTCGACTCATAGCTTACAACGAGGCGCAGAATACGAACCAGCTTCGCAACTGCCTCGACCTCATTAACGAGATTCGTGAGAGAGCATAATCTGCCAGGAGACCTACCGTCATAGGATCACTAAAGCTTACAACAAGAGGGTACAACCGGCCAACCTAAAGGAAGGGGACTTAGTGCTGAGAAAGTTATCAATTTCGGATCCAAGCAAAAGAGGCAAGCTGGCACCCAATTGGGAAGGACCATATAAGGTCTCCAGAGTTATACGCCTGGGCGCGTATCAACTCGAAGACCCGGGGGGTAGAAAGATGCCAAGAACTTGGAATGCCGAGAATGAAGTACCGAGAGGGTGTCTAAATGCCGCTCTGAGCAACTTCCCCAGAATTGCAAGAACCTTACTTGTATCTTCTTTTTAATCAAAATGTAAAGACGGTATGAAACTTAGAAGCGGCCGCCTGGTTATTTCCAATAAAGAGAAATTTCTCCTCATAACTTCCCTAAACTAACTCTACCTAGCAAATTCTTTATTTCTGGGGTAGTCTAACTCTACTTGCAAAAAAAAATCTCTTTTAAACGACGAATTCGGAGTCCAACACTTGGCTCGATTCCGCTTCAAATTACTCGCTTATAAGAAAGTAAGAAGTGGTTCGCTATTCGGAATTGCTCCCACAACCGTTGACTACTCATTCAAATGACGAGTTCGGAGTCCAACACTTGGCTCGATTCCTCTTCAAATTACTTGCTCATAAGCAAGTAAGAAGTGGTTCGCCATTCGGAATTGCTCCAACAACCGTTGACTCTCTCATTCAAACGACGAGTTCGGAGTCCAACACTTGGCTCGATTCCGCTTCAAATTACTCGCTCATAAGCAAGTAAGAAGTGGTTCGCCATTCGGAATTGCTCCCACAACTGTTGACACTCTCAAAACGACAAGCTTGGAGTCCAATACTTGGTTCGACTCCGCTCCGAGTACTTGCACCCAAAGCAAGTAATGAGCGAATACCATTGCCATGACAGCTGATGATAACTACAAATGCCAGCAAAACGTGCGAGTTCATAAACAAGTACTATTACATTGAAGTTTGAGGAACGAGTCTAATTACAAAACCAACTACTCATCCTTACGATGAGATACAAAACATGAAGAACAAAAAGAACAAAGACTACAGAAAACTACTTCAACGCCTCCTAGGGGCGTGGATACTTCGGTTTAGAGACACCCGGGGACGACGAACGCTGTACTGCCGACGTCTCACCTTGGCACTCACTCTAAGCCGGCAAGTTGAGACGCATCTTCTGCACTGCTTCTAACGGTAGCCCCAACAGACGCTCCGCTCGACGAAGCAGCCACCCCACTTTTTGCATCACCAGGGCTCCGACGGGTAACGGGCAAGCGAGTCGCAAGCTTGTAAAAAGAAATTCCTCTATCGCTCTCTTTTCGCGTGTACGAGGTGCTTCTAACGTTGACCCGCTCAGGTTGGGGCTTAAGACGAGCGACCTCCGCCTTAAGTTCAACGATTCGTTCCTTCAGTGAGTTGTCCTTCACAATTATCTTCAAGCGAGGCAGCCACGCCGAGCCCACACCACTAAAGCTATCGGTGATAATCCGACGAAGATGAGTAACCTCAATGCTCATGTCGACAATCACTCGCTTCAGCTCATCTCTCTCTGCCGTCAGCTTGTCCATCGCCGCTGTCAGCTCATCTCTCTCTACCGTCAGCTTGTCCATTGCTACTGTTAGCTCATCTCTCTCTGCCGAAAGCTCATTCCTCGCCACCGTCAATTCGTCTCTCTCAGCCGCCAATTCATCTCTCTCTACCGTCATCTCCGTCAGAGAATGACAGAGTCGCCTAAGCCTCAGGCCGAGGTTAACAACTGTCGATGAACCATAATCATCACCTTCAGGGGTTGTCTCCTTGAGCCTCTCTTCTAACCGCCGGATCTCGAGATCTCGAAGGCCTAAGACTAGTCGCAGATCAGTCCACTCACGTTCTGCTCTGCGAAGCCCCCACTCGATTTCGTAAAGTCACTCTTGGCTCCTAGCAAAGTACAACTTCATCACTCTTAGGCCAGCCTCGGGACGAGTCACCTCGGTCACATAAGGCACATTGGCGAGCTGCGTCACTTCGACGATCTAAAAATTTCAAGGCAAGAAGACGTGAACACTTAGCCAAATTTCGAAAATTTTGTGAACACTTAGCCAAATTTGCTAGACAAGGCGACATGAACACTTAGCCAATTTTCGAAAATTTTGGGAACACATAACCAAAACTTCAAGGCAGAGTGACAGGACACTTAGTCAAATTTATAGAAAGATTTCATTCATTCAAAAGAGCGGTGGCCAGTCCGTGCTTAGGCGATACATCGCTGATACATAAAAATAAAAAATAAAATTAAAAAAAAAGAAGCAGAAAAGACTGAAATCAAGGCGCAACCTCTTTTCTGTGGCGGCTCGCAGCTGCGGGGTCGGATTCCTCCGAAGGAGCGACGATCGCTAGGGGGGTAACCTCGGATCCATGATGTAACGCCCCGCAAAATTTAAATGACAATTTTGCCCTCGGGTGTTACGCACGCGCATTTTGTAGTGTTAATGATTATATCCATAACGCATTTTGATATGTATTTTGAATTCAAATTATTTATGCAATCCCGTATTCTTAAAATTCTATTTGAGACAACTCAAATGCTAAATTTCAATCTTTGAGTTCTTTACGTGCTTTTACGTATTAATCGATGCACGTGTCGATTCTGGACATTCCACCGTTACGTGCAAATTTTTCGATGGGTTTCAATTATTTATTTTTATAAACATGTTTAAATTCATTTTCGTAAATAGAATTCAATTTTTGTCTATTATAATTAAAATAAATTTTTACGTGCAATACACGTGTTTTCTGTATGTTTGAGTATATCATAGAAAATGTATATTAAGTATACATTATGTTGCATCCCAATTAACTATAAATAGTTTTCGGTCGATAAAATCAATTTTTGTATTTTTGAGATTTTACAGGCGATGCACGTGTTTCGGTGCACGTGTTTTAAGCGTATTATTCTTTCAAAATAAATTTCATGAAATTGTTTGTGTCTATTTTTATTGTGCATGAAAAGTATAATTTTTAAGTTAATTTTATATGTTTATTACATATATAAATAAATTGTTTTAAAGGGATTAAATAAAGAAATTATTTTGTACACAAAGCACGTGCACGTGCACACGTGTGATGTGCACACTTTTTGGGGACCGGGCTGTTTATGAGATGAGGGAAAATCTGAAAGTTTGGATTTGAAAGTGGGAGGGAAAGCAAGTTTCAAATCTAAATCATGGGGTTAGTGGTGTTCATGTGTGAGGTGGTTACTATAACTACCTATTAATTAATCTATACAAATACCCCCCAAGTCTCTCATTCTCTCATCTCTTCTCCTCCCTCTCTCCTGCCCATTCCGAAACCAAAAGCAACAAATCCCTCATTGCTTTTTGTTTATCCACCATACAATTCAATGTGTGCATATATATATATGTGTAAACATGTGATGTATATATATAGTATGTACATACTTGAAGATGCAAATGAAGGGGTTTTTCCTTCTTGGATGCTGCCAAAATTGGAGATGGAGTGTGGGGCTAGCTTTGGTGCACGGATTTCGAGGAGGTTGCAATTGGAGTTTTTTTTAGGATCTCTTAATTCTAGGAGTTCATTTGAGTACATTTCTTCAACTTTAGGTGGGTGTTTCTTGAATGCTATCTAATTTAGGAGTAAAAAATGTATGATAGATGATATATGATTCATTTGGTTGAAATTGAATTGGTATTATGAGACTACATGCAAATTAATGTAGAAATGAATTGTTAAATTTTGATTGATGTGGTAGATGCAAATTACTATTCTATTCCTTAAATTGTTATGATTGCTAGTTGAAATGCTAGAATGGAAGTGATTGCATGATGCATGATTGAAATAGTAATTGAAATAATGCAAATATCTGGAGAAATGACTTTCGATGCTAATGTAGCAAAGAATTGCGATTCTAAACTCCAAATATTTATTTATGCGAGTATAGGGATTTTATAAAGTGATTTTGATAAAAGACAACAATTTATTTGGAAAATTGATTGGAAAATATGTTTGATGCATTTTAAGGATTACATTGAAAAGTGAGAAACTTGTGAATTTGAGAGCATATACGATATTATTTTTAAACGGGATACATTCTGGAAATGATCTATATTTTTATATGGAAGTACAAATCAATTAAAAGGTCGAAAAATATATGCAAGCTATAGTTGGTGTAATTGACAGTCGACTGTTTACCTTCTACAGTCGACTGGAAAGTATAAGAATTTGTGTTTTTGTCGGCAGGACGGTCGACTGATTACTTTCACAGTCGACTGCTACTGTCCTGAATCTTGGTGTTGTAGTTTTCAAAGTATTCGCAGAACAGTCGACTGACACTGTCACCAGTCGACTGAACCGAACTATTTTCCGGTTCTTGAGTTAGATTGGATTTTTGACAAATGAAAGTTAAATAAGTTGAATATGAGATTTTATGGTTATTAATATTTGATTAAGTTTTATTGTGAAAGGCACACAAGGATGTGAAAGATGAAACTGATATAGATACCGAATTGAATTGTTCTCATGTTATGAGATTATAAAAGAAATATTTTGAGAAAGAGTTTGTGAACAAAAGAAATAAAAATGATTATTTGAGATTGATTATGAAATATTGTTGATCTCTAGAAAGAGATAGTTGTTGGAATCTAGAGGCTAGGCGAGACCCTACTGACCGGCAGTATTATTTATTTATTTGAGATCTAACCGTTGAGGGTTGAGCATCTCTTGAGAAGTAGCCAGGTAGGCTGACTGTCTCTGTTGTTTTGATTTAAGTCCGGTAGGGTAAGCTAGCTCTAGGTTGTGATGATTTTCTTTTAAAACAAATTTTGTAGGGATGTAATGAAAGTAAGAGAAAAACATAAGTATGACGGCCATTGGATGGGTGTTGTGAGGGTATGCACAGGCTGTCTTCACGATGCGTCGTGACATGATGTGGATACTACTCCAGAGTACCATCCCGGTGGCGACGCTTGTGGGATGTTTGGTGACTATGGGTGGTGCCATCGTTCCAAGGTGGAGGCTGAATTGTCCATAGATTGCCTGCTCGATGCGTCGTGTCAGTGCGTGGGATTCCCCTCCAGACTGCCTGGACATGGGCTCATAGATCATAGAACATCTAGGATACTTATCGAAATTACAGATAGATACATAGTGAAGACGTGATGAAAGTAGGAGAAAAACAAGAGTATGAGGGCCATCAGATTGGCGGTGTGAGAGTGATCCACAGGCTGCCTGCTTGATGCGTTAAGACATGGCGTGGGCACTACTCCAGAATTATCATCCCGGTGGCGACGCTTGTGGGATGTTTGGTGACTGCAAGAGGATCGTGTGCCATGAAGTGAGGCTGAATTGCCACAGGCTGTCTTCACGATGCGTCGTGACATGACGTGGGATTCCCCTCCAGGATTTTCTGTACACGTGCTTGTACTCATAGATCATCTAAGATACCTACCGTAATTACAGTAGTAGATTAAGTCATGGCGAGGGATTGAACCCTACAAGATGAAGAATGATTAAGGGCTTGCCCTCGGACCTATGTAGTATGGGATGCATAGAATCCGAACAAGTGTGCATTAGTGTCATGTAATATAAATAACTGCATTATGGACTAAGTGCACCACACAACACGACATCAACAGGATAGTCCCTTTGTAACTCTGTTTGTGATCAAGTTTGTGTTTGCTAAAGTATTTAAGGATAAGTTATACTATTTTCAGCATAAAGAGGATGGCCGTGTATAATGATCGTCGGTTGAATAAACTGACGTACCCACAGTCTTATATGTAGGTAAATGGCTTGATACAGATTAAAGAGGAACAAATGCTTAAAGATTACTCAATATTGTTGTACATTTGTTTCATTGTTGTAAAGTTTACTTCCGCTGTGCAATGCAAAGTGTAATATAATCATGTAAACTCTGATGTAAAGTGAAAAGTTTAAATTTTCTTGTAAAATTGTACTAAAGGAAGCGGAAAGATCCTGTAGAACATCTCGAATTCAGTGTATTTGGGATTCGGGGCGTTACACATGATGCTCGCCAACGACTTTGACCTCGGCATCCGCATCCTCGTCCCCACCTTCATCCTCGTCTGACTCTTCGACAATGCCATCGACGTGGTCGGGGAAGAGGCGCCACCCGGAGCAGTCGACCTCACGGAAGCGCTCGGTCACTTGCTCGATGGCACGAGCATAGGCCTTAGCCATGTTGGCCATGAGGAACACTTCGGCCTTCCCTATGGTTGCGGCTTCAGCCTCCTTCGCGGCCGCGATCTTGGTAGCATCGATGGCTTCTGCCTGCTGCTTTGCCGCCGCCTCCTTCTGCCGGAGCAGATCATCCTCGAGCTTCTTCACAAGGCCATCGAGGTACTCCAACCTCGTCGTCTTCCCATCTGCCTCAACCCTCAGCTTGTTAAGCTCGTTCACGATCCGAGCTTTCTCGGCCCGAGCCCTGTCTACCTCCTTCTTCAGGTCCTTTTCAAGTTCGGTGATCTTCTCCATGAGATAATCGAAGTGACAAGTTATCTGAAGAAAGAAGACAAGTTAGCAAGGAAACCAAACAAAAATGCACAAGTAACTCATCCAACGAGCAAAACCAAGCTACTCACCGACACCGCAGCTCGGGCGATCTTGAGGGCATCGTCTCCTAAACCGCCGGGGTCCATGGCAGCACGATCCTTCAGCATTGCCAGATGTTTGACTGCCTGCATACTCGACGTCGAGTCGCCGAGGAATCCGTCCAACTTCCGGACCTGCCAATCCGGAACGAAAATTTTCTTGTGTTCCTCGGTCAGGAACACTTCGGCCTCAGCCGTCAGCAGAGTCGTTTCCATCCCTAGAGCAGCCGCCATCGGGAACTTGCTCGCCTCGGTCGATACCGAGGTCACCGCAGTCGCCACCCTTGGGGTCACCGTCACCGAAGTCGATGCCTCTTTGACAGAGCTGGCAACTGTCTTCGGCTTCGAGCCAGTCACCTTTGTGGTGACCCTCTTCCATTTCCGCGGAGCCTTGCTGCCGAGTGCCGCCCTCTGAGCCAACACCGCTTTGTAATCATAGTTTCTGTGATAGAAGAGAGTATGGTTAAAACGCAAGTTAAAACGGAATAAAGAAAGAAAAACTAAAAAGGAAAACTGCATACTAGGGTCTATGTGGCTGAGCCCCCCCCGTGAAGAGCGCCTCCTCCGTCAGATCCCTCCAATCGAACATCGGTCGGTCGAGGAGAACCTGAACCATTTCTTCTTCATTAGGATAGAGCACCGTAAGCTCTCTCACTCTCTTCGTCACTTCCTCAACCCAATCCGAGGGGATACACCACGGCTCGCGACCCCGAATGATGAAGTACTTATCTCGCCAATGTTTTATTGAGTCAGGGCAGCTGACGAGCCGAGCACCGTGCCTCGGGGCGAAATAGTACCTGAACTCCAACTTGTGCTGCTAATGAAGCCGGTAGAGCGTCCGAAGAACCCTCAGGTGCGGCTTGATCTCGGCCGCCTGGCAGTGGAGCGCAAACCCGTTGATAACCCTCCACCCATTCGACATGAGCTGGATGGGGCTGACCCCGAACCATCGCAAGACTTGGACGGCGAAGGGGTGGAGTGGCAGGCATGTTCCGGCAATGAAGGCATCGACCGGCCAGAAGCACATATTCACCGGCATCGGCGAATTGACCCTCACCCCGGGACCTGGCAGCATCAGCTCGAATTCTTCAAGGATCTGAAAACATTCCCGAATGGCCACCAGGTCCGCCTCGTTGAGGATCAAGATGGTGTCATCAACTTCTGAGGTCTCCCTCGCGTCGTTCTCCTCAAAACTTCGACCCCTCCCGTAAACGATCCGTTCGGCATGTTCTTTCGGAAGTTCCCGAACCCTGTGGAGCCCCATCAGAACGTCCGGCAGTCTCTCGAACTCCCCCATCCTGCTCGGGTTGTCTCCTCTACCACCGAAGCAGGAACTTCGACTTTTTTGCCCGTGTTGACGAGAGGAACCTTGTTCGGAGATGGTTCTTTGGCAGCAGAAGAGGAGGGCTCTGAACGTGGGGAGAGGGAAGACATTTGACTAAAAAATAAACTAAGTGTCAAGTTACCTTGAAGTGACAGCTGCGGTCGGAAAGATCACTGGAAAACGGTCAGTGGTCGCCTGAAGCTCTCATTAGTAAGAATTGTTGCCTGAGTAAAAAATCTGAGAAGTGAACAAATGAGGGGGGTGGAGTCTTATAGAGATGGCACACAAAACGAGAATAGTGGGCTCCAAAAACCCAACAGCCAGGCCCATTTACCACAAAATGATAAAGGAGTTTAACCGCCTCATTAATGGCCAACGGTCAAATTGTCAGAAGTCCAACGGTTAAACAGCCAATTGTCATCCCCGAACTGTCGACAGGTCGTCTTGGATTGCGGCACATTTCGCCGAGCGCTATTGGCACCGACGCTCAAACGTGAGAAAAAATCTCACTTGGGCTTCGGCACACTTCGCCGAGCGTTCTTGGCACCGACTTTCAAACGTGAGAAAAAAAATCTCACTTGGACTTTGGCATGCTTCGCCGAGGGTTCTTGGCACCGACGCTCAAACGTGAGAAAAAATCTCACTTGGACTTCGGCACACTTCGCCAAGCGTTCTTGGCACTAACGCTCAAACGTGAGAAAAAATCTCACTTGGACTTCGACACACTTTCCCGAGCGTTCTTGGCACCGACGCTCAAACATGAGAAAAATCTCACTTGAACTTCGGCACACTTTACCGAGTGTTCTTGGCACCGATGCTCTAACGTGAGAAAAATTCCCATTTGGACTTCGGCACACTTTGTCGAGCGTTCTTGGCACCGACACTCAAACGTGAGAAAAAATCTCACTTGGACTTTGGCACACTTTGCCGAGCATTCTTGGCACCGACACTCAAACGTGAGAAAAAATCTCACTTGGACTTTGGCACACTTCGCCGAGCGTTCTTGGCACCGACGCTTGAATATGGAAAAAAATCTCACTTGGAATTCAGCACACTTCGCTGAGCTTTCTTGGCACCGATGCTCAAACGTGAGAAAAAATCCCACTTGGACTTCGGCACACGTCGCCGAGCGTTCTTGGCACCGACGCTCAATCGTGAGAAAAAATATCACTTGGATTTCGGCACACTTCGCCGAGCGTTCTTGGCACCGACGCTCGAACGTGAGAAAAAATCTCACTTGGACTTCGGCACACTTTGCCGAGCACTCTTGCCACCGATGATCGAATATGGGGAAAATGGCTCGTTCGGACTTTGGCAAGCCTCGTCGAACCTCCTTTGACACTTGTCGCCACCTCGAAGCACCGCTGGACCTCAGCAAGGGACTCCGAACCTCCCTCGACTTCGGCCTCCTTCTTGGCATGTGTCAGCTCCCTGAGGTTATTGGTGGGGGTCGGCAACATTGCCGAAGATCCTTGCCACCGACCCCCGAATAGGGAAAAATCAGCTTTCATGCAACCGTGGCCATCAGTTCTCCCTGAAATTCATGCTCGAAGCTGATGAGTAGCTCAGATTGTGCCACGTCATAATTGGGTAATTAAAAACCGAATTTTATTTATTATTTCGAATTATTTATTCAAAAAATTGCGAAAAAATGATTAAAAATACGGGAAAAATAGTTAAAAATTCTAGAAAATATTTATAAATTCAGGGGAACATTTTGGACCCCTGGATAAGTAAATATGGGCTTGGATGTTTCGTTATTGCCCCCGAAAAGCAAATCATCACTTGGTAAAATTGAATAAATGGTCCGAAAAAGTAATATAGAATTGGGAAAAATCACCAAAAAGTCCAGAAAAGCCTGAAATCGAACTTGGGCACACTGCCAGCTCAGAAAAAGCAACATCACCTGTTAGACAAGATTCGAACACCCGTCGAGAACTCCAATAAAGCCCTATACGCCATTAAAACCACAGAACTACTCCCACAAGGCTGTAACACACAGTCTTTAGGAGTGGGAGGCTCATGATATGGCCAAAAATAGGGTTAAATCGGAACCATTCAAAACAGATACGAATCTTAAAGTCATAGGGGCAAGATGGTAATTTCACCTATAGATGGGTCCGAATTGGGAACCGGGTCTCTCCTCTTGGATCCACTAACCCATGAATGGATCTATTCAGTTGAGAACGAGTCTCAACCCGTTAAGAACCAGTTCAACAGGATAGGAGGAAATTCTGCCTCGTCCTTATCTTGAGGAGGAGGTTGCAACCACCCCAATCCAGCCACACCGGGAAGTAGGGATTCACTCTTATCCTCAAAGAGATCCACATGGCGACTATAAAAACCCCCTACCTCCTACTGTAAAAGGTGATCACACTTTGCACACTTGAGCTTTTTCCCTCGTCTTTTTCTGTGTATTGACTTGATCATCGGAGGGTTCATCGCCGGGATCCATCCCGGTGTCTCGAACGTTGGTGCAGGTTTCAAGGGAGCACCAAGGAGCCAACAAATTACCAAGGAAGAAGAAGAAGACAACCTGTGTGAGTTCCTCACGAACCTACAAATCTCATATATTGCCCCCACACCCGAATTCAGCGGCAACAAATAGGACTGAAATGAGTTTTGAAAACGGAAAACATATAAATAATCAAAATATAAGATACGTATAACATTTATATAAAAATATGTTACGAATATTATTCGTAACGGTACAAAATACACCTGCGTAACACACGAGAGCAAAATTGTCATTACTCAATTTAGCGGGGTATTACAAGTAAGCTTCTGCTCCGATGATATGAAAAAAATGGATTTGCTTTAAACACCCACCTGACGGATTAACACCTTCAAACCTAGGAATATCTAACCTAGGGTTGCGCATTTGAAATTCATTAGAGTTGCTGGAAGAATTTCTTACATTGATTGGCATATCCAACATCGGATTTCGATTGGATTGCTGCTAAATCTGAGCACCAAGAATCTTCAGCTTCTCTACAACCTCTGATAACAATTGCTTTTTTTCCGTTGCCGATCTCTGCTGCTCTGCCATAGCAGACACAAGCAAGAGTAATTGATCACCCTGAGATTTTTCCATCTCCTTAATCGCCCCTAATGAATCTTCCATCGCCGAACGCCACCTCGTCCCTTCTGCCGTGGCTGAGTTCAAGATGGTGAAAGCACCAATGATAACAACCAAACTTAGAAAGGAGTAATGCTAATCAACTGAACTAAATTTCATCTTGATTCAAACTAGGGTTTGAGAATTTGGAAAAGAAAAAAACAGAGGATTTAAGAGGAAGAAGAGGAATGAAAAGTTTGTTACAAATCTTGATGCCTTCTCCGCTCATACTTTGGTTTATTTTTACATTTTATTACAGAATCTACACGTGCTTCGTTAACGCTCCGGCCAAGCTCCTTATTTAAAAACCACGTGCACAGCCCGTGCACTTCACACCAGTATAAAATCTTCTAAGTGCTTGGATTTATTTCTCCTCCTATTGTCACTCAATTGCGTATCAATATGCTCGGTCGACTGCGTATCATTATGTCCGGTCGACTGTGTATCAATTACTGTCTGTGTTTCATTGGGGCTTCTCAACGTATCATACACTTGACGTACTCCTTACCAATGTTGTGGCAGACTGCCTCATTAGTGAATATACTTTGTTTGCTCACAAAAACAGGAATTTTGCCTGATTGAATAAGATTAGTATTGTCGCAAACCTTTGAAACGGAAAAAATCTCTACCATAATAGAAATTATGACCCAGTTCAGCACTAAAACAAGTTAAGCAACTTTCTTCTTTGACTTCAGTTACATGAGAATCAACAAGGAAATTACAGAAAGTAGTCACTGACTCGCAATCAGTTTCATCGCCAACCTAACCAACATCACTAATGGCTTGAGGCTGGAAGGTGGATGAGGCAGGAAGAATACTAAGCTAGCTGTCTTACAAATGAGATACTGAAGAAAGGGAAGAATGGTGGGTGGTAGTTAGTGTTGTGAAAAATTGCCTGAGAATATGTACGGCATGACAATCTCAGGTCAACTAGTTATACACTAAAGAAAGCTGCATACAAAGCTTGCAGTAGCGAGTTAGAATTAGGAAGAGGATCACCACAGCCAGCATCTAGCTTGACATAAATCTCAAATGGTGTCGGACATGATTGGGTATCAACAAATGCAGGACAACTAACTACCAGGATATTGACAGCACACTGGAAAGCTACAGAGATCATATTGATTAGGATTGTAGTTTTCCTTCGTAGCAAGGAAGCGGTGTAGTTGCCTGAGATCCTTCAACACGAACTATTGATGTACATGATACTTGATGCACCAGATACTGTCCGAATCATCTACATCAATACTTGCAACAGTAGACATGAGAAGAGGATCCAGTAAATATTCAATAAAATTTACTGACTGATTGCTTGAGTCAGTTGATTAGACCTTGTACTCCTGGCTTGGGAAACTATGCACAAAAAAGGTGTTTAAATGATCGAGTCATCCATCAAGAAATGAATGAAGGGGGGACGAAATCACAATGCTCATCTCAATTCTGGGAGTTCTACTCATTTTGCTTCAAGAGAGATGTTTTCTACTTACTAGTCTACAACATGTCTTTCTTTTCTTTGATGAAGAGAACTGGTGAGAGTCGTTAAATATTGCACCACATTTACAGTACAAGGATTACTAAAGAGTGAAGTCGATCCTATTCCACAAACCATCTTCTAAATATTTTTCCAAGATAAATATTGTTGCCTTTCAAATGGATAGCTCAAAAATCAGAAACTGAAGACAAGACAGATTATTGTGATCCTACTGAAGACAATGCAAAGAACAAAGGGCCGAAGATGGCATTAGTTATTTAATGATGATTAAGTGCAGAGATCACAGAAAAGATATAATAGAAGGAATTTAAAATGTGTTTATTTGGAACAAGAAACGTAGCTCACTAGAACTAGCCTTCCCTGTAATTCAAGAGGATGAAAACAAGACCAAACCTATGATGTGTTCAATACCCAACCTGAGATGCAAACAAATAATCGAATCGAAGAAACTCAAACAAACAAAGCCAACAACACCGAGATATAATTTTTTTTTTCGAGGTTCACCCAATGCAATTGCTACTTCCCTGCGCAGAAACACCCTTGCAATTTCCACTAGAGAGTACGAAGGAAAACAAATCCACAATCACTCAAGATCTCACCACAAACTTGTAGGGTTTATCTCCACTTTCATCTCTTAAGAAAAGCTGCTCAAACTCTCACAATGTTGGAATAACCCTAGAATCGTACACCGTAAAATACATATAGGATTACACAAGATTGAATCTTAGCCGTTGACCAATTTCCCGAATCTGCGTTGTTGCGGTTCACTGCTCCAATATGTAGTCGAATGTTTGAGACTCTATCAAGTCAGAGAGCCCGACTGTAGGTTTCGATCGACTGTCAATTGTTGTCGTCGAGTGCAAACTGAAAATTGCAGTCGATTGCTTTAATAATACAGTCGACTGCACCCTACAGTTCGTGCTGTTGTTGTAGTCTTTTCTATTGCTATTGTTAGGAATATGTCTTGTATACTCATGGTTCAGATTGGAAGAAGATACGATGAAGTACAGAAGTCAAAGCAGTCGAAGAAAGAGAAGAAAACAGAGCAACCACAGTGAAGTCAGAGAGGGGACGGTCGAATGGTCTGTCGACCGTACACCCGACCGACTGACAATACAGGGTATCCTGAGAGAGGGACGGTCAACCGCATTTGTGGTGCAGTATACCGACTGCGGCGGTTGCTGTGTTATTTTGGGCCTCGATTTGTTAGATCGTTTCAACCTAAACTTCATTTCCAAGTCAGATCGTACAGCTCTTATCCAGTTACTTTTTCTACTATCGGACGACTGAGAATCAAGATTAATCTAGGGTTCTCTCAATTCTTCTTCTATAATTGTTTTAGCCTCCAAAATGAGAGGCAGGTACTTCATTGATATTTTCACCATTGCAAAGAGAGGCTTGAGAGAGGTAGTTCTTGGTGAGTGAGTTTAATTTCTTGTATTGAGTGAATCATTAACTCTTTGTAATCTCTTCCAGTTGAATATTATATCTTCCTATATTTTCCTCTGGATTAAGTGAAAGCTAACCGGGATAAATCATCGTTGTGTTTGTATTGGATTAGTGGATCTATTTTCTTGGGTGTTCAATTGATTTGTCTCATTTACTTCACCATCCCCATTGCTGTAATCAGTTCCGCTGTGCCATCGGTGTGTTTGTAGACACTCCATCCCAACAAAGTGTTATTAGAGCTTCAGGTTGCTGAGTTCCTTGGTTAAGATGATAGGTCACAATCTTTTGGAAGATCAAGCAATTCGATGGAAAGATCAACTTCAAACTTTAGAAGGTAGACATTTATGATGTCCTAGTTCAAGAACATCTGCAGTTTTTCGTCAAGAAGAAGGAAAAGTCATATGATATGAAGGAGGATGTTTGGGATGATATTTGTGAAAGAGCCGTAAGTCTAATCTAACTACCATTGGCGGTCGAGGTCAAGTGAAAGTTTATTGAAGAAACTAGCGCGGCGTTATTAGAAACTAGTGAAACTCATAGCTGACTACTCTGGTTCGTTGTGATTAGATCAGATGCGTTGGAAGATGAAGTTATTTCGGTTGTCAATGAACGAAGGTACCGATCTCCAAGACCACATCACAGAGTTCAACAAAGTATTATCTGAACTTCAGGTGATCAATGCAGATGTGAGTGAGGAAGATAAAGCTTTCAACTAGATATATTCACTGCCAGATTCATACGAGCATTTGATCACTACCATGCTACACGGTAAATCTGTCGAGAGTATTATAGTTGATGGTGTAATCAAAGCATTGATTGAAAATCATCTTAGGAAGGAGACTCAAAAATTAGTCAATGAAGGAAGGTACTGATCTCCAAGACCGCATCACAGAGTTAAATAAGGTATTATCTGAACTTTAGGCAATCAACGCGGATGTGAGTGAGGAAGATAACACTTTCAACATGATATATTTACTACCAGATTCGTACGAGTATTTGATCACTACCATGCTACACGGTATACCTACCGAGGAGAGTATTACAGTTGATGGTGTAATCAAAGCATTGACGGAAAATCAATTTAGGAAGGTGACTCAGAAATCATCGTCTACCCTCATAAGTTGTCTAGCAGTGGATGGTCCTTTAGGTGGAAGACAAAGTTCTATGCAAAAAGGTTCGATCCATTGCCGATATTTTAAGAGGTCAGGACATATCAAGAAAGACTGTTGAAAATTACAAAATTAGAAGAGCGCCAAGGATGAAAATTCTGCCGCTTATGTGGTTAGTTCTTGTGATTCAGATGATTTGTGTCTTCTTGTTTCAAATTCTTTAGAATTGGATTCTAGTTGGTTTCTTGACTCAGGGAGTTCGTCTCATATTTGCTCCGAGAGGGCATTGTGTGAGAATGAGAACCAGAGAGATTTGTGAAGTAGTAGGTGAGGGGATAGTTGAGTTGAAGATGTCAGGTCTAAACATGTTCACTCTAAGGGAAGTTGTGCATGTTCCTCTGCTTGAACGGAATCTGATTTCCTTGGGAAATCTTGAAGAACGAGGTTGTTACACAGCTCAAGGTGGAGTTCTGTCTATTTTTTAGGGTTGTCGTAAGGTGATTAGAGGTACGAGAGTGGTTGGGGCCAAGCCAAAACAATCTCTACAACCTTTGGGTAATCCAAAATACTTGAGTGTTGATTCTTTTCCCGTTATTCCCACAAGTTCATCTAGTTTGTCACAACTAGCATAATCAATTCAAGACCAAGATGTTCGAATACCGTCAAGAGGTGGAGATTGCCTCGATGTAGGTGGAATTCGTGTGAGGTTGGTTACTCCATGTTAATGCCTACTGAGGTGTGCCCTTGCGGGGGTATACTGATCGGTGAGATTGGGTAGAAGATTTATTCAACTAGTAGAAGAAACTATCGTTCCAAGTTTGATTTGAAAGTGGAATTTAGTTGATTTTGGTGATGATTAATCACATCAGGTTAATAGCACTCATATGCAATCCAAGGTGGAGTTTGTTAGGAATATGTCTTATATACTCGTGGTTTAGATTGGAAGAAGAGATGATGAAGCACGGAGGTCGAAGCAGTTGAAGAGAGAGAAGAAAACAGAGCAACAACAGTGAAGTTAGAGAGGGGACGGTCGATTGTTCGGTCGACCCTACACCCGACTGATTGACTGTACAGGGTATCCTGAGAGAGGGATGATCAGCCGCACTTGTGGTGCAGTCGACCAACCGTGGTAGTTGTGTTATTTGGGCCTCGATTTGTTGGGTTGTTTCAGCCCAATCTTCAACTCCAAGTCAGATCGTACGACTCTTATTCAGTTACTTCTTCTACAGGATATAAAGGACGACTGAGAATCAAGATTAATCTAAGGTTATCTCTATTATTCTTCTATATCTTGTTATAGACTCTAATATGAGAGGTAAGTACATCATTGATATTTTCTACATTGCAAAGGGACACTTGACAAAGATAGTTCTTTGTGAGTGAGTTTAATTCCTTATATTGAGTAAATGATTAACCCTTGTAATCTCTTTTAGTTGAATATTATATCTACATATATTTTCCTCCGTATTAAGTGAACGCTAACCGGGATAAATCCTTGTTGTATTTGTGTTGAATTGGTGGATCTATTTGCTTGGATGTTCAATTGATTTGTCTCATCTACTTCGCAAAACTCACTGCTTTAATCAGTTTTGCTGCGCCACCGGTGCGTTTGTAAACACCCCATCCCTACAACTATTGTGTTGCTCTTCTTCTTCTTTAACCCTTTGTGCTTGTATTTTGTGATAGAGATAGAGAAAGTAAAATCTTATCCATTAGGGCACCAAGGCCAACTATATATACACAAGATGGAATAAGTACGTGTCACACACATAATAGAGAGTTTATACATATATTAACAACTCCTCTAAAACTCATGGTGGATCAACATGAGTGAGTTTTGAAAGCAGCACCTGATGTTGGGCCTTCATTTCAGATTTCGTGAAAAAATCCTCCCATTGATCTTCAAAAGACACATAATGAAGGGTTATGATCTTAGGAACACGTTCCTGAGTGAAGAAGACATCAACATCATTATAGTGAGCTCATGCTTGACCGGATCAAAAGCAATTCTGAAGGTACTGGTATCATCACAAAATACAGGAGCGGGCTTCAAAACAATACCAGAATCCTCGAGTAACCATCGTAACCATTCTACTTCTGTTGTGGGGTGAGAGCACGAGTTCAGCCTCTGAATTAGAATAAAAGACTGTAGTCTGCTTCTTGAACTTCCAAGAAATGAGAGAATTTTCAAGAAAGATACTATAGCCCGTGATGGATCACCTATCATCAAGATTACTAGCCCACGTGGCATCAGTAAGGGCCTTCAGTGCTAGTGGAGAAGACTTGGAGAAAAATAGGGATCGAGTGATTGTTGCACGAAGATAGCGAAGCACCGAAGCAAATGACCATAGTGCACAAACGTAGGAGCAGACACAAACTGTCTTAGAACATGGACCACATGAGAAATATCTAGTCGGATAATGGCGAAAAAGACAAGCTACCCACAAGATGCCGGTATCGAGTTGAATCGGGAAGAGGAATCCCACATGTTGCCCACAGCTTCAAGTTTAGTTCTATAGAAGTTGTTTCAGTACGAGTAGCAGAGATATTTGTACTGACCAGATGATTTGTGGTATATTTCTGTTGTGAAAGAAGATAACCATGGTCACTAGACGTAACTTTAATCCCAAGAAAATATCATAGCAGGCCGAGATCAATCATAGCAAAATATAGGCAAGGTCGTCACCATTAATAATCATATCATCGACATATAGCAACAAAATTGTGTAACCTTTTTCAGATGAGTGAATGAACATAGTCGGATCATGGGCACTCTAACGAAAGCTAGCAAAGCAAATTGTTAAACTAAAATGCTCAAACCAACCCCGTGAAGCCTGTTCAAGACAATAGAATGCACGTCAGAGATGGCATACAGTATTTGGGGGATGGCGTAGACTAGGTGGAGGAAAAAAATAAGCTTCTTCATGAAGCTCTCCACGCAAGAAGGCATTCTTCACATCCAATTGCCACAGAGACCAGTTACGAACTATAACAACAACAAGAGTCCTAACGGTGGTCATGTGTGCAACGGGAGCAAAAGTCTCATGGTAATCAATCTTATATTCTTATTGAAAACCTTGTGCAACAAGAAGATCGTTGTAGTGCTCAGTAGTGCCTCCAGACCAGGTTTTGATCTTATATACTCATTTGCATGTAAACGATCGTACTCTTGGGAAAGATGAAACAAATTCTTAGGTGCATGTTCCGCTTAAAGCATCCAACTCATCCACCATAGCCTGCTACCAAACAGATACAAGTGATGTAACCCCCGTTCCTGTTCATACGGATTTGTACTTATTTTTTTCTTCGTATTATTGAAATTCAGTTTTCTAGATAAACCTTCCTTTTTCTCCTAGTGCTCAATTATTTTTATTTTGGATATTCGATTAATTTGGTTGAACCCAGAGATTTTAATTCGTACTATTATATTATTACTATTTGATTATTTAATTATTTTGGCCCTAACTCCTAATCCAATCTATGATTTATTTATTTATTTTATAAGTCCAATCTAAACCAACTCAGCCCATTCTTATTTTCTAACTCATATATATATTTTTTTTAATGAAGCCCAAGTTCTTCGGCCCAGTTCAACCCAAGGGTTTTTTTTTTTCTTTTTGTAATAGAAATCCAGGCCCAATTCTAATCCATAACTTATTTAATATCCTAGCCCATCCTATAACTATTTAATTTCTTATTTTATTATGAGCCCAATACAATCCAATCCAAAACCATCATATATAATTCCAACTCATCAACCCCTACTCTTCACATTTTCCATAACCGACCCCCACTTCCTCCTTATTTACAACCCTCAATCAACAACTCCTAAGAAATCCTCTATTATAATATTATAAACATCCCCCATGCCTCATCTTTCTCCTTAACAAACCCGGGCCCCACCACCTCCTCTTCCTCTACTTCTTCTTCTTCTTAATTCTTCTTCTTCCCTGAACTCACCATCGCCCACGTCCCTCGTCCCTCCACTACCTCCGCCCTTGCACCTCTTCGGTGCCTTACCTCCTCAACCTCCGAGCCCTGCCTCCATCTCTTTCCTCCTCATCACCACCGTCATCTTCCATTCTTCAAACTCACCTCCATTGCCCCTTGCCTCGCCCTGCCGTCCACCTCGCCATTGCTACTGTAACACCCGGAATTTCAAATAAGATTGAATTCGAAGTTCCACAGGATCTTTACACTTCACTTCGTACAATTTTACAAGGAATTAAAAAAACTTTTATACAATAATGTTTACATTTTACATAGAGGAAACAAATTACAACATTGTATGTGAATTACAACTTGAACATTTCTTTAAGCAGCAATCATTCTTTTGTCTTGTCAACCACTTTATCCTGCATAGAAACTGTGAACTGACGCTAGGATATAATACATCAATTTCTTTTAGAAATCACACACTTGTCACAAACAAATCTAAAGGGGACTATCTTATTGATGTCGTGTGTGAATGTGCACTTAGTCCTTAATGCAGTTATTTATATTACATGACACTAATGTGCACTTGTTCGGATTCTATGCATCCAATACTACATAGGTCCGAGGGCAAGCCCTTAATCGTTCTTCACCTTGTAGGGTTGGATCCCTTGCCATGATCTAAACTACTACGGTAACTACGGTAAGTATCCTAGATGTTCAGAGTTACGAGCCCATGTCCAGACAGCCTGGAGGAAAATCCTACGTCATGACATGACGCATCATGTAGACAACCTATGGATAATTCAGCCTCCGTCATAGGACAATGGCACCACCCGTAGTCAACAAACATCCCACAAGCGTCACCACGGTCTTAATAATTCCGGAGATGTGCTTACGTCATGACGTATCGCATCATGTTGACAGCCTGTGAAATACTCTCACACTGTAGACCCAAGGCCCTCATACCTGTGTTTTTCTCTTACTTTCATCACATCTTCACTATAGTGTAGTCCTTACATTTTGAATCATGAATAAGAAATCAACACCCTAGAGTTAACACTTCCTATCACGCCCCGCTTTCCAAAAATACGGAATGCAAGCACGTGACATGGCCCAGCGAATGACTTGTGTCATCCATAGGCTGTTATTGATCCAACTCAACAATATAAACAAGTAATAAAACAACTACGCATGCAATGGAAGGATAATCACATAAATAACATTATTGGAAATTTAAGGATAAAAATAACCAACATCAAAATAACCCAACATCTAGAAATTTAACAAACAATATTCGGGTCGAAGCCCACCTTACAAAGAAATAAAATTTGTTCAATTTTATTAGAGTCATCGAATAAAACAACATTTATTTTAATGGCGCAGTAAAACATATCCTACACCAATGCCGCTCTCCTACTCCGTCAGGTAAATCTCCTTGATTACCTGTAAGTTGCTCATCTAAAGAGAGGAAAAGGAAAGTCTTTAGAGCAAGTTGTGGACATGCAAGTGGAGTAACAGAGAAACAATGGTAATAGTGGTATAGCAATGAATTCAATAAACGATGAAGTCAATAGTGTTGAACAGTGTCAAAGCAATAATAGCATAATATGCAATAACTATGATTTATCACGATAACGATGAACAATATCAATAATGGCAATAATAACGATAACACTGTTCAATAAGGATAACAATATGTAATGATAATGTGATGAGAGCCTTAAGTCTATTATTCATTTTTAACCCTAGCTAATGCACCTACTACTGTGTTCCATGTGTGCCGTACCACAGGTTCGATACATACAATCAATTTCGTTTAGACTAAGATGGTAGATTCTATAGTTCATGTACTGGGTATGATGACGATAACGATAATAACACTGGACATGTGTAATTTCTTATACGATGCAGATAACGATAAAACACTGGACATGTGTATTTCTTACACGATGCCGATAACGATAAAACACTGAATATGTGTAATTTCTTACACGATGCCGATAACAATAATATTCACTGGCCATCATCCGAGTACACTCACTATATTGTCAACTACCCTAATCAATCCTTAACCCCGGCTTGATTTATTTCCTTTATTCAATTAACACACAATAATGCAATTAATAAGGGACGCTAGAAAAGGTGACAAAACAACCCTAAGATCATACAATATACTCTATACAATTAAATGCACTAATATAACATTATGAACACAATTGTACTTTATAAAACATAGAATCCCAATCCTGGACAGCAATAGGTTGCTGTACCAATATCAGAATTCCCGTTGCTACAGGATAGCAAATGTGGATCCGTCAGTTGGTCTAGAAACTAGACTCCTGCCCGGTTCCAACGCATACTTAAAGTCTATATTCTGACAACGGTAGCTAGGTGAAATTCAGTGTTCTTTACAGATTTTAGTTTCTGGCTGGGTGTTGATGTTGACTAATTTTAGTTATAAAGGCAGTAAATAATCATCACAAAAATCAGTAAAAATAATTTTTATCAGCCTAAACATGTTATCTACAAATCTGGAATTTATCTTGGCCATATTTGATCATTAGCCCACTTAATTTATTAGCCTAACATGGGATGTACATGAATCTGAAATTACAGCGCACCTGTAGCAAAATGGTCATAACTCGGGCAATATAAGTTGGAATTCGAAAATTCCGGAGGCTATTGACATCTAGACACTTAGGGCTACGTTTCATTTTCAGGGAGTGACTGATTTTAATGAAGTTATCTAGGTTGAAACAGCACAGCAAAGTTCAGGTCGGTGTAAATTCCAGAATAGTCAACATGTTCATTTTGAATTAAAACGGTTAAAAATTAAGAATGATAAATTGGAGTTTAATAATCATAAATCACAGCAAGTCATTCCTATGTGAACATGGTATTAAGGTAGATGATGTCCATAATCCTACTAATTACAATTCCACTAATTTCATCAATAGCAATCACATGAACGATCAACCCTAACATACAATCTACAATAGTTGTCTTTAATGTCATGAGATGAAATGTGATAATAATTTCCTATCCTTATATTCAATAACTAACTACATGGGTGCATGTAAGATCTCTATACATTAGAGGCAAAAAGACGGCACGAAGTCGAGATTACCATTTGGAATCGCTCGTGTAAATCCGTGGTATCCCAACGATAGATACAATAACATTTTACGATATTCAATACGGATCCACTTGCGGAGTTCAATAAAAATATCGAATATGATACAATAAATGTTCGATAAGAAATGACTTGCCTTTTTGACGATTAGATCCGAAGAAAATAATCCGGCGAATTCCGAAAACTACGTGCGAAATACGTGCAAGAAGTCCAAGCAACAAGTCAGCAACTCAGCAAACAGTAGATTATCCCCCTCACTGGAGCGGCAAAACAGCGAAACAGCGGAATAGGATTTGGTGTGGCCGAACACAGAACACTGAATCGTTCAAATGGGATTCCTTCTACACACTCGATCGGATCCAAAACAGGGGACAGCAAGGTTAGGATATGGTGCGGCAAGAACACGGAACAGCAAGATCCGACCAATCGGATCTCGTCTCCTTCCTTCTTCTTCCTTTACGTCGAAACAGAGAGCGAGGGAGAGCAGCGCCGGAGTCTCGACTGGGAAGCAGCCGACGAAAGGCGACGACGGCGATGGGGGGGCGCTGTCGTCGAGAGGCGACACTTCAGCGAAGGACGTCGGCAATCGAGGGGCTCTGTTTTCTCGATGGAACAGAGGAGGCAATGATGGAGAAGTTCTCGGCACTTGGACGGTGACGAGGGTCTGCGGTGGTTGCGGAGGAGGACGGAGGTGGAAGGTGATGGTCGAAGAGGTGTTGGGTTCGAGCGGGAGGTAAAGACGACGATGGGTTCGAGGAGTCGAGTTGGGTTCTAACGGTGGACTGGAGGGGATGACGGGGATCTGGGGTGAGGTTATGAGGTGATGGTGAGATGGAGGTGGTGGCGACGGCAATGAGAGGCGATCAGAGTTGGCGACGGTGGAGGCGAAGGTGATGGGTGGTTTGGTGATGGTTGCGGTGGATGGAAACAGGGAAGAGGAGAGCGGGATAGATGGAGAGGGTGTACAGTAATTGGGGTATTAAATTAGTATTTGACTGAATTAGTAATGGGAGAGATTTTAGGGCTTAATAATAGGTATTTAGTTATCAAATTTTTGGGGAGTTACAGATTGTGGGGATTGTGGGGGAGTGATTAGGAGAAATCATAGGGATTAGTCCGTTAGGATAATTTGGGGGTTTGCTTTGGGTTATTGGGTTTGGGTGAGAGATCCAACAGGAAGTGGATATTGGGCTTTGGGTACAAAATGGATCAATTAGGAGGACAATTCACATCCAAGAAGACAAGGCAAAATTTTATAAAATTAAATCTGAATTTAGAACACAAGGAGAAGATTCTAAATGATCAATTGGGATCAGGAATAAATTATGAATAACATTAGGATAAATATTATTCAACACAAAATGCGACAAATGAAATGAATTACAATTACAACGGAGATTACAATTAAGATCAATAACAAAAAGGGGGAAAAAATTGAAAACGGGAGTTACACTTCTTCTATACCGGTCTTAACCATCAATCAAAATCAATGACCCAACTTGGTCTTTCATTTAATTATTTTATCTCAAAAGAATTTATTCAATGCCGGTATAAGGACTTAGCTACACTCTAGTCTTTAATCTCATTTCAAGTTCATAAAATTGAGTATTCACACTCACAAATTTTTCTCATAATTCATCATGATCTTTTATTTCATTTTTCATGCACAAATCTCATGTATAATACCACAATTCATTTGTCAAACTTACCACATTCATAAATAAATTTCACAAATTTCCTTTACTTTCATAATATCATTCTTCCACTTTATTAAGCCAAAATCACATTTATCTTACTTAAATTTTCCATGTCACAATTCTCATTTTAAAAATAACTCTACTCAAAATTTCTTTCAAAGAAAATATTTATTTTCTTTAATTAATCAAGCTTACATTCTAAGAAATTGTATCAAGTTCTTTTTCTCAAATAGCCTCTAATTCTCATTATAATAGGTCAAAAATGATAGAAATAATTTTCATGAAGTCTAGGAATCTTTAGAATAATTCTAATATTTTTTCTCAATTTTTAGAACACTTAAAGAACTATTGTTTTTTTAATAAGATTGAAATATTTCATCAGCCGAGACAGTGATAGTCAACTGTTTAGATAGGCCAGTCGACTGTCCTGCGAGGATTTAAAACTTGAGAACCAACAGTCAAGATAGTGACAGTCGACTATTGAAAAATATCCAGTCGACTGTCCTGCGAGGATTTGAAACTCGAGAACCAACAGTCAATACAGTGACAGTCGACTGTTGAAACATAGCCTGTCGGCTGTCCTGCGAGGATTTGAAACCCGAGAACCAACAGTCAGGACAGTGACAGTCGACTATTGAAATATAGCCAGTTGACTATCCTGTGAGGATTTGAAACTTGAGAACTAACAATCAGGACAGTGACAGTCGACTGTTGAAACATAGCCAATTGACTGTCCTGCAAACTAAATCCGAAATTCAGTCCCTGACAGTCGACTGTCGACTCTAGTTCGGTCAACTGCCAATTGTACCAGGTTACAGTTAAAGTGGATCATGAATATATTTTCGACATTGAAATGCAACGATAACTTCTTCACAATTTGGCACTACAATTATCACAAAAGATTGTTTTCTTACTTTCTTTTATTTCTACAAACATTTCTAGGACATAATTTCCTTTATCACACTAGTGTTACATTAATTAAGATAGCACATAACCAATATTTCAATTAACCAATTAGCCATTTACCAATATATATTCTACATCTAGCATGGTTAAAAATTCACATTTTCATAGCAACAAGATAATTCCAATGTAATAATCACAATTTATAGCAACTATCAATCAATTCACGAAGCATTCACTTCATGTCTAACTAATCTCTTTTAAAGCAACACATGGCCAAATTAACTAGTTTCTTATTAACAATTTCATCAATTTAATTCTTAGCATGATATCTACATTAGAAGCTTGAGAAATCACCCTCCTTTTTGAAGAAAAACAATTAGAAAGCTCCTAGAAATCTCTTTGAACACACGAACGGTTCCTTCTCCTCCTAGATTGTGCCACCAAGAATGCGCCTTCTCCTCCTAGCTTAATGGAAAACCCGAGCTCCCCGCCTTGACGTTTGGCCGGCCTCCTCTAAGTGCAAGAACACTCAACTCAACTCTCTCGATTTTTTTCTCACAATTGCTCTCAATCTTTTTCTCACAACTAGTTTTCTTTTCTTTCTTTTCATTTTACAAATTTTTCTAGTGCATTTCATGAAGAGAATGGGGGGAAGGGGGGGGGGGGGGGGTGGTATTTATATATTTTTCAAAGAAAAATGGAGGGTGTACATTAGTTTTGATGAAAGTAGATTAGGGGCTAGGATGTATTAGGGAGTTAGAACAACTACCCATGAGACAAAAACCACCTCTCCACTACTCCATCTCTCCCACTCTCCATGAATCCCATCTGGCCTACCCCTTCACTTGTGCTTGGCACGTGCAAGTGCAATGCACGTGTCACACAATGCACCCCTAGTTGCTAGTTGTACATATTTAATTAATTAATTGTTATAAAAACAAGTCTACCCTACAAGTTGTGTTATTTAAAAGAGAATTAAATTAGTGGGCTCAATCTAGTGGGCTAAAAGTCAATGGGCTTCTAATTAAAATAATTAAATTAATTATTTTGGGTTAGGAATAAACAATTAGGCCAAGAATTTAAAATAGGCTTTTTAAATTAAAAAGAGAGGAATTAAATTACTTGTTCATAATATGAAAATAAATAATATTTTCTAGGGTAAATGCACATAAATTTGCATGTGCTAAACATTTATAATCAAACAAACTCTTATTAAATAATAATTGAAAATTCAGCATGTTACACCTACTGCCTCCTTGCCTTCATCCCCCAACCCTGCGTCCCGACCATCGACAACGCCTCGTAGTCGCCCCGTCGGCTCCTCCAACCTTCCACCTCGCCGCTGCTACACTTGCACCGCCACTCGAGCCACCGCCTCCCTTCCACTGCCCCTCCACAGCATCACCTCGTCATCCTCATCGTCGCCACCATTACCTCACCACCACTCGAGCCACCGCCTCCCTTCCATTGCCCCTCCACAACATCGCCCTCCCCTGTTCACCCTTGAGCCCATCCCCTTCTGCATTGCCACCGTCAACCGTCATAGCCTCCCGACGTTGCATCCCCTTCCCACCTTCTTCAGCCACCGCTCGCTGTCAAGCTCCACCGCTGCCCCCTTACTGATTGCTGCTCCATCATCTCCATTGTGCGCACCCTCTCCTTCCTCACTTCACCATCCTGAATGCCTCAATATCGCCAGCACCAACCTACTCGCTCTTTCCACCTCGTCACCAACCACCATACCCCACCTTCATCCTCCCTGGCTACAGCTCCCGACCAGCCAATACCTTCTCCGTCAGCAACCACCACTCAGTCCGCAATCCACCGTAGCCCAGTACCCCTCTTGTTGTCTCTGCCGAGTTGCTGTTGCCATTTGCTGTGGTTGTTGCCCGAGGCTCTTACAGTGTGTTGCTGCCACCTCCTGCTGTTGTTGCCGCTGTTCTCTTGCAGTTGTTGCCGCTGTCTTGCTGTTGCCGCTATTGTCTCTCGCTGGTTGCCCATGCCTCATCGTCATTGCTTTTGCACGTGTTGCTGCCGTCGCTCGTCTCGCTTCCGTTCATTGTCAAAGGCAAGTACCTTGTAAATTTTTATTGTTCCATACAAGCATATTGTTTGATCTCCCGCAATTAGTAATTAGATCATCATATTTGAAATCCGTTGATCTTGTAATATTCATATTTCGTGATTAGTCGTTATATTGAATCAAATCAATTCTTTTGTCTCCGTAATTTGATGCCATTAAAAGATCATATTTTTTTCATTGTCCCCACATTCATTGCGCAAACAAGGAATTGGAACTATATGTTGTAAGTAAGAATCGTCACAATTTGAATTGGCAAGTTGCTGTCTTGCTGCTGCTATAACTTGTAACTAGATTTTGACCTAGCTACTTTTCAACTTAATTAGAACTTTGTACACAAGATTTGTAGCCCTACAAATCTAGTTTCTGGAACTTCTTACGGATCAAGATTTCGAGTTGTAGGCTGCAAGTTATCTAATTTTTAGTACTGTATGGTTTCTATTTTCCAGATCACTGATTTGAGGTACATTACGATGATTTATTGACCAAAATATTGTGTTAACAGTAAAATAAGGACTTGATATTTATCAGGTTGTTACTAGAAATGATTAGGAGTCTTTTTATAATTTTTATAAGATTTTTAAATGAATTTACAGTCAATTTATATATATAAAAATTTGACCCTGGTCTGCTGCCTGAATGGTAAATCAGTAAAGAACTGTCTGATTGACCCAGCTATTGTATTTATAATGTATCTTGTGAATATATGTTGGAATCGGGATGAAGCCTACTTTCTGGAACATCAGATGGTACCTGATTCGCTTTCCTGTAGCAACGGGAAAGTGGACTTTTGTACAGCAATGTATTACTTTCCTGAATTATAACTTCATGTCCTTGATTGTATATATATTTATTTCATACATTTAATTAATTAACTTCCATATCATGCATTCCATAGACCGTGACACATTCTTGATCCTGTTCTGATACCGTTCTCATTAATCGTATTGATAGCATGCCCAAGTTACCGATCATGTTACTGTTCGTACTTACCGATCATGTTTACTGTTCATGTTTAATTATGGTAAAAGAATAATAAGCCAAGATAATAAGGGAAAGACTTAGTGGTGGACAATCTAGGAGATTGTACTCGGAAGGGGGTCCGTGTTTCCCGTGTTACATGTTTACTGACTAAGTTTACCGACTGTTACCGCTAAATTTGGTGTGGGGGCAAACAGATAGTATTTGTGGATTCTTGGAAAACCTGAATAACAAACCTGAACCTGTTCTGCCGGAGTTTGACCACTGACTCCCGCCGTTCACCTGCAAAAAAGTGCAAGACACCGGGGTTGATCCCGGCGACCCACCCTCCAACGCTCAAGTCAGTAATCAAGAATGATTATGAAAGAGTATAAATTGGCAAAAGATTGATTACCTCTTAATGGAGATGGATGGGGGGTATTTATAGCCGCCTTTGGGACCGAATTAGGCATGTAATCCCTGTGTTTAGATAAGGAATGTAATCCCTAATCCCCAGTGAAAGGATAGATATGAATCAGGGCTGTTGATTAGGATTAATCAGAAACCCTAATTCTATCCTGGTGGACCGGGTTTGCTGCGGGTTGAAACCCGCACCCAGTTGAGGTGGATATGTTCGCAGGTTAATGGATCTTTGAGGAGGAGAACCAGTACCCGCTTCAGACCCATTGGTAGGTAAAATTACCATTTTACCCCTAGGCTTTAAGATTCGTTCCTGATTTGGACGGTTCTGATTTAACCCCATTTTTAGCCATATCATGAGCCCCCCACTCCTGAAGACTGAGCTTGATCAGCCTTTGAAGAGTAGTTTTTCTGTCTTAATGGCTGGCAGAGTTGTATTGGAGTCCAAATGGAAGGTTTCGAATCTTTGTAGGAGGCAGTATGGTGACTTTCTAAGTTAGTTGCGTGCTCTGAGTTGTTTTTGAGCTCTTCTGGACATTTGGTGATTTTTATCTATTTTTTCGGAATATTTACTTAATTTTGCAAAGTGTCGATTCGTCGTTCGGGGGTTTTAGTAAATGGTCCTAGGCAATAATTATTTACTCGGGGGATCAAAAATATTTCCCCGGCTTTATAATTATTTTCCAGGATTTTTAATTAATTTTCCCTTTAACCATTTTTTCGCAATTTTTAAGTAAATAAAACGATTTTAATAAATAAAATACCAAATTATGGCGTGGCGCGATCTGGACTGTTGATCCTGTGTCGGTGCGAATTTCTGAAAGATCAGATGGACAGGGTGGCTCGGCAGCAACTTCTCCACTTTTGTGGGTCGGATGGGCACTTGCTCGGAATTCGAGCGAAGTGGCTCGGTTTTTCCCTCGCGCGAGTGGCTCGGATCGCTAGTCGCTCGGCTCGGGTTTCCGAGCGACGTGGAGCGATCTGCGTCGTCGGATCTCAGCGCGGATCTCGAGGTGGGCATAGTTCCCAAGAAAACACTATCTTGTCGTTTAGTGGACGTGGCATAATCTGGACCGTCCATCATCTCAGGCACGATTTTCGCAATGATCCGACGGTTGAAGACACTGGGTGGCATTTTTCTTCACTTTCGAGGGTCAGATTGGCACTTGCTCGGAATCCGAGCGAAATGGCTCGGTTTTTCCGTTGCGCGAGTGGCTCGAATCGCTAGTCGCTCGGCTCGGAATTCTGAGCGACGTGGAGCGATCTAGACCGTCGGATCATGGTGCGAATCTTTGAGGCAAGCACAGTTTCCAAGAAAATACTATTTTGTCGTGTAGTGGTGTTGGTAGGATCTGGGCCGTCCGATCGAAATCTTACGCGAATTTTGAGGAGAAAGTCGTTTTTCTCCAATTCGTGGCTCAGATTGGCACTTGCTTGGAATCCGAGCGAAGTGGCTCGGGTCACTAGTTGCTCGGGTCGAAATTCTGAGCTATCTTCTTTGTTGTGGAGGTCGGATCGCCTGTCGCTCAGATTTTGGTTCCGAGAGACGTGGGGCGATCCTAGCCGTTGGATGATGGCACAGATCTCGATGCTGGCTCAGTTCCCAAGAAAACACTATCTTGTCGTGTAGTGGCCCTGGCATGATCTGGGCCGTCCGATCGAAATCTTAAGCAAATTTTGAGGAGAAAGTCGTTTTTCTCCAATTCGTGGCTCGGATTGGCACTTGCTCGGAATCCGAGCGAAGTGGCTCGGGTCACTAGTTGCTCGGGTCAAAATTCCGAGCTATCTTCTTTGTTGTGGAGGTCGGATTGCCTGTCACTCGGATTTTGGTTCCGAGGGACGTGGGGCGATACTAGCCGTTGGATGATGGCACAGATCTCGATGCTGGCTCAATTCCCAAGAAATCTATATCTTGTCGTGTAGTGGCGCTGGCATGATCTGGGCCTTCTGATCAAAATCTTGTGCGAATTTTGAGCAGAAAGTCGTTTTTCTCCAATTCGTGGCTTGGATTGGCACTTGCTCAGAATCCGAGCGAAGTGGCTCGGGTCGAAATTCTGAGCTATCTTCTTTGTTGTGGAGGTCGGATCGCCTGTCGCTCGGATTTTGGTTCCGGGGTACGTGGGGCAATCCTAGCCGTTGGATGATGGCACAGATCTCAAGGCAGGCTCAGTTTCCAAGAAAACACTATCTTGGCGTGTAGTGGCCCTGGCATGATCTGGGCCGTCCGATCGAAATCTTACGCGAATTTTGAGGAGAAAGTCGTTTTTCTCCAATTCGTGGCTCGGATTGGCACTTGCTCGGAATCTGAGCGAAGTGGCTCGGGTCATTAGTTGCTCGGGTCAAAATTCCGAGCTATTTTCTTTGTTGTGGAGGTCGGATCGCCTGTCGCTCGGATTTTGGTTCCGAGGGACGTGGGGCGATCCTAGCCGTTGGATGATGGCACAGATCTCGATGCTGGCTCAGTTCCCAAGAAAATACTATCTTGTTGTGTAGTGGCGCTGGCATGATCTGGGCCGTACGATCGAAATCTTACACGAATTTTGAGGAGAAAGTCGTTTTTCTCCAATTTGTGGCTCGGATTGGCACTTGCTCGGAATCCGAGCGAAGTGGCTCAGGTCACTAGTTGCTCGGGTCGAAATTCCGAGCTATCTTCTTTGTTGTGGAGGTCAGATTGCCTGTCGCTCGGATTTTGGTTCCGAGGGACGTGGGGCGATCCTAGCCATTGGATGATGGCACAGATCTCGATGCTGGCTCAGTAGCCAAGAAAACACTATCTTGTCGTGTAGTAGCCCTGGCATGATCTGGGCCGTCCGATCGAAATCTTACGCGAATTTTAAGGAGAAAGTCATTTTTCTCCAATTTGTGGCTCGGGTTGGCACTTGCTCGGAATCCGAGGGAAGTGGCTCGGGTCACTAGTTGCTCGGGTCAAAATTCCGAGCTATCTTCTTTGTGGTGGAGGTCGGATCGCCTGTTGCTCGGATTTTGGTTCCGAGGCGCCGAGCGATTTTACTTGGATTGAAACGTCGCCTCCTTTGTCGATAGTTGTGGCTCTTCGTTATTTAGCCGTTTGGGCTTTTTGTAACGCTTCATGGGAGGCCCAAAAGTTGCATCCTTACGTTATAAAGCCCAAGTGGCATCATTTTTACTATAAGTTTTCACTCCCTCAACACTTTACCTCATTTGTCACTTTCACTTTCTCACTCTTGGTTTTTACTCTTTAGCGAAGTTTTTAGTTCTTGAGTGGCGCTTCTAGCTGTCGCGGCGAGGCGTTTTAGGCTCCGGCGATCTTTTCCGGCTGTTCTAGTCACTTCAAGGTCAGTCCCCCTCCTCATCTTTGTAAAAATGGTTAAGTTTTCTTCCACGGATGAGACCCCCTCCTCGGACCAAGGCGTCAGCCAAGCGGTCAGGTCGAGCAAGGGTAAAGGGAAGGAGGTCGTGGAGCCGACCGAAGAGACAATGGTCAGGCCCAATACAGATGAGGAGGTTGCCGAGCCTCTCCAGGAGGTAGTGGTCCGATCTAGCAAGGGCAAGGGCGTGGAAACGATAATTGAGCACCCGAAGACTGCAGGGGAGTTGGGTCGGCTTCCGAGCATTCTGTCGAGCGTTGGCGGTGTGCGGAGCTACTCCGGAGATCTGTTGGAGAAGGTGACGCAGGGCACTGCCAAGTCGATCGAGGAGAACGAGCCGAGGGAAACTTCTGAGGTGGATCAGATCTCTTCAGTCCTGATCGAGGCAGATTTGCATCGTATCCGGAGCGGGTTCCGAATCCCCGCGGAGTACGTGCTCCTTCTCCCCGGCCCTGGCTTCCGAGCGTGCACATCGTCCTCGGCCGATACGTGCGTTTTTCCCGCCGATTCACTGAATGCCGGACTTCGGGGGCTGCTGCACCCTTTCGTAATCAAGGTGCTACAGTGGTACGGCTTGAGTCCGGCTCAGCTAATGCCGAACACCTGGCGGCACGTTATGGCATTTGTTCTTCAATGCCAGGAGGTCGGCGCTCTGCCCAACATGTTCGTCCATCGGAGTCTCTACCGTCCTTGCCAACCAAACAAAAATGAGTAGAGGTACTACCTCTCGCCGAGGAAGGGTGTGAAGCTAATCGAGAACCCAGACTCGATCAAGCATTGGAAAAAGAAGTACTTCCTCGTCCGAGCTCCCGAGCCATGGGTGATCCCGACAGTGTGGTCGAGGGACGGCCTTCCGAAGCGGTCGAAGAAAGAGCCCGTGCTCAGCAACGAGGAGGCAGAAATCGTGGAGAAGTTGCTCGGGCTTCCAACCCTCAGTTGGAAAGACATCACCGAGGAGGCATTATTCCGAGGGGGTCTCAGTCCGATTGACCCTAGTACGCTCTCCTATTCTTGTTTTGTCTTTGAGGTTTGAAAATTTTTTCTAACTTTTTTCACTCGGTTTGTGCAAAATCTCCCGGCATGGACTACAAAGGTCTGATGGCTAAGGCCCGAGCGGCTAAGGAGCATGTGGTGAGGAAGAGAAAAAGGACCATATCTGGGCCCCAAGGCGGCCGAGTGCCCAAGATCCCCTCGGTCTCTCTGACCCTCGAGCGGCAAGTTGTCGAGGTTCCTCTGGTGGAGCCCGATCAAGGACTCGTGGTGCCGTCCGCCCCACCTACCTCGGATGCCCCGACCCCAACGGCACGAACAGATGACCCAGGGTCTTCCGGCGGAGCATTCAACATTAGCGCGGCGCTGGCTCTCGACGTTCCGCCCCTCACTGCCGAGGCGGAGGCAATTCCGACCTCGGCACGAGCTCGGCCAAGGGCAACTCTTCCTCACCCTCTACGGGGTCGTAGAAGTAGTAGGACGAGACGTCGAATCCGGGGTTCCGAGCGATGATATGCTTCAGCGCTCGGCCGTACGCTTCCTCCATGTTGGTCAACATGTGAGCCTTGGCCTCGTGCCGAGCGATGATGAGGCCGACCCCTGACTTTGTTGCCTCTTCTCATTTTCTTGTTCTCTCTTTTTTTTCTTTCTTTTGTAATGCCTAACTGTGGACTGGCCACCGCTTTTTGTAGCTCTTGGACTTTTAATGAAATGGTTTCTTTTTGGCTGAATATTACAAAGTTTTGCAAAGTTGTTCAACTCTTTTTGCTCGGATTGTGTCCTTAAGTATTGAAGACTTCTTTTGATATTCCTCAACTTTTCAGGTCGAGTTGGGCCCGATCACTGAGGTCTCCCATCTTCGTACTGAGCTGAAGAAAATGAAGCGGGCTCTGTCTCGCAGTCGGGATAAAGCATTTTATGACTTCTTGAAATTGGAGGATATCAAAGCAACTGCGACAGGGTATTTTTGCGAGTTGAGGGAACTGCGGAAGCAACCTCAACAGACTCGTCTCAAAGGCGAGATAGAGTTGCTCCGTAAGGATCTCTTCGATGTCGACCAAAAGAATAGTGAACTACTGGCGGAGGTTCGTCATTTAACGGTAACGGTGAAAGAACATTCGGCGGAGGACGGGGAGTTAGATTCGAGGGTGGGGAAGTTGATGTCCGAGCGCGATGAGTTGACGGCCAGAATTGACAAACTGAGGAGGGTCACCATCGACAGGGGTATCGAAGTGACTCATTTCCGTCGTATCGTGGCCGATAGTACTAACGTTGCAGGCTCGTCTAAACTTCCTCATCTCAAAGTATCGGCGGAGAGCGATATTCTGAGAGATAGGATTGTCGAGCTAGAGGAGGAGATTGCATCGCTGAAACCTCAACCCGTAAGGATCAATATTCGCAGTACGTCGTGTACTCGTGAAGAGAGCGAAAGAGGTATCTCGTTCTACGAACTTGCGACTCGTTCGCCTACCGGAGCCTAGCTGACGCTCAGAGTGGTGTAGCTGTTTCGTCTAGTGGCGCCTCGGTTGGGCCACAGCTAGAATTAGCGGCGAAGGGGGTTCTCGCTTTGCTAGTTTAGAGTCGAGCTCAGAGGTAAGGCGACGCCGGCCTCGTGTGTCTTTGAACCGAAGCGTTCCCCTTCCAAAGAAGCGCTAAACAAGTTGTAATATGCTCTTCAAGTTATTGTAAAAATCGGTTGTAGTGTCAGCCTTGTCCGGGCTCTTAATAAAAAAGTTTGTTTTGCTTCTGATGTTCGAATGTTGCGTTGGTTGGTATTAGTTTAAGTATTACTCCTCCAACTTTTGACCACTACTCAAAATCAGAAGCAAATCTTTCTTCTTATGTGCGAACCACTTTTGGCCTGCTTAACAGCGATAGAGAAGTGGAGTGGAGCCAAGTGTTGGACTCCGAACTTGTCGTTAGAGTTCGTTCAACGGTTGTGGGAGCAATTCCGAATGGCGAACCCCTTCTAGTCTGCTTAAGAGCGAGCTTGCGAAGAGGAGTCGAGCCAAGTGTTGGACTCCGAACTCGTCGTTAGAGTTTGTTTAACGGTTGTGGGAGCAATTACGAATGGCGAACCCCTTCTAGCCCACTTAAGAGCGAGCTTGCGAAGAGGAGTCGAGCCAAGTGTTGGACTCCGAACTCGTCGTTAGAGTTTGTTCAACGGTTGTGGGAGCAATTCCGAATGGCGAACCCCTTCTAGCCCGCTTAAGAGCGAGCTTGAGAAGAGGAGTCGAGCCAAGTGTTGGACTCCGAACTCGTCGTTAGAGTTTGTTCAACGGTTGTGGGAGCAATTCCGAATGGCGAACCCCTTCTAGCCTGCTTAAGAGCGAGCTGCAAAGAGGAGTCGAGCCAAGTGTTGGACTCCGAACTCGTCGTTAGAGTTTGTTCAACGGTTGTGGGAGCAATTCCGAATGGCGAACCCCTTCTAGCGCGCTTAAGAGCGAGCTTGAGAAGAGGAGTCGAGCCAAGTGTTGGACTCCGAACTCGTCGTTATGGTGAAGAGTAAAGGCAGAGAAGTACAAGCAATTTTACAAGTAAAATATGAAAAAACTTTCTTTATTGATAGCTAATAGTTGGCTGCTTCTAAGTTGCGAGCCGTTATTACATAAAAGGAAAATACAAGTAAAAGGAGAGGAACGGTTCGACATCCCAGAATACTTAGAGAGGCGTTAATGCTCTCTCTTGGTATTTCAAAAGATGGTCGGCATTCCAAGTCCTGGGGATCTCTCTGCCTTCGAGGTCTTCTAGACGATATGTCCCGGGCCGAACTACTTTGGTGATCTTGTAGGCTCCCTCCCAATTTGGAGCTAGTTTACTCTTCTGACTAGGAAAAGAGATTGCTAACTTTCTGAGGACCAAGTCCCCTTCTTTGAGGTTGGTAGGACGGACTCTCTTATTGTACGCCAACTCGATCCTCCTCCGATAACCCTGTTGGTAGATTGACCCTCTTTCCCGTAGCTCGTCGACTAAGTCTAAGTTTGCCCGAAGTTCTCTGGCATTCTGTTCTTCTTCGTAGGCAAGAAGGCGAGGAGAAGGTATGCCGACTTCCAGTGGGATCACAGCCTCGGACCCATAGGTGAGGTTGAATGGCGACTCTCCTGTGGGGGTCCGTTTCGTGGTGCGGTAGTTCCACAGCACGTTAGGGAGCTGATCGACCCATAAGCCTTTAGAGCACTTATTCAGCCTTTTCTTAATACCAGAGAGGATTGTCAGTTAGCATTCTCCACTTGACCATTCGACTGTGGATGGGAGATGGAGTAGAAATGTTATTGGATGCCGAGGTCTTCACATAGAGCCCGGAAGGCAGCCCCGGTAAACTGGGTTCCGTTGTCTGTTATGAGGACTCGAGGGACACCGAATCGGCAGATAACATTCTTCCAGAAGAACTAAAGTATTTTGTTCTCGGTGATTGTGGCCAAGGCCTCGGCCTCTATCCACTTCGAGAAGTAGTCGATTGCCACGACTAAGAATTTGAGCTAGCAGGAGCTGGTAGGAATGGCCCTAGTAAATCGATAGGACTTGATAGGGAGGTGAGTGGAGCTTGTGGGAGGCGACGGACGTTGGAGTACTTCTGACAAGAGCTGCATTGCCGAATGTGTAGTTTGGCGTCTTTTAGGAGAGCGGGCCAGAAATATCCATAATTCAACACTTTCCGGGCTAGGGATCTGGACACTGAATGTGCCCCGCCGATGCCTTCGTGGAGTTCTTGCAGGGCGTATTCGGCTTGTTCCGGGGATAGGCATCTCAAATAAGGCCTGCCATCTACTTGTGTGAAGGAGCGCTTGTATAGGATGCCCTCGATAAGTGTGTATCGCTCTGCTCGGGTTCTCACTCGGCGAGCTTCTTTAGTGTCTTTGGGGAGGAGCCCATCCCTTAGAAATTCTACCAGGGGCTTCATCTAGTTATCTTGAAGCAGGATAGGTAGCGACTCCATCGAGTCGGAAGTTTCATCTTCTATACTTGGCTTCAGGAGCACCTTAATCAAGATGGTTTGCTCGAGACCTTGGAGGGAGGAGGAGGCTAGCTTGGAGAGGGCATCGGCTTGGAAATTCTCCTCTTGGGGGATTCGCTGGATGAGAGCTTCTTCAAATAGGGCCATGAGATTCCTGACCTTGGCTAGGTACTTAGCCATTCGGTCATCTCGTGCCTCGTACTCACCTAGGACCTGATTTACGACCAGCTGAGAGTCGCTAAAGATCCGGAGGCGCTGCGCCCCTGCATTGCGAGCCATTCTGAGGCCGGCTATGAGTGCTTCATATTCTGCTTCATTGTTAGAGGCCTTGAAGTTGATCCAGAGGGAGTATTGGAGGATGAAATCATCTGGGCCGGCCAGAATGACCCCGGCTCCGCTTCCCTCGTGACAAGAGGATCCATCTACATAAACTGACCAGACAGGCGATCCCTTCATTGCTTGGCTGACCTCGGGGATGGTACTTTCAACTATGAATTCAGCTAAGGCCTGAGCCTTGATCGCGGTCCGAGGCTGATACGTTATATCATGCTGGCTCAGCTCGATAGACCACTTCATAAGGCGACCGGAGGTCTCTGGTTTGTGGAGAACTTGCTTCAGCGGTTGGTCGGTAAGAACGACCACCGAATGGGATTAGAAATATGGGCGTAGCTTTCTTCCGGCCATGACTAAGGAGTATGCCATCTTCTCTATCCTCGGGTAGCGGAACTCGGCATCCCGAAGTACTTTGCTCACGTAATAAATGGGCTTTTGAGTCCTATCTTCTTCCTTCATGAGGACGGCGCTGAGGGTCTGCTCAGAGGCTGCTAAGTAGAGGTAGAGGGTTTCACAGGAAACAGGTTTGCTGAGGAGAGGAGGATTGACTAGGTAAGCCTTCAGCTGATCGAATGAGTCTTGTTGCTGCTGACCCCACTCGAAGCCTTTAGCCCCCCTGAGAGCCTTGAAGAAGGGAAGACACTTCTCTCCTGACTTGGAAAGGAAGCGCCCTATGGCTTCCAGGCGACCCGTTAGCTTCTGAACCTCTTTAACATTCTTCGGGGGAGCCATGTCTAATATGGCTTTGATCTTTTCGGGGTTGGCCTCGATTCCTCTTTGGCTGACCATGAAGCCAAGGAATTTTCCCGACGAGACTCCGAACGCACATTTATTCGGATTGAGTCTCATATCGTGTTTCCTGAGTACGTCGAACGCCTCTTGCAGATCGGTCACATGATCGGCCCCATGGAAGCTCTTCACAAGCATATCGTCAACATATACCTCCATATTTCGGCCGATCTGTGCTTGAAAAACTTTATTGACGAGGCATTGATAAGTAGCACCTGCAATCTTCAAACCAAAGGGCATTACCCTGTAGCAGTAGAGGCCCTGATCGGTTACAAAGGAGGTCTTCAGGATATCCGGGGGAAACATACGAATCTGATTGTAGCCTGAGAAGGCATCCATGAAGCTGAGGAGTTCATGCCCTGAAGTGGCGTCAATCAAAGTATCGATACTTGGAAGAGGGAAGGGGTCTTTGGGGCATGCCTTGTTGAGGTCGGTAAAGTCGATACAAATCCTCCAGGTCCCATTGGACTTCTTCACCATTACTACATTCGAGAGCCATTCGGGATAGTTTACCTCCTGTATGAACCGAGCCTTCAAGAGCTTGTCCACCTCCTCTTTTATAGCTTGCTGGCGCTCGGGAGCGAACTTGCGCCTCTTTTGTTGGACCGGTTTGGACCCCGGAGCGACGTTGAGGTGGTGGACTAAAAGCTCTTCGAAAATCCCGAGCATGTCTGCGGCCGACCAAGCAAAGAGGTTGCGGTTCCTTCGGATGCACTGGACTATGTCGGAGCATAGGGCAGATGGGAGAATCTTGCTAACAAAGAACTTTCGGCTCGGATCTTGCTCAGAGAAAAGCACTTCCTCCAACTCATCCACCGGCTCAGACATTGGTCGGACTATATCTTGGGGGATTACAAGAGTTTCGAGGGAGAGGACTGGACCCATAGTAGAGGTCATGTAGCATTTGCGGGCTATTTCCTGATTGCCTTTCACTTCCCATACTCCTGTCCGGGAGGGGAATTTCATCTTGAGGTGATAAGCGGAGGGGACGGCTTCGAGAGCAGCTAAGCCGGACCGACCCAAAATGACATTGTAGGCTGCAGGGACATCCACGACCATAAAGTCCATCGACTCCGTTCGGGTAGTAGGAGTTTTGCTGGCGGTTACGTCGATGGTGATAACCCCTTCAATAGTCACTGGCACTCCCGTGAACCCATAGAGTGTGTAACCCATTAACGGAGCTACCATTGTCCACTAGGATCCTTTCCACTTTAAAGTTCGCCATATGGAGGTTGATGGCGAGTGCGTCACAATGGGGGGTTTAGACACCCTCAAGGTCTTCATCTGAGAATGTGACGGGCACTCCGAGGCCTTTGGGAGGAGGTGTGGCGCGGACCGAATTAACTTCCCTAATAAATACCTTTCGAGAGGAGTTGGAGGAGCCCCACATTGGGCCCCCATGAATGAGGTGCAGGACACGCTCCTCTTCGAATTCGGCCGTTTCATCACGTTCAGGATGCTTGTTAGCCCCCCGAGGCGGGGGAGGAAGATCGGCTCGGTCCTTTCTCACAAACTTGGTCAGCTGCCCTCTCTGGATGAGGGCTTCTATCTCGTTTTTCAGGGCCCGACAATCATTAGTATCGTGGCCATGGTCCCGGTGATAGCGGCACCACTTGTCTTTATCGCTCTTCTTGCCAGGGGTGTTCACTTTTGGTGCAGGGGGCAGCACCCCTTCCTTCTTAACTTCCATGAGAATTGTGGAAATGTTGGCGTTAAGAGGTGTGAACTTTTTGAATCTGGGGGGAGGTCGGCGCTGTCCGCCATTGTCCTTTTGGAGCTTCCTGGCTCCTTCGTCTTCTATTCCCTTTCTCTTGGACCCGGAGGAAGGCCCCTCAAAGTTGGGACGGTGCTCAGCTTCCTCGGCCCGAATATACTTTTTGCTCCGGAGGAGGAGGTCAGAGAAGTTCTACGGGGGCTTCTTGGCGAGGGAGGAGCGGAGGCTGGAGTTGAGGACATTGGATTGGAATGCTGCTGCAGCGACCGACTGGTCGAGGGATGCTATGGACCTGGCCTCCATTGTGAACCTTTTCACATAGTCTCTCAGCTTCTCACTCTTTTTGTGGTTGAGGTAGAGTAGCAAAATGCTCGTCTTCTCAGTTTGGCGGCTACTCACGAAGTGGGTGACGAAGAGGGTCTCAAATTGCTCGAAGGAGAATATTGAGGATGGGGCAAGGCGAGAGTACCATTCTCGAGCCGGACCCTTGAGAGTAGCGGGAAAGGTCTTGCACAGCAGAGCATCGGAAGCTTGATGGATGGGCATGAGGGTCTTAAAGCTTTCGATGTGATCGACGGAGTCAGACTCCCCGGAATAAGTCTCGAATTGAGGAGGTTTAAAGCCGATTGGTACGGGTGCCTCCATTATGGTTCGGGAAAAAGGAGATCGACTCAGGCGAAGGGTCCTTCCTCTAAGCTTTTCTTCTCTGTCTAACTGACCCAAGCGCCTCTCCATTTCGTGGAGACGGCAGTAGATAGCATCATCCCTTCGACGGTAATCAACCGAGCCTCTAGACTCATCTTCGCACGAGGAAGAGCGGGGGCTACGACGACAGTAGCTCCTTGAGCGACGAGGACTAGGAATGTGCTGGGGGTTGCTAGGAGCTGGGGGAGGAGTCAGGGACCGTCGGTGAGGACTTCGGACCGGAGGAGGAGTGGGAATCCTTGGAGCATTGGTGATGTTGGGTCGGAGATTGAGAGCTTGTAGGATGGTGGCTTGGAATTGCTGGAACTCGGCACGAGTGATGGGTGCCTCATCATTCCTTGGATGCTGCCGACCGGCTGGGGAATGGGGTCTTCTCCTGTGATGCTTGGGGGACTCTCTCCGCCCTCTTCGGGCGGGGGACCTTCTGTAGTCTCGGCAGTGAGGAGATCGCTCATCCGGACGTTGTTGGTGGGAGGCTCCCTCTCAGGCCCGCCTCTCATGCAGATGGCGGCGAAGATCCTCATCCTTCTGCCGATTGAGGATGGTATTGCGAAGGTCGGAAGCTTGGGGATTGCGGGAGGCCATAGAATCCGTAGAGGCATTGTGTACTGAGACGTGGTCCTGATGGAGAGGTTGCTTCTGCGGGTTGGGACGCGAGACCCCTACATCGGCATTTTGAGGACCGGGGGGACCCTCAGGAGGTTGCTGATTCTGAAGAGGAGGTTGATCCTGTTGGAGAGGGTCCTCTGCTTGAGGAAGAAGTTGCCCCTGCTGCTGAGCGGGTTGGATGGGGACTTCCTGTTGCTGATCGAAGGGGTTGGGTCCACGGTTGGATCCTTTGGATCTTACCTTCCTAGGAGGCATGGTTGGAGAAGATCTGACCAACGGGAAGAGGGGAGGCTGCTATTCGTTTGATTTCCCACAGATGGCGCCAATATGTTACCGCTAAATCTGGTGTGGAGGCAAACAGATAGTATTTGTGGATTCTTGGAAAACCTGAATAACAAACCTGAACCTGTTCCGCCGGAGTTTGACCACTGACTCCCGCCGTTCACCTGCAAAAAGTGCGAGACACCGGGGTTGATCCCGGCGACGCACCCTCCGACGCTCAAGTCAGTAATCAGGAATGATTATGAAAGAGCGTAAATTGGCAAAAGATTGATTACCTCTAAATGGAGATGGATTGGGGGTATTTATAGCTGCCTTTGGGACCGAATTAGGCATGTAATCCCTGTGTTTAGATAAGGAATGTAATCCCTAATCCCCAGTGAAAGGATAGATATGAATCAGGGCTGTTGATTAGGATTAATCAGAAACCCTAATTCTATCCTGGTGGACCGGGTTTGCTACGGGTTGAAACCCGCAGCCAGTTAAGGTGGATCCGTTCGGGGGTTAATGGATCTTTAAGGAGGAGAACCAGTTGTTGTGCAATCTAGATGATCTAAATAAATAGATAAACTAGACACAAATTAAAACCTCGCAAGTGTACGAATCGTTTTATGAAAGCGTAGTGACGAGCAAGGGTCAATCCCACAGAGATTGTAGTACTTAACTCACTAATCAATAGAATAGAAAATAGAATCTTAAAGTGTTGATCTAAAAGTTTAAGGAAATGAAAGGATAAAAATCTAAATTAAATAGCATCACAAATTGAGTCACGAATGTCTATTAAAGAAGTTGGGTATTGATTTCCACCTATAGTTAGTAATGCTAAGTTGTATACTACTCCAATTGCTCATGTTTGTTCCTTTAAGGGCATGGTATCTACTCCTTAAAGTTAATGTTTCCCTAGGCCAAGAATTAGGCATGGTATCTACTCTAATTCGTTTCTTTCCTTAAATATTTAGCATGGTATCTACTAAGTTGCACTTAAAGAAAACATAAGAACAATGAAAACGAACAAACACTCAAAGTTCTAGAAATTGGTATCAGATCTAGATCCTTCAAGTTGATTAAACCAAGAACCCCGAAAGATTCCTTTGTTACAAGTTATGAGCACGAGATACGGGTTGTCTCAATATGCTCATATAACAGATTAAAATCTATACTGCACAAACTTGATAATCTCAGATTCTGTACATCAGCCGACTTGCTGTCACCTCAGTCGACTGCCCTTTAGAATTCTGAACAAGTTTGATTATTATAAATCTATTCCAATTCACTCAGGTTTAATCAATAAGTAATAGAGTAGTATTCAGAAGAATATGAGCATTACATGACTACCGTTTTAATCTACCCAACTATGAAATTAGTTACACATAATACAACCTTTATTGATTAATATAATAGAGTTCATGACTACAATAAAAATAAAAGTAAAAAGAAGAATAGAAGAACTCTGATTTGTATGATGTTGAACTTGAACTCAATCAGCAGTCGTCTTGTTCTCCTTCTTTGATGCTTGCTGTCGATGGCCTTCCTGGCCGCTCTTGAGATAGTCCGAGAGATATGGATCCGGCCTCTCCAGCCAGAGATAATTTAGCCTCCTGGTTGATATTTATAGAACACCGCTAGAGATTTAGGGTTTGCACTCTTCTTTTATAGAAAGGTCCTCTTCTTTTTATTTAATTCCTCCTTTTGATCTGCGTTTAATTTCTTTCTCTTTTCTTCGTTTCTTCCTTATCTGCTTTGATTTGGATTTGGATGAGGAAGGATCTTTAAATATCTTATCTTCTGACTCCGCCGCGTATCAGTCGACTGGTGTTGGAGTAAGTCGACTGTGTCGAGACTTTCTGTGTAAACTTGATTTCTCTGTCCAGTCGCCTGTGTGGAAGAATCAGTCGACTGATGCTCTGTAATATTCTGAGTTCATCCTTAAAATCCTGAATCTGCTTCGTTTCGCTGTTTTAGGCTGTTTCCTATGGAAAAGAGAAAATAAGAGTTAAATACCACATATAGAGCTTTTAAATGTCTAATTGCATTAAGATTATTGCTCCTAAATGTGAATAATATTGTGTTCATCAAATACCCCCAAACTTAGCTTTTGCTTGTCCTCAAGCAAACTAGAATTATGAACAAGGAGAATAATAGTCTCGACCCATCACTCCAAAAAAATGTCTCATTGTGCAAGCATCAAAATTTTGCAATCAAAATTATAAACAACTTGCAAATAAAATAAAAACAAGCATACCCACTTTCTCTAGTGCAATTGTCGATTCATAACTCCAAACTCAACCACACTTGTCATGCAATTAATTATAGTTATAGTATGTAACAACTCCATCTGTGATTATCCCTTTTCTCTACTACAAACCGAGTAGCAAACTAGAGTTTTTTTTTTTTTTTTTTAGAATAAAACTTTTAGTCTCTTCTTTAAGTTGTCACTTGCCTTTTGACGCGAGTGCAAGACATTTGTGATGAATCCACCCGGTTACTCAACAAGTCACAAACTTTTAGTACTTTGCATACTCATATTTCAAGTTGCCGTTTGACGTAAAGGTAAACATTGGTGATGAATACCCCTAGTTACTAAGCACTCAAAACATTGGAGTAGATTGACTTTATTCATATATATATTCTTTTCATTTTTACTCTATTTACTTGAACTCTGTTTAGGACTAGATCGAAGGGAATAATCACTAGAAAAAGCATCACAATTTTTTTATTTTTTTTTATTTTTTTTTATTTTTTTATATGTATAATCGCATGACTCATATAATTTTTGTAAGGCATTATGAAACTCAACAATCCTAAAGTAAATAAGTATCCTTCCTCTTATTTTATAAGAAATTGTTTTTGCTAAAAAAAAATCAAAAGACTCCAAGTGTAACTAACTAATACCCCCAAACTTAGATGGAACATTGTCCTCAATGTTCGCACACAACTGAAAATATAGGCATGTGTTACCAACTAGTTTGAAGGGAAGAAAATAAAGAATTAAAAAAATTATTAAAGAAATAAAATAAGTAGAGAGTGTAAGTACTCCCCTGAAAAATTGGGTTGCCTCCCAATAAGCGCTGTGTTTCCTGTCTTCAGCTACACTTGATGAGTTGTGCAATGTATTGAATGGCTCGTGGCTCACAACTCATCTTATTATAAGGTTTCCTCCTCTGCCCATTCACCTTGAACGTTTGATTTTTCGTCAACGCTCTATGTGGGGAAACCTCTGCAATAATGTCTGGACCGTACCATCTTGACATAAGCCTATCTGCAATGGTCCACCTTAGTGCACCATTGTGTTCTTGCAAGACTCCCTGCAGCCTTGCTTCTTCATGCATCCTGAAAGTTGCAGCAACTGTCACAAGTAATGTCTGGTTTTCTCCCACATATTCAGACTTCAAATGGTCATGTAGTGGCTTCAGCTCCACGTCTGGGGTCCTGGTAGCAGTCAGCTTGTCCTGTTCATAAGTCGACTTGTCCTGTTCATAAGTCGACTTGTCCTCTTCTCCAGTCGACTTGTCCTGGAAAACACAAGTGTTATCAGATACCAACTTTTCAAATGCAGGTGCAAGCTTACCTGAATATGACTTTGGGGTTTCAAGGTGATGTACTGTCTCTGCAATCCTCCAGTCATCGTATTCAATTTCAACTTGAGATAGTAGTGGAGGGGGTGTAATTGTTTCTTGTAATGGATCAACACTATGTTCCTGAAATGTTTGGTCACAAGTTTCCTGAACCACATCAACATTATAACATTCATGATCATCGTGTGGAAATTGTGGTGCAGCAAACATTTTACACTCAATCTCTTCCTCTAGTGTTATCCTTGATTGGAGCTGTTCTTGTCCTCTAGGATTAGGTATGGTTTGTGAAGGGAATTCTCCTGCATTTCTTTCACTTAACTCCGTAGCAATTTGACCAATTTGAATTTCCAATTTTTAAATGGCATGTCCTTGTTGATTGCTTGTTTGTTGTTGCTGTTGGAGTAATTGAAGAATGGTTGATTCGAAATCCAACTTCTTCTGTTCTTGTGCTGGCCTATCATACCCATTCCCACCCTGGAATTGCTGCGTATGCCCTGGTGCGAATTGATTGCTTTGATGGTTTTGCCATCCTGGGTTATACGTGTTTGAAAAAGGGTTATTCTGGGGCGGGTACATTTCCTGTTCTACGTAGTTTGTGTGCTCCTGAGCTGCGAAAGAAAACATGGGACATGAATTAGTTGTTTGATTAGAATGAAAACAAATTGCACAAATTTCTTTTGGTTGGCTTTTTATGCCTCCCAACGTTGAATTCACAAGCATATCAATCTTTTTGTTCATGGTTTCCATTTCTAATTACATGTTATTATTATGAGAAATTTCGTATACTCCCTGTTTTTTCGAAAGGCCCCTCCTTGTGGAGAATTGTTGTGAGTTCTCGCTGAGTTCTTCAAATAGCTCTATGTACTCCTCAGCACTCTTCCTCATCAACATTCCATTGCAACCTGCATTTACAATTGCTTTGTTAGCGTCATTTAAACCTTCGTAAAATGATTGTACCTGATCATCCTTAGGTATGTTGTGCGTAGGACACTTGAGAAGCTTGTTTTTGAAGTCCTTCCATGCCTCGAAGAATAAATAGCCATCTTTTTGTTGGAAAAGTAGAATTTCCCTTTTTAGTTGTCTGGTCTTCTGAGCTGGAAAGAACTCCTTCAAGAATTTTGTTGCCAATTGCTCCCATGACTGAATTGATCCTGGTTCCAAAGAATTATACCACAACTTAGCATTAAGTTTTAAAGAAAAAGGAAACAAGATTAACCTGATTTGTTCAGGGGTAAGCCCTTGGATGCTTTGTGTCCTGCAAAGATCAAAGAAGTCTTGCAGATGTAGGTGCGGATCTTCATCTAATCTACCATTGAAGTGGGGAACCATGCTAAGTAATTGGGGTGATAGATGCATACTTCCTGTGACATTAAGTTGAAAAGCTATGCAAAAAGGTTGCACAATATTTTTCGGGGTGAATTTGTCTTGCATTGGTACTCGATTTAATAATTTCTCACCCATTGTTGCTTTTTTGAATTCTTCACTGTACAGTCGACTGGTCCGTGGATACAGTCGACTGATCTGAATCTGTGCAGAGTGTATCCTGAAAGAAAATGTTATAAAAGAAAAATAAAATAAAAAGGAAAAAGAATATTAATGACTTGTAAGTTAAAGTACTAACAATCCCCGGCAATGGGGCCAAAAACTTGTTGTGCAATCTAGATGATCTAAATAAATAGATAAACTAGACACAAATTAAAACCTCGCAAGTGTACGAATCGTTTGTCGATCCCACAGAGATTGTAGTACTTAACTCACTAATCAATAGAATAGAAAATAGAATCTTAAAGTGTTGATCTAAAAGTCTAAGAAAATGAAAGGATAAAAATCTAAATTAAATAGCATCACAAATTGAGTCACGAATGTCTATTAAAGAAGATTTCCACCTATAGTTAGTAATGCTAAGTTGTATACTACTCCAATTGCTCATGTTTGTTCCTTTAAGGGCATGGTATCTACTCCTTAAAGTTAATGTTTCCCTAGGCCAAGAATTAGGTATGGTATCTACTCTAATTCGTTTCTTTCCTTAAGTATTTAGCATGGTATCTACTAAGTTGCACTTAAAGAAAACATAAGAACAATGGAAACGAACAAACACTCAAAGTTCTAGAAATTGGTATCAGATCTAGATCCTTCAAGTTGATTAAACCAAGAACCCCGAAAGATTCCTTTGTTACAAGTTATGAGCACGAGATACGGGTTGTCTCAATATGCTCATATAACAGATTCAGATCTATACTGCACAAACTTAATAATCTCAGATTCTGTACGTCAGCCGACTTGCTGTCACCTCAGTCGACTGCCCTTTAGAATTCTGAACAAGTTTGATTATTATAAATCTATTCCAATTCACTCAGGTTTAATCAATAAATAATAGAGTAGTATTCAGAAGAATATGAGCATTACATGACTACGATTTTAATCTACCCAACTATGAAATTAGTTGCACATAATACAACCTTTACTGATTAATATAATAGAGTTCATGACTACAATAAAAATAAAAGTAAAAAGAAGAATAGAAGAACTCTGATTTGTGTGATGTTGAACATGAACACAATCAGCAGTCGTCTTGTTCTCCTTCTTTGATGCTTGCTGTCGATGGCCTTCCTGGCCGCTCTTGAGATAGTCCGAGAGATATGGATCCGGCCTCTCCAGCCAGAGATAATTTAGCCTCCTGGTTGATATTTATAGAACACCGCTAGAGATTTAGGGTTTGCACTCTTCTTTTATAGAAAGGTCCTCTTCTTTTTATTTAATTCCTCCTTTTGATCTGCGTTTAATTTCTTTCTCTTTTCTTCGTTTTTTCCTTATCTGCTTTGATTTGGATTTGGATGAGGAAGGATCTTTAAATATCTTATCTTCTGACTCCGTCGCGTATCAGTCGACTGGTGTTGGAGTAAGTCGACTGTGTCGAGACTTTCTGTGTAAACTTGATTTCTCTGTCCAGTCGCCTGTGTGGAAGAATCAGTCGACTGATGCTCTGTAATATTCTGAGTTCATCCTTAAAATCCTGAAACTGCTTCGTTTCGCTGTTTTAGGCTGTTTCCTATGGAAAAGAGAAAATAAGAGTTAAATACCACATATAGAGCTTTTAAATGTCTAATTGCATTAAGATTATTGCTCCTAAATGTGAATAATATTGTGTTCATCAAATACCCCCAAACTTAGCTTTTGCTTGTCCTCAAGCAAACTAGAATTATGAACAAGGAGAATAATAGTCTCAACCCATCACTCCAAGAAAATGTCTCATTATGCAAGCATCAAAATTTTGCAATCAAAATTATAAACAACTTGCAAATAAAATAAAAACAAGCATACCCACTTTCTCTAGTGCAATTGTCGATTCATAACTCCAAACTCAACCACACTTGTCATGCAATTAATTATAGTTATAGTATGTAACAACTCCATCTGTGATTATCCCTTTTCTCTACTACAAACCGAGTAGCAAACTAGAGTTTTTTTTTTTTTTTTTTTAGAATAAAACTTTTAGTCTCTTCTTTAAGTTGTCACTTGCCTTTTGACGCGAGTGCAAGACATTTGTGATGAATCCACCCGGTTACTCAACAAGTCACAAACTTTTAGTACTTTGCATACTCATATTTCAAGTTGCCGTTTGACGTAAAGGTAAACATTGGTGATGAATACCCCTAGTTACTAAGCACTCAAAACATTGGAGTAGATTGACTTTATTCATATATATATTCTTTTCATTTTTACTCTATTTACTTGAACTCTGTTTAGGACTAGATCGAAGGGAATAATCACTAGAAAAAGCATCACAATTTTTTTATTTTTTTTTATTTTTTTTTATTTTTTTATATGTATAATCGCATGACTCATATAATTTTTGTAAGGCATTATGAAACTCAACAATCCTAAAGTAAATAAGTATCCTTCCTCTTATTTTATAAGAAATTGTTTTTGCTAAAAAAAAATCAAAAGACTCCAAGTGTAACTAACTAATACCCCCAAACTTAGATGGAACATTGTCCTCAATGTTCGCACACAACTGAAAATATAGGCATGTGTTACCAACTAGTTTGAAGGGAAGAAAATAAAGAATTAAAGAAATTATTAAAGAAATAAAATAAGTAGAGAGTGTAAGTACTCCCCTGAAAAATTGGGTTGCCTCCCAATAAGCGCTGTGTTTCCTGTCTTCAGCTAGACTTGATGAGTTGTGCAATGTATTGAATGGCTCGTGGCTCACAACTCATCTTATTATAAGGTTTCCTCCTCTGCCCATTCACCTTGAACGTTTGATTTTTCGTCAACGCTCTATGTGGGGAAACCTCTGCAATAATGTCTGGACCGTACCATCTTGACATAAGCCTATCTGCAATGGTCCACCTTAGTGCACCATTGTGTTCTTGCAAGACTCCCTGCAGCCTTGCTTCTTCATGCATCCTGAAAGTTGCAGCAACTGTCACAAGTAATGTCTGGTTTTCTCCCACATATTCAGACTTCAAATGGTCATGTAGTGGCTTCAGCTCCACGTCTGGGGTCCTGGTAGCAGTCAGCTTGTCCTGTTCATAAGTCGACTTGTCCTGTTCATAAGTCGACTTGTCCTCTTCTCCAGTCGACTTGTCCTGGAAAACACAAGTGTTATCAGATACCAACTTTTCAAATGCAGGTGCAAGCTTACCTGAATATGACTTTGGGGTTTCAAGGTGATGTACTGTCTCTGCAATCCTCCAGTCATCGTATTCAATTTCAACTTGAGATAGTAGTGGAGGGGGTGTAATTGTTTCTTGTAATGGATCAACACTTTGTTCCTGAAATGTTTGGTCACAAGTTTCCTGAACCACATCAACATTATAACATTCATGATCATTGTGTGGAAATTGTGGTGCAGCAAACATTTTACACTCAATCTCTTCCTCTAGTGTTATCCTTGATTGGAGCTGTTCTTGTCCTCTAGGATTAGGTATGGTTTGTGAAGGGAATTCTCCTGCATTTCTTTCACTTAACTCCGTAGCAATTTGACCAATTTGAATTTCCAATTTTTAAATGGCATGTCCTTGTTGATTGCTTGTTTGTTGTTGCTGTTGGAGTAATTGAAGAATGGTTGATTCGAAATCCAACTTCTTCTGTTCTTGTGCTGGCCTATCATACCCATTCCCACCCTGGAATTGCTGCGTATGCCCTGGTGCGAATTGATTGCTTTGATGGTTTTGCCATCCTGGGTTATACGTGTTTGAAAAAGGGTTATTCTGGGACGGGTACATTTCCTGTTCTACGTAGTTTGTGTGCTCCTGAGCTGCGAAAGAAAACATGGGACATGAATTAGTTGTTTGATTAGAATGAAAACAAATTGCACAAATTTCTTTTGGTTGGCTTTTTATGCCTCCCAACGTTGAATTCACAAGCATATCAATATTTTTGTTCATGGTTTCCATTTCTAATTACATGTTATTATTATGAGAAATTTCGTATACTCCCTGTTTTTTCGAAAGGCCCCTCCTTGTGGAGAATTGTTGTGAGTTCTCGCTGAGTTCTTCAAATAGCTCTATGTACTCCTCAGCACTCTTCCTCATCAACATTCCATTGCAACCTGCATTTACAATTGCTTTGTTAGCGTCATTTAAACCTTCGTAAAATGATTGTACCTGATCATCCTTAGGTATGTTGTGCGTAGGACACTTGAGAAGCTTGTTTTTGAAGTCCTTCCATGCCTCGAAGAATAAATAGCCATCTTTTTGTTGGAAAAGTAGAATTTCCCTTTTTAGTTGTCTGGTCTTCTGAGCTGGAAAGAACTCCTTCAAGAATTTTGTTGCCAATTGCTCCCATGACTGAATTGATCCTGGTTCCAAAGAATTATACCACAACTTAGCATTAAGTTTTAAAGAAAAAGGAAACAAGATTAACCTGATTTGTTCAGGGGTAAGCCCTTGGATGCTTTGTGTCCTGCAAAGATCAAAGAAGTCTTGCAGATGTAGGTGCGGATCTTCATCTAATCTACCATTGAAGTGGGGAACCATGCTAAGTAATTGGGGTGATAGATGCATACTTCCTGTGACATTAAGTTGAAAAGCTATGCAAAAAGGTTGCACAATATTTTTCGGGGTGAATTTGTCTTGCATTGGTACTCGATTTAATAATTTCTCACCCATTGTTGCTTTTTTGAATTCTTCACTGTACAGTCGACTGGTCCGTGGATACAGTCGACTGATCTGAATCTGTGCAGAGTGTATCCTGAAAGAAAATGTTATAAAAGAAAAATAAAATAAAAAGGAAAAAGAATATTAATGACTTGTAAGTTAAAGTACTAACAATCCCCGGCAATGGGGCCAAAAACTTGTTGTGCAATCTAGATGATCTAAATAAATAGATAAACTAGACACAAATTAAAACCTCGCAAGTGTACGAATCGTTTGTCGATCCCACAGAGATTGTAGTACTTAACTCACTAATCAATAGAATAGAAAATAGAATCTTAAAGTGTTGATCTAAAAGTCTAAGAAAATGAAAGGATAAAAATCTAAATTAAATAGCATCACAAATTGAGTCACGAATGTCTATTAAAGAAGATTTCCACCTATAGTTAGTAATGCTAAGTTGTATACTACTCCAATTGCTCATGTTTGTTCCTTTAAGGGCATGGTATCTACTCCTTAAAGTTAATGTTTCCCTAGGCCAAGAATTAGGTATGGTATCTACTCTAATTCGTTTCTTTCCTTAAGTATTTAGCATGGTATCTACTAAGTTGCACTTAAAGAAAACATAAGAACAATGGAAACGAACAAACACTCAAAGTTCTAGAAATTGGTATCAGATCTAGATCCTTCAAGTTGATTAAACCAAGAACCCCGAAAGATTCCTTTGTTACAAGTTATGAGCACGAGATACGGGTTGTCTCAATATGCTCATATAACAGATTCAGATCTATACTGCACAAACTTAATAATCTCAGATTCTGTACGTCAGCCGACTTGCTGTCACCTCAGTCGACTGCCCTTTAGAATTCTGAACAAGTTTGATTATTATAAATCTATTCCAATTCACTCAGGTTTAATCAATAAGTAATAGAGTAGTATTCAGAAGAATATGAGCATTACATGACTACGATTTTAATCTACCCAACTATGAAATTAGTTGCACATAATACAACCTTTACTGATTAATATAATAGAGTTCATGACTACAATAAAAATAAAAGTAAAAAGAAGAATAGAAGAACTCTGATTTGTGTGATGTTGAACATGAACTCAATCAGCAGTCGTCTTGTTCTCCTTCTTTGATGCTTGCTGTCGATGGCCTTCCTGGCCGCTCTTGAGATAGTCCGAGAGATATGGATCCGGCCTCTCCAGCCAGAGATAATTTAGCCTCCTGGTTGATATTTATAGAACACCGCTAGAGATTTAGGGTTTGCACTCTTCTTTTATAGAAAGGTCCTCTTCTTTTTATTTAATTCCTCCTTTTGATCTGCGTTTAATTTCTTTCTCTTTTCTTCGTTTTTTCCTTATCTGCTTTGATTTGGATTTGGATGAGGAAGGATCTTTAAATATCTTATCTTCTGACTCCGCCGCGTATCAGTCGACTGGTGTTGGAGTAAGTCGACTGTGTCGAGACTTTCTGTGTAAACTTGATTTCTCTGTCCAGTCGCCTGTGTGGAAGAATCAGTCGACTGATGCTCTGTAATATTCTGAGTTCATCCTTAAAATCCTGAAACTGCTTCGTTTCGCTGTTTTAGGCTGTTTCCTATGGAAAAGAGAAAATAAGAGTTAAATACCACATATAGAGCTTTTAAATGTCTAATTGCATTAAGATTATTGTTCCTAAATGTGAATAATATTGTGTTCATCAAATACCCCCAAACTTAGCTTTTGCTTGTCCTCAAGCAAACTAGAATTATGAACAAGGAGAATAATAGTCTCAACCCATCACTCCAAGAAAATGTCTCATTGTGCAAGCATCAAAATTTTGCAATCAAAATTATAAACAACTTGCAAATAAAATAAAAACAAGCATACCCACTTTCTCTAGTGCAATTGTCGATTCATAACTCCAAACTCAACCACACTTGTCATGCAATTAATTATAGTTATAGTATGTAACAACTCCATCTGTGATTATCCCTTTTCTCTACTACAAACCGAGTAGCAAACTAGAGTTTTTTTTTTTTTTTTTTTTTTAGAATAAAACTTTTAGTCTCTTCTTTAAGTTGTCACTTGCATTTTGACGCGAGTGCAAGACATTTGTGATGAATCCACCCGGTTACTCAACAAGTCACAAACTTTTAGTACTTTGCATACTCATATTTCAAGTTGCCGTTTGACGTAAAGGTAAACATTGGTGATGAATACCCCTAGTTACTAAGCACTCAAAACATTGGAGTAGATTGACTTTATTCATATATATATTCTTTTCATTTTTACTCTATTTACTTGAACTCTGTTTAGGACTAGATCGAAGGGAATAATCACTAGAAAAAGCATCACAATTTTTTTATTTTTTTTTATTTTTTTTTATTTTTTTATATGTATAATCGCATGACTCATATAATTTTTGTAAGGCATTATGAAACTCAACAATCCTAAAGTAAATAAGTATCCTTCCTCTTATTTTATAAGAAATTGTTTTTGCTAAAAAAAAATCAAAAGACTCCAAGTGTAACTAACTAATACCCCCAAACTTAGATGGAACATTGTCCTCAATGTTCGCACACAACTGAAAATATAGGCATGTGTTACCAACTAGTTTGAAGGGAAGAAAATAAAGAATTAAAGAAATTATTAAAGAAATAAAATAAGTAGAGAGTGTAAGTACTCTCCTGAAAAATTGGGTTGCCTCCCAATAAGCGCTGTGTTTCCTATCTTCAGCTAGACTTGATGAGTTGTGCAATGTATTGAATGGCTCGCGGCTCACAACTCATCTTATTATAAGGTTTCCCCCTCTGCCCATTCACCATGAACGTTTGATTTTTCGTCAACGCTCTATGTGGGGAAACCTCTGCAATAATGTCTGGACCGTACCATCTTGACATAAGCCTATCTGCAATGGTCCACCTTAGTGCACCATTGTGTTCTTGCAAGACTCCCTGCAGCCTTGCTTCTTCATGCATCCTGAAAGTTGCAGCAACTGTCACAAGTAATGTCTGGTTTTCTCCCACATATTCAGACTTCAAATGGTCATGTAGTGGCTTCAGCTCCACGTCTGGGGTCCTGGTAGCAGTCAGCTTGTCCTGTTCATAAGTCGACTTGTCCTGTTCATAAGTCGACTTGTCCTCTTCTCCAGTCGACTTGTCCTGGAAAACACAAGTGTTATCAGATACCAACTTTTCAAATGCAGGTGCAAGCTTACCTGAATATGACTTTGGGGTTTCAAGGTGATGTACTGTCTCTGCAATCCTCCAGTCATCGTATTCAATTTCAACTTGAGATAGTAGTGGAGGGGGTGTAATTGTTTCTTGTAATGGATCAACACTATGTTCCTGAAATGTTTGGTCACAAGTTTCCTGAACCACATCAACATTATAACATTCATGATCATCGTGTGGAAATTGTGGTGCAGCAAACATTTTACACTCAATCTCTTCCTCTAGTGTTATCCTTGATTGGAGCTGTTCTTGTCCTCTAGGATTAGGTATGGTTTGTGAAGGGAATTCTCCTGCATTTCTTTCACTTAACTCCGTAGCAATTTGACCAATTTGAATTTCCAATTTTTAAATGGCATGTCCTTGTTGATTGCTTGTTTGTTGTTGCTGTTGGAGTAATTGAAGAATGGTTGATTCGAAATCCAACTTCTTCTGTTCTTGTGCTGGCCTACCATACCCATTCCCACCCTGGAATTGCTGTGTATGCCCTGGTGCGAATTGATTGCTTTGATGGTTTTGCCACCCTGGGTTATACGTGTTTGAAAAAGGGTTATTCTGGGGTGGGTACATTTCCTGTTCTACGTAGTTTGTGTGCTCCTGAGCTGCGAAAGAAAACATGGGACATGAATTAGTTGTTTGATTAGAATGAAAACAAATTGCACAAATTTCTTTTGGTTGGCTTTTTATGCCTCCCAACGTTGAATTCACAAGCATATCAATCTTTTTGTTCATGGTTTCCATTTCTAATTACATGTTATTATTATGAGAAATTTCGTATACTCCCTGTTTTTTCGAAAGGCCCCTCCTTGTGGAGAATTGTTGTGAGTTCTCGCTGAGTTCTTCAAATAGCTCTATGGCCTCCTCAGCACTCTTCCTCATCAACATTCCATTGCAACCTGCATTTACAATTGCTTTGTTAGCGTCATTTAAACCTTCGTAAAATGATTGTACCTGATCATCCTTAGGTATGTTGTGCGTAGGACACTTGAGAAGCTTGTTTTTGAAGTCCTTCCACTCCTCGAAGAATAAATAGCCATCTTTTTGTTGGAAAAGTAGAATTTCCCTTTTTAGTTGTCTGGTCTTCTGAGCTGGAAAGAACTCCTTCAAGAATTTTGTTGCCAATTGCTCCCATGACTGAATTGATCCTGGTTCCAAAGAATTATACCACAACTTAGCATTAAGTTTTAAAGAAAAAGGAAACAAGATTAACCTGATTTGTTCAGGGGTAAGCCCTTGGATGCTTTGTGTCCTGCAAAGATCAAAGAAGTCTTGCAGATGTAGGTGCGGATCTTCATCTAATCTACCATTGAAGTGGGGAACCATGCAAAGTAATTGGGGTGATAGATGCATACTTCCTGTGACATTAGGTTGAAAAGTTATGCAAAAAGGTTGCACAATATTTTTCGGGGTGAATTTGTCTTGCATTGGTACTCGATTTAATAATTTCTCACCCATTGTTGCTTTTTTGAATTCTTCGCTGTACAGTCGACCGGTCCGTGGATACAGTCAACTGATCTGAATCTGTGCAGAGTGTATCCTGAAAGAAAATGTTATAAAAGAAAAATAAAATAAAAAGGAAAAAGAATTTTAATGACTTGTAAGTTAAAGTACTAACAATCCCCGGCAACGGCGCCAAAAACTTGTTGTGCAATCTAGATGATCTAAATAAATAGATAAACTAGACACAAATTAAAACCTCGCAAGTGTACGAATCGTTTTAAGAAAGCGTAGTGACGAGCAAGGGTCGATCCCACAGAGATTGTAGTACTTAACTCACTAATCAATAGAATAGAAAATAGAATCTTAAAGTGTTGATCTAAAAGTCTAAGAAAATGAAAGGATAAAAATCTAAATTAAATAGCATCACAAATTGAGTCACGAATGTCTATTAAAGAAGTTGGGTATTGATTTCCACCTATAGTTAGTAATGCTAAGTTGTATACTACTCCAATTGCTCATGTTTGTTCCTTTAAGGGCATGGTATCTACTCCTTAAAGTTAATGTTTCCCTAGGCCAAGAATTAGGTATGGTATCTACTCTAATTCGTTTCTTTCCTTAAGTATTTAGCATGGTATCTACTAAGTTGCACTTAAAGAAAACATAAGAACAATGGAAACGAACAAACACTCAAAGTTCTAGAAATTGGTATCAGATCTAGATCCTTCAAGTTGATTAAACCAAGAACCCCGAAAGATTCCTTTGTTACAAGTTATGAGCACGAGATACGGGTTGTCTCAATATGCTCATATAACAGATTAAAATCTATACTGCACAAACTTGATAATCTCAGATTCTGTACATCAGCCGACTTGCTGTCACCTCAGTCGACTGCCCTTTAGAATTCTGAACAAGTTTGATTATTATAAATCTATTCCAATTCACTCAGGTTTAATCAATAAGTAATAGAGTAGTATTCAGAAGAATATGAGCATTACATGACTACCGTTTTAATCTACCCAACTATGAAATTAGTTACACATAATACAACCTTTATTGATTAATATAATAGAGTTCACGACTACAATAAAAATAAAAGTAAAAAGAAGAATAGAAGAACTCTGATTTGTATGATGTTGAACTTGAACTCAATCAGCAGTCGTCTTGTTCTCCTTCTTTGATGCTTGCTGTCGATGGCCTTCCTGGCCGCTCTTGAGATAGTCCGAGAGATATGGATCCGGCCTCTCGAGCCAGAGATAATTTAGCCTCCTGGTTGATATTTATAGAACACCGCTAGAGATTTAGGGTTTGCACTCTTCTTTTATAGAAAGGTCCTCTTCTTTTTATTTAATTCCTCCTTTTGATCTGCGTTTAATTTCTTTCTCTTTTCTTCGTTTCTTCCTTATCTGCTTTGATTTGGATTTGGATGAGGAAGGATCTTTAAATATCTTATCTTCTGACTCCGCCGCGTATCAGTCGACTGGTGTTGGAGTAAGTCGACTGTGTCGAGACTTTCTGTGTAAACTTGATTTCTCTGTCCAGTCTCCTGTGTGGAAGAATCAGTCGACTGATGCTCTGTAATATTCTGAGTTCATCCTTAAAATCCTGAATCTGCTTCGTTTCGCTGTTTTAGGCTGTTTCCTATGGAAAAGAGAAAATAAGAGTTAAATACCACATATAGAGCTTTTAAATGTCTAATTGCATTAAGATTATTGCTCCTAAATGTGAATAATATTGTGTTCATCACCCGTACCTGCTTTAGACCCATTGGTAGGTAAAATTACCATTTTACCCCTAGGCTTTAGATTCGTTCCTGATTTGGACGGTTCTGATTTAACCCCATTTTTAGCCATATCACCGACCATGTTTACCGATCAAGTTACCGACCGAGTTACCGACCAAGTTTACCGAGCAAGTTTTATGGTCATGAGAAGACCCGAGTACGTGACCTATAGAATATACTACTATCGTCTAAACGTTCACATGATTGTATGCACCCAAACCTGTAGTATGGGACGCATGATTTTGTGCATTAGTTAGGATTGATAAAAGAATGATAGACATAAGATTAACACTGAGCACATGCATATTCCTGTTTACATGTTACATGTCCAGTTTACCAGTTACATGTTACCAGTTACAAGTTACATGATCCCTATTTATAAGTTACAAGATTCCTATTTATATGACATGTTTCCCGTTACATGATTCCTTGTTCCCGATTGATTACATTTTGAGACTTGTTCAGTTCTTGTTTCCTTCTTGTTATGTATATTTTTTTCTCGTTATCATGGTTGTTCCATATTTGAATTCCTAGTTCTTATTGCTTTCCTTGTTATGCCTTGTTTCCTGTTCTTATTTTGTTTGTACTATTTGTGACCCGTAACTTGCTCTAACGGATACCATCTATCTTTCTTTTATGTTAATGTTATACAGGTACAGCGATGTGATACTAAAGGAACTTGGCAAACTACTTACTGGATTGTTTATTCTCGGACTTATTTTGAGTTCTTGTATCTCAGATATTGGTTATTGTATTACATTCTCGTTCCTATGATTATTACTATATTGTTGAGCATGCTGGTATTGTACAGCATATGGATAATATGAGTTGGTATACTTATATCATTCACAGGATCTCAGCTACGTGCCTGTGTTTCCATATAATGGGAAGGGGGGCGTGACAAGTGATGCTTCTTTGAAGTATTGAGGTTCAATTTGAGAATGAATAGTAAGCAACAAGGAAAGCAACAGACTCCGGACTCTGGATTACCCTGGGATGGGTAGGTAAGCTAAAGATGAGGACGGAGGGACCTCAAAGGATAGCAAGGCTCAAGAAGATTAGCAAGTGGAGGTACTATAGGAGCCGATGAAGGCACTGCTGGTTCTTGTGTCATGGGTCGAGTAGGATGAGTAAAGTGATGCGGAAGTGGCAGAATACAATGAGAAGCTAAGGAAGGCAATGATAGAGGACTAGATACATAGGAAGGAAACTCTTGTGTGGGTGGCGCATGATAGGACTCGGTGCAAGAATCTTAGGAGATGAATCAAGGAAGGTGAAACAAAGATATAGAAAATTCAAAGAATGAGGATCAAATGTAGGAGAGTCAATTTTACAAAGTAGAACCGATCTTCTACAAAGTGAACATCACGAGACACACGAAGATGTTTTGCTCAGGGATCATGGCAATGATAGACCTTTTGCTCAGGATCATAACCAAGGAATACACACTCAACAAATTATTTGGATAATTTGTTACTTTCCCGAGGTTGAAGGAGAACATAACAAACACAACAAAAAAATTGAAGGTGGTTATACGATGGTGGTTTGCCCTTGAGTGGAGAGAAAGGAGTATCGCCACCAATGGCAGTCGAAGGCAGGATATTAATTAAGTAAATAGTCGTAAGAGCAACTTCAACAAAAAACTGAGGAATAGGGGTAGAAAAAAGCAAGGCCCTATTGGTTTACATGATATGTTAATGTTTCGTTTCGGCATTGCCATTTTTAGTATGCCCACCAAGACAAGATTGTTGAGGTAATGTTCGCAGAGTGGTTTGGAAATCTCCGAACTCCATTGGCATATATTCTCCCTCAAAGATAGAAAAAAAGTTTTGATCTTAAGAATGTACTGTATAGCAATCACTGTAACAAAAGTTTTGTAAATACAAAAAAATTGACTGCAATAGTGTGTGAAATAAATCCATATAAAACGAAAGTAGTCATCAACTAAAACAACATAATATTTATAGCCGAATTTGGATACAAGAGGAGAAGAATCTCAAACATCAAAATGCACAAGCTCAAACAATGCTGAACTATAACTATTTCTCAAAGGATTAGATAACCGATTTTGTTTATTGAGATAACAACCCAGACATTCATTAAGGTTTGGAGTACAATGTTTAGACACACTACCTAAGACACCTGACTGAAATAAAGAAGATACTTTAGAAGAACATAGATGATCTACACTAATGTCAAACACTCATGTTAGGAATAGTAAAGCAAAAGGCGTTGGCAATTGAAAAGTGCAAGTGATCCATGACATATGGATCATCTTGCCTACGACCAGCCCTAAATAATGTCCCCATTATGCTATCATGTATGAGACAAGAAGAAGAGTCAAATGTAATGGTGCAATTGTGATCGGCAATTTGGCCAACAAAAATTAAGTTCATAAATAAATTAGGAACATGAAGAGCTGAGGGAATAGAAAAATTTGTAGATGAAAAATCCCCTTGTTGAGAGATAGAAGATCTCCACAGTCAATACACAAAGAATTAAAAGATAAAGAAGTAGAAGAATTGTGAAGAATAGAAGCATCAGAGGTGTGATAGGAAGCACCAGTGTCCAAACCATGTAGGCTACGAGGACGAGCATAGTGGTAGTCATGGCTTATGGCAGAAGAAGAAGAGACACTGGGAGATGTGATACCTATCTGATGTAGTTGACGATTGAGTTGCTGAGATATGAGCTAAGTGAACTGGTCAGTAGGATAAGACTTAGAGGTCTCAACAGAAGTAGCTGCAGGAGGACTCTGATGTAAGCAAAACCACTCGCGACACTGATCTATGTTGTGCATAGGAAAGTGACTATAGTTACATTGATTCTTTAGCTTCATTGGACGAAAATAAGATGAAGTAAAGGATAAGCTATGCTGCAGATGTGGTTGTCGAGAAATAGTTGGTGTGACAGCCAATACATAAGGAGTAGACTGTGGTATAGTAAGAAGAGTAGTGGTCCACAAATTGGTCTCCTAGGCTAACATAGCTGTTTTGACCCATTCCAAAGTAGGAACTGTCTCACAAGACATAAGCTGACTGCAAACAACTGTGAACTCTGGACGAAGCCTCAATAAAAACTGATAAAGACTTATTCGATTCCGTGATGCTACACACTTCTTATTCGTACATAGCTCATCATTTTCATCAATTTGTTGCCACAAATTCTGAAGAGAGGCAAAGAAATTCGATACGGATTGATCAACCTAAGTGGTTGTAGCAAGTTCCTAATTCAATGCATACTCACGAGCATGACTATAGTGCTCATAAATACCTCAAAGGTGGGTCCAAATAGCCTTTGCAGACGGAAGAACAGCGATTTGACTACAGATGGAGATCTTAGTGGAATAACAAATAATAACCTGTACTCTGGAATCTAGAACATTTTACTCCTTAAGAGTTTGAGCAGATGCAGGAAAGGTAATGGCAGAGTTCGAAGTAAGAGTAGAAGGTGTCGTAGATGACAGGGTTGTCGATGGTGGATCATCCAGAAGATGATGAGTAAGGCCAAGAGCTCGTAGAACCACTAGCATATGGAGAGACCAAGTTTGATAATTTTATGGGCTCATAAATTTTTGGGTGTAGTGGGAATGGAGAGGATAGACGAGGGAGATGAAGTGAAAGCCATGATCGAGAGTTGGGTTTATATATGTTCGGGTGTGGATCGGGTTTGGATCCGAAATCTGAACCTATGTGTGTTTTTTGGTTTGTTTGGATCTGTACTAGACCGGACCGGGTATTTTTCGAGTGGACCTGGGACCGAACCAGAAGAACAAAAGTAGTAGATTGAAGACCGATCGGAGAAGAAGGAAATAGCTAAGGATTGGATGAAAACCCTAGTGGTTGCGACGATGCAGGGAGGTCAATGGTGAGGGATCAGGGAGGTTGACTACAGAGCAGGGAGCAGGGAGGAGTAGAGAGGTCGATAGTAGGGAGGTCGACGGTTGCTACGATGCAGGGATGTTGGCGATTTGGAATCCAGATTTGGGTGGGATTGATTTGGGGTCCAGATTTCGTAGGGATTTGGGATGTGATTTGAATTTGTGATCGAGATTTTGTGGGGATTGATTTGGAATCCGGATTTGAATTTGAATATTCAGGTTTGGATTTCTTTTTTTTGGATTTGAGTATCAAGAGCAGAGGGGCTATGATACCTTGATAGAGATAGAGAAAGCGAAATCTAATCTTTTAGGACACCAAGGCCAATTATATATACAAGATAGAATAAGCACGTGTCACACATACTAGAGAGTATATACATCTATATAAATAAGATACAAAGAAAGCTATCAAGCGACTCTCATTCAATCTCCCCAAAATCAAAGGCCCAGATTGATTCTCACAAAACACATTTTCCCGCTCAAAATTTCAAAACTCTCTCTCTCTGTCTATCTTTCCCAAAATACCCCCCCTTCTTTCTCTCTCTCTCTCTCTCTCTCTCTCTCTCTCTCTCTCTCTCTCTCTCTTCCCCTGGCTTTCTCTCTCTTCCTGCTCTTGCTGTCTCCCTCTCTACCCCTCGCTCTCTCTCTCTCTCTCTCTCTTCCTACTCTTTCTCTCTCTCACTCTGTCTCTCTCTCTCTCTCTTCCCACTCTCTATCTCTCTCCCCCCGCTCCGCCAAATCGTTACGTTTAGAAGTCCAGCTCTTCGTTCCCCTTCCTCCATATCTTTAGGGTTTCAGATCCCTACCTTTTCTGCCATGAATCCTGAATAGTAAGCAGATTGATCTCTCTATTCTTTGTTTAATCTAGGGTTTTCCCTTTGTTTAATCTAGGGTTTTGCCTTTTATTCAATTTGTTTGTTCTTTCAATTGCCAAGTTCTGTTAGACTTGGATCCGAATTCGTTCCATAGAATGATTGAGATCGGTGTTGTTTGATGGTGGATTAAGATTGAACAAATTTTAATGGTTGTGTTGTCTGATAAATGGCAATTCTGTAATGATAGGATAAATGGAGATTCTTTCTTTCGAGTTTTTTTATGTTGTTAACTTGAGATCGGTGTTGTTTGACGATGGATTAAGATTGAACAAATTTTAATTGTTGTGTTGTCTTTTAAATGGAGATTCTGTATTGATAGGACTATTGATGACATACTGGCTATTCTTGAGATTGAGGATGGTGGCTATTGTTGAGATTCTTGCAGATACTTTGCTTTGGTTGGAATAATGGAACTGCTTCTTATATTGGTTATGCTTTTAATCACTATGTTTGTTATGGCTGTGATGATATTACCACATTATGATTCATACAGATTTTAGGTATTGAAGCATCTATTTTCAAAATCTAAGCAGTGATGAACTTAATTTGAGTCTCTTTCGGTTTTGCACTTGGTTCTGACTTGAGATTTTCGATTTGCTGCTTCTCTGAATACGAAATGTGTTTATGAGGCTCACTCCTTCAATGCGTGGACTAAAGGAGTTATTGCCTGTTATTATATTTTGGTGATGCATTCATTGCGCCAAACTACTTTATTGCATTTATTATGCAATGCAATCTAGCATGCTTTTATCGGTTTTGACTGCACTGATTCAGCCTACTTTATGATACACGATTCTGAATTTTCTTACTTCATGAATGTGATCCTCATATAGTTCTGAGCTAGATAGTGAAGAGAATTTGTGTGATCCTGAGCCATATAATTGTACTCATAATTGTGTTCATAATTGTGGTGTTCTCTTAGCCCTTATGATGATGGAAAAACATGTGTTCTGAGCCATTTCAATGCTTAAATTTACCTGCTTTTATTTGTTTGATATGGTCTAAATTTGAATTAGTCCCCTAATAACCTCTTTTAATTGTGTATGTCTTTGAGAGTATTTCGAGTTTCAGCTTTTTTGAGTGAACCTTGGGATCAAAGATGTGGTGAAGCAACTGAGAACAAGCAAACCATGAGCATATATGAAGCTTGGGATGAAATGGCCTATGTGTTGCATCCGATAACAAGCATAGCTTCAACATCAGGATTATGTTTTGATACTTGAGCAAACAAAGCAACATGCAGTTAGAAGCACAATAATGCAGTAAACAAAGCAACATGCAGGTATCTGCACAATCTGTTAGATCATATCCAGTACTACATTCATGATGTATTGGGCAACATACTTTTCATTTAAGAGTCATGTCTGGTTCAACTATAAATTTCTTTCATGATTATTTTAACTTCTAACAAAACACCCCACTTTTTTCAAGAATCAATTAGGCAATAGAAAAGCATAGTCTTCACTTCTGAACGCAGATTAAGGTATGTCTCTTCCCTTGCATAAAACATATTAATGAAATTTAGGCTATATCTACTTTTGACCAAGGACCACAATTTTTGAGACAAATAAAAAAACCCTTCACAACCTGCAAGTGGATAGTCTGCAGGGTGACCATATGATATATTCAACCTTTAGATGAGTCTTTGGATGAGTCTATGCTGGAGCTTGCAATAAATTACTAATCACATTGAAGGTTCACATTTTCTTTTGCCATGCCATATGTCAACCTTTTGCTTATAATATTTAAAGATGTTGACTCCTCTGTTACTTCTTAAAAACTTCTATATTGCTTGGGAGTGGTGGAGACAATTATATGGGAGTTAAATTACTCTGCTCTTAGATGCTTCATTCTGCACTTAAGTAATTGAAGCACTATTTTTTTTAATATGGGCTATGATGAACTACTTTTGAGATACTGGCTATTGTTGAGATTAAGGATGTTGGCTATTGTTGAGATGCTTGCAGATACTTTGCTTTGGTTGGAATAATGGAACTATTTCTTATATTAATTATGCTTTTAATCACTATGTTTGTTATGGCTGTGATGAGATTACACATTATGATTCATACAGATGTTAGGTATTGAAACATCTATTTTCAAAATCTGAGCAGTGATGAACTTAATTTGTGTCTTTTTTGGTATTGCACTTGGTTCTGACTTGAGATTTTCGATTTGCTGCCTCTCTGAATATGAAATGTGTTTATGAGGCTCACTCCTTCAATGCGTGTACTGAAGGAGTTATTGCCTGTTATTATATTTTGGTGATGCATCCATTGCGCCAAACTACTTTATTGCATTTATTATGCAATTCAGTCTAGCATGCTTTTATTGGTTTTGACTACACTGATTCAGCCTACTTTATGATACACGGTTCTGAATTTTCTTACTTCATGAAATGTGATCCTCATATAGTTCTGAGCCAGATAGTGAAGAGAATTAGTGTGATCCTAAGCCATATAATTGTACTGATAATTGTGGTGTTCTTGTAATACCCCAGATTTTTAAATAATATTTTTAAGATTAATAAATGAATTAAAATGAATTTTGGTGATTTAATAAATATTTTCCGAAATTTAACTTTTTACACGTGCAAAACATGTGCAAAAACGTTCTTGGGAAGTTCCGAAGTCAAAAATTATTTTGGGAAACTCATTATTTATTATTAGATACTATTTTTGAATTTTCTGGATTTTTCTGATAATTATTTTATCCATTTTTAAACATTACAAAAAGAGGGACTTTTGTGCAAAATTACCACTTGGAGTGAAAACTCCAGATTTTCAGATTTTTGGGCTTGGCATGATGCCTAGTCAACTCAGAGGTAAAGATTTTATTTTTGTTTGAACAAATTTGGTTTATTTTGTAAGTTTTGATAAAAAAAATGGTCTTTTTGCAAAATTACCACTTAGAGGGGCAAAATTGCAATTTCATTTTTCTCGGTTTTCAAAACAGAGCCGGCTGATAGTAGGGTAGTTGTTTTTGTTTTTAAATCTCAATTAAGATGGTTTTATTTAATTTCCAAGTATAAGGATCTATATATGTAAAGATATATTTAAAAGAGGTATTTTGCAAATCTATTCACAAACCCTAAAACCCTATTTTCCGTCCAATTTAAATGTAGGGTGCAGCCGTCTCTTTTGCTGCACAACACAAAGGGATTTCTTATTATTATTTTCTTGGAGTTTAAAAGCGAGGATCTTGGTTTTCTTGCGAAAGGAAGGATTTTCTTATTCTCTTTATTTTTCTTCGGTTGATTCTTCAATAAGGTGAGTGACATATGTTTGTTTTTTTTTGTTCTATGAATGTTGTATGTGATGATTTGTCTATTAGAAAACATATTAGAGATTGGATGAAGATATAATGAATTGTTGATAAGTGGATGAATAAAAATTGAATCTTTTTCATGAAACTATATTATAGATGATTGAAACCCTAATTTGATGACTTGAGAATGTTAAAGAACCTAATCATGAGTATGATGTTTTCAATCATATTATTGCTGATTTGAATGTATATATTGAGTTGTATGATGATATTGCATAAAGGTAGACAAAATTTGATTAAAGAGGAACTTTACTATGTGTATGCATATGTTGTTTTGTTCTTGACATTTCGATGGATAAAGCTTGATTATTTGCATGTTGTGAGTGCATATGTCATGAGTAACTAGTATCATCAGTAGGGGTATGTATATAGCAAGTTATAGAATATTTTTTGAACTAAAAGAATTAAGTTTTAAAGAAGGGGGTGTGTTTCGGGTCTGTTTGTGTGTAGGCCAAAAGTGGGTTAGTGATTTTGTAGAGTTTTCGAACTAAATTTGGTTTGTTTGGATATTGAGATTGGATTAAAGAATATGCCCTTATATAAGTTGTTTACTTAATGTTTTTTTTACTGATGTATACACACCCACAATTACATAAACACATATATACACATTCACATTTATAATCTACTGTTTTGAAGATTTTGTGATTTTCGATGGGGTTTTGATTGGATTTCAATTGTTTTGGTACTGAGATGGTTTTGAACATTAGACTACTCCTATTTGGTGAATCTTGATGCTTAACAGATTCCTAAATGCACATATATACACTTTTACTGATTTTGAAGAATTTTGTGAAAGATTACTCTTTTGAGATCCTGATATGTTTTGATGTGTTTTATAAACTCCTATATGTTATACAAGTTATATCTAACTATCTCAGGAATTTAGTTTTTACAAATTTACGTTTTTATAAAGTAAATCGATGTATCAGTAAAACATGCACAACTTTCAAAACTGCAGTCTGTAGGGATAGATAGTCGACTGGTTATTCTAGACAGTCGACTATCACTGTCCTGGATGATAAGTTTTATTTTGTTTTCAGATTTTTGCAGGATGGTCGATTGGTTATTCTCGACAGTCGACTTTCACTTTCACTGTTGATGGGTTTTCTTGAGCTTTCGAATTTCCGCAGGATAGTCGACCGACCATTTGCGACAATCGACTATCATTGTTCTGACTGATGGATTTCTTGAGTTTTCCGATGTTTCTATAAATGAATATTTCTTCGATTACAGTATTTTACAAAAAGTTGTATTTTGTTCAAACTTGTATTTCTATAACCTCATATAGCAAAATATATATGTTTTTTTTGAAGTAATTGATATTTTGTGGTATTCTGTGATTTCAAAAATATGACTTCCAGTTATTTAATGGATTTAATATTGTATTTAAATTCTGGAATTTTATGAGCACATTAAAAGAAATTGGATTTTTGTTGATTTAAGAAGTTTCCATTATATAAACGTTTTGATGATAGAATTATGAGTTTATTGAAAGATTTAGTATTGATGGTTGAGTTGTGGATCTCTAGGCTGTGAACCGGCAGATGAGATTTTGTGGATTTTGACCAGTTAAGGCCATGGGGGTTGTTTCGTGAAATTAAGTCTGGCAGGATACACTAACTCTAGGGAGGAGAGATTTTTGTGTTTTAATAATAATCAACTTAAGGACAGGCACTAGTGGAGATGTGATGGAACTTGGGAAACGTAATTATATGCTCATGGTTTGGGTCCAATAGATGCGTTCCAGGACTTGTGTTTTGTTCTGTCTCGAGAGGACATTTGTATGTTCGCATATCGAGGGTCTGCAGGGCTATTCACGGAGCATGCAAGGTGATGTGTCTAATTTTTATATAAATATTTGTACTCATTTACCCATAAAAATTGCTTGTATTCATCTATCTTGTTTATAAATTATCTTATTTCCATAGATTTCAATTAATTAATTATTTTTGAAGGAATAAGATTATTGATGCAAAATGTGAACATTTTCGTTAAAAGTCAACAAACAAAACAAGCAGAATGATTTATTAATTTTTATTGATTTGTTGAATTTTAAATTTTACAATTTGGCCGTGTGAAAAGCGAGATAAAAGTTTTAAATTATCAATAGAGCTGAAAGTGCAATAAATAATTTTAAAAGGGGTTTAATTGAACTAATATGATTTTTAGTTAGTTTATTTAATTTAAACTAACTAATTTTTATTTTTATTTTTAAATTCTAATTTCTGAATTTATTTTGTGTGTATGCAGCACGTGCTTCATGAAAAAGAAAGAAAAGAAAATGAAGCAAGAAATAAAGAGCAAATCATACAATGAAATAAATAAATGAAGAAGAGGGGTTTTTCTGCAAAAAAATAAATCCTAAATCTCTCTTCTGTGCTCTATAAATACAACTCAAGGAGAAACTACAAAAGCACGCTTAACGATAGAGGGAGAGCGATGGCTGACCTCTTATTATTTTTAAATAAATTAATATTAAAAAAATTGAATTGAACACGAAACAAAAAAACGAAAGACAGAAACAGCAGGCAGCTCGACTTTTGAGGGAAGAAAAAGAGCCCGCTGACGTGGGCTGGCTGACGTCAGCAGCGCTCGGGACTTGAGACACAGACAGAGCTAGGTAGGGACGTGTTGTTCCAGACGAAAATGAAAAAGAGAGGGCCAGCTTGCTGACGTGGCTCTAGTGGCGCGTGCCCCAAGGCAGGGTGACGTCAGCAGAATTGACGTGAAGGCCTGGCTGAGCTGACGTGGGTGTGCACATTTTTTGAGACAGACAAAGAGAGGATCTGACTTGTTTGGGCACGTAATTCGAGGCATCTCGGTTTGCAATTTTTTTAATATAACATTGTTGTTTCTGTATCTCTTTTCTCTTTGTCTAATTTTATTATGCAATCCCAAACAGTATTTGTTAGTTGCAAATTTATTATGAACTAATTTTATTTTTCTAGGGTTTTGATGTAGCCTAATTTTGAGAATACAATTTTTAATTCCACATTGCTTTTCTATTTTTCCATGGTTGTGTGTTTGATTTGTGATCTTAATGCTTACAATTGGTTGACCGACTTTTGTATGATTTGTTGGATCATGGAGACACCGATAGCTAATTTGTGATTTAGAACTATAAAATTAAACATCATTGATTGAGCGAAATTAAAGATGAGTTACCGCCATTGATGTGACCGTTAAGAAATCCACAGAACTTAATGAGTTTTCATTTAATTAAATTTGTGCATGAACTATGAAAAACTGTTAGTTGGAGATATTTTTGGTGTTGTTCGAGAGAAAGCATTGAATAATTTGAGGATTTTGGTCTACAACTTGGAAAAATAATCTTTTTAATCACATGGAATTATAAATTGTGTGGGATTAACTAGGTGAAGTCAAAAGCCCTAGAATTAATTTTGCCATTAACATATCACAAAAATTTCAGATTCCGCACCTCTTATTTAAGTTCCTTAGATTAATTTAATTTAGTTGCTTTCTTTATTAAATTTCGATTTTCCAAATAGTAGATAATCTAGTAATCATGGTACTCAATAAAATAATTAGTCACTGTGGGTTTGACACTCTTTTCACTTAACTATACTACTTATTGCAATTTTGTTCACTTGCAAATATTCACATCAAGTTTTTGGCACCGCTACCGGGGACTAGTTATTCTTTTATTGATATTGAAAATTGCTAGATTATTACTAGTTTGAATTTTTTTTTTATTTTACCCCTTTATTTTCTTTTGACTTACTTTTATTTTTATTATTTTTTAGTTTTTTTATTTTTTTTATACTATATTTCAGGACATACAAATACATTACCATGGCAAAAAATGAGAAAAACCGGGCTTTGAGAGATTATGCTATGCCCTCAATTTATGGAGCAACATCAAGCATAAAGAGGCCTGCAATTGAAGCAAAAATTTTGAAATTAAACCAGCAATTATTCAGATGATTCAACAGACTGTTCAATTTTGGGGACTACCGCACGAGGATCCTTATGTTCACATTGCAAACTTTCTAGAAATTTGTAACACTTTCAAGCACAACGGAGTATCAGATGTTGCAATCAGATTGAGACTCTTTCCTTTTTCAGTAAGAGATAAGGTGAAGGTTTGGCTAATTTTTCTACCACCCGGTAGTATTACTACTTGGGAGGGACTTGCACAAAAATTTCTAGCTAAGTATTTTCCGCTAGCAAAGACAGCGAAGCTAAAAAAATGATATTACCACATTCATTCAATTTGAGATTGAATCTTTGTATGATGCATGAGAGAGGTACAAAGAGTTATTGAGAAAGTATCATCATCATGAATTACTGAAATGGCTGCAAATTCAAATATTCAGTAATGGTTTGGGAGTTACAAATCGATCTATGGTTGACGCAGCAACGGGAGGTGCACTAATGAGCAAAACTCACGAAGCAGCCTATGAACTTTTAGAGGAGATGGCATCAAATAATTACCAGTGGTCTTTAGAGAGAACAATGCCAGGAAAAGTGGTTGGAGTTTTTGAACTTGATCCTATTACTACTTTAACTGCAAAAATTGATATTTTATCTAAACAAATAGGTAATATGAATGTTAATGCAATTCACTCTAATATGATTTGTGGTCTTTGTGCAGGAAATCACTTAAGTATAGATTGCCAAGTGGGGAACCCTTTTGCAAAATCAAATTTCAATCAAGCAAATTACATGTCAAATTTCCAACATCAAAACAATCCTTATTCGAACATGTATCATCAAGAATGGAGAAACACCTCCAATTTTTCATGGAACAACAATCAAGGAGCAATCAAACCACCACAAAATTTTCCACAGCAAGAAAAGAAGCCGACACTAGAAGAGATGTTTGTGCAATACATGCAAAAGACAAATTTGGAAATCTAAAATGTTGCAATTTCAACTTCAGCTTCAATTTGCAATCTTGAGGTTCAAATTGGTCAAATTTCAAATATTCTTAACGAAAGAACAGCAGAAAACTTACCCCGTAACACCGTGACCAACCCCACAGAGGATGTCAAAGCAATAACACTAAGAAGAGGGAAGACAATTGAGCAACCACAAGAAGAAAATGGCGAACAAAATGTGGTTGTAAAGAAATAAGAGTACGAACCAATTGTGGAGGAACAAACGCAGCATGAACAAGTAACTTTTAATGTTTTTAAATCATTAAAGTTTCCTACCGAAGAGCAGTCATCTTTTCATGAAAGTTGATATGGCTAAAAATGGGGCTAAATCGGAACCGTTCAAATTGGGCACGAATCTTAAAGTTACAGGGGCAAAACATTAATTTTACCTACAGATGGGTCCGAATTGGGAACCGGGTCTCTCTCCTCAGACCCGCTAGCCCATGAACAGATCTGTTCAGCTCAAAACTGGTCTCAACCCGTTAAGGACCAGTTCAACAGGATGTGAGGAAATCCTGGCTCGTCCTTATCCACTGGAGGTGGTTCCAACCACTTCTATCCAGTCACACCGGGAAGTAGGGATTCGTTCTTATCCCGAAACAGATCCCCACGGTGACAATAAATACCCCCTACCTCCTTCTATCATAGGTGATCACTCTTTGTCTACTCAAGCTCTTTCCCTTTCCTTTTGCTGGTATTGACAATAGCGTCGGAGGGTTCATCGCCGAGATCCATCCCGGTGTTTCGAACATTTGTGCAGGTTCGCGGGAGTACCAAGGAGTCAACTTGTTAACAAGGGAAGAAGTCAAATTCAGACTATTCAAGTTCCTACAAACCTACAAATTCTGTCTATTGCCCCCACACCAGATTCAGCGCCAACAGATTGGCGCCGTCTATGGGAAGCACTCGATAAGCAATCCAACCTTCCTCTTTTAACTGAAGTTACTCCTAGCCATGCCTCCCAAGAGGAAGTCCGCACACTCTAACCGTAGAACAACCTCCTCTCATCCTCCTCCTCCTCCTCCTCCGGAGGATCTCCCTCCACCCGACCAGCAGGCTCCTCAGTCCATTTTGCAGCCTATGGTGCCCCAAGCAACAGTGGGGGAGCCCTCTCGGCGAAGCCGCCACAAGCAACCCATGCATCAGGTTCGGGTTTCCATCTACAATGCCACCACAGATTTTATGGCCTCCCATAGCCCTCCTACCCCAAAGGATATGCGGGATGTGCTCAACAACCGGCAGAACGAGCTCGGGCCCGACCTTCAGATCCATCTGGACGAGCGGCGGACCTGCGAGGCGAACCCTCACCGGGAGCACTCGAGAGATCGGTCACCACGCCGATCAGACCGTAGGGGGTCCAACTCTCCCCGGAGGCGGAAAGAATCACCCCAGCATCATCCAAGACGGAGTCGCTCCCCGGTAGGCCGTCCTGCAGCTCGAGTCCAACGGGAGCAGGAGGCCCCAGTCACAAGGGCCGAATTTCAGCAATTCCAGGAGGCCGTCCTTCGGGCGCTCAATGCTGTCCCCAACAACAGTCATAGGACTCCTAGCCCTCAGCAGGCTCCTCGTCCTCATCACCGCTCCCTCAGTTCGCAGCCACCTCCGAGCCATTGCCACCGTTCCCTAAGTCCTAGGCCGGCTCCGAGCCATCGCCGTCGTTCCCCGAGTCCTCGGTCAACCCAAAGCCACCGTCGTAGCCCCAGTCCTCTTCGGCACGAAGATGAGTCTCGAGGTTCAGCGAGGCAGGACCAGAGGGAGGACTTTGTCTATTGCCGTCTCCATGAAATATAGAGGCGCTCGGCCAGCTCGACCAAGATGAAAAGCAACGGACAAGGAACCTCTGCCCGAGCAGGCCCCTATTCTCCCGCACGATCATGGAGGCCCCTGTTCCGGACAACTTCAAGCCTCCCCACTTCGAGTCCTACACCGGGAGTCGGACCCCGCAGATCATATTGAGAGTTTCAAAACTCTCATGATGATCCATCATGATTCCGACGCCCTCCTCTGCAAGACCTTCCCGGCCACGCTCAAGGGGCCGGCTCGAAAGTGGTATTCTCGTCTTGCACCGACATCTATCTTCTCCTTCGACTAATTCGAAGGCCTCTTCCTCACGCATTTTGTGAGTAGTCGCCGCTCCGAGAAGACGAGCACCTCACTGCTCTTCCTCAGCCAGAAGAAGGGTGAAAGGCTAAGGGACTATGTCAAGCGGTTCACCGCAGAAGCCAGGTCCATCGCCTCCCTGGATCAGTCGGTAGCTTCGGCTGCCTTCCAGTCCAATGTCATCAATCCCGACCTCAGGGTTTCCCTGGCCAAAAAGCCTCCTCATCTCCTCCTTAGGAGTGAGAAGTACATCCGAGCTGAAGAGGCTCTCCATTGCCCCACTATAGAGGGGTCGTCTTCCAGGAACAAACGGAAGACTGCAGAGGAAAAAGGAGCTAAGAAGCTCCAAAAGGATAACGGAGGTCAGCAGCGCCCTCTCTCCTGCTTTGAAAAGTTCACTCCGCTCAATGCGAGCATCTCTGCCATCCTGATGGAGATAGGGAACGAAGGTCTCCTGCCACCACCTTCGAAGATGAACACCCCAGGAAGAAGAGAAACCGGGACAAGTGGTGCCGCTTCCACCGGGACCACGGGCACGACACTGACGATTGTCGATCCCTGAAGGACGAGATCGAGACCCTTATCCAAAGGGGGCAGCTCGCTCAGTTTATAAGAAAGGATAGAGCCGATCCGCCCCCATCGCCCAGGGGGGCTAACAGATGAACAAAGCAGCATGTGGAGACTTCGGAGGCCGAAGCAGAAGCCATCCTGTGCTTGATACACGGAGGCCCAATGGGGGGAGATTCCAACTCCTCCCGAAAAGCCTTCATTAGGGAAGTCAACTCCATGCAGAGCCATCCTCCCCCGAAGGGCCTAGGAGTCCCTGTGATGTTCTCCGATAGGGACTTGGAGGGCGTCCACACGCCCCACTGCGATGCCCTCGTCATCAATCTCCGAATGGTGAACTTCGACGTTTGTCGGGTTTTGGTGGACAACGGTAGCTCCGTCAACATCCTTTTCTTCGAGGCCTTCAAGGGCCTCCAGCTGTCGAGGGACCGGCTTAAGCCCGCAGGCTTCACTGGGGTCCCCGTGACGATCGAGGGAGTTATAACCCTCGACGTAACTGTTAGAAAGGCCCCGATAACTCGCACGGAGCTGATGGACTTCATGATGGTAGACGTCAAGGCTGCCTATAATGTTATCCTGAGTAGACCAGGTTTGGCAGCACTCCAAGCTGTCCCTTCGGCCTACCACATGAAGATGAAGTTTCCCACGCCCTCAGGAGTGGGAGAAGTGAGGGGAAGCCAAGAAGCGGCTTGAAAGTGCTACATAACCTCAATAGGAGGTCTAGTCCTCTCCCTAGAAGCCCTCAAACTTCCCCAGGAGGGTAGTCAAACTATCTTCAAGCCAGTGGATGAACTGGAGAAAGTGGCCTTCTCCGAAGAAGATGCCACTAAGACATTCTGCATCAGCAAGGCTCCCTCCCCCTCCATTAAGCAGGACATCTCCCAGTGCATACGGGAGAACTGCGACCTCTTCGCTTGGACCGCGATTGACATGCCCGGGATCTCGGAGGAGCTCTTAATGCACCACCTGAGCGTCGCCCCTAGGGTCAAGCCTGTCCAATAGAAGAGGCGAAAGTTCACCCCCAAGCGACAACAGGCGATCAAAGAGGAGGTCAACTACCTCGAGTGGCTGTCCAATGTGGTGATGGTCAAGAAGGCTAACGGGAGCTGGAGGATATGCATTGACTTCACCGACCTCAATAAGGCGTGCCCGAAGGACACTTTTCCCCTTCCCAGCATCGACGCCCTGATCGATGCGACCTCCGGACACGAGCTCCTCAGTTTCATGGACGCCTTCTCGGGGTACAACCAAATTTGGATGTTCCCTCCCAACATTTCGAAGACCTCATTCGTGACGGATCAGGGCCTGTAGTCATGCCGTTCGGCTTGAAGAACGCGGGGGCTACGTATCAATGCCTCGTGAACAGGGTCTTCCAAGTCCATATTGGCCGAAACATGGAAGTCTACGTAAAAGACATGTTGGTCAAAAGCACCCAAGGGCAGGAGCATGTTCTCGACCTTTAAGAAGCCTTCGGGGTGCTCAAGAGGCACAATATTGGACTGAATCCGAACAAGTGTGCGTTCAAAATCTCATCCGGCAAGTTCTTGGGGTTCATGGTCAGCCAGAGGGGCATAGAGGCCAACCCCGAGAAGATCCAGGTCATTCTCAAAATGGCTCCCACCTCCAGCGTTAAAGAGGTGCAGAGGCTCACCAGGCGCCTTGCGGCGACTGGGCGATTCCTCTCCAAGTCCGGGGAGAAGTGCCTCCCCTTCTTCAAGGTCCTTAGAGGGACTAACGGCTTCGAATGGGGGCAACAGCAATAGGAGTCCTTCGACAAGCTCAAGGCATATTTAGCTAACCCCCTACTTGAGCAAGCCAACACCCGGAGAGGTCCTCTACCTATATCTCGCAGCTTCGGAGTAGACGCTCAGCGTAGTCCTTGTAAGGGAAGAGGATAGGACGCAGAGGCCCATCTATTATGTGAGTAAGGTCCTGTGGGATGCCGAACTCCGTTACCCAAAACTGGAGAAGATGGCTCTCGCCTTGGTCATGGCGGCCCAAAAATTCCGCACCTACTTCCAAATTCATTCGGTGGTCGTTCTTACCGACTAGCCGCTCAAATAGGGTCTCCACAAGCCCGAGACCTCCGGGCGCCTTATGAAATAGTCCGTCGAGCTAAGCCAACATTACACCAGCTACCAACCCAGAATAGCAATAAAGGCCCAAGCTCTGGTAGAATTCATTATGGAGAACACCATCCCGTACCCTTACGAGTCATCTGCCAACCCCTTGGTCTGGACCATTTATGTGGATGGATCTTCTTGCACCGACGGAAGTGGGGCTGGCATCATCTTGACCGGCCCAGACGCTTTCGTCCTCCAATACTCCCTCTGCTTAAGCTTCCCAACATCGAACAACGAAGCGGAGTATGAGGCCCTTATAGCGGGGCTCTGTATGTCTCCCAAGGCAAGCCCCAAGTGTGTAAGGGTCTTCAGCGACTCGCAGTTAGTCGTCAACCAGGTATCCGGGGAATATGAGGCAAAGGACGAGCGTATGGCCAAGTACTTGGTGAAGGTCAGGGGGCTTCTAGCCTTATTCGAGGATGTTCAACTCCAGCGGGTACCTCGGGAGGAAAACGCATAGGCGGGCGCTCTCTCAAAGCTCGCCGCCTCATCCCTTCAAGGTCTAGAACGGACTATCTGGATAGAGGTCCTCCTCAGACCATGTATTGATGAAGAAAGCCCAGAGCCGATGGAAGCCTACCCCCTAACACTTGGGAAGAACTGGATGAAGCCCCTCCTCGAGTACCTCAAAGACGGAGTCCTTCCCGAAGATCTGAAAGAGGCGAGGAGGATCAAGACTCAAGTTGAGCGGGACACACTCCTTGACGGAGTCATGTACAAATGCTCCTACACTCAAATTGACGAGCGACCCTAACTGAGGTGCCTCTCCCAGAGGAAGCGCTCTATGCCCTAAAAGAGGTCCATGACGGTGTGTGTGGCGTGCACTTGGGAGCGAGCATCCGTAAACTCCTGAACTACGGCTATTTCTGGCCCACACTACTGAGTGACTCCGAGGAGTACATCTGCTAGTGCGACTCCTGCCAGAAATTCACCCCGATCTGTCGCCTGCCCGAAGCACAACTCACCTCCTTGGCAAGTCCAATTCCTTTTGCAATGTGGGGGATGGATTTACTCGGATCTTTCCCTCTAGTGCCGGGCCAGCTAAAGTTCCTAGTTGTGGCGATAAACTACTTCTCAAAGTGGATCGAGGCTGAACCTCTTTCCACGATAACCGAGCACAAGGTCCAGAAGTTCTTTTAGAAGAACTTCATTTGCCGGTTCGGGGTACCCTGTATCCTCATAACCGACAACGGGACTCAATTCGTGGGAGCAACCTTTCGCAACTTTTGCGCCGACCTCGGCATCAAGCAGCTGTTCTCCTCGATAGCCCACCCTAAGTCCAATGGCCAAGCAGAGAACGAAAATCGATAAATCCTCTCTGGCTTGAAGAAGAGGCTCGACAAATCCACTAAGGGGCTGTGGGTCGAACAACTCCCCAACGTGCTTTGGAACTATCGCACCACCAAAAGAACTCCGACAGGGGAGTCCCGCTTCAACCTCACATATGGTTCCGAAGCTCTAATTCCATTAGAAGTGGGTCTGCCTTCATCCCGACTGATAGCCTACAGTGAAGCAAAGAATGTGAACCAGCTTCGCAACTGCCTAGACCTCATAGAAGAGGTTCGCGAGAGAGCCGCACTTCGACAAGAAACCTACCACAGTAGGATCACTTAGTCTTACAATAAGAGGGTATGGCCAGCCAACCTTAAAAAGGGAGACCTAGTGCTCCGAATGTTGTCGATCTCCAATCCAAGCAAAAAGGACAAGTTGGCACCTAATTGGGAAGGAACATATAGGGTCTCCAGAGTTATCCGCCCAGGAGCGTATCAACTCAAATACCCGGGGGGTAGGAGAATACCGAGGACTTGGAATAGGGAGCACTTGATGAAGTACCAAGAGGGTGTAAAAACACCGCTCCAAGCAACCTCCCCAAGAGCGCTCCATAAAATATGTCTAAAATTCTTACTTGTATTTTCATTATTGATGTGTAAAAGCGGCTCGCAACTTAGAAGCGGCCGCCTAATTGTTTTCAATAAAGGCAATCTTTCCCCGCAAGTTCTCTATTTTTGAGTAGTCCAATACTTTAAAAAAAGAAATCGCATTAAAACGACCAGCTTGGAGTCCAACACTTGGTTCGACTCCGCTTCAACTACTCGCTCCGAGCGAGTACGAAGCGGATCACCATTCGGAATTGCTCCTACAGCTATTGATAATCTTTAAACGACACACCTGGAGTCCAACACTTGGTTCGACTTTGCTCCAACTACGTGCTTCTAAGCGAGTACGGAGCGGATCGCCATTCAGAATTGCTCCCACAGCTGTTGAAATTCTTTAAACGACACGCTTGGAGTCCAACACTTTGTTCGACTCTGCTTTAACTACTTGCTTCTAAGCGAGTAAGTGGTTCACCATTCGAAATTGCTCCTACAGCCGTTGACAATCTATAAACGACAAGTTTGGAGTTCAACACTTGGTTCGACTCCGCTTCAACTACTTGCTTCCAAGTGAATACGAAGTGGTTCACCATTTAGAATTTCTCCTACAACTGTTGACAATTGCAAACGCTAGCAAAGCACACAAGTCACAAAACAAGTATTATTTCATTAAAGGTTGAGAGACAAGTCTAACTACGAACCAACAACTCTTCTTTACATTGAAATACAAAACTTGTGAAAAGAAGGCTACAAAATTACAAGAGAGTTACCCTAACGCCTCCTAGGGAGTGGGATACTCCTCTTGAGCGACAAACAAGACCGGTGAACACCTTGTCGCTGCGACCCTACACCTATGGAGGTCTCTAAGCCGGCGAGCCTAGTTGTGTCTCTGAGTGTTGCGCCGGCTGAGGATCCGCTCGACGAGCCAGCCACTCTGCTTTGTGCATCCCCAGGACGCCCCGAGATGGGAGGTGAACGTAACGCTAACTTGTGAAATGACCATCCCTGCAAGTACTCCCCTTGGGGACAAGAAGTGGTCCTGACGTTGCTCCCCTCCGAAAGACGTCGTAATCGGGGATTTTCTGCCTCTAACTCAACGGTCCGCTCCTTCAGCGAGTCATTTGTTACCTTGATCTTCAGGCGAGCATTCGACTCATACTACCCGCACGAGAAGCCTCGGTGATGGTCCACCGAAGCTGCGCCGTCTCCAGGCTCTTTTCGAGTACCACGTTCTTCAGACCATCTCTCTCTGCTCTAGCTTCGAACAAAGACTGGCGAAGAGACTTAAGCTTCATGCCTTGGTTGCTGGCCATCGAGGGACTCCCCTTCTCCCCTTCAGGAGGTACTTCCCAAGCCTGCTCCTTTAGTTACTTCAGCTCGGAGGTGCGATGCACGAGCATCAGCTTTTGATGGCCTAGTTCTGCCTCACTCTTGAGAAGCCTCTCTCAACTTCGAGAGAGAGCCAATCTAGCAACTCCTAGGTCCGACCAAAGGCGAGATACCTCAGCCACTTCAACCATCTGCGATGCTTCGACCATTTGATACGATTCGGTGATCTGAAAAAATAAGGACACGACAACACTAAGTTTGAGAAACTTCTACAGGGATGGCTCACATATGAAACAAATCAAAGCTCAACACTTAGTCGATTTTCACCAAAAGTCAATTTTCATTGAAAATCTCTAGTGCAAAAAAGCGATGGCCAGTCGCTATTAGGCATCAGTACAAAAGATCCTAGATGAAAAACTACGACTAAAACACAAAGAAGATACTAAGGGAGTTGAGTGTCCACCTCGGTGGATGGATTCACGAGTGCTAGTTCGGATTCGCCTCCCTCAGCTGTCCCTGACGCCGGTGTCATCTCCAACAGAGGCTCGGTCACTACGTCCTCCTCGCCGACAGCATCGTCTCCTCCTTTGATCTCTGTTCCCTCCTCGTCGGGGAATAAGAAGTACCCCGAACAGTCGAAGCCGGGGAGACGTTCGCCGACATCCTTCAGGGCCTTGGCATAGACCTTTCGCATGTTTTGCTCTAAGTAGCCGATTGCCTCCTTCTCCGCCGTGGCCTTGGCCTCCTTTACGACCATGTCCATCTCGAACGTGGCCTTCTCCCTCTCAGCAGCTCTCTCCCGAGCTGCCTCTTCCTTCTCTGCAGCGGCGGACTCCTTCGTCTTCGCCAGCGCCTTCTCTAGAAGCCTAATCTGGGTGGCTTGCGTCTCTGCCAAAAGCGCGGCCGCCTCCAGCTCTCTCTTGGCCTTCGAGAGCTCAAATCTCTCCCAGTCCTGCAGAGCCTTCAACTCTCTCTCCTGCTTCACTTCTCGCTTCATCAGGTGGCTGAAATGGCAGATCGCCTGTGAGAAAACAAGTGGTATAAGATTCGAGCGAGTAAGGAAGACAAGGATCGAGCAAAAAAACTAAGGCTTGCCGTCATTTGCACCTTGGCGATCTCCAAGGTCGAGTCGCCCACTGTCCCATGCTCCATCGACACCTTATCCTTGGGCGTAGCTGGGTTACGGACGGCATCCATGCAGCTCATCGAGTCTCCGAGAAAACCGTCGTGCCTAAGGATCTACCAATCCGGTACGAAGATTTTCTTGAGCTCGTCTGTCAATATGACCTCCGCCGCTGCCATGCGAGGTGGAGCCTGCAGAGCGAGCGTGGCTGAGAGGTCGAGTTCTTGCACCATCTGGACAACAGGGGCAAGGACGGCCTCCAAGTCGACGACGGGAGCGGCGACACTCTCAACTCTGATTCCCTTCGATGGAGTTGGAAAAGTAATGACGCATTTTCTCTTCTTCTGGTCGACTCGCTTATCGCTTAGCGACAAATGCCTGTTCATGATATCCTCAAAATCCATGTCAAAAGATCCTGCAGTAAGAGAGAGAAAAAAAAACATGATGAGAATTTTGTTACTACTAAAATACTCGGAAGTGCGATCGACGAAAAGAATTCGTACTAGGATTCATCAGGCTAAGGCTCCTCCAAAGAGGCTCTCCTCGGAGATATCCTTCCAATGCATAGTAGGCCGATCCAAGAGGATGCCGACCATTTCGTCCTCCTCGGGGCTCAAGGTCGACTCCATTTTTGCCCTCTTCGGCACATCCTCTCTCCACATCATAGGAATGTCCCATGGCTTCTTGCCCCAAACAAGAAAGTACTTGTCTCGCCAACACTTCACGGAGTCGGGTTAGTCGACCAAATTAATGCTCTTCTAAGCTATCAGGTAGAAGTGATACTCCGTTCTAGTCTTTTGATGGAACTTCTACAGACAACGAAGCACGCTAAGCCTAGGTCGATCCTAACGGCCTGACAATGAAGGATGAACCCCGTGACGTGCCTCCAAATGTTTGGCATTAGCTGTATGGGACATACCCCGTACCATTGCAGCACCGCCCTTATGAAAGGGTGAAAAGGGAAGCACAGTCCAGCATGGAAGGTGTCGAAGGAAAAAATGCACGTATCGGAGGGAAGCGAAGAGCAAGACCTGATCCCTAGCCCAGGGACAACGAGATCAAATTCCGGAGGGATCATGAAGCACATCCGAATGATTTGCAGGTCCGACTCTTTTAGGATGTTGACGATTTCATTCGCCTCCGTGCATTCCCTCGATGCGTTCTCCTCATAAAACTGCTCCAACCCGGTCTCCGCCCGCCTTAACTCCTCCGCACCATACTGTCGAGTACCCCCAAGGGTAGACACGGTGATCGAATGCCTCCCGAACTCGCCCATCCTTCGATCTTTTTGCACTATGGATCCCACCACCGACGAAGAGAAAGCCGCCTCTCCGCCGTCATCTTCGAAAAGAAGATCCTCTTCTGCGACTGCTTCTACTTCCGGAGAGGACAGGACAACGAGGTCCTTCCCCTTGTCAACCCTAGAAGGAGTGGACCGGGGGGCTACTTCGGGCTGACTCGAGGAGGAGGCCTCTTCGCCGGAAGACACCCTAGACATCTCTTAAAATTAAAATAAATTACCTGTGAAGTGACAACCACATTCAAAAATCTCTTCAGAGAACGGAAAATATCACTGGAGGCTCCGCTCAAGGCTATGAAGAGAAAAATCTCAGATGAAGTGAAAGTGAAAAGTGAGGTGAAAAAGAGAAGGGATGGGGATTTATGGTAAAACTTGATGGGCTTGGGCTGAAAAGCTTAATGGGCCCTTACGGAGCCCAACAAGCGCGATAGTCTACGCAGTCAGAATGCGAAACGATAAAAAGGAAGCGACTAGAAGCGACTTAATTGCGTTGACCAGTCAACGTCTTCCAAGCTCGACTTCTCGTTCGCCAAGTTCGCTGCCAATGTTGAACAGACGTGTTTCCGAGCTAAAAACACCAAAAATTATGTTGAGCAGTCAACGTCTTCCAAGATCGACGCCAATGTTTGCAAAGTTCGCCGCCAATGTCGAACAGACGTGTTTCCGAGCTGAAAACACCGAAAATTGCGTTGACCAGTCAACTTCTTCCAAGCTCGATGTCTCGTTCGCCAAGCTTGCTGCCAGTATCGAATAGACGTGTTTCCGAGCTGAAAACACCAAAAATTGCGTTGACCAGTCAACGTCTTCCAAGCTCGACGTCTCGTTCGCCAAGCTCGCCGCCAAAGTCGAACAGACGTGTTTCCGAGCTGAAAACACCAAAAAATCTGTTGACCAGTCAACGGCTTCTGAGCTCGTCATTTCGTTCGCCATGGTTGACAATCCATTCGCCAAGCTCGCCGCCAATGTCGAACAGACGTGTTTCCGAGCTGAAAACACCAAAAAATCCGTTGACCAGTCAACGGCTTCCAAGCTTGCCATTTCGTTTGCCACGCTCGACAATTCGTTCGTTCAAGCCCGCCGCCAATGTCGAACAGACGTGTTTCCGAACTAAACACACCAAAAATTCCGTTGACCAGTCAACGGCTTCCGAGCTCACCATTTTTCGCCACGCTTGACAATTCGTTCGCCAAGCTCGCCGCCAATGTCATACAGACGTGTTTCTAAGCTGAAAACATCAAAAAATCCGTTGACCAGTCAACGGCTTTCGAGCTAGCCATTTCGTTCGCCACGCTCGACAATTCCTTTGCCAAGCTTGCCGCCAATGTCGAACAGACGTGTTTCCGAGCAGAAAACACCAAAAAAACGTTGACCAGTCAACGGCTTCTGAGCTCGCTATTTCGTTCGCCATGCTCGACAATTCGTTCGCTAAGCTCGCCACCAATGTCGAACAGGCATGTTTCCGGGCTGAAAACACCAAAAAATCCGTTGACCAGTCAACGGCTTCCGAGCTCGCCATTTCGTTCGCCACGCTCGATAATGCGTTCGCCAAGCTCGCTGCCAATGTCGAACAGACGTGTTTCCGAGCTGAAAACACCAAAAATTGTGTTGACCAGTCAACGTCTTCCAAGCTCAACATCTCGTTTGCCAAGCTCGCCGCCAAAGTCGAACAGACGTGTTTCCGAGTTGAAAACACCAAAAAATCTGTTGACCAGTCAACCGCTTCTGAGCTCGTCATTTCCTTCGCCACGCTTGACAATCCATTCACCAAGCTCGCCGCCAATGTCGAACAGACGTGTTTCCGAGCTGAAAACACCAAAAAATCCGTCGACCAGTCAACGGCTTCCAAGCTCGCCATTTCGTTCGCCAAGCTCGATAATTCGTTCGTTCAAGCTCGCCGCCAATGTCGAACAGACGTGTTTCCGAGCTAAAAACACCAAAAATTCCGTTGACCAGTCAACGGCTTCCAAGCTCACCATTTCGTTCGCCACGGTCGACAATTCGTTCGCCAAGCTCGTCGCCAATGTCAAACAGACGTGTTTCCAAGCTGAAAACATCAAAAAATCTGTTGACCAGTCAACGGCTTCCGAGCTCGCCATTTCGTTCGCCACGCTCGACAATTCCTTTGCCAAGCTTGCCGCCAATGTCGAACAGACGTGTTTCCGAGCTGAAAACACCAAAAAAATCGTTGACCAGTCAACGGCTTCTGAGCTCGCTATTTCGTTCGCCATGCTCGACAATTCGTTCGCTAAGCTTGCCACCAATGTCGAACAGGCGTGTTTCCGGGCTGAAAACACCAAAAAATCTGTTGACGAGTCAATGGCTTCCGAGCTTGCCATTTCGTTCGCCACACTCGATAATGCGTTCGCCAAGCTCGCCACCAATGTCGAACAGACGTGTTTCCGAGCTGAAAACACCAAAAATTGCGTTGACCAGTCAACGTCTTCCAAGCTCGACGTCTCGTTCGCCAAGCTCGCCGCCAAAGTCGAACAGACATGTTTCCGAGCTGAAAACACCAAAAATTCCGTTGACCAGTCAACGGCTTCGGAGCTCGCCATTCCGTTCGCCACGCTTGACAATCCATTCGCCAAGCTCGCCGCCAATGTCGAACAGACGTGTTTCCGAGCTGAAAACACCAAAAAATCTGTTGACAAGTCAACGGCTTCCATGCTCGCCATTTCGTTCGCCACGCTCGACAATTCGTTCGTTCAAGCTCGCCACCAATGTCGAACAGACGTGTTTCTGAGCTGAAGACACCAAAAATTCTGTTGACTAGTCAACGACTTCCGAGCTCACCATTTCGTTCGCCACGCTCGACAATTCGTTCGCCAAGCTCGCCGCCAATGTCAAACAGACGTGTTTCCAAGCTCAAAACATCAAAAAATCCGTTAACCAGTCAACGGCTTCCGAGCTCGCCATTTCGTTCGCCACGCTCGACAATTCCTTTGCCAAGCTTGCCGCCAATGTCGAACAGACGTGTTTCCGAGCTGAAAACACCAAAAAAATCGTTGACCAGTCAACGGCTTCTGAGCTCGCTATTTCGTTCGCCATGCTCGACAATTCGTTCGCTAAGCTCGCCACCAATGTCGAACAGGCGTGTTTCCGAGCTGAAAACACCAAAAAATCCGTTGACCAGTCAACGGCTTCTGAGCTTGCCATTTCGTTCGCCACACTCGATAATGCGTTCGCCAAGCTCGCCGCCAATGTCGAACAGATGTGTTTCCGAGCTGAAAACACCAAAAATTGCATTGACCAGTCAACGTCTTCGAAGCTCGACGTCTCGTTCACCAAGCTCGCCGCCAAAGTCGAACAGACGTGTTTCCTTTTCACCAAAAATTGAGTGGACTAGTCAACGTCTTCCAAGCTCGACGTCTCGTTCGCCAAGCTCGCCGCCAAAGTCGAACAGACGTGTTTCCTTTTCACCAAAAAATCCGTTGACCAGTCAACGGCTTCGGAGCTCGTCATTTCGTTCGCCACGCTTGACAATCCATTCGCCAAGCTCGCCGCCAATGTCGAACAGATGTGTTTCCGAGCTGAAAACACCAAAAAATTCGTTGACCAGTCAACGGCTTCCACGCTCGCCATTTCGTTCGCCACGCTCGACAATTCGTTCGTTCAAGCTCGCCGCCAATGTCGAACAGACGTGTTTCCGAGCTGAAAACACCAAAAATTCCGTTGACCAGTCAACGGCTTCCGAGCTTACCATTTCGTTCGCCACGCTCGACAATTAGTTCGCCAAGCTCGCCGCCAAAGTCAAACAGACGTGTTTCCAAGCTGAAAACATCAAAAAATCCGTTGACCAGTCAACGGCTTCCGAGCTCGCCATTTCGTTCGCCTCGCTCGAAAATTCCTTTGCCAAGCTTGCCGCCAATGTCGAACAGACGTATTTTCTAGCTGAAAACACCAAAAAATTTGTTGACCAGTCAACGGCTTCTGAGCTCGCCTTTTCGTTCGCCACGCTCGACAATTCGTTCGCTAAGCTCGCCACCAATGTCGAACAGGCGTGTTTCCGAGCTGAAAAACCAAAAAATCCGTTGACCAGTCAACGGCTTCCAAGCTCGCCATTTCGTTCGCCATGCTCCACAATTCGTCAGCCAAGCTCGCCACCAATGTCGAACAGACGTGTTTCCGAGCTGAAAACACCAAAAATTGCGTTGACCAGTCAACGTCTTCCAAGCTCGACGTCTCGTTCGCCAAGCTCGCCGCCAAAGTCGAACAGACGTGTTTCGGAGCTGAAAACACCAAAAATTTTGTTGACCGGTCAACGGCTTCTGAGCTCGCCATTTCGTTTGCCACGCTTGACAATCCATTCGCCAAGCTTGCCGGCAATGTCGAACAGACGTGTTTCCGAGCTGAAAACACCAAAAAATCCGTTGACCAGTCAACGGCTTCCAAGCTCACCATTTCGTTCGCCATGCTCGACAATTCGTTCGTTCATGCTCGCCACCAATGTCGAACAGACGTGTTTCCGAGCTGAAAACACCAAAAATTCCGTTGACCAGTCAACGGCTTCCGAGCTCACCATTTTGTTTGCCACGCTCGACAATTCATTTGCCAAGCTCGCCGCCAATGTCAAACAGACGTGTTTCCGAGCTGAAAACATCAAAAAATCTGTTGACCAGTCAACGGCTTCCGAGCTCGCCATTTCGTTCGCCACGCTCGACAATTCCTTTGCCAAGCTTGCCGCCAATGTCGAACAGACGTATTTCGGAGCTGAAAACACCAAAAAATTCGTTGACCAGTCAACGGCTTCTGAGCTCGCCATTTTGTTCGCCACGCTCGACAATTCGTTCGCCAAGCTCGCCACCAATGTCGAACAGGTGTGTTTCCGAGCTGAAAACACCAAAAAATCTGTTGAGCAGTCAACAGCTTCTGAGCTTGCCATTTCGTTCGCCACGCTCGACAATTCGTTCGCCAAGCTCGCCACCAATGTCGAACAAGCGTGTTTCCGAGCTGAAAACACCAAAAAATCCGTTGACCAGTCAACGGCTTCCGAGCTCGCCATTTCGTTCGCCACGCTCGATAATGTGTTCGCCAAGCTCGCCGCCAATGTCGAACAGACGTGTTTCCGAGCTGAAAACACCAAAAATTCCGTTGACTAGTCAACGCTCTCCAACCGTTCGCCAAACTCCTTACACCGTTCGACACGCTCAGTGCACTGTGCAGCGAGTTTGCCATACCGTTCACCCAAATTGCCATACAGATGCATTTCCGAACTGAAAACGGAGAGTGTCCCTCTTCTCCTGGCCGTCCGATCACCCATGATCCCTTGCCGCTGCATGATCATGGCCTCAGGTTCGGCCATGTCATCCAGGGTTTGATCCACCATTGGATCACCCAGATCTTCATGCCACTAGCCGATGGACGATCCAGATTCGGCCACGTCATAAATACGTTATTAAAATCCATTTTTTATTTTTTTAATTCAAATTATTTATTTAAAAATTGCGAAAAATGACTAAAAATTCAGGCAAATTAACTTAAAAATCTAAAAAATAACTATAAATTCGGGGAAATATTTTTGAGCCCCTGGGTAAATAATTAATTAGTGCTCCCGAAAAATAAATCATCGCTAGGCAAAATTAAATAAATTATCTGAAAAATAATTTTAAAATCGAGGAAAATCACCAAAAGTACAGAAGAGCCAAGAAACAACTTTGAGCGTGCCACCAGCTCAGAAAAGCACCATCACCCCTCAAATAAGATTCGAACACCCTTTAAGAATTCCAATAAAGCCCTACGCACCGTTGAAACAACAAAACTTCTCCCCAAAGGCTGTGGTACACAATCTTTGGGAGTGGGGGGCTCGTGATATGGCTAAAATGGGGCTAAATCGGAACCGTTCGAATTGGGCACGAATCTTAAAGTTACAGGGGCAAAACTGTAATTTTACCTATAGACGGGTCCGAATTGGGAACCGAGTCTCTCTCCTCAGACCCGCTAGCCCATGAATGGATCTGTTCAGCTCAGAATGGGTCTCAATCCGTTAAGGACCAGTTCAACAGGATGTGAGGAAATCCTGGCTCGTCCTTATCCACTGGAGGTGGTTCCAACCATTTCTATCCAGACACACCGGGAAGTAGGGATTCGTTCTTATCTCGAAACAGATCCGTACGGAGACTATAAATACCCCCTACCTCCTATTGTCGCAGGTGATCACTCTTTGTCTACTCAAGCTCTTTCCCTTTCCTTTTTCTGGTATTGACAAGTGCGTCGGAGGGTTGGTCGCCGGGATCCATCCCGGTGTTTTGAATGTTTGTGCAGGTCTGCGGGAGCACCAAGGAGTCAACTTATCAACAAGGGAAGAAGTCAGATTCAGCCTATTTGAGTTCCTACGAACCTACAAATTCTGTCTATTGCCCCCACACCAGATTCAACGGCAACAAAAGTAAAACTGATTTAATTGTGGGCGAGGGACATAGTGTTGAAATTGAAAAGTAACCTATAAAAGTATGTCCAAAAAATTCTGCAACTCTTGAAACTGAGAAAGAAAAGATTTTGAAATATGTTATGTATTTGTATGCTGCACCATCTCTTCATCCATTTTCTCAGCTGAAATTCAAAGAGGAGGGATATCGAAGACGTCATCATCAAGAATGAAACAACACAAACTAAAGCTTGAACATAATCCACACATGAAGAGAAGTATTAGAAAAGATGTTTTGATGTTGTTGGATCTTGGCGTCGCATAACCATTGCAGCTATAAAGTCTAGCTGAAGACTTTAAACTTAGTGCTTCTTGGGAGGTAACCCATATTTTCTTTTACTGCATTTAGATTTAGATTTCCTTGTCATGAAGCCCATTTTTATATTCATTATAATTACATTTTTTTGAACATATAATTTTAGAGCCCAATCTTATTTTCTTTTTATTCATATTTATTATTATTGGTGAAGCCAAAATGTAAAGCCCAAGCCTACAACCCAAACCCACATTTATATACCCAACCCGTTAACTCATTATCCTACCCTACCCATATTCAACTACCGATATACAAATCCCCTCACGTTCCCCTACTTTTCACAGTCCTGTAACTACATCCCCACTATCTCAACTACCCATTACTTAATTTATCATTTTGTTAAAAACCCCCTCTCTCACTCCATCCCTCTCTCTCTTCCACTCTCTTTCACTTTCTCCTCTGTTTCCCAACCAAAAACAGAGCATTCCCCACCACTCTCATTGTCTTCCTCCTCCTCGCCCTTCACCTTATCGAGCCGCCCCGTCTCCCTCATCGCTGCCATCCCCGAGGCCTCTACCTTCACCGTCAAACCCGACCTCCATCACTGCACCTCGAAGCCCCTTCACCCTGTCTCCATCTCCGCCACCATTGCCTGCCATCACCCTCATCATGACCCGTCGTCTTCCCCAGTTGCAACCACCGCAATCCCGAGAACCCATCCCTAGCCCCTCGAAGCTCCACCTCCGGCTCCTCGTCTTTGACCCCCAATGCTCCACCGTGCAGACTCCCGCTCGACTGCCACCTTCAACTTCACCCTGCTCGTCGAGCTCACCTCCGAGGCTCATCGTCTTCTTACTCTGTGCTGGCGCCAAACCCATCGAGCATGCTCCCCTCGATTTCCGCCGCTCGTCGTCCATTTTTGTTGTCATTTCCCCTCGCTGACAGTCGCCTGCCCTCACTACTCTCCAAGCCTCGACGACCTCAGCCCAAGCTCTGCCTCACTGACGTGCCCCGAATTGCTTTGCCATCACCTCTGCAGTGTCGTCGCCACAGTCAATCACTCGCTCGTCATCGCCTTCATCTTCTCCAGCCTGCATCTCGTCGTCCAGTTGACCTCCCTTAACCTCTGCGTCATTTCATGTCACGACGTGCTTCCCAAAAGGAATACGGAATATGAGTACGCGACAAAAGCCCAACGAATGATTTTCATCATTCATAAGCTGTTCAAGAATCTTTACAACATTTCACAATATAATCAGAGTCGAAAGCCAGAAAAGTCAACCACATGCACATATGAACCAAATACCAACAAGAATATTTGAAATAAAATATATTAATCTCAAATAGTCATGATATGAAATACACAAATATTCTGAGTCATACTGCCCAAACACAAAGAATACAAGTAATAGATATATTGTTCAAAATGAGCAATAGGAAATAAATGAAGATAGCAAAAGCTCTAGCCAACTAGAACTTTACATCACATACTCCATCGGGCAGTTGGTCACCAAAATCTGCAATTGATAACTGCAGGAGAAGGAAAGAGAAAACAAGTACCCGTCAATTGCAAGTTACGGGCCACTTATAATGTAGGATACAAGTACATGGGAAACTAACAAATAGTATGGAATTATGCATCAAGAGTGATAACTAGCATGAATTAGTAAAACAAAGTCAACTAGCATGGTATACTAATAGTACAAATAGATATGTCAAATGCAGTGTCATATGGCAACTAACAGTGTCTAGTAATAGTAGGCTCAGTATATCAGTGACTCAGGATAACAGTATAACAGTTTCAGTCTAGCAGTATCAGTCTAAAAGTATCAGTCTAACAGTATCAGTCTTATGTTCTTAAAGTCTTGTATGTATTACTATCTAGGTAGCACATCATGCGCCCCATATTATAACACATGGTTGCTACAACAAACAGTTTTGCTTTAGATTTCATAGGGGACCATACAGGGCAGTGTACTCAGGAAATCACAGAATCACAGAACTTGGTCGGTAAACTTGATCGGTGAACTTGATCGGTAACAGAATATTAACTTAATCGGTAAACTTGATCGGTAACTTGATCGGTAAACTAGTCATACTGGAAACACAAGTCTCCTTCCGAGTACACGTTTCTGCACTATCCACTACTAGATCTTTCCCATTAAACCCCGGCTTGATTATTTATTATTATTCTCCAACAGGCATGTATAAGCATGAAACAGTATCAAACTAACATAGTATAATTAGTATTAGGTCTAGGGTAACAAATAAGCATGCATAGATGATAGACAGTCACATCAACGAGCAAAACAGTATATGTTCATATTCAGGACAGCATGACAGTACAGTCCTAAAATAGTAATTTCTGCTACTACAAACATCCAAATCTGGATCCGTCGAAGGATCTGGAAAATAGACCCCCACACGAATCCAGCGAATATAAATAAGTCATATAGTAATTCACAACAACATAACTCAAAATAGGTTTGAATCCATAAAACATGTTTAGTCAGAAATCAGTAAAACGAATTCTTAGTCAGGAAAACCGCATCAAAACCTCTCAAATAAATTCAGGAAAAATCTGGGGTATTCCCCTATATGTCTATAAATCAAAATATAAAGTTTCATAATATTTCGGTAAAATTTGTTTCGTCATCAAAAATAAGAACACATCAAGAAACAAAACTCTAGCAAATCTAGAATTCCCAACACTGCTGTACGAAAACTGAAGAATCTCGCAAGCCGTGAAACGAAATCCAAATCTGCCAAAGGGAGATGATAGTAGACAAAATATATTAACTTTCATATTTCAAGAATATTTTTCATACAGTAAAAGGAATCATAGGGAAAATAAGGTTGTTTACAGATCAACGAGCGAATTGCAGCAAGTATAGATTTCATAAGCGAGCATGAAACAACACATAAAACTCATCAATAAATTTCACCAAAATTCTGGGTAATCCGTCACTAGATAAAGAAACACTGACGGAAGTTTTGGATCAAAATATTATACATAGCATAGTTCTTTAAAATGATTTATCATCAAAATTATGGAAAAACAGAATCTAGAAAAGATCGACACCTCTGTACTAAAACAGTCATAACTCAGTCATACGAAATCAAAATCAAGCAAGTTCAGAGGGGTTTGAAAATAGACGAAATTATCTAAAACTCATGTTTTATACCGAAATCAAGATACTGAATTTAACCCAGTCCAAAACAGCAAACAAAACCAAACAGCGACAAAATACAGATTTTTCTCTTAAAAACAAAATCAACATAGATTCAAGAATATTGATCCAAACACATCCCAACATGAAATCGAGTCTACCAAGTGTCTAAACATCATGATTTAGGGTATCTAACATGTCCACACCAAGAATTTCACATGGGTCTCACCAAAACACGAATTCTCACAAAAGTCTCACATACACGATCAAAAATCAATAACGCGCGAATCCTAGGTTAATTCATGTCCATATTGTGTCGTGAGTCATCTATGGTCAAATTTTCATAATAGAGACAAAACCCATCAAGCAAAACACAAATAAGAGTCATTTCTAGACCCAATTACACTATAGGTGAACTTTTTGACTTGTATCAAATAAATGAAATGGAGTACAAGTTACTTGCCTGGAAGACGACGATGAATCCAACGAAAGAAAGAGAATAACGGGAACGAATTCTCGGGCACGAACTGAACAGCAACGAATCACGAACAAGATCATGAATCCAAAGAACAAATAACCCACGAACACGATCGGATGGCTGAGATCATGAGATTAAGAGATCAAGGTGATCGGATCAGATCGGACGACTCCGTTCGAAGATCAAGATCAAGATCGAGATGTGATCAGTAACTTGATGATGAAGATGATGATCGGATCAGTCGACAATCAGGCGCCACCAATCAAAGTGATCAAAGAACTCCAAGATGATGATGAAGCAATCCAACGATCCATAATCAAAGATGATAATAAAGATCCAACGAACGGCTCTCAATCAAGTGATCAAAACCAAGAGGATGATGATCATGATGCGATCAACGGCTCACAATCAACTAGATCAAAACACATATACCTAAACAGCCACTTCATGGCAAGGGGTGCACTGACTTGGCGACAACCAGCAGCGGCACGGTGACGGGGCTATCGCGGTTGCCACGAGCTGTTGCTGCCGGAGAAAAACAGCGGCACGCTGTTGTCTTTGCCCACTTGGTCTGTGACGAAGGAGAGCACCGGGGGACGGGGAGGCGACGCTACGGGGGAGTAGTACAGCGCACAGGGGGAGAGGCACACAGCGGAGGGGTGGAACGGCACACATAGTGGACAACGGCGGGATGATGGCTGGCCCTATCGACGCTACTGTCGACACGGGAAGACTGGTTGCACAGGCTGGCTGCGCTGCAGTCGCGGGTGGAGGGTGCACCGGGTGGCGGAGCGACGACAGGACGGGGAGGTGCTGAGGGAGAGGACGATGCTGCTGAGGAGGAGCGCGATTGGGGCGCGCTGCAGTGGAGGGGAGAATGGGAGAGGGGGAACTAGAGTGGGTGGAGGCGGCGGTGCGAGGCAGGAGAGCAGGAGGATGGGGGACCAGGATGGGAAGATGAAGCGGCAGGTGTAGGGTTGAAGGAGGTGGCGGCTGCATGGGTTAAAGTAGGGGAAGATGAAACGACATGGTTTAAATAAGAATAGGGTTAGGGTGAACAGGGCAAGGGTTTTGGGTTTAGGTGGGTAATAACCGGGTTGGAATAATGGGGATGTGGGTATAGGTTAATTGGGTTTGGGTTTATTTAAATGGGTAGTTTAGAAATGGGTTTTGGGTTATAAAAAAAACAGTGGGTATTGGGTTAGATTAGTAAATGGGTTTAAATAATGCAAATGGGTTATAGAAGATCTAGGAAAAATATCCAATAAGGGATAAAATAATAATATACAATTAGGACTTTATATATATATATATATATATATATATATATATATATATATATATATATATATATAATAATAATAATAATAATAATACTAGAGATCAAAGTAACCATATCAAAAAATAAGGTTTGCACTACAATGTAAAATTCATAGAAAATAGTTACAATAAGATTACTTACTGAAAATTAGATTTTAAATTGAAGGGTCAAGAATACATTTGAACAAAAATAGTTCGAAAGCGGAAAATTAATTTACAAAAATTTTAAATACAGGAAATACACAGAAAATACATTTTTGGAAAAACAGGGATTACAAATCCTACCCACCTTACAACAACATTTCATCCTCGAAATTTGCTTAGGAGGTACATAGAACAGGGCAAAAGCAAACTGGGGAAAGGGTAACAAAACAGAGGGCTAAAGGGAAAGGAACAAAGCAGTGGCAACACTAGAGAAAGAAGGAGGAAATGGATAGCAATGAGGTCAAATCGAAGGCATGAAAGGGAATAAGCAGTATCAAAAGAGAAGAAACAACACAAGATAACAAAGCAAGATAGGAAGTAGGTAGAACTGAAGTCAATGAGAGAAGGGACAGGGAAGAATTGAATCAAATAATGAATGGGTGCATAATGGCAAAATGGAATGTAAGAAGAAAGTAACCGGTATCAAAATTAAAGAAAACATCACAAGACTTGCAAGATAACAAATCAAGGAGATGAAGGAATAGAAAGAGCTGGAATTGAAGAAAGGATGGACAAGGAAGAGATGAACCAAGCAAATGAGTCAACAGGTGGAGACGAATGCAAGGGATAGAGAAGCAAACATTGCAGGGAAGGAAAAACAACAAAATATCCTGGGACCTGTGGGTTATGGGCCCACCATGCTTCCACTGCACCACTCTTTTGGTGATGTTCTAAGCTGACATGTCGTTGTAGACCACGCGGTACCAAGCGACGATCTGAGCAGGAAGAAAAGAATGAGACGCCCAATTAAAATTGGGATTCAGAGGAGGACTTTAATTTAAATAATTAGGTCAAAACTAATGGGCGTTAACAAAAATCATATTAATAATACAAAAATCAACACATAATATTAATAAAATAATAATGACAAAAATAATAAAAATAATAATAACAATAATAATCATCATAAACATACTGGTAAAAATAATTATAATAATAGAATATTAACAATACTAGTAAGGATAATAATACAAGATAGAAAATAATTTGGGGTTCATCATTTTGGTGAAAGTAATTCAATATCAACATCAAAAATAAAATAGTAAGAAAAATATTAATAATAGTGATAGTAATAACAATAATAATAATAATACCAATAATAATAAAGAAAACAATAATAATAATAGTAAAAATTCTTTAATGTGGATTCGCCTCATTTATATCCATCTGTAGACTTTCCTTCTCGACATCAAGTTGCAAGTTTGCCTCCACGACATCAGGTTGCGGTTGCCATCTGGATATTGATTTGCACATTTTGCCTCCCCGATATCCAGTTGCAATTCGCCTCCATTGACGTCTAGTTGCATGTTTTCCATCTCAACATCCAGTTGCAACAAAATGATGAATGAGATGGTGCAATCTTCCACACGTACTTAGATATTGATTGCTCAATTTAAGTACGAAGTTACGCTTTGAAATTTGTGATATCAAAATACACAATTATTCGAAATAACAAAATTTTCGTTTTAGAAAACAATTTTATAGAAGATCCAAAATATAACAAATAATAATCGAAATACACAAAATATTCAGGAAAATTATAAAGAAAATTAAGCAGGAGAAGAATGAATTTTATACTCAATAAAGAGTCAACAAAGGAGGACGACTACAAGTGACGAAAGAAAATAAGAAATCAAAGAATCGAATATGATGGAAGAGGAACGATGAGGCACAAGCAGAATTTGAAGAGGATATAGCAGGAAAAGAATAACTAGCATGATACTCAAAATGAGTCAACAAATGAAGATGAATGAAAGAATCAAAGGAATATGGGTACGGAAAGAACGAAACTATACCCAATAAGAAATCAACAAATGAGAACGACTAAAAGAGACGGGAGAAACAAGGAATCAAAGAATTAAATAAGAAGGGATCAAATGAATGAAATAAGACTAGTATCCGATCAAGTTGATAATGATTCATTCATGCATGCATGGTTGGTGAAATGTTGAGCAGATTCCAGATCAAGCCAAGCATGTCTAATATATTAGTTAAACTAATACATTAGCCAAACCTGGTGCTCTGATACCACTAAAAACCCTGTCATGCCCCGCTTTCCAAAAGGAATACGGAATACGAGTATGCGACAAAAGCTCAGCGAATGATTTTTATCATCCATAAGCTGTTCAAGAATCATTACAACATATCACAATATCATCAGAGTCGGAAGCCAGAAAAGCCAACTACATGTACATATGAACCAAACACCAACAAGAATACTTGAAAAAAAATATATTAATCTCAAATAGTCATGATCTGAAATACAAAAATATTCTGGGTCATACTGTCCAAACACAAAGAATACAAGTAATCGATACATTGTTCAAAATGAGCAACAGGAAATACATGAAGATAGCAAAAAGCTCCAGCCAGCTAGAACTTTAGATCACATACTCCATCAGGCAGCTGGTCGCCAAAATCTGCAATTAATAATTGCAGGAGAAGAAAAGAGAAAACAAGTACCCATCAATTGCAAGTTACGGGCCACTTATAATGTAGGATACAAGTACATGGGAAACTAACAAATAGCATGGAATAATGCATCAACTGTGATAACTAGCATGAATTAGTAAAACAAAGTCAACTAGTATGGTATACTAATAGTACAAATAGATGTGTTAAATGCAGTATCCTATGGCAACTAATAGTGTCTAATAACAGTAAGCTCAGTATATCAAAGATTCAGGATAACAGTATAACAGTATCAGTCCAACGGTATCAGTCTAGCAGTATAAGTCTAACAATATCAGTCTAACAGTATCAGTCTTATGTTCTTACAGTCTTGTCTGTATTACTATCTAGGTAGCACTTCATGTCCCCATATTATAACACATGGTTGCTACAACAAATAGTTTCGCTTTAGATTTCATAGGGGACCATACAGGACAGTGTACTCGGGAAATCACAGAAACACAAAACTTGATCGGTAAACTTGAACAGAATATTAACTTGACCGGTAAACTTGATCGGTAAACTTGTCATACAGGAAACACAAGTCTCCTTCTGAGTACACGTTTCTGCACTATCCATTACTAGATCTTTCCCATTAAATTCCGGCTTGATTATTTATTATTATTCTCAAACAGGCATGTATAAGCATGAAACAGTGTCAAACTAACATAGTATAATCAGTATCAGGTCTAGGGTAACAAATAAGCACGCATAGATGATAGACAGTCAAATAAACGAGCAAAACAGTGTATGTTCATATTCAGGACAGCATGACAGTACAGTACTAAAATAGTGATTTCTGCTACTACAAACATCCAAATCTAGATCCGTCAAAGGATCTGGAAAATAGACTCCCACACGAATCCAGCAAACATAAATAAGTCATATAGTAATTCACAATAACATAACTCAAAACAGGTCAGAAGACAGAAAACATGTTCAGTCAGAAATCAAAAAAATGAATTCTCAGTCAGGAAAACCGCATCAAAACCTCTCAAATCATTCAGGAAAAATCTTGGGTATTCCCCTATATGTCTATAATCAAAATGTAAAGTTTCATAATATTCCATTAAAATTTTTTTAGTCATCAAAAATAAGAACACGTGGCAAATTTGGAATTCCCAACACTGCTGTACGAAAATTGAAGTATCTCGCAAGTCCTTAAACGAAATCCAAATCCGCCAAAGAGAGATGAAAATAGACAAAATATATTAATTTTCATATTTCACGAATACTTTTCATACAGTAAAAGGAATCGTAGTGAAAATAAGGTTCTTTACAGATCAGCGAGCGAATTACAGCAAGTATAGATTTCATAAGCGAGCATGAAACAACACATAAATCTCATCAATAAATTTCACCAAAATTCTGGGTAATCCCTAATTAGATAAAGAAACACTTACCAAAGTTTCAGATCAAAATATTATATGTAGCATAGTTCTTTAAAATGATTTGTCATCAAAATTATTGAAAAACAGAATCTGAAAAAGATCGACACCTCTGTACTAAAACTGTCAGAAATCAGTCATACGAAATCAAAATCAAGCAAGGTCACAGGGGTTTGAAAATAGACGAAATTATCTAAAACTCATGTTTTATACCGAAATCAAGATACTAACTTTAACCTAGTCCAAAACAGCAAACAAAACCGAACAGCGACAAAATATAGATTTGTCCCTTAAAAAAAAATCAACATAGATTCAAGAATATTGATCCGAACACATCCCAACAAGAAATCGAGTCTACCAAGTGTCTAAACATCATGATTTATGGTATCTAACTTGTCCAAACCAAGAATTTCACATGGGTCTCAACCAAAACACGAATTCTTACAAAAGTCTCACATACATGATCAAAAATAAAGAACGGGCGAATCCTAGGTTAATTAATGTCCATATTGTGTTTTGAGTCATCTATGGTCAAATTTTTATAACAGAAACAAAAATCATCAAGCAAAACACAAACAAGAGTCGTCTCTAGACCCAACTACCCTATAGGTGAACTTTTTGACTTGTATCAAACAAATGAATTGGAGTACAAGTTACTTGCCTGGAAGACGACGATAAATCCAAAAAAGAAAGAGAATAACGGGAACGGATTTCCGGGCTCGAACTCAATAGCAACAAATCACGAACAATATCACAAATCCAAAGAACAAATAACCCACGAACACGATCGGATGGCTGAGATCATGAGATTAAGAGATCAAGGCGATCGGATCAGATTGGACTACTCTGATCGAAGATCAAGATCGAGATGTGATCAGTATCTTGATGATGAAGATGATAATTGGATCAGATCAACGATCGGACGGCCACAAATCAAAGTGATCCAAGAATTTCAAGATGATGATGAAGCAATCCAACGGTCCATAATCAAAGATGATAATCAAGATCCAACGAATGGCTCTCAATCAAGGGATCAAAACCAAGATGATGATGATCATGATGCGATCAATGGCTCACAATCAACTAGATCAAAACACATATACCCAAACAGCCACTTCATGGCAAGGGGTGCACTGACTTGGCGACAACCGGCGGCCACACGGCGACGGGGCTATCGCAATTGCCGCGAGCTATTGCTGCAGGAGAAGAACAGCGGCACGCCATTCTCACTGCCCACTTGGTCCACGACGAAGGAGTGCACCGGGGGACAGGGAGGCGACGGGGAGGCGATGCTGGGGGGGAGTAGTACAGCGCACAGGGGGAGAGGCACACAGCGGAGGGGTGGAACGGCACACAGGGTGGACAACGGCAGGACGATGGCTTGCCCTGTCGACGGTGCTGTCGACACGGGGAGACTGGTCGCACAGGCTGGCTGCGCTGCAGTCGCGGGCGGAGGGTGCACTGGGTGGCAGAGCGACGACGGGACGGGGAGGTGCTGAGGGAGAGGATGACGCTGCCGAGGTGGAGCGCGACTGGGGTGCGCTGCAGTGGAGGGGAGAACGGGTGAGGGGGAACTGGAGCGGGAGGAGACGGCGGTGCGAGGCAGGAGAGCAGGAGGACGGGGGACCAGGATGGGAAGATGAAGTGGCGGGTGTAGGGTTGAAGGAGGTGGCAGCTGCATGGGTTAAAGTAGGGGAAGATGAAACAACATGGATTAAATAGGAATAGGGTTAGGCTGAACACGGCAGGGGTTTTGGGTTTAGGTGGGTAATAACCGGGTTGGATTAATGGGGATGTGGGTATAGGTTAATTGGGTTTGGGTTTATTTAAATGGGTAGTTTAGAAATGGGTTTTAGAAGATCTAGGAACAATATCCAATACGGGATTAAATAATAATATACAATTAGGACTTTATAAATATATATATATATATATATATATATATATATATTTATAATAATAATACTATAGATCAAAGTAACCATATCAAAAAAATAAGGTTTGCATTACAATGTAAAATTCATAGAAAATAGTTACAATAAGATTACTTACCAAAAATTAGATTTTAAATTGAAGGGTCAAGAATACATTTTAACAAAAATAGTTCAAAAGCAGAAAATTAATTTACAAAAATTTTAAATGCAGGAATACACGGAAAATACATTTTTGGGAAAACAGGGGTTCCAAATCCTACCCACCTTACAACAAAATTTCGTCCTCGAAATTTGCTTAGGCAGTATATAGGACAGGGCAAAAGCAAACTGGGAAAAGGGTAACAAAACAAAGGACTAAAGGAAAAGGAACAAAGCAGTGGCAACACCAGAGAAAAAGGAAGGAAGTGGATAACAATGAGGTCAAATAGAAGGCATGAAAGGGAATAAGCAGTATCAAAAGAGAAGAAACAGCACAAGATAACAAAGCAAGATAGAAATTAGGTAGAACTGAAGTCAATGAGAGAAGGGACAGGGAAGAATTGAATAAAATAATGAATGGGCGCATAATGGAAAAATAAAATTCAAGGAGAAAGTAACTGGTATCAAAAATAAAGAAAACATCACAAGACTTGCAAGATAACAAATCAAGGAAATGAAGGAATAGAAAGAGCTGGAATAGAAGAAAGGATGGACAAGGAAGAGATGAACCAAGAAAATGAGTCAACAGATGGAGACGAATGCAAGGGATAGAGAAGAAAACATTACAGGGAAGGAAAAACAACAAAAGATCCTGGGACCTATGGGTTTTGGGCCCACCATGCTTCCACTGCGTCACTCTGATGGTGACGTTCCAAACTGACATGTCATTGTAGACCATGCGGCACCAAGCGACGATCCGAGCAGGAAGAAAAGAATGAGATGCCCGATTAAAATTGGGATTCAGAGGATGGCTTTAATTTAAATAATTAGGTCAAAACTGATGGGCATTAACAAAAATCATATTAATAATACAAAAATCAACACATAATATTAATAAAATAATAATGACAAAAATAATAAAAATAATAATAACAATAATAATCATCATAAACATACCGGTAAAAAAAAAATAATAGAATATTAACAATACTGGTAAGGATAATAATACAAGACAGAAAATAATTTGGGGTTCATCATTTTGGTGAAAGTATTTCAATATCAACATCAAAAATAAAATAGTAAGAAAAATATAATAATAATAATAATAGTGATAGTAATACCAATAATAATAATACCAATAATAATAAAGAAAACAATAATAATAATAGTAAAAATTCTTTGATGTGGATTCGCCTCATTTATATCCATCTGTAGCCTTGCCTTCTCGACATCAAGTTGCAGGTTTGCCTCCACGACATCAGGTTGCGGTTGCCTTCTAGATATTCGGTTGCACATTTTGCCTCCCCGATATCCAGTTGTAATTTGCCTCCATTGACGTCCAGTTGCATGTTTGCCATCTCGACATCCAGTTGCAACAAAACGATGAATGAGATGGTGCAATCTTCCACACGTACTTAGATATTGATTGCTCAATTTAAGAATCGAATATGAAGGAAGAGGAACGATGAGGCACAAGCAGAATTTAAAGAGGATATAGCAGGAAAAGAATAACTAGCATGATACTCAAAATGAGTCAACAAATGAAGATGAATGAAAGAATCAAAGGAATATGGGTACGAAAAGAACCAAACTATACCCAATAAGGAATCAACAAATGAGAACGACTAAAAGAGACGGAAGAAACAAGGAATCAAGGAATCGAATAAGAAGGGATCAAATGAATGGAATAAGACTAGTATCCAGATCAAGTTGATAATGACTCATTCATGCATGCATGGTTGGTGAAATGTTGATCAGATTCCAGATCGAGCCAAGCATGTCTAATATATTAGTTAAACTAATACATTAGCCAAACCTGGTGCTCTGATACCACTAAAAACCCTGCCATGCCCTGCTTCCCAAAAGGAATACGGAATACAAGTATGCGACAAAAGCTCAGTGAATGATTTTCATCATCCATAAGCTATTCAAGAATCTTTACAACATATTACAATATCATCAGAGTCGGAAGCCAGAAAAGCCAACCACATGCACATATGAATCAAATACCAACAAGAATACTTAAAATAAAATATATTAATCTCAAATAGTCATGATCTGAAATACACAAATATTCTCGGTCATACTGCCCAAACATAAAGAATACAAGTAACAGATACATTGTTCAAAATGAGTAACAGGAAATAAATGAAGATAGCAAAAGCTCCAGCCAATTAGAACTTTAGATCACATACTCCATCGGGCAGCTGGTCACCAAAATCTGCAATTGATAATTGCAGTAGAAGGAAAGAGAAAACAAGTACCCATCAATTGCAAGTTACGGGCCACTTATAATGTAGGATACAAGTACATAGGAAACTAACAAATAGCATGAATTAGTAAAACAAAGTCAACTAGCATGGTATACTCACAGTACAAATGGATGTGTCAAATGCAGTGTCTAGTAACAGTAGGCTCAATATATCATTGATTCAGGATAATAGTTTAATAGAATCAGTCTAACGGTATCAGTCTAGTAGTATCATTCTAACAGTATCAGTCTAACAGTATGAGTCTTATGTTCTTACTGTCTTGTGTGTATTACTATCTAGGTAGCAGTTCATGTGCCCCATATTATAACACATGGTTGCTATAACAAACAGTTTCACTTTAGATTTCATAGGGGACCATACAGAGTAGTGTACTCGGGAAATCACAGAATCACAGAACTTGGTCGGTAAACTTGATCGGTAAACTTAATCGGTAACTTGATCGGCAACAGAATATTAACTTGATCGGTAAACTTGATCGGTAACTTGATCGGTAAACTTGATCGGTAACTTGATCGGTAAACTTGTCATACAGAAAACACAAGTCTCCTTCCGAGTACACGTTTCTACACAATCCACTACTAGATCTTTCTCATTAAACCCCGGCTTGATTATTTATTATTATTCTCAAACAGGCATGTATAAGTATGAAACGGTGTCAAACTAACATAGTATAATTAGTATCAGGTCTAGGGTAACAAATAGGCATGCATAGATGATAGACAGTCACATAAACGAGCAAAACAGTGTATGTTTATATTCAGAACAGCATGATAGTACATTACTAAAACAGTGATTTATGCTACAACAAACATCCAAATCTGGATCCGTCGAAGGATCTAGAAAATAGACTCCCACACAAATCCAGCAAATATAAATAAGTCATATAGTAATTCATAACATCATAACTCAAAACAGGTTTGAATCCAGAAAACATGTTCAGTTAGAAATCAGTAAAACGAATTCTCAGTCAGGAAAACCACAACAAACCCTCTCAAATAAATTCAGGAAAAATCTGGGGCATTCCCATATATGTCTATAATCAAAATGTAAAGTTTCATAATATTCCAGTAAAATTTATTTAGTCATCAAAAATAAGAACACATCAAGAAACGGAACTCTGGCAAATCTGGAATTCCCAACACTGCTGCACGCAAAACTGAAGTATCTCACAAGCCGTGATACGAAATCCAAATCTGCCAAAGGAAGATGAAAATAGACAAAATATATTAACTTTCATATTTCACGAATACTTTTCATACAGTAAAAGGAATTATAGTGAAAATAAGGTTCTTTACAGATCAGCGAGCGAATTACAGCAAGTATAGATTTCATAAGCGAGCATGAAACAATACATAAAACTCATCAATAAATTTCACCAAAATTCTGGATAATCCCTAACTAGATAAAAAAATACTGACCAAAGTTTTGGATCAAAATATTATATATTGCATTGTTCTTTAAAACGATTTGTCATCAAAATTATTGAAAAACAGAATCTGCAAAAGATCGACACCTCTGTACTAAAACAGTCATAACTCAGTCATACCAAATCAAAATCAAGCAAGGTCACAGGGGTTTGAAAATAGACGAAATTATCTAAAACTCATGTTTTATACCGAAATCAAGATACTTACTTTAACCTAGTCCAAAACAGCAAACAAAACCGAACAGCGACAAAATACAGATTTTTTGCTTAAAAACAAAATCAACATAAATTCAAGAATATTGATCCAAACACATCCCAACATGAAATCGAGTCTACCAAGCGTCTAAACATCATGATTTACAGTATCTAACATGTCCACACCAAGAATTTCACATGGGTCTCAACCAAAACACGAATTCTCACAAAAGTCTCACATACACAATCAAAAATAAAAAACGGGCGAATCCTAGGTTAATTCATGTCCATATTGTGTCGTAAGTTATCTATGGTCAAATTTTCATAATAGAGACAAAACCTATCAAGCAAAATACAAACAAGAGTCGTCTCTAGACCCAACTACACTACAGGTGAACCTTTTGACTTGTATAAAACAAATGAATTGGAGTACAAGTTACTTGCCTGGAAGACGACAATGAATCCAACAAAAGAAAGAGAATAACGAAAACGGATTCCCGAGCAAAAACTCAACAACAACGAATCACGAACAAGATCACAAATCCAAAGAACGAATAACCCACAAACACGATCGGATGGTTGAGATCATGAGATCAAGAAATCAAGGCGATCGGATCAGATCGGACGACTCTGATCGAAGATCAAGATCATGATCGAGATGTGATCAGTATCTTGATGAAGATCGGACTCTGATCGACGATCGGACGGCCACCAATCCAAGTGATCAAAGAACTCCAAGATAATGATGAAGCAATCCAACGGTCCATAATCAAAGATGATAATCAAGATCCAATGAATGACTCTCAATCAAGGGATCAAAACCAAGATGATGATGATCATGATGCGATCAATGGCTCACAATCAACTAGATCAAAACACATATACCCAAACAGCCACTTCATGGCAATGGGTGCACTGACTTGGCGACAACCGGTGGCGGCATGGCGACGGGGCTGTCACAATTTCAAGCAGAAAATTAATTTACAAAAATTTTAAATACAGGAAATACACAGAAAATATATTTTTGGGAAAACAGGGGTTACACTTCAACCGCAACCGCTCATCTTCCCCACTTAAAGCCCTGTTCTCGTCCACTCTCCACGTCGACTATCGCCGCCATCCTCCACCCAGTCGACCACCTTTCCTCCCGCCCTCCTCGTCAAACCAACTCCGCATTGCCGATCTCAGAAGCTCCACAGCCTTCGACCGCCCTCACCGCCTCTCACTCTGAAGATCGTTGCCCTGTTTCCCCCGTCAGCCCTCGCGACCTTCAGTTGCACCGACCCTACTCCTCGTCTGCACCCGAACCCCCGAGCCCCCTAGACTGTACCACCGCACCGTCGAGCCTTAGCTGCCACCAATTCCCGCCATTTCTACCATTCCTATTTTGGGGAAAGATCGCTGTTTGTTGTTCTGGCAGGGGATCCCGTGTTCGCTGTTTGCCATTTTGGTCCTTGCTGTTGCTATGTGATTAGCTGAGTTTGCCGTTTGGTGTTTCTGCCGAGAGTGTTGTTGTTGTTTTGCCCTTTTGCTGTGTTGCTGTCTCTTTGTGTGCTCCTGCTGCTGTGGATTTGTTGTACGTGTGTTACTCGTGTGCCGCCGTCGGGATTCTCATCCCGTTATTTTTTTATATTCAGAATCGTCTTCTAACAGGAAAGCGTCTCTTGAACTCATTTTTATTGTTTCTAGTTCAAGAAAACATTCCTTGAAATCCGGCAAGTAGTAATCAAATTGAATATCATATCTAATTGAACTCCATTGTTTATTTATTGTACCATATTATTGATTCATAGTCTTCTCATCGTGCTATTATTGTTGACTTCAATCCCAAACCGTAAATTTATTGTACTAGTGAAGATTCACATATACTGCCATGTCATTTGCTTGACTTTGTACTGAGGTTTCGACCTGGTTCCTGACATAGAAACTTAAAACCTTGTATATAGAAATTGTAGTACATTAAGTCCATATATTGTTATGTTTTGCATATAAACCGTGTTTTCCATATTTAATGAATTTTACCATGTGTATTTCATGTATTGTACAGTCTTGATATCATCTTGAAATTGTACTAGTGCTACTGGTCTCATCGATTGTACCTGTTGCAAGCGTATTGATATCATTGCCTACATCGATTACATGCATGTTCATAATGTTATATAATAAAATATTAAACAAGCCGGGGTTAATAAGGGTTGACTTAGTAGTGGATAATCTCAGAAAATGTACTCGGTAGGGCCCTTCTTGTTTATATGGAATATTGACATGAAAGGTAGAGATATACTTGTGAACTTGTTATCATGTTATCTTGTTAATACTTGTGAACTTGTTATCATGTTATTTTTATCTTGTTATCATGTTATCTCGTTATACCGAGTACACGCTCTGTAGATCCCACCATTATGTCTAAAACGTACACTGTTTTGTATGCACCGAACCTGTGGTATGGGACACAGTAGTACGTGCATTAGTTAGGATTGATAAGAGACTTATAGACATAAATAAACACTGAACATTGATACTAATACTGAATACTGGTTATTAAATATTGATTCCTGATTTCTGAATTTCTGATTATCAACTTTTGATTTTGTTACCGTTTATCATTTATTGACTCCGATATCGTTCCAATTTCTATTCTTGTTATACAGTCCTTTATTTCCTATTTTATTGCTTCCTACTACTTGTCGTTCGAAGCTTGCTCTAATGGGTTCCCTTCCTCGTTCTTTTAAGTAATGTTATACCGGTACAATGATGGGTAACTGAAAAGAACTCGTCGAATTATTACTGCATTGCATATTCCGAGCTATTTGGTAAGTTCTTGTATCCCAGATTTGGTTATTGGATTTTATTCTCATTTATGTGATTATGTTTTCTGCGTGGTTGTGATTATTTCTTTTCATGTTGTTGAATTAAGACTAGTATAGCTTATGGATGATGTTAAAATCATTCGCTGGGCCTTCGTCACGGACTCGTATTCCCGTATTTTGGAAAGCGGGGCGTGACACACATAGCAACTGATTTCGATCCCGATCTCTTGACAAATTATTCTGCAAGATATAAACCAATAAACAACTTAATTCTTCATGAATATAAACCAATAAACAACTCAATGTCTACTACTAAATACATATCTATATAAATCATTTTTCACGAAAACGTACATATATTTAACTTTTTACAGGGCTTTTATATGCTGCATTATTCACGAAAACGTGCCGTAGGCACGTATCCACGGACAAACCTAGTATATTAACATATTGGATCCACATAATCCCAACAACCTAAACCCAAAAAAGTTGGTTAAAATAGTCAATAAAAAAGAAAAAAAGGTAGAGCTGCGAGCCTCGGACAGCAGATAAAGTAAATATAAAATGACAGAAACCTCTTCGATAGAAAAATAATATTACATTTTTTTATCAAACGTCTAATGTGTCTAAAGAAAGGTGAAATCTGATACATGAGTATAAAATAGCACACTCTGGAGTTTGGAAAATTCAATTTCTATGATTTAAGTTAATTGAAATTTTCATATATAATCCACAACACTTATGGAAACAACTTGCAAATCTCTGTGGTAATATCATTTGATGATGTAACAGTACTAGAATCCAATTGCTTGAAGTCATTGCTTCACCTTCCTGAACCAAGACTCTACAAATCTCATGGAATCTTGATCTCAATGCATCAATCTGATTAGTGATTTTGATTACAATAGATGTAGCGACAATAGAATTGTTTACTCTTTTGAGAGTTCATAACTCCCCCTTAAATGTATGCTTGAAACATCATAAACTTCTGTTTACTCCAAAATATTATCCAGCACATGTCTTAATACAAGTAAAATTTGGAGCCACATAATTTCAGTACACATCTCAAAGCTTCCAAGGATAATACAGTAATTTCACAGCAATAAGAGGCCCGCTAGAATAATATGGGTCATCTCTAGGCCCCTTAAGCCAACCAAATCCGCAATTAAAGCTTATTGTAGCCCAAGAAAAAGGGGATTGTCAGCCAATTACAGCTGCTAGTCAAATCCCCTAATTCAATCCTTTTACTAAGATAATCTCTAACCGAATCTAAAAAAGATACATTTTCTAGTGTATCTTTTATAGCTAACTCCTAGCCTATCCACCTCCATCAGTCAAAGGTAATCAATATTTTCTCCATTAGAAACTCTAATCATTATTCTGGGTTACTAACTTAAGCTTCAAAGGGACTTACGCCGAAGTTACCTCCAACGGTAAGACATTTTGCAAGTTACCAGATGTTTTCGGCCATCTAGATTTAAATCTAGGCATTTTCGGCCATCCAGATCGACGGTCCAGATCAGTGTTTTCTTCTTCAATAAAAGAACCCATTATCTGATTGCTCCCATACAAAAATTAGCAACAGAATTGGCATCATCTGTGCAAAAACTATAGATCTGCCTATCCGATCAGATCCATCCACCAAAAACATCTTCAGCCATGCCTCAAAGTGGAAAGCAAATAGCGACTGTCGCCATCCGCAAAGGCGATCCTCTTCCCCCTCTATCACGACCTTTTTCCAACATGGCTGCATTGGTGGGCTCCTAACACCTTCATCCCGATCTCCATCCAATTGAGAACTGGGGTCGGTCCGCACATCCGACACCTCCTCGGTTCATCCTAAATAGTCAGACCTCCACAGCAAGATCAATGCCATGCTTGAAGGGACAGAGCTCTATCAACACTTACATGAAAGGCACACTCGAAATGGTGGTTACCGTTCGGAACGCTATAGGAGCCAGAGGAGTCCTTCGCCACGGCGATAGAGATACTCGTAACTCGGGCTGAGTTCCGAAGCTTCACTGCCCAAGTTCTTTGGGCCCTCCAAGGAGCCTCAAGTAGTGACCACAAGATGAGTGGTCCACTTCCTAGGACTGTAGGACTGAGCAAGAACAAGAATCTGGGTTAACTCAATCTGAAGGATAAGAAGATGTGGTGCTCTGTCATTTCTGAGAGATGGTAAACTGCCTCGACCAGATTAGTCAAGAAGAGTGTCACCGAGGTGGAGGATACTGCCCCGTCTGACCTCCCTTCACTGAACCTTCTCAAAACCTCCTTCCAGAAAACTTCAAGCCTCCCACCTTTGAGTCATACGATGGTGAAGCCTTCCACCTTTAAGTCATTTTGTCAGGCCCCACTTCCCAAAAATACAAAATACGAGTACATGACACTGGCCCAGCGAATGACTAATGTCATCCATAAGCTGTTTATCCGATCAACTTAACAATATAATTAATACAGAACAAATACGCAGGCAATAATAATAATTTCATGAACAATAATACTTGGAATGAAGCAATAAAAATATTCAAATACAATAATAGTCCAACATCTGGAATGTAATACACCGGATAATATAATACTTTTGTATATATAATGTCTATATATATATATTTATGAATGTTGAAGTGTGATTAAATTTTCTAGATTGTTCGCGTGGATGGTTGCGTTCATGGTGGTGCGCGAGAATGAGCAGGACCGATACTAGTATATACACTAGTTTTTAGTGTGATGCATATGCAAATATACAATTGCATGGTACCACAATGAATATTCTTTGCATGCACTCAAATCAAACCTCTCATCTCTCATCTAAAACTTGATCAAAGGCTAAAAATTTCAACCATGCAAATATCTCTAAAAAAACTATGGGCTAGAACCCTTGTTTTGGAAAACAGCCATACCATCTCACCCCTTCTCTACCCTATAGGCCGGCCACCCTCTTGCACCCCCTCACTCCTCATTTCACTATTAAACCTCTCCCTTTCACTCCCATTCAGTTCTGAAAACTTATAATAAAAAAAAGAGGAAGGAGAGAGTGAAATAAGGCAAGAAAAAAAGAGGTAAATCAAGAGCTATGGAGGAGGAATCAAGGAGGAAGGCCAAGCTATTTTCATCTCTCAAGCTACACCAAAGGTGGGGAGTTCTCTAAACTTTAGTCTTGTTTCTCTTGTTTGATTTTCTTGCATGAATCAAGTAGTTAATATCTATGTGAATGATTGATTAGGAGTAGATTGTTAGAATCTGAAAATGGAAACAGAAAACATGATCTGTATGCTTTAGTTCTGAATTTCTAGAGAACAAAATAAATGGAATTTGATCATGAAATTTTCAAGAATGATCTTATGCATGTTTAGAAAATACATGATTTACTTCGGATTTTTCTGGTATTATTTGGTATTTTAATAAAATCAATTTTGAGGACTAAGTCGTAAGGCAGAGACTGGGTCTGTCTAGCGTAACAACTGAACTTGTGGGAATTCTTAGAATTAATTAACACATGATCTATTTCTGAAATGTTTTCCATGTTATCTTGCATGCGTCTGGACTCAACAGAAAAATAATGAAATTATTTGGACGAAATTTGATGCATGTTCAAAATTAATTAATCAAGAGTAGTCAAGACAGCGACTAAAGAACAGTAGAACTTTTGTACCTGATTGTAATAGGTAGAACTCCTTGAATAGAACTTATTCTATTTGGATTCATGATGTTTTCTAGTTTATGAAAATGCAAATTTGATAACCATTAGTTATGCATGTTATTTATTATGAATATTTAAGAATGTACTATGCAGAACCTAGTCAGGATTGACACTCTGATTAGATGATACTCTTATGGCTCTGTATAAGCAGAATTTGAGAAAATGTACAACTAGGAAGTTGTAGTAGACATTATGATCTTTCCAAAAAGCCCTATTACAAGAAATTCTTGTAAGTAGAATAATAGATATGGTTTTTGCAAGTTGGGGCAAAGCCTAGATTTTTGAGCTATAGGCTCTGTTAGAGTAGTGCTTTGTGTGTGGTTCTGTATACCTGAGAGAAATGACTATTTTATGGTAATCAAATGAAAGAATTGGGATTGGTGATCAACTAGAAAGTTGTAGAGGACATTCACACCTTTCCACAGAACCTGAATTTGTATCATTCCGATGAGAAAGGAAAGTTTTATGCTATCGGTAAGGTGCAGCCAGTGTACAGAAGTACACAGGCTGAGGTTTGTAAGGCTATTTTGAGGAATGAGATGATTGAATCTGAGGTGATGATCAACTAGAGAGTTGTAGCCTAGGTCTTTATCTTTCCAGATTGGGCTAGAACATCCAAATCTGAGTTGAATTGTGGGAGTTATGACTTTTTTTAAGTTTCAGGTAGAAACACCATAGTTTGTTTAGTCATGGTTTTGACTAAGTATTGGAAGAACCTTTCCCCTTTTGTACATAAGAGTTGATAACTTATTATTTGGGATGATTGGTGTTATTTTACGAGTCTAGTTGATGTTTGACTCCTGTTGATGATGTTGTGACTCGAGTTAGTCACAAGGATAGGGTGATACCCTACGTCTATCGACCCTAAAATTTGAACTTCCGCCGGGGCGTTGGACGTACGAATTGGTACCATCGAGTTGTATTCATGCCGGTTAAGGATGAACGCAGGCCATGGCGAGGGACAAATTCCAAGTTAGGGGAAGCAGCGAGCAGGACATTGTATCGTCAGGGTTGCAAGTCAATAAGCAGGATTGTGGGAGGAACCCTTTATGTCACCTGAATGATTAGAGTGAGTCTTGGATTAGAGTGATTGTGTTACATATGAATATTTCATTAGTACTAGCAGACTATAGTCGGGTGTTGTACTTTTCTTGTCGTATGGATATGGATTTGGTTCTCAGGTTTTGAGTTCACGGGTCCTGTATCTCGATTTGTTAATTCCCAAAGAGCCGGGGTAAGGAACAGGAGAGTAACTCCTGTCGGATAGAGGGATTTGACCCTCGAGGCAGTCGTGTTCCTATGCGCATGGGTGTTGGTTATTATCTTGACATCATGGGTACATGGTTTTGTATTGGAAGGTTTTTCACGGCTTTTGAGTGAGGTCCGTTCGCGGGTACTAAGTGGCAAATGCGACGACCACTTTAGGGACTAGAGTAAGAGACTAGACCGAATGACTGCAACCTCCTCAGACATAGAAATCTATTGGAAACAGGTTGAGTACAAGAGTAGGATGCATGGCAAGGGATTGAACCCTACAATCAGGAGAGGCGAACTCTTTGAAAGTATGTAGTATGGATGCATACGTTTTCATTGAAATTGATTTTGGGGAAGTATGTTGTATGGGATGCATACGTTCCCAAATAAATTGCATTAGAATAGGTGCATCGTGTGCATTCGTTGTTTCGTGCATTAGATTAGGCCATGTCATGCATTGATCTAGAATGCATGTAGTATGGGATGCATGCGGATCCAGAGTCCCAAAGTCTTGCTTGCATTAGAATAAGGCATGTGACTGGTGCATTTAGTTGTTAGATCATGGCATACACGAACACTATGGAATTAGGATGCATGTTTCTTTTCCCATTCAAGATGGTTTGTGGTTGCGAGTTTGGAGACTGCTATTTCTTATCAGCATTGCATCAATAGAATTACTGATGTTCCTCACCTTTTAGGTACCGGTCCTACCTTTCGAGCAGGTACAGAAACATCAGAGTCGTGCAGCGGAAGACTCAAGCCGAGGGGGAAGTTCCAGGAAAGTAGATTGACCACTCAGCATTGCTTTGGCGGTGATCCCCGATTACCATTCCGAGAGACAGCTGATACCTTTACAAGAGGAGTTGGTAAATATTTTGTAATAAGATGTAATGAGTTAATGTAATTTGTATTCTTGTTCAAGAACAAGATATTGGGTGTAATCGATGATGTAATGACCTTATTTAGCAATAAAAGTTTTTAAATTTCCATGTTATTATTGTATTGAGATGCATTTGAAGGAAAAGATTCTAGTTACGTCACGGATGTCCGGTGACGGGGATCTGGGCTGTTACATGGAACAATAATAAAAATCTGGGACATAAAATAATAAATCCCAAACACAATAGTAACAAGTCTCAGTACAATAAGTTCATGAAAGCGATAAGCAATTAGAAAGCATTAAGTCTTTAGAATGTCTGTTCTCCAATTCCAGCAGGCAATTCTCCTTCATTACCTGTGTACACTTCATCTAAAAAGAGAAGAAAAATTATCCTTAGAGCAAGTCATGGAAAGCAAGTAGAGAAAGCAAGGAACAATGGAATAACGGTATAACAATGAATCAATGGATCAATAAGAATCAATAACACGGGACAATAACAATAATCGATATCATGATAATCGGTACAATGGCTATAAACAATGTTGCAATATTCAGTAACAGTAATCAATGATCAATAATGGTAATACTTGGCCAATATTCGATATCAATAGAAATAATGATGAACAATATACAATGTCGGAGATGTGTCAATCCTTATGTCTATTAATCATTTTAATCATAACTAATGCACGCACTACTGTGTCTCATATGTTCCATACCACAGGTTCGATGCATACAGTCAATTTTGTTTAGACTTAAGTGGTGTACTCTGTAGATCATGTACTTGGCAACGGTAAATACTATTTACCTTTCGGTGTACAATACGGTCATCGGCAATGATACGGTACACTATAGATTAGGTTATGGCCATAATCCACAATAACACGATAAAACAATAGCCGGAATATTATTTAGGGAAACACGGGCCCCTCCTCCAAGTACAGTCTCTACTTCGTTCACTACTTAAATCACCCTTTAAACCCCAGCTCATTAATTATTTATCAATGCAACAATACAATATGCAACCAATGGACATTTCGATGAATGATAGTATCAATAAGGAAACAATAGGATGGTAACATGAAGTGGGACAATTAGAATGATGACAATAACTCATTAGGATCATTCAATACAACATACATACATTAGTTCATGCAATATTACGATATAGGAATAATTAGCCTATTAAAATCTGGAATATAAAATTTTGGACCAGAATAGTCTGTACAAAAATGCAATTTTCTGCTGTTTCAGAAATCAAAAACTGAATCTATCAAAAATTCTAAAAACTAGACTTCCACACGGTTCCAACGCAAATTTAAATTTCAAAATCCGACAACAGTAGCTAGGTCAATCACATTATTCTTTGCAAATTTCATGTTCAGGCAGAATTTCGACATCATGTTATTTTATTTTTAGAATCAGCAAAAACTCAATAATAAATTTATTAAAAATACTTTCTAGACTCCTAAACACGATTACTAACAATCTGGAAATTATCAGAACAAAATTTTATCATTTGATCAGCCTTTTTACTGTTTAAGCATGGAAGATACAAGAATATAAAAATCTGTAAAAACATGACTGTAGTAAAATGGGTATAACTTTTGCTTCACAACTCGGAATTTAAAAATTCAAGATGTTCTAGAAACTAGAAAGGTAAGGCTATAATTCATATTCAGAAAGTAATTCATTCAAAGATCATTTACTGGTTCAAAAATAGTAGTCAACATACAGGCTAGCAAGCAATATACAGGTTTTGTATAGTTTTCTTGAAAATAAATTAATTAAATATGATGGGTATCGATTCCACTAGTCGTTAAACTTATCAATCAACATGAAGGGTATAAAACATAATGAATAAGACTAAAATCATATGCATAAACTAAATTATCATCTATCAAACAACAAACAATCAACCAAACATACAACCTAGTAGTTGTTTCTACAATAATTAATTGTGTCATGATTATACGATTAACCCTATCATCAATTCTACATGAATGCATGAAAGATCCAATCTTTAGAGTCAAAAGTGACACAATGTTAAGAATATTGGGGTTAGCTTGTGTAAACCCTCAATAGACCCAACGAAGATAATCAATACAGCGATATGATAGTGAATTGGATCTACTTGTAAGAATTTCAACAAAACTTTAATTTGATACAATTAACAATTCAAGAGGACGGTGACTTTCCTTATTAACGGTAAAAATGAATACCAAGAATAACGGGATAAGGATTCCTAAGCAACGAACCCACAAACACACGAATCCACAAGATAGTACGTGCAATATACGTCCAATATACGTGCAAAAGAGAAACCTAAATCAACATCCAAAATGACAGCAAGAGAGAGAGCATGGCAGAAAGAGCCAAGGGCGGCAGCGGCTTCACTGGCTGACGTCGACGTGGCGGTGGGCGAGTGCAAACGGAGTCGGGGTCGACGTCGATGAGGTGGGTCGACGGGTTGGGTTTTGGCTGTTGAAGAGACAAAGGAGGAGGGTCGGGGTTCGACCTGGTGGTTTCGAGGGTGTGCTAGCGGTGCTGGCTGAGGGCGGCAACGAGAGGGGGTTGCCGGAGAGGGATGGGCTCGCCGGAGAAGATGATGGGAAGGGGGAAAGCTACAGTGGGTTTAGGCAGATTTGGACGGGGAGACAGAAACGGCAAGGAGAGAGAGAGAGAGGAGAGAGAATAAGCAGCTAGGGTTTCAATATTATGTAATTTTTAGGGTTTGTAGTAGAGTTGTATTTATATGGCACAATTAGAATGTAGGATTAGCGGTTTAGCATCCAATAATAGCAGATCTGGGTCAAGAACAAATGAAATTGGGGTTTAGGGTTCAATAAGAGATAGATCTAAATCAATAGGGTTCAAATAAAAATACTCACAATTAAATAGAAGAAAATAGAATTAATAAGAATATCTCCATCACGAAGAACGAAGAATTTTATGAACAAACTTTAATTAAAAATAATCAAGGAACAAGAATAGGGTATTTTATTCAATTTTAAATAAAAAATTACAAAAGAGGAAAAATGAAAATAGCGGGAATGGTAGTTACACATTTCATGCATTGTCTAAGTCCGGTAATTCACCACAACAGGAAGCAGGTGGCACCAGTTTGTGAACATGTTGCCTGCTTTTTCGTGCAATGAGCAGCCTAATGCTGACACGTTTAATGGAGCAGATGCTTGTTATGCTAGACTAGGGGTGTTGACATGCAATAAGGTGGATGGGATTCGTGTCGGCTGTGCTAGGGTTGGTTTTGATACACATGTATAGGAAATGTGGGAGCTTGGAGAGTGGGAGGAGGGGTTTTGAGATGGTGGAAGGTAAAGATATGTCAATTTGGTCTACAATGATCGGTGGGTTGACAACGCATAGGCATGCGGAGGAGGCAGTGGTGATGTATGAGAGGATGGAGGGGAGGGTACATATGAGACCGGATAGTCTTTTGTTCACCAGTGTTCTGCATGCATGTAACCATGCAGGATGGGTTGAAAAAGGGATTAGGATTTCTAATGAAATGAGAGAGTGGTTCAAGAATGAGGTGAGGAGGGAGCATCATGGAGCCATGGTGGACCTTGTCGGTCATGCGGGGAGGTTAAAGGAGGCAGAATAGGTTCTCACGTTGATGCTTTTTGAACCGAATCAGGTGGTTTGGGGTTCTTTACTTCATGCTTGCAGTGTCAATGGTGATTTAGAGTTTGGGAAGAGGTTGAAGGAGTGTTTAGAGTTAGGGGTTGGATTGGTGGATGATGTTAAATATTACGAGGAATAATAAAAGAAGATAGAAGAATTAAGGTTAATATCCTTACTGCTTGAGATATTATATCAAGATTGGAATGCCTAGACTACTACTTATGGCTAGTATATATAGGATAAATGTTGGGGTTTGGGTTCTGGGCTCTAGGCCCACTCATTCTTGATCAAATATGCATACAAGTAGTATATGTAACACATGTGTTACCCATACAATATTATTTTAAAACATTAGTAGAAAATATAATTAAACTCGAAAGGGGTCTTTCTATTTCTCAAAGAATGAGTGGCAAAGGGATTGATCAAGAAAGATCCCTTCCTCATGCCTTTTTCCACCTGCCATACTTAAGATAAATGCTCAAAGCAAACCCTTCCTTAATATTATGCATATAGTTAGAATATACCTAAATATCCAACAATCTCTCCGCATATATTCTCAATATATAAAGCATACTAGATTATCTCATCTGTTCAACATAAAGCAGACTTAATAGCAAATTCAAATAGAAAAATTGCATCACATAAAGTATAGTTCATAAGAACTAAATCAATTATAAATATGAATAGTTCAAATAATATTAAACCGAAATAATTAAATAATTCCCAAAATCATATCAAAACATAATAGTTCACAATGACTAAACTAACTGGAGAAACCTGTCATAATTTCAAAAATAACCAAAGTAAACAAACCTCTAAAAGTCTAATAGCTCAATGAATGCAATAGTCTTAAACTCAAAGGAAGATCCACAAGCAAGTGATTAATTTATTCATGAAATAAATAAACTGAAACATTATTCTTGCAAGCTACTTTATGTTTACTCCTCCATCTCGACCAAATCATTATTTATTACTAAGTTGACATATTCATCTCCTCCATCTTTGCTAGCATATTGCAAATGTGAATATCATTAGACACATCTCTAAGAATTCTAGCAAATTTCATAAAGACATCTAGTTCCACAAAATAACCTAGTACGATTCAAAAATAGCCTAGCAAATATGTAACGCAAGCATCACAATCAAGTTTCTTTAGCAGATAAACAATAAGAATATTCTAGTTTCTACATAAGAACCATACTATATTTCATATTGGAATGATAAGATTGTCATATCAGTCATGGCTAAATACCGAATTATCAGAATTTGAATGAAACATGTATCCATAAAAGTCATATCATAAAATTGGAATGATATGAAGACAATTCTAACCATCGGAAACACATCAACAAATGTTTATTTTTCATATTGGAATAATTAGATGATTCTAAATAAGTCATGAGAATATATAGTATCATCAAATTGGAATGATATTATATATTAACAAAATTTACATAGAATTTTTCAATTTATCTGAAAACATGCCAACTGCAAAATGAATACTTAAGCTTGAACTTCTCTATGACTTCAATTGGATTCTAGCTTTCAAAAATAATTAAGCTGTTAAAGCTTTGACTCAATAGATTTTAACCCCATTTCCCTTCGAGTTTTGATAATTAGATATCTTTTCAGTCTTTTAGCAATAACATTAACCATACTTTATTTCTTTATGCCTTAAAGTTCTCCTCTTACCATTGAAGAGTGAGTTATGAGCTACTGTGCATTCTAGCTTGATAGCCGCCGAACATAGTTAGATAGTTCACTTTAAACTTATTAATGGAATGTCTAGAAACAAGTCCTTTAATCTACTCTGTCTCTTTTCCTGCAAAGGATAACACATAGATATCTGATTTCATGGATGACAGTGCAATGTCTTAGTTTCCCTTTGATCTCCATGATATGTCTACTCCTCCTAATGTAAACATATATCCACTCGTTGATTGAGTTTCACTAAATTTTGGGCATCATAATGCATCATATCATCCCTTCAATCCGAAAGGATAACTGGAGTAGCACAAAGCAAACTCTTAACTACCTCTTAGGTATGTCATTAGCCTTTTAAGGGCATTACAATATGTATTACTATGATTGCTAGTGAATCTGCTTATCATATATACCTCAAGGCTATGTCTGGTCTAGTGTAGACTTTTATATACATGAGACTTACAACAGGTTTAGAATAATCTAACTATCTCAAAAATGCACCAACATTAGCTGTTAATCTTTTGTTATAATCACTATATTCCCACATTTGAATCACGATATTGATTTAATGAGTTTGTCTAAGGGTTATCCTTTGCCTACCGATACTCACCACTGTACCTAACATAACACCTAGGTATTTCATGCTCAATTCTTTGGATAACATTGCTTTAACTTCAATTATAATAGAGATGTCACTTCCAATGTCAAAAATCTTAACAATATACAAGAAAATAATAGCAATTATATTTGACACACTACATGATTAAAAACATTCATCTGAATTACTTGATTCAAATCCTAAGCTCTTTACAAATTTTGTGAAATTATTCATGCCTTAGTTTTAATACATGTTTTAAAACATACAATAATTTTACCAATTTTTAAATCCAGTTCACTAAACCTTTTAGTAAAAAAATTTCATGTTATTTTGTATAGATCTCTATAGTTGTTTAAACATCTTTGATGAATAACAAAATTTTCAATAAATGTAAGGGCAAGAAGAATCCACATTGCAGAAATATGACAAACATCAAACCAATCTACCCCACTCACTTGAGTTAATCCTTTAGCTACTAATGGTGCATTAAAACATGCTACAGAACAATCAAGATTAAGTTTTTTCTTCAAAGACCCCACTTACTTTCTATACAGTCTCTTTCAACAAATCAACTAGTTTTAAGTATTATTGTGTAAAAATAAATCCAATTCATCATCTACTAAAACATCTTCTTGGCTTATTCGCCATTGAAGTTTCAGTGTTAGTAAAACTTGGTCTAGATTTCAACTGGGGATCATTAACCGTGTTTGTATGACTAGATAACTTCATGCACTTAAATTTGATGAACACATCCTCAAATAACTCTGCAAGTTTAGATTCTATTATCACATATTAGATAGATCAAAAAATCTATTTGTACCAGTATATTGTGCACTTTCTAAGAACACACAAATATTTGTTTTAGATTCTACTTTAGGCCTTCGAGGATCAAGTACTCTAACACATGCTATGCATCCTCATTTTTTCACTTTAACAAAATTATGTGTGTTTTTATGTCATAATTCACAATGTGTAAATAATTTAGAGTGTAGTAACATATTAAGAATATGATTAACAATACGACGTCACTCACAATTGCACAAAGTCAAACTAACAGTCAATAACATATCTATATAATAAAACATAAAGAAAGCTATCAAATGGATCTCTTTCAATCCTCCAAAAATCGAAGGCCCAGATCTAACCTCACAAAACACATTCCCCCCTCCCCCCTTCCCCCCCCCCCAAATTCAAATTCAAATCCCCCCAAAACAACTCTTTTGTTTATTTAATTATCTCTCTCTCTCTCTCTCTCTCTCTCTCTCTCTCTATATATATATATATATAGAGGAGTGATCCAATGAGAAACACTCTTAAATGAGAAAATGAGAAACATTGATTTTGACCATTGGATATGAGGGGATTTAGATGAATGGCTCTAATTCATTTGGATTAATTTATTGAAAACCCGGTTTTTTTTCTACACATCTATTTTAAAAAAAAAACCAAAAAAAAACCCAGGTATAAGATCTTAATTAATATTTTGCTTCCAACTCAAACCAATGTCGACCAAGATTGGATGGAGGAGTTCTTTGATCTTGGCAACTGGAACTCGAAGTTGCACTCGAGGTGTTAGGTGAAATGCCCGATGGGGAATTCACCGTCATCGACCTCGCGAGTTTGGATCTTGAGAATCTCGACCCTAGCTATTTGGAACCCGGGATGGAAGCAAACATTGCCTACACTTTGTCACAACAGGATAAGTTCCAAACAATGCCTAAAAGTTGAATCTTTATTAAATGAACTTAGATAGTTGCTTGTTTATGTGTTCAATCTAGGGAGGTGATGTCCTTCACGACCCAAGATATTCCATGGATACTATTATGGATCAACCGATCAACAATATTTTTGCCGAAAACAACACCTTTCCTTCCGACATCATGGGATACGACATGTATTCGGTGAAATCTACATCCGAATCATTACAGGAACTATTCAATAGTATGCAGGAATCAAATGGCCATTTGACTGGAATCAAATGCACAATTCCAGTCAAATAGATGTGTTTTTTTGGGAGGTGATTTTGACTGGGGTTTTTTTTTTTGGTTTATTTTTTTAAATAGATGTGTAGAAAAAAAACCGATTTTCAATAAATTAATCCAAATGAATTAGAGCCATTCATCTAAATCCCCTCATATCCAATGGTCAAAATCAATGTTTCTCATTTTCTCATTTAAGAGTGTTTCTCATTGGATCACTCCTCATATATATATATATATATATATATATATATATATATATATATATATATATATATATATATATATATATATGTTACCGCTGAATCTGGTGTGGGGGCAAACAGATAGTGTTTGTGGATTCTTAGGGAAACTGAATAATCAAACCTTGACTTCTTCTGCCGGAGTTTGACTGCTGACTCCCACCGTTCACCTGCAAAAAGTATGAGACACCGGGGTTGATCCCGACGACGCACCCTCCGACGCTCAAGTCAGTAATCAGGAAAGATTATGAGAGAGCGTAAATTTGTAAAAGATTGATTACCTCTTAATGGTGGTGGATGGGGGATATTTATAGCCACCTTTGGGATCAGATTAGGAATTAATCCCTATGACAGATAAGGAATGTAATCCCTAATTTCCAGTGAAAGGATAGATATGAATCAGGTCCGTTGATTAGGATTAATCAGAAATCCTAATTCTATCATGCTGGACCGGGTTTGCTGCGGGTTGGAACCCGCACCCAGTTGAGATGGATCCATTCGTGGGTTATTGGGTCTTTGGGGAGAAGACCCAGTACCCACTTCAGACCCGTTCGTCAAGTGAAATTACCATTTTACCCCTAGGCTTTAAGATTCGCGCCCGATTTGGACGGTTCCGATTTAACCCCATTTTTAGCCATATCACGAGCCCCCCACTCCCGAAGACTGAGTTTGATCAGCCTTCGAGGAGTAGTTTTACTATTTTAATGGCTTGCGGAGTTGTATCGGAGTCCAAATAAGGGGTGTCGAATCTTGATACGGAGTATTGCAGTAATTTCTGAGTTAGTAGCGTGCTCTAGAGTGTTCTTGAGCTCTTCTGGACACTTGGGGATTTTTTTACTTTTTATCTATTTATTTTCGGATCATTTATTTAATCTTGCGAAGTGTCGATTTATTCGGGGGTCTTAATTGACTATTCTAAGTAATAATCACTTACCCAGGGTTCCAAAAATGTTTCCCTGAATTTATAATTATTTTTTAGAATTTTCCTGAATTTTTAATTATTTTTTCGTAATTTTTAAATAAATAAAACAATTTTAATAAATAAAAATTAATTTTAATTACCGAATTATGACGTGGGGCGATCTGGACCCTTCATCATCGTCGAGCGCGATTTTCTGGAGGATTGGACGATCTGGGTAGCTCGGCGAGTACTTTCTTCGTATGTGAGGGTCAGCACCTCGGCACTTCGGCTCGGCACGTAGAGATCTGCCGAACTACGTGGCATGATCCGGAGCGTCCACTATGGTGCAAATCCCAAAAAAATGCTATCTTGTCGTTTTCTGGACGTGGCGTGATCTGAGCCGTCCATCAAGTTTTGATGCGAATTTTGGGACGATCCGACGGTGACACTGGTTTGGCTGAATTTTTCTCTATATGTGGAGGTCGGTACCTCGTCACTTCGGCTCAGTAGCTCGGTGAGGCACTCTGGTGGCTTGATAGCTTGCCCTCTCCCCCATTAGCTCGGTTACTCAGCCAAGCTGTTTGGTAGCTCGGCTATGCACTCCAGTGGCTGGCAGCTCGAGAGGAACATGTGGATTAATCTGGAGCATTCATCACGGCGTGAATCATGAGAATGGGGTTCAGATCACGAGAAAACGTTATCTTGTTGTTTTGTGGACGTGGCGTGATCTGAGCCTTCCATCAAGTTTTGACGCAAATTTTGGGACGATCCGACGGTGACACTGGTTCGGCTGAATTTTTCTCCATATGTGGAGGTCGGTACCTCATCACTTCGGCTCGGTAGGATGGTGGCTCGTTGGTTTCGACGAACGCTCCGGTGAATCAGGAGCTCGGATCGAGTCTTAGAACCACTTGATGAGATCTGAGACGTTCATCGCGGTGCACATCACGAAGTTGGAGGTTCAAATCACGAGAAAACGTTATCTTGTTGTTTTTTGGGCATGGCGTGATCTGAGCCATCCATCATGTTTTGACGCGAGTTCTGAGGTGATCCGATGGTGAAGCTAGCTCGGCGGTATTTTTCGGTGTTTGGTAGCTTGGCTAAGCACTCCGGTGGTTCGACTCATCGTCCTCCGCAATTAGTGGCTCGGTGCCTCGTGGTTCAGCGGGCCACGAGTCGTCGAGGGGTGATGTTTAAGCAAAACGACGAGCCTTTCCCCTGAAACGTCGCAGCTTTGCGTTTTGTCGTTTTACCTTCCCTTAGTGGGCCCTCAGACGTTTGGAAAGCCCAACAGTCGCTTTTTGGCTATAAGTTCTTACCCCCCCCCCTTACCTCTTGGCTCATTTCTTACTTTTACTCCCAAGTTTTTACTTTCGCTCTAAGTTTGCTCTGCTAACGGCAATTTTGTTCCAAGGTGGTTGCGCTAGCTGTCGCGAGGGCCAGGCGATTTCCGGCGAACAATTTCCGACCGTGAACGTCACTTCAAGATTACGTCACATCAAGGTCAGTCCTCTTTGCCTTAGATTATTTATTCGAGTTGCCAAGAGTGAGCTCGGGGAGTGAGGCATCGTCCTCGGGAGATAGAAGCGCCGAAGAGGCGAGGGAAGTAGTGAGCCGTAGGAAGGGGAAGGGGGTAGTAGGGTCATCTGCGGCCGAGAAGAAGAAGAATAGAGTAGTGGCCTGGTCTTCGATAGTCGAGGAGATCGTGGATCCTGAGAGGCGAGCCCCCGAGTCGGTTCGGTACTCTGGCGTGCTGTCCGGTCATGCCGGGATTAGGCAGTACAGTGGCGATCTGCTGGAGAAGGCGATCGTTGGTCGCTCGGGGACTTACGAGGAGAACGCCCCGCGGGAGGTCACCGAGGTGGATGATCTTGCTTCGGTATTATCCGAGCGGGATCATCTCCGGATCAAAAAGGGGTTCGCTATCCCTCCGGAGTATAGGCTGATCCTCCCCGGCCCAGGGATGCGAGCGAACACCGATCTGTCATCGGACACGTGCATCTTCGACTTCAACTCCTTAAACACCGGTCTGCGCTTCCATCTCCACCCTTTCGTCATGAAGGTCCTTCATTGGTACTGTCTTGCTCCGGTGCAGTTCATGCCGAATACTTGGCACCGCGTGCTCGCCTTCTTGCTTCAGTGCCGTATTGCCGAGGTCGAGCGGGATATCGTCATCCTCCGGAGTTTGTATCGAATCAACCGGATGACGAAGCTCGAGCCTCGCTATTACTTGTCACCCCGGCGAGGCGTTAAGTTAATTGAAAATTCGGATTCGATAAAGAATTGGAAGGAGAAGTTCTTTCTGTTAAAGGGGCCCTAGTCGTTGGGCATCCCGACTCGGTGGAAGGCAGAGGTGCCGAAGTTCGCGAGGGTCGACCCGGTGTTGACGGCTGCCAAGGGGGAGGTGGCGGCCAAACTAATCGCTCTCCCGATGTTGAGCTGGAGAGAGATGACCGAGGAGATGCTACACGGGTCGGGCCTTAGTCCGATCGACCCGAGTACGCTCCTGACATCTCACTGTAAACTATTTTCTTCAAATGCCTTGTACATTCTTTTAACTTTTTCTTCTGTCGCTCTGAACAGAGGTGCCAAAGATGGATTTCCTTGGCATGATGACCGAGCAAAGCAAGGTCGCCGATGGCAGGAAAAGGAAGAAGCCGAGTACTGGTCTCATGTCCGGCCGACCCACCAAGGCCCCCTTGGTAGCCGCCGAGCCAACTCAGGCACCGTCTCCATCGGTGGCCGTCCTCCCTGACCCTTCTGCCCCTGTCCCATCTGCCCTGAAAAGTGAGGCCTTCTCTATTTCGGCGGCTTTGGCATTGCATGCTCCGCCCTTGATGCCTCAGGCCGAGCAGATCTTGACCGAGGCTCACAAGAAGTTGTTCGTCCCCGACTAGCGGGTGAAGAACCACGACGGCTTTTTGGGCAACTCGCAGATGTGCATGCAGGCCGTCAAGCATCTTGCGACCCCAAAGGACTGGGCCGCCCTGAAGGCGGGGACGACCGGCGACGATACCTACGAAATTGCTCAGTCGCTTATGTCGGTAAGTCTTGATTCTTTCTGAAAATTTCTAAAGTCCACAGCTTGGCTTTCGTTGCGATATAACTCAACTTTTTGCAGGACACCTGTCATTTCGGCCACCTCGTCCAAGAATTCACCGAGCAGGAGAAGGAGTTGATGGCCCTCTGTGATAAGGACCGGGCGGAAAGGGTGAGGGTTGTGAATCGGCTGAAGCGCAACAGTGCCGCTCGAAGGCCTTGGAAGCTCAGGTTACCGACCTCGAGGCAGCCCTGGAGCGAGCGAAGGAGGAGTTCGCTACGGAGGTCGCCAAGGCTGACGAAGCGAGGGCCGCAGCGGCAAAGGCCTTGGAGGCGGCGAAGGCAGGACAGGCCGAGGCGGTGGAGAAGGCGAGGAAAGAGATCGAAGCCGAGGCGAAGAGCCACATGGCCAAGAATATGGAGCTTTCTTATGCAAGAGCGCTCGACCATGTGGAGGCTCGGGTCCCTGGCTTCGAGAGGGTGGGGTACCGGCTGTGGCCCAGCAGCGAGGTAGAAGGCGACGAGGGGGAGGGCGAAGAGGAGGAAGGAGAAGAGAGAGCGAGCAGCGGGGTGGCGACGTGCCTGACATTTCGGAGACCGTGGCAGCCGACCCTCAAGCAGGGCCGACGGGGGGCGAGGGGCCATCTGCCGTGGCGCCTGTGTCTGAGCTGCCGCCCCAGGTGGACCTTTGATCCCCTCGCCTTCGTAATAATTTTTTTTTCTTTCATTGTAATGCCTTATAGCGGACTGGCCACCGCTTTTTTGTCATGAATAAAATTTAGTCCGAACTCGAGTTTTGACCAAGTGTGGGACAGTTTTTTTTTGGAATTTGGCCAAGTGTTGGGCTCGGAATTTCGATGAAGTTCAGCAAGTGTTGAGTACTGCCTTTAGTCTTTTTTCTTTTTGTGTTGATATGCTTCGTTCTTTCAGATCGTCGAACTCAGTTCAGACTCTGAGGCAGCTCGCCTTCGTGAAGTACTATGGAAGCGGTCTCGCGAAGCTCGTCTGGAGGGCAAGGTGGAGTTGCTCAGGAGGGTGCTGTTCGGCATCGAGAGAGAGAAAAGTGAGCTGCTGGCGGAGGTTCTCCATTTGCAAATAACCGAAGAAAAGCTCTTGGCGAAGGAGGATGAGTTAACGAGCTAACTTTAGCAACGCGGAAACTGACGGCCGAGCGTGACGAGCTTACGGCGGAGGTCAAGCAATTAAGGAGGGTTACAGTCGACAAAAGCATTGAAGTGACCAACCTTCGCCGCATCATAGCTGACAGTGCTGGTGACGCAGGCTCGACCAAGCTTCCTCGGTTTAAGATATCTATGAAGGACGATGCTTTGAAGGATAGGATCGTCAAACTCGAGGAGGAAGTCGCCCGCCTTAAACCTTAGCCTTTGAGGGTTAACGTCCGAAGCACTTCGTGTATCCGTGAGGAGAGTAAGAGGGAGATCTCCTTCTACGAGCTCGCGACTCGTCCACCTATCGTTCGGCGGAGCCCGGCCGACGCTCAGAGTGGCGTGGCCATCTCGTCTAGCGGAGCCTCGGTCGGGGCCATAGTCATAGGCAGTGCCGAAGAGGCATCGCGGTTCGTTGGTGTAGAGACGAGCTCGGAGGTTAAGCGGTGATGCCCTCGTGTTTCTCTAAACAGAAACGTCCCCATCCCGAAGAAGCGTTGAAAGAGTTGTATTATGCTTTTGAATTTTTGTAGCACCTCGTTGTAGTAGCTTGGTCTTGTAACTTGAATGTTTTCGTTTGTTGTACTCTTTAATAAAAGTACATTTTTCTTTTTGATGCTCGTGTGTTAGAGTTTGTTTCAACGGTTGTGGGAGCAATTCCGAATGGCAAACCGCTTCTAGTTGGCTTAAGAGCTAGCTTGCGAAGCAGAGTCGAGCCAAGTGTTGGACTCCAAAATCGTCGTTAGAGTTTGTTTCCACGGTTGTGGGAGCAATTCCGAATGGCGAACCGCTTCTAGCTTGCTTAAGAGCGAGCTTGCGAAGCAGAGTCGAGCCAAGTGTTAGACTCCGAACTCGTCGTTAGAGTTTGTTTCGACAGTTGTGGGAGCAATTCCAAATGGCCAACTGCTTCCAGCTTGCTTAAGAGCAAGCTTGCAAAGCAGAGTCGAACCAAGTGTTGGACTCCGAACTCGTCGTTAGAGTTTGTTTCAACGGTTGTGGGAGCAATTCCGAATGGCGAACTGCTTCTAGCTTGCTTAAGAGCGAGCTTGTGAAGCAGAGTCGAGCCAAGTGTTGGACTCTGAACTCGTCGTTAGAGTTTGTTTCAAATGTTGTGGGAGCAATTTCGAATGGCAAACCGCTTCTAGCTTGCTTAAGAGCGAGCTTGCGAAGCAGAGTCGAGCCAAGTATTGGACTCCGAACTCGTCGTTAGAGTTTGTTTCAACGGTTGTGGGAGCAATTCCGAATGGCGAACTGCTTCTAGCTTGCTTAAGAGTGAGCTTGCGAAGCAGAGTCGAGCCAAGTGTTGGACTCCGAACTCGTCGTTAGAGTTTGTTTCAACGGTTGTGGGAGCAATTCCGAATGGCGAACTGCTTCTAGCTTGCTTAAGAGCGAGCTTGTGAAGCAGAGTCGAGCCAAGTGTTGGACTCCGAACTCCTCGTTAGAGTTTGTTTCAACGGTTGTGGGAGCAATTCCGAATGGCGAACCGCTTCTAGCTTGCTTAAGAGCGAGCTTGCAAAGCAGAGTCGAGCCAAGTGTTGGACTCCGAACTCGTCGTTAGAGTTTGTTTCAACGGTTGTGGGAGAGTTTCCGAATGGCGAACCGCTTCTAGCTTGCTTAAGAGCGAGCTTGCGAAGCAGAGTCGAGCCAAGTGTTGGACTCCGAACTCGTAGTTAGAGTTTGTTTCAACGGTTGTGGGAGCAATTCCGAATGGCGAACCACTTCTAGCTTGCTTAAGAGCGAGCTTGCGAAGCAGAGTCGAGCCAAGTGTTGGTCTCCGAACTCGTCGTTAGAGTTTGTTTCAACGGTTGTGGGAGCAATTTCAAATGGTGAACCGCTTCTAGCTTGCTTAAGAGCGAGCTTGTGAAGCAGAGTCGAGCCAAGTGTTGGACTCCGAACTCGTCGTTAGAGTTTGTTTCAACTGTTGTGGGAGCAATTCCGAATGGGAAACCACTTCTAGCTCGCTTAAGAACGATCTTGAGAAGCGGAGACGAGCCAAGTGTTAGACTCCGAACTCGTTGTTAGAGTATGAAGAAGGTAAAAACAGAGAGATACAAGCAATTCACAAGTAAGATATGAGGAAAATGTTCTTTATTGAAAACTTATACTCGGCTGCTTCTAAGTTGCGAGCCGTTATTACATTGGAGAAATAAAGAAGCAAAAGTAAAATACAAGTGAAGGAAAAGGAACGGTTCGACATCTGACGGTACTCAGAGAGGCGTTCATGCGCTCTCTTGGTACTTCAAGAGATGGTCGGCATTCCAAGTCCTGGAAATCTTTCTTCTTTTAAGGTCTTCTAGACGGTATGTCCCGGGCCGAACCACTTTGGTGATCTTGTAGGGTCCTTCTCAATTTGGGAACAGCTTGTTCTTCTGACTGGGGAATGATAGCTAACTTTCTGAGGACCAAGTCCCCTTCTTTGAGGTTGGTGGGACGGACCCTCTTGTTGTAGGCCAGTTCTATCCTCCTTCGGTAGCTTTGTTGGCGAATCGAGGCTCTTTCCCGGAGCTCATCAATCAGATCCAGATTCGCCCGAAGTTCTCTGGCATTCTGCTCTTCTTCATAGGCAATGAGGCGAGGAGAGGGTACACCGACTTCCAAGGGGATCACAGCTTTCGACCCATAGGTGAGATTAAATGGTGACTCTCCTGTAGGGGTCCGTTTGGTAGTGCGGTAATTCCACAGTACGTTTGGGAGCTGATCGACCCATAAGCCTTTAGCAGACTTATCCAGCCTCTTCTTAATACCGGAGAGGATTTGTCGGTTGGCATTTTCTACTTGACCATTTGACTGTGGGTGGGAGACGGAGGAGAAGCGTTGTTGGATGGCGAGGTCTTCACATAGAGCTCGAAATGCGGCCCCTGTAAATTGTGTTCCATTATCGGTTATGAGGACTCGAGGGACACCGAACTTGCCGATGACGCTCTTCCAGAAGAACTGAAGGACTTTATTCTCGGTGATTGTAGCCAAGGGCTTGGCCTCTATCCACTTTGAATAGTAGTCGATCGCCACGACTAAGAATTTGAGCTGGCCGGGAGCTGGGGGAAACGGCCCTAGTAAATCCATTTCCCACATTGCAAAGGGGATCGGACTTAATAGGGAGATGAGCTGAGCTTGAGGTAGGCGATGAATGTTGGAATGCTTTTGACAAGAGCTGCATTGCCGAACGTGTCGTTCGGCATCTTGGAGGAGGGTAGGCCAGAAGTATCCATAATTCAACACCTTTCAGGCAAGTGATCTGGAACCTGAATGTGCTCCGCCTATGCCCTCGTGAAGATCTCGCAAGGCGTATGTGGCTTGTTCGGGGGAGCGGCACCTCAGATAAGGTCTGCCGTCAACTTGTTTGAAGGAGCGTTTGTACAAAATCCCCTCAACAATGGTGTACCGCTCCACTCTGGTTCTGACTCGGCGAGCTTCCTTAGGGTCTTCGGGGAGGAGCCCATCCCTTAGGAATTCTACCAGGGGTTTCATCCAATTATCTTGAAGTTGAACAGGCAGTGACTCCATGGAGTCGGGAGTTTCTTCTTCTATGCTCGGCTTCAGGAGCACTTCAATCAAGATGGTCTGCTCGAGACCTTGGAGGGAGGAAGAGGCTAACTTGGAGAGAGCATCTGATTGGGCATTTTCCTCTCTGGGGATTCGCCGAATAAGTGCCTCTTCGAAGAGAGCCATGAGATTTTGGACCTTGGCTAGATACTTAGCCATTTGTTCATCTCGCACTTCATACTCGCCCAAGACTTGATTCACGACCAGCTGAGAGTCACTAAATACGCGGAGGCATTGTGCCCCTGCCTTGCGAGCCATTCCGAGACCGGCTATAAGGGCTTCATATTCCGCTTCATTGTTAGAGGCCTTGAAGTTGATGCGGAGGGAGTATTGGAGGACGAAGTCATCGGGACCTGCCAGAATGACCCCGGCTCTGCTCCCTTCGATGCAAGAGGATCCATCAACATATACTGTCCAAATAGGAGGTCCGTTTGCCGCTTGACTGACCTCGGGAATGGTGCTTTCAACTATGAATTCAGCTAAGGCCTGAGGCTTGATCGCAGTCCGAGGTTGGTAGGATATATCATGCTGGCTCAGCTCGATCGACCACTTCATGAGGCAGCCAGAGGTCTCCGGCTTGTGAAGAACTTGCTTCAGCGGTTGGTCGGTAAGAACGACCACCGAGTAAGACTGGAAATACGGGCGAAGCTTCCTAGCTGCCATAACCAAGGCGTATGCCATCTTCTCTAGCCTTGGATAACGAAGCTCGGCATCCCGAAGTAACTTGCTTACGTAATAGATGGGCTTCTGAGCCTTGTCTTCTTCCCTCACCAAGACAGCGCTGAGGGTTTTCTCGGAGGCAGCTAAGTAGAGGTAGAGTGTTTCCCCGGGGATAGGCTTGCTGAGGAGAGGGGGGTTAACTAGGTAGGCTTTAAGCTGATCGAACGACTCCTGCTGTTGCTGACCCCATTCGAAGCCCTTAGCTCCCCTGAGAGCCTTGAAGAAGGGAAGACACTTCTCCCCTGATTTGGAAAGGAAGCGCCCTATAGCTGCAAGGCGCCCGGTTAGCTTCTGAACTTCTTTTATATTTTTGGGAGGAGCCAAATCCAGTATGGCTTTAATCTTCTCGGGATTGGCTTCGATCCCTCTTTGACTGACCATGAAGCCTAGGAATTTTCCCGACGCGACTCCGAACGCACACTTGTTTGGATTGAGCCTCATATCATGTTTTCTTAACACATCGAACGCCTCCTACAGATCGGTGACATGGTCGGCCCCACGAATGCTCTTCACAAGTATATCATCAACATACACCTCCATGTTACGGCCGATCTGATTTTGGAAGACCTTGTTAACAAGGCGTTGATAGGTGGCACCTGCATTCTTCAACTCGAAAGGCATCACCCTGTAGCAGTAGAGGCCCTGATCGGTAATAAAGGAGGTCTTCGGGATATCCGGAGGGAACATGTGGATTTGATTGTATTCGGAGAAAGCATCCATGAAGCTGAGAAGCTCATGGCCCAAAGTGGCGTCAATCAGGGTGTCGATGCTTGGAAGAGGGAATGGATCTTTGGGGCATGCTTTATTCAGGTCGGTAAAATCGAAGCAGATTCTCCAGCTCCCGTTGGCCTTCTTTACCATCACAATATTTGAGAGCCATTCGGGATAATTGACCTCCTGTATGAACTGAGCCTTAAGGAGCTTGTCCACCTCTTCTTTTATAGCTTGTTGGTGCTCGGGAGCAAATTTGCACCTCTTCTGTTGAACCGGTTTGGACCCCGGAGCAACACTCAGGTGGTGGACGAGGAGCTCTTTGGAGATTCCTGGCATGTCGGCAGCCGACCATGCGAAGAGGTCACGGTTCTTTCTAATACATTGGACTATGTCCGAGCTTAGGGCAGAGGGGATAGTCTTGCTGATAAAGAACTTGCGGTTCGGATCTTGCTCGGGGAAGAGCACTTCTTCCAATTCATCCACTGGCTCGGACGTTAGTCAGACATCATCCTGGGGGATTTCAAGAGTTTCGAGGGAGAGGACTGGACCCCCGGTAGAGGTCATGTAGCATTTGCGGGCCATTTCCTGACTGCCTCTGACTTCCCATACTCCTGTAATATCCCGGACGGATATTACCGTGTATAAATTATTATTTTATTATTATTTTATTATTATTTTATTATTATTTTGTTTTACTTCCAAAATTGGAATATTTTGGTGATTTTCACCCGGTTTGTTCATAGATATTATCTGTATCCAGATATCGGTCAGTATACATCTGTATTGTATCAAATTAATACCGTGACCTTCCGAACTAATAATAGAATTTATTTTATTATTATTTCCGAGATCAAATTATTTTTATACGGATTATGCGAAGATTTTCGGTATACAGATATATATACACACATGTATATAGTATGTCGATTAATACATTATACAAATTGTGTGTTGTGTATTTTGGACAAACACTTGTCTTGTTGATGAACACATTATTATTCACATTTAGAAGCAATAATCTTATTATAAACGCACATTTAAAAGCTCTATATGTGGTATTTAACTCTTATTTTCTCTTTTCCATAGGAAACAGTCTATAACAGCAAAACGAAGCAAATTCAGGATTGTAAGGATGAAACACAGGAAACTGAAGCGATCAGTCGACTGATCATGCTTACAGGCGACTGGACAGAGGGAATCAAGTTTACACAACAGTCGACTGGGCTGATGAATCATGAAAATACTGAAGTCTCGACACAGTCGACTTACATCCAGAGGCAGTCGACTGGTACGCGGCGGAGTAAACAGATAAGATATTCGAAGATTCATCCAAATCTAATTTCAAATCTATCTGAATCCAGATTTGTGCAAATCAAATCTAGAGACTGTGGATTTCCAAGAGCGCGTGGTTAACAGATAAGGAAGGAAAGAAGAAAAGAGAAAGAAATAAATCATCAAATCAAACAAAGAAGGATTTTCCTGAAAAAGTGCAAAACCCTAATTCTCAGCCGTGTTCTATAAATATCAGAAAAGAGGCATTATCTAGGGGATTCTCGGTTGGCACTCTTCCAGGTTCCAAAACCACTGAATCACAAGAGTTTCTGAGCGTTCAAGTCATCAACAGGGGCATTATTCTATCAGCATCGAGGAAGGAGAGAGGAGATCCAGTATTCGAAGGCAGTCGACTGTGTGACAGCCAGTCGACCTCATTGCCGGACTTCATTAGTTTATTTCTTCTCCTTTTATTCTTTTATGTTGATCATGTATTCAAACTTGTTGATTAATAAAAGTATTATTATGTGGAACTAATTTCATAGTTGGGTAGATTGAAGTCGTAGTTATGTAGTGCTATATTCTTCTGAACTCTTCTATTTTACTTATTGATTGAATCCGTTTGTATTGGTATAGATTAATGGTAATCAAACTTGTTCTCGAAAGTCTGAGAGCAGTCGACTGAGGTGAGAGCCAGTCGACTGACGTACAGAACTTGAGAAATCCAAGTTTGCATTACCATCTATCTGAATCTGTTATATGAGCATATTGAGACGACCCGTATCTCGTGCCCGTAACTAGTAACAAGGGAATCTTTAGGGGTTCCTGGTTCAATCAACTTAAGGGATCTAGATCTGATACCAATTTCTAGAACATTGAGTGTTTGTTCGTTTCCACTGATCTTATGTTTTCTTTAAGCACAACTTAGTAGATACCATGCTTAACACTTAATGAAAGAAACGAATTAGAGTAGATACCATGCCTAATTCTTGGCTTAGGGAAACAGTACTTTAAGGAGTAGATACCATGCCCTTGAAGAGAACAAACATGAGTAATAAGAAGAAGTTCAGAAGGTGACTTAGCATTACTAACTATTGGTGGACATCTAAACCCAACTACTTCATAAATATTTGTGATTCAACACTTCTTCATTCAGCTTTAATCTTTTTATTTCTTTTAGACTTTCAAAACAACTCTTTATGATTTTTATTCTTTTTATTGATTAGTAAGTTAAAGTCTACAATCTCTGTGGGATCGACCCTTGCTATTGCTACGCTTTGTCAAACGATTCGTGCACTTACGAGGTTTTTATAATTTGTGTCTAGTTTTATCTATATATTTAGGTATCTAGAAACCAACAACAAGTTTTTGGCGCCGTTGCCGGGGATTGTCTAGTATTTTAACTTACAAATTAGTAAAATTTTTTCTTTTTATTTTATTTTATTTCTTCTTTTTCTTTTCTAACATTTTCTTTCAGGTTACATTCGGCACAGACAGACCAGTCGACTGCCCCAAGGATCAGTCGACTGTCCAGAGGATTTTTTTTCCAAAGAGCAACAATGGGTGAAAATTTTTTAAACCGAGTACCAATGCAAGACAAATTCATTCCTAAGAATATTGAGAACCCTTCTTGCATAGCTTTTCAACCCAAAGTCACAGGAAATATGCATCTATCACCTCAATTACTCAGCCTGGTGCCCCACTTCTTTGGTAGAACAGACGAAGATCCGCATCTACATTTACAAGACTTATTTGATCTTTGCAGGACACAAAGCATCCAAGGGCTTACCTCTGAACAAATCAGGTTAATCTTGTTTCCTTTTCCTCTAAAACTTAATGCTAAGTTATGGTATAATTCTTTGGAACCAGGATCAATTAATTCATGGGAGCAATTGGCAACAAAATTCTTGAAAGAGTTCTTTCCATCCCAGAAAACCAGACAACTAAAAAGGGAGATTCTACTCTTCCAACAAAAGGATGATGACTTGTTTTTCGAGGCATGGAAGGACTTCAAAAACAGGCTTTTCAAGTGTCCTACGCATAACATACCTAAGGATGACCAGGTACAATCATTTTATGAGGGTTTAAATGACACTAACAAAGCAATTGTAGATGCAGGTTGCAATGGAATGTTGATGAGGAAGAGTGCTGAGGAGGCCATAGAGTTATTTGAAGAACTCAGCGAGAACTCACAACAATTCTCAACTAGGAGGGGTCTTTCGAAAAGACAGGGAGTATACGAAATTTCTCATAATAATAACATGCAATTAGAAATGGAAACCATGAACAAAAAGATTGATATGCTTGTAAATTCAACGTTGGGTGGCGTAAAAAACCAACCAAACGAAATTTGTGCAAATTGTTTTCAATCTAACCATACAACTAATTCATGTCCCATGTTTTCTTTCGCAGATCAGGAGCACACAAACTACGAAGAACAGGGAATGTACCCGCCCCAGAACAATTTTTTTTCAAATACGTATAACCCAGGGTGGCAAAACCATCAAGGCAATCAATTCGCACCAGGGCATACGCAGCAATTCCAGGATGGGAATGGGTATGATAGGCCAGAACAAGAAAAGAATAAGTTGGATTTCGAAACCACCATTCTTCAACTACTCCAACAGCAACAACAAACAAGCAATCAACAAGGACAGGCCATTCAAAAATTGGAAATGCAAATTGGTCAAATTGCTACGGAGTTAAGTGAAAGAAAGGCAGGAGAATTCCCATCACAAACCATACCTAACCCTAGAGGACAAGAACAGCTCCAATCAAGGACAACACGAGAGGAAGAGATTGAGTTTAAAATGTTTGATGCACCACAATTTCCACACGATGATCATGAATGTTATAATGTTGATGTGGTTCAGGAAATTTGTGACCAAACATTTCAGGAAGATAATGTTGATCCATTACAAGAAACAATTACACACCCTCTAACATTATCTCATGTTGAACAAGAATATGATGATCGGAGGATTGCAGAGACAGTACATTCAGGTAAGCTTGCACCTGCATTTAAAAATTGTGTGTCTAATAACATTTGTGTTTTCCCAGACCAGCCGACTGACGAACAGGACCAGTCGACTGATGAAAAGGACAAGTCGACTGATGAGTGGAGCAAGTCGACTGCTACCAGGACACCAGAAGTGGAGCTGCAGCCGCTACATGACCATTTGAAGTATGAATATTTGGGGGAATACCAGACAGTACCTGTGACCGTTGCTGCAAATTTCAGGATGCATGACGAAGCAAGGCTGCAGGGAGTCTTGCAAAATCACAAAGGTGCACTAAGGTGGACCCTTGCAGACAAGCTTATGTCAAGATGGTACGGTCCAGACAAGTTACAAAGGTTTCCCCCACATGGAGCATTGACGAAAAAATCAAACGTTCTAGGTGAATGGGCAGAGGGGGGAAACCTTATAATAAGATGAGTTGTGAGCCGCGAGTCATTCAATACATGGCACAACTCATCAAGTCTAGCTGAAGACAAGAAACACAGCGCTTATTGGGAGGCAACCCAATTTTTCAGGGGAGTATTTACACTTTCCCTTTATTTTCTTTCAGTTAATCATTATTATTTTTCTTTAGTTATTTTTACTCTCCTTACTAGATGGTAACACATGCCTATTTATTTATTTTAAATTTTTGTGCGAACATTGAGGACAATGTTCCATCTAAGTTTGGGGGTATTAGGGGTATTTAGTTATATAGAGTCTTTTGAATTTTTTTTTAGGATAAACAATTTCTTATAAAGTAAGAAGAATGATACTTATTTACTTTAGGATTGTTGAGTTTCATAATTCCTTGCAAAATGGTACGAGTCATGCGATTATACGTAAAAAACAAATGTGATGCTTTTTCTAGTGATTATTCCCTTTGATCTAGTCCTAAACAGAGTTTAAGTAAATAGAGTAAAAATGAAAAGAATATATATGTGAATAAATTCAATATACTCCAATGTTTTGAGTGCTTAGTAACTAGGGGTATTCATCACCAATGTTTACCTTTACGTCAAACGGCAACTTGAAATATGAGTATGCAAAGCACTTTAGAGTTTGTGATTTGCTAAGTAACCGGGTGGATTCATCACAAATGTTTTGCATTTGCGTAAAAAGGCAAGTGACAACTTTAGAGAAGCGACTAAAAAAAAAAAAAACTCTAGTTTGCTACGGTTTGTAGTAGAGAAAAGGGGATAATCACAGATTGAGTAATTACATACTATAACTATAATTAATTGCATGACAAGTGTAGTTGAGTTTGGAGCTGTGAAGAAACAATTGCACTAAAGAAAGTGGGTATGTTTAATTTTACTTTATCTGAAATTGTTTATACCTTTCTATGTTGATGTCCACATAATAAGAACTCTTGGTGGTTGAGGCTGTCATTATTATTATACCCTTGTTCAATAATTCTAGTTTGCTTGAGGACAAGCAAAAATCTAAGTTTGGGGGTATTTGATGAACACATTATTATTCACATTTAGAAGCAATAATCTTATTATAAACGCACATTTAAAAGCTCTATATGTGGTATTTAACTCTTATTTTCTCTTTTCCATAGGAAACAGTCTATAACAGCAAAACGAAGCAAATTCAGGATTGTAAGGATGAAACACAGGAAACTGTAGCGATCAGTCGACTGATCATGCTTACAGGCGACTGGACAGAGGGAATCAAGTTTACACAACAGTCGACTGGGCTGATGAATCATGAAAATACTGAAGTCTCGACACAGTCGACTTACATCCAGAGGCAGTCGACTTACATCCAGAGGCAGTCGACTGGTACGCGGCGGAGTAAATAGATAAGATATTCGAAGATTCATCCAAATCTAATTTCAAATCTATCTGAATCCAGATTTGTGCAAATCAAATCTAGAGACTGGGGATTTCCAAGAGCGCGTGGTTAACAGATAAGGAAGGAAAGAAGAAAAGAGAAAGAAATAAATCATCAAATCAAACAAAGAAGGATTTTCCTGAAAAAGTGCAAAACCCTAATTCTCAGCCGTGTTCTATAAATATCAGAAAAGAGGCATTATCTAGGGGACTCTCGGTTGGCACTCTTCCAGGTTCCAAAACCACCGAATCACAAGAGTTTCTGAGCGTTCAAGTCATCAACAGGGGCATTATTCTATCAGCATCGAGGAAGGAGAGAGGAGATCCAGTATTCGAAGGCAGTCGACTGTGTGACAGCCAGTCGACCTCATTGCCGGACTTCATTAGTTTATTTCTTCTCCTTTTATTCTTTTATGTTAATCATGTATTCAAACTTGTTGATTAATAAAAGTATTATTATGTGGAACTAATTTCATAGTTGGGTAGATTGAAGCCGTAGTTATGTAGTGCTATATTCTTCTGAACTCTTCTATTTTACTTATTGATTGAATCCGTTTGTATTGGTATAGATTAATGGTAATCAAACTTGTTCTCGAAAGTCTGAGAGCAGTCGACTGAGGTGAGAGCCAGTCGACTGACGTACAGAACTTGAGAAATCCAAGTTTGCATTACCATCTATCTGAATCTGTTATATGAGCATATTGAGACGACCCGTATCTCGTGCCCGTAACTAGTAACAAGGAAATCTTTAGGGGTTCCTGGTTCAATCAACTTAAGGGATCTAGATCTGATACCAATTTCTAGAACCTTGAGTGTTTGTTCGTTTCCACTGATCTTATGTTTTCTTTAAGCACAACTTAGTAGATACCATGCTAAACACTTAATGAAAGAAACGAATTAGAGTAGATACCATGCCTAATTCTTGGCTTAGGGAAACAGTACTTTAAGGAGTAGATACCATGCCCTTGAAGAGAACAAACATGAGTAATAAGAAGAAGTTCAGAAGGTGACTTAGCATTACTGACTATTGGTGGACATCTAAACCCAACTACTTCATAAATATTTGTGATTCAACACTTCTTCATTCAGCTTTAATCTTTTTATTTCTTTTAGACTTTCAAAACAACTCTTTATGATTTTTATTCTTTTTATTGATTAGTAAGTTAAAGTCTACAATCTCTGTGGGATCGACCCTTGCTATTGCTACGCTTTGTCAAACGATTCATGCACTTGCGAGGTTTTTATAATTTGTGTCTAGTTTTATCTATACATTTAGGTATCTAGAAACCAACAACACTTGTTTATGACAAACCTATTAGATTGTTAGGGTTTATAAGTGGTTAACCTAGATTAAGTGTGCATGAGGAGGTTAAGGAAATCCTTCTAGAAACCCTCACATAACACCTCCACCACATAGCATTATACCTCACCATACTTCCACCTCATCCACACTTCCCCTAGGAAAACCGGCCCCAATTTAAGGGAGGGCCAAAATGCATTTTGTGTGTGCACATTTACACTCTCCCCCTCCTCTCCCCTCCTATAAATACCCCCTCCTTCTCCACCTTGTCTCATTTTAGAAAACACAAAGAAAGAAAGGAAAGGAAAGGAAAGAGAAGATTCTAACAAGAGAGTTTTTCTTGTAGGTTCCATAAGAGTTCTAGGAGCTAGGGGAAGGAGAAGTTTTAGCTAGCTAGTCCTTCCTACAAGTAGAACAAGGTGGGGGTTTCTCTTTTGTTTGTTTGCTTGTTTGTATTGTTGTTTTGACTTCTTCTTCTTATCCTCCTTGTTTTGTTTTCTTTGGTTCTTTTGGGAATGGTTTGTTGTGATGGTATTGTTGTATGTATGTTTGTAAATGTTAAAGATAATAACCACATGAAAAGAAAAGTAATAAAATAGTAGTAGTAATAAACATAAAGATCAAATCTTTATAGTTATAGTTGTTGTTTTGTGTTATGAAATGGGACTAGATTAAACATATGCATATAGACTTGTATATACAACCATCTTTGGTTGTAGGACTTGAATGTGAACTCATGGACAAAGCATATGAACCTTTTTATACAACCAGTTTCGGTTGTAGGACTTGTATTGAACTTGGACTAAAAAGATAAGCATATGGTTGGTTGAACCAAATGAAGGTTCTTACCTTATTTTTATTATTGTTGTTTTCTTTTATAATCTTAAGTAAAAAGAACCTAAATTAGATGTTAGTTCTAATTATGAAAAAGAAATCACTAGTTGTAGAATGAATGAAAAGATCTTTTTTCTAATCACTAGTTGTAAAAGGATTAAAAAGATCTATTTTATGTCCACTAGTAATAATAAGAAACATATGCTAATAAAGACTAGTAGACATTTAAGTAGTAGTACATTAAAATAAAGTAGTGATATTATGGTTAAATAAAGTAGTAGTAGTAGTAGTAGATGATTAAAAGAAGTAGTTGTAGATGTTTATGTTCATGTTAAAATAAAATGGTAGTAGTATGTTTTAATAAAATAGTAGTAGTATGCTTAAGTAAAGTAGTAGTAGTATGTTGAAATAAAATAGTAGTATTATGCTTAAATAAAGTAGTAGTAGTAAGGATTAAAATAAAGTAGTTGTAGATGGTTATGATATGTAAAATGATAGTAGCTATTCATGATTAAAATAAAGTAGTAGTAATTGATGTTCATGTTTTAAGTAAAGTAGTGTAGTAAATGTTCATGTTAAATAAGTAGCATTAGTAGATGTTTATAAATTTGTATTAGATGTTCATGTTTAAATAAAGTTTTAAGTAGAAGTTTATGTTCAAGTAAATTTGTAGTAGATGTTATGTTTCAATAAAGATAGTAGATGTTCATGCTTCATGCTAAGTTAGTAAGTATCATGCTTAACTATTATTCATGCTAAGTGTATAAACATGCTTAGAATGTTGTAGGATTCATTCTAAAATTTTCTACCATGTTTAGGAATGATATTCATGCTTAGAATGTTGTAGGATTCATTCTAAAATTTTCTATCATGTCTAGGAATGATATTCATGCTTAGAATGTTGTAGGATTCATTCTAAAATTACCTATCATGTCTAGGAATGATATTCATGCTTAAGATGTTGTAGGATTTATTCTAAAATTTCCTACCATGTTTGGGGATGATATTCATGCTTAGGATGTTGTAGGATTTATTCAAAAATTACCTACCATGTTTAGGAATGATGTATACCATGCTAAGTGTATAAACATGCTTAGAATGTTGTAGGATAAATGCTAAAATTACTTACCATGTTTAGAAGTAAGTATATATATATACTTGGGAATGTTGTATGTTCATACTAGTAGTTATCCATGCTTAGTAAGATATTCATGCTTAGTAGTTATTCATGCTTAATAAGATTCATGCTTAGATGATAGTAGGAAAGTAGTGTGCCATGCTAGCTAAATTTATCTATACTTAGATGATTGTAAGAAGTTGTATACCATGCTAGTTTAATTGTAGGTAAGTTGTATACCATGCTAGATCAATAAATATTCATGCTTACATGATATCTATGCTTAGATAAGTATATGTTCATGTTATGTTAGTAGGTGATCATGCTTAACCATTATTCATGCTAAGTTAGGAGATGTCATGCTAATTATTGTTATGTTAAGTTAAGTAGATGACCATCCTAATGATGGTTTATGTTAAGTTAATGGTATCCATGCTAACGATATTCATGCTTAAAATATAGTAGATACTCATGCTTAAATTAAGGGAACTATCCATGGTTAGTTGTAGTGATTTTTATGTTATGTTCTATCCAAGCTAGAATTGTTGTAGAAACTCATGCTATGTTGTAGGTCGATACTTAACTAGTATACATGACTAGAATGTTACTAAAATGTACACCATGCCATATGTTAAAGTTAAAGTAGCATACCATGTCTAGGAATGAGGCATACCATGCTAAAGTTTAAATACATGCATAGAATGTTGTAGGGTTAATGTTAGAATACCTACCATGCCTTGGAATGTTGTATGTTCATACTAGTTATATATCCATGCTTGGGTTGTGGTGATTAGTCATGATAAGTAGTAAGCATTCACGCTCAAGTTATAACCTATGCTTGACCATAGTAGACTTCATGTCTAGATCATAGTGATTTTCATGCTTAAGCTTGATATAAGTACATGCTTAATCATATTCGTACTTAGGAGCATTGTGGTGAGTGGTTACGTTATGTACCATAATTAGATTGTCGTAGGAAGACGCTTGTAATTGTATGCCATGCTTAAGGCGCTATAGGTTGAAGTAATAAGGATTGGGAAAACCACTAGTAATAGTTAGTTGATAAAGGCTGTTATGTCGCCTTCGGTTCATCCTTAGTAGAATACCGATCATAGACTATTAGTAGATTCTTCTGTTGCTTCTAATAATAGAAGATCAAGTTTGCTAGTAAGCACGTTTGGTTGCTTTTAAGATTGATTACCTGTATGGTTGTTTGCATATGGTTGTGCTCGTACGTGGCTCGACTGGCCCGTATGTAGCTGTGGGTCTCATACGAGTTTATTTGGCTCGTATGTAGGTTGTTGTCTCGTACGCGGCTCGACCAGCCCGTGCGTAGCTGTTGATCTTATACGCGGCTTATTTGGCTGGTATGTACGTGGTTTTCTCCTACGAGGCCCGCCTGGCTCGTAGGTAGTTATTGTTTCATACGTAGCTTATTGGCTCGTATGTGGTTATTACTCGTATATAGCTTGTTAGCTAGTACACTGTTCGTTGTGCTCGTCTAGGGTGATATTACTACCCTAGGGGCTATCGACCATCAAGACATATGTTTTCTACCCCTAAGAAACTGTGGAGGAGTCACTCCTTGTGTACCGTCGAATCTTAACCAGGGTAGGATGATCGAGGACCGGAGTATAGACAGAATCCAAGTTTAGGGTAGCGGCATGCATGTATATTCGCACGGCCGAGGTCTTGGATCGATAGGCCAGGAACCGGATCCCGAAGGATTCTGGTGAGTCTAGGTTGAGCAGCCTAGTAAAGTTGTCTTGCGAAGCCTAATTTAAGGCCTAGCATGTTATGTTTATAATATTATCGTCCCTAGGATTGTCGAGTCAGGGACACCATTAAGGTAGTGACTTATAAAGATCATTTTGCTCAGACCCTTGCCGAAAAGAGAGGGGTTGGTTGTAGGGGGTGTCTTACGACCAACTTGTCCCTTGAGGTAGGCCTTAGGTGGTGATAGTGGGTTGTACCTTCCCGTCAAAGGGATACGTACGGTGCCGTCTCACGAGTTGGGAGCAGGGGTTGCGTATCTCGTGCTGTTCATTCCTGAAATACCGTGGCTGGGGTGCCACAAGATGCATTGTGCAGTCCTGCGCTTGCGAGACCCCAGAGGGTGCCACAGGGTAGGCTTCACGCTGCCCTGCGCTTGCGAGACCCTATGGTTTGATTTTGGAACGAGGCCCGATACACTGGGATCGTCTGGTTTGGAGTGAGGTCCGGCATGCCGGGTAGTAGTGGAAAACGGAGACACCATAAGCAGACTGCATAGGGGGACTTGATTCCTTCTGCAACCTCACAGAGTCATGGAGTATTGTCAGAAACAGGTTGTGTACAATTAGAATTCGTAACGCGGATTCAAATCCCTATATATGGAGAAACGGCTTGAGATGGGGTCGCATGTAGTATGGGCTGCATGTTGCTTTCAGAGACTCGCTGACATTAGAATAGGAAGCATCCTAGTTCTATTTAAATATCGCATTAGAGTCTAGTCATAGCACTCACGAACACTTAAACTACACCAACACCATTGCCATGTTTTGTATGTTGTTTGGGAGATTCGCTGCTTTGATATCAGCCTTTAAACGTCAGTGAATACTGATGTCCCCACTTCCATAGGTACTGGATCGCCAAAGTACAAGGGCGAGATTCAGGAGGACTCAAGGCAAGGAAAGCAAGGAGTCAATGTCGTATTTAGTTCCGCTGTAAAATGTGTGTTGATCATCTATTAGTTGGAAAGTACTCTGATGTAAGATGTTGAAGGTTGTAATACTTGGAATTGTAAAGGTAATATTGTAACTCTATTGTAACGCATTGCAGTTGTATAATGTTCAGACTTGTAATGTATCGAGTGTTGAATAAAAAGTTTTAAATTCTCCTGTTTTTCTGTATTGTGACTAATTGAAGAAAAGGTCTTGGCTCGTGTCTCGGGTTTCCTAGTATTGGAAATCGGGGCGCTACAACTCCTGCCCGGGTGGGAAACTTCATCTTGAGGTGATAAGCGGAAGAACGGCTTCGAGAGCAGCTAGGCCGGGCCGGCCTAGGATGACATTATAAGCTGCGGGGACATCAACGACCATAAAGTCCATCGGCTCCGTTCGGGTAGTAGGAGTTTTGCCAGCGGTTACGTCGAGGGTGATCACCCCTTCGATAGTCACTGGCACTCCCGTGAACCCATGGAGCGTGTAGCCGGCGGGCTTAAGCCTGTCCCGGGGTAGCTTGAGTCCTTTGAAAGCATCGAGGAAGAGGATGTTAACGGAGCTGCCATTGTCCACTAGGATCCTCTCCACTTTAAAATTCACCATATGGAGGTTAATGACTAGTGCGTCACAATGGGGGGTTCGGACGCCTACCAGGTCTTCATCTGAGAATGTGACGGGTACTCCTAGGCCTTTAGGGGGAGGCATGCCATGTACTGAATTGACTTCCCTTATGAAAACCTTTCGAGAGGAGTTGGAGGAGCCCCCCATTGGGCCCCCATGAATGAGGTGTAGGACACGCTCCTCTTCGAATTCGGGTATCTCACTGCATCGTTCAGGACGCTTGTTAGCCCCCCGAGGAGGAGGGGGAAGGTCGGTTTGGTCTTTTCTCACGAATTTGGCCAGCTGCCCCCTATGGATGAGGGCCTCGATCTTGCTCTTCAGGGCCCGACAATCATTGGTGTCGTAGCCATGGTCCCGGTGATAGCGGCACCATTTCTCTTTGTCCCTTTTCTTGCCATGGGTGTTCATCTTTAGGGCAGGAGGTATCACCCCTTCCTTCTCTACTTCCATGAGAATAGTGGAAATGTTAGTGTTAAGAGGAGTGAATTTCTCGAATTGGGGGGGGGGGGGGGGGGGGGGGGCGGCGCTGACCGCCATTATCCTTTTGGAGCTTCTTGGCTCCTTCTTCTGTTCCCTTTCTCTTGGACCCGGAGGAAGGCCCCTCAAAGTTGAGGCGGTGCTCAGCTTCCTCGGCCCGAATATACTTCACGCTTCGGAGAAGGAGATCGGAAAAGTTCTGCGGGGGCTTCTTGGCAAGGGAGGAGCGGAGGCTGGAATTAAGGACGTTTGATTGGAACGCTGCTGCAGCGACCGACTGGTCGAGGGAAGCGATAGACCTAGCTTCCACGGTGAACCTTTTCACATAGTCTCTCAACTTCTCACCCTTCTTCTGGTTGAGGTAGAGTAGCAAAATGCTGGTCTTCTCAGTTCGGTGGATACTCACGAAGTGGGTGACGAAGATGGTCTCGAATTGCTCGAAGGAGAATATCAAAGATGGGGCGAGGCGAGAGTGCCATTCCCGAGCCGGACCCTTGAGGGTAGCGGGGAAGGTCTTACACAGCAGAGCATCGGAAGCTTGGTGGATGAGCATGAGGGTCTTAAAGCTTTCGATGTGGTCGACAGGGTCGGACTCCCCGGAATAAGTCTCGAATTGGGGAGGCTTGAAGCCTATTGGAACGGGCGCCTCCATGATGGTTCGAGAGAAAGGAGGTCGACTTGGGCGAAGGGTCCTTCCTCTAAGCTCTTCTTCTCTATCTAGCTGACCCAAGCACCTCTCCATTTCGTGGAGACGACGGTAGACAGTGTCATCCCTTCGACAGTAATCAAACGAGTCTCTGGACTCGTCTTCGTACGAGGGAGAGCGGGGGCAACGACGACGGTAGCTCCTGGAGTGGCGAGGACTAGAAATGTGCTGGGGGTTTCTAGGAGCTGGGGGAGGAGTTAAGGACCGTTGGCAAGGACTTTGGACCGGAGGAGTGGGGACCCTCTGAGCATTGTTGTTGTTTGGTCGAAGATTGAGGGCTTGTAAGATGGTTGCTTGGAATTGCTAGAACTCGGCACGGGTGATGGGTGCCTCATCATTGCTCAGGGGTTGCCGACCAGCAGGAGAATGGGGTCTTCTCCTATGGTGGCCTGGGGACTCTCTCCGCCCTCTACGAGGAGGGGACCTTCTGTATTCTCGGCGATGAGGAGATCGCTCATTTGGACGGTGTTGGCGGGAGGCTCCCTCTCGGGCCCGCCTTTCATCCAAACGGCGGCGAAGATCCTCTTCTTTGCGCCGATTGTCGAGAGTGTTCGGAGGTCATCGAATGCTCGGGGATTGTGGGATGCCACGGAATCAGTAGAGGGGTTCTGCACGGAGACGTGATCATGTTGGAAGGGTTGTTTCTGAGGATTGGAACGGGAGCCCCCCGCACCGGCATTCTGAGGCCCGGCTTGACCCCGAGGGGGTTGAAGATTCTGAGGAGGAGGTTAGTCCTGCTGCGGGGCCTGATTAGGCTGAGGAGAGGGTCCCGTTGGCTGGACGGTTTGGAGAGGGATCTCGTGTTGTGGTTGAGGAGGAGTGGGTCCATGGTTGGACCCTCTAAATCTTAGTTTCCTTAGAGGCATGGCTGGAGGAGATCTGACCGACGGGAAGAGGAAGGATCGCTATTCGTGGGTTCCCACAGACGGCGCCAATCTGTTACCGCTGAATCTAGTGTGGGGGCAAACAGATAGTATTTGTGGATTCTTATGGAAACTGAATAATCAAACCTTGACTTCTTCTGCCGGAGTTTGACTGCTGACTCCCGCCGCTCACCTGCAAAAAAGTGCGAGACACCGGGGTTGATCCCGGTGACGCACCCTCCGATGCTCAAGTCAGTAATCAGGAAAGATTATGAGAGAGCGTAAATTTGTAAAAGATTGATTACCTCTTAATGGTGGTGGATAGGGGGTATTTATAGCCACCTTTGGGATCAGATTAGGAATGTAATCCTTATGACAGATAAGGAATGTAATCCCTAATTCCCAGTGAAAGGATAGATATGAATCAGGGCCGTTAATTAAGATTAATCAGAAACCCTAATTCTATCATGCTGGACTGGGTTTGCTGCGGGTTGGAACCCGCACCCAGTCGAGATGGATCCGTTCGTGGGTTATTGGGTCTTTGGGGAGAAGACCCAGTACCCATTTCAGACCCGTTCGTCAAGTGAAATTACCATTTTACCCCTGGGCTTTAAGATTCGCACCCGATTTGGACGGTTCCTATTTAACCCCATTTTTAGCCATATTAATATATATATACATATATATATATATATATATATATATATATATATATATATAATAAAACACAAAGAAAGCTATCAAGTGGCTCTCCTTCAATCCCCCCAAAATCAAATGCCCAAATCTAACCTCACAACACACATTTTCCCCCAAAAGTTCCCCCCCCCCCCAAACTTAAATTCAATTCCCCCCCCCCCCCCCCCCCCCCCCCGAAAAAAAACAACTCCTTTATTTATTAAATTATCTCTCTCTCTCTCTCTCTCTCTCTCTCTCTCTCTCTCTCTCTCTATCTATATATATATATATATATATATATATATATATATATATATATATATATATATATAAAATAATAATAATAATAATAATAATAGTAAAACACAAAGAAAGCTATCAAGTGGCTCTCTTTCAATCCCCCCAAAATCAAAGGCCCAAATCTAACCTCACAAAACACATTTTCCCCCCAAAAGTTTCTCCCCAAAACTCAAATTCAATTCCCCCCCCCCCCCCCCCCCCAAAAAAAAACAACTCCTTTATTTATTAAATTATATATATATATATATATATATATATATATATATATATATATATATATATATATATATATATGGAAACATGGGCTTTTATTTATAACTAATTATTATCATACTATTCAAACTTGAGCTACATAATTGTTGATTTACTGTTTACAAGGCTTTTCATATGCTGTATCGTTCTGAAGACGTGCCGTAGGCACGTGCCAACGGAAAAATCTAGTAATTCAACATTTCACTAAGTATTTGATTCTAACTTTTATCAATACCTTTTGACTGTGGTAAATAGATAGCACTAATTTCAGATATTATACCAAGTGCACAGTTCTCTAAAATCATTAAAACATATTCACCACCTTTATCAAATATAAATAGTATAAATTTTAGCATTTGGCTAGATTTCAAATTCTTTAAATTAACAAATGCTTCATCCTACATATATATGAAAAAACCTACAATAACCATCTATAAAGTGATTAAATGCTTTTGGCCAACTCTAGTCTCATCTAGTCACAAAGCTATTGAGATCACAAATATCAGGATGTGTTAACTCAAGAAGTTATGTACTTCTAGAGACCATACTAAAAGGTTTTCTAGTGATCATAATCTAAGCACAATCCTCATGTTTGTCATATTTTATGGAGGTGTCATTTAGCAAAATTATGAGCTTTAACAAGAGTAAGCAATTTAATATATAGTTCACATATCGTAGCCTATTATGTCATTTTAAAGAAATCCACAAATTAGAACTAGCATGGTCAATTACTTTGTTTATTAAAGACTAAATGTGAAAAAACCTTTCACTCACCTATCTGCCGTTACAACCTTAGTGCATTCATTCACTTGGTTTCCCCCTGCCCCTATTAATAGAGGTTCATTCTCCCCTCCTAAGAAACATTAGAAACTCTTCTATCCCCCTCTCTTCTGTTTTGTTCTTCTAGTTTGATTGTTCGGTCGTTCGGTGGTAAAATTCAAATACTGTTCAGTTTGAGAGCGTGGCATGGTGCCTACATCAAAACATTACTATTGTTGCACCATGGGACAGATGCCACTACAAACTCCAGCACCTAGATGAGAAGAATCTATTTTAAGGAGATTGTGTGATACACAAGCCTCGGCACAAATCAGTTTGGTTTTCTAATTTTCTTTTTTTCATTTTCCTTTCGATAACCTTTCATTCACCTGTCTGCCGTTACAACCTGAGTGCATTCATTCATCTGGTTTCCCCCTGCCCCTATAAATAGAGGCTCATTCTCCCCTCCTAAGAAACACTAGAAACTCTTCTCTCCCCATCTTTTATGTTCTGTGCTGTTCTTCTAGTTTGATTGTTCGGTCCTTTGGTGGCAGAATTCAAATACTGTTCAGTTCGAAAGCGTGGCGTGGTGCATACGTCAACACTCTACTGTCGTTGCATCATAAGAGGCACCTGCCTCTGTAAATTCCAGCACCTATATGAGGTGAATCTATTTTAAGGAGATTGTGTGATACACAAGCCTCGACACTAATCAGTTTGGTTTTCTAATTTTCTTATTTTCATTTTCCTTTTAATTTGTTCGGTTTTTTTCTCCTCTTTATCTGATTTTGTGCCTCGAGATCAAACTTGGTTTTATTGTAAAGAATTTTGTAACAAAATTTATAACACGTAGTAGAGAAAGGTTTTTTTATATATACTAGATTTGCCTGTGGGCACCAGCCTACGACACGTCTTCAGAATGATACAGCATATGACAAGCCTTGTAAACAGTAAATCAACAATTATATAGCTCAAGTTTGAATAGTATGACAATAATTAGTTGTAAATAAATGTCCATGTTTTTATTAGTATATGTTGAAAATTAATTATAAATTGGGGTATAAAAGTCCATGTTTCCATAAGTATATATATATATATTATAATAGGAAAAGACCTTAGTGTCATTTGTCAATCTACCAACGTGTGCATTACACGTGCATAACTAATATGAATGAGGTCTCAGGTTCGAGTCCTCACTACATCAGATTTTTTACTTCAATTTTTTTAATATAATTAATATGCATCACACGTGTAAATTTCTATCTATCTATCTATCTATCTATTTATCTATAATATAATATATAATAATATTATAATGGAAGAGTTGGAGTTGTAAATCTACCTACTTTTGTGCAACACATATAGAACTCCAACTCTCCCATCATAGCCTTCACATTTACTTTTAAAAATATATAATCATATTTATTAAGATATGCAGCACATGTGTAAATCCGAGTTTTTACTTTAGTTTTTTTTAAAAGAATTAATACATGCATCGCACGTGTATATTACTAGTATATATATATATATATATATACTATACATAAAGAGAGAGAGAGAGAGAGAAAGAAAGAGAGAGAGAGAGAATAAAATAAATAAAGGAGTTGTTTGGGGGGGGAAGATTTGAATTTGAGTTTTGGGGGAAAAATATGTTTTGTGAGGTTAGATCTGAGCCTTTGATTTTGAGGGGATTGAAGGAGAGCCACTTGATAGCTTTCTTTGTGTTTTATTATATGGATAAAAATAAAAAAAAAATTGAGTGTGGTTTTTTAAAAATCAGCAATACTTGAGTGAGGTTTTTTCACATTTCTCCTTTATTAAACTCAACCTACACATGCTATTGACTATATAAGCACATTATAAAATAATAAGAGTTAATACAAAATTATTCTTTCACGACAAATAATAAAAAAATATTTAACAAAATAGTGTACTTTCTCTCATGGTTTTGCTAATATATATGGTTCCAACAATGTCCAAGTACTCAAATGCCTTTGAGCATAAAGTTCATTCCTTTATTCGTTCTTCATAATCTCGAAATGCTAAACGACATAATGACCAACACACTGTATTTAAAACTTTCCACTCATTTTGAGGGACACAATACAATGAACGAAAACAAGCAAAACATAATTAACGGAAGGCACAACTACCATTACGGAATGCTTCCACCTAAGTTACAGACATTCCTCACATAACATATACATCAATCTTTATTATGATTGAACCATGAGAGAAGCATGTATACGATCTCACACAAACTGCAAAAGAAGGGTTTGCCAATATACTTATACACAATGTACGATAAGGCACACTTAAGAACCCAAAATATGCTAGTTATAACACAAGATAATTATGATCTAATCATTTTATTTCACAAAACATCACAGATCGTTTTATTTAAGTTGTGATAGTTCAATCATCACATGAAATACTTTAATGGGGATTAGAGTAGAATATACTAACACTTCACATTAGAAGTGCTTTACAAATTCAATGGAGAAGTCTGCCATGTGCGGACTTATTTAACTTTGAGCCAAACTTCCAAGTTGAAAGGAATCCATCGTCTCAACACATGCATTTTGTAAGTAATTTTTGAAATTCCTACAATCATCAAAATTGTTAAAGATTAGCCAATTAAACTAATTATTGGCACTATTGAATTTTAACACAATTTTAACTGGAGATTCAAATTTCTAGTAAAAAATTATAATTTAATTTGTCAAAATAAATATTTGATCTTTAGTAGATAGTGAAAATAATTTTTACTATAAATTTTGAGCTTTAGCACTTAGCAACATATAAAACGGATAATTGAAAACATAAACTTAAAAACAAATGTTTTTGAACTTTTGGCACAATACAATGAATTTAACACATAATAAAATTCAAAATTAGAGCATCTAGCTGGTAGACTTATCTTTGCAATTAAGTTTTAATAGTCTACAACCAATTAAATAAATTATTGTACCAATTGTTCATAAATATTTGAACTTTAGCACAGAACAAAATAACCAAATTCATAAATAAACAATTGTTAACAAAGGTTTAAACTGTGGAACTTAGCAAAAAAAAGTAACAAATAATTAAAATATATGTAAGTGAAGAATTTATCTTCAATTTTGGATTAAAAAAGGGCACTGACCAAACTTTTCAAGTCAAAAAACATTATCATAACCATGTGGGATCTGGTCGAATCATATTTCTTGATCTGGTCCACCTTAATTGAATCATGTCCAACCTACTCGGATCCGGTCCCTCCAGTTTGGATCCAGTCATGCCAGTTTGGATCCATTCCAATCATGTGGATATGGTCTAACTTGGATATTGTTGTGGGTCGGGTTTGGTTGTCTTGTGGGTCAGATCCAACAACCAAATCACAAGTCAAACAGAGCAAAGAAAGGGGATCTAGAGGCTGCTGCTGCGACCACTAACTACAGCAGTGTCGACTGCAACAACGATAACGGCGGCGAATTGCGATCGCGGTGGCGGCATCAGACGACGGTGGTGGCATCAGACGGCGGTGGTGGCAGCGTCGGACGGTGGCTATGCCAGTGGCGATGATCCCGACCAACGGAGATCTCGATGATGAAATTCAATCGATCTCCCTCTTATTCATCTCACAAGAAAATTATAAATAATATCACAAGATTGTCAAGTATTATGGGGAATAATAAAAGAAGACAAAAGAATTAGGGTTAATATCCTTACAGCTTGAGATATTATATCAAAATTTAAATACCTAGACAACTAACTCTAGCCAGTACATATAGGATAAATAATCGGGTTTGGCTACTGGGCTCTAGGCCCACTCAATCTTAATCAAATATTCATATAAGTAGTACGTGTAACACATATGTTACTCATACAATATTATGCATATATTTAGAGTATACATATACATGTATATCCAACAGATGAGAGTGAGTTTTGTGTAGTGTTGTTGAATGTCTATGCTAAAGAGGGACAATGGGATTAAGTCAGAAAGATTAGAAGCAGAATGATGGACAATTGTAACCCTTGTGACTCATTTTTGTATTTCATTTGTATTTAATTAAATTCTTGGTTATTTTATTCTATTTCTGATTATATCTCTTTTCGTTTGTCACGCCCCGCTTTCCAAAAGAGAATACGAAATACGGATACGTGACTAAGCCCAGCAAATAATTTTCATTATCCATAAGCTGTTCGGAATCTTTACAACATCTCACAAGAATAATCAGAGTCAGAAGTAAAAGAATCAACTAAGTATGCATATATGAATCAAAATACCAATAGGAATTTACTTGAAACCAAAATATAATAATCTCAAGTAAGTCAGATCTGAATAAGTCAACATCCTGGATCACATTTCCCAAATACAAAATAAATCTAAGTACAAGATACATTATTCAAATAGCAACAGGATATAATAATAGCAGGAAAATCAAGAGAGCAAAACTCCAGCATCTAGTATCTCATCTCGCCTATTCCATCGGCAGCTGATCTCCAAAATCTACAATTTAATAAATTTCAGGATAGAGGAAAAGAGAAAACAAACTCCCGTCAATGCAAGTTACGGGCCACTTGTAGTGCAGGATACAAGTACATGGAAAAAATAACAAATATAAAATAACAACAGAAATAACATAGCAAGATATAAGTGTGTCAACAGAATAAATTATATATCTAACATGAATCAAGCAACAGAATCAAGTAGCACGGTATACTAACAGGTACAGGTAACATGTATCAGGTGTCAAGCAAGTAGGTAAACAGGTAAACATGTAACAGGTAAACAGGTAATCAGATAACAGGCAAGCATGTAACAGGTATCATGTAACAGGTGAGCATGTATTAGGTATTCATGTATCAGGTATTATGTCATGTCAAGTCTTGTATTTATTACTATCTAAGTAGCACTTCATGCATCTCATACTACATGGTTGCTACATTCAAACAGTTTCGTTTAGATTTCGTAGTGGAGTCCATAGGACCATGTACTTAAGGATCAGGAAAAAAGGAAACAGAAAACAGGTTCATAAATCAAACAGGTACACGAATCATCCGATTCATGCAGTAACAGATTCATGAATCAACAGGTAACAGGTACATGAACCAACAGGTCCATGCAGCAATAGGTAACAGGTACATGAACCAACAGGTCCATGCAGTAACAGGTATGTTACGCCCCGCTTCCTAAAAATACGGAATGCGAGCACGTAACAAAAGCCCAGCGAATGATTATTATCATCCTTAAGCTGTTTCAAGAAATCCTTACAACATGTCACAGTAAAATCAGAGTCGGAAGCCAGAAAAGTCAACCACATGCACATATGAACCAAATACCAACAAGAATACTTGAAATAAAATGTATTCATCTCAAATAGTCATGATCTGAAAATACACAAATATTCCTGGGTCATATTGCCCAAATACAAGAAATACAAGTAACAGATACAATGTTCAAAATGAGCAACAGGAAATAAATGAAGATAGCAAAAGCTCCAGCCAACTAGAACTTCATGTCATCAATACCGTCTGGAACCTGTCCTCCAAAATCTGCAATTCATAGAATGCAGGAAAAAGGAAAAGAGAAAACACAGTACCCGTCAATGGCAAGTCCGAGTCACAAAATAGAGTAGGATACAAGCACATGGAAACTAACTAACCACAAAATATACTAACAGGTAAGGGTAACATATGTCAAATGTAAAGTCAACAGGTAAACAGGTAGCATGTATAATTATCAGGTAATCAGGTAGTCAGGTAAATATGTATCAAGTATCAGGAAATCAGGTAACAGGAATATCAGGATAATCAGGTAACAGGTATACAGGTAACAGGTAATCATGTATTAATATCTTGTATTATTACTATCTAGGTAACACTTCATGTGCCATCCTTTTATCACATGGTTGTTACAGTCAATGCAGTTTCGCTTTAGATTTCATAATGGACCATAACAGAGCAGTATACTCAGGTACAGGAAACAGTAATCCAAATCATATACCAAATTCCAAATAATCCAAATCATATACCAAATTTCAAATAATCCAAATCATATACCAAATTCCAAATATGGGAAACACGGGCCCCCTTTCGAGTACACATTTCTGAATTATCCACTACTAGATCATTCCCTTAAACCCCAGCTTGTTTCTTTTATTATTAAGATCATCAACAGGCATGAGAGTGTACTAAATAATGTCAAACTAACAGGTTATAATCAGGTTTAGACTCAGGGAATTAGATCAGCAAGTATAGGTACTATACCTTCACAAATACGAGCAAAATAGTGTATGGTTATAATCAGGTCAGCAAGACCAGTCTGTACAAAAATAGTGATCCAAAGATCTACAGGCATGCAAATCATGATCCGTCAAAGGATCTGGAAACTAGACATCCACACGCTTCTAACGGGTATAATAAATCTATATACTAGTTCACGACATCTGGACTTAAACCACATTCCAACACAGTTTTCAAGTACAGCCAGAAAACAGGAGAATAACTTCCAACACATAAAACAGCATGCAAAGTCATCAAATAAATCCACAAAAATTCTGGGGTAATCCCCTATATATGTATAGTCAAAATAATAATTTTCATAATTTTCCAGAAAGTATAGATATGTTGTTAAAAATGAAAAGTAACACAAAACACGGTTTTGATGGATCTGGAATTCCTCAACACTGCTGTACAAAATTGAACATATCTTGCAAACAGTGCATCGAAATCCACTTCCGCCAAAACGAGATGAAAGTAGATACAATTACCCAACTTTCATATCTCACATGAAATATTCATACAGTAATTAGAAATAAGGAGAACACGGCATTCAACATACAATCACACGTAGTTTACAGCAAAAGTGCTGTATGGAAAAGAATATAAGACATCACTCAAAACTCATCTTTTAATTATCACAAAAATCAGGGAACTACCTAACATCATGGTGAAACACTGGACAAAGTCTTGTGGCATGAAATTATGTATAACTTGGATCTTGAAAATAAATTGTCCACAAAACTACCCCGAACTGAATCTGGAAACTACTGATATACAGACACTAAAATAATCATAACTAATTCATACAAACTTCCAAACGGGGTGAAGCCAGTTGGGTTAGAAAATAGATTCAGTCCTCTACAAATTACTCAGAAATAGCCATGTTGAGATTCGGACTCTAATTCAGGTAAAAACAGCAATCAATCCAGTACAACCCAAATTTTCAGATTCCACAACTAAACCTCAAAACGTCATAACTCCTACAAAAATGATCCAAACTCATCCAAATTCAAAACGCAGTCTACTCATTGTCTAAATATCATATCTAAGGGTTTCTAACGTGTCAAAATCTAATATTCTCCATATGGGCGTTCAAACATACATCGGGTATACAATATGTCGCAATAGTGATCAAAATCGCGTTTGGGTGAATTCTAAGGCATAAACCTATCAAACTCCATGTCCTAAGTCATCTATGGCCTGTTTTGAACAATAGAGACGAAACCCACAAATAAAAACATGATCTTTGGCCGTCTCTAGTCTCAACTACCCTATGTGTGAACTTTCGACTTGTATCAACCTAAGAAATTTAAGTACAAGTTACTTGCCTGGATGAAGACGACGAATCCAACCAAAAGAAGAGAATAACGGGAACGGATTCCCGGGCACGAACTCAACAGCAAAGAACCACGAACAAGATCACGAATCCAAAGAGAAATCGATCACGGACATGAGCGGACGGCTGAGATTCAAGGGATCACGATATCAAGGCCATCGGATCAGATCGGACGACTCTGATCGAAGATCAAGATCAAGATCGAGATGTGATCAGTATCTTGATGATGAAGATGATGATCGGACTAGATCGACGATCGGACGGCCACCAAAGAAAGCGATCAAAGAACCGCAAGATGATGATAGTGCGATCCAACGGTCCAAAATTAATCCATCCAAACTCCATGATCAAGAATCAAGATTCGAACGGTAGACAATCAATCAAGCAAGATCAAGCCTCATGATGATGGTGATCATGATGAAGATCGACAGCTCGAATTCAATCCATCAAAACCAATACCACAGTACAACCAGGCTTGGTTGACGGCAGGGGGGCTAATGGCGGATGGCGGACGTCGGCAGGCTGCGCGACAGGTCGGGACAGCGACGGTGGCAGCGTGGGCTGTGGTCAACACCGGAGAGGAGGGACAGGGGGCGCTGGCGCATTGATGAGACGCACGAAGAAGGAGGGGTGCAGCCAGGAGGGGTGTCGCTGGGGTACAGGGGTGCACTGCAGCGCGGAGGTGCAGGGTGGCTCAGGTGGTCGACAGCAGCGAAGGGCTGTCGCGGGGGCTGAGGGGAGCCAGGAGGGGGACGCGAGGTGGAGAAGGAGACGAAGGGCAGAGGAGAGTGGAACGATGGGTAGCGGCGTATACGGGAGTTGGCATGGGTTATATAGGTTGAAGAGCCGGCTGGATACAGGGTAAAATATGGTAGGGAATGATAAAGATATATCGGGTCTGGGGGTATTAAACGGGTGGGCTGTTTTGGGGAAACGGGTATGGGGTAGTTTAGTTTAAGTGGGTTGGGTAAATGGGTAGTGGGTAACCGGGTTGGGTTTTATTAGTGTAAATGGGTATGGGTAAATGGGTTAGAGGATTAATAAATAAATAATTAAATAATTAAAATAACAAATAAAAATACAAGGTTTGGATTTTATAGAATACTAATAATAATGAACATAGCACCATTAAAATTAATAATAATAATAATAACACTAATAATAATTGTATTAAAATATAAAATCACAGAAAATAGTTACAATTTAAATTTATTGATCAAAAACTGATTTTAAATAGGAGATCCAATAAAATACATTTTGAAAAGAGAATCTGAAAACGGGGAAAATAATTTGCGCAAATTTTTAAAATACCGAAAATACACAAAAATACATTTTTGGAAAAACAGGGGTTACAAGGTAATAGGTACATGAACCAACAGGTCCATGCAGCAACATGAATCAAAATGGGAAACACGGGCTCCCTTCTAAGTACACTTTTATATTGTCCACTACTAGATCTTTTCGTTAACCCCAGCTTGTTACTTTTTATTACAAAATATACATGATCACGAGATAACGAGAACGAAATCGGGACAGGAAAAGGATGTATCAAGAGCTCATATGATGCAAGGAACATGTTCTAAATCACAAAATGCAAGAAACAACATGCAAGTATTTAAACATGATAAACTATCAATTCGGGACAACAAGACGTTGTTGTACCAAAATTGAGATTTCCGCTACCACAAGAATGGAAATCTGGATCTGTCAAGGAATCTGGAAAATAAACTCTTAACCGAATCCAGCGAACATATATAAGTCATACAGTATTTCAGAAAAAACATAACTCAAAACTGATTTGAGTCCAGAAAACGTGTTCAGCCAGAAATCAGAAAATTGTATTCAAAGTCGGGAAAACAGCATGAAAACTTATTAATTAAATCCAAGAAAAATCTGGGGTATTCCCCTATATGTGTAGTATCAGAATATAAAGTATCATAATTTTCCATTATAAATAGTTTAGTCAACGAAAATCAGAAAATGTCAAGATGTAGTAGTTTTGTAAATCTGGAATTACAAACACTGTAGTACGAAAACAGCAATATCTCACAAACCATAAACCGAAATTCAAATTCAGCAAAAGGGTGATAAAATAGATACAGTAAGCTAAATTTCATATTCACAAAGATTTTAGAAACATCAAGTAGAATTGGGTCGAAAATCAGGTTTCTTACTGAACAGTAGTAAAATTGTGCTAGTATAGTAATTGTTTGAAAACATAGAAAGGTTGGTAAAACTCATCAAATAAATCCATAAAAATTCTGGATTAATCCCAATCAGTTCTAGAAGTACTGAGAAAAATTTCAGATCAAAATAATAATTTTAATGCCCAAATAAAAATAGATTACTCTTCAGAATTTATAGAAAACACAGCCTGAAAATCTTTCTACACCTCAGTAGTAAAATAGGCATAACTCACAAACCGTAAATCGAAACTGAGATCCATCGAAAGGGTTGGAAAATAGGCAGAATTATCTATAGTTCATGTTCACAAAATATTTTCAAATACTGACCTTAATAGGGTCTAGAATACAGGATCAACATCAGGGTAATAGAAAATACAGATTTGTTCTTCACACGCAAAACAACCAAGATCATACAAAATTCATCCAAATCGATCCAAACATGAAATATAGTGTACCAGATGTCCAAACAACATGGTATGGAGTATTTCACAAGTATTCGACAAGTATATCACGAATAACACATCAAGCACGGATATCTCAAAATAGCATGAACATACACATCAAAAGTTGTCAACCCTAGGTAAATTCATGTCATATGTGTCGTGAGTCAACTATGGTCAAATCATCACTATAGAGACAATATAACAAGGGAAGTCCCACACAAATTTTCTCTAGAACCCAACTACATTACAGGCAGTATTCTGTACTTGTATTTGCAAAGAAATTTAATACAAGTTACTTGCCTGAGAGACGACGACGGGAACGGCAAAAGAGCAAGAATAACGGGAACAGATTTCTGGGCACGAACATGACGAATGGACATGAACCCACAAACCCAAAATGAGCACAACCCATGAACACAATCACGGAAATGACTATGCCCACAAGCACACAAACACCACGGACTCAAAACCCATGCCCCGAACACACTCACCAACAAGGGGAAAGCGAGAGAGAGAGACCGGTGCACCGCAGGGGAGAAGGAACACAACGAAGAACAATGAAACACATCCATGAACAACGAGCAAAGAACGCCCACGTACACGAACCAAATGAGAACACACGCACACCCACACAACCCAACATAACACAATCGTACCCGCCCGCCAAGAGAGTAAGGGAGAGATGGCTGTGGCTGTTTCTGTAGGGTGCTGTCATCGAGGGTTCGGCAGTGCAAGGGGAACGGTAGGGGCTGCCGCGATGCTGTGAAGCTGCGACAGGGGGACAGCCGACCGGGCACTGCGCTCTGGCTGCTGTCACAGATGTTGTCTTCTGCACCAGAGAGCAGCAACGGTGAGGGACCAGGAGGTGTCGGGGGAGCACTGGTCGCTACAGTCGCGACAAGAGGAGGCGCACAGGGAGGGTCGTCGAGGCTGAGCATCGCAAGGGAGGCGCTGCACTGGGCTAACGTCAGGACGAAGGGAAAGAGAGGTGGAGGAGCACAAGGGAGAGGTCGGGAGGAGAAGCTTGGGAGGATGGGAGATGGAGGGATCGGGAGGAGAGGTTGAATATGGCTGGGGGATGGGTTTACAGGAGACGGGGTAGCAGGGTAAGGGAGATAAGGTAACTGGGAAGGAAGGGGAAGGCGGCTGAAGGGGTTTACGATGGGGGTGAATACACAGGATGGGTTGAAATGTATAGGGGGGCAGAGAAATAGGGTTCGAGGGGGTAGAAGATGGCGACATAACAGTGGGGCTAACGGGTCGGATAATAGGGGATGCGAGTATGGGTTAATAATAAACAGGGGTATGGTTTATTAATATAATGGGTAATAGGTTATTGGATTGGGTATTAATGGGTTTGGTAGTTTATAAATGGGTAATGAATCCATGAGAATAAAAATGGGTTTTAAAAATTCAATAAAAAAATAAATTAACCAATAAACATATTTTTTATAATAAAAATGTAATTTTCATTACAAAATATAATTTATTTAAAATACTACAAATACAGTTAGTAGATAAAAGTGGATTTTTAATAACTAGTCAAAAATAACAATATTAACAATAATACTAATAACAATAATAATAACAAGAGTAATAATAACAAAAATACGAATTGTATTACAATATAAAATTATAGAAAATAGTTACAAATAAAATTATTGATTGAAAACAGATTTTATTAGTAGATCCAACAATACATTTGTCAAAAGAATTTGAAAACCGAAAAAAAATAATGTGCGAAAATTTTAAGTACAGAAAATGCACAAAAATACTTTTTTGGGAAAATAGGGGTTACAAATCTTACCCACCTTACAACAAAATTTAATCTTCGAAATTTGGTTAGGCGGTACATTGGACAAGACAAAAAAAGCTTAGTGAAGGGTAACAAAATAGAGGGTTAAAGGGAAAGGAACAAAGCAGTGGCAACACCAGAAAAAGAAGAAGAAGTGGGAAGCAATGGTGCCAACTGGAATGTAAGAAAAGAAGCAAACGGTATCAAAAATGAAGAAGAGGCAACACTAGACTTGCAAAATAACAAATCAAAGAGGTGAAGAAATAGATAGAGTTGGAATCGAAGAAAGGATGGACAAGAAAGAGTTAGACAACCAGTGAGTCAACAGATGAGGATGAATGCAAGGGATAGAGAAGAAAACAATGCAGGAAAGGAGAAACAACAAGAGAATCCTGGGACCTGTGGGTTATGAGCCCACAACGCTTTCGTTACGCCACTCTGATCAGGGAAGACTCTACCAATAGCATCCAGCGATGCCGACTGAATGACCAAGTAGAAAATAAAAAAAATGGATGGCACCAAAATCAGAAGGATATGGGTACGAGAAGAATGAATTCATACCCAACAAGAAATCAATCAAAGAGGACGACTGAAAAAAGACGGAATAACAAGGAATCAAGGAATTGAATAAGAAGGGATCAAAATGAAAGGAACAAGACTTGTATCCAAATCAATGTTGATTATAATTTATTCATGCATGCATGGTTGGTGAAATGTGTGCCGATCCCAGATCGAGCTAAGCTTGTCTAATATATCAGTCAAACTAATACATTAGCCGAACCTGGCTCTGATACCACTAAAAACATTTTCACGCCCTGCTTCCCAAAAGAGAATACGGAATACGGATACGTGACTAAGCCTAGCAAATGATATTCATCATCCATAAGCTGTTTGGAATCTTTACAACATCTCACCAGAATAGTCAGAGTTCGAAGCAAAAGAATCAACCAAGTATGCATATATAAATCAAAATACCAACAGGAATTTACTTGAAACTAAAATATACTTGTATTTGCAAAGGAACTTAATACAAGTTACTTGCTTGAGAGACGACGACGGGAAATGCAAAAGAGCAAGAATAACAGGAATGAATTTCCGGGCATGAACATGACGAACGGACACGAACCCACGAACCCAAAACGAGCACAACCCACGAACACAATCACAGCAACAACTACGCCCACAAGCACACGAACACCACGGACTCAAAACCCATGCACCAAACACACTCACTCACAAGGGGAAAGCGAGAGAGAGAGACCGGTGCACCGCGGGGGAGAAGGAACACAACGAAGAACTCCGAAACATGCCCACGAACAATGAGCAAAAAACACCCAACTACACGAACCAAATGAGAACACCCGGACACCCACACAACCCAATTCAACACAATCGTACCCACCCGCCAAGAGAGCAAGGGAGAGACGGCTGCGGCTGTTTCTATAGGGTGCTGTCATCGGGGGTTCGGCAGCGCAAGGGGAACGGCAGGGGCTGTCGCGATGCTGTGAAGTCGCGACAGGGGGACGATCGATGGGGCACTGCGCTCTGGCAGCTGTCGCAGATGCTATCTCCTGCACCAGAGAGAGCAGCGACGGTGAGGGACCAGGAGGTGTCGAGGGAGCACTAGTCGCTGCAGTCACAATAAGAGGAGGCACACAGGGAGGGTCGTCGAGGTTGAGCATTGCAAGGGAGGCGCTGCACTGGGCTGAAATCGGGACGAAGGGAAAGAGAGGCAGAGGAGCACAAGGGAGAGGCCGGGAGGAGAAGCTCGGGAGGATGGGAGATGGAGAGATCGGGAGGAGAGGTTGAATATAGCTAGGGGTTGGGTTTACAGGAGACAGGGTAGGAGGGGTAGGGAGATAAGGTGACGGGGAAGGAAGGGGAAGGCGGCTGAAGGGGTTTACGATGGGGGTGAATACACAGGATGGGTTGAAATATATATGGGGCAGAGAAATAGGGTTCGAGGTGGTAGAAGATGGCGGCAGAATAGTGGGGCTAACGGGTCGGATAATAGGCGATGCGGGTATGGGTTAATAATGAACAGGGGTATGGTTTATTAATATAATGGGTAATAGGTTATTGGATTGGGTATTAATGGGTTTGGTAGTTTATAAATGGGTAATGAATCCATAAGAATAAAAATGGGTTTTAAAATGGATTAGGGTTTTAAAAATTCAATAGAAAAATAAATTAACCAATAAAGATATTATTTATAATAAAAATGTAATTTTCATTACAAAATATAATTTATTTAAAATACTACAAATACAGTTAGTAGATAAAAGTGGATTTTTAATAACTAGTTAAAAATAACAATATTAACAATAATACTAATAACACTAATAATAACAAGAGTAATAATAACAAAAATACGAATTGTATTACAATATAAAATTATAGAAAATAGTTACAAATAAAATTATTGATTGAAAACAGATTTTATTAGGAGATCCAACAATACATTTGTCAAAAGAATTTGAAAACCGAAAAAAAATAATGTGCGAAAATTTTAAATACAGAAAATGCACAAAAATACTTTTTTGGGAAAACAGGGGTTACAAATCTTACCCACCTTACAACAAAATTTAATCTTCGAAATTTGGTTAGGCGGTACATTGGACAAGACAAAAACAAGCTTAGTGAAGGGTAACAAAATAGAGGGTTAAAGGGAAAGGAACAAAGCAGTGGCAACACCAGAAAAAGAAGAAGAAGTGGGAAGCAATGGTGCCAACTGGAATGTAAGAAAAGAAGCAAACGGTATCAAAAATGAAGAAGAGGCAACACTAGACTTGCAAAATAACAAATCAAAGAGGTAAAGAAATAGATAGAGTTGGAATCGAAGAAAGGATGGACAAGAAAGAGTTAGACAACCAGTGAGTCAACAGATGAGGATGAATGCAAGGGATAGAGAAGAAAACAATGCAGGAAAGGAGAAACAACAAGAGAATCCTGGGACCTGTGGGTTATGAGCCCACAACGCTTTCGTTACGCCACTCTGATCAGGGAAGACTCTACCAATAGCATCCAGCGATGCCGACTGAAGGACCAAGTAGAAAATAAAAAAAATGGATGGCACCAAAATCAGAAGGATATGGGTACGAGAAGAATGAATTCATACCCAACAAGAAATCAATCAAAGAGGACGACTGAAAAAAGACGGAATAACAAGGAATCAAGGAATTGAATAAGAAGGGATCAAAATGAAAGGAACAAGACTTGTATCCAAATCAATGTTGATTATAATTCATTCATGCATGCATGGTTGGTGAAATGTGTGCCGATCCCAGATCGAGCTAAGCTTGTCTAATATATCAGTCAAACTAATACATTAGCCGAACCTGGCTCTGATACCACTAAAAACATTTTCACGCCCTGCTTCCCAAAAGAGAATACGGAATACGGATACGTGACTAAGCCTAGCAAATGATATTCATCATCCATAAGCTGTTTGGAATCTTTACAACATCTCACCAGAATAGTCAGAGTTCGAAGCAAAAGAATCAACCAAGTATGCATATATAAATCAAAATACCAACAGGAATTTACTTGAAACTAAAATATACTTGTATTTGCAAAGGAACTTAATACAAGTTACTTGCTTGAGAGACGACGACGGGAAATGCAAAAGAGCAAGAATAACAGGAATGAATTTCCGGGCATGAACATGACGAACGGACACGAACCCACGAACCCAAAACGAGCACAACCCACGAACACAATCACAGCAACAACTACGCCCATAAGCACACGAACACCACGGACTCAAAACCCATGCACCAAACACACTCACTCACAAGGGGAAAGCGAGAGAGAGAGACCGGTGCACCGCGGGGGAGAAGGAACACAACGAAGAACTCCGAAACATGCCCACGAACAATGAGCAAAAAACACCCAACTACACGAACCAAATGAGAACACCCGGACACCCACACAACCCAATTCAACACAATCGTACCCACCCGCCAAGAGAGCAAGGGAGAGACGGCTGCGGCTGTTTCTATAGGGTGCTGTCATTGGGGGTTCGGCAGCGCAAGGGGAACGGCAGGGGCTGTCGCGATGCTGTGAAGTCGCGACAGGGGGACGATCGATGGGGCACTGCGCTCTGGCAGCTGTCGCAGATGCTATCTCCTGCACCAGAGAGAGCAGCGACGGTGAGGGACCAGGAGGTGTCGAGGGAGCACTAGTCGCTGCAGTCACAATAAGAGGAGGCACACAGGGAGGGTCGTCGAGGTTGAGCATTGCAAGGGAGGCGCTGCACTGGGCTGAAATCGGGACGAAGGGAAAGAGAGGCAGAGGAGCACAAGGGAGAGGCCGGGAGGAGAAGCTCGGGAGGATGGGAGATGGAGAGATCGGGAGGAGAGGTTGAATATAGCTAGGGGTTGGGTTTACAGGAGACAGGGTAGGAGGGGTAGGGAGATAAGGTGACGGGGAAGGAAGGGGAAGGCGGCTGAAGGGGTTTACGATGGGGGTGAATACACAGGATGGGTTGAAATATATATGGGGCAGAGAAATAGGGTTCGAGGTGGTAGAAGATGGCGGCAGAATAGTGGGGCTAACGGGTCGGATAATAGGCGATGCGGGTATAGGTTAATAATGAATAGGGGTATGGTTTATTAATATAATGGGTAATAGGTTATTGGATTGGGTATTAATGGGTTTGGTAGTTTATAAATGGGTAATGAATCCATAAGAATAAAAATGGGTTTTAAAATGGATTAGGGTTTTAAAAATTCAATAGAAAAATAAATTAACCAATAAAGATATTATTTATAATAAAAATGTAATTTTCATTACAAAATATAATTTATTTAAAATACTACAAATACAATTAGTAGATAAAAATGGATTTTTAATAACTAGTCAAAAATAACAATAATAACAATAATACTAATAACAATAATAATAACAAGAGTAATAATAATAAAAATACGAATTGTATTACAATATAAAATCATAGAAAATAGTTACAAATAAAATTATTGATTGAAAACAGATTTTAATAGGAGATCCAACAATATATTTGACAAAAGAATTTGAAAACCGAAAAAAAATAATGTGCGAAAATTTTAAATACAGAAAATACACAAAAATACGTTTTTGGGAAAACAGGGGTTACATCATCCCTTTTGAATTGTATGTTGTTGTTCTCCTTATACTTCATTTCTTGCTTTGATTCAGTCTTTATCTCTTTATTTGATTGATCTACATATTGTTCTTGACATTGTTTATTGTCTAAACCTAATTTATGGCCTATTTGTCTTATATTGGATTCTTTTCTTCCTATCTGATACTACCTAATTAACCCAAAACCGCTTTGTCTCTATATAACCCTACTAAACACCCTAACCTTAATTACCAAATCCTAATCATCTCTCTCTCTCTCCCTATCAGCCGTCACCGTAACCCCTCTCCCGATCTCCCCTCTACTGTACCCCTCCCCCCCCCACCGTCGCCAGTCGCCCACTTCCTCGCCGGCAGCCCCTTCTCATTGTCGCCCTCATCCCCGTCACGCCTCATCCCCATCCCCGTCTCCTTCTTCGTTTGTTCTTGCTATCGCTGTGGTCGACCGTTGTCCTTAGCGTCGCCGCCGCCCAAGCCATCCATGTCCCCGCTCGAGCCCGCATCGCCGCGATCCCCCCTCCTATCGTCACTACCGTTAATGCCCTGCAACCTCGCCGCCGTGCTACTGTCATCGCCTTGCTGTGCCGTGCCGCTGTCGACCCCCCTTGTTGTCGACATCTTGCTATTGCTGTCGTGTGTGCGTGTGAGACACGTGCTCCACTCGTATTTTGATTGGTGTTGATTCTTGCTCTTGTTCGTGTTGTTTAGTGTTGTGTTAGTTGTTCAGGATCCATTCCCGTTATTCTTTCTTCATCTTCATCTTCGTCGTTGTTTTCAGGCAAGTAGCTTGTATGTAAATTTTGTCATACAAGTTAAATACCGTAAGTAGTCATGCATGCCTTTGTTTTGTACCCTCATAATGATCATGTATATCTTGTTAGTTGATTCGTTCCTCCATCTCTTGATCATGAGTATTTCATAGTAGTTGTCACCCGTTGCATCAAAATCAAATTAGTTTAGATGGACACCTTGATTCTAAGCTCGTTTGTGAGACATCGTATGTTGTAGATATTTGTTACATGGATGCTTGTATGAGGTATCATCTAATCATAAACTATTTATTCACATGCCATGCTGATTTGAGTTATCTATATACCATGCTTTGTATGATATCTTAGGTTGGATCGTTTGTAATTAAACTATTTGATGAATTGCATAAAAGAACTTTTGTTTTTACCGCTGTCCTATTTTTGTTGAGTAATTTCAACCCTGTTTACATCAATAAAATAAATAAATTTGTGAATATGATTTGTAGGTTTTGTTTTCTAGTTTTCAGAACTTTCGACGGATCTGAATTCCGAATTTCGATGCATGAGTTATCACTATTTTACTGCAGTCATATCGTAAATTCCAGATTCTAAGATATATAATTTCTGTATGAATTATTATTTTAAAACTGATATTGAAAGTAGAATTTGAACTTTATATTTTGCTGGGTATGTTTAGACATGACTGGGATCAATCCCTAATTTTGTGGAATTATTTAATGACTTTTTTTATCTCATTTCATGCTTATGAAACCAATCAATATATTTCCAAACTGCATGCTGTTCAGTAGAGAATTGTGTTTTCAACCTGACTCTATTCATTTTTTATGAAAACTTTGTGAATATGAACTGTAGCCTGATTTTTCTATTTTGTCACCCTTTTGATGGATCTGGATTTTGAATTGTATTCTGCAAATAATCTCTATTATGGTACTGCTGTGTCTGAACTTGTAGAATTCAAATTTGTTGCATTACTCTGTTTTCCCAATTATATTGACTATACTGTTGGTTATATAATTTCATATGTTAAGACTAGATATGCTAGGAAATGTCCCAGATTTTTCTCAGATTTGATTATTATGTTTTTAAACTCTTTTCATGCTTGTAAATAAAATTTTGCATTTTCTGGCTGAACATAAGTTTTGTATTAACCGTTGTTTTCAACCCTGTTTCTATGTCTGATGTATGACTTATATATATGCGCTGGATTCGACAGAGAGTCTAGTTTCTAGATTTTCTGATGGATCTAGATTTGCAGTTCTGTAGCAACAGGAATCTCAGATTTGGTGCAGTAGTTGTAGCGCCCCGATTTCCAATACTGGGAAAACCGAGATACGAGCCAAGACCTTTTCTTCAATTAGTCACAATACACAGAAAAACAGGAGAATTTAAAACTTTTTATTCAACACCCAATGTATTACAAGTCTGAATATTATACAACTGCAATACCTTACAATAGAGGTACAATATTACCTTTACATTTCCAAGTATTACAACCTTCAACTTCTTACATCAGAGTACTTTTCAACTAATACACATATTACAGCGGAACTAAATATGACATTAACTCCTTGCTTTCTTGCCTTGAGTCCTCCTGAATCTCGCCCTTGTACTTCGGCGATCTAGTACCTATGGAAGTGGGGACGTCAGTATTCACTGACGCTTAAAGGCTGATATCAAAGCAGCGAATCTCCCAAACAACATACAAAACATGGCAAGGGTGTTGGTGTAGTTTAAGTGTTCGTGAGTGCTATGACTAGACTCTAATGCGATATTTAAATAGAACTAGGACGCTTCCTATTCTAATGTCAGCAAGTCTCCGAAGCAACATGCAGCCCATACTACATGCGACCCCATCTCAAGCCGTTTCTCCATATATAGGGATTTGAACCCGCGTTACGAACTCTAATTGTACACAACCTGTTCCTGACAATACTCCATGACTCTGTGAGGTTGCAGAAGGGCTCAAATCCCCCTATGCAGTCTGCTTATGGTGTCTCCGTTTTCCACTACTACCCGGCATGCCGGACCTCACTCGATCCCAGTGTATCAGGCCTCGTTCCAAAATCAAACCATAGGGTCTCGCAAGCGCAGGGTAGCGCGAAGCCTACCCTGTGGCACCCTCTGGGGTCTCGCAAGCGCAGGACTGCACAATGCATCCTGTGGCACCCCATCCATGGTATTTCAGGAATTAACAGAGCGAGATACGCAACCTGTGTCCTCAACTTGTGAGACGGCACCGTGCGTATCCCTTTGACGGGAAGGTACAACCCAATATCACCACCTAAGGCCTGCCTCAAGGGACAAGTTGGTCGTAAGGTGCCCCCTACAACCAACTCCTCTCTTTTCGGCAAGGGTCTAAGTAAAACGATCTTTATAAGTCACTATCCTAGTGATGTCTCTGACTCGACAATCCTAGGGACGATAATATTATAAGCATAACATGCTAGGCCATAAATTAGGCTTCGCAAGACAACTCTACTAGGCTGCTCAACCTAGACACACCAGAATCCTTCGGGATCCGGTTCCTAGCCCATCGATCCAAGACCTCGGTCGTGCGAATATACATGCATGCCGCTACCCTAAACTTGGATTCCGTCTATACTCCGGTCCTCGATCAACCTACCCTGGTTAAGATTCGACGGTACACAAGGAGTGACTCCTCCACAGTTCCTTAGGGGTAGAAAACATATGTCTCGATGGTCGATAGCCCCTAGGGTAGTAATATCACCATAGACGAGCACAACAAATAGTGTACTAGCTAACAAGCTATATACGAGTAACAACCACATACGAGCCAATAAGCTACGTATGAAACAATAACTACCTACGAGCCAGGCGGGCCTCGTAGGAGATAACCACGTACATACCAGCCAAATAAGCCGCGTATGAGACCAACAGCTACGCACAGGCCGGTCGAGCCGCGTACGAGACAACAACCTACATACGAGCCAAATAAACTTCGTATGAGACCCACAGCCACATACGGGCCAGTCGAGCCACGTACGAGCACAACCATATGCAAACAACCATACAGGTAATCAATCCTAGAAGCAACCAAACGTGCTTACTAGCAAACTTAATCTTCTATTATTAGAAGCAACAGAAGAATCTACTAATAGTCTATGATCGGTATTCTACCAATGAAAAACCGAAGGCGACATAACAATCTTTATCAAACTAACTATTACTAGTGGTCTCCCAAATCCTTATTACTTCAACCTATAGCACTTTAAGCATGGCATACAATTGCAAGCATCTTCCTACGACAATCTAATTATATAACATAACCACTCACCACAATAGCCCTAAGTATGAATATGATTAAGCATGTACTTATATCAAGCTTAAGCATGAAAATCACTATGATGTAGACATGAAGTCCACTAGGGTCAAGCATAGGTTATAACTTGAGCGTGAATGCTTACTACTTATCATGATCAATCACCCCAACCCAAGCATGGATATATAACTAATATGAACATACAACATTCCAAGGCATGGTAGGTATTCTAACATTAATCCTACCACATTCTAAGCATGTAATTAAAATTTATCATGGTATACCTCATTCCTAGACATGGTATGCTACTTTAACATTAACATATAGCGTGGTGTACGTTTTAGTAACATTCTAGTCATGTATACTAGTTAAGTATCAACCTACCATATAGCATGAGTTTCTACAAGCATGGATAGGACATAACATAAAAATCACTATAACTAACCATGGATAGTTACTTTAATCTAAGCATGAATATCATTAGTATGGATACCATTAACTTAACATAAATAATAATTAGCATGACACCTATTTACTTAGCATGAATAATGATTAAGCATGATCATCTACTAACATAGCATGAACAAATACTTATCTAAGCATGGGTATCATGTAAACATGAATATTTATTTAATCTAGCATGATATACCACTTTTCCACAACTATCTAAGCATAGATAAATTAAGCTAGCATGGCATACTACTTTCTTACAATCATCTAAGCATGGACAAATTTAGCTAGCATGGTATACTACTTTCCTACTATCATCTAAGCATGAATCTTATTAAGCATGAACAACTACTAAGCATCAATATCTTACTAAGCATGGATAACTACTAGTATGAACATGCAACATTCCTAAGTATATAGATATATACTTCTAAACATGATAATTAATTTTAGCATTTATCCTACAACATTCTAAGCATGTAGGTCACTCCTAAACATGATAGATAATTTTAGAAGAAATCCTACAACATCCTAAGCATGAATATCATCCCTAAACATGATAGGAAATTTTAGAATAAATCCTACAACATCCTAAGCATGAATATCATTCTTAAACATGATAGGTAATTTTAGAATAAATCCTACAACATTCTAAGCATGTAGGTCACTCCTAAACATGATAGATAATTTTAGAAGAAATCCTACAACATCCTAAGCATGAATATCATCCCTAAACATGATAGGAAATTTTAGAATAAATCCTACAACATCCTAAGCATGAATATCATTCTTAAACATGATAGGTAATTTTAGAATAAATCCTACAACATTCTAAGCATGTAGGTCACTCCCAAACATGATAGATAATTTTAGAAGAAATCCTACAACATCCTAAGCATGAATATCATCCCTAAACATGATAGGTAATTTTAGAATAAATCCTACAACATCCTAAGCATGAATATCATTCTTAAACATGATAGGAAATTTTAGAATGAATCCTACAACATCCTAAGTATGAATATCATTCTTAAACATGATAGGAATTTTTTTAGAATAAATCCTACAACATCCTAAGCATGTTTATACACTTAGCATGGTATACATCATTCCTAAACATGGTAGGTATTTTTTTATATAAATCCTACAACATTCTAAGCATGTTTATACACTTAGCATGAATAATAGTTAAGCATGATACTTACTAACTTAGCATGAAGCATGAACATCTACTATCTTTATTGAAACATAACATCTACTACAATTTACTTGAACATAAGCTTATACTAAAACTTTATTTAAACATGAATATCTAATACAAATTTATAAACATCTAGTAATGCTACTTATTTAACATGAACATTCACTACACTACTTTACTTAAAACATGAACATCAACTACTACTACTTTATTTTAATCATGAATAGCTACTAACATTTTACATATCATAACCATCTACAACTACTTTATTTTATTCCCTACTACTACTATTTTATTAAAACATACTACTACTACTTTACTTAAGCATACTACTACTATTTTATTAAAACATGAACATAAATATCTACAACTACTTCTTTTAATCATCTACTACTACTACCATGAGCCTTTACTATAAAACATCTACAACTAAATTACTTACTAAAAAAATCTTTATTAGCATATGTTTCTTATCATTACTAGTGGACATAAAAGAGATCTTTTTAATCCTTTTACAACTAGTGATTAGAAAAAAGATCTTTTTATTCATTCTACAACTAGTGATTTCTTTTTCATAATTAGAACTAACATCTAATTTAGGTTCTTTTTACTTAAGATTATAAAAGAGAACAACAATAATAAAAATAAGGTAAGAACCTTCATTTGGTTCAACCAATATATGCTTATCTTTTTAGTCCAAGTTCAATACAAGTCCTACAACCCAAATGGTTGTATACAAGTTCATATGCTTTATGTGTGAGTCCACATTCAAGTCCTACAACCAAAAATGGTTGTATATGCCAAGTCCATGTGTATGTGTTCATTTTAGTCCAATTTCATAACACAAAATAACAACTACAACTATAAAGATTTGATCTTTATGTTTATTACTACTACTATTCATTTCTTTTCTTTTCTTGGGGTTATTATCTTTAACATTTACAAACATAAATACAACAATACCATCACAACAAACCATTCTCAAAAGAACCAAAGAAAACAAAACAAGGAGGATAAGAAGAAGAAGTCAAAACAATAATACAAACAGGCAAACAAACATACAAAAGAGAAACCCCCACCTTATTCTACTTGTAGGAAGGACTAGCTAGCTAAACTTCTCCTTCCCCTAGCTCCTAGAACTCTTATGGAACCTACAAGAAAACTCTCTTGCTAGTTTTTTCTCTTTCTTTTCCTTTCCTTTCTTTCTTTGTGTTTTCTAAAATGAGACAAGATGGAGAAGGAGGGGGTATTTATAGGTGGAGAGAAGGGTGGAGAGTGTAAATGTGCACACACACATTTGCAAAAAGGACCTCCCACAAAATGGGGGCCGGCCATGCTCCTAGGGTGGTAGGGATGAGGTGGAGGTATGGTGCTATGGTGCTATGTGGTGGAGGTGTTATGTGAGGGAGCTTCTTTCTCCTAATTCTCTCATGCACATTCTTAATCCTATGTTTAATTCCCCTACAATCCTAACTATTTAATTTGGATTGTCATGACAAGGGGAACAATTTTTATCCATAAAATACATACCACATACTTTGTACAATGTACTAATCGACATACTACATGTATGTGCGCATATATGTATGTATACCGAAAATCTTCGCATAATCCGTATAAAAATAATTTAATCTCGGACATAATAATAAAATAAATTTTATTATTAGTTCGGAAGATCACGGTATCAATTTGATACAATACGTATGTATACTGACTGATATCTGGGTACAGATAATGTCTATGAATAAACCGGGTGAAAATCACCAAAATAATTCAATTTTGGAATTAAAACAAAATAATAATAAAATAATAATTTATGTAATGTAATATCCGTCCGGGATATTACAGTAGTGTCTTGCTGTCCAGAACTGAAAGTTTCGTTGTTTTGACTGTTATAAGTTGGTTTGGTCACCCGTTTGTGTTTCCTATTCATCTTAGACTTTTCCTTTATTCTTACCATGTCTTTAGCCCTGTTTGTGTTCGTTCACACCTATTTAATAACAATGAAAACTAATCAAGCCGGGGTTTTAAGGGAAAGATTTAGCAGTGGACAATATAGAAATGTGTATTCAGATGGGAACTCGTTTCCCCACTGTTTACTGTAGTACCCACTGTTTTTCTCTGGATGCATGAGGTTATGATCCATGACACCGTTACTGTTTGTTATTACTGTTACTGTTACTGTTTGTCTTAATATACGGTCCTATAGGTTCCACTACGAAATCTTAAAATGAAACTGTTTGATGTAGCAACCATGTGGTATAATTTGGGACGTATGAAGTGCTACCTATATAGTAATGAATAATAGACATATGAACAACTGTTTCACTGTCACATCCTGTTACTGTTATTGTTGACCGTTACTGTTACTGTTGACTTCACTGTTACTATTACTGTTATACTCTTTACTATTTACACACTGTTCACTGTTATCTGTAGATTGTCATCCTTTGTTGTTTTTCCTCCATGTCAGTACTTCCTATTTTTGTATTATTTTTTTCCTTTCTTTTTCCTACTTGTACTACTTGCGGCCCGGAACTTGCAACTAACGAGGATCATGTTTTCTTGTCTTTCTATTTTTCTTGTAATTGTCATATGAGTAGGTTTTGGTGATCGCTTACCTACTGAAGTTGGTGAGCAAAAGTTTTGAGCTGCGCATTGGACAATTTTGCTTAATGTTTTGTTTTAACTATCATATTCATATTTCTGTATTAAGACTTGTATTTGGGCTTGTAGTCCCAGAATATTGTTTTGTTTCAGATCTCATATTTGCTTGGAATATTCATTATCGTTATAATTAAATATTGTTGATTTATAATTGTTTATGCATCATTGGTTGAGTATATTGCTATATTTACTGTTGTGCTGAGTCAAGTAGATCCGTACAGCATATAGATGGTGAAAACTATCCGCTGGGCTTAATTACGTACCGCATTCCGTATTCCTTTTGGGAAGCGGGGCGTGACAAGAATGGTGTGAGAAAGGAAAGTGGATGTAGAAGTTGAACGGGTGATTTCTGGTAGGTTTTTTTTTTTTTTTTTAATTTTTAATGTGTGTGTGTGTGTGAGAGAGAGAGGGGGGGGGGATCACCCGTGATGCATGGCTATGGGAGTGTGTGTGTGAGGGGGGAGGGGGGGGGGGGGGGGGGGGGGGGGGGGGGGGGGGGGGGATCACCCGTGATGCATGGCTATGGGAGGTTGAGCTCTTGATGGATGTTTCTATCATATTGCATCTGGTAAGACCTCAGCACTATCCCTGTAGGGTGTAGCTAAGTACTATGGATAGCCATCTTTTGTGCTCGATTCATATATATTGTTATAGAAGAAAATAATATTTGGGGTAAAATAGTTGTATCGGATGGAGCAGAAAATTAGAATGATAAGTGAAAGTGTTCTCTGAACTATCTTTTGTGGGATCACCGTATACCATTTCATTCTCCGAACTATCACATCTCTACTATTTTAATGGGAGAGTTTGTCATCAAACAAATATGTACATTGTAATCCAACAAACACGTGCAATGTACATGCATAACTAATATAAAGAAAGTCTTAGGGTTCGATGTCAGACACCATCAAATTTTAAAAATACATATATATATATATATATTTATATATATATATATATTTATAAAGAAGTGCATCGCACGTGTAAATTACTGGTACACCTTAATGAGATCTCCGTATACCAATTCTGATAAAGTTGTTGGTCTCAGTGGTTCCCACTGTCATACATTGTTTTTCTCACGACTGTCAACAAACGCTCCTCCAGTTGATTGGTAAACTCACTGCAGAGGTCTGTTAAATCCTAGAAGTTTATGTTTACGCTGTGATCTTGTTACTTTTTTATGAATCTGCTTTGATTAGCGGGCAGTCCGTTAAGCTGTCTAAATCTGGATTCCTGATATGGAAAAGAAAATGTTCAAATCGTATTAGTGATACACTTTAAGAAAAGTGAACTAATGGTAATAGATTCTAAAACAGTAAAGCAGTACAAAATACTAGAAACAATGATCATAAGATGCAAGTAGCACACCAAAACTACCATCTAAAACCTCATTGAAGCAAATAGCACAGGTATTTAGTAACGAATTTTTCCCCAAAATGACCTACTTTTTGAAAGTTTTTCCCAAACTGACATACTTTTTTTCAAAATTTCCAAATTGACCTACTCGCTGTCTCAAAAAGCGAGTTTGGTAAAAATCTTACCGTTTTTTGAGACAGCGAGTGTGAGGTTTGGGTTTTTTGATTTTTCTCATACCAAGACTCACTGTCTAAAAATGTAAGTGAGTTTTTCCCAAACTCGCTTTTTGTCGTTTGGGTGGTTTTTTTCTCTCCTTATCTCCATTCTTACTCTTTTTTATCTCCATTCTTACTCTATCCTTAACTCCGAAACCCAAAATCTTAGCCTCCCAAAATTGACCTCCTACCCACAAAATCTCCTATAAATCTAAATATATTCACTTAATCTTTCTCAACCCTCTGATCAACTTGTACTCTCAAAATCCTTAACCCATCTTCTGAAAGATCCATATTTTGAAATTTTGAAATATGATATTTCACATTTGTTTCGTTCACATTTGTTTCAAAATCATTGGAAGTTTAAAGATTGTGAATGAATTTGGTATCATAGATGTTGGAGTAGATATGAATGTACAGGGCAGACTGCATATGCAGATTGAATTGAATTTTTTTTCCTAAATTGGCTTTCTCAGAAAGAGAGTCTGCACAAAACCTCATCGCTTTCTGAGAAAGCGAGTTTAGAGTTGAGAGATTTCCAGAGCCTAAGTGGTCTCTAGAAATTTCTCAACTCAATAGTCGCTTTCTCAGAAAGCGATTGGATTTTGCCTACAGTCACTTTCTGAAAAAGTGATTGTAGGCAAAACCACATCGCTTTCTGAGAAAACGACTGTGGAGTTGAGAAATTTTCAGAGACCAAAATATGGATCTTTCCGAAGATGGGTTTAGGGTTTTGAGAGTATAAGTTGAGAAGGTTGGGAAAGATTAAGTGAATATATTTAGATTTATAGGAGATTTTGTGGGTAAGAGGTCGATTTTGGGAGTCTACGGTTTGGATTTCGGAGTTAAGGAGAGAGTAAGAATGGAGATAAGCAAGAGTAAGAATGGAGATAAGGAGAGGAAAAAAAACGAGCCTGGGGTATTAGAAATCCCAAACGACACTCGTTGTCTCAAAAAGCGAGTTTGGGAAAAACCCACTCGCTTTTTGAGACAGTGAGTCTTGGTGAGGGAGAAATCAAAAAAACTCGAACCTCACACTTTTTGTTTCAAAAAGCGATGATATTTTTACCAAACTCGCTTGTCGAGACTGCGAGTAGGTCAGTTTGGAAATTTTTTTAAAAAGTAGGTTAGTTTAGGAAAATTTTCAAAATTTAGGCCAATTTGGGAAAAAATTCATTTAGTAATTACATCCAGTAAAGGTAGGGTTGGTGTTGTCGCTGATTTTGGTGTGGGGGCAATCAGATGAATTTGTGAGTTCGAGAGGAATTGAATGGGTCAAACCTGACCACATCCACCATTGTTGGGTTGGCTTCTAGCTGCTCCCATTGACCTGCATGAAGTTCGAAACACCGGGGTTGATCCCGGCGACGAACCCTCCGATGCTCTTGTCAGTACTCAGAAAATAATTTGAAAGAGTTTTAGGTAGGCAAAGAGTGATCACTTCGTAACGGTAGGAGGTAGGGGGTTTTTATAATCGCCGTGGGGATCTGCTTTGAGATAAGAACGAATCTCTACTCTCCAGTGTGGCTGGATAGAAGTGGTTAGAACCACCTCCTGAGGATAAGGATGGATCAAGATTTCTCCATATCCTCCTGAACTGTCTCTTAACGAGTTGGGATCCGTACCTAGTTGAGCAGATCCGTTCGTGGGTTGTTGGGCCCTAGAGAAGAGACACAGTTCCCATTTCGGACCCGTTTGTAGGTGAGATTACTGTTTTGCCCCTGTGAACTTTAAGATTTGTGCCCAATTTGAACGGTTCCGATTTAATCCTATTTTTAGCCCTATAAGTTGGCAATGGGGTCGGGCTGACCCGCGACCCGCCCGCGAAAACCCGGCCCGTTAAGATATGGTTCGGGTCCGAGTCGAACCTGCGTGTCTAAGCGAGTCGATCCGGGTCATCTAATTTGGGTTTCCAACCCGTCAAACCCGGCCCGTAAACCCTGTGAACAGTGCCCAACCCGCCCATCTTTTTCACTGGTTTCGAACTGTTCAACCTGCACGGGTCGACCGTTCGACCTGTGGGTCCAACGGCAAAAAAAAAGCCAACGCCTATTTTAGCATCTTTTTTTTCCTTTTTCCCCTATAAATACCCCTTAAACCACTCTAAAAATTTCACACCTTATTCTCTTACTCTCTCTACTACTACTATTCAATTCAATCTCAATTCTTTGAAATTTTGTCAACAAAGAAGCTAGCAACATAGAAGCGACAAATTACGATCGTATCGAATTCAACATTCAACTACGTCTACTTCAAGTCTTTAACTCTTCCAAGGCTCCAACAAAGAAGTTCTCTTTCTTTCTATATACGATTCCGGATTTCTACTTATACTTCTACTTTTATTTTCGCTCTCATTCTATATACGAGTATCCGTGAAGTACGGTATCAAAATTTCACAACCCTCTTATTGTCTTGATATTTTTTTGTAGTGTAAATTTATTGTATCATATTTGTTTATTGGTTTTTTGATCTTCTCTCTCACAATCCTCCTATTGTTTTCTACATTTTTTTAAAAAACTCATCTCGCCTAGATTGTATTTAATTTTTCACATACACTACTATATCAACATGTCTAGATCACAAGGTAGTGGCCGTAGCCAAAGTGGACAAGATTCCACTGATACTTCTCGTAGGCCTCCTATTGTCCCCCAAAATGAGCCAGCCGAAGAGTACCCTATGACCGGACACATTGGTATACACGATGTGTTTGTGGGAGACATAGACATAGAAGAAGAACAACAAATACAAGCAACCAAAATGACACAACCGGGTAGTACGAAAACTAGAGGGGTAACTAGTGATTGGCACAAAATTTATGATTATGTTCCCGACGAAGAAAATCCGGGTGTAGGTATAAAAATTTGTAAACCTTGTTCGAAAGCATACAAATGGAAGAAGGATGAGGGGACAGGTACAATAAAACGACACATCCAAAATGTACACAAGGAACTTCTTGTAGACTTACCCGGCCCACAAAAAATCTACCCTACGACCGGTCTAGTTGATAGCCTTCTGAACTTATTAGTCGGAGAATTGCCCGACTAGTAATTAAGGAAGAGTTACCATTTTCCTATTCCGAGAGTAGGGACTTAGAAACTTTTAATCAAACCGCCTTAAACCTGCATTTTGAAAGAATCCCCAAGAATACTTTGAAGTCGGATTGTTTTAAAATGTATAATGAAATGAGAGAAGCTTTGATTGCCATTTTATGGAGTTTAACTTGTACAGTTTCTTTAACTTCGGATTGTTTAACGGGTTGCAGCAATATTCCAATGATGGGAATAACTTGTCATTGGATCGACAGTGATTGAATTATTCGAAAAAGGATCATATCACTTGCCGCGTTGCCCTATACCCATAGTGGTAATAAAATTGCAAATCGTATTTTAGAAATTTGAGATGTTTTCATATTCATGATAAAATTATGTGTATAAGTTTTGTTAATGCATCTAACAACAATGCATTAATTAGTATATTAAAAACCGCATTAAACCCTCTATCTGACAATATTTTTTATATTAGATGTGCATGTCATATTTTAAATTTATATGTTCAAGATGCATTAAAAATAGGCAAACCATATATATTTAATATTTGAAATTGTGTACATTTTATTGCATTAAGTGGCCCTATATTTCAAGAATGGAAAACTTGGTGTAGGCTTAAAAATGTATATTTTAGAAAATTTCCAAAGGATGTTAAACACTAATGAAACTCTACTTTTGATTTGCTACATGTTGTTACTGAATATAAAGCATGTATAAATGATTTTTATATGGCAAAAAATATGTCAAATTTTGAAATGACTCCCCAAGCTTGGTTTTATGCCTAATTTTTGTTAAAATTTTTAGAACCTTTTAAAACCGCAACTTTCAAATTTTCAAAATCTTATGAATCTACATCTAGTAGCATTTTTTAATCAATAGTTACTATGATGCAAACTTTCAAAGAAATGATCGATGATGCTTTTATAGGTCATATTGTGAAACCTGCATACGCCAAACTTTTGAAGTATTTTAATTCTCCTCCTATGTTGTATTGTATTGCTACTGTGATGGATCCTCGTATCAAATTAGAATGTACGAAGAGTTTGATTGGATTGTTTTTTAATTTACTTGGGGAAGATGATTCTGAAATTGATTTAGAAACATTTTTAGCTAAGTTTAAAGTGACATTAAATAACTTGTATGATTTTTATGATAGAAGTTTATCATCTAGTAGTACTGCTACTTTAGTTAGTTCTTCTTCTGCGACTTCTAGAGGTAAGGGTAAGAATAAATTAGATGATGCCACATTTAATTTACTTGCACAACTTCAATGAAAACAACCTAGGACTAATCAACAAAATACATTATATTGGTATAGTCAACAAGATTCTAAAAGTTTTACTTCTACACTTGATATTTTACAATGGTGGAAAAACCATGAACATACTTATAGTATTCTTAAATAAATGGCTAAAGATCTACTAACTCTTCATGTCTCTACAGTTGCTACAGAAAGTGCATTTTCTACAAGTGGCAAGGTTCTCACCGATTACAGAAATTGCTTGAAGTCCCAATCGTTGGAGATGCTCGTCTGCACGGAAGACTGGATGAAGACCGAAGATTGGACTCAAGGAAAAGGGTTTGACACATCTACAAATGGAAGCAACTCGCCGGAAGAACAACAATAACAACAATAGCAACCAACATGAAGAATTGAAGACCAACAACAACAACAAATTGAAAACCAACAAATTGAAGAAAATTGTAAATGTATAAAAAATTGTATAAAATCTTTGTTTGTTATAAAAAATTAGGAAAATTGAAGAAAATTGAAATTGTATCGAAGAAATTTGTTATTGTATAAAACAAATTTGTAGTTCATCTTTGTTTCTTATTACAAATAGGGAAACTTGTATAAGTTGAAATCATATTAATAATATATACATTTTTTTTGGAAATTTCACTCTTTGATTTTTATTATTATTATTATTACATTTTTTATTATTATTAAAATTACATTTTTTTAAAGTTAAAAAAAAAATGGGCCAACTCGCGACCCGACCCGACCCGACCCGGGTTGGACCCGAATGGGTTAGCGGGTTGGGAGGGTCGAGTTTTGCAATTTCGACTCGGCCCGGCCCGGTTGCCACTCAGACCCGACCCGAACCCGCCTTAGTTGGGTTCCAACCCGGACGGGTTCGACCTGACCTGGCCCAGTCGACCCGTTTGCCAATCCAAAGTAAAGGGTTCCAAAACATATTGTACTGAATATTATTGAAATTTTTTACATTAATTTCTACTCTTTTAATGGGAGAGTTGGGGTTTGTAACAAACAAACCCTAATTTTGTAACTATATAAACACGTATAATACACGTCCAAACTATATTCAACAAATATAAATGTGCACCGCATGTGTAGTCCAAATCAAAACATTCAAATTTAAACTTTTTTTCTTATTCGATTTATATTCATTTAATTTGATGATTTTACTTTTTATAGACGTGTACATTATATTTTGAAAATAATAGTTTGAAAAACAAACTGACGTCAATTACGAGAACAAGGATTCACTAAAAATTGGAGAAAATCAAATGACTGGTTGCTCAATGTTCTCTTTGATTAGGCATTCTAGTCTTAGCATGGGACTACGGATACAACTTTGTACAAAATAGGTGCTTGCGCCTAGTTATTAGAGAGGAGAGAATTTCGACTGCGAAGAAATCAAGGAAATCACTGAGTCAACCATCAAAATTCAGATAAAGAGGGCACAAAACCAAAATGCATTTTTCGAGGGGTTTGATCATCGCACTAGACTTTCAAGTAAAAAAAAAATTACTGAAGAAAGAATCCAGGTGCTCAAATTATATTCCAATTATTGGAGTAAAGTGCACACTAGTTCTCCTCGAGGGAACTCTTGTTGGAAAAGAGTTCCTGGCTATCTAAGATTTAGAAAACAGAAACTTAATCGGAAATACGATGTAAGGAACAAAAGGAAGAAGATGGGATTAGTTAACGATGATTAAGAGCAGGGAGTGCAGAAGAGGAAATTAGGTCAAAAAATGTGTTTTGTTTTGTAAAGCGAAAGATGAAATATTTATTTGTCAGGAGCAGCCTCCCCTGGCGATCTGAGGGGAACAGGACCTAATTTTCACCCATATTAATGGCAGATGTTGAAAGAAAAGGCCAAAGCAATCCTCCTGATTCCGAGATAGGAAAGAATCCTTTATTGGATTATTGGTTTATTGAATTGATTATAACTGATTATATATAGGAGAGAAACAAAGACTGGACTAATACATTTTCCGATATGGAACTAAACTGAGTAATATAATATCTCACATCTAACAACCCCCTCAAACTAAAATTGGTTCAAACAATATGACTTTAGAATATTGACAATGTTCATGTGGCAGGGGCGACGCTCAATGATAGCGCATAGGGATGGCGCATGATGGCGCAGGGGACGACGCTCGGTGGTGCAGGGACGATGCTCGGTGACAGCGCATAGTGATACAAGGACGGCGCATGGTGATGCAGGGACAGCACTCGGTGAAGGCATGTGGAGATGCAGGGACAGCGCTCAGTGACGGCGCATGGGACACGCTCGATGGCGCAAGGGACGACGCACGATGGCCCAGGGACGATCCAGCTCTTAGATCTGGGGCGGCACACGGTGGCACAAGGACGAGTAGGGGTGTCAAAAAATATCATATTACCGTACCATACTGTACCATACCAAACAGTACCATATGTAATGTCCCGTCCCAATACTCAGACAATTTATATATTTATTTATTATTTATAGTACAACTACCCACCACAGGCTGCCTTTCAAAAGATGGTTAACCAATCAGGTGACTCTTGACCATAGGCAATTATATTTATTATTTAATTATCTTATTAAACTCCTGATATGGGATCAATATTACCCACATCTCTTGAATCCTCTCCTGTCTTGTGGCAGCAAAAGCCGGCCCCCCATATCCTGGGTCCCGCTCCCACTTCAGCAGGGGCAACATCCCCACAGAACTGCCCCGCATGGGCCCACGTGACGTCAGCGGCAGCTGCAGCAACTCAGTTGCTGCCCCTTGCCCCACGTGACAGCAGCTCCCTGGGCCCCAAGCTGGCAGCCAAATCTCATACAACCCCCTCTATAAAAACTCTATAGGGCAGTCTCCTTTTATATATATAGGGTAAAAGGGATATGAGTAATTAATTATGTGGCATGCATATGAAACATTGGACAACTAACCCTTTTAGGGACTGTTTGGTTGGAGGGGAATGGAGGGAAGGGGAGGGGAGGGAAGGGGTTTTTTAATACTTTTCTTGTTTGGTTCAATTTTTAGGAGGGGAGGGGAGGGAAATGGGGGGTGCAACACCCCTCCTGAGCCAATTTTGGCTCCCCTCCAAAAGTGGGGGGATTTGGAGGGAAGAGAAAATAGGGCTAATTTTTTAAAGTGGCTAGACTAAATTTTCCTTTAAAAAATCTAAATCCTAATATAATAAAAAACCTCTCTCTTTCTCCCTACCAGCAGCCGACTGTTTCTCTCCCAGTCTCCCGCTCTCTCTTTCTCCCTATCCTGGTCGCCGTCGACTCCGCCGTCCGCCGTTCGCACACCGCCGTCCGCCTCTGCATTCATCAAGGTATTTTGTTAACGATGTATTCTTGGTGGGTTTGGTGTTGGGTTTAGTTTGGTTTGGTTGGTATTTTCTTCATGATCTATGATTGAAAATTTTCAAGTGAATCAGATCTTCTACTTTGAAGGTGCTTGTTCTACTCTTTCAAGTGAATCAGATCTTCCCACTTGTGTACTTAGTCTTAAGAAAATCTTATCAATACCATATAATTTACTCATGTTTGATTAATGATATTACTAACTTTAGACACTCAAATAAATAGGAATTTGAGTTTGGTTGGGGAAGAATAGATTTTGATGACTGTAGAATGGTTCTAGTTTCTCTACCATTTTATGATTGAAAATTTTTATTTGTGTTTCAATTACATTATGATGCCTTATTCAATGTGTTATAATTTTTTTTAATGGATTGTCATATATTTTCTGGGGTCAAATAATCACCGGTGAATGTTTGTTCAGATTGTAACTAGTTGTGTACAATATTTCGTTCTAATTTAATTTTATGAATGTTTCAATTGTGTCAGATGGATAATCAAGATTGGAAAATAATACGCAATAGATGGTTTGATTTGCGCCGAAGAGCTGTAGCAATATTCATATGTGTTGTTACTTATTACTATGTTAGGATGTCTTGGAAGAGAAAAATTAGTTATAGTATGAGTTCCGAGAGAGAAAGGGTACGCGAAGAAATAATGGGTCGAATTTGTAGTAGTGAAACTAGTAGAAATATATTAAGAATGGGTCCTCAAGCTTTCTTAACCTTGTGTGGTATGTTGGAAAATGAGGGTGGGTTACGACCCACACGATGGTCAAGTGTGGAAGAACAAGTTGCAAAAACAATTTACATATTAACACATAATGCTAAAAATCTTGAAGTAAACTTTTGGTTCCGTCGTTCTGGCGAGACGATTAGTCGTCATCTTCATCAAGTGTTGAGTGCTATCCTCCAATTGGAAGAAAAGCTCCTTGTACAACCCGATGGCTCAACAGTTCCTCCTGAAATAGATGGTAGCAGTAGATTTTACCCATATTTCAAGGTAAACAGTTATCATTAAATTACTATACACTCAACCATTGTCATGATACATTAATATTTTATTAATCTAAAAATGTTGTCTCAGGATTGTGTTGGTGCCATAGACGGGACACATATATGTGTCAAAGTATCTTCTAAAGATGCTCCCCGATATCGTGGTAGGAAAGAGTACCCAACACAAAATGTGTTAGCAGCATGCACATTTGATTTAAGGTTCACTTATGTGCTCCCTGGATGGGAAGGCACTGCATCTGACTCAAGAATTATAAAGAATGCATTAAGACGAGAAGATAGGCTTAAAATTCCTCAAGGTAATTAAGACCTCATAATACATTGAAATTATTTATTTGTTTATTTTCAAACTATCACATTCATTATTTACTTTGGTTATAGGAAAATATTACCTTGTGGATGCTGGCTTCATGTTGACAAGTGGACTGATTACACCTTATAGAGGAGTTCGCTATCATTTGAAAGAATATTCAGCAAGAAATCCACCTCAAAATCATAGAGAATTATTTAATCTTCGTCATGCATCATTACGCAATGCAATTGAAAGAGCCTTTGGTGTATTAAAAAAAAGATTTGAAATTTTATCAAAATCAACGGAGCCTACTTATGGAGTCAAAGCTCAAAAACTAATCATTATTGCATGTTGCATTCTCCATAATTATCTAATGAGCATAGACCCAGATGAAGACCTCATAACTGAAGTAGATGCAGAACTTGCAAATGAAAATGTATCTCACGACAATTATCAAGCTCCAAGAGGCGATAATGAGGAGGTTGCTCAGGGTGAGCTTATAAGAGATAGTTTAGCAAATCAAATGTGGACAGATTATCAAAATGATTGTTTAGACTGAATTATGATGAAAATGAATGTTGTTGTTGTGGATTTTTCACATTATTGTATGTTGTCTTTCCTTTGAGTCAGAAGTTTTAAATGTATGATTTAATATTGGTATGTTGTAATGCTGATTTTGTTTAAATAAGACATGAAGTCTTTATTATTACAATGTTAATTTTTTCCTTCTCTAATTTTATTAATTTTGTTTATGCTATATTTAATAAATATCACAGTATGACACCAAGAAAACAATTATCGACAAACAATGGTAGGGAAAGCTTGACCTGGACAAGAGACATGGATGATGCTCTTATCGATGCTTTCATGCACGAGTGTGAAAAAGGTAACAAAGTTAATGGTACCTTTACCACCACTGCGTACGATAACATTGTGAATGAGCTTAGTGTATTGTTTAGGAGGAAAATTGACAAAGATAAGGTGAAAAATCGTTGGAAAACATTGAAAAAGAACTTTTCAGATGTTTACGATATTTTTAAAAATGGTATGAGTGGTTTTGCTTGGAATCCAACTACTCATTTATGGGATGCTGAGCCTGAAGTTTGGGATGCTCTGATACAGGTAAAGTTTCTTAAATCTTGTTTCTCACATTTATATATCATTATTAAGTTAGTGGCTAACAAGCAGTAAAATTTACCTTTTTCCAGTTAAAACCTAAAGCAGCATACTGGAAAAATACTCCAATTCTGAATTATGAGAAGATGGTGAAACTTTATGGGATTAATTGAGCTACTAGAGAAGAAGCTGAGACTGCATCTGAGATGAGAAAACGAGGATATTCAGCCACTGAACAAGACTTGTTTGAATCCATTGATGATCTTGATAATCGCATCACTCAGAATGAGGTTTTTTTGGAGAATATTGATGCTTTTGTTGATGATGGTAATGGTAACAGTTTCAATTTCTCAGCTCCTGAAATGCAATCACAAGAATCCTCACCTACAGCAAGTACTGGCAGCAAAAGGAAGAAACCCAAAGTGGCTACCAACAAAGAGAAAGATAGTGAAGCAAGTGAAATTACAGGGGCAATGTATGCTGTTTCAGAGGCACTAAGAGAAGGCAATACCATAATGAAAGAAGGCAATGGCATAATGAGAGAACAACAAAACTACAAGCTGCCTCCAATTTCAGGGGAAGAAACTTGGAATTTAATCAAAGAATGTGGATTTGATGGAAACCTATTAGCTCAGATTTTTTGCTCTCTAATGAAAGATGTTGACAAACTCAGGCTAATTCTTCAATTGCCATCTGAAGCACGCAAGGCAGTGATCATGCAAATGGTCTTTGGCTCATTGGATCCCCCATCATGTTAGGATGGGATGGAAGGAACTATTATTATCTTATCTACTTTTATTGTCTATGTTTTGGGAAGATGTTTTTTTTTGTCTCTTATCTACTTTTGTTGTCTATGTTTTGGAACTTAATCAAAGTTCATGAATTTAATCTACTTTTTGTGTTTATTTTGTGTGTATATGTACATTACTTGCTTTGTGCACTTTTTCATTTGATTGATGTTTGCTATTTATGTGTTGGTCGACTGTTGACCTGACATGATTCCCTGCACATTGCCGAGATGGCAGTTCACACAAAATTTGTAGAAGTGTTGTGGTATGAATAATAAACTGATTGATCATTATCGTATATTTTATCTGTGATGTATGAAAGGGAGTGATGGACGGAGTTTGGAGATTCAAGCATCAATTGATCAAGTTTCAGGAATCAGAAGCAGTTACCAATGTCTGACTTGTGGGAAAGTGTTCGGTTCGGGGCAAGCTTTGGGTGGACACAAAAGATCTCATTTTGTGATGGCCTCTTCTTCCTCTGTTGTAATGCCAGACGTGATTGATCTCAACCATCCAGCTCAAATCGATGAGAGTTCGAGTAAAGGGAAAGAGAGTGATTCTATTGTTGCTGATACTGAGTTCCATTCTTGGTGGGCTCGAAGCAGTGTTCAGTGTGATGCAAGGTTCGGTATGATATCAAGTTCAGTAGTGTATAGGTTCTTCATTTTTCATTACTGATTTGATACAGTACTGGAATTGAATTCTTGAGAGCTACTCCCTGAACTGTTGCTATTTTCCACTGAAAGAAAACATGATTTGTACTGAAATTAGTTGAAACTTCACTGCCAAAATGCAGTTTGATTCTACTGTTGTATTCTGCTTATTAATCAATTTTGAGATTCCAACAGCTACTATTTGTTTATAGAGCAAAGCTTAATTAACTACTACTTGTTGGAAATGGAAGGTAGTATACCTTTTGCTTTCTGCTATAATAAGCTGAACTGACATTGTGCTTGGTGTGAGTTGAAAGTCAAGTATTGGGTGAAGTTGAAGAAGAGAAAAATCTAAAAGGGATGGCAATGCCATTGTGCTTGGTGCTTGGTGCACATGTATTTTGTGTGATACCAGGCAACTGAGTTAATTAGTGTGAGAGCATGTTAGTTAGTGTGACAATTCATTTGAACCAAAAAGCATTGTTTGAGTAGCAAGTTGCAAATTGACAACTGTTGCTATGTGCTAACCTCACAAGGAAGAATAAGTCCTTTATGCTTGTATAATTTGCTTGTATCTATTTTAAAGAGAAAAGATAATGCTTGTATAAAATTTCTCTAATTCGTTGTTGTTTCAATTCTTATTGTATGAAGTGGTTGTATGAATTTCTTAATATATGCAAAAGGGTATAAAAGTAATTTTATTATAAAATTCATTCCCTCCCCTTGTGAACCAAACAAGAAAATTATTATTTTCCCTCTCCTCCCCTCCTTCGAACTAAACAGAGTTTTCATTAAATCCCTCCCCTCCCTTTCCCTCCCCTTCCCTCCCCTCCATTAAAATCCCTCCCCTCCCCCCCCCCCCCTCCTTTGAACCAAACAGTTAAGGATTTTTCAATCACATGTATGTTACATCATCAATTACTGACAACTAACCCTTTTAAGGATTTTTCAATCACATGTATGTCACATCATCAATTACTTAATTACTAAATGAGCAAGTTGCTCATACCCCCTTTTTCTATATATATATATATATATATATATATATATATATATATATATATATATATACTAGATTTGCCCGTGGCCACGTGCTTGCGACACGTCTTCAGAACGATACAGCATATGAAAAGTCTTGTAAACAGTAAATCAATAATTATGTAGCTGAAGTTTGAATAGTATAACAATAATTAGTTGTAAATAAAAGTCCATGTTTCCATTAGTATATGGTGAAAAATAATTATAAATTGGGGTATAAAAGTCCATGTTTCCATAAGTGTATATATATATATATATATATATATATATATATATATATAGAGAGAGAGAGAGAGAGAGAGAGAGAGAGAGAGAGAGAGAGAGAGAGAGAGAGAGAGAGAGAGATAATTAAATAAATAACTGAGTTGTTTGGGGAGATTTGAATTTGAGTTTTGGGGGGAAACTTTTGGGGGGGAAATGTGTTTTGTGAGGTTAGATCCGAGCCTTTGATTTTGGGGGGAATGAAGGAGAGCCACTTGAAAACTTTCTTTGTGTTATATATATATATATATATATATATATATATATATATATATATATATATATATATATAAAGAGAGAGAGAGTGAGAGAGAGAGAGACAGAGAGAGAGATAATTAAATAAATAAATGGGTTGTTTTTTTTGGGGGGGGGATTTGAATTTGAATTTTGGAGGGAAACTTTTAGGGGGGAAATGTGTTTTGTGAGGCTGGATCCGGACCTTTGATTTTGGGGGGATTGAAGGAGAGACACCTGACAGCTTTCTTTGTGTTTTATTATATATACTAGGTATGCCCGTGGGCACGTGCCTACGACACGTATTCGGAACGATAATATGAAAAATCATGTAAACAGTAAGGGATGATTTATATAGATGTTTATTTGCTAGTAGATATTGATGTATTGATGTACTTTGAAGTAGGATTATGAAATGACCTTCATGTTTATTGGTTTGTATCATGCAGAATTATTTGTCAACAGCTCGGGATTCAAAAATAGTACTGTGAATCTACAACAGTAGTGAATCAAAAACTCCTTGCTATGTGTGACTTGAGCATATGAGATTTCTTTTTTGATTTGGAGTCGAACATAAGTAGCAATTCATTTTCTAACTGCATGAGTTACGGTTAACGCCTCAAACTACATGAGTTAGTTCCCCCTTGTTTGTTTTTTATGTAGTTAACCATGTATGAATTTAAAAGAGAAAATTTGTTTTGATGTATACGTGAAGTGAAATTGCAGCAAAGCAGATCAAGATACAAATTTGCAGCTACAAAAACCAAAAATACAGGGATTAAGCATTGATTTGTCCAAAAAAACACGATCAAGCGAGTCAATTAAAGAATTTGAAACGATCTTTCAAAGCAACAAATGCCCAAATATTCAAAAAAAGGCATAATCCGAAATTGCATAGTTAAAAAAAAAAGCATTCTAATCAAAATTAACTCAGTTAAGCATTCTAATCTAAAATAATTACTTAGTGAAGTATAATACAATCAGATCAAATATGGTAATTCAAAAGTAATTAAATGGAAGTGAATGTTATTAAGTTATGAAAGCATAATCCGAAGAAAAAAAACATAACTAAAATTTGATATAATAAAAAAAAGCATAATCCGAAATTGCATAACCAAAAAAAAAACATTCACTGTTTTTTTTTTACATACCTGGGTAAAAAAAATATGAAAGAGAGAAAGAATTATGAAAAGAGAAAAGAGGGGGAAGAGAGAGAGAGAGAGTAATAAATGAAGGACATGTTTTGTTTTGGGGGGGAAACATTTGGGAGGAAAAATGTCTTTTTGGAGCAAAAATCTAGACCGTTGATTTTCTTCCAAATGAATGAGAGCCATTTGATAGCTTTCTTTGTGTTTTATTATATATATATATATATTTTGAAATTACGGGGTGTTACATACACCCCCCTTTAGAAATCAGCATCTTTGCTGAGTACGAGGCATGCAATCTAGTGCAGGATCTCCTTTCTAGCCGATGTGGAGCGGGAGTACACTGATTCAGCTAATTCCGGGCCAGTGTACTGACCATAACTCCCTCTCAGGCATTCATCTCCCCGATGTGGATAGTGTACCGTGGTTCAGCTAATTCCGAGCCAGCGCACTGACCACAGCTCCCTCTCAGGCATACACCGCACCCACTCTGATACCATTTGTAATGCCCCACCACAATACTCAGACAATTTATTAATTTATTAGTACAACTGCCCACCACGGACTGCCTCTTAGAATGTGTTTAACCAATTAGGTGACTCTTAATCATGGGCAATTATATTTATTATTATTTAATCTTGTTAAACTTCCGATATGGGATCAAATCAACTCACCCCGCTGTTCTCTCTCTTGCACTTGCTGATGTCAGGCCCCCTTCGGCCTATACGCCAGCTAACGCACACGCAAAGGGAGACATTGCCTGCTGCCTCAAGCTCCTGGGCCCCCCACCTGCCACACCCACGTGGCAGGCATAGCAGCACAGCAGCCCTGGTGCATTCTAAACTGGGCCCCACGACACCAACAATCCATACAACCCCCCTATAGGAATTCCTATGGGGCAAGCTCCTCTTTATATATATATATATATATATATATATATATATATATATATATATATATATATATATATATATATATATATATATATATATATATATTACTGGTTACTGGGTGTTACATACACCCCCCAACCCCCATTTAGAAATCAGTGTCTTCGTTGAGTACGAAGCATGTAACCTAGTGCAGCATCTCCTTTCTAGCCGATGTGGAGTGGGAGTACCCCTGATTTAGCTAATTCTAGGCCAGCGTATTGACTACAGCTTCCTCTCAGGCATACATCTCGCCGATGTGGATGGGATACCCTGATTCAGCTAATTCCGGGCCAGCGCAATCCCTCTCAGGCATACACCCCACCCATTCCTTTCCCACACTCGGTGTAGAAAGTCGGCTCTAATACCATTTGTAATGCCCCGCTCCAATACTTAGACAATTTATATATTTATTTATTATTTATTGTGCAACTGCCCACCACAGGCTGCCTCTCAAAAGGTGGTTAACCAATTAGGTGACTCTTGATCATAGGAAATTATATTTATTATTAAATTATCTTATTAAACTCTCGATATGGGATTAATATTACCCACATCTCGCGAATCCACTCTTGCCTTGCATCAGCAGAAGCTGAGCCTCCATATCCCGGGTCCCACTCCCATGTCAGCAGGGGCAACACTCCCACAGAACTACCCCTCCTTGGCCCACGTGACGTCAGCTGCAGCTGTAACAACTCAGCTGCTGGCCCCTGCCCCACGTGACAGTAGCTCCCTGGGCCCCACGCTGGCAGCCAAATCTCATGCAACCCCCCATATAGAAACTCTGTAGGGCAGTCTCCTCTTATATATATATATATATATATATATATATATATATATAGGGTAAAAGGGATATGAGCAACTTGCTCATTTAGTAAATAAGCAATTGATTATGTGGCATGCATGTGATACATTGGACAACTAACCATTTTAAGGCTTTTCCAATCACATGTATGCCACATCATCAATTGCTTATTTACTAAATGAGCAAGTTGCTCATAACCCTTTTCCCCATATATATATATATATATATATATATATATATATATATATATATATATATATATATATATATTGAAATTACTGTGTGTTACACCATACATTACCGAAAATATGGTAATACCGTACCGAAATCTCAGTATTGTACCATACCAAAACTATATGATATGGCACTGGTACCCAATATTAATACTAATGGTATACCGTATCGTACTGAGTATATTTAAAATATTATTTAATTTAATTTTTATATTTAAAAATCCAGGCCCAGGCCCGACCCATTTTTCTTATTTCCTTTTCATTTTTTCAGCCTAAGTTATACTACTTCAGTTCTTCACTTCTTCTTTTTTTTCTTCTTCCTTTTTTCTTCTTTGAATCTAGGTCTCACGCACGCACGACGCACCGACTGACCGACGCCCCATGCTACCGAAGCACCACATTGCTGCGATGCCACATGCCTTCTAGAGCTCCTCATTCTCTTTGTGTTCTTTTGCACGCCTATGATCGCTGCCTTCTAGAGCTCCTCATTCTCTCTGCTGCAACTACCGAATATTCTTCACTTTTTGGTATTAGTTCTGATCATGCCCTTTTTGTTTGTTTTTTATTTGGTTGATGTTTTGGGAATCTGGATCTTGATTTGGTGTGGAAGTAATTAGATTATAGTTATTTTGATAAACACAGATGTTAGGCTAAATTAATTCAATTAACATTGTGTGATTATTGGAACTTCTTCATATATATATTTATGTTGAAACTACTTCATATATATATTTATGTTGAGCTTTTTATTCTTCTTTTCTCATTTATATGAATGTTAATTTTTTGAGCTAACTGATGTCCGGTACTACCATGGTACTACCATTACCGTATCGATATTCCGTTATTACCGAACTCGGTAGTACCAAAATCATGGCACGATAATGGTAGAGAAATTTGTGTACCGAGTACTTCGGTACGGTAGACGGTAGAGTAATGATGATACGGTACGGTACGGTATACCACCCCTAGGGACGACGCTCAATGGCGCAAGGATGATCCGGCTCTTGGATCTAGGACAGCGCACGATGGCGCAGGTATGACGCTCAATGGCATAGGGACGACACTTCGTGGCATAGGGATGATCCAGCTTTTGGGTCTGAGTAGTGTGAAAGTAGTGCTCTTCGGTAGGAGGTAGTAGTAGGATTCTTCGGCGGGAAGTAGTAGTGGTAGTAATTTGGTGTAATACCCCGCAAATTAGCATATAGCTATTTTTGCATTGTAATCTGTGCACGTATGAGTATTGCACACGATTACATATTTTTCTAATAATTATCAGTTTTTATTGAGAGATTTCAGACATATAAGCTGTTCTGAACCCGATGACGTAAACTCGGAATATCTTATCAATTAAACTGTGGATTTGTCCCGATTATTTTGACCGGACAATTTTCGGGAGAAAATTATAATTTCTATAAAACATATAATTTTATAGATTTTAAATTATATATATTGGTTATTTTAAATTGAGCTAGTGCTTGAATTGGATATAGATTGTGTTCATGCACAAGAATTACTATTTTTGACCTAGGGTTACTTGACCTAACCTAGGGTTAGGAACCCTAGCATCATATGATCTTGATTCAGATCCTGATGAAGATCCAATGGTGGAGATATTTCACCATGTGGTATTGACTTTCGGAGAGTGAGAAGCTTACAATAAGTTCTCAAGAAATTTCCATGAAGCTTCTAATTAGCTTTGTTGGCACTCTTATCCACCATCCATTTTCACAAACCCTAACTCCTCTCATCCTTACCCTTCACCAGTCTTGCCGGCCAATCCCCAACCCTAGCTCCCCATTCTCTATCAAATCCCCCACTCTATCTACTTCTCATCTTTCATATCTCATCTTGTTCAAAAAAAAAAAAGGAAAGAGACGTGAAGTTTTAATAGTGGAAGAAGTTGAAGTAGAGAAGGATAAGAGAGGGATTCATTTGAAGACCAAGGAGGAGGAGCAAGCAAGCAACCAACAAAGCTAGTAGAAGTACTTGCAACTTGAAGAAGTGGGTGATCTTCTAAACTCTAAAAATTTAGTTTTTGTGTGTATGTGAGTTTTGTCATGTGGTAGTAGCTAAAAGAAATCTTGTTGCCTTGTATGTGAAGTTAGCATGCTAAGAAAAAATAATTTATGTGGTAGAAGATATCCTTCCATGAAATTGTTAAGAACATGTATAAGTAGGTGAGTTTGAGAATTTCTAGTTTTCAAATGGTTGGGAATTTTGGACTAAAACTTTTATGACTTGTTGAGCTATGTATCTAGGGATTACATGATTTTTTTCATAATATTTGGAGTCCGTTTGATAACCCAAACAACAGCCCAATTTTTGAACAGTAAGCAGTCAAGGGAGCTGCTGTCCTGTGAAATTTGTGGTGTCTTTCCGATTTTGTAACTAAACATTAGCTGGGTATTTTGAGCTGAAACTTTTTGTGAACATTCTTGTATGTGTCTACAACTATAGTTTTTAATTTCATAATTTTACAAGATAGTTTGATACCTCAAAGAAATTGTAGAATATAACTGGTCTGGAAGTGGTGGCTGAAGTAAATTGTTTTTGGACTGAGGTTCAAAATGTCATAACTCCTTGTGTGTTTATGTTATTGCTATGGAATTTTGGTAGTATCTTATGGTATGCGCCTATTTGATTATTCTCAAATTTTAGAATTTTTAGAGGTCATGTGATGAGGTTTCAAAAATAAACCGTATATAGTGATATAAACCTTGATGAAAAAGCAGTTGAAATTGTATGCTATGTTTGAGGAGTCATAACTCATTGTGTGAGATAAATCTGAATACAAATTTTGGACACAATGGAGTGGTGTTTGGTTGGTTTAAGAATCTAAAATTTCATGAGTATTGGATTTAGGTTTGTTTTATTATCGAATTTCAAAGTGAACTAGGTTCAGCTGAGTACAATTTGATTAGTCTGTGAAGATGAGAAATTCTAGAATGATTTGTTAAGAATTTGGAAAATTGACCAACTAGAGAGTCGTAGTAGGGAGTCATAGCTCACTAACCCAACTGAAATTTGTAATTCCAGTTTGTAGGTTGAGAGTTATGATTTTTCAAAGACTAGGACAGATCCAGTCTAGTCGATGTCCTGTTTATTGAAAAAATCAAAATTTCCCCTGTTTATGCACCTGATGGAATTTGGTATTTTTAAGGACTTTAATGATTGAATCTGAGAATGTGTTCAACTAGGAAGTTGTAGTAGACACTCCCACCTTTCCATAGAAGCCGGAATCAAGTAATTCCGATGAGTGGGCAAACTTTTATGATATCGGAAAGGTGCAGCGAGTGTATGAAGGAACGTACAGCTGGAATTATATGAGGTTTATATGGTGTCCAGATGATTGAATTTGAGAAAATGATTAACTGGAAAGTTATAGAGTAGGGTCTTAGCTTTCTAGAATATGGGATATCAAGTAATTCCGAATAGTGTGTTGGAAGTTATGGACGTTGCAAGTTTAGCAGCCTGTTGCTTAGTTTGACTTCGAGCTTAAGTTAGCTCGGGGACCTGAGTTCTTTAAAGAATTGAGGGAGTCGTCCACTAGAGGATTGCAGTGGTCTCCCTACCCTTCTAGAAAGTCTGATTGTGTTGGATTCTGATGAGCGTAACTTGAGTTACAGCTATTGCTATTTCTTGAACTATTCTATCAGACAATTGATGAGAAATCCTCTGCATACCGCAGTGTGGTGATCATGAGATATTGCATCTCAAAAGATGTTTTAGCATTTCATTTAGAACTTAGACAAGTTCCTGTGCTTAGTACTCATGGTGGACATGAGTAAGTTGGGCTATAGCTCTGGTCGGGTTGTGATTAGTGTCTCGATGCCTGAGTCTGTCAAATGGTCAAGAATTGATGGTTATGTGTGTGCATACCTTCTTTGAATTATATTGCATCCCGTTGGGTGCCGTTGGACCGTTCGCTGAGGGTCACGGGCCGGGGTATTGGTCGATGACCTGTGAAGGTATTGGAAATCAGTAGATGTGATTCCTGTGATTAATTGTTATTTTGACAAATCAGTCAGGCTTGACATTATTTGATCGACACCGAGTGTGATTTGGATAATAACATGTTTTCAGCAAACTGTAATGATTAGGTTTCCTTTTATTGTTTCGCTTGAAGACCGAATTGGGGTTAGGGGTGATTCTTTATAATCTGACTCGTTCTAAGAGTTAGTACTAGGTGGTGATAACGAGAGATTGTTTCTTCCTGTCATTAGGGATACGTGCTGCGATGCGTATCTTGCACTGTTGATTTCTGAAGTACCGTGATAAGAACGAGATATCGATTTCCTAGCGGATAGGGGGTTTAGACCTTCGAGACCATCATGTTCTATGTTGGTGGACAAGAACGGATCATAATGGATCTTTTGCGCAATGGATATGCTGCGGTATATCTGTAAGTTCGTCACAGCTTTTGAGGATGGTCTGATACAATAATTATTGGTGACAACAGGGTAGCTCCCTGAATTATTTCTTTTATATATACCTCCTTAATCATGTTGTACTATCAGGAACAGGAAATGGACCGAAGTAGAATGGATTGCACAGCAAGGGTTTGAATCCCTGAAACTGGAGAAACGGCTTGATCTGGGGCACATGTAGTATGGGATGCATGTGTGTCCAGAGTCTTGCTGACATTAGATTAAGTGCATCTGTTGTGTACTCTGTTTTATGCATTAAACCGTAGGACATGGCAAACACGAACACTAGAAAATCAGGATACACATTCTTTTCCATTCAAGATGCATTGTAGGTGTGATGGTTGGAGATCGTTGTTTTCTTATCAGCTTTGCGTCAGTAGAATTACTGACGTGCCCACTTGATTAGGTACCGAATACCGGGTCGTGTGGGCAGGAGAGCCAGGCCAGTAGGGCATCCAAGTGGGGCGGTAGTATATATGCCTACCATTCGAGCGGGTGTAGAAATATCAGTGTCGCGCAGCAGAAGGCTCAAGCCGAGGGGCAAGTCCCAGGGAGGCAGATAGACCATTCAACAAAATTTTTGGCAGCGACCAGTTGATCATCATTCTGGAAGATAGCCGATAGCTTTGCAAGGGGAGTTGAAATATTTTTGTAATCAGTTGTAATAAGTTCATGTAATTTGTATTCTTTGTTCAAGAACAAGATAAGGATTGTAACTATTTATGTAATGATTCTATTTGGTAATAAAGATTTTTAAATTTTCGTGTTATTTACTGTGTTGAGATGCATTTGAAGAAAAAGATTCTGGTGATGTCACGGATGTCCTGTAACAGAGATCCGGGGCGTTACATTTGGGAGGCACCTGCGTACTAGAAGGATGCTAAGAAGGACGTCGAGATTGGATCCGTCGGGAACTGGGATGATGTCAGCATCACCCCTCTCAAACTCACGATGGATTAACCAATGTGAGTTTCTATTGGGATCTAGATACGGAAATTGGAGGAGGGAGACGGGGAGCTGTAATGAGTTATGTTAAGATTCCATTGAGAAACACAAGTACCTGTATTTTCTTTTTTTGACGACGAACGGCGGCGATGGCCGCGGCGACGGACAAAGCGGGAGTAGAGAGAAGTAGTTTTAAGGTTAGGGTTGGGGTTGGAGTTAGGTTGGGTTGGGTTGTCGGGTTTGGATTGGATTTGAGTTTGGTTACCGTGTTTGGATTGAGTTTTTTTGTTTTGTTGGAAAACATGTATTAGGGTTTGGAGTACAGGGTGTCGGGTATATAGGTATAGGGTATTAAGGTATTAGTGTTTCAAGTAATAGAGTATTAGAGATGGGATTCAGGTTAGATTTCGAATCTGAGGTTGGATATATGGTAGGGTTTAGAGGTTTGGGATTTTAGGTTTAGGTAAGCGGGTCAGGTTTAGGTTAGGTTTTGATAGATATTTGGGTGTTGGGAGGTAGGGGACATCAGGATTGAGATGGTGAGTTGGGTTGTGATATGTAGCATCGGGTTGAAGGGTTTTAAAGAAGGCATCGGAGGTGATGGTGATGAAAAAGATTTTGATTAGGAGATTTGAGTTAGAGTTTTGGATTTAATTTAGTTGACTATTTGAGATCTTAGATGATATTGGTAGATACAGTTATAATTATAAGATTGTATAATTTTGCTTTCCGCTGTCTTGCATTATTATACTGGCTGTGGTTGTATGTGTATGTTTGTGTGAATCCCCCCATGGCCAAAACTTGTTATTTTTATTTTGTTGTTCATCGATGTAAATCTCCTTATGTTGAGGTAGTTTTGTTGTTCATTGATGTAAACCTCCGTATGTTGAGGTAGTTTTGTTATTCATTGATGTAAACCTCCTTATGTTGAGCTAGTTTTATTGTAATTTAATGTAAGCCTCCTTATGTTGAGGTAGTTTAAATTTTGTAAATGTCGATGGAGCAAAGACAAAGCAAAGAAGGAGGACATGAAGACTAGATCTCTAGGTTCTCTATTGCAGGGATACATCTAAATATTGTTCTGGCCATGTGTTTGGTTGGGGGAAGAATGTTTTATTTTTGTTGATATTTCTGTTTTAAATTGCATTGAATGTTAATTGAGCCAAAAACAGATATATCTTTTAATTTTCTCATATAAAAATATCGAGTTGGAGAGGGTTCTTAATGAAACCCACGACCTTCCATTATTTATTCACAATAGTATTGAAATGGTATCTCGTCTTCCTTTGTGAAGCTCCCTAACGGATGGTACTTAACATGGACTATAAGTGTGAATTTCTTTAAGTTAGAATATGAATTGGTAGCATGAAAAGGGATTCTCTCATCGAGGACTTAATTCATGCAATAAATTTTGGATTCTTGATGTGCACACTTGACCAACAAATAATGGTAAACTCCCCAACGGATGTTTATCGTTAAGTATTGGAGGCCAAAGAAATCGGATGTTAATTTGACATATCAAGTCTAAGAAAATTAATGGGTTTCCCGTTAGTTAGTGGGAGCAAATTTTCCCAACGAAATTTGTAACCATAGGACTAGTCATCTGATTTTTCTCTATAAGTTTATGGTTTGAAGAACTCCATAATGATTATGATGAGAATTTAAAAAAGTTTTGTTTAAACCATTTTTTGTTCTAGTTCTTATATTAATTTCAAAATTATTTCAGATGTCTTCCTGCATGAATCCACTCTTTATAATTCCTAAAAACAATAAGTTAGAAGGACCTAATTATGTTGACTGGAAACGCAATCTTGATATTGTCCTTACCTCTCAGAATTACAAATTTGTAATTCTAGAAAAGAAACCTGATGAGCCCACGGATGAAACTTCCCAGGAAGATTTTGATTATCATGAAGCATGGGTTAAGGCTGATGATATGGCTAAATGTTACATTTTGGCGTCCAAGTCAAATGTGCTTCAACACCAACATAATGAAATGTCGCATGCTTTAGATATGATAACTAGCTTAATAGAAATGTTTGCCAATCAATCGTGAGCCACAAGGCAAGTTGCGATGAAAACAATAATGAATGCTGAGATGGCTGAGGGCACTCCTGTTCGTGAGCATGACTTGAAAATATTGGGTTCCTTAATGAACTTCAGATTCTTGGTGCAGTAATCGATAAGAAACCCAAGTTGATATGATCCTTCAGACGCTACCACACTCATTCTATCAGTTCATGCTCAATTACAATATGAGCAAAAGGAATTTGTCCCTTTCCGAACTGATGAATGAGTTGATTGCGGCTGAAGGTATCGTTAAGCCAAAAAGTAGTGTTTTCATTGGTGAAACTTTTTTCTATCAAACCGAAAGGTAAGATAGGAAAGAAGAAGCAAGGAAATTTTTTTAATGGTAAATCTGGTTTTGGGAAACCAACAAAGCTTGTGAATCAGGAGAATAAACCAAAGGAAAAATGTTTCCACTGCGGTATCAAAGGGCATTGAAAAGGGAATTGCGTGAAATATCTGGCAAAGAAAAATGCCTACTCAGGTATGCCTGAATCACTAGTTGTTGAAACATGTTTTGTGGAGAAGTCTATAGACACTTGGTATTTTGACTCAGGAGCCACTAACCATGTTTGTAATTCCGTGCAGGGGTTCAAGACAACAAAGGAACTACGTGATGGTGAAGTTCACATTTATCTAGGATCGCAACACCGAGTTAAAGCTATAACAGTAGGATCAGTTGATTTGCAGTTTAATGATGGAAGATCTTTAGTTTTGAATAATGTTCTTTATGTTTCAGATATAAAGAGAAATTTAATTTCAGTTAAATCTTTATGGAAACATAGATATTCTACTTTATTTGAGGACAAAGCCATAGTTCGTAAGAATTGCAAGTTTATTTGTTCTGGTATAATAAAAGATGAATTATATTTGCTTCATACTATTTCTTCCAAACTGCCTATTAATGAAACTAATGCCTTATCTAGTACTATATCAAACAAAAGAAAAACACCTTCTAGTAATTCTAAGGTTTTTTGGCACTTATGTCTAGGACATATTAACCCTGATAGGATTGACAAATTGGTAAAAAGTGGATCTTTGGGTACCTTGGCAGAGGAGCCTATGCTAGTTTTTGAATCTTGTTTGTAAGGAAAAATGACTAGAAGACCGTATTGTGGAAAAGGAAATAGAGCCAAAGAACCTTTAGAATTGGTACACACAGATGTATGCGGACCTATGAGCACTAGTGCAAGGGGAGGCTATGAGTATTTTGTGACTTTCACAGATGGTTACTAAAGATATGGCTATGTATACCTAATGCGTCACAAGTCTGAAAATTTTGAGAAATTCAAGGAGCTTAAGACAGAAAGTGAAAAGCAACTAGGTAAACACTTGAAGATTCTTTGATCGGATCGAGAAGGAGAGTACCTCTCTAGTGAGTTTCAGGATTATCTTACGCAGTGTGGGATTGTACCACAGTTATCTGCACCTAACTGTCCCCAACAGAAGGATGTGGCTAAGAGGAGGAATAGGACTTTACTTGATATGGTTAGATCTATGATGAGTTACGCTACATTACCTATATCTTTTTGGGGATATGCCCTACTTACAGCAGTTTATCTTTTGAACTTGGTTCTATCTAAGGTTGTTGATAGCACACATACTCAGTTATGGAGTGGGAGACAACCAAGTATACAACATTTGTGTATATGGGGTTGTACTGCATATGAGCAGAAGCAATAACCAGATAAGTTAGAAACAAGATCAGAAGCTTGTCTGTTCATTGGGTTTCCAAAAGGAACTTGTAGAGGCATGTTCAATAGTCCTAGTGAACAGAAAGTATTTGTTTCAACACATGCTGTTTATCTAGAGAAAGACTATTTGATGAAACATATTCCACGAAGTGACTTGATTTGTCAGATAATCCGACACCAAGTTCTGATAGTATAGATGAAAATTTACCTAATAATACTTTAGTTACCACAGAAAATTCTAATATTGTACCGATACTTCGTCGCAGTGGGAGAGAAACCAGACTACCTGGTAGATACATGCTTTTGGGGGAAGCCTCCAGGCCTATTCCTGATGAGCATGACTCAGATCCAAGACACTACAAAGAGGAACTTAAAGATGTTGACTTAGAATCCTGGCAAAAGGCCATGAAATCAGAAATGGAGTCTATGTATGTAATACCCTGATTTTCATTTATGAAAATTATTAATTTTTTTTGCACGTAGTGTGCACGTGCAATTTTTGTAGTGTGAAATCTTATAATTATTTTCATTATGGATGATGTGTGTGTATATATATATATGTATATGTTTTCTCTAATTATTTTTATAAAGGCCCATTTTCTTCAAATAAACATAAGCCTTTCTTTTTAGCCCAAATCTAATTTATTTTTGTAAACTACTATTTGGCCCATTAATTAAAGCCCATGAGTTATTTCTCTTTTAATTACAACTTGTAATGTAGGAAATTTTTATAAGATTATTTTTATAGAAAATATAATGTACAACTTTTTTTAAATGGAGAACTAATGAATGCACGTTCATTTCACGTACACGTGCAAAAAGCACCCTAGGAGGCTGGTTTTGGATTGGAGGGAAAATGAAAAAAATGAGTGGAGTTATGGGTGGTAGTTGTTTGATCATGGTTTGTTACTACAACTTCCCCTTGAATCCTAGCCTTTTATTTTTAACTCCTAGATAGATCCTAACCCTTCATTTGCTCCAAATTTTAATATAAATACCCCCCCCCTAGCCTAGTTATTTTTGTACTCTCCATTTCCAAAACCTATAATAGAAAATACAAATTGTTAGTAGTATAGTAAGTGAGATAAAAAGATTGAGAGTTGTGTGTGAGTGTGTTTGAACCAAGGGAAGGCCGGCATCATCATCAAGGAGCTCTCGGGTTGGCATCTTTTGAGGCTCGGTGGTGCACATCAAGGAGGAGGAGGAACGCTCTTTTGAGAAGGACTCTTGTGTTTAGGAGGTGTTGCAAATTTTATTCTCTCCAAATAAGGTGGGTTATTTTCCATGTTTCTAATTAGATAGCATGCTAAGATTGAATTGAAATGATAATGCATGAAAAAGATTAATAAGAGTGCATTTAATTGGAAAAAATGGCTTATTAGTTGATTGAATTGATGTTAAATAGATTGCATGTTATTCCATCATTAAACTTAAGTTGTGTGTGAATTATTTATAGCTATGGAATGCTTGAAGTAAAATTCGTTATTAGCATCAAAATTAAATGCAAATGTTAGTAGATGAAAGTGTTGTCTTATGTGCTTAGATGGACTTTGTGATAATGTTTATAATGAATGACTTAAAATATATTTTTGGATTTGAAAGGGGAATATAAACAGGGAATTGATATAGGAAAATATTAATGCTAAATTGTATAAGAAATATCGAAATGAGATGTGGTAGTAGTAGCGTACAATTTAAACTAATTGTATGAAAAATATGTGTTTAATTACTGGAAAAATTATTTTTAAATTACTGGAGTATCAAATATTGTTTGAATAATTATTCTGGGGATTTACAAGATAATTAGTAAAAGCAAAACTCAAATGAGAGCTTTTGAAACATCGAAATGTTCTATTGAACAGAGAACTGATTTAATTAAAATATAAGTTGTATTCAAGACAACTTGACCCTATAGCTCAAGTGGTCGGGAGGCTTCTAATGCTATAGTGTGTGCGGCTTGTGTTCCACAGATCGCTGGTTCGATATTGGATGACACCATTTTATTTTGTGTGCGTTTAAAAATTAAATCAAGTTCAGTCCGAGAGTATATAAGTCTCCAATCCTTCTTTATACTGATGAGCACAAGTGGCCAAGTGGCTAGTGCGTGCGGTTGGATTCTCTTTGGTTGCTGGTTCGAATCCTGGTCTCGGCCAGAATTTTACTTTATGGAAAAAAATAATTTTTTTTGATGGGTTTTTGATGTCTAAAAATTATGAAAAAAATACTATTATTACACTAAAATTATGTGTGACTTATAAAAAATAAATTGGGAGTTATTAGAATGAAATGAAGTATATTTTGGGAATAAAAGTGTAGTTGGAACTATGGTTCTACACTTGTATATTTTGTGAAAGATGTGTTTTGCAAAAGAATTGAAATAAGTGTTAGAAAAGGAAAATAACAAAGAAAGAAAATATATATTGTGAAGTTTGCGTGAATTATTCTTATTGAAAAATAGTGTGACAAGAATGAGTTGTGAATATTCATTTTGACCATATAATTGGTGATATAATTTGAGTGTGGAAATAAATATTGGATGAAATACATGATGAATAATTGAACTCCATGTATGGTTATTGACTCATGAATAATTTAGAAATCATGTGATTGGAAAAGAGAAATGTCATTGAGTATGACAACTCAAACATGTGAATTTGTGAATTGAAATTGGAAATTAGGGTGTAGGCAAAACTCACACCGGCAAGTGAAAAGTGATGAATTATGATTATTGACATTGAAAAGACCAGTTTGGGTCATTGTGAAATGAAAGAAATAAAACCTGTAGTAGTGAGAGGGCTAACTCTAAGAGATTGATTTTATTCATGATTTCATTAAATTAAGAATTAGTACATAGTGAAGAGGTGATGAAAGTGAGAGAAAAACACAAGTATGAGAGCCTTGAGTCTACGATGTGAGAGTGAGCCACAGAATGCATGCTTGATGCGTCAGGACATGGCGTGGGCACTACTCCGAAATTATTGGGATCTTGGCGACGCTTGTGGGATGTTTGGTGACTGCAAAAGGATCGTGTGCCATGAAGGAGGCTGAATTGCCACAGAATGCATGCTTGATGCGTCAGGACTTGGCGTGGGATTCCCCTCCAGGTTTTCTGTACATGAGCTTATACTCATAGATCATCTAGGATACTTACCGTAGTTACAGTAGTAGATTAAGTCATGACGAAGGATTGAACCCTACAACATGAAGAACGATTAAGAGGCTTACCCTCGGACCTATGTAGTATGGAATGCATAGAATCCGAACAAGTGTGCATTAGTGTCATATAATATATATAATTGCATTAAGGACTAAGTGCACAATCACAACACGACATCAATATGGTATTCCCTTTAGTTTGATATGTGACAAGTTTGTGTTTGTTAAATATGGAAAATCAGTTATACTATTTCCGGCATAGAGAGGATGGCCGTGTATAATGTTCGTCGGTTGAATAAACTGACGTACCCACAGTTTTGTATGCAAGATAAATGACATGATAAAGATTAAAGAAGAACAGATGCTTAGAGATTATTCAAATGTTGATGTACTTTTATGTAAATATTGTAAATTTGCTTCCGCTGTAAAATGTAAAGTGTAAAGTTTTCATGTAACTCTGGTGTAAAGTGAAAAGTTTTAAATTCCTTGTAAAATTGTACGAAAGAAGTGTAAAGATCCTGTGGAATCTCGAATTCAGTGTATTTTTGGAATTTGGGGCGTTACAGAGTGGTATCAGAGCCACGCTTCACACTAGTACAAATTTATAAGGAACGACACCCTAGAAGTGGACATTAGAGTGTGTGTTGAGTCTAGAGAGTTAAATGTAAGTTACTTACATTTGTGTTACTCTATGATTTATGCTTCTTCCTCCCTATTTCTAAGATGGCTGATCACTTCGACCCTGCTGGAGACGACAATTGGCATATAATAGAGGAAGATTATTATCCTGAACAAGCAGATTCCGAGGAAGAGTACTACCCAGGGCAAGCTGATTCTGACGGAGAGGAATGGCCTGAGTCCCGAGAGATCACCCCACCTCCGGACTCATCTGATGACTCTTCTGACGAAGAAGAACCAATTCCAAGTAGTCTTGTAATATCTCTTCAGAGGCAGGTAGAAACACTGCGGGAGAGAGTCGGATTATTGGAGGCTCAGTTGGCAAAGCACAAGGATGATTTTGCGGTTCTCAGTCATCGTGTATGGAAACTCGAGAAAAGGAAGAATATGACCGATGTACTGAAGGAAGAAGTTGATGAACTACGGGGAGAACTTCGTGAAGCGAAGAGGAACCGTCGGAGTTAGACTGTTGTAGCTCCTACTATTTTCATTCTGATATCAAGAAATGTTTTGAATTCGAATGTATAAAGTTTGAAATTCAATGAAATGCAAAGTTGATTAAAAATTCATGTCTTATACTTCGAATTTAATGGATCTTTTGCATCAGAATATGTCTAGAAGAGCAAGAAATGGTGAAGGTCTGGACTTGGAAATGGAACTCGCGAGGGTCTATCAGACACTCAATACCGTGGCCATGAATCAGAACCAAGGAAGGGTACCTGCGAATTCGGTGCCCGAAGCAATCAAACTCCTAGAATCATTCAAACGAATGAAACCACCGGTGTTTGAAGGAAAGTCAGACCTTGACGTGGATGACAACTGGATCAGGCAGGTAGAGACTATATTCGAAGTCTTGGAGACCCCTGAAGGCAGCAAGGTGAAGTTTGCGACTCTGCAACTTGAGAAGGATGCGGCTGTGTAGTGGCAGTCGATGAAGTGGACAATGGGAGGTATTGTTCTTGGCTGGGAGGAATTTTTGGAGGAATTCCACAGTCATTACTTTCCTTCAGACGTCCAGGAGAAGAAGGCTATGGAGTTTCTATCACTGCAACACGGTAGTATGTCAGTTAGAGAGTACGAGACCAAATTTACTCAGATCTCTAGGTATGCTCCTGAATTAGTGATGGATGAGGCGAAGAAGGCTCATAAGTTCGTGCATGGATTGAGGCCGAGCTTGAGGTCCCAGATGATACCTCTTGGTATCAGAAGATTCGACAAGTTGGTCAAGCGCGCGACATCCACGGAAGCAGATATGGAGCAGTTTCATGTTGTTCAGAATCGGAGGAACAACTGGCAGTCTGGAAAGAGGCCCGCAAATTCTGGGAATTTCAAGGGACAACCATCTGCACAAAGGTTCAAACCGACAGGGGCGAATGCTATTAATGTGGTTGGAGGACCCAGAAACAATGTGGTGAGACCTCCTGTGGTAAATTGCTTCAACTGTGGTGAGACGGGATATTACCAATCTCAATGCTCCAAGCCATGGAATGGTTATCGCAGTGTACCAATGCAGTAGTGGGAAGCGACCGTACCAACAAGGGCGAGCATTTGCCTTGACCGAAGCTGATGCCGATGAGGTGGATCATGTCATCACTGGTATGAGGGCGGATGTTTAGAGGTTCATGTTGTTTCTTTTTTCCATTTATTTAGTGAACTGTTAGGTAATGAGTGTGTATTATATAACAGGAGAACTTTATTTGAATGGAATGAAAGCTATTGTTTTGTTCGATACTGGATCCTCTCATACTTTTGTGTCTCCTAAATTTGCTAAAGTCTTAGGAGTTGAACCGAAGATTTTTTCACGTATGATCTTAGCAGTAGCTACTCCATCAGGGGAAACTTTAACCACTGATCGGTACTATGCGGATTGCGAGATTGTGATTGGGGACAGAATCTTCGGAATTGATCTAATCGAGCTGACTATCTTAGGAGTTGATGTTATCATTGGTATTGATTGGATGTCGGTGTACAGTGCAAGCATCGAGTGCAAGACCAAGATAGTAACAGTGAAGGCTCCAGGTGGACCTGAAGTCAATTTCCAAGGGAAGAAGAAGTGTTCCAAGCTGGTGGCAGCTATCCGCAAGGAAGAGATTCCTGTGAAAGTGCAAAGAATTCCTGTGGTTCGGGACTATCCGACTATGTTCTTGAATAATTTTCCTGGGTTACCCACGCAACGTGATGTAGAGTTCAGCATCACCCTTCGACTGGGAAGTTCACCCATTTCTAAGGTACCGTATAGGATGGCTCCAGTGGAACAGGATGAAGTGAAATGACAGATTGAGGAACTGTTGGAGAAAGGCTTTATTCAACCTAGTGCGTCACCTTGGGGAGCACCAGTGCTTTTGGTAAAGAAGAAGAATGGATCGATGAGAATGTGTATCGATTACCGGGAGCTGAATAAGGTCACTGTTCAGAATAAGTATCCTATTCCTCGAATTGATGACTTGTTCGATCGTCTACAAGGAGCAGCTGTATTTTCCAAAATAGATCTTCGATCAGGATATCACCAAGTTCGAGTGAAAGCTGAAGATGTGCACAAAACTGCATTTAGAACTCGACATGGGCATTACGAATTCTTAGTTATGCCATTTGGAGTGACGAATGCACCCGCAATCTTCATGGATTTGATGAACAGAGTTCTAAGGCCGTTCATTGATTCTTTCGTCGTGGTGTTTATCGACGATATCCTCGTGTACTCCAAGTCAGAAGAGGAGCACACCGAGCATCTGGCAGCAGTTTTGAAGAAACTGGAAGAGCAGAAGTTGTATGCCAAGCTATCCAAGTGTGATTTCTGGAAATCTGAAGTGGCATTCCTAGGTCACATCCTTTCTAAAGAGGGAGTGGCAACTGACCCTCAGAAGATAGAGGCACTGAGATTGGGTGGGCTAGGCCAACTACAGTGAAGGAAGTTAGAAGTTTTCTTGGATTAACTGGATACTACAGGAGATTCATTCAAGGTTATGATCAGTTAGCTGTGCCACTTACTAGTTTGACCAAGAAGAATGTGAACTTCAAGTGGACTGAGCAATGTGAGGCGAGCATTCAGGAGTTGAAAGAGAAACTGACTACTGCACCTATTTTGGCTTTGCCTAGAGCAGGTATTGAGTATGATGTTTACAGCGATGCTTCACATTGTGGGCTTGGTTGTGTCTTAATGCAAGAAGGAAGAGTAATCGCTTATGGGTCTAGACAACTAAGACCGCATGAGAAGAATTACCCGACTCATGATCTGGAGTTGGCTGCGATTATCTTTGCCCTGAAGCAATGGAGACACTACGTGTACGGTGAGAAATTGAACATGTACATGGACCACAAGAGTTTGAAGTACATATATCAGCAGAAGGATCTGAATTTGAGGCAGCGAAGATGGTTGGAAGTGCTTGAGGACGTGCGACCTGAGATCAAATATCATCCTGGGAAAGCTAATGTTGTTGCTGATGCACTTAGTCGCAAGAGCAGTTTATCCAGTTTGATTACAACTCAGAAGCATCTGATGTAGGAATTGGATCGAGCAGGTATTGAAGTTGTCTTACAAGGATTGGGAGCATCTTTAGTTCAGTTGAGGCTTCAGCCTACTTTGAATGGAAGGATCATTGTAAGTCAGGAGGTTGATGCTGATATCTTGGAGATGAAGGAGCAGGTTGGTGCTAACAGGTTGCCCAGATTTCAAATCAGGGATGGAGTGCTGTGGTTCGGAGATAGACTATGTGTTCCAAATCAGGCGGACCTGAAAGAGAGTATTCTTCAAGAGGCGCATGCTACTCTTTTGTCGGTACATCCTGGAAGTACTAAGATGTACAAAGACATCAAACAGCATTTCTGGTGGTCAGGTTTGAAGCGGGATGTGGCTGAATTTGTGGCGAAGTGTGAGGTTTGTCAGCAAGTCAAAGCCGAGAATCAGAGACCCAGAGGTCTATTACAGCCGTTACCTATTCCGGAATGGAAGTGGGATAACATCAGTATGGATTTCATTACGGGATTGCCCAAGAGTCCTAAAGGCAATGATGTGATTTGGGTTATAGTCGATCGACTAACCAAGTCCACTCACTTCTTGGCGATGAAACTCACTGCTTCGATGGACAAGTTAGCTGAGTTGTATGTTGGCGAGATCGTCAGGCTTCATGGTGTTCCGTCAACTATTGTGTCTGATCGAGATGCACGGTTTACTTCTCATTTCTGGAGGAGTCTTCAGACAGCTTTGGGTACCAAGATGGATTTCAGCACTGCTTTTCATCCGCAAACCGATGGGCAGACCGAGAGAGTCAACCGTATTCTTGAGGATATGCTTCGGTGTTGTATACTAGACTTTGGAGGCAGTTGGGAAAGGCATTTACCATTGGTAGATTTTGCCTACAACAACAGTTTTCATACTAGCATCTGGATGGCGCCGTACGAAGCTCTGTATGGCAGGAAGTGCAGGACACCTATTTGTTGGTTTGAAGTTGGGGAGCGTCAATTTTTTGGGCCTGAGCTTGTGCAGCAAACCTCTGAAAAGATTGATCTGATCAGGAAAAGGTTGGTAGAAGCTCAGAGCAGGCAGAAAAGCTATGTAGACAACCAGAGAAGGGGCCTTGATTTTGAGGTAGGTGACTTCGTCTTTCTGAAAGTATTGCCCAGTAAAGGTGTGATTCGATTTGGCAAAGGCGGAAAGTTAGCCCTGAGGTTTGTAGGCCCGTACAAGATATTGAAAAGGATTGGGAAAACTGCTTACTGGCTTAAATTACCGGAAGAGTTATCTCAGGTGCACAATGTCTTTCATGTGTCTATGCTGAGAGGTTATATTCCAGATCCGAGTCATCATTTGCCTGAAGTGCCGGAATGTTTGCATTTGGATCTCAACTACATCGAGACTCCTGTCAAGATTATTGATCGTCGAGAGAAAGTCTTGAGGAATAAGACGATATCGATGGTCAAGGTAGTCTGGAGGAACCATTTGGTTGAAGAGGCTACTTGGGAGTCTGAGGAAAGGATGTTGAAGGATTATCCCGAGCTTTTTACTTGATTTGTATTTTGTATTTTCTTGTGCTTGTTGGGAGTGTTTTGTTCTTGCTCTTGGCTGTAGTTCCGGGGATGGAACTATTCAAAGGAGGGAGTATTGTAATACCCTGATTTTCATTTATGAAAATTATTAATTTTTTTTGCACGTAGTGTGCACGTGCAATTTTTATAGTGTGAAATCTTATAATTATTTTCATTATGGATGATGTGTGTATATATATATATATGTATATGTGTTCTCTAACTAACTTTATAAAGGCCCATTTTCTTCAAATAAACATAAGCCTTTCCTTTTAGCCCAAATTTAATTTATTTTTGTAAACTATTATTTGGCCCATTAATTAAAGCCCATGAGTTATTTCTCTTTTAATTACAACTTGTAATGTAGGATATTTTTATAAGATTATTTTTTATAGAAAATATAATGTACAACTTTTTTTAAATTGAGAACTAATGAATGCACGTGCATTTCACGTACACGTGCAAAAGGCACCCAAGGAGGCCGATTTTGGATTGAAGGGAAAATGAAAAAAATGAGTGGAGTTATGGGTGGTAGTTGTTTGATCATGGTTGGTTACTACAACTTCCCCTTGAATCCTAGCCTTTTATTTTTAACTCCTAGATTGATCCTAACCCTTCATTTGCTCCAAATTTTAGTATAAATACCCCTCCCCCCCGCATAGTTATTTTTGTACTCTTCATTTATCCAAAACCTATAATAGAAAATACAAATTGTTAGTAGTATAGTAAGTGAGATAAAAAGATTGAGTGCTGTGTGTGAGTGTGTTTGCACCAAGGGAAGGCCGGCATCATCATCAAGGAGCTCTCGGGTTGGCATCTTTTGAGGCTCGGTGGTGCACATCAAGGAGGAGGAGGAACGCTCTTTTGACAAGGACTCTTGTGTTTAGGAGGTATTGCAAAGTTTATTCTCTCCAAATAAGGTGGGTTATTTTCCATGTTTCTAATTAGATAGCATGCTAAGATTGAATTGAAATGATAATGCATGAAAAAGATTAATAAGAGTGCATTTAATTGAAAAAAATGGCTTATTAGTTGATTGAATTGATGCTAAATAGATTGTATGTTATTCCATCATCAAACTTAAGTTGTGTGTGAATTATTTATAGCTATGGAATGCTTGAAGTAAAATTCGTTATTAGCATCAAAATTAAATGCAAATGTTAGTAGATGAAAGTGTTGTCTTATGTGCTTAGATGGACTTTGTGATAATGTTTATAATGAATGACTTAAAATATATTTTTGGATTTGAATGGGGAATATAAACAGGGAATTGATATAGAAAAATATTAATGCTAAATTGTATAAGAAATATCGAAATGAGATGTGGTAGTAGTAGCGTACAATTTAAACTAATTGTATGGAAAATATGTGTTTAATTACTGGAAAAATTATTTTTAAATTACTGGAGTATCAAATATTGTTTGAATAATTATTCTGGGGATTTACAGGAAATTTAGTAAAAGCAAAACTCAAATGAGAGCTTTTGAAACATCGAAATGTTCTATTGAACAGAGAACTGATTTAATTAAAATATAAGTTGTATTCAAGACAACTTGATCCTATAGCTCAAGTGGTCGGGAGGCTTCTAATGCTACAGTGTGTGCGGCTTGTGTCCCATGGATCGCTGGTTCGATACTGGATGACACCATTTTATTTTGTGTGCGTTTAAAAATTAAATCAAGTTCAGTCCGAGAGTATATAACTCTCCAATCCTTCTTTATACCGATGAGCACAAGTGGCCAAGTGGCTAGTGCGTGCGGTTGGGTTCTCTTTGGTTGCTGGTTCGAATCTTGGTCTCGGTCATGATTTTACTTTGTGGAAAAAAAACATTTTTTTGATGGGTTTTTGATGTCTAAAAATTATGAAAAAAATACTATTATTACACTAAAATTATGTGTGACTTATGAAAAATAAATTGAGAGTTATTAGAATGAAATGAAGTATATTTTGGAAATAAAAGTGTAGTTGGAACTATGGTTCTACACTTGTATATTTTGTGAAAGATGTGTTTTGCAAAAGAATTGAAATAAGTGTTAGAAAAGAAAAATAACAAAGAAAGAAAATATATATTGCGAAGTTTGCGTGAATTATTCTTATTGAAGAATAGTGTGACAAGAATGAGTTGTGAATATTCATTTTGACCATATAATTGGTGATATGATTTGAATGTGGAAATAAATATTGGATGAAATACATGATGAATAATTGAACTCCATGTATGGTTATTGACTCATGAATAATTTAGAAATCATGTGATTGGAAAAGAGAAATGTTATTGAGTATGACAACTCAAACATGTGAATTTGTGAATTGAAATTGGAAATTAGGGTGTAGGCAAAACTCACACCGGCAAGTGAAAAGTGATGAATTATGATTATTGACATTGAAAAGACCAGTTTGGGTCATTGTGAAATGAAAGAAATAAGACCGGTTGTAGTGAGAGGGCTAACTTTAAGAGATTGATTTTGTTTATGATTTCATTAAATTAAGAATTTGTACATAGTGAAGAGGTGATGAAAGTGAGAGAAAAACACAAGTATGAGGGCCTCGAGTCTACGATGTGAGAGTGAGCCACAGAATGCATGCTTGATGCGTCAGGACATGGCGTGGGCACTACTCCGGAATTATCGGGATGTTGGCAACGCTTGTGGGATGTTTGGTGACTGCAAGAGGATCGTGTGCCATGAAGGAGACTGAATTGCCACAGAATGCATGCTTGATGTGTCAGGGCATGGCATGGGATTCCCCTCCAGGTTTTCTGTACATGAGCTTGTACTCATAGATCATCTAGGATACTTATCGTAGTTACAGTAGTAGATTAAGTCATGCTGAGGGATTGAACCCTACAAGATGAAGAACGAATAAGAGGCTTGCCCTCGGACCTATGTAGTATGGGATGCATAGAATCCGAACAAGTGTGCATTAGTGTCATATAATATAAATAATTGCATTAAGGACTAAGTGCACAATCACAACACGACATTAATAGGGTATTCCCTTTAGTTTGATATGTGACAAGTTTGTGTTTGTTAAATATGGAAAATTAGTTATACTATTTCCGGCATAGAAATGATGGCCGTGTATAATGTTCATCGGTTGAATAAACTGACGTACCCACAGTTTTGTATGCAGGGTAAATGACATGATAAAGATTAAAGAAGAATAGATGCTTTGAGATTTTTCAAATGTTGATGTACTTTTATATAAATGTTGTAAATTTGCTTCCGCTGTAAAATGTAAAGTGTAAAATTTTCATGTAACTCTGATGTAAAGTGAAAAGTTTTAAATTCCTTGTAAAATTGTACGAAAGAAGTGTAAGATCCTGTGGAATCTCGAATTCAGTGTATTTTTGGAATTCGGGGCGTTACAATGTACTCTAACAAAGTCTGAAATCTTGTAGAACCACCTACAAATATTAAACCTATTGGATGCAAGTGGGTATACAAGAAAAAGAGAGGAGTAGATGGGAAGGTTGAAACCTTGAAGGCATGATTAGTGGCAAAGGGTTTTAATCAAAAGGAAGGCATTGATTATGAAGAAAGTTTTTCGCCAGTGGCTATGTTGAAATCTATTTGAACTCTCTTATCCATTGCATCTCATTTCGATTATGAAATTTGGCAAATGGATGTCAAGAACACATTCTTAAATGGGCATCTTGAAGAAGAGATTGACATATCTCAACCAGATGGTTTCATAGTTAAGGGCCAAGAGGATAAAGTATGCAAGTTGGACAGATCCATTTATAGACTAAAACAAGCATCTAGGAGTTGGAACATGTGCTTTGATCAAAAGATAAAGTCCTCCGGTTTTGATCAAAATGAAGATGAACATTGTGTGTACAAAAGATTGTTGGCAAAGTAGTGGTATTTTTAATTCTTTATGTTGATGACATTCTGCTCATTGGTAATGATGTAGGAGTCACGACAACGATCAAGATTTGGTTATCAAAACAATTTGATATGAAGGACTTTGGAGAAGCCAGTTATATTCTTGGCATTAAGCTCTTTCGAGATCGCCAGAAAAGAAAAATTGGACTTTCTCAAGCTGTGTATATAGATAAGATATTGGTTCGTTTTGGCATGCAAAATTTCAATAAAGGTCTTTTACCTTTTAGACATGGAATACCTCTTTCCAAGGAACAATGTCCAAAAACAACTGGGGAAAGAGAGAAAATGAGATCAGTTCCTTATGCATCAGTAGTAGGAAGTCTTATGTATGTTATGATTTGTACATGACCAGACATCTGTTACGCATTTGGCATGGTCAGCAGGTATCAATCAGATCCAGGCTTCGAATATTGGTTAGCTGTTAAACAAATATTGAAGTATCTCAATGCTACAAAAGATTATGTGTTAGTATACAACAGTTCCGAATTGTCACCAAGAGGGATCGGATTGCTATTTCTTGGGTGATTGTTAATATGCCTTCAAAGTTTATCTTTAAACTGTAAGTGCAAGTGGGAGTTGTAGGGTTATATGATTAGACAGAAATAAATATATTTATTTGTTTTTTTATTTATAGAGCAATTTTTGGTTTATTCACAAATATTGATATTGTGCATCAACAAGGTCCATATTGCATAGTAATTAAGCCTATGCACAAAGAACATATTCACAGTCTATAATAAAACTGAGCATTCTATTTGGTAGACCGTAGCACAAGAAGTGAGAGGGTCGACTCGAACTTGTTGTGCTAGTTTGTTTAGTATGAATTGATGGAACAAAGAATGATTACACTTGTAAATAACCACAAGACAGTGTTTTCGTTAAAGACAATATAAACATGACCTCTAAATCCTGAGCATATAGTAAACTCATTTTTAATATCGCGCATTTTGATAAATCAAAGAGTGGGGTCTTCTAGACCAATACCTCGATGCATTGGATGTGTCTTATTAGAAATATGAGAACATATATTTGTAATACGGAATCCTATCTCTGAAAAGAGAAGATATTCCCTTGTTCATTTAATGAAGGTTATAATCTGACAATAAAATCCCATGGGTATATTTTACAAAAAAAAAAAAATTATTATATACAAAATTTTATTTTGTAAAAATAAAATTTAGAGTCATTGTCAGATTGTATAAAAGGTTAAATGTGAAAACAAGGTTTAAGTTACAAATTAACCCATGGAGGTGGTATCACGAATTCCAAGGGTGCATTTGTGAATATCGGTAAAGGAGGAGTGTCTTGTAGAACTATATTGTGACAGGGGTCTAATAATAATGTAGATTTTAGTTGGGGAGCAAAATACAAATACACAGTGGACAATATTGTAATTTTATCCCAACTAGGATTTCCTAAAGTTCCTAACCCTAGGCTTTCATCTCCTCTATAAATATGGGAGTACAGCTAAAACCTAGCTGTCTCTCTTGTGCCTCCCACCAGGATATAGAAGAAAAGAAGAGGAAGAACTAGAGTTAGATTTGAAGGAGAAAAAGAAACAAGAAATCAAAGCTTCAAGGTAATATTTATTGATTTCTATTCTGTTTATTTTATTTGAGATTAGATTAAATATTAGATCATTGTGATCTTGGAAATAGGGAAGAACAAAATCCCAACAGTATTGGCATATGACGCAATGTTGCCTCAAACTAGCTTCCACACCCACAAATACATAAGGTTATGGTATTTGCTGCTGAGCTAAAATGCCGATTAAACCCTTAAGCATGGTGTACAGATCCAAGAGCTTGTTTCCGATGTTTTGTTTGCTTTCACATTTAAGCTTCACCTTTTTTTGCAGTACATCTAATACTAATATTTATAAAATTTCATTCTAGCCGTGATCAAGCTCGACATGAGCTAAAACCAGGATAAGTTTGAGCTTGTTTATAGATTCAAATCAAGCTAAAACTAAGCCCTAACTAAGCTGAGTCCAAGCTTTAATAAACAATCTCACGAGAGCTTAAGCGGACCGAGTTTCAAACAAAATCGAAAGGACTGAGCTTGGCTGAACACATGCCAAGCTGAGCAGAGACAACTCCTTAACGAGCTCAAGCCAAGCCTGAATAAAGTGTTAATACAAATGAGCCCAGCCAGGCTTGGCTCGTCTTATGTTCGGCTCAGTCAGCTTGATTAACAGACTAAAGAACAAATACAAGCCACTAATTAGTGAATGTGTACAACAATAACAATTGCAATTCTACCAACTTCAAATTGAACACTAAACTCTTTCATTGTATAGTAAGCATATATCTAACCATTTTAATCATACTGTGTCATGGTAATAATTAAACCAGTTGCCAAGTATTGTCAAATGTATCTAGAAAAAGAAAAAAAAATTGAGGCTGGTAATTGAACTTTTTTCTGAATTTACCAGAACAAATGACAATGAAAATAACGAGTAAAACTTATAAACTGCACAAGAAATGAAGATGAATACTCAACTACACAAGGAAAAGAATATTCTTCTAATGTTATTAGTTACTAAGGAGTAAGGAAATCATACTAAGATGTAACTACTGTTAAATATAACTTATAGGAATTTAACAAAAATTTATATCCAACAAAGCAATCTTGATTGAACAAGTAGTTAAAGCTGTATGGAACAAAGATGGTAAGTTTTAATAGTCACAAAGATATCATATATAATTTAGGTTGGAATTTTTTGCAGTGCTAGGCCACTTTTTGAAACTATTTGCGATTTTGGGCCACAACCCAAACTATAAGCATTTTTAGCTAGGCAGTGCCACGTCAGCAGCGGCCGCTATTGGGAATAGTGGCCTCTTCATAGCGACCAACACAATGGACTTCTACACTTGGCAGATGATAGAGGGTATTGTATAATTGCAAACCAGTTGGTATAACTGAGGTCGCTATTGTCAATAGCGGCCTTGTATAACTAAGGTCGCTATTCCCAATAGCGACCTCAGGTGGGACTGAAACAGATTGGGCCAACCTGTGGTTGCTATTGGGAATAGCGGCCTTAGTTATACAAGGTCGCTATTGACAATAGCGACCTCAGTTATACCAAGTCGTGTCCATTATACAATATCCTCTCTATAAGCTGACAATGATGGAAGGTCGCTATGAAGAGGCCGCTATTCCCAATAGCGGCCGCTGCTGACGTGGCACTGCCTAGCTAAAAATGCTAATAGTTTGGGTTGTGGCCCAAAATCACAAATAGTTTCAAAAAGTAGCCTAGCACTGCAAAAAAACTCATTTAGGTTGTACAAATATTTGTAGTAGATATGAGTTATACCTGCATACAATGACCCTAAGATCTGATGACGCTAATGAAAGCCATGTAAACCTTCCTTAACCAAAATGGAGAACTTGATTCAATAATTTTGGAAGGAACCTTCTGTACTACTACTGGCCAATCTTCACCACCTTCTTGGCGCCTAATTGGCAGTATACGACATCCTCTAATAGTCAGGTTCTGGAGACCATGAGGAATTGCCGTAAGTGATACGAGTCTAGGAACATTCAGAATTTCCAAGCGATTTAGACAGTTTAAAGTATCCAAACCAGATGTCAATGATGAGAGACTCTCACAAGAATCAAGTTGAAGTTCTTTAAGTGTGGCAGGTAGATCTTTCCCAGAAATGGATGGAAATTTTGGGTAGAAGGAAATCTTCAGATACTCTAGAGATGAAAATTTTGGGCAGAACTCGTCAATTGAAAATTGGGAAATAGTTAGGGAAGAAAGAGAGGGGAGCTGTTCGAGCCATTCTATTGTTTTCTCATCTCCTACTACTACCAAATCCCTGAGGTTAACAAGCTGAGGAAGAGCTTGCCAGTTCAACTTCGGACAATTTCAATCTCCAATTTTTTAAGTGTAGGAGGTAGGTAACACAAACTTTTTAAGCTTGTGCAATCTGAAATTGTTAGTTCAGAGCATTGAGCCATATGGCCATTTTTTCCTTCGTGGTCAGGATCTTCACTATTAGTAAATGCATGATCCATGTCTTCCACACCATGAAGACCTTCTATGTGAAGAACTTTAACATGACTGAAATTCCCTACAATTGGAAGGCTTTTGCATTTGGAGCAGTTAACCAGTGTCAATGTTTTTAATTTTGTCAATGAGTAATCTTGCATCCAATCAGGAAAGTGATCACCTCTGTAGTTTTCTATCCACAAATGTTTCAGATTCTGATGTGGACAGAGGCAGCTAATTACTTGGTCCGCACAACCATTTCTGGAAATGACATTACTCCATCTCAGCATCAAACTATCGATGCAACTTTTACCCAGTAAATTGGCCTCTTTGGCATCTGATGGATTGTGAACATTTTCTAGATTTGAGATGCATAGTTCTCCTGCAACTTTTACCCAGTAAATTGGCCTCTTTGGCATCTGATGGATTGTGAACATTTTCTAGATTTGAGATGCATAGTTCTCCTCGGAGGTTCAAATCCTTTAAGACACCAATCCCACGCTCATTTTGTGGCCCTACAACGAATCTCGATGTTAGATATTATTATAGTCCCATATTGGTTGTTAAATTGTTTTGATATTTGTTCTCCTCCTATATATAGGTGGTATTGTACTTGGTTAAACTCAATTCAATATTCAGTATTGTTTTCATCTCTCTGATTTATCTTAACATGGTATCAGAGACAATTACTCAAATTTTCTTCTCTTAAAATTTTCCGATCCAAAAATCCACAAATTCCAACAACCAAGTTATACAAATTTTCCATTCTTCCCAAAAGGATCAAAACCCTACAATTCCAACAGAAAAAAAAATTAAAATAAAAAAATCCTCTTCAACCGCCCAAAGAAGATCACCAAATCCCCTCTGCCTCTCTCCTCCTCCCCGCAGAACCAGCCGCGCAGGCCACCCCCTGCTCCCTATCGCTCCGCCCTATGCACACCTCGGCGACGCCAGCAACCTCCTAGTCGACTTCTCCTCCTGCTCATCGCCGCCCTGTGCACACCTTGTCGACGCCAGCAACCTCCTTGTCGACTTCCCCTCATGCTCGTCGCTGCCCTCCTGTTACCGCTGCGCCACCAAACCCCGACATCCTTCCTCCGTTTCGATCGACAGCACTACCCAAATCCCAAACCTCTTCGTCGACGCCAGTTCCAGCCCCTCTGTCCCACTCGATGCCTGTGATCACCCAGTCGCTGCATCCCGTCGCCGCCGCCGCCGTCTCAGTCTCCTTCCACGTCAGAGTTCCCTAACCCTCTTCCTCTTTATCCCCTCCCTCTTCCTCTTTATCCCCTGTTCTTTTTTTTACCCGTTTTCAAAAAAAATCCAAAAAAATCCAATATATATTTCCGCCTCTCCCAAATATTTCCACCTCCACTGACTTCCCCGGTGCAACCGCCTCTCGTTCCTCCTCTAGATTCAAACAGCAGCAGCGCCACTTTCAGTCTGCCTCCGGCCTCCTACCTTCTCCTAACATCATTTCTCACCCTACCTCACCTCTACTTCCGACACCGGTAGCACCGTCCTGTTCCCTACCCCGATTTAGACACCAGCAGCATCTCCCTCCACACTGTGCTCTTAGTCACAGCAGCCCTCACAGTGCGTCGTCCCTCACATCCTTGGCCATGCCCGTCACTCCAGCCTTGCCGTCTCCTGCTGATTGGGCTAATCTTCAGCAACGCCTCACTCAGCTGGAACTACAGCTCATGGGTCAGTCTATCAATGCTGGCTCCTCTGCTTCTGCACTTTCTGCCACTTCCGGTATGAATTTGTTCTGGATTTTAGATTCTGGTGCATCACATCATCTCACTAGTAATCAGGCACTATTCACCACCTGCACAGCACTTTCCTCTCACTCTCCATCTCTACACACAGCTGATGGCTCACCACTTCTTATTACACACTCAGGGACAATTAGCTCTCCCACTCTCATATTACCATATGTTCTTTATGCTCCTTATTTATCAATAAACATTATTTCTATTAGTGGGTTGTGCGATAGTGGTCTTGTCATTACTTTTGACTCTTTAGGTTGTTCTATTACTGATTCCTCCACCGGTGAGGAGTTTGGGCGTGCTAGTCGTCAGGGTCGTCTATACTATCTAGATTTTCTTCGTGCACATCACTCTCCTTATAGTTTTGCCGATATTGTTTCCTCTGATGCTGATCTGTGGCACAGACGTTTAGGTCATATTAGCGCATCACGACTCCAGACTATAGCTCGCAGTGGTGCCCTTGGTTCTCTCACTTTTAAATATTTATCTGATTGTCAGAGTTGTCATTTGGCCAAACACATTGCCCTTCCCTTTAGTCACAAAAGAACTTCTGAAACCACTCATCCTTTTCAACTTATTCATTCTGACATATAGGGACCCTCTCCCGTAACTTCGTGGAAAGGCTATCTCTATTTTGTTGCCTTCATCGTTGACTTCACTAGACATACATGGGTTTTTCTTATGCGTCAGCGATCTGAGATACCTGATATTTACCGGTTCTTTACAACTATATTCACACTCAGTTCGGTGTGCGCATTAAGAATTTTAGATCGGACGGTGCACGTGAGTACACTTCCACCACTATGAGATCAATCCTTCAGTCTCACGGCTCTCTTTTTCAGCAATCATGCCCTCACACACATGAGCAAAATGTTGTAGCTGAACGCAAGCATCATCACATCCTTGAGATGGCTCGTGCTGTTTTACTCTCCTCTTTCGCTCCTCATTCTTTCTGGGATGAAGCTATCATGACCTCTATTAGTCTCATCAACATTACTCTATCGTCTGCTTTAGCTGGTACGACACCTTATGAGGCTCTTTATCATTCACCTCCCGACTACAGTATGCTCCGTACCTTTGGGTGCACCTGTTACGTCCTTCTCCCTTCTACTGAGCGCACGAAGCTCTCCGCTCGTGCTGCTAAGTGCGTTCACCTAGGTCTCAGTCCTGAACACAAAGGTTATCGTTGTTTTGATCCATCAGCGAGTCATGTCCGCATTTCTCGACATGTATTCTTTGTAGAAGACTCCCCTTACTACCTGACTCTTCCCGAGGATACTTGATTTCTCGATTCTCCAGTTGTTGCTAGCCCCCCGACTTTATCTTCCCACATTCCTTTTGATCCCACTCCTCTGACTCCATTCACATCTTCTGCAGTCCTTACACCTGTTGTTCCCCCTACCGAAACACCACCTGCATCCCCACACCAGCCAGCACCCATCCAACCTACTTCCCCACCGACACATGCACCTACTCTACTGTCCTCACCCCCACACCCTGTCAGTCCACCACCTCTTCGTCAGTCTACCCGTTCCACTTCTGGTATTCCTCCGGCACGTTATACACCTGATGCCACTGGTCCTTTTGACCAGTTTGGTTTTGCCACTCTAGCTTCCTACTCACCACAGTTTCATGCATATCTCACTGCTATACATTCTACACGTTGGCCCAAAACCTATCAAGACGCAATTCAATATCCGGAATGGAGGAAAGCTATTGCAGAGAAATTCAGTGCATTTGATCAGACTGGCACTTGGAATGTTGTTCCTCTGCAAGAGGGCGTTCAACCTATTAGCTGCAAGTGGATCTTTAAGGTCAAATATCAACTTGATGGATCTATTGAGCGGCACAAGGCTCGTCTAGTAGCTCGAGGATTTACTCAGGAGCATGGCATTGATTATGATGAGACCTTTGCTTCTGTTGCACAGATGACTACTGTTCGCACTCTTCTTGCTGTTGCAGCCACCCACCAATGACCGTTATACCAGATCGACGTGAAGAATGCTTTTCTTCATGGTACCTTATCTAAGGTTGTTTATATGGATCCTTCTCCTGGCCTCCCTACTCCTCCTCGTCATGTTTGCCGGTTGCGTCGGACTATATATGGTTTGAAGCTGGCCCCTCGAGCCTGGTTTGAGTATTTTCGTCTTGTCATCACCAAGGCTGGTTTTAGTCAGAGTTCTCAGGACCATTCTATGTTTATGCGGTCATCACCGCAGGGGAGGGTAATTCTACTACTCTATGTTGACGATATGATCATTACTGGGGATAACTCTGCGAGCATTACATCCACCAAGAAATACCTTCATCAGCAGTTCCATATGAAAGACCCTGGCAGACTACGTTATTTTCTGGGCCTAGAGATTGCTCATGGATCCCGGGGGATACTCATTTCTCAACAGAAATACACATAAGATATTATCTCCACTGCATGCCTTTCTGACAGTAGATTATCCGATACACCCGTAGAGCTTCATGTGAAGCTTTGTCCCATTGATGGTGAGCTCCTTCCTGATCCCACTAGATACAGACAGATGGGAAAGTTTGTCTACTTATGCATAACCAGACCCGATATTGCTCATGCAGTCAGTGTTGTCAGTCAGTTTGTTTCTACTCCTACATCAGTTCACTACGGTGCTTTTCTTCGGATTCTCAGATATCCTCGGGGCACTATTACTCGCTCATTATTCATGCCTGCTACATCCATATTAGACCTGAGTGCATATTCTGATTCAGTTGGGCAGGTGATCCGACTACCAGACGGTCTACCACCGGTTTTTGTCTATTTTTTGGTGATTCGCTGATCTCATGGCGAAGTAAGAAATAAGCAGTTGTTGCATGTTCTTCAACTGAAGCTGAGTACAGAGCAATGGCAGCTACTACTAGAGAGATTGTTCATGTTCGTTGACTGTTATCAAATATGAGTGTCACTCTTACAGGAGCTACTCCTCTGCATTGTGATAACCGGAGTGCATTGTACATTGCAAGCAACCCGATCTTTCATGAGCGAATGAAGCATATAGAGATTGATTGACATTATGTTCGTGAGCGCTTTGAGGCAGGGACCATTTCTCTCCATTCTGTTACATCTTCCCAGCAGACTGCAGACTTCTTCACCAAATCCCATACTGTTCAGAGATTTAGATACTTAGTAGGCAAACTCACACAGTTTGACCCATCATGAGTTTGAGTGGGGGGATTAGACTATTATTATAGTCCCATATTGGTTGTAGAGTTGTTTTGATATTTGTTCTCCTCCTATATGTAGGTGGTATTGTACTTGGTTAAACTCAATTCAATATTCAGTATTGTTTTCATCTTTCTGATTTATCTTAACACTCAACAGAGTTTGTAGAGAGTTTAATACACCAATACCCAGTGGCATTGACATCAAATTAGTCCCTCTATCCCAATTTTTCCAGTCAATGTGTAGGCCAAGATGCCTCAGTTTAGCTAAGCGGCTTAGATCACTGGATAATTCTATAAGGTTCTTGCACATACCAAGTTCTAACGTTTGCAGATTGCAAAGGCTACTCACAGATTCAGGCAACCTTTCAATTTCTGTACTGTGAAGACCAAGATACTCAAGTTGCTCCAAATTGCCAATGGAATCAGGCAATTCAATCAGTTGATGGCACTTACGGAGCTCCAGTGTCTTAAGATTGTAAAGGTTGCCAACAGATTCGGGTGGAGTCATTATCTCCGTACTAGTAAGGTTAAGATACTGTAGCAGAATTAACTTATCAATAGAATCAGGCAATTCTTCCAACTGGTTATTACTCAAATCCAACACTAGCAAATATTTAAGCTTTTCAAATAGTTTGAACAGAATTTGATTAGTGAACAAGCCTCCTTTGCCATCCAACATGAGTGCACGCCGGCCACTACTATCAAATACCTTCTCCAATGATATATGCTCTTGACTACATTGGTTGAACATGATATATCGAGCCCTTTTAATTCAATCAGATATAACCTCATCGTTATCAATTATCAATTACTCCACATTCAAATTTGGAAACCAACTTTGATAAATCATGAATCAAACTAGACATTTTGTACATTTGTCTCTCTTTACTTTGGTGAGAATCAGAAGATTGAAAGAAGGACCTCGAAAACAAATCAGTGAAGTATCTGTCACCAATATCCTCCAATCTTCTTCTTCCAAAAGGCAGAATAAAACCCAATGCCATCCATAGCCTAACCAACTCATCCTTATCAAACTCATATCCAACAGGAAATATCGAACAAAACGCAAAACAATGCTTGAGATGCAGAGGCAGATGTTCATAACTCACCCTTAAAGTACGCATGATAACATCTGAGACTTTTGTGTGTTCCGGCAAATCTTCCAACACCCATCTCCACTTATCCTCTTCGGTCACCGAGTACAGTAGGCTCGCCAATGACTTCACAAGTACAGGTGACCCTTGGCACTTGTCCACTATCTCAAACCCAATCTTCACCAAATCTGCACTCCGTTCCCCTCTTGCAAACACCCGTTGGCAAAACATCAAACGACGATCTTCAACAGGCAAACCCTTCAAAGAGAAGGACAGCATCGCCTGCATATAAAGCGACACCCTCTCGCTCCGAGTAGTAACCAAGACTCTACTCCCATCCACTCCATTGCCCACCAACGGAACTCGCAACCTCCACCAGAAATCAATCTCCTCATTCCACACATTGTCCAACACAATCAAAAACCTCTTCTTCCTGACAATGTCCTTGAGCCGGTACTGCAGAAGATCCAAGCTCGAGAAGGGACAACATTCCTTCTCCCCAGACTCAATAATCCTCTTGGTAGTCATACTAACATCAAACCCCTGCGACAAACCAACCCAAATCCTTGTTTCAAAATGCTTCATCACAACTTCGTCATCGAATACAGCGCGAGCGACAGTCGTTTTACCAATCCCTCCACATCCAGTTACAGAAACCACCTGCAAATCCCCACTGAAACCAGATGACGTCAATGCTGCGACAATCCCCCTCACCTCTGTCTCTCTCCCGTAAACCTAACCATCGCTGCTGCGAATAGAGCTTTCTTGAAATGATAAGGATATTGGAACCGATCTCGGCGTCGGCGGAGCGACAAGATTGTTCCCGTCCTTGCTGATGGCAGCGTATCGTTCTCTCAACTTGTCGATTCTGTCGGCGATTTGCTTGTTGGTGAGGAAGGTGGATATTCGCTTCCGCTTTCGAGAGGTGGTGGGGTATGGAATGATGGGATGATGATGGTTGAGGGAGTTGAAGTGGTCAAGGAGATCCTGGGTGTCGAAGGAGAGGGATTTGAGGTCGGAGAGCCAGAGGTGGACTGAGTTGTCGTGGATGGAGCGGCGCTGCTCGGCGTTGGTGAGGAAGGCGTCGATGCGGAGGTGGGTGTCGTTGAGCTTCTCGAGGTTGGATTCGACATTGTTGATGCGGCTGAGGTGGGAGGGGCAGTGGGAGAAGAGGGTGATCACGCCTTCAACGGCTTTCTCGACCACTTTTTCTTTGATTACATTCATTTTTATTTTTATTTTTTTATTTTTTACTTTTTAAAAATTTGTAGTGAGGAGTGGAAGGAGGAGGTCGAAGAAGAGGGATATGATTGGAAAGGAAAGGAGTTAGACTTGGACGATGACTTCCATTGCCCAATCAGAATTCTTAATACTTTATTGATTTTTGTTTGTTTAGGGTATGTTGTTATGTTGCTCCACTTTAACCCAGTCGTTGGTTTGGGCTTCTGGTTGTTTTGTCCCTGACTGGGTTTGTTCCTGTTTGGGGTGTGTATCTATGCTCCTCCTTACCTTGGGTATTGTCTACTTGTTTCTATTTCACTGCACTGTGAATGTTCCTTTGCTTCTGGTTGTGCCCGGTGTGGGTACTTCGATCAGCTGTTTGTCATTTGAGGCATGAGATGCTTTTGTTGCTCTTTTGTTGCATTCGACTTACTGTCCGCGTTGCAGCGAGTGGAGCTGCATTTGCTCCGTTTCTATTTTGGTTGTGACTGCGATGCAGTGATGGAGCTGCTTTTGTTTTGCCTCTATTCTGATTATTGCTATTCATTTTCTGAGTTTGGGGTTAGGCCCAGCGCTGTTCGCGCTATTTTGTTGCTTGGTGTTTTTATTTTTTTGTGTTTGTTGCAGTGTGAGGTGTTAGTCAGCTTCTGGGTGCTGCTACCTTTGATATCAGTTTTGGAGGTTCAGCCCTTCCCTGCTTCTTGTGTGTGCCGATCCGGGTCGGGGTTGAGTTGTTCGCGACGACCTTTACTATTCCTCATCTGTTGTAGGCGGAGGGGCTGCTTGTTGGTCTTCTTATTGCCTGGCTGGTGGTTTTCTGATGTATTTTGTTGTGCCTATGGTTGTGTCGCTATGTGATTCAGCTGTGATTGTAATCTTGTCTTTCGCTTTTTCTATGTTGTTGTACTGCTGTTTATTGTTGTTCCCTTATTTTACTCATTGTAAAATTGGTCTTTGTATACTACTTTTTATTTATTGCTTTATATTTTTGGGGCTGGAGCCGTAAGGCTCTATCTGTTGTATAAAAAAAATACTTCATAGATTTTTTTTATAAAAAAATTTAAAATTTAAAATTAAAATTTTTTCTTCAATATAAACAAGCTCATTAAAAACAAAATAAAAAAACAAATACAACACATGAGCATTCCTCGATCAGAAGATCCCTTTACCATTTTCCTAAACCAAAACAAGAAACTCAAGATCGGAGATGTCAACCCACAAAAAACTATGACTACTACTACGTCCACCTTTTTACAGCACAGCCAGCACATATTCTCTTTTCGACAAATATGTTGTATTCCATCAATATTCATACCACTAAGCATGAGTAATATATCCTGAGAAATGGGGTAATGACCACTTCTTGCACGGATCAGATTGATAACGATCTTCGAGTCTCCCTCAATAAGTAAGACTAAGTATCACGCCCCGCTTCCCAAAAGAGAATACGGAATACGGATACGTGAATAAGCCCAGCGAATAATTTTTATCATCCATAAGTTGTTCAAGAATCTTTACAATATTTCACAAGAATAATCAGAGTCGGAAGCAAAAGAATCAACCAAGCATGTACATATGAACCAAAATACCAACAAGAATACTTGAAACCAAAATATTATAATCTCAAATAATTCAGATCTGAATAAGTCAATATCCTGGGTCACATTGCCCAAATACAAAATAAATTCAAGTACAAGATACAATTGTTCAAGACAAACAACAAGAAATAATAACAGAAAAATCCGGCACTAATATTTCATATCACCAGCACCATCTGGTACCTGTTCTCCAAAATCTGCAATTTAACAATTGCAGGGATAGGAAAAGAAAACAAACTCATGTCAATGCAAGTTACGGGCCACTTGTTGTGCATAATACAAGTACATGGAAAAAGATAACTAACATCATAGAATATGCATGATAACAAAATATAACAATTAGCATGGTAAGGTAAACAAGTACAAGTTGCATGCATCAAGTGTCAAGTAAACAAGTATCATGTAAACAAGTAACAAGTATCAAGTATCATGTAAACATGTATCAAGTGTCGTGTATCATGTAGTCAAGTATCAAGTAAGCATGTATCATGTTCACGTGTCACGTATCAAGTCTTGTAGTTATTACTATCTATGTAGCACTTCATGCATCCCAGTTTTTACTACATGGCTACTATAGCAAACAGTTTCGCTTTAGATTTCATAGTAGACTATAGAGTGCAGTGTACTCAGGCACAAGTATCAAGTAATCGAGTTCCAAGCTCCAAGTATCATGTATCATGTATCACGTGTCAAGTTGTGCAAGTGACAAGTAATCACGTGTCTTGCGTGCAAGTGTCAAGTAATCACGTGTCAAGTATTATGTATCAAGTAATCACGTAAGATCAGTGATCCCCTTCCGAGTACACGTTTGTGAATTATCCACTATTAGATCTTTCCCTTGAACCATGGCTTGGTTAATTATTATTAGTCTCAAACAAGCATGTGCAAGAACCAAACACAGCAAGAGTATCATGGCATGATCATGTAACAAGTTCAAGTTGCAAGATAAATATGTACGGGTGCAAAATAACACATAAAAGGATAAAATAACCAAAATTCTATTTCAGGACAGCAAGACTATACTGCAGTAAAACTGAGATTCCCGTTGTTACAAACATGAAAACTTGAATCCGTCGAAAGGTATAGAAAATAGACTCCCAGTCGAATCCAGCGAACATATATAAGTCTTATAGTATTTCACAAAAATATAACTCAAGACTGATTTGAAACCAGAAAATATGTTTAGACAGAAATCAGAAGATCGTATTCAAGAACAGGAAAACAGAATGAAAACTCAATAAATAAATCCACGAAAAATCTCGGGTATTCCCCTATATGTATAGTAACAGAAAACCAAGTTTCATAATTTTCCAACAGAAATAGAGTAGTCAAGTAAAATCAAAAAACATCCAGACACAACAGTTTTTCAAATTTGAAATCGCAAACACTGTAGTACGAAAATAGCAATATATCACAAACCATAAACCGAAACCCAAATCCGCCAAAAGGGTAATAAAATAGACACACAGCAGGATAACTTTCATATTCAGAAATAATTTAGAAACAGCAAGTAGAGATAGGTCGAAAATCATGTTCTTTACTGAACAGTAGTAAAATTCTGCATGTAAAATCTTTATTTGCAAGCATGAAAAGGTTTGTAAAACATCTCAAATAAATCCACCAAAATTCTGGGTAAACCCCAATCAAGTCTAGAAGTACTGAGCAAAATTTCAGATCAAAATAATAATTTTAATACCAGAATAACAATAGTTTTCTCTTCAGAATTCATAGAAAATAAAATCTGGAAATCTTTCGACACTACTGTAGTAAAATAGACATAACCCACAAACCATAAATCGAAACTGAGATTCGTCAAAAGGGTTGGAAAATATAAATAATTCTCTACAAATTATGTTCACAAAATATTTTCAAATACTGACCTTGATAGGGTCTAAAATACTAATCAAAACAGAAAAGTCAGCAAAACTGAAAATATCGCATATGCACAAAATCCACTAGTTCACATAGAACTCATCCAAAACACAACCAAACATGATATAGAGTATACTAGATGTCCAAACAACATGGTATAGAGTATATCACAAGTTCACAATAAGTCTACCACAAATAACACGAATGAGCACGAGATAACACACGAACAACACGCATATATGTAACAAGATGTGGTCAACCCTAGGTTATATCGTGTCATATATGTTGTGAGGCAACTATGGTCAAGATAACACAATAGAGACAATATCAAGAAGAGGATTTACACACAAATTGTCTATAGAATCCAACTACACTACAGGCGGTATTTAGTACTTGTATTTGCAAAGGAATTTAATACAAGTTTGTCGCCTTAACCGATGACGAAAATAAATCCAAGTAAGAATAACGGGAAAGGATTCCCGGCAACAAACACAACGTATGACTATGAGTCCACGAACCAAAACGAGCAAACAAACTCAATAAGCGAACAACCCACGTACACCAAAGCACACGAGCGAATCACACAATCCACGAACCTAAGAACAAGTCATACGAACCAACGAATATCTGAGGTCCAACACCCGCTCACCAAACCTACTCGCACACGAGGAGGGGGACATGGAGGGAAAGAGTGGTCGGGACTGGCCGTCGGAAAAGCACAGCACGGGGGAAAGCTCCGCTGCGGCCGCTGCTCACTCTTGAGCACCAGCGAGGGAAAGCACATCACAGTTGTGCTGTTGCTGTCGTTCGCGAGGAAGCACAGACAAGGGGTTGGGTGGAAAAGGATGGAAGAGACAGCAACAGGAGAGAGAGAGATGGGTGCATGCCGGAGGGAAAATGGGAGAGGACGACAGCAGTGCTAGGGCTTCGGGATGGGAGGCAGGTGGTCGGGAGTGCAAGAGAGGCGGCGAAAAGGATGGGGGAAAACAGGGCTGCATGGGTCTTATATATGGGTTAGGTGATTTTAGGGTTAGGGTGAGAGAGAGAGTGGCACAGGGTAGGGGTTATCGGGTGTGGGTATTAGTTAACGAGTCTGGGTAGTGAATAGGTGGGTTTGGGTAGTTATAGGTTAATAGATAATGGGTTGGTTAAGTGGATATTTAGAGTTGTATAAAAATGGGTACTAGGGATTCAAACAAAAATATAGATAGGGCAAAAATGAACAAAATAATAGAAAAATAGTATATGGTGTGAACAAATAAATAAAGAGGATAAAACTAACAGCTCAATCAAATGGAACGAAACAAGAGGCGGATAAAGAATCACGAATTCAAATAAAGGAAGACAAGAATAATAAAATGAATATATATTAAAAATAAAATCCAATATACGGTCCAAAAGAGATACAACGGAAACAAATACAAGGAAGAAGAAAAATACACTCAAAAATACACAAAATGAAAAACAAGGGTTACAATCCTATCCACCTAACAAGAAGAATTTCGTTCTCTAAATTCAACAAGAAGATACATAGGGTAACCCCAAAAACATCAAAAAAGAGCAAAACAATCACTACTTAATCTGCTGAATCTCCTCCTCCAACTTCCAAGTCGACTCACCGGGCGAGTGAGGATTCCAAGAAACACGAACCAGCTTGATGACCTTGTTCTTAAGCACTTTCTTCCGCCGATCTATAGTAGAAACTGGCAGAATCTCACAAGTCAAATTCGGTCGAACGGTCAATTCAGAATAGTCGATCACGTGGCTCTCATCTCAGATATATCTCCTGAGTTGTGAGACATGGAAAACCTAGGGCTACCTTTCCTACTCGCTCCACAATGCAAGATGGTAGGCCACCTGATAAAGTTGGCAGCAATGCAAGACGATAGGCCACCTTTCCTACTCGCTCCATAATATCAAACGGTCCAATAAACCTAGGGCTAAGCTTACCCCCATCACCAAACCGAATGACACCCCGCCAAGGCGATACCTTTACGAAAACATGGTCAACAACCTCGAACTCCAAAGCTCTCCGATGGACATCGGCCCATCGCCTTTGCCTATCCTGAGCTGCTTGCAAATGCTTCCTGATCTGAACCACCGCATCAACTGTCCTGGTGATCAACTCTGGACCCAACAACTTCCTCTCACCAATGTCATCCTAGCACACTAGTGATCTACACTTCCGCCCATAGAGTGCCTCAAACGGAGCAGCTTTAATAGTCGCTTGAATGCTGTTATTGTACGAGAACTCTACGAGATACAAATGGTCCTCCCATGATCCACCAAACTGAAGCATACAGGACCGCAATATGTACTCAAGAATCTGGATGGTCCTCTCTGACTGTCCATCAAACTAGAGATGAAAAGATGTGTTGTACTTTAATTTACTCCCCAAACTGTTCTGAAGACTCTCCCAGAACTGATATCTGAATCTCGTATCCCTGTCGGATACAATACTGACTGGAACCCCATGAAGTCTAACAATCTCTTGCATGTACCTCTCAGCTAGGCTCGCAGTAGACTGCCCGACACGAAAAGGAATGAAGTGAGCACTCTTCGTCAAACGGTCGACAATCACCCAAATTGCATTATGACCCTTAGGACTCCTCGGCAAAGCGGTCACAAAATCCATAGTGATATGTTCCCACTTTCACTCAGGAATAGGAAGCGGTTGAAAAAGTCCAGCAGTTCTTTGATGCTCTGCCTTAACCTGCCGGTAGATCAAACACTGAGCAACAAACTAAGATACAACTCCCTTCATACCATGCCACCAGAAATGAAGCTTCAAATCCCGATACATCTTAATACCTCTGGGATGGATAGAATAGGATGACTGATGGGCTTCCTCAAGCAACCTCTGACGAACTTCACCTTTTGGGACACATAACCTGGACTCAAAACGAAGCGATCCATCAGCATGAATAACCATGTCTGTTCTGGACCCAGCTCAACCTCAGCTCGAAAACCCTGCAACTGTGCATCACCAGCCTGTGCCTCTTTAATCTGATCAACAAGAGACGACTATAGATGGAGCACCAAACAACTCCGATCAGAACTCTGCAACAAAACATCTAACTCCAACCTCTGCATCTGCTCAATCAGATCCCTCTGCTGAGTCAAGAACATAACTGCCGGTCTACTGCTCAAAGCATATGGCACCAAGTTTACTTTACAAGGATGGTATTGCAAATTGATGTCATAATCGGCCATAAGTTCCGACCAACGCCTTTGACTCATGTTTAACTCCTTTTGGGTGAAGACGTACTTGAGACTTTTGTGGTCTATAAAGATCTCCACTCAGTCACAAGTAAACAATATCTCCACAGCTTCAAAGCATAGATCACTACCGCTAACTCCAAGTCATGAGTCGGATAGTTCTTCTCATGCGGCCTCAACTGCCTCGATGCATACACAACGACTCAGCCCTTCTGCATCAGAACCACTCCAAGACCCTTACCAGAAGCATGACAGTGAATTACAAATCTACCTAAACCATCTAGAATAGTCAACACAGGCACTGACATCAATCTATTCTTCAACTCAACAAAAGCCACACCACACTCACCAGACCAACAGAACTTCTGATCCTTCCCAGTCAACTTAGTCAACAGTCCTGCTATCTTCAAAAAATCTTGAACGAATTTTCGATAATAGCCAGCTAAACCAAGAAAACACCTGACTTCTGAAACTGACTAGGGAATAGGTCAATCCTTCATAGCCTCAACCTTGGCAGGATCCACAGAAATACCATCGCCTGATATTGTGCCCCACGAAAGAAACCCTGTCGAGCCAAAACTCGCACTTGCTAGTTTCCCATAGAGCCAATTCTCTCTCAAAGTCTACAGAACCACTCTAAGATACTCATCATGATCTTCCAGATTCCGAGAATACACCAAATATCATCAATGAAGACCACCATAAAATTATCCAAGAACTGAGAAAAGACCCGGTTCATAAGACTTATGAATACAACAGGCGCGTTCGTAACCTCGAACGGCATCACAAGATACTCATAGTGCACATATCTGGTCCTGAAAGCAGTCATCTGTACATCTGTCGCCTTCACTTTGACTTGATGATACCCAGAACGAAGATCCAACTTCGAGAAAACAACAACCCCACTCAACTGGTCAAATAAATCATGGATCCTGGGCAACGAATACTGGTTCTTCATAGTAACACTATTTAGTTCCCGATAATCCATGCACAGTCGACGACTACCATCCTTCTTGTTGACAAAAAGGACTGGAGCACTCCAAGGCGAAACACTGGGTCTGATGAACCCCAAATCAAGCAACTCCTGAATCTGCACCTTAAGCTCTGCTAACTCAACCGGTGCCATCCTGTAGGGACTCTTCGATATAGGCGCCGTACCCGGCTGAACTTCAATACCGAACTCCACATCCCTATTAGGGGGTAAGCCAGGCAACTTCTCTGGAAAAACATCCAGGAAATCCCCCAATACTAGAGGTGCAACCTCACAGCCTGAATACAATTCCATCGCACAAACCTCCTGCTCAACTGCAGTTCGGCCAAGGCATAACTCCCAAGAATGGAACTCAAACTCTGCGCGATTTGGAATCCAGAATACAACTTTCTTGGGACGAAAATCAATGATGGCATGGGTTTCACCCAACCAATCCATACCCAGAATAACGTGGAATCCTGAATTCCCAATTACAATCAGATTGGCCTTGAAATCTATGCTACCAATAATCATAGGACACTGCCTGCACTCCTAGGAACAAATGACAACTCCACCACCTGTCACAATGTTCCAAGCCTCTGACATGTCGCTGCACTCCAACTGATGGCAAGCCACAAATCGAGAGGTGACAAAAGAATGGGTTGCCAAGATACTCGCACTTGCTAGTTTCCCATAGAGCCGATTCTCTCTTAAAGTCTACAGAACCACTCTAAGATACTCAGCATGTTCTTCCGGATTCCGAGAATACACCAAATATCATCAATGAAGACCACCATAAAATTATCCAAGAACTGAGAAAAGACCCGGTTCATAAGACTCATGAATACAACAGGCACGTTCGTAACCCCGAACGGCATCATAAGATACTCATAGTGCCCATATCTGGTCCTGAAAGCAGTCATCTGTACATCAGTCGCCTTCACTTTGACTTGATGATACCCAGAACGAAGATCCAACTTCGAGAAAACAACAACCCCACTCAACTGGTCAAATAAATCATTGATCCTAGGCAACGGATACTGGTTCTTCATAGTAACACTATTTAGTTCCCGATAATCCATGCACAGTCGACGACTACCATCCTTCTTGTTGACAAAAAGGACTGGAGCACTCCAAGGCAAAACACTGGGTCTGATGAACCCCAAATCAAGCAACTCCTGAATCTGCACCTTAAGCTCTGCTAACTCAACCGGTGCCATCCTGTAGGGACTCTTCGATATCGGCGCCGTACCCAGCTGAACTTCAATATCGAACTACACATCCCTATTAGGGGGTAAGCCAGGCAACTTCTCTGGAAAAACATCCAGGAAATCCCACACTGCTAGAGGTGCACCCTCACAGCCTAAATGCATTTCCATCGCACAAACCTCCTGCTCAACTATAGTTCGGCCAAGGCATAACTCCCCGGCATGGAACTCAAACTCTGCGCGATCTAGAATCCAGAATACAACTTTCTTGGGACGGAAATCAATGATGGTATGGGTTTCACCCAACCAATCCATACCCAGAATAACGTCGAATCTTGAATTTCCAATTACACTCAGATTGGCCTTGAAATTGTGCTACCAATAATCACAGGACACTGCCTATACTCCCGGGAACAAATGACAACTCCACCACCTGTTACAATGTTCCAAGCCTCTGACACGTCGCTGCACTCCAACTGATGGCAAGCCACAAATCGAGAGGAGACAAAAGAAAGGGTTGCCCCGGAATAAAAAAGAACATGAGTAGGAAAAGAACAAATAAGGACAACACCTAAGACAGAATCAAAGAGACAAAGAAAAGAATGGTTGAACAGGGGTGAGGAAAAACAAAATGCAGAAAGATAAACATGAAAGAAATAATGCAAAAGGAAATGAAGGAACAAAGAAGGAACAACAAAAACAATAAAAGCAAAAGATACCTGCAACCACACCCTCAGCTGACTAAGCATCAGCAGCAGTCAAGTTGAAAGCCTGACCTCTTCTGGGAGCAGCGGTCCTCTGATCGACAATCTGGCACTACAGAGGAAGTAGTGGCCTAACTGGACCACGAGCTGGGGCAACTGGCTGAACAGGACCCTTGGCTGGAAGAGCCAACTGCGGGCAGTCTCGCACAGAATGGTCAGTAGCACCACATCCAAAACAGTGATGATTGGCACGTCGGCAATCCTTGCGCTCATGCCCTAGAAGTCGGCAAAAGTTGCAAAACCAACTCTCAGAGGACCCGCAACAGAGTAAGGAGATTCCTTGATCGGAGGGGCTGGGACAGGTCTCCGAATAGGCCCACCAGATGGTCCAGCAACTGAGTGTAGAACAGTCCGCTGAGAAGGAGCCAATCCACCACGAGCCTGCTCCTGAGCTCTAGCTGCCTCGAGATTCTCAGCATAAGTACGCAAGCAAAGAGAGACAAGATGCACCTTGATGTCTCGCTCAAGCCCTAAAATGAACCTACGAGTCCTATCCTCTTCGTTCGCCACAAGAACGGCCGCGAAGTGGCTAAGTCTAGTAAATTCAGCTGCGTACTTGTCCACAGACCTGGAGTCCTGTTTCTAGAAATTCTTATGTTACAACATTGCATGAACAATATGTAACAAAATTCCATTACTAGAAATAACGACCAACCTGTTTTAGGGCTAAGAATTTTTGCTCCATCACAACTCTAGTACTGCTAGGAAAGAACTTCTCCAAGAAGCTCCTAGTGAAAGTGGCCCAAGTGGTCAGTCGTTCGAACCTTTCGGACTCGGACCTCCACCAAATATAAGCCAAGTCCACCAACTGGATGGCCACCACATCCACTCTATCTGCATCTGACACTCTAGCTGCCAAGAGCAGTTGCTCAATCCGAATCAACCAATGTTCAGCTTCCAAAGGCGTCTCAGTGCCTGAAAACCTATCGGGATGCAGCCTCATGAAGTATGTGACGGTACCCGGACGGGAAGGAAGAGCTGCCTGCATAGGCACTGCAGGTGGCGAAACCTGAGCAGCTTCCAAAGAAGCCATCACCAAGTCACTACTGCTTGTTAATCAAGTGCTCATGCACAGTGGTGACAGCCTCAAGCCCTGGCTGCTCATCCTAGGGACGAGAAGAAGAAACTCTACGGGCCATAGTCAGCACAAAACAAAAAACAATTAGCATCCAGATCAAAGTTGATAATAATTCATTTGTGTATGGATGGTTGGTGAAATGTTGAGCCGATCCCAGTTCGAGCCAAGCTTGTCTAATATATTGGGTAACTAACACATTAGCCAAACCTGCGCTCTGATACCACTAAAAACCTTATCACGTCCCGCTTCCCAAAAGAGAATACGGAATACGAATACTTGACTAAGCCCAGCGAATGATTTCCATCATCCATTAGCTGTTCAAGAATCTTTACAATATTTCACAAGAATAATCAGAGTCGGAAGCAAAAGAATCAACCAAGTATGCACATATGAACAAAAATACAAACAAGAATACTTGAAACCAAAATATTATAATCTCAAATAATCCAGATCTGAATAAGTCAATATCCTGGATCACATTGTCCAAATACAAAATAAATCCAAGTACAAGATACAATTGTTCAGGACAAGCAACAAGAAATAATAATAGCAAAATCTAGCACTAATATTTTATATCACCAGCACCATCTGGTACCTGTTCTCCAAAATATGCAATTTAACAATTGAAGGGATAGGAAAATAAAACAAACTTCCGTCAATGCAAGTTATGTGCCGCCTGTTGTGCATGATACAAGTACATGGGAAAAGATAACTAACATCATAGAATATGCATGATAACAAAATATATCAACTAGCATGGTAAGGTAAACAAGTACAAGTAGCATCTATCAAGTGTCAAGTAAACAAGTTTCATGTAAACAATTAACAAGTATCAAGTATCATGTAAACATGTATCAAGTGTCATGTATCAAGTCTTATGTATCATGTAGTCAAGTATCAAGTAAGCATGTATCATGTTCAAGTGTCACGTATCAAGCCTTATAGTTATTACTATCTAAGTAGAACTTCATGCATCCTGGTTTTTACAACATGGTTGCTACAGCAAACAGTTTCGCTTTAGACTTTATAATGGACCATAGAGGGCAGTGTACTCAGTGACAAGTATCAAGTAATCGAGCTCCAAGCTCCAAGTATCATGTATCATGTATCACGTGTCAAGTTGTGCAAGTGGCAAGTAATCATGTGTCTTGCATGCAAGTGTTAAGTAATCACGTGTCAAGTATCATGTATCAAGTAATCACGTAGGATCAGTGGATTCCCTTCCGAGTACACATTTCTGAATTATCCACTATTAGATCTTTTCGTTAAACCCCGGCTTGGTTAATTATTATTAGTCTCAAACAAGCATGTGCAAGAACCAAACATAGCAAGAATATCATGGCATAATCATATAACAAGTTCAAGTTGTAAGATAAACATGTACGGGTACAAGATAACACATAAAAGTATAAATTAACCAAATTTATATTTCAGGACAGCAAGACCTTACGGTAGTAAAACTGAGATTCCCGTTGTTACAAACATGAAAACCTAAATCCATCGAAAGGTCTAGAAAATAAACTCCCGGATGAATCCAGCGAACATACATAAGTCATATAGTATTTCACAAAAACATAACTCAAAACTGATTTGAAATAAGAAAATATGTTCAGCCAGAAATCAGAAGATCGTATTCAAGAACAGGAAAACAACATGAAAACTTAATAAATAAATTCAAGAAAAATCTGGGGTATTCCCTTATATGTATAGTAACAGAAAACCAAGTTTCATAATTTTCTAACAAAAATAGAGTAGTCAAGTAAAATTAAAAAATATCCAGACAAAACAGTTTTGCAAATCTGAAATCGCAAAGACTGTACTACGAAAATAACAATATCTCACAAACCATAAATCAAAATCCAAATCCACAAAAGGGTAATAAAATAGATACAGTAGGCTAACTTTCATATTGAGAAATAATTTAGAAATAACAAGTAGAGATAGGTCGAAAATCAAGTTCTTTACTGAACAGTAGTAAAATACTGCATGTAAAGTTTTTATTTGCAAGCATGAAAAGGTTTGTAAAACATCTCAAATAAATCCACAAAAATTTTGGGTAAATCCCAATCAAGTCTAGAAGTACTGAGCAAAATTTCAGATCAAAATAATAAATTTAATACCAGAATAAAATTATTTTTCTCTTTAGAATTCATAGAAAACAAAATCTGGATATATTTCGACACTACTGTAATAAAATAGACATAACTCACAAATCGTAAATCAAAACCGAGATCAGTCAAAAGGGTTGAAAAATAGATAGAATTCTCTACAAATCATGTTCACAAAATATTTTGAAATACTGACCTTAATAGGGTCTAAAATATTGATGAAAACAGAAAAGTCAGCAAAACTAAAAATATCTCATATGCACAAAATCCACTAGTTCACATAGAACTCATCCAAAACACAACAAAACATGATATAGAGTATATTATATGTCCGAACAACTTTGTATAGGGTATATCACAAGTTCACAACAAGTTTACCACAAATAACACGAACGAGTACGAGATAACACATGAACAATACGCATATATGTAACAAGATGTGATCAACCTTAGGTTATATCATGTCATATATGTCGTGAGGCAACTAAGGTCAAGATAAAATAATAGAGACAATATCAACAAGAGGATTCACACACAAATTGTCTTTAGAACTCAGCTACACTACAGGTGGTATTTAGTACTTGTATTTGCAAAGGAATTTAATACTAGTTACTTGCCTTAACCGATGAAGAAAACGACTCCAAGCAAGAATAACGAGAATGGATTCCTGGCAACGAACACAACGAACGACTACGAGTCCACGAACCAAAATGAGCAAACGAACACAATAAGCGAACAACCCACGAACTCCAAAACACACGAGCCAATCACACAATCCACGAACCCAAGAACAAGTCACACGAACCAACGAATATCCAAGGTCCAACACCCGCTCACAAAACCTCCTTGCACACAAGGAGGGGGAAAGCGAGAGAAAGATAGGTCGGGACTAGCCGTCGATAAAGCACAGCACGGGGGAATGCGCTGCTGCGGCGGCTGCTCACTCTTTAGCACCGGCGCGGGAAAGCACATCACGGTTGTGTTGTTACTGTCGTCTCTAAGGAAGCACAGGCGAGGGGTCAGGTGGAAGAGGACGGGAGGGACAGCAATGGGAGAGAGAGAGAGATGGGTGTAGGCCAAACGGAAAACGGGAAAGGACGACGGGAGTGCTAGGGCTTCGAGATGGGAGGCAGTAGGGATGGCAAACGGGTCAGGTCGACCTGCGAACCGCCCGCGACCCCCCCCCCCCCCCCCCCCGTTTAACCCGGCCTACGAAACCAAGGTTCGGGTTCGGGTCGAACCCGTTAACGTTAACGGGTCGACCCGGGTCGCCAAATTAACGAATCCAACCCGCTCAACCCGGCCAGGTAACCTGCGAAAAAGGACCCAACCCGCTTGCCAACATGCGGGTCGACCCGCGGGTTGCGAACCGTTTGACCCAAATGGGTCAAACGTTCGACCCGCGGGTCCAACGGTCGGTTACTGTAGCACAGAGCCGTTGAACGGCTCTTTTAGCCATTTTTTGGTGTTTTTTTAATTTTTTTTTAATGTTTTTTTTTTAATTTTTACCCTATAAATACCCCCCAAAACTCAAAAAAATAAATCACACCTTACTCTCTTACTCTTTCTACTATTATTACTCAATTTATTTCAATTTTTGAACAATTGAACAAACAAGCTAGCAAGTCATATACACGATCAAATTCCGTTCGTATCGAAGTCAAAATTCAACATCTTCAAGTCTTCAACTCTCCTCCAACTCCAAGTGATCAAGTCTTCTACGCTCCTCCAAGCTCTCCTCGTGTCTTCAATTCCAGATTTCTACTTCTACTTATATTCTTATTTTCACGGGTTTTTTTTTTATATACGAGTATCCACGGTGAACGGTATCAAAATTTCATATCCCTCTTCTTCAATTTCAATTTATTTTTTAGTTATAATTTTTGGTATCTTGTTTGTTTGTTGGTTTTTTGATCTTCTCCCTCACAACCTTCTTGTTTTCTAGATTTTTTTTGTAACTTATCGCCCCTACATTGTGTAGTTTTTTTTTTTTACATACACTACTACACATAAACATGTCTAGATCACGGGGTAGCATCGTAGCAAAAGTGGCCAAGATTCCACCGGCACTTCTCGTAGGCCACCAATTGTCCCACATAATGAGCCCACCGAAGAGTATCCTGATCCTCCTACCCAACAATGGGGTACACACGATGAGTTTGTAGCAGACATACAGTTAAAAGAAGAACCACAACAACAACAAGCAACCGAAACAACACAACCCCCTAGTGGTAGGAAAAGTAGAGGGGAAAGTAGTGATTGGTATAAATTTTACAATTATATCCCAGACGAAGAAACACCGGGTGTAGGTTTGAAAGTTTATAAAACATGTTCTAAGCAATACAAATGGAAGAGGGATGAGGGTACGGGTACAATTAAGTGACACATCCTAAGTGTCCATAAAGACCTTCTTGTTGACCTACCCGACCAATAAAAAATCCACCCTAGGACCGGTCTAGTTGATAGCCATCCTTATGATCCCGATCTTGTTCGTCGGGATATGACCCGATTAGTAATAAAGGAAGAGTTACCATTTTCCTATCCCGAGAGTAGGGACTTGAAAAATTTTAATCAAACGGCCTTAAACCCTCATTTTAGAAGAATCCCGAGAAATACTTGCAAATCGGATTGTTTTAAAATGTACAATGAAATGAGGGACACTTTGATTGCAATTTTATGGAGTTTAACTTGTAGAGTTTAACTTCGGATTGTTGGACGGGTTGCAACAATATTCCAATGATGGGAATAACCTGTCATTGGATTGACAATGATTTGATTCTTCAATAAAAAAAATCATATCATTGTCGTGTTGCCCTATCCCCATAGTGGCGTTGAAATAGCAAACTGTATTTTAGAAATTTGTGATGTTTTTCATATTTGCGATAAAATTATGTGTATTAGTTTTGATAATGCATCTAACAACAATGCATCAATTAGTATTTTAAAAAAAGAAATATACCTTCCATCTGACAATATTTTTCATGTTAGATGTGCATGTAATATTTTAAATTTATGTTTTCAATTCAAGATGCATTAAAAATAGCCGATCCATATATACTTAAAATTGGAAATTTTGTACATTTTATTGCATTAAGTGGCACCGTATTTCAAGAATGGAAAAATTGGTGTAGGATTTCAAATGTACCTTTTAGAAAACTTTCAAAGGATGTTAAACACCGATGGAACTCTACTTTTGATTTACTACAGGTTGTTACCAAATATAAAGCATGTATAAATGATTTTTGTATGGCAAAAAATATGCCAAATTTTCAGATGACTCCCCCCGATTGGTATTATGCCAAATCTTTGTTGAAATTTTTAGAACCTTTTAAAACCGCAACTTTCCAATTTTCAAAATCATATGAATCTACTTCTAGTAGTATTTTTATTTCAATAGTTACTATGATGCAAACTTTTAACGAAATGTTAAATGATGCTTTTGTTGGTAATATTGTCAAACCTGCATACACAAAATTTTTGAAGTATTTTAATCCTCCTCCTATGTTGTATTGTGTTGCTAGAGTTATGGATCCTCATATCAAATTTGAAGGTACGAAGAGTTTGATTGAAATATTTTTTAGTTTACTTGGGCATGAAGAAATTGAAATTGATTGCTTATTTTTTAGTTAAATTTAAATCTACATTAAATAACTTGTATGATTATTATGATAGATATTTTGCTTCTAGTAGTACAACTTCTGTAGTTAGTTCTTCTTCTGCTAATTCTAAAGGTAAGGGTAAGAGTAAATTTGATGATAGAACATTTAATTTACTTGCACAAATTCAATCCAAAAAACCTAGGACTAATCAACCAAATGAATTAAATTGGTATAACCAACAAGATTCTGAGTCTTCTACTTCTTCACTAGATATTTTACATTGGTGGAAAGACCATGAACACACATATAGTATTCTTAAATATATGGCTAAAGATCTACTAACTTCTCCTATCTCTACAGTTGCTTCTGAAAGTGCATTTTCTACAAGTGGCAGGGTTCTAACTGATTACAGGAATTGCTTGAAGCCCGATTCGTTAGAGATGCTCGTTTGCACTGAAGACTGGCTGAAGGCTGAAGATAGGACACAAGGAAAAGCATTATCTACGTTCATAAGTGGGAGCAACTCGCCGGAAGAACAACAACAATAGCAACCAAAATGAAGAATTCAAGACCAACAACAACAAGTTAACAACAACAAATTGAAGGCCATCAAATTGAAGACAATTGTAAATAGATAAAAATTTGTATTAAATCTTTGCTTGTTATTTCAAATTAGGAAAATTGAAGTAAATTGAAATTGTATATAAGAAATATGTTAGTGTATAAAACAAATTTGTGAAATCTTTATTTCTTATTAGAAATTTTGAAGCTTGTATAACTTGAAATCATATGAATAATATATCATTTTTTTTGGCAATTTCACTCTTTCAATCTTATTATTATTATTACGATTTTTAATGTTTATTATTAATTTTTTTTAAGTTAAAAAAAACCTATCTAAATGGGCCAACCCGCGACTCGACCCGAACCGACCCGGGTTGGACCCGAAACGGTTAACGGGTTGGGCGGGTCGCGAATTCAGCTCTTCGACCCGGCCCGGCCTGGCCCGGTTAAGCCTCCGACCCGACCCAAACCCGTCCAAGCCAACCTTTAACCCGGGTGAGTCCGACTCGACCCGGCCCGGTCGACCCGAATGCCAACCCTAGGAGGTAGGTGGTCGGGAGTGCAAGAGAGGCGGTGAAAAGGATGGGGGAAAGCAGGGTTGCATGGGTCTTATTTATGGGTTAGTTGATTTTAGGGTTAGGGTGAGAGAGAGAGCATCACAGGGTAGGGGTTATCGGGTGTGGGTATTAGTTAACGGGTCTGGGTAGTGAATAGGTGGGTTTGGGTAGTTATAGGTTAATAGATAAAGGGTTGGTTAAGTGGGTATATAGAGTTTTATAAAAATGGGTATTAGGGATTCAAACAAAAATATACATAGGGCAAAAATGAACAAAATAATAGAAAAATAATATAGGGTGTGAACAAATAAATAAAGATGATCAAAATAACAGCTCGATCAAATGAACGAAACAAGAGATGGACAAAGAATCAAGAATTCAAATAAAGGAAGACAAGAATAATAAAATGAATATATATTGAAAATAAAATCCATTATACGGTCCAAAAGAGATACAACGGAAACAAATATAAGGAAGAAGAAAAATACACTCAAAAATACACAAATGAAAAACAGGGGTTACACTAAGACTCTCGTGAGTCGTGATAGCAAATGAAAGACCCTAAGAGTCATCCAAAAACCTCTTCTTTCAGTAACGTTGATAGATGTAAACACAACGACCCTCCACCGACCATCGGCGGTCTACCACACCAATCTCGATATACAAAAGCATAGCTGGTGTTATTCCCCTCCAAGGACCCATCAAAGTTGAGTTTAATAGATCTATCAGGCGGCGTAACCCATTTGATCAACAACTCCTGCATACGACAAGAAGCGGAGATCGTTTTGAGACCCATACATTGGACCTCATTGTAGGAATCCACTGAAGCACAAAAACCACCAAGAACATCTCAACTTTCAACAACGTTTGAAACCACGCTGGAAACCACAGTGTGTGGGATGTTGCGCACTCCCTCAAAACATACTATATATCGAGCTTTCCAAATCCCACAAGGTGGTAATAACTATGGATTGCAATAACTATTTTTTAGCGCATGAACCAAACAAATTCCCCTATAATATTGATCATAAATCAGGGAAGGTTGTCATGTTGATACTAACATATGTTCCACGAGAATGCTCCAAACTTGACGAATGATAATACAATTAAAGAGGAAATTGTCATTTGTTTCATCCCCATTGTCATAGTCTGGACAAGTAAACACTACCTACATCCACAGCAAACTAGCTCTGAACTAGTAGGAATTTTACCACATGCGTCTCTGCACAAGCAGGCAATAACTTTTGGTACGGCTGTCAATTTTTGGATCAAACTATTTGGAAAACTTGGCATCTTACAATTCCTAGCTGTTGAATACATAGTCTTCAAGGTGTCTGTTGACAGAGATGAATCGTAGCAAAGGAGGCTACCATCGACTTGATTCACTGAAATTGGCATTCATAGCACAATATTAGTGATCGAACGTGGTAGTTTAGACTCTAACATAGCCAAAATCCATTCCTAATTGGGGGAGATAAAATCGGAAACTCTCATTGAATAACTCAACAACTCAACAGAAGTTGTGATGCTCATTCTATTCAAGGGAGCACAAAAGATCCAAGGATCATAGAAGATATCTTTCTCTATCTCGCTATATACTTCCCAATGAAAACCATTGCAAATTAGGTCCTTACTGATGCAAAAAGCGTGCCAGAGCCATGAACATCATTTCGGACATTGACTGTCCCACACAGATGAAGGGAGCTTATACTTAGTAGATAACCATTTAAAAAATAGTGACTAAGGTTTACAAAAAACTCGAGCAAAATTAAGGCTATCTTGTAGAGTGACCAATCTTGTCAAACCAACATCACCGAACTCAGTTGGCCTACAAACTCTATCTCATGCAATCATTTGCAACCATTAGCACCATTACCTTTAGCCCAAATGAAAGCACAAAACTTTTGCTCAAATTTATCAACAATAGATTTCTGGACCGAACTATGAGCTAACGTATACATTGAGAGAGCTTGAGTCACTGTGTAACCCCTGTTTTTCGTTTATACGAAATCTTCTGTATTCTTGTATTTTGTTGTCTATAAATTATTTTGTTCCCGATTGTATAGATTTTATTCCTTGCTCCGTATTCTTGTATTTCAATTTCCTTGTAAATTCATTCTTTCATTTGAATTCATTTTCTTGTACATCTCCTATTTGATTGAACTCAAACCTGTATAAATTCTCCTATTCTCTTGAACCCAATTGCATTCTCTCGATATTCGATTATTTTGTTTGAATCAAAGCCTAATTCATTCGATAATATTATTTGGTTGATTATTTGATTTGTTTGTAAACAACCCAACCAATATCATTGAATTTATTTTCATTTATGAAGACCAAATCAAATATATTCTTACTATTTTTGATTTATTAATCCAAACGAAATTAGCCAATTTTTATTTTCTAATTCATGTTTATCTATTTTATTGAAGCCCATAATTCATTTCTTAGCCAACCCAAAACCCAATGGCCCATTCTTATTTAATTATTCATTTGAATACCCAAGCTCATTCCTTGTTGGATCCAAACCCAAACTCATCTCTTATTGGATCCTAATTCAAATCCGCTAACCCACATTTCCTAATTTCTGCTAATAGTCAATCCCCATATTATCTCCCTATGATCCATAGTTACCCTCCAGTCAGATCCGCAATATCTGCTAACTACCCACGTATCTCCTGATTCTTCTCTCACGCTCATTCTTATTCTTTTCTTCTTCCTTTCCCACACACCAAAAACTCAAAAATCTAACCCTAAACTAATGATCCCCTCTAATCACTCCATTAATCCACTAATCCCCTTCTCATCAGCCTAATCCCCTACCCCCTAACCCCTTAGTCTCCCCCCTTCGACCTGCACCAATTGTCCCGCCCACCCTCCTCATCCCCGGCGTCGATGCCCACAGCCACCACTTCAGCTTGACCACCGCCACAGTCGCCATCACCACCGCGGCTCCATCACCCTGCCTCTGAACCCATTAGCCTCGATTGCACCCTGTCTTCGACTCTACTGCAAGCACCATCTCCTCCAGCGACCACCTCCATCACCAAGCTCCACCTTCGTCGTGACCTCCAGCATCATCGACCGCCGCCTTCCTCCTTCGATAGCAACTACCCTCCTTTTCCTTCTCATTGCCGCCCTCGCGAGCCCTGTAACACCTCCTCCATGCCAGCAACTGCCACCACTTGCACCCATCAGCTGTACCCCACATCGTCTCCACCTTCACGTCCATCTGCCTTGGGCCTCCAGCACCCATCGGAGACCCGACCACTGACTACACCACCAACGCCAGCAACCCTATCAAGCACCGGAGCACCAGTCGACCCCCATAGGTCCACCTCATCCACTCGACCTCGCCATTCACAACATCACCTCCACCGCAGATCACAACCCTGCCTTGCCGATGCCTGCACCTCGCCGTTGCCGAGCCACCTCTTGCTGTAGTTACTTTTGCTGTCTCGCTGTCTCCGTGGTGTGCACATGCCGCTGCCTTTTCGTAGATTGCACGTATTGCTGCCGCTGTTGCCTATGCTATTGTTGCTGTGTCTATTTTTGTGTTTGCGGCGTACATAGTTTACACGTGCTGGCATTCTGTAGTTTGCACGTGTTCTCACTGTTCCGTGGTTTGTACGTGTTGCCGCCGTAGCTCGTCTCACTTTCGTGCATAATCGTCACAAAAGGCAAGTACCTTGTACATCTTCGTTATTCTGTACAAGCATTTTGTTTGATCTCCCTCAATAAGTAATTAGATCATCGCATTTGAAGTCCGTTATTCGTGTAGTATTCATATTTTGTGATGTTCCCATATATAGACTAATCGTTATATGAATCGAATCAATTCTTTTGCCTCCATGATTCGATGCCATCAAAAGATCGTAGTTTTCCATTGTCCCCACATTCATTGCACAAACACGAATTTGAAACTATATGCTTGCAAGTGAGAACCGTTATAATTTGAATTGGCAAGTAGCTAGCTTGCTGCTACTATAACTTGTAGCTGGATTTTGACCTAGCTACTGTTCAAATTAATTAAAGCTTTGTACACGAGAGTCGTAGCCCTATGAATCTAGTTTCTGAAACATTTGACGGATTCAAATTCCGAGTTGTAGATAATGAGTTAACATGTTTTTTGTACTTCTAGGTCTTCACATTCCAAATTGTTGCTTATAGCACATCGACATGTTTCACAAATTAAAATGTCATGTTAATAGGTGAATTAGGACTTGATATTTATCAGCATACTACTAGAAATGATTAGGAGTCACCTTATAATTTTTATAAGATTTTAAATGAATTTACAACCACTTTATATATATAAGAATTTGACCTTGGTTTACTGCCTAAACAGTATATCAGTAAAGAACTGTCTGGTTGACCTAGCTATTCTATTTAAAATGTATCGTGTGAATATTCGTTGGAATTGGCATGAAGTCCACTTTCTGTAACTACTGACGGTACCTGATTTGCTTGCCTGTACCAACAGGAAAGTGGATTTTTTTACAGTAACGTATTGCTGTTCAGATTTGTAACTTCATGTCCTTGATTGTAAATATATTTATTTCTTGCATTTAATTAATTGAACTTGCATATCATGCATTGCATTAGCCTTGATACTCCGTGATCCTGTCCTCATACCTGTTCCCAATGTTGCATTGTTCATGGATAATTATTGCAAAATGTATAATAAGCCGGGGTAATAAGGAAAAGATTCTAGTAGTGGACAATATAGAAAAGTGTACTCGGAAGTGAGCCCGTGTTTTCCGTAATAGTGACTTTGTATATGTTTATATGATATGATATAACATTGTTACATGATATGATATGATTCCTGGTTACATGATATGACATGACATGATATGATTACATGATATGATACGATTCCTGTTAGTGTCACTAGAAGACCCGAGTACATGACCCTATAGAATTCACCATTAGAGTCTAAACGTTAACTTGTTTGTATGCACCTAAATCTGTGGTATGGGATGCAGGATTGTGTGCATTAGTTAGGATTTATAAAAGATTGATATATATAAGATTAACACTGAACACGTGCATGATTTCCGTTTACAAGTTACATGTTACCTGTTACAAGATTACATGATACCAGTTTACAAATATGATTCATGTTTACAAGTTACATGTTACATATTTATAAGTTACAAGATTCCTATTTACATGACATGTTTCTTGTTACATGATTCCTTGTGCCCGTTTGGTTATATTTTGAGCCTTGTTTCAGTTGTTACCTGTATCACACCTGATCCTGTTGTACTACATTACATTGTCAGTCCTTATTACTTTTTCTGTCATGTCTACTTCTTGTTCCTATTTTACTTGTTACATGATTCCTTGTGCCCGTTTGGTTATATTTTGAGCCTTGTTTCAGTTGTTACCTGCATCACACCTGATCCTGTTGTACTACATTACATTGTCAGTCCTTATTACTTTTTCTGTTATGTGTACTTCTTGTTCCTATTTTACTTGTTACTACTTGCGGCCGTGGCTTGCTCTAACAGACCCTCCCCCGTGCCCCCCCCCCCCCCCAACAAACACACCCTAACCCAAAATCTAGATGTGAAGATGCAGGTACTGAAGAGGGAATGACCAAAGGACTTAGTAAACAACTCTTATAGATAATGAAGTCAAATCATTGTCTGCACTAATAATTTTATTTCATGCTTCTTGTCTGCACTAATAATCTTATTTCATGCTTCTCTTAGTTACACTTGTTGTTATTTTATATGCATTGTATTCCGGGCGTTTTGACCAGTAGTTTATTTCTAAATGTTGCTTAATTTGTGAGACATTTCATGGATTATTCATGTTTTTATGATTATTCTTTCATGTGTGGTTGTGGTTACATTTTATATTGTTGAGATTATATTTGTATAACTTATGGATGATGTGAGTTTGGAAACTCATATCATTCACTGGGCCTCATTTACGTACCCGTGTTTTCCATATAATGGGAAGCGGGGCATGAAAAGCTGATTTGAGAACAACCAACCTACCCACAAAGCTAAGAGTCTTAGATTTCCAACCAGATATATATTTAAGAACTATTTCCACCACATCATTGTAATTAGTAGCTGGGATGTGGGACGAGCTAATCATAATACCAAGGTATTTGAACAACATAGAAGCCACCTCCATCTGCAAAAGTCTATGTGTGCACCGTCGCTTATTCAAACCAACATGCTCTCCAAAGAAAATACTGGACTTACTAAGATTCACATTCTAGACATTGGGGGAAAAATATGTATCAAGTACCCTTATAATCATCTTACACTCGGACTTATCACTAGAAAAAAGTAAACTATCATATTCATAAAGTAAATGACTAAGTGAGATATTTATGATTGTCAATAATAATAGTTGAGAGCCTACCATCAACTGCTTCTTGTTTAATGAGAAGAGATAAGACTTCTGAATATAGGATGAAGAGCTGAACCAATTAGAGGGAAAGCCATTGACAAACACTGTTGTTGATGTTAATTTCTGTATGGGAGTAAACAAATACGTAAATTCTTTTAATGAAAATAATAAATATCAAACATTCGATGTTCGTCGGTGTTGACTACCACAAACTGCACTTGATTCCGAGATCTCGTTGTAGGGGACGGATGTGAACGCTCCCGTGGACATGCAAAACAGCTTGAAACACCGGAGTTGGCTCCGACGACAGACCCTTCGACGCCCAAGTTAGAATATTCTCCGAGATATGGTGGATTTTGAAAGCGGAATTTGCAATTACCTGGTTTCTTAAGAGGTCAAGAGGAATATATAGTCCCGGGAGGGGGGGGGGGGCAGTTTCGAGATATTGGTTTATCTCAACTTTTCGATATTTTGATAAGGTTGGTTACTCTCTCCTACGTGAAGAGATCGAATGAGGACTCTTTTCTTGATCCAGAGATAGAGTTTTCCAACCCTCTTATGTATGGAGGGATAAAATCGATTGCCCCCTAAAATATGAGGTTTAAATAGGGTTCTTCAGATGAACCTGAACTCTTTTGCATCTAACTCTCTTATGTATGGAGGGATAAAATCGATTGCCTCCTAAAATATGAGGTTTAAATGGGGTTCTTTAGATGAACCTGAGCTCTTTGCATTAGGGATGCTTTGGCAGCCCCTCATTACAGGTCGGGTTGGGTTGGTAGGCCTGAAAGTGGCCCAACTTCTTCTATCTGGCCTGTATCTATTGAAATTTACCATTTTGCCCTTGGAGCTTTAAGGTTCGTGCCTGATTTCAACGGTCCAAATTATGTTGTATTTTTACCCATATTACAAGCCCCCACTCCTGGATACTAGGTTTCATAGCTTTGAAGGAGTAGTTCGCCTGTTCAGGATGGTTTACGAAACTTATTGGAGCTTTCGGGGACGTAGGAACCTTGCTCGTGGTTCAATGAAGTTAAGCTAACTTCATAAAGCACCCAGTATGATTCTCAGAATGTTCAGGATTTTTTGTGACTTTTCTAAACTTTTTTGTGAATTTTATGGATTCCCCCCCCCCCCCCCCCCCGCCCCAATTTGTTTTTATCATTTTCAAAATTTTAATCAATTAATCGGAATATTTAATTAATTTCTAGAATTTAAAATTAATTTTCTAAAATTATAATTATTTTTTAGAATTTTAAAATAATTTTTTGAATTTACAATTATATTTTGGAAATTTTAATATAAATTTTCAAAATTGTTTTAATAACTTCTTTTCAGATTTTTAATTATTTTTTTCTAAAATTTAATAATTAATAAAAAGAATTTAATTAAAAATCTTAACCGCGCAAATTTTGGAGCAATCTGAACTGTTGATCAGAGGTGAGCTCGCCTGTTGAGAGAAATTAACGGTAGTGATGGAATGATGATGTGGTGCGATCTTGAGCCTTGATCAGGCTAGCTCACCAATCTGGGAGACCCAACGGCTGATAACCTTCCCAAATGCGCCTCTCCTCGGATGACATGATTACCATCGAGGAAGTGGGCATGCATCCAAAGGCGATCGTACGGTGGCATGTGATGCGGCGGTGATCGGACGGCTGATCAGCACGGAGGAGACCCACTTCCTCGGACGATGTGATTGCCATCTAGGTTGGTGATGTCAAGCTGAAGTCATCAAAATTTCTTTTTTATTATTGAAAAGATTTGTTCCCGAATTTTTTTCTTTTCTTTTCAGGCTGACATGTTGACGTCAGCGCTTGCCTATCTCTCTCTCTTTTTTGGGTGCTACTGGCACGTGCAACACACGTGCTGCCCTCCTTGCGCTCGCACGTGCAGAGCACGTGCTTTCTCTTTCTTCCTTATTTTCATCTTCTCTTTTTTCCAAGCACTTGCGCATAGGTATAGTATAATGGATTTTCCCGGTGCTAGAGAGGACTGATTGGGGAGTATGACCCCTTATTTCGAATGGAAATCGAAGATCTACAAATTCTGTTAAGAAGTCGGTCTAGGAATCGTCCACCTTGGGGTCAAAACTGACCCGCAGTATATCTGCCTCCGGGGAGTTGAGAAGATGAGCTGCGAAGAGGGCTCTACCATGGAGAAGCTACGAAAAGGGGCTTCACCCTCGGGGAGTTATGAAGAGGAGCTTCACCAACAGGGAGCTATGAAAAGAAGTTTCGCCACGAATGAGCTACAAAAATGGTTTTTGCATTGAGGGAGCTACGAAGAGGAGCTTCACCCCTGAGGAGCTACGAAGAAAAGCTTCACTCGCTAGGGGCTTCGAAGATGAGTCTTGCCACCAAGGAGCTTCGTGCATGTACTGGAAGGTTGATAAGGGTTTCCCAAATGTTTTCGTCTTGACTCACATTCCCTTTGTGTTGCCACCCCTTGGATTGAGTCAGTGAGTTTGGGGAGCAGCTCTAAGGGAGAGATGGACTCTGAACTTGCTGTTTGATTCTAGAAAGTTTGTAAAGGAAACCCTAGGAGGGAGTTGAATGCCGAACTTGATATTTGAACCCAGCAAGTTTATAGAGGAAACTCTAGAAGGGAGTTGAATGCCGAACTTGATATTTGAACCCTAAAAGTTTGCAGAAGTGTCTCGAGGAGGAAGTCGGACTCCGAACTTGCCGTTTGAACTCAACAAGTTTGTAGGAGTGACTGTAGTGCCCCGAATTTCTAATATGATATCTCAGAAATACGTGACACAATTCCCAGCATCAACCTCAATTGTAATAGTAAATATAGCCATAACACAGAGAAAATTTTTCAACTTTTATTACATTAATTTTTTTACAAATCATAGCGGAAAACATACACCTTGAATTACGAATTCTTTCTTTTACAATACATTCTTTTACAGTTTACATAAGCCATAATATCATTCTATCTCAAGCATTCAAATCCCAGGCTATAGGTACCTACCTGTAAAACATGAGGCTAGAGTTAACCCTAACCCCCAAAACTACATGGGTTAGCCATAACGGTGTGAGTGAAATAAAAATAAATATAACATAAATAAAACATAAGTCATAAAGTCATAAACAACATGTATCAACAATATGAATAAATGAAATAAGAAATAACATTAAATAAAACATGAAAACATCAACGGAAACTAGACTAAGTGTCAAGTGTGGAAAAACAGGAAACATCATGCATAAAAACAAGTCAAGAAAACAACAATGATATATGCTGACTCTCTAATGCATACTTGTCGGATTCTATGCATCCCACTCTACACAGGTCTGGTGCAAGCCCTTACCGTTCTCCACTTGATAGGGTTTAATCCTCCGTTATGAAACTAATCCTACTACGATGACTATTATGAGATCTAGATAGACTGTGAGTATTAGCCCATGCCTCGATAATTCCGGAGGTCAATCTCTATCCACAAATAATTCCGGAGACTATTTCACTCACACCTGGGAATCTTCGAGAATACCCCACATCGCAAGCTATGGCGCCTCATCACACGAATACCCCAGGAGTGTCGCCTCAACCCCGATAATTCCGCAGATCAATCCCATACCGCAGGCAATTCCGGAGACTATTTCACTCACACCTCGATAATTCCGGGGATTATCTCACACCGCAGGCCAAACTGAGGTCCATAACCCATGTTCCTATTTCATCATATCACCATCTAGTGTCTGTCCTTATTTTGTTAAGTTAATTAATTATTTATTAGATTTCAAATCTCATAGAGCTGGTGTACCCTACCGAGCTTAACTCAACTGAACAACAACCAAAATCTCAACCACCGGTAGCTAAGGCCCCACTCAAACTCTAAAGACTCATAACTCAACCATCAATACCAAAACTTCCAATAAAACTCTTAAATCCATCATCAAACGATTATATGAAGAAAACTTCTTAAATCAACAAAATCCAAATCTATATAATGTACTCATAAAATTACAGAATTCAAATAACATATTAAATCCTTCAAATAACATTAAACCATATTTTTAATTCGTAGAATATCACCCACATATCAATTCGTTGAAAACACATATAACTCACTTAAATGAGGTCATCAGTATACATTTAAAACTCTATTATAATAAAATACAACTCTCTGAAAAATACTATATTCTGTAGTAAAAACATCATCTAAAACAGTAGAGCAATAATCCATAATATCGAGGAAACAACTATTTAAAAGAAACGAGGTAAATTCAACAAAACAGCCAAAACAGCAATCTACTGTCAATGGAGAATTCTCAAAATAAAAACATGACGGTCGACCGTGACCTGCGACATAGCAAGGTTGGGTTTTTGTGCATGTTTCGACTGATACTCGATTAAAACTTTGAAATTTCAAAATTAAACTTCATGAAATGATCAAACATATCTTGTATAACATATAGGAGTTATTAAAATACATCAAAACATATCAAGATCTCAAAATAGAATTTTTTCACAAAAATCTTTCAAAACAATCAATCAATCAATATATATATATATATATATATATATATATATATATATATATATATATATATATATAGGGAAAGCTTCGGTTGATCACTACTCTAGTGCTCACCGCGTGAACACTAGGCCTTCGGGCGTTCATATCGGGCGTTCATATCGAAAATCCGAACAGTTCACATTGATCTACACATCTAAATCAATCTAAATATGTAAAATCAAATCATTTGAAATTCATTTGCCCATCCATCATGTCACTATAAAAACAATGATTTTCAGCCATACAATTTTGTAACACTTGAATGAATGGGAAAATGAATTTCAAATGATTTGATTTTACATATTTAGACTAATTTAGATGTGTAGATCAATGTGAACGGTTCGGATTTTCGATATAAATGCCCGAAGGCCTAGTGTTCACGCTGTGAGCACTAGAGTAGTGCTCAACCGAAGCTTTCCCTATATATATATATATATATATATATATATATATATATATAGGGAAAGCTTCCGTTGAGCGCTGGGCTAGTGCTCAACGCTGTGCGCATTGGGCCTAGGCCATCCGATCTGGAGCTATCATGATGATCCCCATCCAACGGTTGTAAGCTCATCCCGCTCATCTGTGTAGTATGGGGGGGGGGGGGTAAAATTATAATTTCATACCCCCCCAAATCCCTCTCATCTGTCTCCTTCCCTCTCTCTCCTTCTCGCCTTTCATGGAGCTGAAAAATGTGAGAAAAACCCTATGTCCCCAAAATCCAATTACCCCATCTCATCGGCATCGATTTCTCTCCAAAATCTCCATCTCCTCCCTTTCCAACGCTCGATTTTCCCCATCTTGGTCATCTTCGACCTCAGATTTGAAAACCCTAGTTCCCAAAATCGATCGGAACCCATAAATCAGTTCCCAAATCAAGGGAGTCCTCTCCTCCTCATGACGCGATCCACCTCTTTACGCTCCTCGCGACGCTCTCTTCCTCCTCCATCCCCCGATCGTTGTGAGGTATATATATATATATACATATTCAATTAAGAATTTAAGCATCAATTTTAGCATCGAAACTCGTCAAATAGGAATAGTATAGTGTTCAAACAATCTCAGTACCAAAAACAACTCGAATTCGATTAAAAACATCAAAAAACATCAACTTTGACAATTCTTCAAATAGTATAAATATATATATATAGGTGCAGTTAGTGTATGTTTGCATCAGTAGCATTAAGAAACTCAGTATATATATGTAGCATTAAGTTCAAAACCACCTCAATAATTAAACAACTCAATCCAATCGAAAACTTCACTGAAATCCACAAAACTCAGTTTGGCCATATAGCATCAGACCCGAAAACACTTTCTCAACCCCCAACTTTAAAAACTTGATTCTTTTAGTTCAAAACTCTTCTATAACTTATTATAAGCATACCTCACTAATTACAATAGTTATTTCATGAATACTATGCAACTATAACCTGTTTTAATCGAGTTCTTATTTGTCAACAATCCAAACAGAGTATATAGGGCATATACACAGTGAATATTTTATAATAAATCAAAACAGCATGTATCTTTCATTTTCAAGCAATATCCTCATACAACTCATTATAATAAATCAAAACAGCAAGTATATGAAGGAAAACAACCTACCCATGATTTCTATTCAGCTCTTTACCAATCTCAAGTCATCAAATTAGGGTTTTAATCATCAATAGTATGGTTTCATGAAATGATACAATTTTTAATTCATCTACTCATAAAAATTCATTATATCTTCATACCATCATCTAACGTGCTTTCTAATAGATAAATCATTACATACAGCAAGCTTAGAACAATAAGAAAACAAACATATGTCACTCACCTTATTGATGAATCAACCGAAGATAATAAAGAAATAAGAAAAATCCCTTCTTTCGCAAGAAAACCAAGATCATCCCTTAGAAACTCCATGAAAATAATAATAATAAATCCTTTGTGTTGTGCATCAAAGAGACAACCTTACCCCACCTTTAATAGGCTGGAAATTCAAGTAATTAGGGTTTTTGAATAGATTTGTAAAATACATTTTTTAAATATATCTTTACATATATAGATCCTTATACTTGGAAATTAAATAGAAGCATATTAATTGAGATTTAAAAACAAGAATAAGTACTCTATTATCAGCCAACACTGTTTTGAAAACCCAGAAAAACGAAATTGCACTTTTGCCCTCTAAGTGGCAATTTTGCAAAAAAGTCCCTTTCTTCATCAAAACTTGCAAAATAAACGAAATTTATTAAAACGAAAAGTAAACTCTTTAAATCTGAGTTGACTAGGCATCAAGCCCAGCCCAAAAATCCAAAACTCTGGAGTTTTCACTCCAAGTGGTAATTTTGCACAAAAGTCCCTCTTTTTGTAATATATGCAAATAGGTCAAATAATTATCAGAAAAATCCAGAAATTCACAAATAATATCTAATAATAAATAATGGGTTTTCCCAAAGTATGTTTTGACTTTGAACTTCCTAAGAAAATATTTGCACGTGTAAAAGGTAAATTTCAGAAAAATGTTTATTAAATCACCAAAAATCATTTTAATTCATTTATTAATCTTAAAAGCATTATTTAGAAATCTGGGGTATTACATCACTCGCTCCTTAGAATAGGTCTGTCCTCAGAATTACTACTAATAGGGTCCAAACAAAATAAGCAAAAGGAATTGAAATCTCATAAATGGAAACATAGTTTAAGAAATACAATTACACAAGAGAATGTAATCTAATAAAAGAAATACAACTCATCTCAAAGAGTACAATCACACAAAAGAATACAATCATACAAAAAGTTCAGAAAAATCCTTCTGCATGCGATCCTCCGGCTCCCAAGTAGCCTCCTCGAACTGCTGGTTCCTCCACAACACCTTGACCATAGCTATCACCTTGCTCCTCAAAACCTTCTCCCTCGGTCAACAATCTCTACAAGCCGCTTCTTGTAACTCAAGTTCACCTGTAGACCATCAGGCACTTCCACCAACTGATGACTCTGATCCGGCACATACTTCCTCAACAACGACACATGGAACACATCATGCACCTGTGCCAACTCCTCCGGAAGCTCCATCCTCTATGCCGTCTTACCAATCCGCCCCAAAATCCTGTGTGGCCTAATATACCTTGGCGCCAACTTGCCACCCTTACCAAACCTGATCACTCCTTTAGTCGGAGATACCTTGAGAAAGACTGCGTCCCCAACCTCAAACTCTATGTCCCTTCTTTGAGTGTCTGCATAACTCTTCTGCCGAATCTGAGCCTCGACCAACCTCTTACGAATCAACTCAATCTTCTCCGATGTTTGTTGCTTAATCTCGGGCCCAAACATCTGCCGCTCGCTAACCTCATACCAACAAACAGGTGTCCTGCACTTCCTTCCGTACAGAGCTTCATACGGAGCCATCCCGATACTTGCATGGTAACTGTTGTTATAAGAAAACTCAACCAATGCCAAGTACCTCTCCCAACTACCACCGAAATCCATAACACAAGCCCTCAGCATATCTTCCAATACCCGATTCACCCTTTCAGTCTGACCATCAGTCTGTGGATGAAAAGCAGTACTGAAATCGGGTACCCAAAGCTGCTTGCAGAATCTTCCAAAACCTCGAAGTGAACCTCGCATCCCTGTCAGAAACAATCGACATAGGAACTCCATGAAGTCTCACAATCTCATCAATGTACAACTCAGCCAATTTCTCTAATGACCAAGTAATCTTCATAGACAAAAAGTAAGTTGACTTGGTCAAACAGTCAACAATAATCCAAATCGAGTCATTGCCCTTCGCACTCCTCGGCAACCCTGTGATGAAATTCATGCTGATATTCTCCTACTTCCATTCTTGAATGGGCAAAGGCTGCAACAAACCTCCAGGTCTCTGATTTTCTGCTTTAATCTGCTGACATGTCAGACACCTCACCACAAAATCTGCCACATCCCTCTTCATACCGGACCACCAAAAGTGCTGTTTGATGTCCTTGTACATCTTTGTGCCTCCAGGATTTACTAACAACAAAGTACTGTGTGCCTCCTGCAAGATGCTCTCCTTCAAATTTGCATTCACACACAACCTCTCACCCATCCATAGAACTCCATCTTGGACATGGAACTATGACAACTTGCCATCGGAAACCTGCTGCAACATCTTCTGAATCTCTGCATCTAATTTCTAACCTTCCACAATCTGCTCTCTTAAAGTAGGCTGTGGCCTCAACTGAGCCAAAGACGCTCCCAAACCATGCAGGACCACCTCGATACCTGCCTGATCAATTTCTGTTACCAACTCACTGTGAGTAGTGATCAAGCCCCCCAAACTACTCTTCTGACTAAGCTCATCGGCCACCACATTCGCCTTGCCCGAATGATACTTGATCTCAGGACGAATGTCTTCCAACACTTCCAACCACCTTCTTTGCCAAAGATTTAGATCCTTCTACTGATAAATGTACTTCAGGCTCTTGTGGTCGATATACATATTGACTTTCTCACCATATACATAATGTCTCCACTGCTTCAAGGCAAAGATAATAGCTGCTAATTCCAGATCATGCGTCGCATAATTCTTCTGATGCGGATGTAACTGCCTCAAACCATAGGCAAGAACCTTGCCTTCCTGCGTCAAGACACACCCCAAACCTCTGAGAGATGCATCACTGAAGATATCATAATCCTTTCCAGCTTGTGGCAATGCTAAGATAGGCACAGTCATCAACTTCTCCTTTAGCTCAAGGAAACTCGCCTCACACTTATCAGTCCAGGTAAATGCCACATTCTTCCGAGTTAACCCTGTCAAAGGAACTGCAATCTGTGCATAGCCCTGAATGAATCTGCTGTAGTACCCAGCCAAACCCAAGAAACTCATGACTTCCTTCATTGACGTTGGCTTGGGCCAATCCTTCACTGCTTCAACCTTCCAAGGATCAGTGGCCACTCCCTCCTTAGAAATGATATGACTAAGAAAAGCTACCTCAAACTTCCAAAACTCATACTTCGGCAGCTTGGTATACAAGTTATGCTCCTGTAACTTCTGTAATACCTCTGTCAAGTGCATAGAATGCTATTCCTCCGACTTTGAATACACCAAAATATCATCAATGAAAACCACCACTAAGGAATCAATAATTGGCTACAAGATTCGATTTATCATATCCATGAATACTGCCGGCGCATTCATCACTCCGAATGGCATTACCAAGAACTCATAGAGTCCATGACGAGTCTTGAAAGCTGTTTTACTCACATCTTCCTCCTTGACTCGAACTTGATGATACCTTGATCTCAAATCAATCTTCGATAACACAGCTGCTCTCCGAAGCCTATCAAACAGATCATCAATCCGTGGAAGCAGATACCTGTTATTCAACTCTCGATAGTCAATGCACATCCTCATTGATCCATCCTTCTTCTTGACCAACAACACTGGCGCACCGCACGGTGATGAACTCGGCCTGATAAAACCCTTACTCAGTAATTCCTCAATCTGCTTCTTAACTTCATCCTGCTCTATAGGTGCCATCCTGTATGGAGCCTTAGAAATCGGAGCACTCCCCGGCTGAACATTAATGAAAAACTCCACATCTCGCTGCAGTGGAAATCCTGGTAAATCTTCCAAGAACACTGTAGGAAAATTCCTGACAACTGGAATGCCTCTGACTTCATCTAGAATTATCAACTTAGATACCACTGCAAGCACCTTCAGGTCCTTTATCTTCCCCTGAAAAGTCACTGTGGAACCACCTGGTGCCTTCACCAACACCTATTTCTTCTTGCATTCAATTGTGGCATCATATATTGCCATCCAATTAATGCCCACAATCACATCCACACCAAAAACTTGCAGCTCAATAAAATCGATGCCAAATAATCTCCCACTAATCTCGATATTACAACCCTCATAATATTGATCAGCAACGAATTCTTCTCCTGACGGTGTTGCCACCGACAAGACTCTGCCTGGAAACAACTTAGGTTCCATAACTAAGACTTTTGCAAAATTGGGCGACACAAATGTATGCGAAGAACCAGTATCAAATAAAATCTTTGCAGTTATTCCATTAACCAAAACAAATCCTGTTACATGAAGAATGATACCCAAATCTCCAATTTATTCTCAAACAAAGTTTTACTTAATACACTGAATATATAAAAATTCAAAATTTTTGCATACACTGGATCACATCCTCCGAGTTACCTGCATCCTCCCCAGTCAATGCGAACACTCGTCCTTGCCTCTGAAATTTGCCTCCGCTTGAACCTTCCTTCTTCAATCGTGGACAAAAAAGCTTAGTATGCCCCACCTACCCACACTGAAAACAAGTCTGCTTTGCCAGCTTAGGACATGCTGACCTGAAGTGACCTGCCTCCTTACAGTAGTAACATGTCACCTCTTGAGTTGCAGGTGCCCTCTACTCTGACCTATTGAACTTGTCCTGCTTCACTGGGAACTTCTTCCCACTCTGACTAGCAGCTAGCCTCTTGCTCCTGTTACAGGTCTCTTGCTTCTTTTGAAACTGGTCCATATCCTCTTTTGTCATAGCTGCTCTCCTGACCAGCTTATCAAACCTCCTTATGTCCAAACGAATCATCCTTGACCTTAAATTTGGCCTCAAGCCCTGCTCGAATTTCTTTTCCTTCTTTGCTTCATCAATAATCAGCTCTGGTGCATACCTTGATAGCTGAGCGAACTTAGTATCATATTCACGCACTATCATATTTCCTTGCTGTAAATTCAAGAATTCCGTTGCCTTCTTCTCCTGAATATCCAAAGGAAAGAAACAATTCTTGAATTCATCCATAAAAGCTTCTCAAGTCACTTGTTGATCTCCAAAGGTCCTCTTCATTGACTGCCCCTAGATGCCAGCATCCTTCTCTAACTGCATAGCAGCCAATTTCACCTTATTGACTGCTGGGGTTTCCAAGACTTCGAAGATCATCTCCATCTGTCTAATCCAATCATCAGCCTCATTTGGATCAGACTACCCCTCAAACACAGGCGGCTTCATCTGCTTGAAGAACTCAACCTGCTTGATCGGATCAGCATTTACAAACACTGGTCCAGCCCCCTAATTCTGATTCTAATTCTCTGCCATATTAGCTGCCATGAATGCATTCAAGTTCTGATACAGCCTGGTAATCTCAGTCTCAAGATCAAGTCCAACCCCATGGAAACTACCAGCCCCATCACCATTACCACCATTCCTGGTCCTGGGTCTTGCCATTACTGAATACTGCAAAATGAGGGTAATGTTAGAGCATCACAATACAATTCATATTCACATCAATATCTCATGGCAAAACCTCAACCATATCCCAAACCAAAACATCATGTTCTAACTCTATGTGACACTCACACTCTAATGTCCACACCCAGATACTCACGCTCTAATGTCCACACCTAGGTTTATTTTTATACCATGTTTATTATTACTATTGAAGCATGCTCTGATACCAACCTCTGTAGCACCCCAAATTTTCAATATGATATCTCAGAAATACGTGGCATAATTCTCAGCATCAACATCAATTGTAATAGTAAATATAGACAAAACACAGAGAAAAATTTTCAACTTTTATTACATTAATTCTTTACGAAGCACAGTGGAAAACAAACACCTTGAATTACGAAATCTTTCTTTTACAACACATTCTTTTACAATTTACATAAGCTATAACATCATTCTATCTCAAGCATCCAAATCCCAGTCTATAGGTAACTACCTGTAAAACATGAGGCTAGAGATAATCCTAACTCCTAAAACTACAGGGGTCAGCCGTAACGGTGTGAGTGACATAAAAATAAATGCAATATAAATAAAACATAAAGCATAGAGTCATAAACATGCATCAACAATAAGAATAAATGAAATAAGAAATAACAATAAATAAAACATGAAAACATCAAGTGAAACTAGACTAAGTGTCAATTATAGAAAAACAGGAAACATCATGCATAAAAACAAGTCAAGAAAACAACAATGCAATATGCTGACCCTCTAATGCATACTTGTCGGATTCTATGCATTCCACTCTACATAGGTCCGGTGCAAGCCCTTATCGTTCTCCACTTGATAGGGTTTAATCCCCCGTTATGCAACTAATCCTACTACGATGACTACTCTGAGATCTAGATAGACTGTGAGTATTAGCCCATGCCTCGATAATTCCGGAGGTTAATCTCTATCCACAGATAATTTCAGAGACTATTTCACTCACACCTGGGAATCTTTGAGAATACCCCACACTGCAAGGAATGGCGCCTCATCACACGAATACCCCATGAGTGTCCCCTCGACCCTGATAATTCCGGAGATCAATCCCACACCATAGGTAATTCCCGAGACTATTTCACTCACACCTCGATAATTTCGGAGATTATCTCACATAGCAGGCCAGACTGAGGTCCATAACCCATGTTCCCATTTCACCATATCACCATCTAGTGCATGTCCTTATTTTGTTAAGTTAATTAATTATTTATTAGATTTCGAATCTCTTAGAGTTGGTGTACCTACCGGGCTTAACTCAACTGAACAACAACAAAAATCTCAACCGCCGCTAGCTAAGGCCCCACTCAAACTCTAAAGACTCATAACTCAACCATCAATACCAAAACTTCAAATAAAACTCATAAATCCATCATCAAACAATTATATGAAGAAAATTTCTTAAATCAACAAAATCCAAATCTATATAATGTACTCATAAAATTACAGAATTCAAATAACATATTAAATCCATCAAATAATAGAAAAACATATTTTTAAATCGTAGAATATCACCCAAACATCAATTCCTTGAAAACACATGTAACTCACTTAAATGAGGTCATAAGAATACATTTAAAACTCTATTATAATAAAGTATAACTCTCTGAAAAATACTGTATTATGTAGTAAAAATATCATCTAAAACAGTAGAGTAATAATCTATAATATCGAGGAAACAACTATTTAAAAGAAACAAGGAAAAATCAACAAAATAGCCAAAACAGCAATTGACGGTCGACCGCTCAAACAGAGCAGTCGACCGTCAATGGAGAATTCTCAAAATAAAAACATGACGGTCGACCGTGACCTGCGACACAGCCAGGTTGAGTTTTTGTCCATGTTTTGACTGATACTCGATTAAAACTTTGTAATTTCGAAATTAAACTTCCTGAGATGATCAAATATATCTTGTATAAGATATAAAAGTTATTAAAACACATCAAAACATATCAAGATCTCAAAATAGAAATTTTTCCCAAAAATCTTTCAAAACAATAAATATATATATATATACATATTCATTTAAGAATTTAAGCATCAATTTTAGCATCGAAACTCGTAAAATAGGAATAGTATAGTGTTCAAACAATCTCAGTACCAAAAACAACTCGAATTCGGTTGAAAACTTCACAAAATATCAACTTTGGCAATTCTTCAAATAGTATATATATATATATATGGGAAAAAGGGGTATCAGCAACTTGCTCATTTAGTAAATGAGCAATTGATGATGTGGCAAACATGTGATTGCAAAATCCTTAAAGGGTTAGTTGTCCAATATATCGCATGCATGCCACATAATCAATTGCTCATTTACTAAATGAGCAAGTTGCTCATATCCCTTTTACCCTATATATATATATATATATATATATATATATATATATAGGTGCAATTAGTGTATGTTTGCATCAATAACATCAAGAAACTCAGTATATATATGTAGCATTAAGTTCAAAACCAGCTAAATACTAAAACAATTCAATCCAATCGAAAACTTCACAAAAATCCACAAAACTCAGTTTGGCCATATAGCATCAGACACGAAAACACTTTCTCAAACCCCAACTTTAAAAACTTGATTCTTTTAGTTCAAAACTCTTCTATAACTTGTTATAAGCATACCTCACTAGTTACAATAGTCATTTCACGAATATTATGCAACTATAACCTGTTTTAATCAAGTTCCTATTTGTCAACAATCCAAACAGAGCATATAGGGCATGTACACAGTGAATAATAACTTATCGTTCACTTTCATGCAATATCCTCATACAACTCATTATAATAAATCAAAATAGCAAGTATATGAAGGAAAACAACCTACCCATGATTTCTATTCTGTTCTTTAACAATCTCAAGTCATCAAATTAGGGTTTTAATCATCAATAGTATGGTTTCATGAAATGATCCAATTTTTAATTTATCTACTCATAAAAATTCATTATATCTTCATACCATCATCTAACGTGCTTTCTAATAGATAAATCATTACATACAGCAAGCTTAGAACAATAAGAAAACAAACATATGTCACTCACCTTATTGATGAATCAACCGAAGATAATAAAGAAATAAGAAAAATCCCTTCTTTTGCAAGAAAACCAAGATCATCCCTTAGAAACTCCACGAAAATAATAATAATAAATCCTTTGTGTTGTACAGCAAAGAGACGGCTGCACCCCACCTTTAATAGGCTGGAAATTCAAGTAATTAGGGTTTTTGAATAGATTTGTAAAATACCTCTTTTAAATATATCTTTATAGATATAGATCCTTATACTTGGAAATTAAATAAAACAATCTTAATTGGGATTTAAAAACAAGAATAACCACTCTATTATCAGCCGACACTATTTTGAAAACCCAAAAAAATGAAATTGTACTTTTGCCCTCTAAGTGGCAATTTTACAAAAAAAACCATTCTTTATCAAAACTTGCAAAATAAACAAAATTTATTAAATCGAAAAGTAAATTCTTTACCTAGGAGTTGACTAGGCATCAAGCCCAGCCCAAAAATACAAAAATCTGGAGTTTTCACTCCAAGTGGTAATTTTGCACAAAAGTTTATCTTTTTCTAATATTTGCAAATAGGTCAAATAATAATTAGAAAAATCCAAAAAATTCACAAATAATATATAATAATAAATAATGGGTTTTCGCAATTTTTTTTTGATTTTGAACTTCCCAAGAAAATATTTGCACGTGTTTTACACGTGTAAAAAGGTAAATTTCAGAAAAAATGTTTATTAAATCACCAAAAATTATTTGAATTCATTTATTAATCTTAAAAACATTATTTAAAAATCTGGGGTATTACAGGAACTCTTAAAGGGAGTTGGATGCCGAACTTGTTGTTTGAGCCCAACAAGCTTGTAGAGAAGACTCAAGGAGGGAGTTAGTGCTGACATTGTCATTGTAGAGGTGACTCGAGGAGGGAATTTGTGCTAACCATGTCATTTGAGCCCAACAAGTTATTAGAAATAACTCAAGAGGGAGATGGACTCCAAACTCGATGTTTGAACCTAGCGAGTTTGTAGGATCAACTCGAGTAGGGAGTTGGGTGTCAAACTTGCTGTTTGAGCCCAAGAAGTTGGTAAAGGCAACTCGATGAGAGAGTTGGATGTCGTACCCAATGCTTAAAGGTGAACTAGTTGCGGGAGAATCTCTAAGGACGAGATTGAGTTAATGAGTTGTTGGTGTTCCGAGTCTTATTAACATTGGATAGAAGTTTCTGGTGTTAGTGGCTCCATCCCTATGTTTATTGACAGATCATCATATATATTAGGAGAGGCCCTCGGGATGCTGAGCATGCTCTGCCTTGCAACAAGTTGCGTGTGATGGGGTTGGAGCTTGTCCGACTAAAGGCAGTGTTGGTTGGAAAAGAATTGGAGTTTGCCCGTCTAAGGAATGCTCGTCTTGATGGGTCAAGACGTCTTGTGTAACGGGGAAAAGGAATTCAGGAGAATAGATTCCAGGGGATGCCGAAAGTGAGTGGTCGGGACCTCAGGCACGGCTTCTGGCAAGAAGGCAGGGGTCGCTTGTGGTCGTGAGGCCGAGACTCGATCTGTGGGGTTTGAACCCCTCTTGGGCAGCTCAGGTGGCTGAGGTGGTTCTTCAATGGTGAAGATATGTCTCAAGAGAAATGCGTCTCTGAACCAAAGTGTCCCCCTTCCTCATGGTCGTGAGTGATCAGTGTGTCGAGACCTGATGTGTTTTGCTTTTAGGTTTGTGCCAGGAATAAGGAACTTGTTGTATACTCCCTATCTCGTAGTAGGAAATTGATATGAAACAAAGATCTTCCAAGTATATTTGTCTTGACTCCTTGCTTCTTTGTGTTGTGACTCATTGTTTAGAGTAGGTCGTGGAAGTAGCCCCAGGGAAGGGTTGTGCTCCGGGCTTGCTTGAGAAGTTAGCTGGTGTCATGCCCCGCTTCCCAAGATATGGAATACGAGTACGTAATGTAGGCCCAGCGAATGTAAACATCATCCATAAGCTGTACCAGACTAACTCAGCAATATGAACAATAAACACAACCACGCAAGAAAGATATAATCACCTCAATCAAAGATAAACTTCAATAATAAATGAAATAATCTAAATAATAATATCCAACATCTGGGATAAAAACAAACTCCGGGTCCCAAAACAAAGTATAATATCAAGACAATGTTCAAATAATAAATCTAGCAATAAATTGATTCAAGTAATCTAATCTTGGACTCCATCTTCTAGAATCGTTGCTCACTAATTCCTTCTGGTATTGTTCCTCCAGTACCTGTAAACTCTTGATCTAAAAAGAAAGAAAATAATGTCCTTAAAGCAAGTCATGGACAGCAAGTAGAGGGAAACAGAGAATAATAGGAACATGATATATCAAAAGAAAAGGGATGAGATCAAAGTCAAAAGCAAAGACAAGGAATGGCAATAATGTCAAGGGTCTATGTTTAATCATGCATTTAATTAATAATTTCAATTCAAGTTCAATATTGGTGACAGTATATGGGATCAAGCATGAAATGTTAAATGCAGATTATTAATCATTTTATTAATCCTATCTAGTGCACGTACTATTGCATCCTATTCCACAGGTTCGGCGCAAGCACACAGTGTATGCTTTAGACTGATGGTGAATTCACAATTCGTGTACTCGGTCCAGTAATCAGTGTTTAATGTTTAGTGACAATGATTATCAAGCAGTATTTTTGGCCATCAGTACAAGTCAAGCAGTAGGGCCCGACCAAGTATAGTTTCCGATTGTTCACTACCAAGTCATCCCATAATACCCCGGCTTCTTATCATTTTATTTCATCCTATGTGAGCATGCAAGAAGGTGTCAATATTGTGTGACGCTAGGTGTGACTAATTCTACTCGTTATAGACAAATCAAGAAGCAAACATATTAAATTAACACGAATCACACAATCTGGACAGTATGACGTTGCTGTACAAAAACACAGATTACCGCTACTAAAAAAAAGCAAATCTAAATCCATCAAAAATTCTAGAAACTAGGCTCCCTGTCGGTTCCGGTGATATATACGACATATAAAAGTTACAGAAACTAGGGTGAAAATCCTATTCTTTTCAGATTTTATGTTCAGGCAGCAAGTAATAAATTGTGTAAATAGATGTGAAACAGGTCAGAAAACTCATCAATTAAATCTACAAAAATTCAGGGTAGTTTCTATACATGTCTAGTTTCAGCCAAATTTATTTCATATTTTTATTTTACTGTTAGCAAGTTCAATTTAATTCTGAAACAGAAAGATAAGCATGAATTTGTGAATCTAGAAATTCTTACACAGCTGTACTAAAATACTAATATCTATCAGATTATAAGTCAAACTTTAGATCCGTTAAAAGTTCTGAAAAATAGATTCATGGGGCTATAATTCATGTTCAGAAAATTATTTCAAATTACAACAGCAACATGGTCGAAAATCTGATACAAAAAGATACAAACAGCAGTCTAGAATTTATTTTGATATGAATAGACAACAATTTAAATATACAACCATATAGTTCATGCTAATTAATTATCAAAGTGATGCTAGATGTTTAACATGCATAATTACAGTTTTAAAATGCAATTTCACAGTCATGATAATCAATTCAGTAATCAAATTTAATTTAATGTATGTAATTCATCAAACAAGTCTATCACATGGATCTAGTTATTTCTCATGTAATTGTGCTTATGCAAGATTCAAGAGGGACTAGGTTTTAGATCAAAGATGTAGGAACAATGTTAAGAACATCGGGTTAGCTCGTGTAAACCCTCAATAAACTTAACGAAATTTCATTAGTAGTACAATAAAAAGGAATGGATCTACTTGCGGAGATCAAGAAAATCTTGAACAAAACAAATAACTAGTTCAAGAAGAGACTTGCCTTTTAGTTAGTAGATTCGAAAGTATCGAATAACGGGATGAGAATCCCGGGCGACGAACCACGATTGTAGAAATAAGCAAGCAAGTGCGAGGTACCTGCAAAATAGCGAAACAACAAACACAAGATCCTACTCCTCACAAAATAGCAACGAGATCCAACCACACACCAAACAGCAAACGAAAAACGGATCCCCTACTCTCCAAACAGCAAACACTGTACACTTTCCTTCCTTCTTCACCACAGCAACAGAGAGAGAACGACGGGGATGGCAACTACGGTGGAGACTAGCGACAGCGATAGCCCACGGCGTGGGCAGTCGGGGGTGGCTGTCGACAGGGATGCTAGCGGTCGGGAAGCGATGTAGTGACGAGGGATCGGAGCTCGAGCGAAGCTCTGTTTTGCACCGAAAACAGAGGAGAGCGGGGCAACGGTGGTAGGGGATCCGGATGACGACGACGAGAGGGTGAAGGTTCTGCGGTGGATGTGGGTGGGGGAAAACGAAAAGGGATCGGGGTGGTCGACGAGGTAGATAGTCGTGACTAGATGAGCGGCAGTGGTGGATTTGGTGGATGGCGATGGGTTTGGACGAAGGAGACGGTATGGGTGGTGAGAGCGGAGCAAGGGCAACGGCAGAGGGCTAGGGTGACGGGGTGGAGGTCGGAGAGGACGAAAGAAGCGACGGGGAAAGGTTTGGCATTTTGGGTTTAAGGGAACGAAACAGAGAGATGAGAGAGTCGAGGGTAGGAGAGAGAGGAAAGCGGCGGGGTGTGGAGAGAGAGAGAGAGGGGATAATTAATTAGGGTTTAATAATAGGGTATTTATAGGGGATTAAGGAGTTGGGGTTTTGGGTTGCGGGTTAATGGGTTTTGGGTACAGGTTTATGCTCCAAAAAGAGACGAACAAGTAGAAATCAATGGGATGAACATATAGCAGAATAATTCGAACTCAAAACATTAAGAGCAAAATTTTGCAATGAGCCAAAAATAGCAAAAAAGAGTACAGAATGATCAAAAGGAAATAAAAGAACCCAATAAGAGCAAAAATTTATCATTTAAAGGAATCAGATATAGTAATCAAGAAAAGAAAATAAAAATACAATAAAATCCAAAATAGAAAAATAGGGGTTACAGCTGGTTGTAGGAGCAGTTCGAGTGGTGAGTCAGGCCCAACCCGCTTGCTAGCGAGTTGTTAAGATGGTATCAACTACAAGTTTGGACTCCGCACCTGTTATTTGAAATATAGTGAGTTGTTGGTGTAGTTCGGATGAGGAGCTGAGCACCGACTCATTTTTTAGGGTTACCAAGATGCTAGAACAGCTCTAAGGGCGAGCTGGACCCTAGATTCAATATCTTTGAGTCAAGTTTTGGTGATAGCCCTGAGAAAGAGCTAGTCTTTAAACTTGATTGTTAGAAATTTAACACATTTCAGGAGTCATTCGAATGGTGTTTCGAGCCCCAAACCCGTGTACTTGCGTGTTGTGAGGGCAATTTTGAACCATGATTGTGAACTCCGAACTAGTTGTTTAGTGAGTTAGCAAGTTGTAGGAGCAGTTCGAGTGGCGAGTCGAGCTTCGAACCCGCTTCTTAGCGAGTTATAGGAGCGGTTTCGAGCCATGAGTTTTGACTCCTCACCTACTATTTGAGAGTTATCAACGAGTTAAAGAAATAATTTCGAATGACGAGCCCCAGTCCGAGCTTGCAAGCTGCTAAAGCAACATCGAGCCAAGTGTTAGACTCTAAACTTTTTGTTTGAGAGTTATCAACGAGTTGTAGGAGCAATTCCGAAGGGCGAGCTCTGCTACGCACTTGCTTGCTTGCAAGCGGTTAAAGCAGCATCGAACATATGTTGGACTACGAACTGTTATTTAAGGGGGTTAATGAGTTGTTTAAGTAATTCTGAATGGTGAGCCGCTCCACACTTGCTTGTTTGCAAGCAACTAATGCGGCGTCAAATCAAGTGTTGGAATCCAAACTTTTTATTTGATCCTAGAAAATTGTGAAAGCAACCCTTAGGAGCAAGCTGGACTACGAACTTTCTATTTAACGCATCGTAAATATGACTCAAGGAGAGAACTATGAGGGCTTTACAAAGATTTTTGTAAGAAAATCTAAGTTTTATTGAAAAATAACTAAGTGGCTTCCTTGAGAGGGGCTAGCCGTTATTACATGCTTTGGTCGTATTACAAGTGTCGGCCTTATTGAAAACTGAAAACCTACTTCTATAAGAGGGTGTTAGGCACCCTCGTTGTACTTCATCCGATGGTCTGTATTCCAGGTCCACCTTCCCATAAGAGGGGGATATCCTTGAGTTCATCAACTGGCTTGGAAAGGACTTGACTGTTCCGTTAGGAGAGCTTTAATGCTTCAAGTGGGAGGACCGAGCCTCCCCCCATTGTAGTTGTGTAGTACCTCTGAGCTGTCTCCTGGATCCCTTTTGCTTTTCATACTCCTACTGGCATGGGGAACTTCATTTTCATGTGGAAAGCTGAGGGACCGACATTAATTGTTGTTAGACCGCATCGACCAAAGATGGCATTGTAGACGACCTTTACATCGACGACCATGAAGTCCATCACCTTGGTTTGAGTTGTTGTGGTCTTTCCTGCAATTATGTTGGGGGTGAATAATCCTTCGATTTGAACTGGGACCCAGAGAACCCATGGAGAGTGTATCTGGCAGGCTTGAAATGGTCCCAAGAGAGTTTGAGGCATTCGAAGGCTTCAAGAAAGCCGATGTCCACTAGGATGCGATGTACCTCTTGGTTGGCCAAGTAGAGACTAATTACAAGTGCATTGCAGTGGGGTGTTCAAACGCCCTCTAAATCTTTATATGAGAATGTCATTGGAACTCCCGTACTCTTGGCTAGGGGGAAGTTATGCACTGAACCCACCTCTTGAATGAAGTTCTTTCGGGACGAGTTTAATTTCCCACCCATAGGCTTTCCGTGGATGATGTGGAGAACAGATCTTGGCTCTGAGTCTTGGGACTCGGAGGGCTTCTCTTCTCGCTTGTTAGCCCCTCGGATGGTGGAGAATCAGCCCTATCCTTTCGGACGAACTTGGATAGGTGCCCTTACTGGATAAGCTCTTCGATTTCTTCCTTGAGTGCCCATGAATCACCTATATCATGGCCGTGATTTATGTGAAAATGACACCACTTATCTTTGTTCCTTCTCTTCCCTGGAGTGTTCATTCTAGGGGGAGCACAGAGTAGGCCTTTCTCATCGACCTCCATGAGGACTGCTGATATGGTGGCATTAAAAGGGGTGAACTTCTCGAAACGAGGAGGATGAGGGCGGCGCTGACCATTACTATCTTTCTGGATTTTTTGGGATCTTTTTTCCTTTGCGCTCATCTGTTCGTTCCCGAAGGAGGGCTCTTCACAGCCGGGGGGTTTGAGAGCCTCTTCAAATCAGATATACTTCTCGCTCGTAAGCAGGAGTTTCGAGAAATCCCGATGAGGTTTTTTGCAAGGGACACATTGAGGTCGGCTTTATTGACAATGTATCTAAGTGTGGTAGCTGATACTGCAGGGTTGAGGGTGGTAATAGACCGGGATACGGTTGTGAAGCACCGGACAAAGTCCCTAAGTCGTTCCCCTTTCCTTTTGAGTCGGGTCTAATAAATAGGTACTTGTCTTCTTAGTTCAGCGGCTGCTTATGATAAGTGAAATTTATATATGATTTTATTACTCTTTTTACACATTAAGTTTGCGAGTTCTCGATTATTTCTTTAAAATTTATCATCTTTCCACTTATTTTATTTTATTTATTTTATTTTGAAGGAATGAGATTTATAAGTGCCAAAAGATATGCATTTGGGTAAAATCAAGGAAGAAAACAAGGATAAAGATTTCAAAATTTGAAAATTCAAAATTCAAAATTCAAAATTCAAAATTCAAATTGATTATTGGATTAAATTAGTTGAATGATTAGTTTAAAATCTAAACGATTAATCTTAATATGTAGACTTTTACTAACTAATTATTTAAACTTAAACTTATCCTATTAGTTAATTAACTCTCCTTTTCTTTATAAAAATGCAGCACCTAAAATTTGTACAACTATTTTGGACATGAAGGTGGACGAATCATGTAATATCCCAATCGGATATTATTATATTACTTGATTTTCGCGTAGGACGTGCCTACGGCACTTCTTGAAAATGATACAGCATATGAAAATCCTTGTAAACAGTATATGAAAATAACCAATTATGTAGCTCAAGTTTGAATAGTATGACAATAATTAGTTGTAAATAAAAGTCCATGTTTTCAATAGTATATGTTGAAAAATAATTATATTTTCATAAGTATAAATATATATATATATATATATATATATAAGAGAGAGAGAGAGAGAGAGAGAGAGATAGAGAAATAATTAAATAAATAAAGGAGTTGTTTTGGGAGGGTTTGAATTTGAGTTTTGGGGGAAAACTTTAGGGGGGGGGGGGGGGGGAATGTGTTTTGTAAGGTTAGATCCGGGCCTTTGATTTTAGGAGGATTGAAGGAGAGCCACTTGATAGCTTTCTTTGTGTTTTATCATATAGATTATTATTATTTTTTAAATTAGAATATTCCTTATAGAATTTACTTAGTTTTACTAATAAAAGTTATATATATATATATATATATATATATATATATATATATATATATATATATATATACATATATCGTATCAATTTTGTGCACTTGTACAAAATCATGTAATATGTGTTTTTGAGAAAATATCTATAATTTCCCGGTCTGATATTAAAAATTATTATTTTTATTATTATTTCGGAATTAATATATTTTTGGTAAAGATTGTTTAGTTAACTAATAAAAATATCCGTATATATATTCGTATGTACGTATATGTATTATGTCGATTTTGTACGTTTGTACAAATTATGTAGTATGTGATTTTTGGAATAATATATATTATTTTTTATCAATCATGCTCAAAATGGATGGCTAGGATTGATTTTGAAGAGATAGGATTGGATGAAAAGGATAAGGCTCATTTATGGCCATTGGATTAACTTGATTGAATTGTAGCCCTAGGATCAATTCCACATCACCTCATCCTCATCCCCTCCTCCGTCTCCTATATCTTGGCTGGCCAACCAAGGGCCAAAGCCCCAATTTTATTTTCCCTCATTTCCACACTCTCCTCTCACTCTCTCTTCTTCATATATTCTTCTTCTACTTCTTCTATTTTCTTGTTCTTAACAAAAGGAAAAAAAGGATAGAAAAGAGAAAAGAAAGACAGATTAAATCAAAAGAAAAGAGTGGGTTTCATTTGTGGGTTTTTCTTTAAGAGGAGCAAGAACAAGGAAGGAGATGGAAGCAAGCATGTGCTTCCAACCAATTTTTGGGTGGGGGTTTCTCAATCTTGGTTTGTTGTTGTTATTTATTGTTTTTATTGTTGCTATTAATGTTAATAATTAAAAAACTTGGACTAATTTCATGTGCATATGGATGAGTGGACTAGAATAATTTGCATACAAATTTGAAGAGAAAGAACTTAACAAAAACGATAAAAATCCAATTTTTAAGTTAAATGTTGATAGATTGATGGTTAGAAATGCATAACTTGAGATCTATAATGAATTTGAGAAAGTTGTCAACTAGATAATTGTATTACACATTTATAGTTTTCTAAAATGTTTAATTTTGTTGGATTCCGATAAGTATAACATCTTTTATGAAGTTCACAATATTCCAGCAGTAACTTTCTTTTAGGCTGAGTTTCTGTTTAGGGTGTTCGGAGTTTTTCTACCTCTTGTTGACTAAATTTGAGAAAGTTTTCAACCACAGAGTTGTAGTAGAAGTTCCTAGATTTCTAAAAAGACTAATTTCTCAAATTTCCGACAATAGGTATTTTTCGTGTATTTTCTATAATTTAATTGTGGGTATTTTTATCGAACCCTATTATTTTAGATGTATCTCTTATTGAACCCTAAAATCAAATTTCAATTGTTCTTGACCCAAAACCGCTTTTATTGGATCCTAAACCATTAACCCAACACCCTAATTACACCCTATAAATACAATTCTATTGCAAATCCTAAATAATGCCCAATACAAACCCTAACTAGCCGCCTTATCTCTCTCCTCTTTCTCTCTCCTCTGTGTTTCTCTCTCCCCGGCTGTTTCTCGCCCAACTCCAAACCAACCTTGCTGTGCCTCATCCCCAGCCAAATTCCGGCCACCCTCCTCTGGCGACCCCTCCAATCGACCACCAGCAGAACCCAACCCCTAAACCCCCTGTTTTCCCCTTTCCGTCAACGCCAGCACAGACGCACCGCCCCTGTCCCCGTTGTGCCGCCGCCTGCGATGCTGTCGACCTCCTGTCGATGTCGAGCCCCACCGATCCCGACCCTCCTTTACTGTTGTTGTCTTTGCCCTTGTTGCCGTTGGGTGATGCTTTGGATCTTATTGCACGTATTATACAAGTGCTAAATTGTGTTAGTTCGTGGGTTCGTTGCTCCGGGATCCTTATCCCGTTATTCTTGGTATTCAATTTCATCGTCAAAAGGCAAGTCACTCTCCCCTTGAATTGAACATCGTATCAAATTCAAGTTTTATTGAAATTCTTGCATGTAGATCCTATTTGTTATCATATCGTTGTATTGATTATCTTTCATTGGGTCTATTGAGGGTTTACACGAGCTAACCCCAATATTCGTGACATCGTGCCTCTATTGACTCCAAAGATTGGATCTTTCATGTGTTCATATAGAATTGAGAATAAGGTTGTTCATATAATTGTCTCACAATTAAATTATTGTAGAAATAATTGTTAGGTTGTATGTTTGGTAGATTGATTGGGGTTTGTTGATGGTAAATTGATGCATGTGTGTGTTCTAATTTTATTTATCATGTTTGACAATCATCATGCGAACTAAGAAGTTTATCGACTAACAGAATTGATACTCATCATGTTTAATTAATTTATTTCATGAAAAATACCCAAAACCTGTATGTTGCTTGCTGGCTGTATATTGTCTGTTATCTCCGACCCAGTAAATGGTCTCAAAATAAATTACTTTCTGAATAAGAATTGTAGCCTTATGTTTCTAGTTTTCAGAACATCTTGAATTTCTGAATTCCGAGTTGTGTAGCAAAAGTTATGATCGATTTACTACAACTGTGTTTTTGTTTCCAGATTTCTAGATTCTTTTATCCTTCATGTTTAAACAGTAAATGGGCTGATCAAATGATAAAATTTTTCTCTGAAAATTTCCATATCGTTGCTTAATATGTTTAGGAGTCTAGAAAATATTTTTAATTAATTTATTAATGAGTTTTTGCTGATTCTAAAATTAAAATAATATGTTGACGAAATTCTGCCTAAACATGAAGTCTGTAAAGAATAGTGTGTTTGACCTGGCTACTATTGTCGGATTTTGAACTTTAAATATGCGTTGGAACCATGTGGAAATCTTGTTTCTAGAACTTCTGATGGATTCAATTTTCGAGTTCTGAAATAGCAGGAAATTGTATTTTTGTACAGACTACTCTTGCTGTCGAAAAATTTATATTCCAATTTTTAATAGATTAATTATTCTTATATCATTGTATTATATGAATTAAAGTGTATATATTGCATTGCATGCTCCTAAAGTCTTATTTTCATCATTCTAATTTTCCTATCTAAGTTATCACCCTATTGTTTCCTTATTGTCACTAACGTTTATCTAATGTCTCTAGATTGCATATTGTATTGTTGCATCGATAAAATAATCAACAAGTCAGGGTTTAAGGGTTGACTTAAGTAGTGGATAATCTAGAGACTGTACTCGGAAGGGAGCTCATGGTGTCCCTACAATTATTGAATGACTGAATGACTGAATGACTGAATAACTGGATAACTGCATATTATTCTATGGATATTAATACTGAATAACTGAATGACTGAATAACTGAATACTGAAGAGAATCGTTTACATCGTTCCCGAGTACATGAACTATAAAATCCACCACTAAGTTTAAACGTAACTTGTTTGTATATAGCAACCATGTGGTAAATACATGGGGACGCATGGAGTGCTACATTAGTTAGGATTAAAATGAATAATAGACTTTAGAATTGACACAACATCGACATTGTATATTGTACATCATTATTCCTATTGATATCGAATATTGTCTAAGTGTTATTGATATTGATCATTGGATATTGTTATCGAATATTGAAACATTGTTTACACCATTGCATCGATTATTAATGATATTGATTATTGCTATTGTCCCATGTTATTGATTCCTATTGATCTATTAAAATCATTGTTATATTGTTATTCCATTGTTTCTTGCTTTCTCTACTTGCTGTCCATGACTTGCTCTAAGAAATTTTTTTATCATTTTTTTAGATGAAGTGTTCACAGGTAATGAAGGAGAATTGCCTGCTGGGATTGGAGAACAGCATTCTGAAGATTTAATGCTTTCTAATTGCTTATTGTTTCAAACTTATTGTATTGAGACTTATTATTATTGACATTGGATTTATTATTGTATTGGGCTTATGACCCAGATATTATTATTTGTTTATTTGTTTCCAGATGTTGGTTTATTGTATTTGGATATTTTATATTGCTTCATTCCAAGTATTATTGTTCATGAGATTATTATTATTACCCGCACAATTGTGCTGTATTGATTATATTATTGAGTTGATCGGATAAATAACTTATGGATGACATTAGTCATTCGCTGGGCCAATGTAATGTGCTCATATTCCTTATTTTTGGAAAGCGGGGCATGACAGAATTTGAGGAAGTTGTCAACTAGAGAATTGTAGTAAAGGTTCCCACCTTTCTAAAATGTCTAATTTTGTTAGATTCTGATAATTGTAGCATCAGTTATGAATTTTTCTAGATTCAGCAGTAGCTTGCCTTTTGGCTGAGCTCACTATTAAGATGTTAAGGGAGTTTCCTACCCTTTGTTGTCTGAATTTGAGAAGGTTATCAACTAGAGAATTTTAGTAGAGGTTCCTACCTTTCTAAACAGTATAATTTTGTTAGATTCCAATAAGTGGAGCATTAGTTATGAATTTTACAGGTTTTGATAGTAGTTTGCCTTTTGGCTGAGCACACTATTTGAGAGTCAGGGATTTTTCTAGCCTTTTTTTGGTTGAATTTGAGGAAGTTTTCAACTAGAGATTTGTAGTAGGGGTTTCTACCTTTCTAAAAAGTCTCATTTTGTTAGATTCCGATAAGCGTAACAAGTGTTATAAATTTTACAAGATTCAGCTGTTGGCTGAGTTCACTATTTGAGAGTTAGGGAGTTTTCTAACCTGTTGTTGACTGAATTTGAGAAAGTTGTCAATTAGGAAATTATAGTAGAGGTTTCTACCTTCACATAGAGTCTAATTTTGTCAGATTTCGGTTAGCGTGGCATTCATTATGAATTTTACGAGATTTCAGCAGTGACTTAACTTTGAGCTAATTCGTTGTTTGAAGTGTTCGGGTTATTTTTCCCTGTTCGAGCACTCGTTTAGGATCTAAATGTATTCCTATGTGCTCACGATTCTTGTTTCAAGATGGGAAATGTCTTGTGCTAATTATTAGCATTGTTTTGTATCATACATAGCTTGATTAGCTCGTATGTAGTTGTTTGGTTCATACGTAGCTCGTTTAGCTCGTATGTGATTTGTTTGGCTCGTATGTAGCTTATTAGCTTGTACGTGGCTTGTTGGGCTCATCTAGGGTAATATCGTTACCCTATGGGTCATCGACCATCAAGACGTGTATTTATTTTACTCATCGAAGACTGTGGATGAGTCACTCCTCATGCGCCGTCAGATCTTAACCGGGTAGGTAGATCACGGGTTGAGAGCATAGACTAAATCCAAGTTCAGGGTAGTAGCAAGCAAGTAAGTTCGCATTGTCGGGGTCTTGAATCGATAGGCTGTGAGCGGGATCTGTTGTGATCTCGGGAAGTCTAGGTTTAACGCCTAGCAAAGTTATCTTGCTAAGTCTAGATTGAGATGTAGCATGTTATGTTAACAGTGCTACCATCCCTCGGAATGTTTAGGGTTAGTGACATCGTTAGTGTAGTAACTTGTAACTAATGTTACTTAACCATTTTATCAATTATTTCTCCGAAGAAATAAGTATCTCGTATGGGATCCATATCTCGGCTATTAAATTCTGAAGTACTCGTATGAATTTTGGGTTCGTTTGAAGTTTGGTAGGCCGGGCAATGGTGGCAGACAAGAACACCACCATATGACTGCAGTAGTGGGACTAGGCCGTTTAAACTACAACCTCACAGGTTATTGTTTAGGAGAGGAGTAAGACCACAGATCTCGGTAGAGTTTTGATTACCGGCCTGATCTGGAGTGGAGCGAGACCACAGATCCTAGCGGAGGTGGAGAAAGACCACAGATCTGAGCGAACAGGGTAATCACTGTCATTTAGAGTAGAGAAAGACCACCAAACCGTCTGCATTGTAAAATTGTAATCTTCAGGAACAGGTTGAGTACAAGTGTAAGCCATATTTTCAGATTTTATTGTATTTTGTATTCTTTTGATTATTGTATTTGAACTCAATTGTTATGGTGCATTTTGTCTTTTCTTGGGTTCTTTTGTTCTCTCTGGATCAATCTGTGTTCTTTTGATTGGATTCTGTTCTTTTGTGGATTTGGTTCTTTTCTATTTTGAATTCGATTTGTTCTCCTTTGTGTTCATCTCATCTCATTGCATTGGTTTGTTTCTTTTGAAGCCAAAACCGATACCCAGAACCCACATAATCTCAACCCAAAACCCTAATTTCCTGATCCCGACAAATACCCCATTAATTAAACCCTAATAATTACCACCCTCCTCTCTCTTCCTCCGTTTCTCTCTCCCCACTCATGCCCTCTTTCTCTCTTTTCACTTTCCAAACACCCCGAACCCAACCTTGCACAACCCTTTGACCCCATCACCCTATACTCTGATTGCCCTCCGTCACCACCATCTTCATCGTCCCCTCATCCCCTCGACCTCGCCGTCATCGTCGTCTTCTCCGGTGTCCTCACCATTATTTGTCGAACCCAACCACCGAAGTTTCCCTTCACCGTTACTCATCGCCGTTGCCCTACCCATCGTCGTGCTCATCACCATTGCACTGGCCGTCCCTTGCCGCTCCACCGAGTCCCCTTTGCGTCGCCGTTCGAGTCCCCGTTCGCTCGTGCCGCCGTCGTTCCCCTATTTTCGATCGAGAGAACAAAGTGTCCTTTGCCGTTAGTGTCGTCGCTGCCGTCGCTTTCCGACCGTGGTACCAAAGTCGCTCTGCCGCCGTAGTCGCCGTCGCAGCACCATGCCATCCGCCGTTCCTTTTCTCTCTCTTGCTGTCGTGAGGAGGAAGACAATTAGCGAGTGGCTGATCTCGCTATCCCGTGTTTGGCACCCCCTGATCTGCTCTTTGCTGTCCCTTGTTTGCTGTGGATCCGGTGCGAAGAAAGGATCCTATTAGCTAGTTTGGTGTACCGTGTTCTGCCACACCCGGTCACTCCTTGTTGTCCGCTGTTTTGGGTCGGATCCGGGGTGAGGCAGTGGTTTTGATTGGCTATTTTGGTGTTTCGTGTTCTGTGTGCGCCAGATCCAATTCCGCTATTCTATGTTCTGTCCAGATCTGGTGTGAGGAATTACTCTAGGATCTTGCTGTTGTTGTTGATTCTTCACCCTTATTTTTTTTGGGAGTTTTTGCCCGGGATTCTGATCCAGTTATTCTATTTTATTAATATTCCGAATAACAGGCAAGTCTCTTCTTGAACCCTTTTTATTATTTGTGTTCAGGATTTCTTTGATCTCTTGCAAGTAGATCCCGTCCTTTTTTTTGTCAAAAACTGTTTGACAATTCCGTTAAGATTATCGAGCGTTTACACGAGCTAACCTGACATACTCTTAACATCGTGCTTTCTCTTCGATCTAAACCTAGTCTCCCAACGTTTCCTGCACTGCACATTAAACAACTAGATTCATGCCTAGGACTGCTCGATAGATTGGACCTTGAAATTGAACATGCTAGAAGTGAATTTAATTGATGAATTGACACCATGACCATGATAAATGTATCTTAACCCTTAAAAATTGCATGTTGACACCTAGGATTGCTTCGATTGCCGATTTGCATGCTATTTAGGGTCGTGTGAATTATTTGTTATCTTTTTTTATATTAATTTGATTTCTGGACTGTTGTAAGTTTCACTTTAAATCAGATTTTTAGACCTGTTAATGACCTATTTTGAAAGAACCTACTAAACATAAAATGTAGCCCTTGATGTCTAGATAATTTTTCCCTGGTCTGGATTTGAATTCCTACTTGTCATATGTTAGATATCATCACTTTACTGCAACTGTGTTGTAGAACCCCGTATTTTCAAATATTATTTTAATTATTTGAAAATGAATTTAAATGATTTTTGAGAATTTAATAAATGTTTTCTAAGAAATTTATTCTTTGGTACACGTGCAAAACACGTGCAAATGACTTTTTAGAAGTTTGGAAAATTAAGTTTTCTTTATGAAAAATCATTATTTATTATTTGAGAATTATTTAGTATTTTTCCAGATTTTTCTGAAATTAATTATGCGTATTTGCAATTTTTGAGAAAAGAAGGACTTATTTGCAAAATTGACAATTTCAAGGGTTAAAATGCAAATTATAATTTCTGGGCATTCCGATCAGTATTTGTTGAAGTTTAGAAACATATTTTTCTATTAGACCCTAATTTAAATTATATTTGATTTAGTTTTCAAGGATACAATTATATATGTAAGATGTACTCTTAAAAGGATTATTTTGCAAATTGGGTGAAAACCCTAATATTTTAATCCGGCATATATAAGGGAAATCCCTTTCCCAGCCGTCATTCACAATATTTAGAATATTGAGATTTCTTTGAGGAACAAGAGGAGAATTCTTGGATCTAGCAAGGAGAAAGTTTGTGGATCTTTTCTTCAAATCAGGTGAGTTGGTTTGTTTGTTTTGCTTTGTTTTGTTTGTTTTGATTGGTAGATGACGTGAGATCTTTGTTATGTTTGTTTGTGATCATTATACCATTCTTTGTTAGTCCCATTGTATGTAGGACATGGATCTTTAATTCAATATGGATGATGAGAACTTTTATTTGATATTTGGACTATGATGAGAAAAGATTTAGATTTGTTGAGGATATGTTGATTTATGAGATCATGTTGTTAGAAAGCAAATTTAGAACTGATTATGTTAAGCTTGGATATTAAACATCTGGATCTAGTGATTGCAAACCAATTTTGATTATGTGTTGAGGAAGACATTTAGTTAGGTTGAGAAAACCCTAATGGGAGAATTGAGAATTTAGATCATGAGAATATGAGATTGGAGAAATTGATTGATTGAGTAATGTAACCATGATAGAGATTGTTGAGAATTGTTCATTTACCCGAATATAAATTAACTTTATGATCAGTAATTCTTTAGAAAACTTCAAGATGATTTTGTGTTCAGATCTGTAGCCGTCAGTCGACTGATCTGATGTGCAGTCGACTGGTACGAGCTTACAGTGTACTTTTGAGTCTTGAGATTTGTTCGGGACGGTCGACCTAGATTGTGGTCAGTCGACTGACCCTCTGCTTGTGGTTTTGTTCAGTTCTTTCGGGGCGGTCGACCGACTTCTTGAGTAAGTCGACTGGTCATGCCTTAGATCATTTTTGTAAAATGTTGGGATATGTCCTCTGGACAGTCGACTGGTCCATTGTACAGTCGACTGGTCCTGTAGGATCTTTGTATTTGATTTGAGATATTTTGTTTAGTGTTTGATTTTGAGACATTTGTTTAGTACTTGATTCTGAGATATTGTTCAGTATTTGATGTTGAGATATTTGTTCAGTGTTTGATTTTAAGATGTTCAGTTAAGTATTGGTTTTTGAGATGTTCAATTAAGAACATGATTTTGGAAATATTTTGTTGAGCCACTTGTTAAGTGGGATTTGTTCGGATATTTGTTTTTGAGTCTCTAGAGGTAGGTGACCCTAGTATACCGGTGTTTGTTCAGTTATTTGTTGAGGCCCATTGAGGCAAATTTTCAGTTATTCAGATTTTTAGTCCGGTAGGGTACACTACTCTAGGAGATTTGTTCAGCAACCCAAACTAATAAGGACAGGCATTAGTAGTGTCATGACGAATGAGAACATGAGTTATGCACCTCAGTATGACTTTTGATGTAGGATTAGTCTCCTGAATTATCCAAGTAGTTAACTTGAGATGTGTGATTTATCTCCGGAATTATCCAGGTAGCTAACCTGAGATGTGAGATATTTCTCCGGAATTATCCAAGTAATTATCTTGAGATGTGGGATTGAACTACGGAATGATCGGAGTCGAGGCGACACTTTTGGGGTATTATTGTGATTATGAGTCTATGTTTAGATGTGGGATGATCTCCTGAATTATCCAGGGAAAATACCTGTGATGTGGGATCAATCTCCGGAATGATCAAGCATGGGCAAATTATCATAGTTTATCTTCATCTCTGAGTAGTCATCGTTGTCAGCATGTAGTCATGATGTTTTCTTGAATCACTTTTACGCATTTGGATTTCCTGTTTTCGGCACACACTTGGCTTTTGGTTTTAGTATCACCCCTTATTCTTTGTTGTTACTTCATGCTTTAGTGTTGATTATCATTTGTTGGATATTATGTTTTATGTTCATTTATGTTATTTGTTTGATTAGTTGCCACTCACACCATTTTTATGGCTGACCCCTTTAGTTTGGGGGTTAGGGTTCGACTCTAGCCTCACTTGTTGCAGGTTACTGCTTAGAGTGGGAGGTTGGATGCTTAATGTTGCATTTGAGACTATTTGGACTATTTAGTTTTGTGTAAAATTTGTAAAGACATATCGTGTGGTTATTGAGTTGTAAATGTAAAGAAATATTTGGTTTGAGATGTTTAGACTTCCGCTGTGATTTGAAATAATTGTTGTAATAAAGAAAGAAAATGTTAGTGGTGTTGTTGGTGTTTATTGTTCTATTGAAGTGGATTGCTGGGATTTCGCCACTTATTTTCTAAGCTCTCATATTAGAAATTTGGGGCGCTACAGAGATTGGTATCAGAGCTCCGCTTCAATGTAATAATAGACTTAGTATGACAACCAACCTAGGTGTGGACATTAGAGAGTGAGTACCTAGGTGTGGACATCAGAGCGTGAGTATCACATAGAATTTAAAATATGATGTTTGGTTTGAAATTATGGTTTGACTTTGCCATAGGACATTGGTATGAGTTTAAATTGTGAGTGTGTTGCTCTAACTTTACTCTCGTTTTGCAGTATTCAAAATGGTTGCACCCAGAGGTAGAAATGGTGGCAACAATGAGGATGGTTCTGGTAGTTCCCGAGGTAATGGGATCGACCTTGAAGCTGAGTTTGCCAAGGTATATCAGACGTTGAATACGCTGATGGCACTCAATGTGGCGCAGCAGCAAGCGCAGCAGCATAATCCGCCGCCCAATCATGGAGCTGGACATGGATTGGTGAATGCCGACCCCATCAAGCAGATTGAATCCTTTAAGAGGATGAGGCCGCCAGTCTTTGAGGGGCAAGCTGATCCAACAGCAGCAGACGATTGGATTCGGAAGATGCAGACGATCTTCGAGGTGTCAGAGACTCCTGAAGCTAGCAAGGTGAAGTTGGCTTCGATGCAGCTGGAGAAAGATGCTGGTGTATGGTGGGAGTCACTGAAGAGGAACTTGGGAGATCAGCAGCTGACATGGGAAGCTTTTCTGGAGGAGTTCAGAGATCGCTTCTTTCCTCTTGATGTTCAGGAGAAGAAGGCGACTGAGTTCATGAACCTTCAGCAGGGGAGCATGACTGTTCGGGAGTATGAGACGAAGTTCGCTCAACTTTCGAGGTTTGCACCAGAATTGGTCATGGATGAAGCAAAGAAGGCCAAAAAGTTTGAGCAGGGCTTGAGGCCGAACTTGAGGTCAAGGATGGTTCCGTTGGGCATCCGAAGATTCGAGAAGCTGGTCAGAAGAGCAGCGATGACTGAAGAGGATATGGACTTGTTTCAGAAGAAGCAGGATTCTTGGAACCGGAACAAGAGGCCAGCATCAGGCCAGAGTGGGAAGGGATTCCCCGCGAAGCAGGCGAAGTTCAGTGGACCGGTGCAGAAAGCATCTGGAGCTCAGGGAGTGACCTGCTACTACTGCAAGGAAGTAGGACATTACAGGTCAGCATGTCCGAAGTTGGCAGAGCATGTTTGTTCTCAGTGTGGGCAGACTGGACACTCAAAGCCCCATTGTCCACAACTGAAGAAAGATGGTTCGGGTGGAAGCAAGTTCCCGAAGAGGCAAGGGCGAGTATTTGCATTGACCGAGGAGGATGCGAGAAACTCGGAAGATGTAATTCAGGGTATGCAGGAATTTTGATTTCTTTCATTTTTGAGTCAGTGTAATGAATAAAAGCTTTTCTTTCAGAATAATTTAAGATTGAGTATCATTCTTATTGTAACAGGAGTTGTTTTAATAAATGGAATAAAAGCAAAGGTTTTGTTTGACACTGGTTCATCGCATACATTTGTATCGCCAAGTTTTGCAAAGGGCTTAGGTTTGGAACCTAAATTGTTTCCAGGCAGAGTTTTGTCGGTGGCAACGCCGTCAGGTGAAGAGCTGGTAGCGGATCGATATTACGAGGGTTGTGATATCGAGATTGGTGGAAGGATGTTCGGCATCGACTTGATCGAGCTACAAGTGTTGGGAGTGGATGTCATAGTGGGCATCGATTGGATGGCTATTTATGATGCCACGATTGATTGCAAGCAGAAGGAGGTGTTGGTGAAAGCACCAGGTGGACCCGCAGTAACTTTTCAAGGGAAGAAGAAGATTCCGCAGGTGGCTGCAATGGTATCTAAGAAGTCTATGGCAGATGAAGTCCAGGGCATTCCGGTGGTTCGAAGGTTTCCTCAGGTGTTCTTGGATGATTTTCCAGGATTACCGCCGCAGAGAGATGTGGAGTTTTGCATCAATGTTCAGCCGGGGAGTGCGCCGATTTCCAAGGCTCCGTACAGGATGGCACCTGTAGAGCAGGATGAAGTGAAGAAGCAGATTGAAGAGCTTTTGAGCAAGGGACTTATCAGACCGAGTTCATCTCCGTGGGGAGCGCCAGTGTTGTTGGTTAAGAAGAAGGATGGGTCAATGAGAATGTGCATTGACTACAGGGAGTTGAATAGGGTGACTATTCAGAACAAGTATCCATTGCCGCGGATTGACGATTTGTTCGACAGGCTTCGAGGAGCAGCGGTGTTTTCGAAGATTGATCTGAGGTCAGGGTATCATCAGGTACGAGTCAAAGAGGAAGATGTGAGTAAGACAGCTTTCAGGACTCGTCATGGGTTGTATGAATTTTTGGTGATGCCATTCGGGTTGACGAATGCGCCAGCAGTTTTCATGGACATGATGAATCGGGTGTTGAGGCCATTTATTGATTCCTTCGTGGTGGTCTTCATCGATGATATCTTGGTATATTCGAAGTCGGAAGAGGATCATTCTAAGCACTTGACAGCGGTATTACAGACATTGCAAGAGCACAGCTTGTATGCCAAATTGTCGAAGTGTGAATTTTGGAAATCTGAGGTAGCTTTTCTTGGTCACATTCTTTCTAAGGAGGGAGTGGCTACTGATCCTCAGAAAGTGGAAGCAGTAAAGGATTGGCCCAGGCCGACGTCAGTGAAGGAAGTGAGAAGCTTCTTGGGATTAGCTGGTTACTACAGGAGGTTTATTCAGGGGTATTCTCAGATTGCTGTTCCATTGACAGGTTTGACCCGGAAGAGTGTGGCGTTTGTATGGACAGATAAGTGCGAGGAGAGTTTCCTTGAGTTAAAGGAAAGGTTGACTACCGCACCCATATTAGCATTGCCGCAAGCTGGAAAAGATTATGACATCTACAGCGATGCATCTCTCAGAGGTTTGGGATGTGTGTTGATGCAGGAAGGCAAGGTCATTGCTTATGGTTCGAGGCAGTTGCGTCCGCATGAGAAAAATTATCCGACGCACGACTTGGAGTTAGCAGCTATCATTTATGCCTTGAAGCTATGGAGGCATTATGTTTATGGTGAGAAAGTTAGCATGTTCACTGACCACAAGAGCCTGAAGTATATCTATCAGCAGAGGGATTTGAATCTTCGTCAGAGAAGATGGTTGGAGGTATTGGAAGACATTCGTCCTGAGATCAAGTATCATCCAGGCAAGGCGAATGTAGTGGCTGATGGACTTAGCAGAAAGAGTAGTTTGTCAAGGTTGATCACTACTCGAAGAGAGTTGGCAGCAGAGATCGATCAGGCAGGTATCGAGGTTGTACTGCGAGGTTTAGGGGCATCTTTGGCTCAGTTGAGGCTGCAGCCGTCTTTGAGGGAGAAGATTGTGGAAGGTCAGAGATCAGATTCAGAGATCCAGAAGATGTTGCAGCAGGTTGCTGAGGGCAAGTTATCAGAATTTCGTGTCCAAGATGGAGTTCTTTGGTTGGGTGAGAGGTTGTGTGTTCCAGATGACGCAGAGTTGAGGGAGAGTATCTTGCAGGAAGCACACAGTACCTTATTGTCAGTTCATCCTGGAGGTACGAAGATGTACAGGGATATCAAACCGCATTTTTGGTGGTCTGGCATGAAGCGAGATGTAGCAGATTTTGTGGCAAGGTGTCTGACTTGTCAGCAGATCAAGGCAGAGAATCAGAGACCTGGAGGTTTGTTACAGCCATTACCCATTCCGGAGTGGAAGTGGGAGAATATCAGCATGGACTTTATCACGGGTTTGCCGAGGAGTTCGAAGGGAAATGACTCGATTTGGGTTGTTGTGGACCGATTGACTAAGTCGGCACATTTTCTAGCCATGAAGATTTCTTGGTCGATGGAGAAATTGGCTGAGTTGTATATTGGAGAGATTGTGAGACTTCATGGAGTTCCTGTTTCAATTGTGTCTGACAGAGATCCGAGGTTTACATCAAGGTTTTGGAGAAGTTTACAGGCAGCTTTGGGCACCAGAACTGATTTCAGTACGGCATTTCATCCGCAGACAGATGGTCAAACAGAGAGGGTGAATCGAGTGCTGGAAGATATGTTGAGAGCTTGTGTTATGGACTTTGGTGGTAGTTGGGAGAGATACTTGGCATTGGTTGAGTTTGCCTATAACAATAGTTACCATGCAAGTATTGGGATGGCACCGTATGAGGCTTTGTACGGCAGGAGGTGCAGGACACCTGTATGTTGGTATGAGGTTGGCGAGAGGCAGATGTATGGTCCTGAGATCGTACAGCAGACGTCAGAGCAGATTGAGCTGATTCGCAAGTGGTTAGTTGAAGCTCAGAGTCGGCAGAAGAGTTATGCTGACACTCGACGGAGAGATTTGGAATTTGAGGTTGGGGATTCAGTTTTTCTCAAGGTTTCTCCGACCAAAGGAGTAATCAGATTTGGTAAAGGTGGCAAGTTGGCGCCGAGGTATATTGGTCCGTACAAGATCGTGGAGAGGATTGGCAAGACAGCTTACAGATTGAAACTTCCAGAGGAGTTAGCACAAGTACATGACGTGTTTCATGTGTCGCTACTGAGGAAGTATGTGGCCGATCAGAAGCACCAGTTGGTGGAAGTTCCCGAAGATCTACAGGTGAACCTGAGTTACAAGGAACAGCCTGTTGAGATCGTTGATCGTAGGGAGAAAGTCCTTAGGAGCAAGGTGATACCTATGGTCAAGGTATTGTGGAGGAATCAGCAGTTCGAGGAGGCTACTTGGGAGCCAGAGGATCGCATGCTGAAGGATTTTCCTGAATTGTTTGTATGAATGTACTTCTTGTATGTGAATGGAATTCTTTGGATGATTGTATTGTCAATTGACAAATGATGTATTCCTTTATTTTGATTGTGATGTTATATGAAATTGTTTGGGTGATGATCTATTTATGAAGTATTGTTTCCTTTTGATTGGTATGTGTTTGAACTCATTAGTAGTAGTTCTGAGGACAGAACTCTTCTAAGGAGGGAGTGATGTAGAACCCCGTATTTTCAAATATTATTTTAATTATTTGAAAATGAATTTAAATGATTTTTGAGAATTTAATAAATGTTTTCTAAGAAATTTATTCTTTGGTACACGTGCAAAACACGTGCAAATGACTTTTTAGAAGTTTGGAAAATTAAGTTTTCTTTATGAAAAATCATTATTTATTATTTGAGAATTATTTAGTATTTTTCCAGATTTTTCTGAAATTAATTATGCGTATTTGCAATTTTTGAGAAAAGAAGGACTTATTTGCAAAATTGACAATTTCAAGGGTTAAAATGCAAATTATAATTTCTGGGCATTCCGATCAGTATTTGTTGAAGTTTAGAAACATATTTTTCTATTAGACCCTAATTTAAATTATATTTGATTTAGTTTTCAAGGATACAATTATATATGTAAGATGTACTCTTAAAAGGATTATTTTGCAAATTGGGTGAAAACCCTAATATTTTAATCCGGCATATATAAGGGAAATCCCTTTCCCAGCCGTCATTCACAATATTTAGAATATTGAGATTTCTTTGAGGAACAAGAGGAGAATTCTTGGATCTAGCAAGGAGAAAGTTTGTGGATCTTTTCTTCAAATCAGGTGAGTTGGTTTGTTTGTTTTGCTTTGTTTTGTTTGTTTTGATTGGTAGATGACGTGAGATCTTTGTTATGTTTGTTTGTGATCATTATACCATTCTTTGTTAGTCCCATTGTATGTAGGACATGGATCTTTAATTCAATATGGATGATGAGAACTTTTATTTGATATTTGGACTATGATGAGAAAAGATTTAGATTTGTTGAGGATATGTTGATTTATGAGATCATGTTGTTAGAAAGCAAATTTAGAACTGATTATGTTAAGCTTGGATATTAAACATCTGGATCTAGTGATTGCAAACCAATTTTGATTATGTGTTGAGGAAGACATTTAGTTAGGTTGAGAAAACCCTAATGGGAGAATTGAGAATTTAGATCATGAGAATATGAGATTGGAGAAATTGATTGATTGAGTAATGTAACCATGATAGAGATTGTTGAGAATTGTTCATTTACCCGAATATAAATTAACTTTATGATCAGTAATTCTTTAGAAAACTTCAAGATGATTTTGTGTTCAGATCTGTAGCCGTCAGTCGACTGATCTGATGTGCAGTCGACTGGTACGAGCTTACAGTGTACTTTTGAGTCTTGAGATTTGTTCGGGACGGTCGACCTAGATTGTGGTCAGTCGACTGACCCTCTGCTTGTGGTTTTGTTCAGTTCTTTCGGGGCGGTCGACCGACTTCTTGAGTAAGTCGACTGGTCATGCCTTAGATCATTTTTGTAAAATGTTGGGATATGTCCTCTGGACAGTCGACTGGTCCATTGTACAGTCGACTGGTCCTGTAGGATCTTTGTATTTGATTTGAGATATTTTGTTTAGTGTTTGATTTTGAGACATTTGTTTAGTACTTGATTCTGAGATATTGTTCAGTATTTGATGTTGAGATATTTGTTCAGTGTTTGATTTTAAGATGTTCAGTTAAGTATTGGTTTTTGAGATGTTCAATTAAGAACATGATTTTGGAAATATTTTGTTGAGCCACTTGTTAAGTGGGATTTGTTCGGATATTTGTTTTTGAGTCTCTAGAGGTAGGTGACCCTAGTATACCGGTGTTTGTTCAGTTATTTGTTGAGGCCCATTGAGGCAAATTTTCAGTTATTCAGATTTTTAGTCCGGTAGGGTACACTACTCTAGGAGATTTGTTCAGCAACCCAAACTAATAAGGACAGGCATTAGTAGTGTCATGACGAATGAGAACATGAGTTATGCACCTCAGTATGACTTTTGATGTAGGATTAGTCTCCTGAATTATCCAAGTAGTTAACTTGAGATGTGTGATTTATCTCCGGAATTATCCAGGTAGCTAACCTGAGATGTGAGATATTTCTCCGGAATTATCCAAGTAATTATCTTGAGATGTGGGATTGAACTACGGAATGATCGGAGTCGAGGCGACACTTTTGGGGTATTATTGTGATTATGAGTCTATGTTTAGATGTGGGATGATCTCCTGAATTATCCAGGGAAAATACCTGTGATGTGGGATCAATCTCCGGAATGATCAAGCATGGGCAAATTATCATAGTTTATCTTCATCTCTGAGTAGTCATCGTTGTCAGCATGTAGTCATGATGTTTTCTTGAATCACTTTTACGCATTTGGATTTCCTGTTTTCGGCACACACTTGGCTTTTGGTTTTAGTATCACCCCTTATTCTTTGTTGTTACTTCATGCTTTAGTGTTGATTATCATTTGTTGGATATTATGTTTTATGTTCATTTATGTTATTTGTTTGATTAGTTGCCACTCACACCATTTTTATGGCTGACCCCTTTAGTTTGGGGGTTAGGGTTCGACTCTAGCCTCACTTGTTGCAGGTTACTGCTTAGAGTGGGAGGTTGGATGCTTAATGTTGCATTTGAGACTATTTGGACTATTTAGTTTTGTGTAAAATTTGTAAAGACATATCGTGTGGTTATTGAGTTGTAAATGTAAAGAAATATTTGGTTTGAGATGTTTAGACTTCCGCTGTGATTTGAAATAATTGTTGTAATAAAGAAAGAAAATGTTAGTGGTGTTGTTGGTGTTTATTGTTCTATTGAAGTGGATTGCTGGGATTTCGCCACTTATTTTCTAAGCTCTCATATTAGAAATTTGGGGCGCTACAGTGTTATAGATTTCAGACTCATAATTTCATGCATATCCTGCTGTTGTTTATTTTAATTGACCCTGTTATCAGTATAAGAAAAATCTAAAATAATTTAGGCTTTACCTAGACAGGTATAGCTACTTTTCTGAATTTTTGTAGATTTTAATAATGAGTTTTCTGATCTGAATTAATTAATGGAACATGACCTACTACATGCTGACTGAATATAAAACCTGATTAGATTAGAGTTATCACCCTAGTCCCTATGTCTTTTATGTGCCTTAACTATGCTCGCTGGAACCGTGTGGAAGTCTAATTTCCAGACCTTCTGGCGGATTCAGTTTTACTATTGTGTAGTGACCTTAACAAATGATTTAGTACAGTAAGATCATGCTGTTCTGATTTTATGAAATGTGTTCATATGATGTGTTTGCTTCCTGCTTTGTCTGTAATGCTTAGAATTAGTCACACATAGTAACATATAATATTGATGCCCTCTTGCATGCTCACATAGGATGAAAATAAACTATTAACAAGTCAGGGTTTCTATGGTAGTCTTGGTAGTGAAAAATCGGAAAATGTACTCGGTAAGGCCTTCTCGCTTGCATGCATACTTGACATAGAATGAGGAGTATCGATTGCAATGATTTGTTGATGATTCATGGTTGTAAATTATCGTTATCTAGTTACGCCGAGTACATGAACCGTGAATTCACCATCGGTCCAAAACGGTCACTGTGCTTGCGCAGAACCTGTGGAATAGGACGCAACAGTACGTGCACTAGATAGGTTAATAAAATACTTAATAACTTGAATACTTGATCTTGTATTGAACTTGACTTGGCATCATGCATTTCATGTGTGATTATTGTACACTTTTGATGTTGCCTACTTTTTGTTTTGTTCATTGTCTTTGACCATGTTCCTTTCCTTTGATATTCTTGTTTTTCCTATTATCCTTTGTTTTCTCTACTTGCCGGCCACGACTTGCTCTAAGGGCACTCTTTTATTTCTTTTTAGACCAAGAAATTGTAGGTGTTGAAGGATCTGTTCTCGAAGGAATTGGTGAGCAACATTTCTAGTGAGGGATCCAGTCTTCGCTGCGTAGTTTATTAATTGTCGCTAGATTTATTTTCTGAACATTGTTATCTCTTTTACTTTGTTTTGGGTTCTCTGACCCGTAGTTTTGTTTTGATCCCGGATGTTGGATATTTATATTATTGGTTTATTTCATTATTATTGGAACTTTATCATTGATTCATGTGGTTATATTTCTTGCATGGTTGTAGATTTGTTGATCTTATTACTGATTTAGTTTGGTACAGCTTATGGATGGTGTTTACATCATTCGCTGGGCCTACATTACGTACTCGTGTTCCGTATTTTGGGAAGAGGGACGTGACAGAGTTTTTAGTGGTATCAGAGCACAAGGTTGAGTAATATATCAATCAAACGTGACTATCTTTACGAGGTTTGGCTTTGATTGGTATATTAGTCAAGTTTGGCTCTAGCCGGGTTAACTCAGTGATTTGCACACCACGATAATCACATGAGTACTTGTATATTAACCAACATATAATCTGGGTACTGACCATCTTTGATCGTGTTTCAGGCTATAGCTCGTGGGAATTCCTCTTCTCGCTCGGGGGATTAGCATCCGGACAATGCTGCTATTCTCCAGACGATCCAGCAGATGATGGCTCTTCAGCAGGAGCACAATGAGCTGATGAGAGCCACTTTGGTAGCCAATGGAAATGTCGCTGGACCTCTACCTGGGCCTCTGCCACCTAGGCCTGGTACGGTAGCGGATTTCATAAGGCTGCACCCGGATTAGTTTTCGGGTACTGAGTCTCCGTTGGAGGCCGAGCAATGGCTTATCCGGATGGAGCAACTGCTGGTCGCTGCTCGTGTTGCTGAGGTGGATCGTGTGGATGTGGTTCGCATCCAGCTGGTGGATCTCGCTCATATCTGGTGGCGAGTTGAATCCGAGAGGATGCCGCGACCCATTGAGTAGGCCACTTTCTCTGAGAGCTTCATGGCGAAGTTCTTTCCCAGTGTCACCAAGGCAGAGATGGAGCGACAATTTGTTTCCCTAACTCAGGTCAGCTAGATAATGTTCTTAATTGTCATTTGTTGTTGCCTACTTCACTTGTGACGGTATTAATTTGAGCATTATCTTAATCAGGGAAACTGTTCCGTGGACGAGAATGCTGCAGAGTTTACTCAGCTCAGTCGCTTCGCCCCTACCCTCGTTGCCACTGAGGAGGCTCAGGCAAGTCATTTTCTGTTGGGCTTGAGCTTTCCCCTCCAGGACCGTTTAGTTGCTGTAACCCCTGTTTTTCATTTTATGTATTTTGGAGTGTATTTTTCATTTTTGTGTACTTTTATCTCTCTTATATTTTTCGAAACCGTATATTGGATTTGTTTTCAATATATATTCTTTTTATTGTATTTTGAGCCCTTGTGGTGTTTGTTCGTCGTTTTGTTCATTTTCATCATTTTGATTCTTTTTCTCATTTTCTTGGCATCGTTCTCTTTATTTTATATTTTTGGTGTTGTGATGGTATTTTGGTGGTGATTTTCCAAACCTATGATTTTTTTCTCATAATTAGATTTTTTCAAGAGCCATAGATTTCACAATAAATTGTATCCCCATTTGAAATCTACCCAATACCCGTTACCCATTTGTATACCTATTACTACATACTAATACCCACAACCCATTAACCCACATGGCACCCTTTATATAAATCCCTAACCTCCTTAAACCCTAACCCTAATCTGTATTATTTCTCTCCATCTCCTATTCACATCCGGCCTCCCCTACTTGAGAACTCCCGGCCTGCACCCCTCCCAAACTGATAGCCCTCTTACTCCATCAACCGGCCACCATACCTCCATCCAAGATCCGGCCACCACACACCCCCTACTTCCGGCCATAGACCCTACATCCATACAAACCCGACCACCCCATATTTGATAGTCGGCACCCCCAAGACCACCATCAAGATCAACACCACCATCAAACTCTTCTCTTGGTGTTTCTTGAAGTGGGTATTCTCCACTTTGTTCGTTGCATCAAGGGTTTCGTTCGTGAGAGTTTTTGTTCATTGATTTCTTAGATTCGTGCTTGGAGCGGATTTCGTTCGTGGGTTTTGCTTCTAGGACTATTTGCATTGTATTCATCTCCATACTAAGGCAAGTAACTTGTACTACAATTCATTAGGTTGATACAAGTCAAAAAGTTCACATCTAGTGTAGTTGGGTCTAGAGACAACCAAAAACTTATTTTTTCTTGATGGGTTTTGTCTCTATTGTGTTAATTTGGCCATAGATGACTTATGATACCAATTTTGATAGGAGATAACCTAGGATTTACCCAAAACTTGATTTTTAGTCATGTATGTGAATGTTTGTATGAATTGTGTTTGATTGAATGCCCATGTGAAATAATAGGTAAGGACATGTTAGTAATCCTAAATCATAATGTTTAGATGTTTGGTAGGTTGTATTTCAAGTTTGGTTGTGTTTGGATCAATATTGTGAAAGTGATGATGTTCTTGATTAAAGGTGTGAAATCTGTATTTGCTGCTTGTTCTGTTTTGATTGCTGTTTTTGTTCATGCTACAATCCGAATCTTAATTCCAAAATAAAAGATTAATTTTAGATAATTTTGTCTTTTTTCAAACCCCACTAGTTTTGCTTGATTTGGATTTCGTATGACTGAGTTATGTGTATTTTGGTACAGATGTGTCGATCAATTCCAGATTCTGTTTTGGGTGAATTTTGTTAACAAATTATTCTATACATAATATCTTGAATTAATATTTTGGTCAGTATTTCTTTATGATGTTAGGGACTACCCAGGTTTTTGATGAATTTTAAAGATAAGTTTTATGTGGTGTTTCATGCTCTTTTCTAAAATCATCTCATGTTGTAATTTGCGCGCTGTTCAGTAAAGAACTCTGTTTTCACAATAATTCTTTATACTGTATGAAAATTCTTTGTGAAATATGAAAGTTAGAAAATTCTATCTATTTTCATGCCCCTTTGGCGGAATTGGATTTCGATTTACTGGTTGCGAGATATCTCAATTTTCGTACAGTAGTGTTGAGATTTCCAGATTCACTAAACTATGTTTTCGTGTTGTTTTCCTATTTTTGATGAATTATCTATTCTTCCTGGAAAATTATGAAATTCTATATTTTAAATTTGGACATATAGGGGATTACCCCAGATTTTTCGTGGATTTATTCAAAGTGTTTTCATGCTGTTTTCTTGCTTTTGTATCCGTTTTCCTGATTTCTGGCTGAACCTAAGTTCTGTATTCAAATCAGTTTTGAGCTGTGTTGTTGTGAAGTACTATGTGACTTAATTATACTTGTTGGATTCGTGTGGATGTCTAGTTTCCAGATCCTTTGACGGATCTAGATTTGCATTTCTGTAGAGACGAGAATTACTGCTTTAGTACTGATCTGTCATGCTGTCCTGATTATGAACATACACTATTTTGCTCGTTCATGTGACTCTATATTATCTATACATGCTGATTTGTTTTCCTGAACCTAATACTGATTATACCATGTTAGTTTGACACTATTTCGCGCACATTCATGTCTGTTTGATAACCATAATAAAAGTAGCCAAGCCGGGGTTTATGGGAAAGATCTTGTAGTGGGAAAGTATAGAAATGTGTACTTAGAAGGGGGTCCGTGTTTCCCATATGATTATCTGTTTCTGACCCTGTCTACATTACTTCTTATATGAAGGTGTAGAGTAGAAGAGAACCACTAGGTTCTATCTGTCTGTTATCTGACCCTGTCTACATTACTTCTTATAGGAAGGTGTAAAGAAGAAGAAAACCACTGGGTTCTATCTGTCTGTTATCTGATATCTGTTTGACCCTGAGTATGTTGCCCTCTATGATCCCCTACGAAATCTACAAACGAAACTTTTGTGTTGTGGCAACCATGTAGGTGGGCTGCATGAAGTGCTACCTAGATAGTAATCACATAAGACTTAATAAAATCTGAATCTGAATCTGAATCTGTTAAGTGAAAATCTGCTATCTGAATATCTGTTATCTGATTATCTGAATATCTGTTAATTGTCTGACACTACCATGTGACACATTACTTGACACCATTTGAATAATCTGTCTGCATAATATCTGACACTTGACACTTTACACTTGACATATGTTAGTATACCATGTTAGTTGACTCTGCCATACCATGTTAGGTCTGATCTACTATTAGTTAGATCTGTTTAGTTTCCTCATATGTTTGTATCCTACATTATTTGTGACCCGCGACTTGCAATTGACAAGTACTTGTTTTCTTCTCTTCCCCTTTTTCCTGCAAGTTTGCTAATTGCAGATCAGGTTGGTCAGCTGCTTGATGGTAATGGCAAAAGGATGTTTTAAGTGCTGGAGATTTCTGCTTTATTATTATTATTTTTATTGTTGCTTGAACATCGAATAAGTGTATTTGGTTATTTGGATATTATTTGTATTTGGGCGATGTGACCCAGGATATTGTTTCTCTAGACTCTAATTTATTTGAGAATATTGTATTGGGTTCCAAGTAAATTTCTGTTGGCAAATTTGTTTCAATTATTCATGAATGGTTGTGCCTTTTGTTTCCGACTCTGATTATATCTGTGATGTGTTGTAAAGATTCTGAAACAGTTTAAGGATGATAAAATTCATCCGCTGGGCTTTTGTTACGTATCCGTATTCCGTATTCCTTGTTGGGAAGCGGAGCGTGACAGCTGCTCTTCGGCTTCGTGCTTACTCTGATGTTCTGGATGCGGCTCGTATCCAGGAGCAGACTCTTAGCAGGTCTAGTGTTCCTCAGAGGACTGTTTTGCACCCTATTGCACCTCAGCCTTCCGGAGGACCAATTCGGAGGCCAGTTTCGTCCCCTCCCGCGAGAGCACAGCCATACACACCTGTTGTACCGAAGTATGTTGAGACTTGTGGTTACTGTCATAAGACTAAGCATTCACAGCGAGACTGCAGGAGGGCCAACCGACTGTGTTTAGTGTGTGGGAGTAGTGAGCATATGGTTCATGGCTGTCCGAGAAACAGGGCTCCTGCGCCGGTTGCTGGTGCTGCTCAGCTAGGAGCATCGACGTGTGGTCAGGGCAGGCCGTCTCTCCCTCCGCAGAAGCAAGTCTTCGATCAAAGGCGTGTGGCTCCTAGAGGAGGTCAAGTTGGTGGTTGTGGTCAGGCTTATAACCTGACAGCCGAGGAAGTGGCAGTTGATGTTGGAGTATTTGCAGGTATATCACAGTAGTTGTACTTTCTTTTCTATCTTTCAATTTTCTGCATGTTATTTTTTATTTTTTTCTCTCCTTTGTACAATTATTCGTGTATATATCCTGCTGGCACCTTATCCTTTGTTTGATCTTCTTCTAGGTGTGATTTTAGTCTTCTCTCTCTCTGCTCATGTGTTGTTTGATTCGGGTGCTACCCACTCTTTCATTTCTGCTCGCTTTGTCGATCTGCATGGTTTGGTTTGCGATGTTATGCCCGCAGCTTGGGACATCACCACTGGTGGAGGTGTCTTTGTCTGTTCTAGGGTTTGCAAGCAGAGTCTGTTGTAGATTGGTGGTGTGGTTTTCTCGGCTGATTTGATTGTGATTCCCAACTCCAAATTCGATGTCATTCTGAGCTTGAACTAGTTGGGTGTTTCCTGTGCCGTGATTGATTGCCGGGAGAAGAAGGTCACTTTCAGGCCTTCTGGTCAGCCAGAATTTGTTTTTCATGCGGGTGAGACACCGTCAGGGCATGTCAAGAACTCGTTGGATCCCGAGGTTGTTTCTCTTGCGTCACTGGGTTCTGATAGGATTTTTGCACCCATGGTTGTGCGTGACTTCCTTAATGTGTTTCCCGAGAAATTGTCCGGTTTACCGCCAGTTCGAGATGTGGAGTTTAGCATTGATGTCTGGCCCAGTACGGCCCCTATTTCCAAGAGTTTGTATCGTATGGCACCGGTCGAATTGGCAAAGCTGAAGGTGCAAGTTTAGGAGCTGCTTGATAAGGGTTTTGTCAGACCTAGTGTTTCGCCATGGAGAGCACCAGTTCTGTTTGTCAGTAAGAAGGATGGAGGCCGTAGGCTTTGCATTGACTATAGGGAGTTGAACAATGTTACCGTCAAGAATCGGTATCCATTGCCGAGGATTGACGATTTGTTTGGCCAACTGGGAGGCGCTTCAGTGTTCTCGAAGTTGGATCTCCGTTCCAGGTACCATCAAGTCAGGGTGAAGTCAGAGGATGTTCCGAAGACGGCTTTCTGAACGAGATATGGGCATTATCAGTTCTTAGTGATGCCTTTCGGAGTGACTAATGCACCGGCAGTGTTCATGAGTTTGATGAACCATGTGTTTTCGCCGTTCTTGGATCAGTTTGTTTTGGTTTTCATCGACGACATATTGGTGTACTCGCAGAACAAGGAGGATCATGTTGAGCATCTGAAGGTGGTTCTGCCGACTTTGAGGGAGATCCAGCTGTATAGGAAGCTCGATAAGTACGAGTTTTGGCTGGATCACGTTGCTTTTCTTGGCCACATTATCTCTGGTGCTGGTGTTTCTGTGGATCCTTTGAAGATTTCTGCGGTCAAGGATTGGCCTATTCCGAAGTCTATTTTTGAGGTGCGGAGTCTTCTTGGTTTGGCTGGTTACTATCGGAAGTTCGTTCAGGATTTCTCCAAGATCGCTGGACCCTTAACCAGTTTGACCAGAAAGGAGCAAAAGTTCGTCTGGGATGAAGCTTGTGATAGAGCTTTCGCCGAGTTGAAGCGTCGGTTGACGTCAGTGCCTGTGCTGACTATACCCGACAGTTCGGGTGGTTTTGTGATCTTTTGTGATGCTTCGGGGAGAGGTCTGGGAGCAGTGCTGATACAGCAAGGCAGGGTTGTCGCTTATGCATCGAGGCAGTTGAGACCTTATGAGAAGAACTACCCTATGCATGATTTGGAGCTTGCAGCTGTGATCTTTGCCTTGAAGTTGTGGAGGCACTATTTGCTTGGGGATAGAGTCGAGATTTTCACAGATCACAAGAGCCTCAAGTATGTGTTTACACAGAGGGAGTTGAACATAAGGCAGAGAAGATGGCTGGAGTTGATGGCAGATTTTGACATCAATTTGCAGTATCACCCAGGCAAAATTAATTTGGTGCCAGATGCTTTGAGTCGGAGGCCTGCTGCTATGTTCCTCACTCAGCAGAAGGAGCTTATGGAGGACATGAGGAGGCTAGAGTTGGATGTGTTGCTTCCCGAATCAGATCGGCAGCTTATGTTGTTGCAGTTGCAGTCATCCTTTGTAGAGCAGATCAAGGCAACTCAAGGGAGTGATCAGCAATTGCAGGAGTTTCGGAGTGAGGTTGAAGCTGGTTTGAGATCTGATTTGGTTGTCCATGCTGATGGGTCACTTCGGTTTGGCTCTAGGTTGTGTGTACCGAGGAGATGTTAGGTGAGAGCTACTCGAGGAAGCTCATCGGTCCTCGTATTCTATTCATCTTGGTGGTACCAAATGTATAGGAACTTGAAACAGCATTTTTGGTGAAATGGTATGAAGTGGGATGTGGCTCGGTTCGTCGCCCAATGCCTAATCTGTCAGCAGGTGAACGCAGAGCATCAGAGGACTGCATGACTTTTCAACCCCTTCCTATCCCTGAATGGAAGTGGGAGAATATCATGATGGACTTTGTGACAGCTTTGCTGAGAAGTCCTAAAGGTCATAATGCTATCTGGGTGATAGTGGATCAGCTGACGAAGTGTGCTCACTTCATTCCTTTCCGTGTGGGTCAGTACAGGGAGAGATTGGCCGAGCAGTATGTTCAGGAGGTTGTTCGTCTACATGGAGTTCCTGTCAGCATCATATCGGATAGGGATACAAGATTCAGATCTCAGCTCTGGGAGAGTTTGCAGAGGAGCTTGCGTACCAAGCTGAGCTACAGTACAGCGTTCCATCCTCAAACGGATGGGCAGTCAGAAAGGACAATTCAGACCCTAGAAGATATGTTGAGATCCTGTGTTCTTCAGTTTGGAGGTTCGTGGGAGGATCATCTCCACTTGGCCGAGTTCTCTTATAATAACAGTTATCAGGCGAGTCTCAAGGCTGCCCCATTCGGAGCTTTGTATGAGCGCAAGTGTATATCGCCAGTCTGTTGGGATGATATTGGCGAGAGGAAGCTTTTAGGCCATGAGTTGATTACAAAGACAGTTAATGCCGTGGCTCAGATCCACAAGCATTTGCAAGCCGCTAAGCATCGGCAGAAGAGGTGGGCTGACTGTCATCGGAGACCTCTAGAGTTTGAGGCAGGCGAGCATGTGTTGCTCAAGGTATTGCTTTGGAAAGGTGTTATCCGTTTCGGCAGTGGAGTCAAGTTGAGTTCTCGATTCATCGGTCCATTTGATATTGTGGAATGTGTGGGTACAGTAGCTTACAGGCTCGCATTACCGCCAGCTTTAGCGGGTGTCCATGATCTATTCCATGTTTCTCAGCTCAGGAAATACATCAGAGATGACAGTCATGTGGTTGACTACACAGACTTGTCTGTGAGGCCGGATTTGTCCTGTGAAATTTGACCCGTCCCTATCTTAGACCATTGAGAGAAGGTGCAAAACAATAGAGTCGTCAAGTTGGTCTGGGTTTCTTGGGATCCTCGCTCGCCAGGGGAGTCTACTTGGGAGTTAGAGGAAGAGATTCGGGAGAGGTTCCCTCATTTGTTTGAGTAGTGTTTTGTTTTGCTTTGTTTTGCTTTGCTTTGTTCGGGGTTTGTCCTAAGTGCCTCTTGTATGAATTTCGAGGACGAAATTCTTCTTGTAAGATGGGTAGGATTTGTATGCCCTATTTTCAGATTTTATTGTATTTTGTATTCTTTTGATTATTGTATTTGAACTCAATTGTTATGGTGCATTTTGTCTTTTCTTGGGTTCTTTTGTTCTCTCTGGATCAATCGTGTTCTTTTGATTGGATTCTATTCTTTTGTGGATTTGGCTCTCTTCTATTTTGAATTCGATTTATTCTCCTTTATGTTCGTCTCATCCATTGCATTGGTTAGTCTCTTTTGGAGCCAAAACCGATACCCAGAATCTACATAATCTCAACCCAAAACCCTAATTTCCTGATCCTTATAAATTCCCCATTAATTAAAACCTAATAATTACCCCTCCTCTCTCTTTTGTCGTTTCTCTCTCCCCGCTCACGCCCCCTTTCTCTGTTCTCCATTTCTAAACACCCCGAACCCAACATTGCACAACCCCTCGACCCTATCACTGTATACTCCGATCGCCTTCCGTCACCACCATCTTCATCGTCCCCTCATCCCCTCGACCTTGCCGTCATCTTCATCTTCTACGCCGCCCTCGCCATTATCCGTCGAACCCAACCACCAAAGTTTCCCTTCACCGTTACTCATCGTCGTGCTCATCACCATTGCACTCGCCGTCCCTTGCCGCTCCACCGAGTCCCCTTTGCGTCGCCGTTCGAGTCCCCGTTTGCTCGCGCCGTCGTTCCCCTGTTTTCGAACGAGAGAACAAAGTGTCCTTTGCCGTTAGTGTCGTCGCTGCCGTCGCTTCCCGACCGTGGTACCGAAGTCGCTTTGCCACCGCAGTCACCGTCGCAGCACCGTGCCATCTGCCGTTCCTTTTCTCTCTCTTGCTGTCATGAGGAGGAAGACGATTAGCGAGTGGCTGATCTCGCTGTCCCATGTTTGGCACCCCCTGATCCGCTCTTCGCTGTCCCCTGTTCGGTGTGGATTCGGTGCGAGGAAAGGATCCTATTAGCTGGTTTGGTGTACCGTGTTCTGCCACACCCGGTCGCTCTTTGTTGTTCGCTGTTTTGGGTCGGATCCGGTGTGAGGCAGTGGTTTTGATTGGCTGTTCTGGTGTTTCGTGTTCTGTGTGCGCCAGATCCAGTTCCGGTGTTCTGCGTTCTGTCCCGATCTGGTGTGAGGAATTACTATAGGATCTTGCTGTTGTTATTGATTCTTCGCCCTTATTTTTTTGGGAGTTTTCGCCCGGGATTCTGATCCAGTTATTCTATTTTATTAATATTCTGAATAACAGGCAAGTCTCTTCTTGAACCCTTTTTATTATTTGTGTTCAGGATTTCTTTGATCTACTGCAAGTAGATCCCGTCCTTTTTATTATCAAAAACTATTTGACAATTCCGTCAAGACTATCGAGATTTTACACAAGCTAACCGGACATACTCTTAACATCGTGCTTTCTCTTCGATCTAAACCTAGTCCCCCAATGTTTCATGCATTGTACATTAAACAACTAGACTCATGCCTAGGACTGCTTGATAGATTGGACATTGAAATTGAACATACTAGAATAGAATTTAATTGATGAATTGACACCATGACCATGATAAATGTATCTTAACCCTTAGAAATTGTATGTTGACACCTAGGATTGCTTTGATTGCCGATTTGCATGCTATTTAGGATCGTGTGAATTATTTGTTATCTTTTTTTATATTAATTTGATTTCAGGACTGCTTTAAGTTTCACTTTAAATCAGATTTTTAGCACTGTTAATGACCTAATTTGAAAGAACTTACTAAACATAAATGTAACCCTTGATGTCTAGATAATTTTTCCCTAGTTTGGATTTGAATTCCTATTTGTCATCTGTTAGATTCATCACTTTACTGCAACTGTGTTAGAGATTTCAGACTCATAATTTCATGCGTATGCTGCTGTTGTTTATTTTATTTGACCCTGTTATCCGTAAAAGAAAATTCTGAAATAATTTAGGCTGGACTTAGACAGGTAAAGCTACTTCCCTGAATTTTTGTATATTTTAATAATGAGATTTTTGACCCGAATTAATTAATGGAATATAACCTACTGCATGCTGACTAAACATAAAACCTGATTAGATTAGAGTTATCACCCTAGTCCCTATGTCTTTTATGTGCCTTAACTATGCTCGCTGGAACTATGTGGAAGTCTACTTTCCAGACCTTCCGGTGGATTCAGTTTTACTATTGTGTAGTGACCTTAACCAATGATTTAGTACAGCAAGATCATGCTGTCCTGATTTTATGAAATGTGTTCATATGATGTGTTTGCTTCCTACTTTGTCTGTAACGCTTAAAATTAGTCACACATAGTAACATACAATATTGACACCCTCTTGCATGCTCACATAGGATGAAAATAAACTATTAACAAGTCGGGATTACTATGGGTAGACTTGGTAGTGAACAATCGGAAAATGTACTCAGTAAGGCCTTCTCGCTTGCACGCATACTTGACATAGAAGGAGTATCGATTGCAATGATTTATTGATGATTCATGATTGTAAATTATCGTTATCTAGTTACGCCGAGTACACGAACCGTGAATTTACCATCGTTCTAAAACGGTCACTGTGCTTGCGCGGAACTTGTGAAATAAGACGCAGTAGTACGTGCACTAGATAGGTTAATAAAATACTTAATAACTTGCATACTCGATCTTGTATTGAACTTGACTTGGCATCACGAATTTCATGTGTGATTATTGTACACTTTTGATATTGCCTACTCTTTGTTTTGTTTATTGTCTTTGGCCATGTTCATTTCCTTTGATATTCATGTTTTTCCTATTATCCTTTGTTTTCTCTACTTGCCGCCCACGACTTGCTCTAAGGGCACTCTTTTATTTTTTTTAGACCCGGAATTTACAGGTGTTGAAGGATCTATTCCCGATGGAATTGGTGAGCAATGTTTCTAGTGAGGGATCCAGTCTCCGCTGCGTAGTTTATTAATTATTGCTAGATTTATTTTTTGAACCTTGTTATCTCTTGTACTTTGTTTTGGGCTCTATGACGCGTAGTTTTGTTTTGATTCCGAATGTTGCATATTTATACTGTTGGTTTATTTCATTATTATTGGAACTTTATAAGTGATTCATGTGGCTATATTTCTTGCGTGGTTGTATATTTGTTGATCTTATTACTGAGTTAGTCTGGTACAGCTTATGGATGGTGTTTACATCATTCGCTGGGCCTACGTTACGTACTCGTGTTCCGTATTTTGGAAAGCGGGGCGTGACAACAAGAGTAGAATTCATGGCACGGGTTCAAATCCCAAAATATGAAGAAACGGCTTGATATGGGCGTATGCAATTATGGGATGCATACTGTCCAGAGTCTCGCTTGCATTAGAATAAGTGCATCTTTGCATTAATTGACCTTGCATTAAAGTCTAAGTCATAGCATACACTGACACATCAAATTATATTTACACAATTCTCTTTTCATCAATTTGTTGTTTTAAAGTTGAAACTCTGTTGCTTGTAATCAGCATTTTGCGTCAGTATATGTACTGACGTCCCCACTCAATTAGGTATTGGATTGTGGTACCAGTGGTTCAGGATTCAGGAGGACTCTAGATAAGTAAAGCATGAAGCGCAGTGTTCATTATTATTACAATTATAACCTATGTTGTAATTTATTTAATGTTGAGAAGCATCCAAGTGAAGTACCATGTGTTATTAATTATTCATTGTACTCTGATGTAAATTTATTGGAAGTTTGAAACACATGGGCTTGTAAGACATTATTGTAACACTGATGTAATGTATTGAAGTTTTATAACATTCGGACTTGTAATACATTTGTGTTGAATAAAAAGTTTTAAATTTTCCTTTTTTCTGTGTATTGTGGCTAATTTATGGAAAAGATTTTGGCTTATGTCACGATTTCCCGGCTACAGAAATCGGGGCATTACAAATCATAACTTTTGTTCTAAATCAAAGATTTCGATCGTCGAGACTTCTTCGAAATAAGTACTCATACGTTATGAGTGGAGTTCTGTAGCCCGGGGAAAGTTTATTTTACTGCAACTGTGCGCAGAAATCCGAAAACATGAAATTCGGGTTGCGAGGTTCGGGTCCAAGTTGGATGTAATTGTGTTTATCTTGTGAGGGTTTTTATGGCTGCTATATATAAAGGCTGATATGAGAAGAAAGAAAAAAAAATATCTTTGAGGCTAAAAGAATTGGAGTCGACCATTGGAGAGCAAGAGCCATAACGTTCATCAAGATCGTCTAGAGTTCTTCCTTCGCATCTAATTTTTATTATTATGCATTCCGATACAATGTTTGTTAGTTGCAAATTTATCATGAACTAAATTTATTTTTCTAGGGCTTCGATGTAGCCTAGTTTTGAGAACACAATTCTAATTTTATGTTATTTTATTCTCCTATTTTTCCATGGTTGTGTATTTAATTTTTGTTAATGCTTACAATTGTTTGGCGAACTATTGTATGATTTATTGAATCATGGAGAGACCGATAGGTAATTTGTGATTTAGAAATATAGAATTAAACATCATTGACTGAGCGAAATTAGAGATGATTTATCGCGATTAATATGACTATGAAGAAATCCATAGAACTTAATGAGTCTTCAATTAATTAAATTTGCATAGAGATATTTTTGGTGTTGTTCGAGAGAAAATATTGAATAATTAGGGAATTTTTGTCTACAACTTGGAAAGTATAATTTCTTATTACATGAAATTATGAATTGTGTGGGATTAACCGAGTGAAATCAAAAGCCCTAGAACTAGTTTTGCCCTTAACAAAAAACAAATTTTCAAATTTTCATTCTTCTTTATTAGTCTAGTTCTTTCCTCAGTTTAATTTAGTTTAGTTGCTATTTTTTATTAAAATTTCGATTTTTCAAATAGTAGTTAATCTAGTGAATTTCGGTACTCAATAAAATAATTAGTCCTTGTGGGTTCAACACTCTTTTGACTTAAACTATACAACTTGTTGCGATTTTGTACACTTGCAAATAATCCCATTAAGTTTTTGGCACCGCTGCCGAGGACTAAGTGTTCTTTTATTGATATTGATAATTGCTAGATTTTTACTAATTTGGAGTTTCTTTTTTTTTTAATCTTTTAGTTTTTTTTATTCTGTTATTTAATAATATTACAGGACATACATGTGTATCATCATGGCAAACGAGGGTAATGGAGAGGAAAACATGGCTTTAAGAGACAATGCTATGCCCTCGATTAATGGAGAAACATCAAGTATAAAGAGGCCTACTATTAAAGCTAACAATTTTGAAATTAAACCGGCAATCATTCAAACGATTCAACAGACTGTTCAATTTGGGGACTATCGCACGAGGATCCTAACGTTCACAGTGCAAACTTTCTAGAAATTTGCAATACTTTCAAGCACAATGGAGTATCAGATGATGCAATTCGATTAAGACTTTTTCCTTTTTCACGAAGAGATAAGGCAAATGCTTAGCTAAATTTTCTACCAACCAGTGGTATTACTACTTTTGAGAGACTTGCACAAAAATTTATGGCTAAGTATTCCCCCGGCAAAGACAGCGAAGCTAAGGAATGACATTACCACATACACTCAATTTGAGACTGAGTCTTTGTATGATGCATGAGAGAGGTATAAAGAGTTATTGAGAAAGTGTCATCATCATGAACTTCCAAAATGGCTATAAGTGCAAATATTCTATAATGGTTTTGGGAGCTACAAATCGGTTTATGGTAGATGCAACAGTTGGAGGTGCACTAATATGCAAAACTCATGAAGCAGTTTATGAACTTTTAAAGGAGATAACATCTAACAACTATTAATGGTTTTCAGAGAGCGCAATGCCAAGAAAAGCAACTGGAGTTTTTGAGCATGATCCAATTATCACATTGACTGCCCAAATTGCAACTTTATCTAAACAACTAGGTAATATGAATGTCAATAATATTCTTATTTGTGATCATTGTGCAGGATATCACTCAAGTATTTATTGCCAAGTGGAAAATCCTTTTGCTCAATCAAATTTCAATCAAGCAAATTACGTGTCCAATTTCCAACATCAAAACAATCCTTATTCAAACATGTATATTCCAGGCTAAAGAAACTACCCCAATTTTTCATGGAACAACAATCAAGGAGCAATTAGACTACCTCAGAAATTTCCACAGCAAGAAAAGAAGCCGACAATTGAAGAGATGTTCATACAATACATGCAAAAGATAGATTTCGCAATACAAAATAATACGACTTCAATTCACAACCTAGAAGCTCAAATTGGTCAGCTTTCAAATATTCTTGCAGAGAGAACAACATGAACCTTATCCAGTAACACCGTGACCAATCCTACGGATCATGTCAAAGCAATAACACTGAGAAGTGGGAGAACAATTGAGCTGCCACAAAAAGAAATTACCGAACAAAATGTGGTTGAAAAGGAAGATGAGTACGAACTAATTTTGGAGGAACAAATGCAATAGGTGACCAACCCCCATATTGAGAATTCTAAGAAAAGCAAAGGAGCTTCAAACACCATGATTTTCAGGAGTTTAATTTTGGAACTAATCCTAATTCACCTTATGATCCACCAATTCCTTTTCCGCAAAGACTTCAAAAGAATAATCTAAAAAATCAATTCTCTAAATTTTTAAGTATTTTAAAGAAATTGCATATTAATATTCTTCTTATTTATGCTTTAGAACATATGCATAAATATGCCAAAATTTTGAAGGATATTTTATCAAATAAGTGAAAATTAGAGGATCATGAGACAGTTATGCTAACTGAAGAGAGTAATGCAATTTTACAAAAGAAGTTTACTCCTAAACTTAGATTCAGGAAGTTTTACGATACCTTACACTATTGGAAATACTTATTTTGATAAATCTTTATGTGATTTAGGAGCAAGTATTAATCTTATGCCTTTTTCAGTTTTCAGGAAACTTGGTATTGGAGAAGTAAAGCCTACTACAATTTCTTTACAATTAGCAGACAGATCTATCAAGTATCCAAGAGAAATAATTGAAGATTTTTTGGTAAAGGTAGACAAGTTCATATTCCCAGCTGATTTTGTAGTGCTTGATATGGAGGAAGATGAACAAATTTTGTTGATTTTGAAGCAAATTTTTTTAGCTACGGGGAGAGCTTTGATTGATTTCCAATAAGGAAAACTTATTTTAATAGTTGAAGATGAGCAAGTAATGTTTGACGTCTTTAAATCCATAGAGTTTTTTGCCGAAGTTCACACATGTTTTCAAGTTAATGAAACTGATTTAATTATGGGCGAGACACGTAGGGCTAAAGTTGAAAATTTATCGGTAGAAGTGTGTTTAACAAATTAAGCAACTCTTGAATATGAGAAAGAATATTTTGGAATATGCTCTGTATTTAGAAGCTGCACCATCAATTTATCTTTCGTCTCAGCTGAAATTCAAAGAAGTGGGGATATCAAAGACGCCATCGTCGAGAAAGAAACGACTGAAATTCGAACCGCTACCATTTAGTTTGAGAGATGCATAGAAAAAATCTAATCCACACATGAAGAGAATTATTGGAAAAGAGGCTCGTATATTGTTGGATCTTGGCGTTATATGACCATCTCAACTACCATGTCCGGTTGAAGGCTTAAAACTTAGCGCTTCTTTGGAGGTAACCCATGTTTTCTTTTGACTGCATTTAGAATTTTTTTTTCTTTTAGTTTACTTTCATTTTAATTTTGATTTTATTTTATAGGATTGCATAAGTTTGGGGTATCCGATAGAGTTGTAATCTACACCTACTTTGATGGTTGTTTTTGGGCAGGATGAGTCCAAATCTGGAAAAGTGTTTCAAAGCGAAATCGAAGGAAATTTTCATATCTTTCCAATTAAAAAAGAATTAACGAATTTTGGACATCTACAACTCCAGATATCACCAAAACATTAAGGATAGTGTGATATTCAAGTTAAGGGGAAAGGGTGCAATTTTTTAATATATATTTGAAAAGAAAAAAAAAGTAAAGTATTGCAATTAGGCTTACCATTATACCTTTGAGTTCTTTATTGTGCTAAAGCATTGAAATAATTTTTTTAGAATAGACAATATCCTATAAAGCAAGATCAAGCATACTTATTTACTTTAGGATTATTGAAATTCAAATTTCCTTACAAAATTGTGAGAGACATGTGATTATACATGAAAGAGAAATGTGATGTTTTTTCTTGTGATTATTCCCTTTGGTCTAGTCCTAAACAAGGTTTAAGTAAATAGAGTGATAATGATTAAATAATTGAATAAATAAAGTTCTATCTACTCCAATATTTTGAGTTACTTAGTAACTAAGGGTATTCATCACCAATGTTTACTTTTACGTCAAACGGTAACTTGAACTATGAGTATGCAAAAGCACTCTAAGTATATGACTTGTTGAGTAACCGGGTGAATCATCACAAATGTTTGCATTCTCGTCAAAAGGCAAGTGACAACTTCGCGGAGAAAGAAGAACAAAAACCCTCTAGTTTTGCTATTCGATTTGTAGTAGTGAGAAGGGGTAATCACATATGGAGTTGTTACATGATACAATTAAATTAATTGCATGACAAATATGATTGAGTTGAGAATTATGTATAAATAATTACACTGGAGAAAGTGAGTATGTTTAGTTTTCCTTTATTTTCTATTGTTTATGTACTAAGCTGAAAATTTGATGCTTGCATAATAAGTCCTTGTGGTGCGACGAGTTGTGACTAAATATGATTGTTATCCCTTTATTCGTGGTTTTACTTTTTAGTCGAGAACAAACAAAATCTTAAGTTTTGGGGTATTTGATGAGTGAAATTTATATATGATTTTATTACTCTTTTTACGCATTAAAGTTACAAGTTGTCGATTATTTCTTTATAATTTATCTTATTTCCATTGATTTTGTTTTATTTATTTTATTTTGAAGGAATGAGATTTATAAGTGCAAAAAGATATGCATTTTGGTAAAATCAAGGAAGAAAACAAGGATAAAGATTTCAAATTTTAAATTTTAAATTTTAAATCCAAATTGATTATTGGATTAAATTAGTTGAATGATTAGTTTAAAATCTAAAATATTAATCTTAATATGTAAATTTTTACTAACTAATTATTTAAACTTAAACATATCCTATTAATTAATTAACTCTCCTCTTCTTTATAAAAATGCAACACCTAGAACTTGTACAACTTTTTGGACATGAATATGGACGAATCATAACTTTTGTTCTAAATCAAAGATGTCGATCGTCTAGTCTTCTTCGTAACGAGTACTCATACATTATGAACGAAGTTATGTAGCTCCAGGAAATTTCATTTTACTGCAACTGTGCAGTAATCCGAGAACAGAAAATTCGGGTTGCGAGTTTCGGGTCCAAGTTGGCTGTAATTGTATTTATCTTTTGGGGGTTTCTTTGGATGCTATATATAAATGATGATATGAAAAAAAAAATGAAAAAAAAATATCTTTGAGGCTAAAGGAATTGGAGGAGACGACTCATCACACCATTGGAGAGTAAGAGCCACAACGTTCATCAAGATCGTTTAGAGTCCTTTCTTCTCTTCTAATTTTTATTATAATGCAATCCGATATAATGTTTTTTAGTTGCAAATTTATCATGAACTAAATTTATTTTTCTAGGGCTTCGATGTAGCCTAGTTTTGAGAATACAATTCTAATTTCATGTTATTTTATTCTCCTATTTTTCCATTGTTGTGTGTTTAATTTTTGTTCTTATTGCTTACAATTGTTTAGCTAACAATTGTATGATTTATTGAATTAAAGAAAACCAAGAGTTAATTTTTTATTTAGAAAAATAGAATTAAACACCATTGATTGAGAGAAATTAAAGATGATTTACCGTGATTAATGTGACTATAAAGAAATTCATAGAACTTAATGAGTCTTCAATTAATTAAATTTGCATAGGGAGATGACAAACTGTTAGTAGAAGATATTTTTGGTGTTGTTCAAGAGAAAATATTGAATAATTAGGGGATTTTGGTCTACAACTTGGAAAAGTATAATTTCTTATTACATGGAATTTTGAATTGTGTGGGATTAACTAGGTGAAACCCTAGAACTAATTTTGCCATTAACAAACAACAAAATTTCAGATTTTTATTCTTATTTATTAGTTTAGTTCTTTCCTTAGTTTAATTTAGTTTAGTTGCTATTTTTTATTAAAATTTCGATTTTCCAAATAGTAGTTAATCTAGTGAATTTCGGTAATCAATAAAATAATTAGTTATTGTGGGTTCAACACTCTTTTCACTCAAACTATATTACTTGTTGCGATTTTTACACTTGCAAATAATTCCATCAGCTTACGAAGTGGGTGAGGAAGATCTCCTCAAATTAATCGAATGAGATAATGGAGCCGGGTGAGAGGTGGGAGTACCACTCCCTTGCTTACCTCTTCAACGTGGCGAGAAAAGTCTTGCTAAGAAGTGCAACTGAGGCTTGGTGGATCATCATGAGAGTTTTGAAACTCTAAATATGATCGGCCGAGTTAGGTTCTTCATTATAGAACTCATAGTGTTGCGGCTTGAAGGTCTCAGGGATGTGGGCCTCCATGATAGACTTGGAGTGTGATACCCCTGAATAAGATAAAATATTTTTATTATATATATATTATTTATTTTAAACCAAGTTGATACTTGAATTGAGTTGGTGCATGATTATTTTGATTAAATAACCATGCATACTTGTGAACAAGGTTTAGGGTTAGGGTTACTATTTTGACCTAGGGCTTTATATTGGAACTAACCCTAATCTTGATTAAACCTAGGCCAATCTTGATGGGATCCAATGGTTAGAATCCACCATGAAGAGTTTCTTCATGAATTTCCAAGACACAACATGAAGGTTCTAGCACTTTGTTGTGTTGGCACTTATCACCACCACCTACTTCCACTCACTCAAACCCTCTCCCATCACCACCCTCTATCCTAGGCCGGCCAAAATGGAAACCCTAGCACCCTCCATTCTCTATAAATATCCCCTTTCACTCACCTTCTCATCTTTCTTCTTATCTTGTTTGTTCAAAAAGAAAAAAAAAAGAGAGAAAAAAAAAAAGGAGAAAAGGAAAGTAAGTTTATAAGTTAGTAGTAGAAGGAATAGAAGAGAGAGTTAGCCACAGAAACTACACCTTGGTTGTAGGAAGAGCAAGTGAGCACTTGGAGAAGGAAGGAAGGAAGGAAGGAAGCTAGCTAAGGAGTTCTCTTGCAAACATAGATGTGGGTGATCTCTAAAACTCTAAACTTAGTATTTTTATTTTTTTTGTATGTAAATTACTATGTAGTAGTAGCTAAGAAAACTTGGTTACCATGTATGAGTATGTGACATGCTAAGAAAAATAAACTTGTATGGTAGAACAACTCTTATCATGTTTTTTTTGTTGAAGAACGAGTATGAGATATGTGAGTTTAGGATTTTCTAGTTCACAAATGGCATGTTATGCTATGAATCTAGAGTACACATGAATTTTTTCATAATATTTGGGGTCCATTTAGTGGCCCAAACACTAACTTCATTTTCGTACAGAGAGCAGGTTGAAAAACTGTTGTTGAGTGAAAACATGGTGTTTCTTTCAAAAATCATAACTCAGTATTGGTAAAGTATTTTAAGCTAAATTTTTTACTAGATGCTCTTGTGTGTGTCCATAACCATAGTTTCAAATTTCACATTTTTCTGAGATCGTTTGAGACTCAAAATTGTTTTAGGTTGCAACTGGTTTGGAAGTCAGAAGCTGAATCTGTCTGTTTTGAGATTGAAGTTCATCAACTCATAATTACTTTTGTGTACATGATATTGTAATGAAACTTTTATAGTATCTTTTAGTATGAGTCTACATCATCATTCTAAAATTTTAGAATTTTTCGATAACATTTGATGAAGTTTCAAAAATAAAGTGAATATAGAAGTAGAGACTCTGTTTAAAAAACAGGAGAATTTTTATGCTATGTTTGAAGGGTCATAACTCTCTTTGTAATATGAATCTAGATGCAAAATTTTGACATGTTGGAACAGTATATGTCTAGTTGCAGAATCTTAAATTCCATAAGCTTTGGAATTAAAGTTGATTTGTTATTGAATTTTAACTAAACCGTGTCCAGTTTCTAGCTCAGATTACATGATCTGTGAATTTATGCTTTTCTTGAATAATGCGTTGGAAATCTGCAAAAGTGATTAACTAGAAATTTGTAATAGAGACTCTTAGCTTTCTAAAAAGCCTAGAATCATGCAGTTTCAAGTTTTGTAGTAATAGATATGAATTTCGGAAGTACTGGACGAATCCAGTCTTCTCGGAAGTGATCACCTTTTGCATTTACGACTTTTTCCTTAACTCCTAAGTTTGGATTGAGATTTAGTGGTATTTGTATACCCCAATACTTGTCTTTTGTGGTGTCTTAGAGCATCTCCAACCATACTAGCTAAAATGGCTAGCCAAATTGTTCAAATAGTGTTTTTGCCTGGTGAATTTGGCTAGCCATTTTGCTTCATCTCCAACCATGCTTTTTCCTCTATATTTTGCCTCTTGCTCTCCATTTTGCCTCATCATGTTCATGGCTAGGCAAAATGCCTAGCCATTATGCCTAACTGTTGGAGATGTAAAATGAGTGTGACTCTCCAAATATGGCTATGCCTCTTCATTTTGGCTAGCCGTTGGAGATGCTCTTATGTTGTTAAGGCACAGATGGAGACTTGAAAAACATTTGAGTCATTGATATTGTCTAGATAGTTACCCTATAGCTATCAACCGTTAGGCTAGAATTGGAACTTCCGCCTCATTGTTTAAAATTAGCCAAACTCGTGTGCCGACGGAGTCATAGAGAATGATCACAGGCCGAGGTTGTGGACGAGACTCAAGATAGGGGAAGTGGCGAGTAGGTGATCACGTCACCGGAGCCGTGGGTTGATAGACAGGAACTAGGGTTTTCATTAAGGAAACCACATGAGACTAGGGATAACCTAGACTATGGATCAAGTTTGTAACCATATCCTTATGACATGTCCAGGTAGACTTAGTATTAGATAGGACTGCCGTCACCTATAAATTGCATTAGTTTTCTAGCAAACTAGTAGTCGGGTGTAGTATTCTCCTGTCATTAGGGATACGTGTTGCAGTGCGTATCTCGCACCGTTAATTCCTGAAGAACCATGGTAAGAATGGGAGGGGATTCCTGTCGGATAGGGGCTTAGACCTTCGAGGCCGTCATGTTCACATGTTAAGTGGACACCAAAGGACAATGGGGCTGCTGTCCCATAGATCTTTGGTGCCATATATATACTGTTGTGTATCTGTAAGATCGTCACGGCATTTGGTGTGATCCAGACCGGATTGGGGTACTAGTGGAAAATGGAGACACCACTGTGTTTAGCAGTGGTAACTGCAGGATTCACCAGTCACGATTGTATCTATCAGGAACAGGCTGAGTACAAGAGTATGTTGCATGGCGAGGGTACAAAACCTGAACTTGGAGACAACAGCTTGATTTGGAACATATGTAGTATATGATGCATACATTTCCAAAGTCTCGCTTTCATTAGATTAAGTACATCTTGACCTGTGCATTAGATTACTAGGGCATGTCATACACAGACACCTTTAACCCAATTCCACTTTCCTGACTTTTAGTCACTTTTTCACGTGCATAAATCTTGATTTGGCAAGTTTGGAGATTGTTGTTTTCTTATCAGCATTATGTCAGTATATGTACTGACATGACCACTCAATTAGGTGTTGGATACCTGGTTGCGAGTGCAGGAGGACTCAAGACAAGTAGGGCATTCAAGTGGAATGGTAGTGTACATGTCTACCATTTGAGCAGATGCAGGAATATCAGAGTAGCGTAGCGAAAGATTCGAGCTACAGGGCGCATCTCGGGGAAGAAGCATGATCACTTAGTGGAGCTTCCCGTCGAGAGCAGTTGATTACCATTCTGGGTGGCAGATGGTAATTGTTACATTGTAGTATCTGTAATTAGTCTATGTAATTTGTACCTTCTTCAAGAACAGGTGATGATTGTAATTGGTGATGTAATAATTTTATTTGGCAATAAAGTTTTTAAATTTTCGTGTTATTACTGTGTTGAGATGCATTTGAAGGAAAACATTCTGGTTGTGTTAAGGATTTCCTGTAGTGGGATTCGGGGCACTACAAAATGGTATCAGAGCTAACTTCAAATTGTAGTCTAACATAGTAGGTAATTAGACTTGAAAGTCAAATAAATTGAGTTTAGTTTGGCAGATAGTGTCACACCTAGCTTCCCAAAACTATGGAATGCAAGCGCGTGACATGGCCCAGCGAATGACTTACGTCATCCATGAGCTGTTATCGATTTAACTCAACAATATAAACAGGAAGTAATACAACCACGCATGAAATAAAAGAAGTAATCACATGAATAACAATACTTGGAATTTAAGCATAAAATAACCAACATAATAACAATTAAACATCTGGAATCAACAATAACAATATTCGGGTCAAAAGCCCACGAATACAAGAATTAACAACATTGTTCAATTATTAAAGTTCTCAAAATGAAACAATAATTATTTAAGCGGCTCAGCAAAAACAATTCTTTCACCATTGCTGCTCTCATAGTCCGTCAAGCAAATCTCCTTGATTTTCTGTAAAATGTTCTTCTAAAAGAGAGAATAATATATCCTTAGAGCAAGTTGTAGACAGCAAGTAGAGAAACAGAGGAACAATGACAATAACGGTATAACGATGAATTCAATGAACGATGAAATCAATAGTATTGAATAGTTACAAAGTGATAATAGTATAATGTGCAATAAAGATGATTTTTAACCATAACAATAAACGATAACAATAACGATAAGCAATAAAGATAACACTGTTCGATAACAATGATAAAATGCATTGACAATGCGATGTAGTTTTAAGTCTATTATTCATTTTAATCCTAACTAATGCAAGTATTACTGCATCCCATACTACAGGTTCGATCCATACAATCAATTTCGTTTAGACTAAGGTGGTAGATTCTATAGGTCATGTACTCGGCATGATAACAATAATGATAACGATAACGGTAGCAATTTCTTGCACAATAACGATAACAATAGTTGGCACAATAATCCTAAAACAATACACGATGAATTGGGATACTGTGGTCAGTAATCCAACAATAAATCGATAGCACTAGCCGACACAATATTTTAGAAAATAATGCCTTCATTCCCAAGTACAGTCACTATATTATCAACTACCCTAGTCAACCCTTAACCCCGGCTTGATTAACATTCTTTATTCAATTAACATGCAATACTAATAAGGAACAATAAGGATAGAAATATCAATGGGAAGCGATAATGCGATTAATAAGGGACACTAGAATGATGACAACACAACCCTAAGATCATGCAATGTACTCTATACAATCAAATACACCAAATTCAATATTATGGATTCAATTATATTTTATTAAACATAGAAACCCAATTCTGGACAGCAGTAGGTTGCTGTACCAAAATCAGAATTTCCATTGCTACAGGATAGAAAATATGGATCCGTCAGAAGGTCTAGAAACTAGACTCCTGCCCGGTTCCAACGCATATTTAAAGTCCAAATTCCGACAACAGTAGTTAGGTGAATTTCAGTGTTCTTTACAGGTTACTGTTTCTGGCTGGTTATCAGTGTCAACTGGTTTCAGTTGTAATATCAGTAAATATTCATTATAAAAATCAGTAAAAATAATTTTTATTACCCTAAGCATGTTTTCTATCAATCTGGAAATTATCATGGTAATATTTTATCATTAATTCATCTAATTTATCAACTTAACATGGTATGTGCATGAATCTGAAAATACAGCACAGCTGCAGTAAAAAGGTCATAACTCATGCAATATAAGTCGGAATTCAAAAATTCCGGATGTTCTGGAAACTAGAAACATGGGGCTACATTTCATATTCAGGAAGTTACTAATTTTGATGACATTATCTAGGTCGAAACAGCATGATAATATTCAGGTTGGTAATAAATTTCAGGATTTCAACATGTTCTTCATGGACAAAAAGATTGAAATGTTGTGAAAGATGAGTTAGAGGTTAACAATTATAAATCGCAGCAAGTTACGTCTATGTGAACATGGTATTAAGATGTATAATGTCCATAACCCTACTAATCACAATCAACTAACACACCATCATCAATCATATGAACAATCAACACTAGTATACAATCTACAATAGTTGTGTAATGTCATGACATGAAATACAATAATAATTCCTATTCCTGCATTCCATAATTAACTATATGAATACATGCAAGATCTCTATACATTGGAGGCAAAAGATGACACGAAGTCAAGACTACTACTTGGATTCGCTCGTGTAAATCCGTAGCATCCCAACGATGAACAACAATAAGTAATATACGATAATCAATAGGAATCTACTTGCAGAATTCAATAAACTATCTCGAATACAATACAATACAATTCGAACGTGAGGTGACTTTCCTTTAGAACGACATTAGATTAATCCGAATATGCGAACAATAATGGGATCGGAATCCCGGCGACACGGTGACAGCCAACGATCACGATGATCACGATCGGGTACGAATCTTGATGGGGATCAAGATCGGATGATTGGACGGCTGAGATTGAAGATCAAGATCAAGATTAAGATCAAGATCAAGATGATGATCACGATCGCAATGATTAAAAGAGATCCGATGGTTGAGATCAAAATCTTGATGATGATGATGATGGTGATGATGATGATCAATACAAATCCAACGGCCAAGATCAACAGATCAAGAAGTGATCATGATTGCAATTTCAACGATCAGACGGTCGAGATAGCTTGATCCCAAACAGCAACGCAAATCGGATCTCCCTACTCACAAAATAGCACACATGGAATCCACTGTATTTCCTCCTTCCCAACTCGACAGAGAGAGGGAAACGGCAGGAGGCACTGGCGGCGACTGCGGTCGGGAAGTGATGGCAGTGGCGAGAGCAGGGGCGGCGATGGCAAGGCGCTGGCGAGGCAATGACGATGGCAAACAGGTGGCGCGATGGCTGGTGCTACTACTGTGAAGATGCTGTCGTGGCTCTGCTGTCGTGGCTGTCTGGCATCGGGGTAGCAACGCTGAGAAGCTGCGTTGCTGTAGCGTCGGGAGGATGACGGCACAGGGGAGGAGCGTCGGGCACTGTGGGTGGTGCGATGCTGGAGTTGTTGACTGGTCGCGTCGGGAGGTCGATGGTGCAGGAGAGGTGGCAGGGTGGGGCTGTAGTCGAAGGGGTAGACCAGGATGGGGGCGCACAGGAAGGGGAATGAGCGGGAGGGACGACGGGAGTATAGGAGATGATCGGGAGCTTGAAGATGGGTTTGGAAGGAGGGCTAGGGTTTCGGGGGTAGGTTGAAGGACAGGGTTGGAGTGAATAAAGCGGCTAGGGTTGGTTTTGTGAACAGGGTAATGCAGGATATATATATATATATATATATATATATATATATATATATATATATATATATATATATATATATGGGTATTAGAGTTAACAGGTTGTATGGGGGTAACTGGTATCAGGTTGCAGGGGTGATGGATTGTAAGGTTCAAGAGTAATTGGGTTTATAAAGCTATTGGGTTTGGATTTTAAAATCCAATAAGAGACAGGCTCATAGAAAAATAAATGTATAAATAGATCAATAATAATATAGTAATACAAATAATCAATTTGTATGCATTAAATTAATACTCAAATACTACTAAATACAATAGAATGTAGAACCTCACAAAAAGATCAAGTCTATATTTGAATCGAACCAAAATAAGGAGCAAAAAAATATTACAGATTATTTAATTAAATAAATTGGTATACATAAAATCCATACTCTAATAAAAATACAATATAGATTACGATCTATAGGTCTCCAAAAATTAAAAAGTTTAAAACAATAAGTTTATTAACAATGATAATAATAATATCTATAATAATCAAGGTCATAATAATAATAAGATTTGTATTACAATATAAAATCATTGGAACTAGTTACAATTAAAATCATTGATTAAAAATAGACTTCAACAGAAGATCCAATAATACATTTTAACAAAAGAATTTGAAAGTGGAAAAATAATTTATAAAAATTTTCAATACAGAAAATACGTATTTGCGAAAACAAGGGTTACAGATAGGATGATCATAAATCATATGGTAGCGCTTTCCAACTTTTGATTATGATCTTCCCTATATCTAAACCAGTCCCAGTGTATTTCATCCTTTACTAACAAGCTTGGTGCAGCCATGTTCCATGGCGGCTAGTCGGTAACCAAACATCATGAAGGAAGCTCACTCCACATTACTTGCAGTGCACCCTGGAAGCACCAAGATGAATCAGGATATGAAGAAATACTATTGGTGGTCTAGGATGAAGCAGGACGTTGCAGAATTTGTGGCCAGATGACTGACATGCCAGCAAATCAAAGCTGAAAACCAGAAGCCAAGAGGATTATTACAACCTTTGCCCATTCCGGAGTGGAAATGGGAAAACATTAGTATGGACTTCATCACCGGTTAGCCCAGAAGCTCTAAAGGAAACAACTCAGTTTTGGTCATTGTAGATCGACTAACAAAGTCCGCACATTTCCTACCTGTAAAGACGACCTGGTCACTTAAGAAATTAGGAGAAGCCTACGTTGAAAGCATAGTGAAGCTACATGGAGTACCAGTGTCAATAGTTTCTGATAGGGATGCAAGGTTTACATCTCGTTTCTGGCAGAGTCTACAGTCAAGCGTGGGAACTAGAATAGATTTTAGCACAACTTTTCATCCACAGGCTGATGGACAAACAGAAAGAGTCAACAGGATCCTCGAGGATATGTTGAGGCATGTATTGTGGATTTCGGAGGAAGCTAGGAAAGAAACTTGTCCCTAGTGGAATTTGCTTATAATAACAGTTATCAGGCAAGCATTGTTATGGCTCCATATGAAGCGCTATATGGGAGAAGGTGCAGGACACTCGTGTGCTGGTACGAAGTAGGAGAGCGGCAGATGTTTGAACTAGAGATCATGCAGCAAACCTCAAAAAAGATCGAGCTTATTCAGAAAAGGTTGCAAGGAGCACAGTGCAGACAGAAAAGCTACACTGACAGTCGCTGGACAGAATTAGAATTTGAAGAAGGTGATTCAGTATTTCTCAAAGTGTCACCAACGAAGGGCGTTATCAGATTCTGAAATGGTGGAAAATTGGCACCAAGATACGTCGGGCCATATAAGATTTTGAAGAAAATCGGAAAGATAGCCTACAAGTTAGAGCTACCGGCAGAGATATCCCAACTACATGACATGTTCAATGTCTCAATGCTGAGGAAGTATGTACCAGATCCGAGCCATCAACTATCAGAAATTCTTGAAGACTTGCAAGTGAACCTTTCGTACAAGGAACAACCAGTCAGAATCATCGATCGTCAGGAAAGGATATTAAGGAACAAGATCATTCTAATGGTAAAGGTTCTTTGGAGGAATCAGTTCATGGAGGAAGCCACTTGGGAACCGGAGAGCCGCATGAGAGTTTCTTTTCCTGAACTATTTGAGGTGTAATGTTTTCTTTTCTCCCGACTGAGTATAGTTCTGAGGACATAACTACTCTAAGGAAGGAGTAATGTAATACCCCAAAATAAGAAAAAAATATTTTATTATATATATATTATTTATTTTAAACCAAGTTGATACTTGAATTGAATTGGTGCATGAATATTTGGATTAAATAACCACGCATACTTGTGCACATGGGTTAGGGTTAGGGTTACTATTTTGACCTAGGGTTTTATGGCTTAGGGTTAGGAACTAACCCTAATCTTAATTAAACCTAGGCCAATCTTGATGGGATCCAATGGTTAGAATCCACCATGAAGAGTTTCTTCATGAATTTCCAAGACACATCATGAAGGTTCTAGCACATTGTTGTGTTGGCACTCATCACCACCACCCACTTCCACTCACTCAAACCCTCTCCCATCTCCATCCTCTATCCTAGGCTGGCCAAAATGGAAACCCTAGAACCCTCCATTCTCTATAAATATTCCCCTTCACTCACCTTCTCATCTTTCTTCTTATCTTGTTTGTTCAAAAAGAAAAAAAAGAGAGAGAAAAAAAAAGGAGAAAAGGAAAGTAAATTTCTAAGTTAGTAGTAGAAGGAATAGAAAAGAGAGTTAGCCACAACAACTATACCTTGGTTGTAGGAAGAGCAAGTGAGCACTTGGAGAAGGAAGGAAGGAAGCAAGCTAGCTAAGGAGTTCTCTTGCAAACATAGATGCGGGTGATCTCTAAAACTTTAAACTTAGTTTTTTTTTTGTGTGTGTGTAAATTTCTATGTATTAGTAGCTAAGAAAACTTGGTTACCATGGATGAGCATGTGACATGCTAAGAAAAATAAACTTGTATGGTAGAACAACTCATATCATGATTTTTGTTGTTGAAGAACATGTATGAGATATTTGAGTTTAGGATTTTCTAGTTCACAAATGGCTTAGAGTTTGGGGATAAAATTTTTAATGCATGTTATGCTATGAGTTTAGATCACACATGAATTTTTTCATAATATTTGGGGTCTATTTAGTAGCCCAAACACTACTTCATTTTCGGATAGAGAGTAGGTAGAAAAACTACTGTGGAGTGAAAACTTGGTGTTTCTTTCAAAAATCATAACTCAGCATTGGTAAGGTATTTTAAGCTACAATTTTTACTGGATGGTCTTGTACGTGTCCAAAGCCATAGTTTCAAATTTCTCATTTTTCTGAGATCGTTTGATGCCTCAAAATGTTTATAAGTTGCAATTGGTCTGGAAGTCAGAAGCTGAATCTGTCTGTTTTGAGATTGAAGTTCATCAATTCTTAATTACTTTTGTGTGCATGATATTTTAATGAAACTTTTAGCTTTTAGTATGATTGTACATCATGATTCTAAAATTTTAGAATTTTTAGATAACTTTTGATGAAGTTTCAAAAATAAAGTGTATATAGAAGTAGAAACTTTGTCTGAAAAATAGAAGAACTTTTATGCTATGTTTGAAGGGACATAACTCTCTGTGTAGTATTAGTCTAGATGCAAATTTTGGACACGAAGGAAAGGTATATGTCTAGTTGCAGAATCCCAAATTTCATAGGCTTTGGACTTAAAGTTGATTTGTTATTGAATTTTAACTAGACCACGTCTAGTTTCTAGCTCAGATTGCATGATCTGTGAATTTGTGCTTTTCTAAAATAATGTGTTGAAAATCTGCAAAGGTGATTAACTAGAAATTTGGAATAGAGACTCTTTTCTTTCCAAAAAGCCTAGGATCATGAAATTACAAGTTGTGTAGTAATATATATGAATTTCGGAAGTACTGGAGAGATCCAGTCTTCTCAGAAGTGATCACCTTTTGCATGTTTGTGACTTTTTCCTTAACTCCTAAGTTTGGGTTGAGAGTTAGTGGTATTTCTATACCCCAGTACTTTTCTTTTGTGGTGTCTTATGTTGGTAAGGCACAGATGGAGACATGAACAACATTTGAGTCATTGATATTGTCTAGATAGTTGCCCTACAGCTATCAACCGTTAGGTTAGAATTGGAACTTCCACCTCATTGTTTAAAATTAGCCAAACTCGTATGCCAACGGAGTCATAGAGAATGGTCACGTGCCGAGGTTGTGGAAGAGACTCAAGATAGGTGAAGTGGCGAGTAGGTGATCACGTCGCTGGAGTCGTGGGTAGATTGAAGGGAACTAGGGTTTTCATTGAGGAAACCACATGAGACTAGGGATAACCTAGACTATGGATCACGTTTGTAACCATATCCTTATAACATGTTCAGGTAGACTAAGTATTAGTTAGGATTACCGTCACCTATAAATTGCATTAGTTTTCTAGCGAAATAGTAGTGGGGTGTTGTACTCTCCTGTCCTTAGGGATACATGCTGCAGTGCGTATCTTGCACTGTTAATTCCTGAAGAACCGTGGTAAGAATGGGAGGGATAAGGGGCTTAGACTTTCGAGGCCATCATGTTCTTATGTTATGTGGACATGAACGGACCATGGGGCTACTGTCCCATGGATCTTCGGCGCCATAGATATGTAGTTGTGTCTCTATAAGATCGTCACGAAATTTGGTGTGATCTAGACCGGATTAGGGCACTAGTGGCGAACGGAGAAACCATTGTGTTTAGCAATGGTAACTGCAGGGTTCGCCAGCCACGATTGTATCTATCAGGAATAGGTTGAGTACAAGAGTAGGATGCATGGCGAGGGTACAAAACTCTGAACTTGGAGACATCAGCTTGATTTGGAACGTATGTAGTATGGGATGCATACATTTTCAAAGTCTTGCTTGCATTAGATTAAGTACATCTTGACCTGTGCATTAGATTACAAAGGCATTTTATACACAAACACCTTTAACCCAATTCTACTTTCCTATCTTTTAGTCACTTTTTCTCGTGCATAAATCTTGATTTGTCAAGTTTAGAGATCGCTGTTTTTTTATCAGTATTGCATCAGTATATGTCCTGACGTGCCCACTCAATTAGGTGCTAGATACCGGGTCGCGAGTGTAGGAGGACTCAAGACAAGCATGGCATTCAAGTGAAGCGGCAATGTACATGTCTACCATTTGAGAAGATGCATGAATATCAGAGTAGCGTAGTGAAAGAATTGAGCAACAAGGCGCATCTTAGGGAAGCAGCATGACCGCTTGGTGGAGCTTCCCGTCGAGAGCAGTTGATTACCGTTCTGGGTGGCAGACGGTAATCTTTATATTGTTGTATCTGTAATAAGTCGATGTAATTTGTGCTCCTTGTTCAAGAACAGGTGATGATTGTAATTGGTGATGTAATAATTTTATTTGGCAATAAAAGTTTTTAAATTTCTGTGTTATTACTGTGTTGAGATGCATTTGAAGGAAAAGATTCTGGTTGTGTCAAAGATTTCCTGTAGTGGGATCTGGGGCGCTACATGGAGAAGGTAGGTCTGGTAGGGTTGAAGTTTTTGGCTTGACAGTCTTTCTCTTGGTTGATTTTATTGAGATGATTCTGCACCTCTCAGAGGCGACAAAGAACTGGGTCTTCCCTTTTTTCAGATAAGGTCGAATGCGAGACTCTTCCTCATGTATAGTTGTGTTGCGGTGACTGTCGGCTCCTAATTGGGGAGATATTGAGGGCTTGGAGGATCTCTTCTTTAAAATCTTGGAATTCTGCCATAGTGACGAGCGCCCCTTCTTCTCTGTTATCCCTGTGAACTGGTTACTTACTGTAGTCTGGCTTCTTCGCTCCCAAGAGGGATGATACCGTCTTCGTCTCCTAGTAGAGGGAGATTTTCTTCGCCCCCTGGGAGATGGGGTACTTTGGGACCTCTATCTTCGAGGAGAGGGGGCCCTTCTGCTTCCCTGGCATTTTGGATAGGGGACTTCATCATAGGACAGCCTTTCATTCAGGAAAACTCGGAGGTCAGACCCCTGCTATCGGTTGAAGATGACTTGATGGAGGTCTGGCTGTAGCAGGTAATGTAGAAGGGATCGAGGTACGGACGGAACCTCTTTTTTTGACAACTTTCTGTACAGGGTGCTATTCGGGATGGCTTCGGCGGGAGCCCCTAGTGCGGCTCCTTTGGAAGGGGGTTGAATATGCTAGAGAGGGGGCTATTCTAGTTATGTTTTTTGATCCGGTTCAAGCTACTGAACTTGTTGAGGTTGTTGAAGGAGGTCCTCCGTATGAGGACAAGGTGAAGGAAGAGGTTTGCCTTGTTGGCTTGTAGCCTCCGCCTTCCCCTTCAATTTTGGAGGCATGACTGAGAAGTTAGTTTTGAACCGAAGAAGTTATATCGGAGATCTTTTTTGTTTCTCACTGACGACGCCAATATGTTGCTGCTAATTTCTATGTAGGAGCAAATAAATACCTGAATTCTTTTAATGAAAACAATAAAGATCAAACCTTCGCTGTCTGCAGGTGTTGACCATCGCAAACTGCACTTAATTCCGAAATCTAGTTGTCGGGGACGGACGTGATCACTCCTGTGGACCTGCAAAGACGCCTGAAACACCGGGGTGGCCCCGGCGACAAACCCTTCGATGCCCAAGTCAGAAAACTCAGAGATATGGTTAGTTTTGGGAGAGAAATTTGCAGTTACCTGGTTTCTGAATAAGTCGAAGGGTATATATAGTCGTCCCGATGTTTTGATAAGATTGGTTACTCTCTCCACATGGAGAGATCGAATTAGGACTCTTCTCTTGATCTAGAGATCGAGTTTTCCAACTCTCTCTTATTTATGGAGGGATAGAATCGGTTGCCTCGTAGAAATAAGGGATTTAAAGTAGGTTCTTAAGATGAACCTAGACTCCTTTCCATTAGGGCTATTTTGGCAACCCCTCATTGTGGGCCGATTCTGGTTGATAGGCCCGAAAGTGGCCCAACTCCTTCTGTCAGGCCTGTATCTGCTTAAATTTACCATTTTACCCCTCCAAGCTTTAAAATTCATGCTTGATTTGAACAGTCCAGGTTTTTTTCTATTTTTTCCCATATCAACTGCAAATCGCGGATTCTCTACATAAGCCATGACCCACCTGACAAACTTGGTGTTAAACCCAAACTGCAAAAGAAGAGTTGAGAGATAATCTCACCTAATCCTATCGTCTGCTCACTCCATATCCAAGTTTGAAGACCATAAAATCTGCACACATAAGTCTTCTTCATAGAATGGAAATCTTCTTGAGGAAGAAACACATTATTTGAAATCAAACGCTCAGGAATAAAGGCACCCTGTTCCTCAGAAATAAGGGAGCTTAGAGTAGGCTTCAAGTGGTTAACAAATAGTTAATAACTTTATAGGATAGTTTCCAAGACTAATAAGGTGACAACCTTTTGTTCTTGAAGGACATGACTTTAGGAATTAGAGTCACGATGTTAGACTTCCATTGGGATGGTAAGGATGTCCTTGAGCCATAAATCATTAACCACCGCAACAAAATCACCACCAATGATATTCCAATAAAGGTTATAAAATGGTACAAAAAAACAGTTAGGACCAGGTGATTTATTAGATGACACTGAGCGAAGAACACCATAGAGCTCGTTGACTGGAAAATGGTGGGTTAGTTGATCATTCATATCATCAGTAACTTCGGGACCAATGCAATGATTAGTTAAATAAGGATGCTGGTTAAGAGTGGGTGACCACTTATGCTTAATATAATCGATAAAATACTTTGGCACAACCACTCTTCCAGTAAATTGAACATTTGACATACTTTGTACCTTCCAAATGGAGTTCCTAACTAGTGAACAAGCGTGGCTCGATGAAAGTTGCTAAAATTTCTATCCCCACCTTTAATCAAATCAACTTGTGATTATTTATGCCAAAATTTTTCTGACATATTGAGATTTCCTTGAAGCTCACGAGAGTGAATCCTCAGCATATCAACCTCCCCGAAGAGAGCTGTCCTATACAATCCTTGAATTGTAAGCCCTCCACTTTCTTGATAAGAGATTTACTCTTAGAGAAGATATTACCAACCACATTATGGTTCCATGTTTTAAGAGTCACTTTCACTTTACAAGTTTTATGAAATACCCTATAAAGTTTATCACCAACTGCTACTGTGTTTCACGCCGAACCAACAACCTCCTCAAATTCTGTAATTGAGGCCGAAAATTTCTCAAAACAAAAAGGTTTTGGTCCACTCGCATCAATGGCTTCTGTATTAAATATTAGTGGACAATGATCTGATGCTACTCAGACTAGATGAGAAATGGAAACCAACGGGAGAAGCTCAAGCTAATCCACTGTAACCAGGCACGATCAATTCTTTCCAAAATTCTTGTTGAACCGTCCCGATTATTACACAAAGTGAAAAGGGCACAAGAGCATTGTAAGTCACACAAACTACATTCACGCACTAGCTGCAGAAATTCAATCATGTTCGAACCATGAACTGAAGACCCACCCCTTTTGTCAGAAGGATAAAAAATACTATTGAAGTCACAGACACACATTGCCAGAAATTCTCCACTAACAACCTGATGAATAACCTCTCAAAGCTATCTACGAGTGACAACACATGCAAAAAAGAAAATTCTTTATCCCCAATTTTAATAAGACCTATAATACCTTGAGAATCACTATAGATGCACTGAAAAGAGATATGATTATCATTCCACAATAGAATAATACCACTAGAACTACTTGAAACAGGTTGAGAAACTATTTGAATATTCCCATCTAACTTCATATGAGCCAGATCAGTTTTACCAATATCATCATGAGTATCTAGAAGAAGTAATACATCTGATTTATGAGTTCTCATAATTGACCTACAAACACTAAGAGCTTGTGCCCTTGACAATTTCAGCTAGTGACTAATATTGAGCAACAGTTGTGAAAGTAGGAACAACCTCACTTGTCGCTAGATCATCGATCCCAATCATTTGGGAAGAGTCATGACCACCATCAACTTGCATCTATGTGGTTGGAGACACCACTGAAACCACATATTCTATTCAAACTATATCCATTCGAGGACCTATAGAGAGGCCCCTTTGATGGCAAAACATGCACCATCTACCATTCCGTTGATGGGAAGGATGCCACAACCAACTTAGGCGCTCCACCAGCATCCAAAGCCATTAATTTATCAAAATCCAGCATGACAAGGGTTGGATTTCTTTATTATTAAATACTTTACCTAGTTTGACAACCTGTATCCCTCTCTCTGTTGGAGGAGAAACTAACCTTTCATTTGCAACACTCGGATCTCAAACAAACTGAGGCCCACCTTCTGCAGCTTTATCAATCCTTTTGCCAAAAATTGATGGCCCTCGTTAAACGGAACCACATGGCTGACAACATCGACTTTTGGAATAGGCTTCACTCGAGTTCTGTCTTGGAACTTTGGAGTTGGTTTGTATTGTTTGAAGATTTAGCTGGCCCATCCAAAGATGCAACATCTTTCAGTTTTTTACGAGATCGGCCCATTAAACTAGATACAACAATAAAAGGAATTACTTTCCAAATATCCTCACCTATGTACTCCTTTGCCGCCATTGCCCCAAAGTTTAAAGGTATCACATATGTCTTGGAGATTGCCCCCACTCCATGGAAACATCCAGAAATTTTTTTGAACTTACTCAAACTTGACTGCTCGGATATGCTATTCACGTGTTACGACAATTTCACAACTATTTTCCCCTTAGATTTACTGACATTACCATTATTGGTAATAAGAGTAGTCCGACGCTGCTTGCGGCGTTTGAACTTCATCCATGGATCAAAGAAGTCCTTTTTGACATCATTCACAACTTCAGCAACCGCAAGTTCCACTATTGATGAATAACGCACCATGATTACCATCATTAGTTGATGAAGAGATCTCACTATGCATACTAGTATTTCCACTATTGATGAATAACGCACCATGATTACCATCTACCTTAGCTAAACCCACAACACTGTCATTTGCCTCCGGACAGGGACATACTGAGGCAAAATGGCCAACAAGGCCTTACCTGTAGCGGAAGACACTCACATTTTCATACACAAAATCTTGTAATATTCTTGCACCACCATGCTGGTCGAAAACCTCCCTAGAATGAGTTGTTTGGTTAGATCAACCTCCACACAATCAGTTGCTTAGGCACCCTGCAATAATGAACTTGTACAAACATCTATTCAAGAGATTTCCCAGCAATATGCACGATATCGAGCACAACGTCGCTCTTAAAATACTCTGTAGGAAGGTCAGGCAATTGGAGCCACAATGCAGCATTTGAATAACATCCACAAAGGGACGAAAATGTGGCTTCCACTTCTGTAGAGCCAAAATAGCTCCACCAATAACCTACAAACCTCCTGTCTGGACAGATCTCATATCTTCCTCACCACTGAACTTGAATAAGAAATGCCCTCCTGACATCAGACTCACCTCAAACTCTCCTTTGAGCTACCACGTCTATCCCAACACATCGCTAACAAAACATACATCAAACCGGCAGCCTAAGAACTTACCAAACATGGTATTTTTCCACCGTGAGCATGAAGCCTCAACTTTCACTGGATAAAACTTTAGGATTTCAGTGAAAACTTTTTCCAAAGTTCGCATTCGACAGCCGAAACCCTCTGATCTATTCGACTCATCACAGATCTATACTCACTAGCAACCTTAGAACTTCCTAAGAGAACCAAAGAGAAAAAACATGCCTCTGCCCAAAAACCATGGACTGCAGGTTTGGAAGGGAAAACCCTTCCTGTATCGGCTGCACCCCTAGCCAAATCTGCTGGATTCACCACCCTTAGTCACCATTGCGAGACTACCAAAATCACTAAACTCACGAGATCTCAAAATCACACGATCCGAAATCCCCAGATCTCGCAAACTCGTGAGTGAACATAGATATAAAACCGTAGAACTCGCGGTCCCCTAGAACTCGCGATCCGAAAACCCTATTTAAATCCTTATATTTAAAATTCGTTACAAATTCTGTGCAGTACTGCAGAGGACCTAGAACCCATTTTAATCCATTAAGCTAATGAGATGCAGAAGGCCGAAACTGAGCATATTAAGACTAGGGCTGGAAATTATCGCAGCCCAATAAGAATTTAATTGCGTAAGGGCCGAGATATGTGATGTTTAGTCGGGCATGGGCTTAGCTTTGAGGCTGTCTATTAAATGGGCCGTTGGTTGAGTCTTATCACCACATGTGTGTATGATGCACCTTTAACAATTCTACCTCGACTTACCAAAACTCATTCGGACTAACTTCCGTCATAATATTTGCAGTCCTACTTTAATTTTGAATCATCCATACTCATCTTAGATCATATCGTGTTTTTTAGTATACTAGTATTCTCTCACCTTCTAATTTAGTGATTTTTTATTCTTGATGAGCAAATTATCTCTAGTCTTATTCTAACACTTGGATGTGTGACAGAGAACTTCATTTTGTCCTTTGTGAAGGTATGTAAAGCATCTGCAAATAGATCAAGCCTATACTGTTTTATTTAACATCTGGGCTTGGACTTAGAAGTTATAGTCCGACCGACAAATGGGGTTTGGACTGTCCAACCTCAGGCACATTCCCACCCCTATTCAAGAGTCTAGATTCCCTTATGTTGGTCCCGACTCCCGAGCAACCAACATGGATTTTCTCAGTACTGCTGTGGTAACTTATCATTGATGTATTACATAATGGTGCTTTCTTTGAACAAGATCATAGCCATGTGTTGCCACTATGGTTGTTACAAATACCCATTACTGGGTACGACTCGGCTCTGGATCAATACCGTAATCAATTTTTAATGGATCAATACCGTAATCAATTTTTATTGGGCATATATTGAGTACAAAAATTGGATGGTTTTCAGTTTTTGGGTAGGGTCCAGGTACTCTTCATTTAGGAACCCAACCCTAGTTAGAGATGGAAATCCTTCATGTATTGTAGTTGAAGTCCACTTTGTAGAATATGTAAAATATTAGAAAGTTCTAAGTATTATGTAGTCTTCTTTAGGGTTGGCAAGGGGTCAGATTCACCTAGGGGTTCAAACTTATTCGGGTTGTATCCGGGGGTCGGATCTCACTATTTTTTTAAAGATTCGAATTGGTAAGGATTATCCAAAATCCAAAATTTACATTTATTATTAAACGTTTGAGATACAAATTTCTCTATGTATACAACTAACTGATAAATGTTACATTTTCAAATACTCAAACAAGCATATGAATAAAAATTATTGAAACAAAAAAAGAATTTTATCTCAAAAGTTGAGCATAATTTTTCATCTTCCTAGCCAAAGAAAATGATAATTTATTGGCATGTGTGTATTTTGAAATATATTGGCATGTGTTTATTTTGAGATATATATATATATATATATATATAGAGAGAGAGAGAGAGAGAGAGTTTTGCTCAGTTGTAAACGGGTCAGTTTGCACAGACCCGTTGCAAATGACGCTCTCAGCCATTGGATCGAGTTGATCAAAATCCAATGGCTGAGATCTCACCTGCACAATCTCCTTCCCTCTCACTTAAACACTTAGGGGTATAATGGAAAATTCACCACCATTATACCCCTTCAACTCTTACTCTCTCTCACGCTCTCTCTTCTCTCTGGCTCTCTCTCACCCGACCCCTGACCGAAATCTAGTCTGAAACCCAAAATCCTCCCAAACCCGAACTTGATCCCGACGGCCTCCGACGCCTCCTCCTCTAACTCCTGACTAACCGCTGACCACCTCCCTCTCACACACTCTTCCTAACTCTCCATTCTCTCTTTCTCTCGTTCCCGAACCACTGAGATACGACAGTGTATTACTTTATTTGGTTTTTCTTGAGATAAAGTGATATATGGCCGTATCTTGCAAACCGTGAGTCAAAACTCACTTATACAAGTTGAGTTGGCTTGTGTGGGGTGAGTCCAACCTACTCGCAAAGTTTCAGATTTTTTTCATTGCCATTTGTGTAGGTTTCTTACGTATCTTGTTCCATATCTATATATATGAATAGTTTGATTCAGGTTATATGATTAATGCATTGAGAATTGTTGAATTATTTTTGATATTAGATATGGAGAATGATGAAAGTCTATCGGCGATAATTTTGTGTGTGCACAAGAAGGTGGTGAACATAGGTCGCAGGTTGACGAGCACCTCAAACCATTAATAAGTATGACGTTTTGCACTATAGAGGAAGCAGAAAACTTTTATCAGAGCTATGCTAGATGTGCGGGGTTCGCAATGTGTAAGGGTGAGAATAAATACAAGGAAATCGAGGTAGTGGATAAGTCGTATTTGTGTAATAAAGTTGGGGCGTCACCGAGTCAGCCTAGTGATGGTAGACAGAAAACTACTTATATAATAGGTTGCAAAGCTTTCGTTCGTGTAAAACTAAACAAAGAAAGTAATACATGAGTTTTGTATTTTTTTCATGAACCACACAATCACCTACATCACTCGGTAGAAGACATTTTGATCCAAATTCATAGTGTGTCGAAAATTGATAAAAGAATAATGGACCAACTTTCCTAAGCTAGTATTTCTACGTGAAAACAAATGCATTTCTTTGAAAGTTCTAGTGGAGGTTATGATAAAATAGGAATCACCGAAAATGATACTAGAAATCTAGAGAGAGACTCACGGGAAGCTATGAAAGAACACGACGGGAAAATGCATTTTGAATTTTTTGAATAAAAAAACAAGATGGATCCTTTATTTTTTTATGATTTTCAAGTAGATCCCAAAAGCACAATTCAAGTAAACTTCTGTGGATTAAAACACAATCACTGTAAAAAAAAACCCATCCTAAAAAATTGCCAAAAATTCGAGCGCCAAATCGCCCATCCTCTTTCTCTAATTCTATAGATCTCTCATAGATCTACACACCCATATCTTCCTTTTCTTTACCCTTGCCAGTTCCCCCTTCTGTCTCCACTTTCTGCCCTTTCCCTTTTCTTTTCCAAGGTGTGTTGTAGTTCTCCCATGTCGAGGCTCCTGTTGTTTTTTCACCAGCGGCGAGGCTCCAGTTGTGGAGTCCTTTTCCATGTGGTCGCCTTAGCCGCGGTAGCCCCCCTTATGGCGTTACTTTTTGGCCCAGATATGGTCTTCTCTTAGAGGCTTTCAGAGGTGGTCTTTGCTCTCCGTGCTCCTCGATTCCATCCCCGGTGGCTGACTCCGGCGTATCAGGTCTTCTGTTTTTTTTTTTTTCATTTTGCTACCGATCACTGTAAGTTCTCTCATTCACAATAGTTTTGGTATTTTCCTGAGTTTTTTTTTGGGTTCTTCAGTGCTCTGGTAGTGTTTAGACTTCATTCTTTACCGCATTTTCTGATTGTTGAGTTCTTGAAGGCCTTTTGCTCTTCACTCTACCTGGTGTTTTTAAGTGGTTTTCGGGGTGTGGTTTTCTGGTGTTTTTAAAGTGGTGTTATGTTTTCTGTTTTCTTACCTTTTCTATTCCTTTTTGGAGTAGCTGTTGCTCTCCCTCTTCTCAGTTTTAGGTCATCTCGACCTACTCTCATTGTTCGACTCTCACTTCCTGTCCTCTTAGGGGACATTTTGTAGGGGACATACTAGTCCTCAAGATCGTCTTTGAGTCCTCTGATTGTTCCTTATTCAGTATTTTTTGTTTCGTTCTTGTCTTCGATTTTCTGTTTGGTTTTCCTGATTTATTTCGTTGTTTTTGGTTTTGCTCCTTCCTCTTTCTTGAATCGCTACAGTAGCGGTAACGTTCTGTTTCTCTCCCTCTCTCTGTATTAGTTTTGGGCCGTAACATGAGCTTTTCGTGGGTTGAGGTGGTCAAAAAGAATTTAAAAAAACAAAAAGCGATTTTACAAACCGGCTCAATTCCAAGTATCTTCTAGGGTACTACTCCTCATCTTCTTCCCGCCCCTCCAATTCTGTCGGCTCTTCGTCTTCTCGTCTCTCCCATTCCTCCTCCCCCAACACCCATCACTATTACCGTTGTCTTCAGCCAGGTCACTTTAAAGCTTTCTGTCCTTCCAAAATGAATTGTCTCTTCTGTCTTAAATCCGGTCATTCGCATAACCGATGTTTTTCTCTTCAACAACTCTTGGGCCTCTCTCTAGGCGTTCCTATTTCTAATCAAGTGATTGCTACTTTGGATTTCCCCTCCCTCAAGGCCAAACTTCCTGATTTACAAGCCCCGAAGCCAAAAAAAGCTAGGGCTTCGGCTGAGACCGCTCTCCTTCCAACCCCTCCTATCGCTCAGCACATTTCCTCAGCTCAGTCTCTCCCATCCACCCCATCTGCAGGGGACTCCTACATCCTTCCTGCTCAGTCCATTTCTAAGCCCTCGACTCCAGTGAATTCTGTGTCTCTGATTTTTGTTCCTTCACCTGAGATCATAGCCAAAATAGATAAGTTAGAATGCTATGAAACAGTTTCTTTCTTCGGTGGTTCTATTTCAAACTACTCCTTAGATGCGTTCCTGTGTAACACCTGCAACATGTCTAATTGGACGTAGGCCATCAACGCCTGCTCTAATGGTGACGTAGTGATTGACTGTCCCTCCCCCAATATTCTTCAAGATCTTATTGCCTTCAAAATCTTTGCTATCGGGTCTACCAATCATTCTACTCGAAAATGGGTTCAACAATCATCTTCCCCCCTGTCCCTCATTCCCTCTCCTGTCAAAGTGACCCTTTTGGGATTGCCTCCCTTCTGTGATACCCCTCGGTTAGTCATCGACATGTCTAAATGCGTTGGTGATTTAACTTGCACTTCCTCTACTTCTTTACTCGCTTCAGGCTGTCTCCAAGTTGAAGCTGAGTTTCATTGTCCTCCTCTGCCAGACAGAGTGTTAGCCTATTCTCTCCGTGTTGGTCAGCTTGTTTTCTCTATCTCTGTTAACTACCACGACAGTCTTCCTCCCTCCGCTGTTCTAACTCCTTTGCTTTCTGGAGTTCCTAATGCTCCACTTTCTGTAGCTGCTCCTCCTAAGGTTTTCTCGGTAGGTGTTTCCTCCACTTATGCGTCTCCGATTCCTAAGTTTAAGGGTAGCCACAAACCCATTCCCTCCAACCAAAAATAACTTCTCTTTTCACCGTAGGAGTGGTGCTTCTCCGTCTACTCCTACTATCTTTCCATCCAAACCTCCAATCCTAATTTGGATTAATCCTGATTTGTCTTCCCAATTAGCTGTGAAGCACAGCTCCGGGACCTTAGCTGTAATACCCTGAATTTTTATTAAATGAGAAATTGTTGACTTTACATGTTGTGCACATACAAATTTTTGTATAAATATTTTTTTATATAAAATGATTTTCTATAACATGAACAAATAATTATTTTCTTTTCTTCTCTTTATTTTAAAGCCCATTTTTAAAAGCCTAAGCTTATTTTTCTAAATTAAGCCTAACCTAATAAATTAAATATTTTATTTTGACCCATGAGTCTAAAAGCCCACTATTTTGAAGCCCATAAATTAATTACTCTTTTAATTGCCTTAACTTGTCAAGTAGACATATTTTGTAGACAATTAATTAATTTATAATGTACAACTTTTATTAGGGGACACTAATTGGGACACGTGCGTGCACATATGTGTGCATTGCACACCCAAGGGGGCCGGATTATGCATGGAAAGGAGTGGGGGAGTGGAGTTGTGTGGATGGGTGGTTATTTACTCATGGGTGGTTGCTACAACTTCCCAATGTATCCTAGCCATCTATCTACAACCATCTAATGCAATTCTAGCCCTCTATTTTACCCTAAAACTAGTATAAATAACCCTCCCTTTTATGCATACAATACTAAGAATTTTTGTATAGAAAGAAAGAAATATATAGGGGAGTAAAAGATTGAGAAGCATTGGTAAAAGATTAGTGAGTGTACTTTTGTGTGTGTGTTCCAAACTAGAGGAGGCCGGCTAGCATCCAAGGAGCTTGGAGAGGCACGGGTTTCAAATCAAGCATTGAGGAGGAGAAGGCACTTGGAATACACTCTTGGAAGAGAAGGCCACTTTCTTGCATTCTACGAGGTTTCAATTTTCGTTTCTCCAAATAGGTGGGTGTTTTTCATACTTCTAGATCTAGATACCATGCTAGGGATGACTTGATGAAATTCTTATGAAGCAACTAGTCGAAATTGGAACCATGCTTGTTTAGAGATGGAATGGTAACTTAGAGAATGTTTGATAGAATGATTTCTAATGGATGAATTGTGAATTAAAGTGCTAGAAATCACCATATTGTCATGCTACATGTTCTAAATTGAATTTTATGATGAAATTTATACTTATGAGACAACTAGTTGAATTAAATGCTTTATGTGTAATTGATTGCTTAAAATAAAGTTTTCTTGTTGTAGAAAGATGAGAAAATTGTATCTTAATTATTGTAGGTTGTTAATGGGTAAAAGAACAAGGGAATATAGTAGTTGTGAAAATTTTAACTCTAAATTATAAAGAAATATGTTGTTTGTTCTCAATGTCGAAATTATGGACATAGAACATAAAGTAGGACCAAAATACACGTTTTATAAAGTAAATAATGGTTATAAAAACACTGGTTTACTGTGAATTCATGTTTGGTAAAATCTGGAGAATTTTGCTTTCAAAAGAGAAGAAAAAGAAACAAAATCATTTGAGAATTATAAAATTTAGAAATGAACAGAGAGCAGGATTATAAACAACCCAATGCCTTTTGAGACAATCTGGTCCCTTGGATCAAGTGCTTAGCGGTGCGGTGGCATTTACTGTAGCCGTGAATAGACATAGGGGTCTCTGGTTCGAAACCCAAGCACTGTCTGTTAATTTCAGTTTTTTTTTGAACAAAAACCCAAATCCGAGAACAAAGCTTATCTCATTAAAACCCCCTTCACATATTGCATAGGCGTCTTAGCCCATTTGGCTTGCGGTGGCTGTTGACTTATCCCAGGTCACAGGTTCGAATCTAGTTTTCGGCAGATTTAAACATTTTTTTTTTATTTTTGAGTTTAAAATTGAATTTTTGACTTTTAAAAATCCCAAAAAAATACTACAATTCTTCTAAAAATGTGTAGATCTTGTGAAAAATATTTGAACACTATTTATACAAAATAAAAATGAGTTATTGGTGAAAATTGGGTGGAATTCCATGGAAATTTGTATTTTTTTTGAATTATAAAAGTAATCTATTTTATGAGATACTAAGTGGTAAAGGATAATTTTTGAAAGAAAGAAAATTCAAATGTGTTGTCTATGGACTCTCATTGTTAAATTAAGTATTGTTTATGAATGAAAATATGACTTTTTGACCTTCTGAATTAAATAACGAACATTAGTAGGAGAATCAAATAAGGTTAGTGTGGATTAAAATGAGACTAAGAAAGTTTTGAACAAAGAATAAACTATTTGAGTATGACATGTTGAATTTATTTATTTTATGCATGATGTTGCACATGAAATTGAAATTGAATGACTTGATGAATTTTATGAAAGGGCATGAATATACAAGTGCTATGAACATGAAATGGAAATTATTGTTAATCATGAAAAAGAGAACTTATGAGTGTGAAAAACTCAATGTTGTAATTATGAGTTGAAATTAAGAACTAGGGTGTAGCTAAGCCTTATACCAGCAATAAAAGAAATATTGAGATGAAATTTGAAATGAAAAGACCAAGAGTTGGGTCATGTGAAATGAATGAATAAGACCGGTATAATGGGAGTGCTAACCCTAACAGATTGATTTTGTTCATGATTCAATTAAAGTAAGGATTAGATACATAGTGAAGATGTGATGAAAGTAAGAGAAAAATATGAGTATGAGGGCGATTAGATTGGTGGCATGAGAGTATTCATAGGATCTTCCATGATGCGTCATGAGTAGGACGTGGATACTGCTCCAGAGTACCATCCCGGTGGCGACGCTCGTGGGGTGTTTGGTGATTGCGGGTGGTGTCATGTCTATGGTAGGAGGTGAATTACCACAGGATGCCTACATGATGAGTCATGTGACAATGCATTGGGATTCTCTCCAGGGTGCCTAGACATGAGTTCATAGGTCATAGAACGTCTAGCATACTTACCGTAGTTACAGTAGTTGATTAAGTCACGGCGAGAAATGGAACCCTACAAGATGAAGAACGGTTAAGGGCTTTTCCTCGGACCTATGTAGTATGGGCTGCATAGACTATGAACAAGTGCGCATTAGTATCATATAACAGAAATAATTGCATTAAGGACTAAGTTCACATTCACAACACGACATCAATAGGATAGTCCCTTTAGCTTTGTTTGCGAACAAGTTTGTGGTTTGTTAAGTATTGAGAATCGTTATACTGTTTTGGCATAGAGAGGATGGTCGTGTATAATATTTCATCAGTTGAATGAACTGACGTGCCCACAGTTTCTATGCAGGGTAAATCACATGAAAAAGACTAAAGAAGACTTGATGCTTAAAGATTATTCAACTGTTGTTGTACTTCATTCATTGTTGTAAAATTTGCTTCCGCTGTATAAATGTTAATGTAAATATAACTCTGATGTAAAGTAAAGTTTTATTTCCTTGTAAAATTGTACGAAGAGAAGTAAAAAGATCCTGTGGAACTCGAATTTAGTTGTATTTGGGATTCAGGGTGTTACATTAGCTCACTCTTTGGCTCTGCCATCTCCTCTCCCTCCACAATCCAACCCAAATCCTCCTGCTACTACTGTTCCATCTTCCATTCCCCCTCCTCCAGTTCCTCAGCTTTCTGCTGAAGCCGAATCTAAGTGGCCAGCATAGGATGTTAACCCATCGTTCGTCGCCGATTGGGATAAGTTCCAGAAGGTGGTCCAAGGGTCTTCATCTCAAGGAGATATTCCTCAACTGTCTTCATTGAAAGTGTTGGTGTCGCCCTTTCCTAAGCCTGATGATTAGATGGAACATGATGATCTTCTTTCCGAAGAGGCAGCCAACCTTTCTAAGTCGGTCTCTCGTCACAAGGTATTCTTCCGTCTTACCCCTTGTACTTTAAGTGTTTATTTTCTATCATTTTTTTCCCAGTTTGCTTTTTTGCTATGAGTTGTTGTCCCCGAGTCTCTATACCCGCTAACTTTGAGTTATTTGACTGGTACAAGGTTTTTAAAGCATCCTGTTCTGTTATAAGATCATATGCTTCCGCTAGAATGAACTCTGTTCTTAGACATTCTACAGTAGTAGACACTTCTGCTAATTACTTATTGTCTCTCTCCCTTTTTTTCTGGTCCCTAAGACTCGGCTACCTTCTACTTGCTGTAGACAAGAGTCTCTCTCCCCCCCCCCCCAATCTCATGTTTAGGCATATGCCCCTCCTCTTTCTCCTCCTTCGGAGGGAGATGCAGCAAATGTGCTTCTTCCACAATGTGATTACTTTAAAAAATTGTCTAGGGGTTCCAAGGTCATTGATACTTCTCTGAGGCACAAATCCTCGTTTTCCACCATTCGTTCCAGTGCTCGTATTAAGGCTAAAAATAGCTCCCACTTATCTTCTAAGTCGAAGGCCTCTCTTGCCGCTCAGGTTCGTAACCTGGAGATACCTCCTCCGACCCCAGATTCTCTTGACTTTCCTTCATGGGGTTCCATTTACCAAGTGCACTTTGATTCTTTATCGAACCCTGACATGCTTTCCCTTGCGACTAAAATGGGGTTTCAGGTTGATTCGAGTCATTTCTTGGATCTTGACTCCATTCGTCTGCGTGAAGTATCCAGAGCTTCGGAGAGTAATAGTTCGCATGATTAGTATCTCTTAGAATATTCGTGGACTACAGAGTGAAGTTAAACAACAAGCCCTGTTCAATCTCATTTCTTCTTATCATTGTGACTTAGTCTCCAACTTCCCCCGCCATCCTCCGTTCCATTGGTGGTTCTAGGATATCTAGATGGATCTCTCTAGACGCTATAGGTTCTCAGGGAGGTATTTTATTTGGTTTTAAAGATTCCTGTTCCATGATTTCTGTCCATCGATTGACGTTCTTCCTTGTCGTCTGCTTTCACTTGCACGTATTTAATTGGTCCCTTACGATAGTTTCAGTCTACGGCCCTTCCACCGCAGAACGACGCAACTTGTTCTGGCAAGAGTTTCAATCCTTCCTCAACCGTATTCATGGTTTTTGGGTGTTCTGTGGTGACTTTAACGTTACCAGATTTCCCCATGAGAGATCTGGGCTCATCTCCAATATCTCTGATTACTCTGGTTTCAACGATTGTATTCGATCCCTTAATTTAACTGACCTACCGCTTAATGGCAGATCATTCACCTGGTCTAGTATGTAGCTAGCTCATTCTATGGCCAAATTAGACCGTTTTCTAGTTTCCCCTGACTGAATTTTCTTTTTTCACAATTCTTGCGCGTCTGCTTTGCCTAATCCTGCTTCGGATCATGTATCGATCGCCCTGCACTCTAGCTATAACTTTCACAAACCGTTCAAGTTCCGTTTTGAAGAATTCTAGTTGCAAGACGAAGTCTTTGTTAATCTCTTGATCGAATGCCTCTCTTCGATCACGGGCTCTCATGGGCTTGGTAGGATTCTGCTTAAGCTTCATGCTATCAAACATGGGTGTAAGATCTGGAGCAAAGAGTGTTTTGCAAATGCCAACGCTTTGAATCAGTTCTTCCTTTCCTCCATTGATTCCATCAACAAGCTTGAAAAGCTAGGCCCCATTCCCGATTCCCTCCGTTCGGAGAGGAATACATTCAAGCGGGAATTAGCTTCCATCCTTCATCATGATCCCATTAAGTGGGCTCAAAGGGCCAAGATACGCTGGCTCAAGGAGGGGGATGGTAATACCGCCTTTTTCCATAATTTTGCCTCACATCGGCAACGGTGTAATCGTATCTTGGCCATTGTAGACAATGGTGATGAGCTTACTTCAGATTCTAATTTCCACGCTACTTTCTTACGGTTTTATAAAAATCTTTTGGGATCCTCAAAGCCCCGTTCTCTTCATCTGGATTGGGGCCAACTTTATGGTCCAGATTTTCATGATCTGTCTAGTTTGAGAGGCCCTTTCACCATGGAAGAGATTAAATCAGCAGTCTTCTCCTGGAGAAGCGATTCGGCTTCTAGCCCAGACGGATTCCCTTCTTTCTTCTTCCAAAACTTTTGGGAGTATCTTAAAATGACCTCTTTGAGATGTTCGGTGATCTTCATCAGGGATCCTTCTCTTTTGACCGTATTAACTATACACACATTGTTCTTATTCCTAAGACTGTGGGGGCTAACTCAGTCAATAATTTTAGACCTATTAGCCTTCTCAATTCGTCTTTCAAGATCATCATGAAAGTCCTCTCTATCCGTCTTAGTGCTGTGATTTCCCCCCTCATCGATCAGGTCCAATCGGGATTTATCAAGGATCGTTTTATCCTATACAATGTTGCTTCCGCTCAAGAAATTATTTTCGAATGCCACAGATCCAACTCTGAGGGCATCATGATTAAATTAAACTTTGAGAAAGCTTATGATAAAGTTAGCTGGGATTTCCTTTTAGATATGCTTATTCATCGTGGTTTTGGCCCAAAGTGGATTGCGTAGATTAAGTCCAGTCTCTTTGCTGGCACTTCGTCGATCCTTATTAATGGATTGGATGTCAAAAAATTCAAATGTAAATGTGGTCTCCGTCAAGGAGACCCTATTTCTTCCCTTCTCATTACTCTTGTCGCGGATGTCTTTAGTAAATTGCTCCAGAATGCTTGGGATGCTAACGCCATAGAAGGGCTTGGCAGTTCACATAGCTTTCAGGGTGTGCTTAACATGCAGTATGCAGATGACACTATTATTTTTGCCAAACCCAATGGTAGCACCCTTCGCAACCTTAAACTTCTTTTTTATTTATTTGAAAACGCCTCCAGATTAGCTATTAACTTCCAAAAAACTTCGGTCCTTTGGCTTAGAGGCTCTTCCAATCGTCAATTAGATATTGCACAGTTCTTCAATTGTGCATCGGCCTCTTTCCCTATCAAATATCTGGGTATTTCCTTGCGATGGAGTAAATTACATAAAGAGGATTAGATTCCTATGATTGACAAAGTGGAGTCTTAACTCAACGTCTGGTTAGCTAAACATCTCTCGGGGGGGTCGGTTGATTCTGGTTAACTCGGTCCTCTTTTCTATCCCGCTATATATGATTTCATTCTTCTATGTTCCTTCTTGGGTTATCAATAGAATCGACCAGATCAGAAGGAACTTCTTCTGGTCGGGTACTGATTTATATAGGCCGGGAATGCATCTTTGTAATTGGAAATTAGCGTGCTCGTCCAAAGTGGCTGGTGGTCTGGGTATCCTTGATCTCAGGCACCAGAATTTAGCCCTTTTAGGGAAATGGTTGTGGAGTTTGATCAACGAGGACCACTTACCTTGGGCCCATCTCATCTCTCTTAATTGCTTCCGTCGATAACGGATTCTAGATTTTAACCCTTCTTTGTCCTCCAGAGCTTCCTCGTTCTGGAAAGGAGTTTGGAAAGTAGCTGCACCTTTCTTTTGTGGCATTATTCATGCTTGTGTAGCTGGATCCCAAACCAAGTTCTGGTTGGATTTATGGATCGGTAATATTAAGCTAGCATCCTCTTATCCTACTTTATTTCAGTTAGCATCCAACCCTTTGGCCACTGTGGCCGATTATTGCTCGGTCCATAACAACTCCAAAGAGTGGCATATCTCCTTTACCACCACTCTCCCTCCTTCCCTTGAGACGGAGCATTCCAAGCTTTTCGAGAGTTTGATCAACTACCCATGGCAACCCTCGGAAGTAGTCAGGTGGCGTTAGACCAGCTCTGGTTCCTTCCGGTTCAAATCTTTCTATAAATTCCTCAATTTTGGAGGTGTTAGATTGCCCATCGCTTATCATATTTGGGGTAGTTGTGCACCGCTCAAGGTTAAGATACTTACTTGGTTCGCTCTTAATAACAAGCTGCTCACGGTGGAGGTTCTCAATATAAGAAACATCGCCATTGCCCAATTATATCCCTTGTGTTCTATTTGTCCCGAGGATGTGGATCATCTTTTTCTTCATTGTAATTTCAGTACCAAACTATGGTCTATTTGTGAGATCGCTTGGCAAGTTACTTCTCCCAACACACCCCCCTCCCCCCCTTCCCCCCCCCCACACACACACACATCTTAATCTCCAGCTGGAACCATCACTTGATTAGTAAAAAATTTAGCAAAGCTTGGTTTCTATCTATTATGATTATTATTTGGGTTATTTGGGAGGGAAGAAACTCTCGTACTTTCTCTCTTAATTCCAAACCCATTGACCCTATTATTGATGACTTTATATTCTTTTTGAGACACTGGACCTCGTTGTTGCCTCATCTTAAAGTTAAAGCGATGAGTCTTCATCGCCATGTTGAAGCGGCTTAGTTTTTACTTTCTTCGTAGTACCACTCTAATTTAATCTAATCTTTCTTTCTGTATTTATTCAATTCTCTACATCTGTTAATTGTCTTTTTTTCTTGTCTTTTTCAGGCTTGAGAAGAGATGCGATACGCCTCAGTTATTTTGTTTCTCTCTGGATATTTTTTTTGGGAGTTGGGATCGGTTTCTGATGCTCTAGTTCTCAGTGGTGTGCTTTTTGGAGCTGTTAGTTTATGCCTTTCTTTTTGGTGCAGCCTGTTTTGATTTCTCTGATTATGTTATTTTCTCTCCATCTGCTGCACTATTTTGAGTTTATTAGCTTTGTACCCTATGTGTTGCTACTCTGTGTTCACCTTTAGTGCATGTTTTATGTGGTTAGTATACCCCACACTTAGATTACTAGTTTGGATTGGTGATGGTTTGCGAGAATTTTTGTGTTAGGACAGTCTCCTGGCAGTGTTCTTCTCTGTCTATCTTGTTCACGAGGTGTGGCCAGCATCTTCTGAGCTAGCATTGCGGTCTGTGATTGTTTTTGATGGTGCAGGTGGCTTATTAAGCCTATGGTTGTGCGTATCTTGATTTCCCTTATTATGTTCTTTCTCTCTCGGTGCTGCTCTATTGTGTGTTTGTTGGTCTCGTAACCCTCTGGTTTTGATACTCTGTGCTCACTTTGAGTTATTGTTTACTGTGGTTCGCATGCCCCAAATTCCGTTATTGTATTGTTTGGTTGAGGTTTTGTGAGGCATTACTTTGTTGTGCCACTCTCCCGGCGATCCTGTAGGTGGGGGAGAGGCCATCGTATTCTTAGATGGTCTTGCCCTCTGTGTGGTGGTGTTGTTGCCTCTTTCAGCCTGTGGTGGTGTTGTTGTGCTCTCGGTTCATCTACTACTTCAATTGCAGACACCCTCTGACTTCTCCTATTGTTGCTTAGCTCCTGTGGTTTTCTTTTGACTGCCTGTGAGTCCCTGATGTTTCTAGTAACAACGTTCTTAGGCTCTGGACTGATGTTCTCTTGCTGTTGTTGACATATTCGGATAGGGTGATCGGTTCTGGATGTTTTCTTCCGGTGGACTTCGCTGTGACTGCTGGTTTTTGTTCTGCTAGCCGGCGCTAGTTCATTGAGTTCAGGGTCCTTAGGCGATCTTGGGCCGTTGTCTTCTGGATTTGTGGTTGCTTCCACTTTGTATGTTTTGTTTCGTTGGTTGACGGCTGAGTCTAGTTTGGCTGTTATCTTTTTCCTGTTTCGTTTGGAGAAGCTATTGGTCTTTCTAATCTCATCTTTGTATTTTAGTTTAGTCGTTGTGCTTTTTTGAGTTGTTTCAGTTTTACTCCATGTAAAACTTGATGTGGTTGTAAGACCGTTTTGTTATTAATTTATTTTTTGGGCTGGAGTCTTAAGACTCTATCCCCAATCTCAAGAGAAAAAGTAGATCCCGAAGGCCATCTGTCTCATTTTATTTGAGTGGATGGTACAACTAGGATGAGTTATGAAGAATTTGAGGATGTACTTTACTTTGATAGCACATACAACACGAACCGATATGGAATGTTATTTGTTCCATTTGCGGGATCAATCATCATTGTAAGTTAACGTTCTTAGGAGGTGGGTTCACTTAAGAAATGATGGAAGGGAATAAAAAGAAAAGAGAGGGAAATAAAATCGAAATGAAATTGAAATTAAAGAAAAGAAGAAAACAAAAAAAAGTAGAAAATAGAAGAACCCAGATTCCAAATGAACAAATTCAAACTCGAAAAGGATCTTTCTGATTCTCGAAGAATGAGAAGGCCTCTTCCTTTTGTGGTTCCTTGAAAAGTGGCTAGGAGTAATGAAACGTTCTATATCTGCCAATGTGACGGACCACGTTTGTGGGATCGTTGTTGCAGTGAAGGAAGTTTTTCCCAAGACTCGACATCGGTATTGCCTTTGGCATATATTCGATAAGTTACTAAAAGTGGTGCGTATGTCGAATGATGTTGATAAGTTTAGAGACGATTTGAAGAGTATCACCTATAATTCCGAATATATAAATGATTTCGAAGGAAAATTGAAATTATTGCTTTTGCAATACGAAATTGAGAATAACAAATGCTTGAATGATCTATTTGAAGTTCGTGAGAAATGAGCCTCAGTCTATGCAAGAGAGTCACTTTAGGCTGGCATGTTGAGTAGCCAACGAGTTGTGTCTATGCATTCTTCCTTGATGCATCATACCCAAAAGAAGTACTCTTTACATGAATTTGCCGTCATCTTCAATCGAGTCTTAGCAACGCAAAGACACGAGGAACTTAAATAAAATCATCATAATCATGAGAAGATACCAAAATTGAAGATCTAATGGGCTTTGGAGGAACAAATGGCGGGAATCTACACATTGATGATTTTCTACAAATTTCAAGATGAAGTACATAAAAGCATATTATGTCATGTGACTTTCGTTGCTGATCTTGACACACCGGATAATGCAGTTTTCCATGTGATGCTTTGTGGAATTCAGAACCGGGGAGGTTGATTCAATTTGGCAAACTTTATCAAATGGCTACTTGTGGTTGTTTCTTGTTTGAATTCAAAAGCATTCTTTGCAAACATATTTTTGCGGTTCTTCAGTTATTCCATCACATTGCACTATCGGAGCAATATATTATAAGAAGATGGACTCAGGATGTCATGAGAAGAATCTATACATCTGTTCACAATGCCACTAGCGGGAATTTTGCTTCTCGCTATTGTGAATTGAGCCATCACACATAACATATGGTCGATCTTGGTTGTTCTTCCGATGAATGTTACAAATACATGCTTGACCACATGCTTAAGGGCATTGAAGTTGTTTCTCTTCTGCAACCCAGAATTAGCAGACATACCGAAGGTAGTGCACAACCCGTGAATAGTAGACAACATGCTGAAGGCAGTGGACATGTACATGGAAAAGATGTGTATGTGTCTCATGTAGCCGTGGGGGACCTTTGTCAGTGCATTACATTGTGGGAAGATATTGAAGCTGATAAAAAACAAATTCACTGAAAACCTAGACGGTGTAGTGCATGCGGCATGTGGAGAACCGGACACGATTCAAGAAATTGTCCAAACAAAGATGCTAGGTAATGTATCTCATTTTATTTAAAAAATATTGACTCACTCAATCTTACTTTTTTAAGTTACATTGATTTTTTAAAGTTGACTAACTCAATCCTGTAAAATTATTTAGTGGTACCAATGCGTATGAAGAAGATCCAACCGGCGAAGAGAATGCTGACGAAGAAGGTGGTGATTCATCGTGAGATAAATTTCTTATTATGTATGTAAAATTCAAGTTCTAGACCTTTAATACTTATTTCACTTGATCAGAAATTTAAGATTTTGGAATTTTATGTTATTGGAATCTGATATTGCAGAAGGAAGCTTGATCTTCAAATAGAAATATATTTCTGAATGTGTATGTTCATGTAATTTCTTTTTTGAAACGGTGCTAAGTTGAGAAATGTAATTGAAGTTATACGTTTAATTTTGTGTATGTAATTGTATTTGCTGCAATTTGTGTATTTTATTATTGTTGATGAGAAGGTGAATGTATTGTAAATGTTTTTGTTGTTATTGTTGAAGATGAATGAGATGAGAATGTGGAGGATAGATGAGAATGCTAAGTTGGGTAGTTGTTATTCCTATAATTGCTTTGAAGTTGAAAATTTTTTTGCACATGATTTCCATGTATGCAGATGACAGGTGCTGTGTGATTGTGTTTTTATTTTTATTTTTGAACATAACCTAACTCGCTAATAGAAACAACGAGTTGCGCACACTTAACCCGTTATCGCCAATAGCAGGTTAAGTATAAAAAAAAATCCAACAGAGACTTGATATTTTAAAACAAATATGATCAAATTTCTCTTCAACTTAACCCGCTATTAATGATAACGAGTTAAGTTATCAAAACCATGATTGCAAATAACGTGTCAACTTAATGATTTGAAAAAGAGATCTGATTTTTGGATGCAAATTTGTACAAATTCATCTTCTACTTGAAGAAATCAAATTGAGAACTAGATTTTCTTCGAAAAATCTCTTCAACTGTCCCGTTATTGGAGATAACGAATTGAGTGAAGTTCAAGAAATCAAACAGAAAACATGATTTTCTTAAATAAATCTCTTTAACTTAACCCGTATTGCCCGTAACGGGTTAAGTTCACTTAACCCGTTTTGGGTTAAGTTCGCTTAACCCGTTATTGCCAATAACTGGTTAGGTTAAAGAAATCAAACAGAGAACTTGATTTTTTTCTTCAAAAAATCTCTTCAACTTAACGCGTTATTGGCGATAACGGGTTAGGTTAGATAAACCCATTATCGAAAATGACAGGTTTAGTTGAAGAATTTTAACAGAGATTTGAAATTCTTCATAAATTTTCCTAAAACTTAACCCGTTATTGGCGATTACGGGTTAGGTTAAATAAACCTGTTATTGCCAGGAACGTGTTAAGTTGAATAAATTTTTTTTTTGGTTCTTTCCATATCGCACTTATTTTTTGGGGTTCTTTTAAATATTTTTTTCTTGGTTAAAAGAGTGGGTTGTTCATGTAG